>CM066729.1:5000-1205000 GCA_033961575.1 Aselliscus stoliczkanus
GCCCGCGAAGGAGGCGGCAGCACGCGAGGGCCAACGGCCGACACCGCCCACCTATTCCCCCACCACTGGGTCGCAGAGGTGGAAACGCGGGTGGCGGACGGGGGCACGCGCCAGCGGCGCGCGGGGCAGAGGCAGGGGGAACGCCACACCGACCGACCGGACAAGCGGCCCAGACGAGCACCGCGCATTCCCCCCGCACACAGATCCATTTCCCCACCCTGCGCGCGGGGTCGGGGCACGGAAACGTGGCGCGGCCGCCAACCCAAGGGGGGAGCGCGCGACGGCGACGGACGCCGCGGCGTCCCGCGGGCCGCCGCTGGGTCGACGCGTCCCCAGGGCGCGACCCCGTGCGCGACTCGGCCTCGGCGCAAGCCGCCCAACACACGCCCCACAGCAGGGACGGGGGGAAGCAGGCAAGGGGGGTAGGGCGACCCCCCAAGAGGCCGCGTGCGGCGCGAAGCAGCCCCCGAAGGCGCCCTGGCGGCCAACGGCCTCGCCCAAGGCGTCTCCCTCTCTCCTCTCCCGGTCTCACAGGCGACACAGCACGGCCCCGGGCCGCAGCACTGGGCCGCCCCACACCCCAAAACCCCACAGCGGTGCCACGGGACCTTGGGGGCGGCATCCGGCGGGCACCATGACCGAGACCACAGCAGCGTCTGCACTTGGGGGGACGGAGGGCCCAAGGAAAAGGCCCCGCGAGGGAACCCCCAGCCGCGCGCCTCGGGGTGGCACACCCACGGGGGCGATTGATCGTCAAGTGACGCTCAGACAGGCGTAGCCCGGGGAGGAACCCAGGGCCGCAAGTGTGTTCAAAGTGTCGATGATCAATGTGTCCTGCAATTCACATTAATTCTCGCAGCTAGCTGCGTTTTTCATCGACGCACGAGCCGAGTGATCCACCGCTAAGAGTTGTACGAGTTTTGTGTGTTTTTGGGTTGTGCGGCACGGCACGTCTTCCGCAAAGAGGGGGTGCCTCCTGCCGGCCAACGACAAACAACGAGACCAGACTCCAAGGGGGTCGGGAGGGTCGAGGATGGGGTGTGGCCCAGGGGCACCACCCCCTCTGGGGCAAACCCCGCCACCACACAGGCGCCCAGGGGGTTTCCGGCCTCCACCACCCCGGAGATGCGGAGCGATGCGCTCACGTGCGACACAAGCCCCCAACAGCGGACGCCGAGTGGGGGGAACACCCCCACCTCCCGGCGCCACTGCAGGAGGGGCCGTGGCGCGAACGCGACCACCGCGCCCCGAGGGGGGCACCGGGGTCCGGGGAGAGACGGCCGGGCCAGGGCCCAAACATGACTCCCCCGCGGGCCCGTCCGCCCCCGACCCGAGGCGGACGGGCGACCCCCAGGGGTCTTTAAACCTCCGCGCCGGGACGCGCTAGGTACCTGGAGGAGAAGGAGCGAGGCACGCGCGGTCAAGCGTCGTCGACGCATCCCACGGCCCCCGCCTCCACAGGCGGTTAACACCTCGGCGCTGCGGGCCCGTGACGGTGCGGGAACCCCCGCGCGGCCACCCGCCAACCGCCAGACGCCAACCCACCCACAAGGACCCCCGAAAGGGGCCCTTCCTCCCCGGTCCCTCCCTGCTCCCCCGCACCCGCGGACTTGGGCCCCTCGCCGCCGCGGGCGAGGGACGGCGATGGGATGCGCGGGGGGCGCGGGCGGGGGCAGGGGAAGAACCACCAACGGAACGAAGTGGGCGGGGGGCAGACGAGACGGGAGGCGGAGCAGCCCAGCGAGGACCCGCGTCCAGGGCAGGCGGCAGGACGGGAGCGGGAAACAGCGGCCCGGGCACCCAAACCCCGGGAGACCTGCCCCCGGGGGAGAAGCGCCACGCCGGGCCAGCCCAACGCCGCCCCGTCCCGAGACGCGCCGAGGGCATCCAGCCCAACCCCTCAAGAATGACAGGCGACCGGACGGCCGCCGGACACAGGCGCATGGGGGGTGGGTCACGGACCCAGACCCTCAGCTTCCCGCAAGGGTGAGGAACAGATCTCGGCAGGCACATGGACGGACGGCCGGGCTCGTCACCCGGCGGCCGCTTCCACCATCTCATTAATGATCCTTCCGGAGGTTCACCTATGGAAACCTTGTTACGACTTTTAATTCCTCTAGATAGTCAAGTTAGACCGACTTCTCAGCGCTCAGCCAGGGCCGTGGGCCGACCCCGGCGGGGCCGATCCGAGGCCCTCACTAAACGATCCAATCGGTAGTAGCAAAGGATGGTGTGTACAACGGGCAGGGACTTAACGCAAGCTTATGACCCACACTTACTGGGAATTCCTCGTTCATGGGGAATAAAGCAATCCCCGATCCCCATCACGAATGGGGTTCAACGGGTTACCCGCACCTGCCGGCGTGGGGTAGGCACACGCTGAGCCAGTCAGTGTAGCACACATGCAGCCCCGGACACCTAAGGGCATCACAGACCTGTTATTGCTCAATCTCGGGTGGCTGAACGCCACTTGTCCCTCTAAGTTAGGGGACGCCAACCGCTCAGGGGTCGCATAACTAGTTAGTATGCCAGAGTCTCGTTCGTTATCGGAATTGACCAGACAAATCGCTCCACCGATTAGGAACGGCCATGCACCACCACCCACGGAATCGAGAAAGAGCTATCAATCTGTCAATCCTGTCCGTGTCCGGGCCGGGCTTCCCGTGTTGAGTCTAATTAAGCCACAGGCTCCACACCTGGTGGTACCCTTCCGTCAATTCCTTTAAGTTTCAGCTTTGCAACCATACTCCCCCAGGAACCAAAGACTTTGGCTTCCAGGAAGCTGCCCGGCAGGCAGATGTTCAAATGGGTCATTGCCGCCACGGGGGGCGTGCAATCGGCCCAAGGTTATCTAGAGTCCCCTCAGCCAGGGCCGAGGGGAGGCTGACCGGGTTGGTTTTGATCTGATAAATGCAGGCATCCCCCCGCAAGGGGCGTCAGCACCCGTCAGCATGTATTAGCTCTAGAATTACCACAGTTATCCAAGTCGGAGAGGAGCGACCGACCAAAGGAACCATAACTGATTTAATGAGCCATTCGCAGTTCCACTGTACCAGCTGTGGGTACTTAGACACGCATGGCTTAATCTTTGAGACAAGCATATGCTAGTGGCAGGATCAACCAGGTAGGTGCGCGCTGAAACACAGAGCGGCGCGCCGCCAGGGGGCAGACGCACACGCGTCTCCCGGCGGGCCGGGCGCCCGGCCGGCAGCGGTGGGCCGCGGCGTACCCGCGGCGCGCGACGCGGGCGGTCGGGGCGGGACCCGAGGCCCGCCCGACGGCAGCCCCTCGGCTCCGCCCGCGGCAAGGCCGCCCACCCCCAGCCGCCCGTCCGCGGCCAGGGGCGCGGCGCGCGGCGGCGTGGAGGAGCGCGGGGCGCCACACCCCGGGGCGGACCCTCGACGGCGGCGCGGGGAGCAGCGGGACGGGGGGGCACCAGGCGGTAGCGTCCAGGGCCGAGGCCGGCGCCGAGCGCCCCGTGCGGGTCGGCGCGGCCCTCGGCGTCCGCGACGGCCGCCCGGGCCCCGGCGCCCACGCGGCTTCGGCGCGCGCGTCCGTGCCAGGGCCGGCGCGACGGTGCTGGCGGTTCCCACGCACGCAACGCCGCCGTCCGGCGGGAGACGACAGGCACGGAGGGCGAAGCCGCGGCGGGGAAGCGATGCGCACCAGGAGCGCGGGCCCCGGCCGGCACACCCGAGCGAAGGGCAGGAGGCGAGGCAGCCGGCGCGGCGGCGTAGGCGCCGGGGGCGGACCGCGAGGCCGTCGCCAAGGGCTTCGGGGCGAAGAAACGTGCCTCGGGCACGCCAGCCGGCCGCCCAGGCGGGGCACGCGGGGTCTCACCGCCGGGGCCCCTCCGGGCACGGGGCGGGCCCGTGGCCAACCCAGGACGCCGACTGGCCCTTGGCGTCCTTCCTCCCCGGCAAGGGCCGCTCCTCGCGGGGCGATCGGGCCCGCCGCCGGCCTCGGCCGCCGCAGACCCTCGCCCTCCCGTGCAGCACGCCGACCCCCACGCGCGCGCCTCGCGCCGGCGGGGACCCCGAGGACGCCTCGCCCCGCGGGAGCGCCCCCCGTGTCCCCCGGCGAAGGGGGGACGGGGGACGGCCCACGCGCGGCGCAAGGCCAGTCCCGGTGGCTCCCGGACGGACGCGGCGGGCAGCACCGGGGACTCGGCGGCGCCGGGGAGGAGGGGGACGCGCGCAAAATCGGAGCCCCCCCCGGCGGAAGGGCGCGTGCGCGCGGCAGACGAGCTCGGGGGCGGGCCGAGAAGGCGGACGGGCCGCCGGGAAAACGCGCGGGGATCCCACCGCCACACACGAGGGCGGCCCCGCGACGCCCGGGACGCCGACCGGGCCCTTCGGCCAACGGACAACCACCACGAGCCTCGCCGCGGCCCGGTCCCGCCAGCGGGGGGCGCCCCCCGCGCGCGGCACTGAACGCGCAAGGGCCCGTCTGTCCCGCCCATCGTCCGGTCTCCGGGCTCGGGAAACCCGCTCTCCGAGCGAAAGCCCCCCCACCACGGGCGAGGCGGCCCAAGCCCGTGCCCGCTCGGCGCCCACCGGCCGCACCTCGGGACGGAGCGGGAGCGGACAGGGAGCGGCGACTCGCGGGCAGAGGAGCGGGAGGCCGCGGAGGCGCAAGGCGGGGGCGTGTGCCCCCGACCCGACCTGCGCGCGCCTCACCTCGCCGCGCCGCATCAGCGCCACACGCACGCGCGGCCGCGCCGGGACGCCCGGTGCCCCGCGTGACCCTCCCCCGACTCGCTGGGGGGAGGCGCGGGCCGCGGTAGGCCGGGAGAGCATCCGTCGCTCGGCGGCCCCCGACCACACGGAGCGGAGAGGGGGGCCGCAGCTGCCCAAACTTCACGCGCAGAGGAGGGGCAGCGGCTGGGGGGTACGGTACCCCAAGGCACCCTCTCGGATTGCTAGAGGAGACTTTCTCACCGAGATGGGCCGTCGCCCGCAACCCGGTCTCTCTTCCCCTCGCCGGGCACACCGAGGCGTCCAGACGCCAGCGCCCGGAGGGAAGGGATCTCTGGGACAGGTAAAGGAGACGGCCCCACCTGAGCGTCTCACGGCCCCATGGGGCGGGGGGAGGACGAGAGCCTGCGGCTGCCTCGAGCGCGCCTCACCGGGGCCTCGAGCGCGGGGCCCTGGAGGGGGCGGCAGTGACCGGGGGCGCCCCCAAAGTCAGCTGGCAGCCGGTTGTCGCCAGGCTCGGCCCAAAACCCAACGGATCGCTCGCGGGGGCCGCGCGCGCCGCCACTACCCACCGCGAGAGCGGAAAGGCGAGGCGCGGGGACGGGAGCACAGGGCGCCCCACGCCCCGGCGGGGCGGAGAAGGGGTGCCTCCCTCCAAGCTTACCAACCCGAGATCCCGCTGACCCCCAAGACGCGACCTCTTTTCGCGGGGTGCGACCCGACGGAGGTTCCCGGGAGCGGGAAACGACACCACCGCCTCGGCCTCGGGCACCTGAGAGACGACCCGGAGCGACCCAGGGGCACCCACCAGAGGGCCAGGCGCAAGGGCGCGGCGGCGGAACGGCCCTCCCCGCCGCAGGGAGAGCCGCAAACGCGAGACACGGCCGAGAGGCCGGCGGAGAGTGTCCGCTGCGTCAAGGAGACCCCGGCCCCACCAGCGCCGGGAGGCGGGGCGACGAGGTCGGGCCGGATTCCGCACCCCTGCCTTCCACGCGCCGCCATCAGGCGGGGGCAGGAGAGGCGAAGGGCCCGCGGGCAGAACGAGAAGAGCGGTCCCATTCGCCATGAATGCCCGTCCCTCGTCTGGCGCGGCTTAGGCCCAGCCCAGGAGAGCGACACATCACCACATCGATCGGGATACCGGGAGGGGGGCACCCGGGAGGCAAGCACGCGGTGAGGAACAGCGATCGAGAGGCATAGCCTGCTTCAGACTCACCGCAGGCGCCTTCCCCGGGGCCAAGCGGGCAAGCCAACCCCTGGAGGGGGAATGCCTGCCACGCACGGCACGGGGGGACCTAGCCCACCCGCGACACACCCGTATGCCTTGCGCGGCGGGGGCCGGCTCATACAGCCAGAGAGAGGAGCCCGGCGACTAAGAACAGCCATGCACCACCACCCACGGAATCGAGAAAGAGCTATCAATCTGTCAATCCTGTCCGTGTCCGGGCCGGGCTTCCCGTGTTGAGTCTAATTAAGCCACAGGCTCCACACCTGGTGGTATCCTTCCGTCAATTCCTTTAAGTTTCAGCTTTGCAACCATACTCCCCCCGGGAACCAAAGACTTTGGCTTCCCGGAAGCTGCCCGGCAGGCAGACATTCAAATGGGTCGTTGCGGCCACGGGGGGCGTGCAATCGGCCCAAGGTTATCTAGAGTCCCCTCGGCCAGGGCCGAGGGGAGGCTGACCGGGTTGGTTTTGATCTGATAAATGCACGCATCCCCCCGCGAGGGGCGTCAGCACCCGTCGGCATGTATTAGCTCTAGAATTACCAGTTATCCAAGTAGGAGAGGAGCCAGCGAACAAAGGAACCATAACTGATTTAATGAGCCATTCACAGTTTCACTGTACCAGCTGTGGGTACTTAGCCACGCATGGCTTAATCTTTGAGACAAGCATATGCTAGTGGCAGGATCAACCAGGTAGGAGCGCGCTGAGCCAGAGAGCGGCGTGCCACCGGGGGGCAGACGCGCGCGCTTCTCGCGGCGGGCCGGGCGCCCGGCCGGCAGCGGTGGGCCGCGGCGTGGGAGCGGCGCGCGACGCGGGCGGTCGGGGCGGGACCCGAGGCCCGCCCGATGGCAGCCCCTGGGCTCCGCCCGCGGCAAGGCCGCCCACCCCCAGCCACCCGTCCGTGGCCAGGGGCGCGGCGCGCGGCGGCGTGGAGGAGCGAGGGGCGCCAAACCCAGGGGCGGACCCACGACGGCGGCGCGGGGAGCAGCGGGACGGGGGACGCCAGGCGGTCGCGTTGAAGGCCGAGGCCGGCGCCGGGCGCCCCCGTGAGGGGTCGGCGCGGCCCTCGGCGTCCGCGACGGCCGCCCGGGCCCCGGCGCCCGCGCGGCTCCAGCGCGCGCCCGTGCCGGGGCCGGCGCGACGGGGCTGGCGGTCCCCACGCACGCAACGCCGCCGTCCAGCGGGCGACGACGGGCACGGAGGGCGAAGCCGCGGCGGGCCCGCGGCGGGGGAAGCTATGCGCACCGGGGGCGCGGGCCCCCAAAGCCAGCACACTCGAGCGAAGGGCAGGAGGCGAGGCAGCCGGCGCAGCATAGGCGCCGGGGGCGGACCGCGAGGCCGTCGCCAAGGGCTTCGGGGCGAAGAAACATGCCTCGGGCACGACAGCCGGCCGCCCAGGCGGGGCACGCGGGGTCCCACCGCCGGGGGCCCCTCCGGGCACGGGGGCGGTCCCGGGGCCAACCCAGGACGCCGACTGGCCCTTGGCGTCCTTCCTCCCCGGCAAGGGCCGCTCCTCGCGGGGGCGATCGGGCCCGCCGCCGGCGCGGCCGCCGCAGACCCTCGCCCTCCCGTGCAGCACGCCGACCCCACGCGCGCGCCTCGCGCCGGCGGGGACCCGAGGACGCCTCGCCCCGCGGAGCGCGCCCACGCGTCCCCCGGCGAAGGGGGACGGGGGACGGCCCACGCGCGGCGCAAGGCCAGTCCCGGTGGCTCCCGGACGGACGCGGAGGGCAGCACAGGGGAATCGGCGGCGACGGGGGAGGAGGGGGCCGCGCGCAAAATCGGAGCCCCCCCCGGCGGAAGGGCGCGTGCGCGCGGCAGACGAGCTCGCGGGCGGGCCGAGAAGGCGGACGGGCCGCCGGGAAAACGCGCGGGGATCCCACCGCCACACACGAGGGCGGCCCCGCGACGCCCGGGACGCCGACCGGGCCCTTCGGCCAACGGACAACCACCACGAGCCTCGCCGCGGCCCGGTCCCGCCAGCGGGGGGCGCCCCCCGCGCGCGGCACTGAACGCGCAAGGGCCCGTCTGTCCCGCCCATCGTCCGGTCTCCGGGCTCGGGAAACCCGCTCTCCGAGCGAAAGCCCCCCCACCACGGGCGAGGCGGCCCAAGCCCGTGCCCGCTCGGCGCCCACCGGCCGCACCTCGGGACGGAGCGGGAGCGGACAGGGAGCGGCGACTCGCGGGCAGAGGAGCGGGAGGCCGCCGAGGCGCACCGCGCGGGCGTGTGGCCCCGCCCCGACCTGCGCGCGCCTCACCTCGCCGCGCCGAATCAGCGCCACACGCCCGCGCGGCCGCGCCGGGACGCCCGGTGACCCGCGTG
This sequence comes from Aselliscus stoliczkanus, assembly GCA_033961575.1. Classification (NCBI taxonomy): domain Eukaryota; kingdom Metazoa; phylum Chordata; class Mammalia; order Chiroptera; family Hipposideridae; genus Aselliscus; species Aselliscus stoliczkanus. Next base: position 13,247 of record CM066729.1, read on the forward strand.
ACCCTCCCCGACTCGCTGGGGGAGGCGCGGGCCGCGGTAGGCCGGGAGAGCATCCGTCGCTCGGCGGCCCCCGACCACACGGAGCGGAGAGGGGGCCGCAGCTGCCCAAACTTCACGCGCAGAGGAGGGGCAGCGGCTGGGGGTACGGTACCCCAAGGCACCCTCTCGGATTGCTAGAGGAGACTTTCTCACCGAGATGGGCCGTCGCCCGCAACCCGGTCTCTCTTCCCCTCGCCGGGCACACCGAGGCGTCCAGACGCCAGCGCCCGGAGGAAGGGATCTCTGGGACAGGTAAAGGAGACGGCCCCACCTGAGCGTCTCACGGCCCCATGGGGCGGGGGGAGGACGAGAGCCTGCGGCTGCCTCGAGCGCGCCTCACCGGGGCCTCGAGCGCGGGGCCCTGGAGGGGGCGGCAGTGACCGGGGGCGCCCCCAAAGTCAGCTGGCAGCCGGTTGTCGCCAGGCTCGGCCCAAAACCCAACGGATCGCTCGCGGGGGCCGCGCGCGCCGCCACCACCCACCGCGAGAGCGAAAGGCGAGGCGCGGGGACGGGAGCACAGGGCGCCCCACGCCCGGCGGGGCGGAGAAGGGGTGCCTCCCTCCAAGCTTACCAACCCGAGATCCCGCTGACCCCCCAGACGCGACCTCTTTTCGCGGGGTGCGACCCGACGGAGGTTCCCGGGAGCGGGAAACGACACCACCGCCTCGGCCTCGGGCACCTGAGAGACGACCCGGAGCGACCCAGGGGCACCCACCAGAGGGCCAGGCGCAAGGGCGCGGCGGCGGAACGGCCCTCCCCGCCGCAGGGAGAGCCGCAAACGCGAGACACGGCCGAGAGGCCGGCGGAGAGTGTCCGCTGCGTCAAGGAGACCCCGGCCCCACCAGCGCCGGGAGGCGGGGCGACGAGGTCGGGCCGGATTCCGCACCCCTGCCTTCCACGCGCCGCCATCAGGCGGGGGCAGGAGAGGCGAAGGGCCCGCGGGCAGAACGAGAAGAGCGGTCCCATTCGCCATGAATGCCCGTCCCTCGTCTGGCGCGGCTTAGGCCCAGCCCAGGAGAGCGACACATCACCACATCGATCGGGATACCGGGAGGGGGGCACCCGGGAGGCAAGCACGCGGTGAGGAACAGCGATCGAGAGGCATAGCCTGCTTCAGACTCACCGCAGGCGCCTTCCCCGGGGCCAAGCGGGCAAGCCAACCCCTGGAGGGGTAATGCCTGCCACTCACGGCACGGGGGGACCTAGCCCACCCGCGACACACCCGTATGCCTTGCGCGGCGGGGGCCGGCTCATACAGCCAGAGAGAGGAGCCCGGCGACTAAGAACAGCCATGCACCACCACCCACGGAATCGAGAAAGAGCTATCAATCTGTCAATCCTGTCCGTGTCCGGGCCGGGCTTCCCGTGTTGAGTCTAATTAAGCCACAGGCTCCACACCTGGTGGTACCCTTCCGTCAATTCCTTTAAGTTTCAGCTTTGCAACCATACTCCCCCCAGGAACCAAAGACTTTGGCTTCCCGGAAGCTGCCCGGCCGGCAGACATTCAAATGGGTCGTTGCGGCCACGGGGGCGTGCAATCGGCCCAAGGTTATCTAGAGTCCCTCGGCCAGGGCCGAGAGGCTGACCGGGTTGGTTTTGATCTGATAAATGCACGCATTCCCCCGCGAGGGGCGTCAGCACCCATTGGCATGTATTAGCTCTAGAATTACCAGTTATCCAAGTAGGAGAGGAGCCAGTGAACAAAGGAACCATAACTGATTTAATGAGCCATTCAGTTTCACTGTACCAGCTGTGGGTACTTAGCCACGCATGGCTTAATCTTTGAGACAAGCATATGCTAGTGGCAGGATCAACCAGGTAGGAGCGCGCTGAGCCAGAGAGCGGCGTGCCACCGGGGGCAGACGCGCGCTTCGCGCGGCGGGCCGGGCGCCCGGCCGGCAGCGGTGGGCCGCGGCGTGGGAGCGGCGCGCGACGCGGGCGGTCGGGGCGGGACCCGAGGCCCGCCCGATGGCAGCCCCTGGGCTCCGCCCGCGGCAAGGCCGCCCACCCCAGCCACCCGTCCGTGGCCAGGGCGCGGCGCGCGGCGGCGTGGAGGAGCGAGGGCGCCAAACCCAGGGGCGGACCCACGACGGCGGCGCAGGGGAGCAGCGGGACGGGGGACGCCAGGCGGTCGCGTTGAAGGCCGAGGCCGGCGCCGGGCACCCCCGTGAGGGGTCGGCGCGGCCCTCGGCGTCCGCGACGGCCGCCCGGGCCCCGGCGCCCGCGCGGCTCCAGCGCGCGCCCGTGCCGGGGCCGGCGCGACGGGGCTGGCGGTCCCCACGCACGCAACGCCGCCGTCCAGCGGGCGACGACGGGCACGGAGGGCGAAGCCGCGGCGGGGGAAGCTATGCACACCGGGGGCGCGGGCCCCCGAAGCCGGCACACTCGAGCGAAGGGCAGGAGGCGAGGCAGCCGGCGCGGCGTAGGCGCCGGGGGCGGACCGCGAGGCCGTCGCCAAGGGCTTCGGGGCGAAGAAACGTGCCTCGGGCACGACAGCCGGCCGCCCAGGCGGGGCACGCGGGGTCTCACCGCCGGGGGCCCCTCCGGGCACGGGGGCGGTCCCGGGGCCAACCCAGGACGCCGACTGGCCCTTGGCGTCCTTCCTCCCCGGCAAGGGCCGCTCCTCGCGGGGGCGATCGGGCCCGCCGCCGGCGCGGCCGCCGCAGACCCTCGCCCTCCCGTGCAGCACGCCGACCCCCACGCGCGCGCCTCGCGCCGGCGGGGACCCCGAGGCCGCCTCGCCCCGCAGGCATCGCCCACGCGTCCCCCGGCGAAGGGGGGACGGGGGACGGCCCACGCGCGGCGCAAGGCCAGTCCCGGTGGCTCCCGGACGGACGCGGAGGGCAGCACAGGGGAATCGGCGGCGACGGGGGAGGAGGGGGCCGCGCGCAAAATCGGAGCCCCCCCCGCGGAAGGGCGCGTGCGCGCGGCAGACGAGCTCGGGGGCGGGCCGAGAAGGCGGACGGGCCGCCGGGAAAACGCGCGGGGATCCCACCGCCACACACGAGGGCGGCCCCGCGACGCCCGGGACGCCGACCGGGCCCTTCGGCCAACGGACAACCACCACGAGCCTCGCCGCGGCCCGGTCCCGCCAGCGTGGGGCGCCCCCCGCGCGCGGCACTCAACGCGCAAGGGCCCGTCTGTCCCGCCCATCGTCCGGTCTCCGGGCTCGGGAAACCCGCTCTCCGAGCGAAAGCCCCCCCACCACGGGCGAGGCGGCCCAAGCCCGTGCCCGCGCGGCGCCCACCGGCCGCACCTCGGGACGGAGCGGGAGCGGACAGGGAGCGGCGACTCGCGGGCAGAGGAGCGGGAGGCCGCGGAGGCGCAAGGCGGGGGGCGTGTGCCCCCCGACCCGACCCGCGCGCCTCACCTCGCCGCGCCGCATCAGCGCCACACGCACGCGCGGCCGCAAACCGCGCCGGGACGCCCGGCGCCCCGCGTGACCCTCCCCCGACTCGCTGGGGGGAGGCGCGGGCCGCGGTAGGCCGGGAGAGCATCCGTCGCTCGGCGGCCCCCGACCACACGGAGCGGGGGGGCCGCAGCTGGCCAAACTGCACGCGCAGAGGAGGGGCAGCGGCTGGGGAGTACGGTACCCCAAGGCACCCTCTCGGATTGCTAGAGGAGACTTTCTCACCGAGGTGGGGCGTCGCCCGCAACCCGGTCTCTCTTCCCCTCGCCGTGCACACCGAGGCGTCCAGACGCCAGCGCCCGGAGGGAAGGGATCTCTGGGACAGGTAAAGGAGACGGCCCCACCTGAGCGTCTCACGGCCCCATGGGGCGGGGGGAGGACGGGAGCCTGCGGCTGCCTCGAGCGCGCCTCACCGGGGCCTCAAGCGCGGAGCCCTGGAGGGGGCGGCAGTGACCGGGGGCGCCCCCAAAGTCAGCTGGCAGCCGGTTGTCGCCAGGCTCGGCCCAAAACCCAACGGGTCGCTCGCGGGGGCCACGCGCGCCACCACCACCATCGCGAGAGCGGAAAGGCGAGGCGCGGGGACGGGAGCACAGGGCGCCCCACGCCCCGGCGGGGCGGGGATGGGGTGCCTCCCTCCAAGCTTACCAACCCGAGATCCCGCTGACACCACCTCTTTTCTACCCGACGGAGGTTCCCGGGAGCGGGAAACGACACCACCGGCTCGGCCTCGGGCACCTGAGAGACGACCCGGAGCGACCCAGGGGCACCCACCAGAGGGCCAGGCGAGGCGCAAGGGCGCGCCGGCGGAACGGCCCTCCCCGCCGCAGGGAGAGCTGCAAACGCGAGACACGGCCGAGAGGCCCGCGGAGAGTGTCCGCTGCGTCAAGGAGACCACGGCCCCACCAGCGCCGGGAGGCGGGAGGCGGGGCGACGAGGTCGGGCCGGATTCCGCACCCCTCCCTTCCACGCGCCGCCATCAGGCGGGGCAGGAGAGGCGAGGGCCCGCGGGCAGAACGAGAAGAGCGGTCCCATTCGCCATGAATGCCCGTCCCTCGTCTGGCGCGGCTTAGGCCCGGCCCAGAGGAGCGACACGTCACCACATCGATCGGGGCACAGGGAGGGGGCACCCGGGAGGCAAGCGCGCGGTGAGGAGCGGGCAGAACGAGAAGAGCGGTCCCATTCGCTATGAATGCCCGTCCCTCGTCTGGCGCGGCTTAGGCGCGGCCCAGGAGAGCGAGACGACACCACATCGATCGGAACACCGGGAGGGGGGCACCCGAGAGGCAAGCGCGCGGTGAGGAGCGGGCAGAACGAGAAGAGCGGTCCATTCGCCATGAATGCCCGTCCCTCGTCTGGCGCGGCTTAGGCGCGGCCCAGGAGAGCGAGACGACACCACATCGATCAGAACAACGGGAGGGGGGCCCCGGGTGGCAAGCGCGCGGTGAGGAACGGGGCAGAACGAGAAGAGCGGTCCCATTCGCCATGAATGCCCGTCCCTCGTCTGGCGCGGCTTAGGCGCGGCCCAGGAGAGCGAGACGACACCACATCGATCGGAACACCGGGAGGGGGGCACCCGAGAGGCAAGCGCGCGGTGAGGAGCGAGCAGAACGAGAAAAGCGGTCCATTCGCCATGAATGCCCGTCCCTCGTCTGGCGCGGCTTAGGCGCGGCCCAGGAGAGCGAGACGACACCACATCGATCGGAACACCGGGAGGGCGGCACCCGAGAGGCAAGCGCGCGGTGAGGAGCGGGCAGAACGAGAAGAGCGGTCCCATTCACCATGAATGCCCGTCCCTCGTCTGGCACGGCTTAGGCGCGGCCCAGGAGAGCGAGACGACACCACATCGATCGGAACACCGGGAGGGGGCACCCGAGAGGCAAGCGCGCGGTGATGAGCGGGCAGAACGAGAAGAGCGGTCCCATTCGCCATGAATGCCCGTCCCTCGTCTGGCGCGGCTTAGGCCAAGCCCAGGAGAGCGAGACGACCCCACATCGAGCGGACCACCGGGAGGGGGGCACCCGAGAAGCACGCGCGCGGTGAGGAGCGGGCAGAACGAGAAGAGCGGTCCATTCCCCATGAATGCCCGTCCCTCGTCTGGCGCGGCTTAGGCGCGGCCCAGGAGAGCGAGACGACACCACATCGATCGGAACACCGGGAGGGGGGCACCCGAGAGGCAAGCGCGCGGTGAGGAGCGGGCAGAACGAGAAGAGCGGTCCCATTCGCCATGAATGCCCGTCCCTCGTCTGGCGCGGCTTAGGCCAAGCCCAGGAGAGCGAGACGACACCACATCAATCGGAACACCGGGAGGGCGGCACCCGAGAGGCAAGCGCGCGGAGAGGAGCGGGCAGAACGAGAAGACCGGTCCATTCGCCATAAATGCCCGTCCCTCGTCTGGCGCGGCTTAGGCCCAGCCCGGGAGAGCGACATGTCACCACATCGATCGGGGCACCGGGAGGGGGGCCCCGGGAGGCAAGCGCGCGGTAAGGAACAGCGATCGAGAGGCCCGGCCTGCTTCAGCCTCACCGCGGCCGCCTTCCCCGGGGCCAAGCGGGCAAGCCAACCCCCGGAGGGGACCGCCTGCCACGCACGGCACGGGGGCCCTAGCCCACTCGAGACACACCCGTGGGCCTTGCGCAGCGGGGGGCCGGCTCATGCAGCCAGAGAGAGGAGCCGGGCGGCGGCCAAGAGCCCCGAAGGACCCCGCACACGCGCGCTGAGAAGCCCGGCCACCACCATCGGGAACCATCACCAGAGGACAGCCTGTCCTCACCTATCTGGTGGTACAAAATGTCGATCTCATGCGAATAAAATGCCGCGTCCGTCGCCGACTGCCGTCCGCGAACCTCTCCGTCCTCCTCGGAGCTAGGCTCGGCCACGGGACCCCGGTCACCACCCCATCGCCACTAGGCAGGCGAGGCTGGGCTATCTGGTCGACCTCCAAAGCCGGGGAGGTGGAGGCAGAGAGAGACGAGGAAGAAGGGGTGCGTGGGGAGGAATAGAAAAACACACGAAGAAAACAGAAAAAGGAAAAGGAGGCGGTAGGCGCCCTCCGCCCTTGCGTGCGGGGGCCGGCACGATCAACCGCACCTCCGAGTTGGGACTGGGTTGGGGAAGAACGTCCCGCGGAAAGGCCGCGGACGACCGGGCTTCCCCGGCCCGCGCCAACCGGTCCGGGGGTCTCCGCCTCGGGAGGAGGGACAGCGGGGAGGAAAGGAGGGTCGGACGCCCGGAGCCCGCGCGAGCTCGCGTCACGGTCCTACGCGCCGCCCGCGGCCCCCGCGGCGCACCCCGGGACCCGGGAAACTCCCGCCGCGAAGTCGCGCCCAGCGACCGCACCGAGGCGAGCACGCCACGCGGGCCGCGGGCCGCCCTGCTCCCCGGGCCGAGGTGCGTGGGCGGCGCCCGGTCCCGTCTCTCCCGATCGGGACCTGCCGGGGGGACCCGCGCCCGTGCCCGCGGGCCCCCGGCCCGGCCCTCCCGCGCGCCCCGGGGCGGTCGGCACCCCCGGAGCGGGACGCGGGGAGAGCCCCGGAAAGCGTGCCCGGCAGGGAAGGGCCGGCGCCGGCCCGGCCCGCGGGACCTCCGCGTCCGGAAGGCCGAGGGGGAGCGCGCCGCTCACTCCCTCAGAAACCTGCGGATACAATCTCCGGCAACAGGGCGACGCGCCGCCGGCCCGCACCACCGGCACGATTCCGCCGCTGAGGCCGGCCGCCCGCAACGCCTGCTCGGACACAGCGGCCGCGTCCTGCCCCTTGCCGCGGCCGCCGGAGCTCTGCAGAGAGGCGGCGATATACAGGCGGCCGCCAGGGGGCGCCCGAGAAACGGCAGAACGGATCCTTACGGAAAGGAGCAGGTACAGCTGTGCCTTCAGAGATGCCATCGTCGTGCAGGGAGAGAGCCCTTGAACGACTGAGTTTCATCGTCTAGAGCGGCTTCCACTGCTCGTTTCCCTTCAGGGTCGGATTTTTGAGTTGGATCAGATGGATCCGATCTTCACGAGCCAGATAGAGGCTGAGCAGCTCTCATGAAAAAAATAACGTGCAACCTAATGGAGACAGCAGCATGCAGTCCAACCGAGGAACCCTCCAAGCTGTTCGGTTTTGTTCTTGGGAGGAGAAAGGACATCGTTCCTCCAAGTCTTTCAGAGTGTTGGTTCATTAGTAGCCTGTCTTTTGACATTACGCAACCGAGGCGTTTTACTTGCTGTACACAGAATCAAAGATTGCCCTTTGGGTCCCCATGTCTTTGATGAGTAGGTGTCGTGATAGGCAAGTGAGTCGTGTCCTCTTAGGAATCTAATCTAGTCTACAGCGTCAGAGTCCATCATCCACACCGCGGGGGGCCAGCCTCCGCTGACCAGGGCTCAAGAAGGTGGACATGGAGTCGGCGATAGAAAGACAGAAAATTTTTATTACAGTAAAGGCAGAAAAAGAGAGCGGAGACACCGGAAAGAGTTTCTCAGAAGTGTCACACCTTATTGTTAAAACCTAGCTCCTTTTAAAGGGCTTTTGACCATTATCTCAATCACAAAACATTTGGTGGTTTGTAGTTCTCGGGATTTACACAGTCTTCTACTCCCCTGTAAGTGCTCTCTCCAGGGTGCACTGTGACTTGCTCTTCCATGAAAGGATTTATCTTGTTTTACACTGTGATAACCTCTGAGACTCAGACCCAGTCTCTGCCTGTCACCTAAAGAATATTTATCATAACTATCTTATGCTAAGGATAGACTTGCCTCTATAGATCTCCTAAATAATGGTTACCATGACTACCTAGTCATTATCCCAAATTCCAGCAGTTAGACTTTCAGGGAGTATACTTGAATAATTGCTAAAAGACTAGCTTTTACCTTGTTTTAGGGTAAAAGCATCTAAAGTTTTATTACTATGTAAATACAAAACCTAGCCATTAAAGGGGTCTTACACCACTTTATCTTACAGAGGAGCTGTATCTGTTTCTTAGTTAAAGCTTCAGTATGTTGCTGTAACAAGGCACCAAACGAAGGAATTTACACAAGGCTGTTAACATAACTCATGGTCAGCAAGCTACCTGGAACTCTCATGGCCTGGAGACCTTTGGCCTCTGAGGAGACTTTTCACAGCAGAGCCCTTAGGCAAATGCATCAGCTTCTCACAGGCCTGAGTTTTCGGGCCTGAGTTTGTCAGAGGCCTGTGCCTCAGTTTCCAAGGGGCTTGATCCCCAATATCACAGTTCAGGGGTCCCCCATGGAACTACCGCCTGGCTTGGGTTGTCTCCCCACTTTTAGGAGATCTTACCCGTCCTTGGCTGCGTAGTTAGCTCATTGGGGCACCACAGGAACATATCACAAGTGTAGTAAATATATTGTCTCCTATAGAAGAAAAGGCACATAGGTTCATAGAGGCAGGAGATATTACATGACCAACCATAAGGCAGCACCCCTAATATCCAGTGCTGAGCAGGGCAATGTGGCCTTGTCAGACACTGGGGGGGCTGTCAGCTTCCCACACCACACGTTGGATTAGAATCGAATTTCTGGGACAGTGAATGTGATCGGAATCAGCTTTTAGTGTCTGACACATAGGTGGGGCTCTCTGGTATGCCCGTGGGGTATTATTACGCAAATAAACTCTGATCTTCCCGGGTGGGAAAGCAAGTCATCATACGCGGCCCCCCTGCCCCCAACGGATATTTCGGGCAAATCTGGGAGGATACATGAGCATCATTGATTAGAAAGTGTCAGTGTCAGGTGGGTTAGGGTACACTTGACTAGTCAAGATACATGTCGCACATCTAGTGGTGTTCGGTTTTGTAGATTTACCTTTTCTATTAGAATACCTGATTTCAAAAGATGCTCTGCCGTGTGCCAGACATTATCATATTGAGATCAGCCACAGGCTTGATAGTTATTTTATAATTGAAGCTCCATCATGACGAGCTATGTGAATTTGGACAAACGACTTAGAAATTCCAAACTCTAGTTCCCTTCACTAGAGGGGAGAGAATAATATACTCCTCATAGGGCTACAGATAGAAATAATGTAACACATTGAAGGGCTCAGCAGATTGGGTGCCTCATATTCACCTGTTGGTAGTTGATGTCAAATAGGAACTTGGCCACAATTTTCCTGCTCCCGTGCAGGCTGGTTGGTGCCTTGCTCCGGGGAGAGCAGCAGGGCCATGGCCAGGCCCACAGACTGCGTGTGCCCACTCACGGAGGGTGACCGCAGGGCTCACAGCAGCTCCCCGCCATCTAAGTCCATTGGTTTTTGATAAAGGGCAGACAACATGACATTGGGGAAAGAAGGGTCTTTTTCTAACAAATGCTGCTGGGCAACTGGCCATCCACAGGAAGAGAAATGAAATTTGACCCAAATCTCACGCCACATACAACAATTAACTCAAAATAGATAAAGGGCTTAAATATAGGAGGTAAAAATATGTACTCTCAAACAAACATGAGATCCATTTTCATGACCTTGGATTATCAATGGTTTCTTAGATATGACACCACATACGAGCAGCAACAAAGAAATAGACAAATTGGACATCCTCAAAATTTAAAACATAAGTGCATCATAAGGAGCTATCCAGAAAGTGAAACAATACCCCATAAAATGCAAGACAATAGGTACACATTATCTGATAAGAGTCCCTTACCAGAGTAGATAATCAACTTTCACAACTCATGAACAAAAAGACAAGCAACTACCATTTTAATAAGCACTCGAATAGAACCTTCTCCAGATTAGACATACAAATGATCAACGGACACACTAAGATGTTAAACACCTTAGTAGTGATGGAAATGCAAATTACAGCCACACTGTGACGCCCCCTCACACACACTACCATGGCTAGAATACAGAAAACTAAACCTAACAAATGTCAGCAACAATGCAGAGAAATTAGAACCCTTAGACATCACTTGTGAAAAATAAAAAAGCTGTGATCTCTGCATACAATACTTTGAAATTTCAAAAGCGCAAAACAAATCGCATGTGGTTCAACAAATCCGCTTCTAGAGATATAACCCCCCAAATTGAAATCAGGTGTTAAAAGCCGATAACTGGATCCACAGCAACACTGTTCACAACAGCAAAGAGACAAACAAGTCAAATATCCATCTTCGTCAGCAATGACAACTAAGTGAACAACTGTGACCTGTTACACCAGGATTCTTTAGATGGATATGATTATGAACATCTTTAATAATTTCTAGAAATATATTTCCTTATAGCACACAAAAAATATTTACTGACGCAGAACTGTTTACTAATACACCCATGTTCAGTAATTAGCTTGTCATTATTTTCCTATTTGGAAATGGTCTAGACATTCCATAAATATCCATCATTTAATTCACATAACAAAACTTTAAAGTTTCAATTACCAAAGACACATAGAAAATTTTTTTCAATGTACATATACAATATAATTATCACTAAAAATTTACCTAAATGTTTCATGTTAATCGGATCTCTTTTATATATTGGTTAAAACTTAGAGATTTCAGGGCTGGCCGAGTGGTGCAGTGGTTAAGCGCTGGCTTGGGAAGCCAGCGACCCGGTTCGGGTCCCGAATTTGAGGGCCAGTGACACTGCCCTAAAAAAAAAAATAAAAAATAAAAAATAAAAAATAAAAACTTAGAGATTTCAAAGTCGGTTATTACCAAAGCTATTTTCTTGACACATTTTGTAACACAGGTAACTTATTTTTATAAACTCGTTTAACAAAATTTATTTTATATTAATAATTTTCAAACCAAACTACAGCCAGCTTTATTTTATTTTATTTTTTTGAGGGCAGTGTCACTTGCACTCATATGTGGGACCGGAACTGGGGCCGCTGGTGTCCCAAGCAACTCAACCACTGCGCCACTCGGCCTGTCCTACAACCAGCTTTAATATCAAATAGTTTACCAGATCTGATCCTGAAAAGCATTTAGGTTAGTTTGTATTTCATTTCTTAATTTATATAAACATGTAATCTTTTCGAGCCAAGCAAATACACTACTGTGTTGCCAGAAAAGTCATGACGGATTTTTTCTGTTTTCGTTGCAAAAATGAGTCAAAATTTTCCAGATAACCCAACAGTCACACCACCCAGAGCTAGAAGCATCTTACCACAATCAAAAACCATTTCAGACAGAGATCACAAATTGCAAGAATTAATAGTAACTACAGAGAACACACAAGATATTTTACCAAGAAAACAGCTGGCTGTCACAAGAGCTCTGTAACACAGTTTAGATTTAGAAGCTTTTCCCTTTCTGAGGATCCACCTTCTTCTGCACGTGGACAGAAAGGTGTAAATAGTGAGACACACCAACCGGCCTCTTTACAGCTCAGGCCTGGAAGCCGAGGTCTCTCCACACAAGAGTGCAGGGGATGCAGCCCTCCCAGAGCCAAAGGATCACAGAGACAGTCAGAGAAAGCACAGACCTTTGTCACCCAGGCGGTCAGGAGGGTGGGGTGGAGAGGGTGTCTCAGGTCTCCCCCAAAATGTAAGGCATCTTCAGCCCCGAACCCACTAATTCGTGGCCCTGGCAGGTGCTACTGGACTGGGATCTGTGCAGCACTAACGGGTAAGGAAGCCCCTCAGGACACACTCCAATGGGACCTGACATGGCCAGGCACACTGGGAACCCCAGTTTATCCCATTGGCCACCAGGCGCAATGCAGAAAGTGGCCCATGGCGGGAACCAGAGAGGATTAGCTTCCCCGTCCCAAATTCACTCTACCCAGGACACAGAACGAGATGGAAGGAAAAACCTCCCACGGTTCTTAGACGGGGACCCAAAGCAAAGTTTGTCTCTGCAGACGCCGGTCTGGAGAGAGCTGCTTAACTCCCCAAAGGTCTGGCTACAATGACAGGCTTCTGGGGAGCCTGTGCCTGTGTTCTGTCCCCATGGTAGCTCTTTCTTAGGACAAAGGACACGCGAGACACAGACACAGGAAAAAACGAACATCACTGGGAGGAAAGAATCAAGAAAACCCTAGTCTCTAGGTGGAAGAAGTTTACTTCAGAAATATTTTTTTCTGTCAATGTAAATACATTTAAGAGAAAAAGGACTCACACCAGTTCTAACTTCTACCAAACCCCACAGACAGACCAAGAACTGTGATATACGTGGCACCTGGAATTCATATCAGCATAAAATTTCCACAGACACTACCAGGTAAACAGGATATTTTAGACAACGGTGGGAGTGGGTTCTTAGGTTTTAGATGTAAAAATGGGAGATTTACAGGTAATTCAGGGAAAGCTGAACACACATGGCAAGTAAATTTTTGTGAGGCTCCTGCTTGGAGTCTTGTCTACTGCTAAGGTGATTGAGCTCAGGTTTTTATTTGTCCTTCACCACCTTTAAGGAGGCAGGGAAACAGGCAGCAAGGCTACACCAGGGAAGCCTGTGTTTTAAAAATGTCCCTGTTCCAATTTCTTTTTCTTTGTTTGGCTCAGCCTGGGGCAGTGGTGGGCTTTGTTTACATTTCCGATCTGCTCCGCAGAGGGCCTGGGGGAGATGCTGAGACTTTCTCATTTCTATCAGACTGAAAATCAGCTTCTATTTGTGTCAAGTTTCTGATTGGGTTATTAAATCCTTTAATACTAGTTTCTACATACCAGTTCTCAACATCTTATATCTCCAGAAAGATTTTTAAAATTTGAACATCTGTTGATTTTCCCTTCTGCCTTTTTTAACCCTAATGTTGATACTCGTACCTATAAGACCCAGGGAGCTGAAGAACTCATTAAGAAACTTAAGAATAGTTCAATTACCTTAAATCCGTTAGTATTAAAAATGTGGTCTTTCTCTAGGCACCAATAAAACAGGTGTCTGTCATGAGAGTTTTTGACCAATTTTCCAATTTAAAAGTTTTTCCTATTCCAAGGATCCACTTTCTGGCCATTGATGGTAGGATTTTAATAGCTACTCAAACCAAAAACCCTTTTTACAGCTTAACCAAGGAAGCCAGAGGCTTTCTGTCCCTGCGGTATTTCCTTTACATGACAAAGGACACAAGAGACAAAGACACACAAAAGATGACCATCTCTGGCAGGAAAGATTCAATAGAGAAAACCTTGAGTCGCTGCTTCTGAGAAACTAGCTTCACAAATATATTTTCCTGCCAATCTGCATGTGGAAGAGAGAAAAAGGACACGCAGCACTTCTAAATTCTCCCAAACCACACAGAGATAGACCGGGAAGGCTGACAGAGTGAACAAAAACACCTCTTACCTCTGCAAGCAGACATCCACGAACTCCCAGCTGCAGCGGTTTCCAGGAGCCAGCAGTGCCCCAGCCAGTAATCCTGGCAGGATCCCCGAAACTGGGGGCTTTAAAAAATCATTCTTTTGCTCTCACCCTGTATGTGTGTTATGGGAGAGCAGGTCCTTGAGTCCTCACAGGAAGGCATTCCAGGATGTAGGAACAACGCCTCCCGAATAACGGCAAGCAAGCCCAGGATATATTAAAAGAAAATATATCCCCAAAACGCAGGACTGGATAAGCCCAGGAGGAGAGCGACTGCACCCAAGCAAAGAAAGTGTAGGATTCTGTTTGAATGAGGGCGCGAAATACTCAGGGTCGAGTCACAGGTGATCCCGGGGCGTTCCCAGGGCGTGTCTTTCCTGACCACCCCTTCCCTTTGGAGGGACGCGCAGGGGGACACAGCGGGTGGAGATGTTTCCCTCCAGGAATGCTAACGATGTTATAATCTATTTAAATTAGCTGTAGCTGCACCTTTTCTTAGGAATGATCTCCTCTTTTGTTCCGCCTCACGTCTTCCTTTCCTTTCCTCCCCGCCTCCCCGTGGCCCTGTCTCTCTGCCTGTGCTAACAACTTCTTCTAGCTGAGTAAATCATCAAATTACTATAATCAGATTAATAAGATTAAATCGTATTTTAACATATGCGCATGGGGAACTCACATACACGTAAATATTCCACAGACAGTGAGGTCAGATCGGGCGCTTCACAGGTACTTTAGGAAGAGCGGCACATTCACGGAAGGAAAATTGTTCATCGACCCAGGAAATAACGGGACACGGGGAAACGGGTGGTCTACAGTCTCTGCTTGGAGTCTTCCAGCCTTACGCTAAAGGGATTATGGTAAGGTTTCCCCTCCTAAACCACGTTTTCCCACCTGAATCTCTTAAACGGGAAAAGAGGGCGGGTCAAGGCTATTTTTAACTCCTTTGTTTCTTACCAACCAACTAAAAGTCAATATGCCCAAAGTCAAGACTTTTGTTCCTCTTCATTCCCGCCTTTGAAACTATAGGAAAAGTTCCATATCCAGAAGTTAAATTGGTAGATTGTTCCATATGTCATTGATTTAATCACTCAGTCCTGAAAATAAGGTTAGTTCCATCGAATCTTATATCATGACATAGTGTTATAGATACACTCCCAAGTTTCACCTTCTATTAAATATCTGATTACCTGTTTATGTGGGGGAGGAATAAACTGTCCTCTACCCTGATGCTGCCTCTGGCTGCTCCAATCATCAAATAGATGTGAGCAGATCAGCAAGAGAAAATAAGCAGATATAATACACACATATGGGAACCCCGCACATAGGAGAGAGTCAGAGACACACCTGCAGGAGAGGTAGGGAGCTAGAAAGGGAACGTGGGTACATAGACATGCTGAGCTAGGGATAATGTAAGGTCCCTTGTGGGCTTGAAAGGGTCACTGCAGGGTGATGACAACAGCAGATGTTTCCTGAATATCTTGAACCTAGCCAGACAGATGTTGACAGAGACTAAAGGAGGTCAGACAGGGACAGAAATAGACGCAGATTGTGGGGTGTGGAGTGCTGAGCTGCTGCCGGCCCAGGGCTGCTGACTGTGTGCGTGGCCTATGGGTTTGGGGTCTCTTGGGGTGTCCTTGGCTGACTGCACTGTTTTCCCAGGTCTTCCACATATGCCGTTAGGCCCCCCAGGACTCAAGTTCCCACACCAGGCCAGCCCTCTGGATCTGAGAGTGGACCCAGGATTAGATGAGACATCTTCTGCCAGGGCACAGCTGACAGCCTCAACCCCGAACCATCCAGACAGGTCCAGGTACCACAGCTGTGCAGGGGGGAGGCTGTTCTAGCAAAGCTGCCCGAGAAGCCTGGTGTTCAGCTCCCCTTGCCAATGCTGCAACTGGAGTGGAGTCCCCAAAGCCCCTTCAGGCCCATCGCCCGGGCCAGAGCCGGGGATCCCACCGCAGCCCACCTCCCCAGCTCTCCCTGGAGGATGCAGTCTGGCCCCTGCAGGCCTCCTGTGGTCTTTCCATACCCAAGCTTTCTGATATCGGTCCTGGGTTCCTTTTGGTCTTGTCCTCTTGGGCTGCCTCTTTTACATGAAAAATAAGTCTTTGGTTTGCACCCCATTGCCCCATCCCCCCCCCAATGTGGCTACTTACAGAGGCTCTCTAGGCACACTATGGGTTCAAAAACAGCGCTGGAGAATGTAGGCAGCCAGGAGGGGAGGGTGGCATAAGGCAGCACAGGTAAGAGCCTGGCGAAAAGGCAGTTAATTTAGTTGTGCCGAGTTTCACCTCCAGGGGTCCACATTACAGGGCACAGATAACAGCGCCTAAGGCATAGCCCCGGGTCTGACACTTTGGCTCAGAAGCCTTAGGAATGAAGAGCCTATCCTGACCTCCGCTCAGGTGTTATTCCCGAGATGCCCACGAGGTGGCAGCAGAAAATAACTTTTCCTGGTGACCTGCACCTGGTGTTATTCCCGAGATGCCCACGAGGTGGCAACAGAGAATGACTTTTCCTGGGGACCTGCACCTGGTGTTATTCCCGAGATGCACACGAGGTGGCAGCAGAGAGCGCTTCCCCCACCCACTGGCCTTACAGTGAGCATCCAGGCCTCTGGGACTGAGCTCACTGTGAGATCAACCTGTTTCAGGCCCTTCACAGGCCTCGGCTCACCTACTGCTCCCATTTTCCAGATGAGGCAGAGACAGTTATTATCTCCATTTCACAGGTATTTAAAACGAAGACTGATTCTAACACAGTTCAGAGTCCAGAGCAGAGGCCGAAATGGGCCCACATGGGCCCGCAGAGCTGGCACACACGGGATCCTGGGCAGAGTGATCCAAGCAGGCCTGCAGCGTTGGGTGGAATCCCGGTCATTCTATTTGAAGGGAATCTGCACGTGACCTCATGGTCCAGCCTGCCATGCACTCACCCAGGCTGGTTTTCGGTGGGACTTGGGCAGGCAGCTGGGGAAGGGGACAGGTGGGGAGGGAGGAGGTGGCCTGGCCCTGCACCGGAGGACAAGCAGCACCAGATCCCTAGGACAAGGACTCCCCCACTTCTGTGCCCAGCCTGTGCTCGGGGCTTTTAAATCTGTTCCTCCTCAGCCCAGAGCACGGCTGCGCTTCTGACCATGTTCCCGTCCTCTGAGGTCACAGCTTCAGACAAAAGTTCCGTGACAGCTCAGACTGGAGTCTGGGGGGGGCACTTTCCTTATGGGGGATGCCTGAGCCCCAGACAGGGCAGAGCTGACTCCTGTCCCCTCAAAGTACTAGCTGTGTGACTTCGGGCAAAGACATGGAACCTCAGTCTCCTGGCCTGTCAGGTGGGGATAAGCGCTCCCTCTCAGGGCGACCGTGAGGGGTCAGTGAGGGGATGCAGGCCAGCTCCTGCCCAACACGGGATCGGCCCTCGCTCCCCCTCCCTCTGCCCCTCTTAGTCCTTTTTCTACCTTCTATGGGCTGGAAGGATCAAGAGTTTAGCAAATCAGCTCCTTGTGGCAGAGTGAGCGCTCTTGTCACTGTCCACACAGCCAAAGTCCCCTGAGTGCTGACTCCGGCATCTGTGCCAGCCTTGTCCTCAGGACAGCGTTCACCACGGCCCCTCCTGGCCTCCACACCCCTGCTCCGCCCCAAACTCATGGTCCCCGCCTCAGCTCAGGCCAGCAGCGCCTCTCTCAGTCTTCTCCCTGGTCTCCCTGCTTCCCGTCCCTCTCTCGTCCAGGGCAACCTCCACAATGACCAGCTTGATCTTTCTGAGTGAGGGATCTAACCCTGACACTTTCTGTGCTTAGGGATTACCAACAGCCTCCTCTCAGGGTAGGGAATAAAGTCTCTGGCATCAGCACCCTATTGAGACTTCACTGGACCTGTTTCTTCTCCTGGTGTCACTTCCTGTCATAACAACCCAGTTCGGTCACCAGGTACCCCAGGTGTCAGCATTAACCTGTTGGCTTGGATGACCAGTGAGGGCGTGAACAGAGAGAAGTGCCAGCACTGAGGCTGAGCCCGAATGCGGGAAACTGAATAAAATACAGACTCTAGTGAATAATAACGCATGAATAATTGTACATTAATGATAGCAATTATGTAAAAATGAGAAAGAAAGTAAAAGTAAAATAAAGAAACCCATTGCATCACACTGGCAACCTAGAAGAAGCGGGTGATTTCCTAGTAAAAGCAAACAATACTGAAATTGACCCTAACATAAGGAAACTATAAACAGTGAAATTCCCCCTCCAGAACCTTTTCTCCCTGTTGGTTCTCCTGTCATTGCAAAGGGGACAGAACTGTTCAGCAGCTGCCCAAAGGTCTGTTCTCGCCCAGTGTCCTCATGTCCCCCAGCCGAACCGCCCAGTGAGGACACAGTGCAGAGGGCAACTCAGGGATTATTGATCCTGATCAGTCAGCCAGAACTTCTTTGATTTCAAGGACCTGGACAAACTTACTGAAGTAAAATAAAATACTGATTTTTTTTATTGCAAAACTAAATGAAGGGCCGGCCAAGTGGCGCATTGGTTAAGAGCGGGTTTTGGGATGCCAGCGGCCCCGGTTTGGATCCCACATATGAGGGCCAGTCATACTGCCCTCTACAGCTAACAACATCTCCCCCTGGAACTGGGCTGCTATGAGTCCCCGGGACAGTATAGCTGCAGCCCCTGCTGCGGTGGGCTGCCATAGGCTACAGTGAGTGGCCGGCAGCCAGAGTGAGCAGCCAATAGCCACGGTGAGCGACATCCAGACGCCGGCGACTCATCTGCCTCATCTGGGAAAAGCGCAATCACGATACCAACATGGGACAGTGAAGCAACATCCGCAACTAGACTAAAGAACAAAAAGACAGCAACTTGTCTGTTTCCCTTCCCCGATTCCCCAACGCTGTTCCCCTCCCTCAATTCCCCAATAAAATATTTAAAAACAAAAAGTGTGAGCTGAGCTCTGAGGAACAGCAGTTTGATGCCCAGCCAGAGATGAGCTGCCGCTAAGCTGTCAACAGCTGGCAGGATGGCTCAGCTAATAAATAAATAAATAAATAAATAAATAAATAAATAAATATATAAATAAAATGTACTTCCTAATGAATAGAGGCAAAAGCAGATGGCTTTTCAAACCGATCAAAGCCCCAAATCTGTAGAATCTCTATTACCTTGCCATCCATCTCTTAACTTCATTTCATTCTTGGAGTAACTTGCCAAAGGCAACCAATAGCTACTTACACACATCATTAATTTCATTGTTTTTACCTGATTCCCGTACAGCTGCTGAGACACTAGCAATGTAGCTAAGAACACAGTTAACTAAATCAACGGTTTTCAATTCCTGCCATGTAACAGAAAAGCCAGTTCCACAGATTTCCTCAGTGTGTGCTTAATGAATGGATGAGTGTGAAGAAGACACTTGCACTCCCTGTGCCCCTAGAGCCCCTATAGCTTTGGAGACGGTGAGGATGGGATTTTTACATTCCTCCGTGCTCTCTCATTCCTCTTTGAAAACCGCCAAGATCCTTAGCCAGATGTGGAGGCAGCAAGCAGTTGCAGAAAACAGTGCAGCCTCTGGATTCTGGAGCCAAAGAGATCTGGGTTTGAACCCAGGATCCTGTTTCTTTTTGTGCAACCTGGGAAAGGTCACTTTGAGTTCATGGACTGGAAGGAAGTGAACACATAGGAACAGATTTACTGTAACATTTAAATGAGACGGTGCACGTAACTCGCATGCCACATGACTCTTTAAACACAATTACTTTCTTCCCTTGAAATTCTAATTTAGACTTACTGGCTGGGTCATTGTTAAGTTATTGCATCATCCACACAGTGACGATACAGAGGGAGACAGACTATTTGAGGGAGATGTGAGTGATTTTTCTCTCTGGAAAAAAATACAATGGTGGGACTTATGTACTTTTTCTATTAGAATAGCTAATTTTATAAGATGTTCTGCCATGTGCCAGGCATTATTGTATTGCGATCAGACACACACTTGTTAGTTATTTCATAATTGAAGCTCCACCATGACAAGCTATGTGAATTTGGCCAAATTACTTAAAAATTTGAAACTCTAGTTCCCTTCACTAGAGGAGAGAGAATAATATACTCCTCATAGGGCTACAAATAGAAATAATGTAACACATTAAAGGGCTCAGCAGATTGGGAGCCTCATATTCACCCGTTGGTAGTTGATGTCAAATATGAACGTGGCCACAATTTTGCTGCTCCCGCGCAGGCTGCTTGGTGCCTTGCTCCGGGGAGAGCAGCAGGGCCATGGCCAGGCCGACAGACCGGGTGTGCCCACGCACAGAGGGTGACCGCAGGGCTCACAGCAGCTCCCCGCCATCCAAGGCCGTTGTTTTTTGATAAAGGGCAGACAACATGATATTGGGGAAAGAAGGGTCTTTCTAACAAATGCTGCTGGGCAACTGGCCATCCACAGGAAGAGAAATGAAATTGGACCCAAACCTAACACCACATAAAAAAATTACCTCTAAACAGATGAAGGGCTTAAATATAGGATTAAAAAGTATAGACTATCAAACAAAACACAGAGATACATTTTCATGACCCTGGATTACCAACAGTTTCTTAGACATGACACCACATACAAGCAACAACAAAAAAATTAACAAATTAGACATCCTCAAAATTAAAACATAAGTGCAACAAAAGGAGCTATCCAGAAAGTGAAGACATCCCATAAAATGGAAGAAAACAGGTACACATTATGTACCTGGTAAGACTCTGTTATCCAGCACAGATAAAGAACCTTTACAACTCTTGACCATAAAGAAAGGCAGCTAACATTTTGGAATGGACTTCAATAGAACCTTCTCCATTTTAGACCGGCCCACTGGGGTGTGATGGGGACGCAAATTAAAACTGCAGTGTGACGCCCCCTCACACACACTAGCACGGCTGTAATCCATGCTCAAACTGACACTAACAAATGGCAGCAACCATGTAGAGACATTAGAAGCCTTACACATTGCCTGTGAAAAATTAAAACGGGCGGCCTCTGCATACAATTTGAAATTTCCAGTGTGCAAAATAAATAAATAAATTCCCATGCGGTTCAACAAATCCACTTCTAGAAATATACCCCCCAAAATTGAAAGCAGGTATGAAAAGCTGATACCTGCATCTGCAGCAGCACTGTTCACAGTAGCGGAGACATGAACAATCCCAGACAGACTTAGTCCCGCGAGGGACGTAGCCCGACGAGCATCTGAGTGAATAATTGAATGAAAGTTCTATTTTCTTATCTGACACTAACATGGGAAATTCTGAGAGTCGATATAGACCATATATTTGCCTCCTTAAGCAACTTTCTAAGAAGGGAGGGGTAAAAGTCTCAGAGAAGAAATTAGAGGAACTTTTAAAGGTTATTGAGACTCATTGTACTTGGTTTCCAGATTTAGGAGCTGTAGATTTAGATCAGTGGGATGTAGTAGGTAAAGATCTTTCAGAAAAACAACTTCAGGGAGAAGAGATACCAACTACAATTTGGGAAACTTGGAGACTGGTCTGATCAGTTTTAGAACCTTTACACACTGACACGGAAGATGAAGAGGAAGATAAAAATCAGGATTGCAAAAGTCTCATTGAATTATCAGAGGAGGAGGAGAGAGAAGAGGAGTCTGTAGAAGCACCTACAATAATTCCAAAAGCATTATATCCTTCTTTAAAAGACGATCTGTTAACACCTGATCTTTTGCCTCCTCCTCCAAGAACTAGAATGAAGGATTGGGGGTTATCTAAAAACCCATCAAAACTAAAACAACCAGTTTCTTCTGTTGTATCGGCACTTCCACCTTATGCCCGAGGTCTACATTCATCATTGTCAGCTGTAGAAAAAGGAATTCAACAGGCAAGGTTAGAAGGAGATTTGGATGCTTTAAATTTTCCAGTCATAATTCAGGAGCGTATTGCACCCAATGATGAACACCCCAATGGTTTGCAGGTATTAAAACACCAACCTTTTCCTTCTAAAATCCTTAAGGAACTCAAACAGGCAGTTACTCAATTTGGTCCAACTTCTCCCTATACCATGGGATTAATCCGAGGTATTGCTGACGGAAACAAAATGATTCCAACAGACTGGAATGCTTTGGCTAAAGCCTGTCTTTCTCCAGCTCAGTTTCTGCAATTTAAATCTTGGTGGATTGATGGTGCAGAAATTCAAAGATATTCTCTGTGCTGCATCATCTATGGAACAACTAGCAGCTTGCTTTGAATCACTTAAACTTCACCTGGACAAGGCAGGGCTATGTATAGCCCCCGATAAAATTCAAACAACCACTCCAGTTAAATAACTAGGAACAATTGTTTATCGACAGACTATTAGACCACAAAAGGTTCAGATTAGAAAAGATCAGATTTCTACTTTAAATGATTTACAGAAATTATTAGGAGATATTAATTGGCTACGTCCTACTTGGGGCATTCCTACTTATGCTCTTAGCAAACTGTTTATAGCCTCTTGCGAGGACCATCACAATTAAACAGCCCTCGTAAACTGACTCCACAGGCAATTAAGGAACTAAAAGTAGTAAAACAAAAGATACAAAAAGCTCAGATTCAACGTATAGATCCTGATCAACCTTTACAGGCTCTAGTTTTCTCTACACCGCACTCTCCAACAGCGGTTGTGATTCAACAAAAAAAACGGGTTGAATGGCTTTTTTTACCTAATAATTTTGCCAAAACACTTCCAACGTGCGTAAAATTAATCTCTAAATTAATATCCAAAGCCCGCACTCGAGTCTTACACCTTAGTGGACAGGAACCTAATCAAATTGTAGTTCCTTTTAAAAAACAGCAAATTTGTCATCTAAACATTCATAATGAATCTTGACAAATTGCAATAGAAAATTTTTATGGAATCATTGATAATCATTACCCAAAAAATAAATTATTTCAATTTTTGCAAAAGACTAATTGGATTTTGCCCAGAAAACTCCCGACAGGAGCCGATTCCCCAAGGAATTACCGTCTTTACTGATGGATCTAATAATGGAAAAGCTGCCATCGTTAGTGAAAAGGAATGTCAACTTGTTCACACTAACTGTAATTCGGCCCAAAAGGCTGAACTTGTGGCTGTTTTAACTGCTTTACGGACTTATTCTGAACCTCTAAATATTGTTTCTGATTCGGCTTATGTTGTTCACACAGCTCAAAACATTGAGACAACATCTCTCTCATTTAATTCCAATCAGTCTCTTCCGATTTTGTTTCATCGACTTCAGCAGGTTGTAAGAAATCATCAACACCCATTTTTTATTACTCATATTCATGCTCATACGACTCTATTGCTTCTTAATTGCTTTGTAAATTAGTTCCTGAATCTGAAACAATACAAGTCTCCAACCCCTGCTTCAGATAACTATTTGAAAGCCTGAGACTTCCTAATATCCCCCAGGCAAGGAAGCTAAATGTCAAACCCATTCTGTGTCCAGACAACTGATGCCACCTGAGTGATGCACTGAATAGCCACAAGTTTCATAAGAACTAACAGATTTATATTTTTGTCCTCATTCAGGAGCCTTGAGGATACAGGGGATACCCCAACAAGCAAAGAAGCCAACACGGTCTTCTAGGTGGAGCTTGAGACCCCTTACTCTCATCTGAGATCAGCTAGGGTGACAGTTCTGCGAACCCCAATAGCAAGGACAGCTCTACACCCCTGCCCGGCAGGAAGCAGATACAGAAGAAGAGACCTCCTGTCCCTCAGCTTCCCATAGAGATTTTACGGGGACCACGTCTCTCAAGGAGAAACTAGGCAGGTAGTTAGAGGCAGGCATTGGGTCTCTGCATTCCTGCACGTCCCACAGAGTGTGACCGCCTGGGGGACATCCCGTCTCCACCCAAAACTCTCCTTTGTATTGTAATTACCTACCCCTGTGGTTGTGGGAAGAGCAAATGGGTGCAAAATATCCAACTGTATCAGACCAGTCACTCACACCTACGCCCAGGAAGAACAGCCCATCCTGGAGAAAAAGGATACAAACCCCAAGTCCTGGGAGGGAAGCGCGGCTGCTGCTGCTGCTGCTGCTTCTTCCCTTTAAGCCTCCCCTTTGCATGTGCCCCCTCCACACTCTTTGGTAATGGGCCCTTGGGCCATCCTCTAGTCTGGATGTACTGTCTTTTCTAATGAACTACTTATTTTACTGCTTTACTCTGGTATCTCGTTCAATTCTTTGCTCGAGTTGCCAAGGACCTGGACTCTGCGCCGAGAAAGGCCCACTCTCCGACAACAATATCAGTTATCTCCCCTGGGAGGACACAGAAACGTCGGTGTCCTGGGGCTGTGTAGTGATGTATGAAGGCATAGCATTTGTTGGAATACAATGGGATAGGTTAATGGAAAACAGCATTAAGGCACACAATAACACACGGTTACTAATTTACAGCAGTTTTACATCCTTGAAAATTTTCAATAAAAACCATGCGTTGACCCGATTCGGGGCTCAGTCTTCTTTGGCTGAGTCCCTTGGTCTCGCTCTTATCTGACTTTTGTCTCTTGTTCTTATTCAATCTGCGTCGCCCCTCTCGAGTCCCATTTGCCCTTGCCACGCAGGACGTGACAGCTACTCAAACCCAAAAGCCCTATTACAGCTTAACCAGAGGCTTTTGGTCCCTGAGGTATTTCCTTGTCATGACAAACGACACAAGAGACACAGACACACACAAAAAAACCATCTCTGGGAAGAATCAATTAAAGAAACTCTGTGAGTCGCTGCTCCCAAGGATGTAGCTTCACAAATAGTTTTTCCTGCCAGTCTGCATGGGACAGGAAAAGGACACGCAGCGCTTCTAAGTTCTCCCTAACCCCACAGAGATAGACCGGGAAGGCTGAGAGGGTGAACGCAGACACCGCTCACCTCCGCCGGCAGGCGGCCACGAGCTCCCAGCTGCAGCGGTTCCAGGAGCCAGCAGTGCCCCAGCCAGCGATCCTCCTGGCAGGCTCCCCGAAACCTCTTTCAGGAGGTAGGAGCGACACCTGGTGACCAAAGGAAGCGGACCGAGGATGCATTAAAAATATATTTATATTCCCAGAAGGCAGGAGTGGATAGCCCAGGAGGAGAGCGACTGCGCCCAAACAAAGGAAGTGTAGGATTATATTTGAATGAGGGCGCCAAATAGTCGAGGGTGGGGTCACAGGTGACCCCAGGGCGTTCCCAAGGCGAGTCTTCGCTGACCACTCCCTCCTGTACGAACTGTAGGGGGACACAGCAGGTGGAGATTTTCCCCTGCCTGCAATGCTGATAGTGTTATAATCCGTAACACAGCCGTAGCTGCACCTTTTCTTAGGAATGATCTCATCTTCTCTCTTTTGTTTCCCCTCACATCTTCCTTCCTTTCCCCAGGCCCGTTCTCTCTTCCTGTGGTAACAACTTCTTCTAACTGAGCTAATCAGTAACTATAACAGAATCAGATTAATAAAATCACATTTTAACATACACACATGGGGAATTCACAGACATGTAAAAGTTCCAAAGACAGTGAGTTCAGACTGGGTGCTTTGCAGGTAATTTAGGAAGAGTGTCGCACTCACAGGGTAAAGTGTTGTTAGGTGACCCGGAAAATAATGGGACACAGGGGAAGGGCGGTCAGCAGGCTCCACTGGGGGTCTTCCTGCCTAGCTAAGGGGATTATGCTAAGGTTCCCCTCTTCCACCAGGTTTTTCCATCTGACTCTGAGGTGGGAAAGCGGGGGAGGGTCAAAGGCTGCTTCTGAGTCTTTTGTTTCCTAACAACCAGCTTACAGTCCATATGCCCAAAGGCAAAACTTTTCCTCCTCTCCATTCTTGCCTTTGAAACTTTAATAAAAGTTCCACATTCAGCAGTTAAACTGGTAGATAGCACCCTGTTTCATTGATCTAATCATTCATTCCTCAGAATAAGTTACTTTACTCAAATTATTGAATCTTATTTTGTGACACGATGATGTAGATATACTCCCAAATTTTACCTTTTATAAAATATCTGGAGCCGGCCAAATGGCACGGCGGTTAAGCGCTGCCTTGGGAAGCCAGCGGCCCCAGTTTGGATCCCACATATGAGGGCCAGTGACACCACCCTCAAAAAAAGAAATCTGATTAGTTGCTTATGTGGGGGAGGCAGAAACTGTCCCCCACCTTGAAGCTTCCTCCAGCTGCTCTGATAATAAAATAGACCTGAGAATGGTTAGCAAGAAAAAATTAGCAGATATAACACATACATAGGGAAACCCTGCACACAGGAGAGAGTCAGAGACCCCACACGAGGGAGAGGCAGGGGGATGGAAAGGGAATGTGGGTACATAGACAAGCTGAGCTAAGGATGAACTAAGGTCACTTGGGGGTTTGAAAGGGTCACTGCAGGTTGGTGACAAGAGCAGATGTTTCATGAATATCTTGAACCAAGTCAGACAGACGGATGTTGACAGAGACCAAAGGAGAAGGTCCCACAGGGACAGAAACAGATAGAATGTGGGGTGTGGGGTGCTGAGCTGCTGCCTGCCCAGGGTTGCTGACTGGGTGCGTGGCCTATGGGTTTGGGGTCTCTTGGGGTGTCTTTGGCTGACTGCACTGTTTCCCCAGGTCTTCCACATATGCCTTTACACCCCCCAGGACTGAATTCCCACACCAGGCCAGCCCTCTGGACCTGAGAGTGCTCCAGCCTTGAACAAGACACCTCATGCGAGGGTAAAGCTGAGGGACTCTACCTCAACCCTCTGGACAGGTCCAGCTATCACAGCTGTGCAGCGGGGAGGCTGTGCCAGCAAAGCTGCCTGAGGAGCCTGGTATTCAGCTCCCCCTGCAAATGTTGCATGTGGAGTGGAGTCCCCCAGGCCCCTTCAGAGCCAGCGCCCAGGCCAGAGCCCCGGGATCCCACTACAGCCAGCCTCCCCAGCTCTCCCTGGGGGCTGCAGTCTGGCCCTGCAGGCCTCCTGTGGTCTTTCCATACCCAAGCTTTCAGCTCTCAGACCTGGGTTCCTTTGGGTCTGGTCCTAGGGGGCTGCCTCTTTTACATGCAAAATAAGTCTTTGGTTTGCACGCCACTGCCCCCAGATGTGGTGACTTACAGAGGCTCTCTAAGCACACAGTTACTTCAAAAACAGGCCTGGGGAAGGGAGGGAGGGAAGAGGGGAGGGTGGCATAAGGCAGCACAGGTAAGAGCCAGGCGAGAAGGCAGTTAATTCAGGTAGGCCATGCCCGGTGCCGGGTTTCACATCCAGGACTCCACATTCCAGCGGGCAGCTGCCAGGGCACAGATGACAGCACCTGGGGCACCACCCCGGGTCTGACCCTCGGGCTCAGAAGCATTTGGAGAAAGAGATTTTCCTGCTGACCTCCACTCAGGTGTAATTCCCATGATGCACAGCAGATGGCAGCAGAGGAGACTGTTTCCAAGCCTTAAGGACTGTGCGCGCCGATTTTCAACGTTTATTGTTCCTCAGTGTAAACGCAACAAACTAAAAAGTACTGCCCGTGCTATGTAACGTGCATGAACTTATAGGGCAGGAATACACAGGGCGGCCTGGTCCCAAAGCGCCACCTGGCTTAGCCTGAGTCCTTTCAGTTGGAGGCTGTGCTGATGGTAATGCATTTCCCTGCAGCTCTCCCTCATCCTTTGTCCTGGAAAACTAATGCCCACAAAAATAACACTTTTCCTTTTGCTCTGACCATGGATACAGCAACACCACATGTTAACGTTTGGGGAATGTGAATGGACGATATATAGGAGTTCTTTGTACCATCCTGTTGTCTCTCTGAAAAGCTGTAATGATGTCAACATAAATGTTAACAAAAGTTCTCAGCGGAAGTTCTATTTATAATTAATAAGGAGATACCCTGAGCTCACTGAGGTGCTCACTGCCCTCCTTTGGAAGGCACGTTACAAACTTGGTGCAGTCACACCGTTTCTTTAGGGCAGATTATCAGAATGCCAGCTTAAGCACAGACGGTGAATGCAAAAATAGACAAATGGGGATACATCCAACTTCAAAAGCTTTGTACAAAAGAAACAACCAATAGAGTAAACAGGGAACTACAGAATGGGAAAAAATAATTACAAATCTTAAGTCTGATGAGCGGTTGATAACCGAAATATGTCAAGAACACCTACAACTGAACAACAAAAACATGTAACCCATGTAAAGATGGGCAGAGGACCTGAACAGACATTTCTCCAAGACGACATACAGATGGCCCATGCACACAAGACGATGCTCAATGCCTCTACTCTTTAGAGACCCGCAAATGAAAACCACCAACAGATAATGACCTCCCACCCCCAGGATGGCCACTGTCAGAAAGTAGAAAGCAACAAGTATCGGCAGGGACGTGGACAAAAGGGAACCCGTGTGCACTGCTGGTGGGCTTGCAAATGGGTGGAGACGCTGTGCAAACAGCATGGGGGGCGGGGGTTCCTGAAAAAAACTAAAAACAGAGCTACCTTGGGCCGGCCGAGTAGCACGGTGGTTAAACGCTGGCTTGGGACGCCAGCGGCCCCGGTTCGGGTCCCACATATGAAGGCCAGTGACACTGCCCTCAAAAAAGAAAAAGAGAGCTACCTTATGACCCATGATCCCACTTCTGGGTATTTATCCAAAGAAAAATTGGAAGTAGGATCTTGAAGAGATATTGCACCCTATGTTCCTTGCAGCTTTTTTACAGTAGCCAAGAGGTGTAAGCAACGCAAGTGTCCATTGACGCATGAATGGATAAAAAAACGTGATATGTGCCTACAGTGGGATATTATAAAACCTAAAAACCAGAAAGAAATCCTGCCACATGTTACAACCTGGATGGACCTTGGGGACATTATGCGACGTGCAATCGCCAGTCGGAAAAGGATGCAAGTTGTAAAATTCCTCTTATAGGAGGAATTATGATGGGAACAGGAAAGCAGACGGTGGTTGCCAGGGGCTGGGAAAAGGGGCATGGAGAATCGTTGTTTAATGGGGACAGTGTTTCAATTTTGCAAAATGAAAAAGCGCTGCAGACCTGTTACACAACAAACAAGCATAGTTAACCCCACGGAACTGGACACTTAAACGTCGTTTTAGGGCCAGCCAAGTGGCGCGATGGTTCAGAGCTGGATTGGGAAGCCAGCGGCCCAGGTTTGGTCCCACATATGAGGGCAGTGACACTACCCTCTAAAAAAACAAAGTTGTTTTGTATTCTGTGGTTTTTTACTACCTTTAGAAACAGATTATTTACTACTTCTGGTAAAATGGTGGAATAGTCGGATGCTGTGCTAACCACTTCCCAGGCTCACACCAGAATTACAAATAATTTATGCAACATTCAACCCCGGAAGTCCCTGGAACACTAGATGAACAGAACCTCTAAACGAAGGACCTAAAGAGGAGGCCATGTCAAGTCTGGCAGGAGGGGCGAAGACGAGAGAGGGCGGGCACCATGGGGGACGCCTCAGCCGTGGGAGGCTTCTTTGGTTGAGGGAGAGACCCTCCGGCCCCACACTGTGCTCACCAGCCCAGAGCTCCTTTGCGGGGAAGAGTAGTTCCAATATTGCCGGCAGCAGAAATTAGTGAGGACTCTCTCTGCTCAGCTTGGTGAGGCTGAGGGCGGCTGGAGAACCAGTGGGGCCGGCGCACAGGCTCACTCGCCGGTGAGCACTCACCCGGTTCCTGGCGGAGGGAGTAGTTGTGTGAGCCGGGCCCAGGAGCCTGTGGGGACGGACTGAACTGAGCACCTTTGGTACAGAAGCTGGAGGTTTTGGAAATATTGTTCCCCTGGTGTGGAGCTTGCACAAGAGTGGTGTAAGGAGGGCACCATTATGTCTGGGTTTGGCCCTCCCACAGAGGGTCAGGTCTGGGACCGCATTGGTCTCGTGGAATTGGCACAGGAGTGCATGTGTGCAAGCGCATATGCAGCCTTGGATACCAACCCTCTGCCCAGCTTGTGCTGCATTGCCAGGGAAACGCCTGGCGGGTGCCCTCCGGCTCCAACAGGCTGCTCACTGAGACGCGGTGGTGCACGTGACGCCTTGGGTCCCGGCTCTCTGCACTGCGCGTGCAGAGTTGCCAGGCGGGTGATTGGTTGTCGGGCTGCTCAGCCTGATCTGCGAGTGGCTGATTGGGACAGGCTGAGACTGGGAGTTTTCCTGGGAGTGTTGGGCCGTGAGCTGTGTGCCTGCGTGATCCAGCTGGGGCTCTCCTGGTGTTCTATCTAATACATCAAAGCAATCCCAGAGCAACAGCCAGAATAAGGAAACAAAGAAACATGTCCCAAGTAAAAGATCAGAAGAAACCTCTAGAAATGGAACTAAATGAAACAGAGGGATCCAACCTTTCAGAGACAAAGTTTAGAACACTGATGATAAGAATGTTTAACGAACTTAGTGAGGACATAAGGAAGGATAGATAAATCATAAAAAACAACCAGTTAGAACCAAAGAATACAACAACTGCAATGAAGAAAACACTCAAAGGAATCATCAGTAGAACAGATGAAGCAGAGGAGCAGATCAGCGATTTGGAAGACAAAATAGCAGAAATCACTAAGTTAGAAGGACAAAAAGACCAAAGAATACAAAACAATGAAAATAGTTTAAGGGCCGGCCGAGTGGTGCGGTGGTTAAATGCTGGCTTGGGAAGCCAGTGGCCCCGGTTCGGATCCCACATATGAGGGCCAGTGACACTGCCCTCAAAAAAAAAAAAAGAAAAAGAAAATACTTTAAGAGCCCTATGGGAAAACATGTACACAACAACCTTCGACTCATAGGAATACCAGAAGGAGAAGAGAAGAAGCAAGGGATTGAGAATGTGTTTGAAGAAATCATGACTGAAAATTTGCCTACCCTGGTGAAGGAAATCGACATACATGCCCAGGAAGTGCAGAGGGTTCCAAACAAGCTGAACCCAAACAGGTCCACACCAAGACACATCATAGTTAAAATGGCAAAGGTTAAAGACAGAGACAGAATCCTAGAGGCTGCAAGAGAAAGACAGCAGGTTACATACAAAGGAACTCCTGTTAGACTAACAGCTGATTTGTCTACAGAAACTCTGCAGGCCAGAAGGGAGTGGCAGGAGATACTCAAAGTGACACAAAATAAAGGCCTACAACCAAGATTGCTCTACCAAGCTCGACTATCACTTAAAATTGAAGGCGAGGGCCGGCCGACTGGTGCGGTGGTTAAGCGCTGGCTTGGGAAGCCATCGGCCCCGGTTCGGTCCCACATAAGAGAGCCAGTGACACTGCCCTCAAAAAAAAAAAAAAAAAAAATTGAAGGCGAGATAAAGAGCTTCTCAGAAAAGAATAAGCTTAAGGAATTCATTATCATCAAGCCAGCATTGCAGGAAATGTTAAAAGGGCTTTTTTAAACAAAAGAAAGGGGTAAACAACCTAACCCAGGAAGACCAGAAATACAAATAACAAAATGGCAATACATATGCACCTATCAATAATCATTTCAAATGTGAATGGGCTACATGCTCCAATCAAAAGACAGAGAGTGGCTGAGTGGATAAGAAAATAGGACCCATGTATATGCTGTTTACAGATGGAATAAGATATTTCATGCAAATGGAAATGAGAAAAAAAGCTGCAGTAGCAGTATGAAATTTGGACAAAATAGACTTTAAAATAGGAAGACTACAATAAAAGACAAAGAAGAGAAATATAACCCTAATAAACATCTATGCACCCAACATAGGAGCTCCTAATTATATATAAAACAGATTTTGACAGACATAAAGACAGATATCAACAGTAACACTATCGTAGTAGGGGACTTCAACACCCCATTCTCACCAATGGACAGATCCTCTAGACAGAAAATCAACATAGAAAGAGTGGCCTTAAAAGACAATTTAGACCAGCTGGAGTTCGTCGATATTTTTAGAGCATTTCACCCTGAAACAACAGAATATACATTCTTCTCAAGTGCACATGGGACATTTTCCAAGCTAGACCACATGTGAGGCCACAAAACAAGTCTCAGTAAATTTCGTATCAAGCAGATATAAAAGAAAAACTGATGGTTGCTGGCGGGGAGGAGGTGGGGATGAGGGAGAGGGGGAAGGTTTTGGACAGCATAGGTGGGTGACTACAATGTTGCCGCAGGGATATGGGGGGGCAGTTCTGGGAATGTAATTGATAATATTGTGAAGAGACTATTATGTTAAGTGAAATTAGTCAGTCGGAGAAAGACAAGTACCATATGAGCTCACTTATATGGGGAATCTGAAAAACTGAATGAAAGAGCAAAGTAAACAGACTCGTAGATGCAGAGGAAAAACTGAGGGTGGCTAGTTGGGAGCGGGGTGGGGATGGGGGGAAGGGGAAGGGAGTAGACAGCATAAATAGACAACTACAATATTGCCACAGGGATATGAAACACAGTTCGGGGAATATAATAATGTTGTAAAAATTTTGTGGCGTGTCAGATAGTCACATGTCTTGTTAGAGAGACCACTTAATGGATGGAGTAGAGGCTTGATCTCTGCACTGCACACCTGAAGCTGATGTTGTATAATATTGTATGCCAACTGCAGCTTAATATGTGGATGGTCACGGGATGTGGAGGATACTGTGGAGGGGAGTCAGGGGAGTTGTGATGGATATGTATGATATGGGGGGGGAGTGGGGTGGCGAACTAGGGAAGGGGGTTGTCACTTTGAGGGGTAAAAAGTATAACTATTGCATTGTGTTGTACACCTTAAACTAATTTAAAAAAATGTTTATTTCACAATAAAAGATTTAAAAAAAAAAGCTAGTACAGAATTCAAGTTGAGTTTTCTCTCTCTGCTAAGTTAGACAAAGTTTGTTCCACTATTGGTCTAATACTAATATTATAAAAAAGTTTTGGGGCCTGCTGAGTGGCGCGTTGGTTAAGAGCTGGCTTGAGATGCCAGTGGCCCCAATCTGGACCCCACATAAGAGGGCCAATGACACTGTCGTCTACAGCTAAGATGGTGAACAACAGCTCGACCTGGACTTGGGATGTCGAGTTGCCGGTGATGGTGTAGGCTACAGCCCCTGCTGCAGTGGGCTGCCATAGGGTACAGTGAGTGGCCAGCAGCCAGTGAGCTGCCATGAGCGCCCGTCCAATGGCTGGTGACCGATCTGCCAGAGCCAAGAAGAGCGCAATGATCACAATACCAACATGGGCCGGTGAAGCGATGTCCTCCGCAACTAGACTGAAGAACAAAAGGACAGCAACTTGTCTGTTCTCCTTCCCTGATTCCCCAATTAAAAATGAAAAAAAAAAAATCAGCCATTTCAAGGGAATGAAATCACTCAGTTTCTTCTCTGACCACAGTGAAATTAAGCTAGAGATCAGTAAGAAAAAATAGCTATTTGAAATTAAGCCACACACTTGCACATAACCCGTGATACGGCAGAATAAACCATAAGAGAAACTAGAAAATATTTCAAACTGCATACTGAAAATATGTCCAGTAATGTTGCCGCTGCTAAAGAAGTTCTAGAGTAAAATTTTTTTTTGTTTTGCTTTGGTTTTTTTTTTTTTTTTTTTGGAGGGCAGTGTCACTGGCCCTCATATGTGGGACCTGAACCAGGGCCGCTGGCTTCCCAAGCCAGTGCTTAACCACCGCGCCACTTGGCCGGCCCTGTTTTTGTTTTTTTTAGAAGGTAGTGTTACGGGCCCTCATATGTGGGATGCAAACCAGGGCCGCTGGCGTACAAAGCCAGCGCTTAACCACCGCCCCACTACGCAGGCCCGAAAATTCTGTATTTGACGCATGTATTAGAAAAGGAAACAATTGAACATCAATGATACAAGCTTCTACTTCATGGGGGGAAATAAATCTTAACACCTCCCTCACATCACCAACAAACATCAATTCCAGGTGGAGTGTAGATCTCAGCGTAAAGGATAAGACAACATAAGCTATAAAAGAATACAGAATATTGTTATGATCTTGGAATAGGCAACAATTTCTTAAACAGGACACAAAAAGTGCTGACCATAAAAGAAATGTCAAATTGGACAACATGAAATTTAATTCCTTCGGTTTATCCAACTACCATGAAGAGCAGTAAAAACAAGCCACAGAATAGGACACAGTCATAATAAATTGATAAAGGATTCCTAGTCGGATTATATCCAGAACTCCTGCAAAACTTAGAAACAAACAACCCTAATAGTTAAATGGGCATAAGTTTTTTTTTTTTCTTTTTCTTTTGAGAGGGCAGTTACTGGCACTCACATGCAGCAGGATCCGAACTGGGGTTGCTGGCATCCCAAGCCAGCAGTTAACCACCGCGCCACTCGGCCGACCCTGGGCAAAAGTCTTGAATAAACATTTGGAAATTAGGCCACCAATGCCCAGAGGACACATGAAGAGGCAGCAGGTGTCGGGAAACACTCACCTTGGCCAGCGAGCTGTTGAGGGTGGATGTGGAGCACAGACACATGACACTCTCCTGTCCGGTAATTTCTAGTGACACTGAGCTGCTCGGCATGTACTCAGCAGAAACGTGTGCACCAACACACACACACACACACACACACACACACACACACACACACGTTTACATTCGCACCAGTCAAAATCACTGGACAATGGACACAACCCAACCGCCACCAACAGTGGAATCAAACACATTGAGTCATACATTCACACGGTAATGAGAAGACACCACACCGCATACCGTGTGGGTGGATCTCACGAACAGAATGTGAATGGAAGATGGCAGACGCTAAGGAACTGCTGGCCTGGGCTGCCATGCAGCAGACGTTTATTACTCACAGCACTGGAGGTCTGTTGGGTGTCTGCTGAGAGCCCACCCACTTCCTGTGTCGGACGACCATCTTCACACGTGCCCTCACATGGCGAAGGGGCCAGGCACCCTCTGGGGTCTCCTTTATGAGGGCACTAATCCTATTCATGAGGCTGCACCCTCATTAATTCATTGCCCCTAGAGGCCCCACCTCCAAATGCCATCACACTGTGGGGCAGGGTTCAACATAAAAATTTTAGGATACGCACCTCCAGTCCATAGCAACTATACATTTTAGAATTCCATTCACAATAAGTTCAAATCCAGTCAACAGTAATCTACAGTGGTAGAGGGCAGCGTGACCCTTGGGGGTGCTGCTGAGTGTAAGGAGCACTTGGGGCCACAGGTGTGGGGCAATGTCTTGACCTCAGTGCTCGTTACATGTGTGTCCACTTTGTGAGATTTCACCAGTCAGTACACTCGATTTGTGTGGCTTGGGGTATATATTTTATATTTTATGATTATTTTTAAAGATTCTATTGGGGAATTGGGGAGGGGAACAAATTGCTGTCCTTTGTTCTTCAGTCTAGTTGTGGAGGACGTTGCTTCACTGTCCCATGTTGGTATCATCATTGTGCTCCTCCCGGGAGAGGCAGTCGCTCGCCGGCCATTGGACAGCCGCTCACAGCGGCTCATGAAAGCTCATGCTGCCTGCCGGCCAGCCCTAATGCAGCCTATGCCATTGCCGGCAACTCACAGCAGCCCAGCTCCAGGTCAAACTGGCGTCCACCATCTTAGCTGTAGAGGGCACAGCGTCACTGGCCCTCATGTGGGATCCGAACTGGGGCCCTGCTGCTCAGAGCCGGCAACCCAAGCCAACTCCTAACGAACACACCACTTGGCCGGCCCTATATTTTAATAAAAAGATAACTAAATATAACACACACACGATGTGAATGGGTGTCTACGGGTACAGGAATTTCTTCATTGTGTTAGATGAGGAAGGTCACGAAGCAATGCATGTGCTGTGACCAACGCTGCTACGTGCGGTACGAGAGGACATACTCGACATCCATTTAGAAGGATTTATTGAGCTGCACTGTGTGCCGAGAGGATCACCTGGAAGACGTCTCGGCAGCTGCACTGCCTCATGCGTGGCCCCGGCACATGCACTGTGCGACCCACGCTCTGAAATGAGGGCAGCAGGACACCACTAACACGATGCACGACGGTCACTTCACAGGAGTACAGGGGCGACGTGTGTGCCCTGCGGATGTAGAACTAGACCTAGCTTAGGAACACCGTGCCCCAACCCGACCATGGTAGGGACACCTGGAAACACAGCCTACTTCTAGGGGACACACATGGGCAGTGGCAGTGGCAAGGGCAGCCCGAGCGCGTTGGTGTGTGGCACCCACAGGGAAGGGAGCTGCCACCTGCCACGCGGAGCGGGGCTAGTGGAACGTGCATAAGCATCCGGGTGCGACTCCTTTGACACGCTGTCCCTCCAGGACCCTCAGAGTGCCTCCCAAATGGCATCTGCGTCATCTCCAGATCGGGAAGACTTTCTCTCCAACCTGAAAAAGACCGAAGGTCCCGCGCCATGAGGATTAGAAAAATGATACAGACAAGGCGTGGCCGTGGGGCCTGCAGGGTGGGAACCAGCGACAGCCACTGTGATCTGCCTGCATGGGCGGGTCATCCCCAGACCAGCAGTGCAGCGCGACCGCTGTGGAGTCTCTTACCTTCTGTGACGTGGGATCATGCCTAGAGGTGACAGACCAGCGCAGGGCAACGGACATGTGCCGCCTCCATACCGGGTTCCTCTGCAGCACCACCGAGCCTGTGACCACGTCCCCGGTGCAGACAGGGACGGGCTCATCCATCATGAACAGCACCTGCTTCCAGTGGGTGGTGCTGCAAGACACAGGTGACATCACTGCAGCCCCTCCCAGGGCCCTGCAGGCAGACCCAGCTCAGCAAGGACAGGGCTCCTCTGCACTGTCAGGTCCCAGGAAGGGCGAGGGCGGCTCGCCGGGGTGCCTGGGGTGCATGGCCAGACACAGGGTCCCCATGTGGTGCCCATTCCCTGGCCCCCCAATGGTCACCTGGCCTCCTGGCCTGGCACAGCAGGTGTGCACCCCACGTCACCCTGCTCCTAATCCGTCGATGCCCATGGTTCTAGTTTCCACAGTTAAGGAGGAACATACACCGATGAAACTGTCAAAAAAACACTTATTTCTGTGAAAGTTGGGGTACATGTGAGCTAGACAGCTGTACCAATGGGGGAGGAGTAACACTTGGGGGCCCTGTAGGTTCTCTAGGCTCTGGCCCGACATAACCGCCATTCTCATCCCCCCAGCACCTGGCACGCCCACTGAAGTGCCTGCTGCCCCTCTTGACTCTTGGGCCACCCCCCCAGCTACCGTGGAGGTCTCTTCTAGTGTGTGTCCTCTGGCTTTGTGCCCTGCCCACTCTCACCTCATCCCTGCCACCTGTGTGTGGCCACTCAGGTGGGGACTGCCCAGCACACACTGCTGGCCCTGGTTTCTACGGTGAGCATTCACATCTCTGTGGCGGTCCCTGGAAAGAGGACTGGCCACAATCCCAGCCCTGTCATCTGCACAGGGCGCTCTTGGCAAACAGCTCCTGAGCCTCTCTCCTGTCACAGAATCACGGCTGGGGTTTGGGCCCAAGGCCAGGGCCAGCACCCTTCACCGGTGCCTTGCCCGCTTCCGCCCGACCCCAAGTCCCAGGCGGGCATGGAGGGGAGGGCAGTCCCTGAGCGCCAGGAAAGCCCCAAGGTGGGCAGCGCTTCCACAGGCTGCTGTGTCCAGCGCCACCCACACACAGCGGGCTTCCCACGTGGGCCTGCGTCAGCCACAGCATCACCGCACACGGCGTTTGTCTCGGGAAACGCGATTTCCCAAAGTCTGGGGAAAGACCCCGAACTCTGTTGGCGGAGACGCTGTGCAGCGCTCCAGACAACCCAGACGTGGAGCTCCTCACGCAGCCAAGACCCCCTTACCTCGCCCCCTGCCTGGGCCAGCCGGCCGGAGAGATGAGAGGGCGGCGTTCAGTAGGACTAGGCCCTAAACATGACCGTCCGGCAGCAGGAAGGCAAACGGTGGCCCGCTGCACGAGCCGCCGAAACCAGGGGAGGGGCGGACACTCACGGATGAAACGGTCCCGTGCTCAGCACCAGCTGCGGGGCACCCTCCTCCAGGTTCTGGAAGCGGACGCTGAACCAGGCCGTGAACCCGTGCAGAGTGCCAGCTTTCTTGATATCGAAGCACAGTTCCCCTTTCATTGTCTGTTCAACCAAACGGACAAGCACATGGACATGCGCCGTAAGCACATGACGAGACCCGGCAACTGTTGGTCGGCTTGGCCGCACTTCACAGACCGTCGACACTGCACTGAACTGGGAACTGCACCACCCACTGCAGGAACCATGCAACGAACCTGTAACCTGCTCGTTTAGCTGAGCACATCAAACCACAGAATTTCCACCTAGGCAAAACCTGAGTCGTGAATTCAAATGCAGCAGATTATCAGAAAAGGTTTCAAGCACCTGGGCCATATCTGCCTAATTTTCTGCCCCCAAATTAACATGCAATACTTTCTCTTCTCGGTTCTTTGCATAAAAAGGAAGTTCAAGGCAGGGTCTCTACAAACTAGCCAAAGCCTCAAACATTCAGCTCCCCTTTACCCTCTGTCGGGAGCCACTGACGTCACAGATTGTTTTGAATTTCTGTTGGTTTTAATACTGAACTTATATAGTGAACATATATCGTTTTTACTGTGTGGCAAATTAAAATTTCATTGTGAATAAATAACAAGCATGCTTACACGTTATTTTCATTCATTTTCAATTTAAATAAATACACGTCATACAGGCATCCAGTAGATGCATTGCGCCCGATGGAGGATTTCACTGGGATCGTCCTGAACTCACGCGCCACCTCGTGGCAAGAGACAGTAAGTAAAAGAAAGAACTAAGATGTTCAATGGTAGCTTAAAAGCCTTAGAAAAATTTTTTAACTCAAATTCTATGAAGAACTGGGATAAAAATTATTTGAATCTGAAGATGCTGACATTAAACATAAATCCAAAAATAGATGAAGATGTTAAAGAGGTTAACTATAAAGAAAATACTGTAAAAATACAAAAGACAGGGCTAGCTGAGTGGCGTGGTAGTTAAGAGCTGGCTTGGGATGCCAGTAGCCCTGGTTCGGATCCCACATATGAGGGTTAGTGACACTGCCCTTTAAAAAAAAAAAATACAAAAGACAAAATCAGAATAGACATAAGAAAAGAGAGAGACTGGAAAATCAACAGCACAAAGTTTACAAATCCAGTTATGTAACGCGGAGGAAGCATTCTTGTCTCACCTCTAGATCAGCGATCTGCACTGTCCTCATGTCCAGCTGTAATATGGTGCACGGTTCCGAGAGACAGTCTTCTGGTTTCAAAATGTGGTTATACTTGGGCTTCGAGAAAAACTCCTTAATTGCTAAAGATCTGGGGAAAAGATCAAAGTAATTGCTCGAAGCCGTCACCACCATCTCAGGCTCTGGTGCACATGCGTGGCGAGACGAGCTTTTTCTCTTCTGTGTCAGCAGGAATTCTGGACCAAGGCCTGCAGCCCTGAGGGCCCAGCTCGGGTTCCCCGCCTCCCACCCAGCCCGGGCGACCTGCAGCACGCGGAAAACAACCTTCACCTAACCTACAAGACACGGGCTGTAGCGTGTTCTTTAGTTTTATAACCTATTTTATTACAAAACCCATGTCTATTACACAGCAAATAAAGAAGATATTCCTGTTCTAGGATGGAAGGTGCCCATTGAGCCTGGATTCTCAAACACAGCTTGGCTGCCTGCACAGCCCCTGTGCGTGTCATCCCATCTCATACTCCATGTCACAAGCTGAACCCTGTACTTCCCAGAAAGTAATCGATTATTTACCACAGACATGTTTTAAAAATTAAGCACAGCAGTAACTTCTGAAATAGCAAATAAAAGTAAATGTTTCAATAGAGAGTCCACTGTATGTACATAATTTTGTGATTTTTTTTGATGGTAAAAATAATTACTCTGATAAAGAATTTGGAAAATATAGAAAAGTATAAAGAAAAAATTTATATCCCCCATATTTCTATCTTAGCATTTGATATATTTATTTTCCTCCCCGTACACATATCGACATATATTATTTTTGCAAAACAGGGGCATTCTGTTTAGACAGTTTGTATCCTACCAGTTTTACTATTTCTTAACTCTAATATCATTAGATATTTCTAAAAACACTTGATGTTTTTTTTAAACAGCTGCACAATACTCCATTGGGTGGATATATGGCAATTTAACCATGTTCCTATGGAAAGGCATGTTTCCAGTGGTTTGGTGTATACACAAGCCCACAGTGGCCCTGGGGAGAGTATTCTCAAGCTGGAGGCTCTGATGGGAATGGGTGCCCAGACGCTGGCCGGCACAGTCTGGGCAGACGGTGCTCATGCCACCCCATCACTCCTGAGGTCACGCAGCACCAGCTGCTACTTTAATCACTGCTCAACTAGTGGCAAAAATCACATTCATTATACGTTGCATTTTTTTTTTTTTTTAGCTGAGCCATCCTGCCACCTGTTGGCAGCTCAACGGCAACTCAGCTTGGGCTGGCCTCGAACCGCTGTTGCTCAGAGCTCAGCTCGCACTCTTGAGCGAGCTCTTAACCAACTGAGCCATTCGGCCGGCCCTTATACGTTGCATTTTAATTACTAATGATGTTGTAATTCTTTTCAAATACTTATTGGTAATGTGTGTGTGTGTGTGTGTGTGTGTGTGTGTGTGTGTGTGTGTGTGACTTGTCTATAATTTCATTTGGATATTCATCTTTTTCTAGTTGATGCTAAGGTTTGTCAGCTTAGTCACTTTCTCTTAAGTAGTCTTTGCCTTTTTTAATTGTATTTTTGCTGTTTCATGACATAGATGCTGTCTATTTTTATAAACTGAAGTTTAGCGCCTCTTTCCTTCTTCATTTCTGTTGACTTTCTTTCCACCTAGGATCTGACACAAGGACCCCAATGGATTCCTGGGGTTGATTTGATGTGATGTTTTAACACAAAACTCTTGAATCCACATGAAATTAAGTTTCAATGTACGGTGGGAGAGAAGGCAAGACTATCTCCGAGGGGCTAAGCACTTGTCCCAGGGAGACCTGCTGCCTCCGCCCTCACAGCCAGCATCCCCACAGACCGGGTTTCCTGTCCTGTCTCTTCCTGACGCCGGACCACACTGCTTAGGTTACTGTGCCGCTGTCATAGCCGTTGACAGCTGGCAGAGTAAGAACCTCCTCACTGCTCTCTTCATAGCCTCCCAGTCTTTGCTACCTATTTCGCCCAGAGGAACTACAGAGCAGCGCTGTCGGGGACCTTCCCTCTCCTGTCCCTTTGGGATATGGGCTGAGGGTGCAATGATTCTATCTTAACCGGGAAGGATTTCACCCCATGGCACTACTGTTGACCCTCGAGAAGAATACCTGTCCAGAAGGACTCCTTGTGGCTAACTGGGCCCAAATTCATAAGCTGACTCTGCCACTCGTTGCTGACACAGGCCTCTCACTCAGGCTGCACTTCAGGGAAAAGCCCCAGGCTGCGCTGCCAGCCTCCTGCACTGTACTCTTGTCAGCTGGGTCAAGCCTTATCAGAGGGCACCTAAGATAGAAATTCCACCAATGGGCTAAAGGCCGGCCCCGTCTAATCGGAGCTGTGCAACTATATCCTGATTTGCATCTTTGATGACAAATCAGAATACATAGTGTCAACCAATCAGGACAGTGCTATGTGGACCAATCAAAATGTGTGAATTTGGTATCTTCATTTGCATGAAAAGGGACTAATCAGGGGCCGGGGCGGGACTTCTCTCTCTAAAATCCAGCCTCCCCTGTCTCTGGAACACCATGGCTGCCTTTCCCTTTTATAAACTGAGCTGTTTCGCTGCATAAAGTCTGTTGTACCACACCACAAACTGGGGACTTCTGTTGACGTTGAATTGGCAGTAGCGATTTTCAGTTTACACTTTGTTCTTTTTTTAAATTTTTAAATAAAGCCCAAAAAGGCCCAGAAGCCCATCCTGCTGCCTGTTCCCCTTGTGCACATGGAGCAAGTGTCCAGGCCCAGCTGGTCCTCACTGCACAATGAACGGGAGTTCCTCGCAGCTTCTGACAAATGGGGGGCCCTGCCCTAATTCCCACGGCACTCAATAGGGAGGCGGTCAGCTTGTGCCACCATCCTCAGAGAAGGCAACAGTGAAAATGTGAAGGCCTGATCAGGAAATCACTTTACATTAAAACCTGCATCCCAGGGCAGGCCGAGTAGTGCGATGGTTAAGAACTGGGTTGGGACGCCAGCAGCCCGGGTTCAGATCTCACATTTGAGGGCCAGTGACACTGCCCTCTACAGCTAACAACAGCTCCACCTGGAGCTGGGCTGCTGTGAGTCCCCAGGACAGCATAGCTGCAGCCCCTGCTACAGTGGGCTGCCATAGGCTACAGTGAGTGGCCGGCAGCCAGCGTGAGCAGCCGGCAGCCGGTGTGAGCTGCCAAAAGCCGCTGTGAGTGGCCGTCCAGAGGCCGGCGACCAATCTGCCTCACCCAAGAAGAGCACAATGATAATACCAACATGGGCCAGTGAAGCAATGTCCTCCACCACTAGACTAAAGAACAAAAGGACTGCAACTTGTCTGTTCCCCTTCCCCAATAAAATCTTAAAAACAAAACAAAACAAAAAACCCCTGCATCCCCACTGTACAAGTGTGTCATATGTTCAAAAGCAAGACATCAACTATTCTGGAGCTTTGCTTCCTCTGCTGAACGCCAAGAATGACTTTGCTAATACATTTCCTGGTCCGTTTTTTGTGTTTTCTTTTTTTAGCTGAGCCATCCTGCCACCTGTTGGCAGCTCAGCTCGGGCTGGGCATCGGATTGCTGTTGCTCAGAGCTCAGCTCACACTCCTGAGCGAGCTCTTAACCAACTGAGCCACTCGGCCGGCCCCCACATTTGAGTTTTAATAGTCCCCACACTCATACAGCCTGCATGGCCTGATTTTCCCCATTATATTCGGGAACTTGGATTGTAAAAGGCACTGCAATTCCCATATCTTTACCAGTTTACAGGCACAGATACCAACAGGCACGGATACCAACATGCACGACTCTCAGGCATGTAAGTCGTTAGTCGTGGCCAGTTCTGCAGCAGAGCAGGCTGCTCTGGAACGTCCGCCCGCACACTCACTTGAGGGCGCTGAGGTTGAACTCGTAGGCGTTGTCCCAGAAGAGAACCTTGCTGCGGTAGTCCTTGTCCGCACTGCAGGGCACGAGGTGCAGCGCGGCCGTGGTCGGCCAGATGACCCCGTCCTCCTTCAGCCACGCATCCCGGGCGTACAGGATGGACTCGATCATGAACTCAAACTGCATGGGAGGGAGACATACAGGTGACGCGGTGACCAAGGCCCATGCCTGCACAGGCCTCCCCACGGCATCCAGCCAGGGTGCCTTACGCATTTCACTGTGGAGAGCACTGCCAGCCAATGTGCCTTGGAGGATTTCCCTAATACCCACAGTAATGGTCACCTCCCGTCACAACCTGGGTTTCGGTCACAGCATTTTGAGTTTGAATTGAGACCTGGGGCACAGCTAAAGGTCCAGAGAAGCCTCACCTCCATCCCACCTCAGTCACTCAGGTATTAGTTGCTCCTACCTTTTAAAGAACCCCTAAGTGCTACAGGGTTTCAGCTGTCAAATGAAATCAGTTTGGTCTGCAGTATTCTCAGAATAGTCTCAACCCTTTAAGTTGACTGAAATCACTCCAGTTGGTTAGAGCACAGTGCTCATAACTCCAACGTTGCCAGTTCGATCCCCACATAGGCCACTGAGCTGTGCCCTAAACACCTAGATTGAAACAACTACTTGACTTGGAGCTGATGAGTCCTGAAAAACACATTTCCCCAATAAAAAAACAAACAAAAAACTAAAAGGTCAAAGCAGAAATGTACTTAAGTCAGAAAAGCAGCCAAATGCCACCTCACCTCCCTCAGAATGCCCCGGGCACAGGTGGCATGTGTCGCCCACGAACCAGAGATGTTGCCAAGGAGTGGGGTGGGGGCCAGAGCCCTGAATCCTGGGGCCCATGGGGAGCCACAGGGAACTTTGTTCTCTTCAAATAACATCAGAGAGATGTTATTATACACATAGTACATGTTCAGTATGAAAAAATTTAGAAAACTCAGAAAAGCACAAGTAAAACTAAAAATTATGAGTAGGGCCGGCCGAGTGGCTCAGTTGGTTAAGAGTTCACTCAAGAGTATGAGCTGAGCTCTGAGCAACAGCAGTTCGATACCCAGCCCG
Source organism: Aselliscus stoliczkanus (assembly GCA_033961575.1). Taxonomy (NCBI): domain Eukaryota; kingdom Metazoa; phylum Chordata; class Mammalia; order Chiroptera; family Hipposideridae; genus Aselliscus; species Aselliscus stoliczkanus. The sequence continues at coordinate 57,024 of CM066729.1, forward strand.
AGATGAGCTGCTGCTGAGCTGCCAACAGGTGGCAGGATGGCTCAGCTAAAAAAAAAAAAAAAAATCATGAGTAAACCCAGCACCTAGAAGGAACCATTGTTACTGCCTAGCAGTTTCTCTTCAAAGATTTCTCTTCAAACACACACATACACGTGAAAATTTTATCTGTAATTTTCAATCATATTTTTAAAATTAACCCACTTCCTCCTCCTCCACCTCCTATGTTTGCTAGACTGCCCATGGCTTGGTTAGGGCTCGGTTGTCCTTCATTTCAATTCTTTGCTGTTCCTGAATAAATCTGTTTTGCTGCAAAAATAACTGACTTTTAGTTCATAAGGTCAACAGTCCTTTTCCTCTAAATTATTGAAGTTATGTATGTAGAGATAGAACCAGAGAAGGAATAATGATAAATTCAAGACCAGGTCAGTGCTACTGTAAATTCTGGTCTCTTTCCCAGCCTACCTGCTAAAAACTACATTTTCAGACTTCTCCACTAGCACCTCCCTGCATCCATCCTTGGGCGCACAGCCGCATGCTGGGAGCCACTCAGCCCCACATGGGACTGAGGCCAGGTCAGTGCTAGACGCACTTTTAAAACTCAGAATTGGAATCCCACTGCAATACTTCTTTGTGCTTTTTACTTTTTTTTTTTTTTTTTGAAGGCAGTGTCACTGGCCCTCATGTGTGGGACCCGAACCAGGGCCGCTGGCGTCCTAAGCCAGCGCTTAACCACCGCGCCACTCGGCCGGCCCTACTTCTTTGTGCTTTTTAAAAAACCAACAAACTGTCACCAACTTTTCAGTTTATTAAGAATCTTTCTAAAACATAATTTCTTTTTTTTTTTTTCTTAAATATTTTATTGGGGAATTTGGGGAGGGGAACAGACAGGTTGCTATCCTTTTGTTCTTCAGTTTAGTTGTGGAGGACATCGCTTCACTGGCCCATGTTATTATTATCATTCCGCTCTTCCCGGGAGAGGCACTTGCTTGCACTTGCTTGCTGGACAGCCCCTCACCGCAGTTCACGAAAGCTCATGGCAGCTGAGACTCACAGCAGCTCAGCTCCAGGTGGAGCTGTTGTTCACCATCTTAGATGTAGAGGGCGCAGCGTCACTGGCCCTCATGTGGGATCCAAACTGGGGCCCTGCTGCTCAGAGCTGGTGCTCCCAAGCCAACTCTTAACCAATACGCCACTAGGCCGGCCCTAAAACATAATTTCTAATGGCCTCAGAGTATTCTCTTAACACATTGTTTGTGGGAAACGAGTAAACTCGTCATATCGCTCAAATGCCCGCATACAATGTGTTAATATGGATTGCCACAGTTATTTTTATTTTTTCCAATTTTCTTCCATTTTTAATGATGTTATGAACATTTTTTATCATAAATCTGTGTAACAATCCGATTATTCCCTTAGGATAACTTCATTTGATAATTTTAATGCTCTTGACATGTCCTGCCCTGTTTCCCTTGGAAAAGCTATATCAACCCATACTGCCAAAGGGAGTGAGGCTGTGTCCCCAAAACTGCCAAGTACTGGTGTCATCAGGCATCAGACGGTTTCTCTACCAGTTTGATAGCACAAAGCCATCTAGTTATTTCTTTATTGGTGACATTAGACAAGGTTCCTGTGTCAGCTTCTGTCTTTCCACGCCCCTTGCCACTTTCCTGAAGTTAGTTGTTCATTGTATGCTTTCCTTATTGCTTTATGGAGCCTTTATGAACTCAGGACATTAGCCTTTTGTCATATGCGCAGCAATTCCTTACAGCTTCACCTACTTTTAACAATATATAGGTTGTTTGCAGTTTTATAGTTTCTTTATGGGCTTGGATCTTACCCTTCTCATTCTAACATTATGTAAGTTTTTAGTAATTGTTTTATGTTTCTTTTTTAAAAAACTCTTAACTCTATAACCCATTTGGAATTTACTTTAGCATATATGTGAAGAAGGACCTAACCATTTTCTGCAAAATAATCAATTGTTACAGCAGCATCTTAGGATGATTACAGACCCTTGCCTCACTAACTGGAAACCTCCCCTTATCATGAACTAAATGCATGTGTATTTGGGTTTGTTTCTGAACTTTCTGTTGTGTCCCATGATGTCTATCTTATTGCTACATGTCAGCAACACAGTAGGAAGAACAGTGGGAGAGACAAAGGACCTGAAGTCTGAGGAGCTCTGAGACAGGCAGGGAGCTGTGCAGACGATGCCAGGAAAAAAGAGGCACAAGGGGAGAGGGACAGCAGGAGGGGACCAGAGCTTCTGCACAGGGACAGAGAGGGCCAGGTGGGTGATGCTGTGACCACTCCCAAAGTCAAAGCCTCTGTCTCCAGGCTCACCCATTCTGGGTCTTGTCAACAGCCACCACAGGGGACCCTCTGGCAGATGTCCCTGGGCCTCCCAGCACTCTCTACCTGCTCTGGGCTCCTGGTCCTGAGCTCAGTGTCACCCTATTGGTCCTCACCCCCGTCCCATGCGGACAGGTCAGAAGCAGGAAGAGCACCAGACAGTTCTGCTTTAAGGTGACAGCCACATCCCTCCTGGGGTTCTCTGCTCAGGACACACTCAGGCTGGGTCCACGCCTGTACCTGCACATGGAATGGAGCTGCCAACCTCACAAGTTCAAGATCAGCGGCGCTGCCTCACGCTCAGCCCGCACCCCACACCAGCAAGTGTCAGGTCCCCACCGGGCCTCCTCTGTCTGAGCAACTTGGGAGTCTCCACCCACGTCAACGAGCCCACCCCCCTTCCTGAGCACTGGCGCCCTCGGGCCCACCCCCTGCAGTCCTCGGATCTCTGCCAGGTGCTCCCCTAGGTCCCAAGACCCTGAGCCCTGGAACATGAGCTCTCCTAGGGCAAAGTCCTGGGGGCACAAAGCACTTGAACCAGCTTCCGCCCCACAGGGACACCGAGCCCTGGCCAGATGCTGCTCCCCTCCGGCCCCCGTTTGCCTGCCACCCCTTCAGGAGCAGCTGAAGTCCTGGCAGCCAGGCTCCCCCAAATACACTGGGCACGTGGGAACATGTCCACCACAGGCTGGCCCTCCATGTCCCTATGGCCAGGAGGAACTCAATAAACATTTACACTGGGGTTTGGGAGCCAAGGGCTGATGTGCACTTTGTGGACTAATGGTGCAGTTAGTCCCTTCCTGTGTACCATCTTATGAGCCCACAGACGCTATTAATAAGCCAAATGATCCCAGGGATGTTGAGTCTGCTTACACTTTACCTTCAGACATCACTGCAATGGAGCTTAAGGCCCAGTGTCATCTGCTGTCATTTCCCTCATCTTTGCATCTTCAAGAAACCATGGGCAACATTCACAGCTACTTGCTTTTTTTTTTTTTTTAGCTGAGCCATCCTGCCACCTGTTGGCAGCTCAACAGCAACTCAGCTCGGGCTGGCCTCGAACCGCTGTTGCTCAGAGCTCAGCTCGCACTCTTGAGCGAGCTCTTAACCCACTGAGCCACTCAGCCGGCCCCACAGCTACTTGCTTTTTAAACGGGTCTCTCGCTGGAAACACTGGCCACGTTCCCCTTACCTTCATACAGATGTCATTTTTCGGGGCTTTTAGAGACTAAGTTTCAGACTGGGAGGTTTCATTCAGTACAATGTCTTAGGTCCTGAGCTGAAGGGGCGGGGCTGGGGCTGCAGGACCCCCGCAGGCCCGGCTCCGCCCACCTGCCAGCTGCCTGGGGCTTAGTCTGTGATGTGAGCAACTGTGCGGGCTGGATGTGCGCAGCAGCAGAAAACAGTCCGCCACCGTGTGAGGGCGGTGCGTGCGGAATGGGTCCCACTTTCCTGCGATGGTTAAAGGGGGTTGGGGGGGAGCTGAAACCCAGCTGGGAGGAGACACTGTGCTGGCACATAAAGCAGCCTGAGAGAACTAACTGACTCTGGGTGGCGAACACACCATGTGATATATATATCGATGATGTATTATAGAACTGCACACCTTAATTAAACCTATGTAACTCTGCTAATAATTGTCATCCCAATAAAGGTTAATTTTTTTAAAAAGTGTCAAGTTACAAAAGATTTTGGGGAATTATTTTTAAGTATACATATCATAACACATAATTATTATCAAAATGTTTAACTTAAAACTATTTTTATTCTATTTCCCTCCATTAAATTATTATTTTTTTCTCTGGGTCGGCCGAGTGGCGCAGTGGTTAAGAGCTAGCTTGGGACGCCAGCGGCCCCGGTTCGGATCCCACATATGAGGGCCTGTGACACTGCCCTCTAAAAAAAAACAAAAACAAAAACAGAAACAAAAACAAATTATTTTTTTTTCTCTAGCTGAGACATTCTGCCACCTGTTAGCAGTCCAGCGGCAGGTCAGTTCAGGTCTGAAATCAAACTGGTGACCCTGTTGCTCAGAGCTTGCACTCTTGAGTGAGCTCTTAACCAACTGAGCCACTCGGCCGGCCCCAATTAAATTAGTTTTCAACAATTATGTTTAGATTACCCATGAAAAATCCATGAGACATCAAAGTCAATTATTATCCCAAGCTATTTTTACTGTTGACCAATTTTCATAAACTTTTTGTAAACCTAGGTAAAATAATGTATTATGCTATTAATAAAAATAAAAAATAAGGGCCGGCTGAGTGGCGCAGTGGTTAAGCGCTGGCTTCGGAAGCCAGTGGCCCCAGTTCAGATCCCACATATGAGGGCCAGTGACACTGCCCTTTAAAAAAACAAACAAACAAACAAAAAAATAGCAGCCTTGCAAATGGAGCCCTGGATGTTTGCAGATTCCCAAGGACAACAGTTTATTTGAACACTGGTGAGAACATTCGATTTGACTCAGATTTCTTATAATGGCATTTTTTTGTTTTTTGTTTGTTTTTAGCTGAGCCATCCTACCACCTGTTGGCAGCTCAGCGGCAGCTCAGCTCAGGCTGGGCATCGAACTGCTGTTGCTCAGAGCTCAGCTCGCACTCTTGAGCAAACTCTTAACCAACTGGGCCACTAGGCTGGCCCCATAATGGCATTTTTTAAATCAGTAAAACTCAGGACATCAAGCCAATATTCATGTGAGAAGTCAGTTACATCTGATCTTAGGGAGAAAGTCGGGATTCACCGGGAACTGTGCAGACTGCAGACAGTAGCCCGGCCGCCCACGCCCCGCCCCTTACCAGCAGGCAGGTCCCCATCCACTCGGATACCAGCACGTCCACCTTCTCGGGCAGCACCACGTCCTCCACCTTCTGCTGGAACACAGTGATGACGTCGGCGAAGCCATTCTGCATGACCAGCTGCCCCGTGTGCTGGGCCATCTCACTCGCCTCCACCGCATACACCTGTGTGTGGCACAAGCGCCCTCAGTGCCCGGCTGGCCCCGCCCGCAGCCTGCCATCCCTGGGCTGTCAGAGCCAGTGCCACAGACGATGGCAGGCGGTAGGCACAGAAGTGAGGCCTGGAGGGCTGCATGTGACGCCCAGACACACAGGCCTCCCGCCCACGCGGGTGCCCCCGGGCCGGCTGTACTCACAGCCACACCCCTACACCGACCCCTCAGGTCCCCGTATCCGGCTGTCAGGACGCTGGTGGCTCCTGACACAGTTCCTACTCCAGGTTCTTGGCGGGAGCCCGAGGCACCACGTCCTGGTTCCAGTCGGGTATGTCCTCAGTCAGCAATCCCTAAACACCAGGAGCCGCACGCGGCCGCAAGTCCGCAGGGGTCACGTGTGCTCTAGAGGAAGGGAGCTCTGTCCCCGATTCCTGCCCGTCACACGGACACGTGGACAGGCGTGTTTCTGTATGTAACTGAAACTACCGGCACATGTGGCCAGCTCAAGTCCCACACCCGGCTGTCTGCTGCTCGCTGAACCAGCGTCACAACCACTGACTGGCTCCTGCTGGGACACGCCGCCTGCTTGGCCGGCACGGTGTCTCCATGGGGAGGACACGGGTCCTGAAGCGAGCTGCTGAATGGAGGTGCGGGCCTCCCCACTCACCGCTCTGGGCTGGGCGTAGTGCGCACAGAAGAGGCTGATGATGCCAGTCCCGCAGCCCACGTCCAGGATCACCTTGCCCCTGAGGGACTCTCTGTTCTGCAGGATCACGTGGTGGTACTTGGTTGTTCGTGGCTGGTCTGTCAACATCTCCAAGTGAAGCTTCTGGACAAAGAGCACACAGAGAGTCACTGCCCGTGACCCAGCTCTGCTTCCAGGTGGAGCACAGGCCCTGAGTCCAGCCCCTCCACCCCCAAACCTAAAAACACGCCGCACAGAGAATGAAGAGGAGACGGTGAAGGAATGAACTGGCAGTTTGCGGACCGCTCTGCCTCAGTGGGGTGCTGCCTGCAGCCTCTCTCTGCACCTCCCACGACAGAAACAGACAGAAAATCAGGAAGGTCAGGCTTGAACACCATTATCAACCAACTCAGTCCGACAGATGTGTACAGAACACTTCACCCAACCATTTATAGCGTTAATACACAAAACTATTTAGGAATAGATTTACAAGACACATTCACAGTCTCGTATAATGAAAATCTTTAAACTCTGAGAGACATAAAACAAGGCTGAAGAAATGGGGAGGGCCGGCTGAGTGGCTCAGTTGGTTAAGAGTTGGCTTAGAGTGAGAGCTCTGAGCAACAGGGCCACCAGTTCAATTCCTACATAGGCCATTGAACGCTGCGCCCTAGCTGAGCTGTTGCTGAGCTGCCAACAGGTGGCAGGATGGCTCAGATGGTGTCACAATAAGACTGACTGTTCAATGGTGGACTACTCCCACCAGTAACTAAGATTGAACTCGGCGCCTTGATCTGAGCTGCCACCCGGATGGCTCAGTGGATAGAGTGTGCGCTCTTAACAACAAGGCTGCTGTTTTGACTCCTGCATGGGATGGTGGCTATGCCCACCCGCAACTAGGACTGAACACAGCACCTTAAGCTGAGTTGCCGCCCTGGATGGCTCAGAGGATAGAGAGTGCAGTCTTAAGAACAAGGCTGCTGGGGCCGGCCGAATGGCATGGTGGTTGAGCTCTGGCTTGGGAAGCCAGCAGCGCCGGTTCGGGTCCTACATATGAGGGCCAGTGACACTGCCCTCAAAAAAAAAAAAAAAAAAAAAGAACAATGCTGCTGGTTCGACTCCCACATGAGATGGTGGCTACGCCCACCCGCAACTAAGATTGAACACAGCACCTTGAGCTTAGAGGCCACGAGCTGCCAACAGGAAGCAAGATGGCGACTGGCGCCCTCCACAACGAAGACTGAAGAAGCACAACTTGGCCGGTCCCCTTCCCCAATTCCCCAACACTGTTCCCCTGCCCCAATTCCCCAATAAAAATCTTAAAAAACAAAAAATAGATTTCTATTTAAAAAAAAAAGGGCCGGCTGAGTGGTGCATTGGTTAAGAGCTGGTTTTGGGATGCCAGCGGCCCCGGTTTGGGTCCCACATATGAGGGCCAGTGACACTGCCCTCTACAGCTAACAACAGCTCCACCTGGAGCTGAGCTGTGCGAGCCCCGGCGACAGCGTAGTCTGCAGCCCCTGCTGCAGTGGGCTGCCATAGGCTACAGTGAGTGGCCGGCAACCAGCATGAGCTGCCAAAAGCCGCGGTGAGCGACATCCAGAGGCCGGCGACCGATCTGCTGCATCCGGGAAGAACGCAATGACGATACCAACATGGGCCAGTGAAGCAACGTCCTCCGCAACTAGACTGAAGAACAAAAAGACAGCAATTTTTCTGTTCCCCTTCCCCGATTCCCCAACGCTGTTCCCCTCCCCCAATTCCCCAATAAAATCTTTAAAAAAAAAAATGGGGAGCATCAGCGTAATATTACAAAGATGTCGCTTCACCCTAAATTAACATATACTTCCATGTAAAACAACTATACTGCCAAACTATTCTGCATGGAAGGTAGAAGGACAGAACAAATGATAATAAAATCAGTTTCAAAAAAAAATAAAATAAAAATAAACAGCCAAGGCTGCCAGGAAAATGCTAAATATCAAAGAGCTGCTCAAGGCCTTGTTCTCCAAAACATTAAAAAGCTCCAATAATGAAAAGCGTCTGTAACTGCAGAAGAAATGAACAGATCCAAGAAACAGAACAGACCCTAAAAATTTAACATGATAAATGTGCATTTCTACATTGGCAGGAAAAGAAGGGTTCAGTATGTACTGCTGGAATAGACATTTGTGGGGAAATTAAGTCAGAATTTTACCTTCTTCACTCATGAACTCCTGATTGATTTAAATCTTTCACTATATAAAATGGAATCAAGAAGAACTAAAAGAAAGCGTGAGTATTTATAAATCTTGCACTGAAGAGGGTCTTTAAAAGTAAGACAAAACCCAGAAGCCACAAAGAGAAAAAAGACAGTTAGGTTATATAAAGATAAAAGGTTCCAGGGGAAAAAGAGTGGCGTGGTGGGCCGGCCGAGTGGCTCTGTTGGTTAACAGCTCGCTCAAGAGTGCGAGCTGAGCTCTGAGCAACAGCTGTTCGAGGCCAGCCCGAGCTGAGTTGCCGTTGAGCTGCCAACAGGTGGCAGGATGGCTCAGCTAAAAAAAAAAAAAAAAAAAAAAAAAGAAGAGTGGCGTGGTAAGAGTGATTAATACATCTCATAAATACAGAACTAAATACAGGCTAAACTGCTTATTTATTTATTTATTTTTGAAGGCAGTGTCACTGGCCCTCCTGTGTGGGACCCAAACCGGGGGCCACTGGCTTCCCAAGCCAGCACTTAACCACCGCGCCACTCGGCCGGCCCTAAACTGGTTATTTAATATTTACATTGACAGAAACAAAAACAGTGTGCAAATTATATGAACATTTTCCAAAGAAGAAATATAAAAGGCCAATAAAATATAAAAGATGATCAATCTCACTTTATAAAAATGGAAATGAAAATCAAGAGATGCCCTATTTCACCTTGAAGACTGGGCTTTTCCACCCTGAGGCTCCGTGGTGGGGAAATGAGACTCGCACTCAGAAGTGTCGTGTCAGCGAGCCTTTTGGGAGGGCCGCCTGGCAAGACCCACCAAAGGAAGACACGCGCCACCCAACGAAGCTCTAGCTGGGCACCCCAAGGCCCGTGTAGGAGGGTGTTCAGCACAGCACGGCTTGTCACAAGAACAGGACATTACACAGCCGGTGTCCACTGATATGGTCCTTTTAAAATCAACAGGACACTCGGCAGCTGTTGTGAAAGATAAATCTTCACAATAGAACAGCTGCGTGCAAAGAGCGAGGTGAAAAGCTGCCTGCGGAACTATTCTGTCTCCATAAATGTAAGAAACTAAAAAAGTCCTTGTCGCTTTGCCTGGGTGGAAACCTAAGTCGCCGCTGAGAGGAACCGCGAGGCCAGCGGGCTCTGTGGGGTGGGGCGCAGGGCGAGGACAGACGGGATTTCTTTCTTTCTCACGAGACGGAAAGCCCTTGCCATGCACAGCCATGCCGTTTAGCGACACAGAGTTGCATGTGACACCACTGCGCTGCCACAAACTAATGGCCGCGCAGTGCATTGCCATCACACATGTGGCCCGGCCACCATGTCGCTGCTCTTGCATCAGAGCTCTTTATTCACTTCAGTGTTTTTAACTGTGACAGACCTACAGAAAGGTGTGCCCGACCAAACACACTTCTACAGCAGCCAGTGCCTGGCCCTCCACCCACAGAGCGCCTCTCAGGGAGCCAGTGTCACCACCTGTGTACACCCATAAGCCCCGCCCCTGAACTCCACGTGACTCAGCCAGACGCTGGGTATTCTTTCACGTCTGGCTTCTTCCACAGGTGTAGTTTTACGGAACCCACAGTGCCACTGCTGTGTGTTTTGGGGCTGCTGGCACACGATGGCAGTGCCCAGTGGCCGAGAGTCTGACCGGATGCCCACTAATTGCTGCTCTAACAGTGAGCAGAAGCCCAGAAGTTATTTTAAAAAGTCAGGACTGAGAACTAGAAAAGGAACCCCACAGGCAGCCAACAGGGAACCTGAACACAGTACCAGGGTTCCGTAGCTGCCGAAGTACTCCTCATCCTGCCACGTGTCCTCAGGGTCACACTCCTCCAGGTGCCTCCCCAGATGGTTTGCAGGGATGTACCCGCAGCAGCCGGCGCGCTCGCCCCACCACCAGTCAGCAGTTGTTTGTCTCAGGATGAGAATTTTCTCTCCTCTCAGAAAGCTGAGCTGGAAAAAAATATACCGAAGTGACAACTCAAGAAAACCCTGCAGTATCATTTCAACTATGGCTCTGTGACAAACCCCCATCACTGGAGCCCACATGACAGCAATTTCAAAAGGAGTCAATGGGTAATTGTGCCATCTGACAACTGGTATCATGAAAATGATACCAGGATTTAGAGATTTTGGGGGGACATCTATGTGAAGGAAGAGCACAGCTTAATTGATATTTTTAAAGGAAAAAATAAACACCTTCAAATGGCTCAGGACGGACCGCCCACCGCGTGCCCCTGCTGAGCTCCGGCATCCCTGTTCCCAGGTAAAGCAAGCCACACTCAGGTGGGTGTCTTCGTTCACAGCTCTGATTTCCATCAACCAGGACAGGCTCTCCGTCCAGGTCTCCAGCAGAAACTGGGCCAGCCGCCGCACTCCTCAACGGGTCCCTGCACAGCAGGCTCGGGGCCACAATTCCTTAGGCGGGGACACGGGAGGGCCACCTCCAGCCTTGGGCTGTCCACTGGCTGTGGCAGGACCTCTGCAAGGCCCCACCTCACTGTCACTGAACATGCTCAATCCAACGCGGCGTGATGCCAGGTACCTGCGTCTCGTCGGTGGCAGCGTAGTCCGCGATGGCCACGAACTCCTCGGGGCACAGGCCCTCCGGGAGAGGGAGCGGCTCCTCTTGGCATGCCACGGCCTCTGCTCCCTCCTGTGCAAACCAGGGAGAGACCACGGAGTGAGCATGGGCCCTCCTCTGGCTCCGGGCTCTGCAGATGGACTCCAATGCAGATTCACGGGACTCCCTCTCACCCTACAAACCATCTGGTCAGCTTCACTAGCAGAATCGAGGGGTCCACCTGACTCCACCTTCACTTGTTCTCTAGTACAGGGTGATTCACACCCTCAAGTGACCATCAAAGAAAGAAATGAGAAAGAGGCAGTCAGTGACTATGTGGTGACTCACCCCTGGCCGTCAGCGACGCTTCCTGAGAATTATGTCCAGCCCCAGGAGAAAGAAGTCCTGACTCTGGGTGTCACGCCTGGGGACATCATCAGACCCAAGGACAGAACTGGGGGTGGGGGTGGGGACTCACTGAAGACTGAGGGATGGTGCTGGTGACTGGGCACCATCTGTGTGGCCTCACTGGACCACACAGCCGCTGAGGACCCAGAGGCCTGCACACCACCCATGTCAGAAGAGGCGCACCTGGAAGACGTGGCTACAGGTGGCAGAACCTCTGACAACCACCCCGGGTCACTGGAGCCAGCCCATTCCATCTGTACATGTAATCAAATTTTCCTAAAAATAAACGTAATTCCTGTTCACGTTATAAAACATGTGAAAGCACAAGAGGACACAGAGGAAAATTAAAGCTATCCGTAATCTCCGTCACTGGTCAGAGATAGTAGCACTTACAACATTTATATTCTTTCAGACTTTCTTTCTAAAGTACATATAACACATGCATACAGGGTGCTTACTGGGTCCATACAATTTGGTCCTGACACATGTTTTCCACTTACTGAATTCTGAGCATTTTCCCTCATTATCAAATATACTTCTAAACACATTTTTAATATCTGCCAGTTTTCCATTCTATTAAGTATCAAACCTTATTTATCCAACCTTCTAGTTCTGGACACTTACGCTGGTTTCAGTTTTTACTATTATGTTACATGAAGATGAACTTTCCTAAACAGAAATCATTTTCTTAAATTCCTGAATGTGAAATTGATGGATCAAGACAACACGTGCCACAGCTGCCTGCCAGACAGATGGTTCCTAGACTCAGCAGCGGCGGAAAAGCTCTGAGATGCCCACACCCTCCCGTATCAACGATGGCCGCTCTTCACTGTCATCTCTGCCAAATGGGTGGGGAGAAATTACCTGTCTTGGTTACTTCCATTTGAATTTCTTTTGATTAGTAAGGCCAACATGTTTTTTAAGTATTTATTGGTCACTTTTTTAATTTTGTTAATTGCCTATTTATCTCCTTCGCACATTTTCCTATTATGATAATAACATGATTCGTTTTAACACAGTATAATTTTTTTTTTTTTAAGATTTTATTGGGGAATTGGGGAGGGGAACAGACAAGTTGCTGTCCTTTTGTTCTTCAGTCTAATTGTGGAGGACGTCGCTTCACTGGCCCATGTTGGTATCATCATTACGCTCTTCCCGGGTGAGGCAGATCAGTCGCTGGACATTGGACGGCAGCTCACGGTGGCTCACAACAGCTCATGAAAGCACACACCGGCCGCCAGCCAGCCCCACTGCAGGCTATGCCATCACCGGCGACTCACGGCAGCCCAACTCCAGGTGGAGCTGTTGTTCACCATCTTAGTGGTCGAGGACAGTGTCACTGGCCCTAATGTGGGATCTGAACCCGGGCCCTGTTTTTCAGAGCTGGCGTCCCAAGCCAACCCTTAACCAACGCGCCATTCGGCCGGCCCTGATTTTCTTTTTAGGCTGCCCTACATCCCATCCCTGCTCCACCCACATCATCACCCTGTCACCACGATCCCCAATCCTTAGTAATCACCTGGTGTATACCCTCCAATGCTTTCTCCATGCTCATGACACACTGACACACACACACAAACACAGCTTCTCTTTTGATAGGGTTTTTTGTAAAGAACATCACAAGCACTTCTTTTTTAATTTTGCTTTTTTACTCACACAAGACCTTGTGAAAACCTGCCCAACAGTCAGAACTCTTAGACTTTTCAATGGCGATATAACATTGCAAGGCAGGAATTCCACTGAACTCATCAGCCACCCTTGACTGATGGACTATGTCCTGGTGCCCAGCTTTCCACTACCATAAACAATACTGCCACAAACACCTCTGCACACTTATCCTTGTAATGACAGTTTACTTTTATTAGACAGATTTCCAGAACTTTTTTTCAAATATTTGTCAGGTTTTTTCCATAAAGGCAGTAGCACTTCTCATGTCACCAGCAAGGTAAGGAGTACCTTCTGCCTGAATACTTTGTAGCAACAGGTATTATCACTGTTTTTAATTTTTTCAAGAGCGATACGTATAAAGACCTCAGAAAAGTTAGATATGTGGAAAAACAGACTATTGCTACTTAATACCAGAGTTGTTTGTTTTTTTTAAATATAGAAGGAAGACTTAATAAAGTAAGAGGAGGGATGGCAGGGCAGAATCTGCTAGAAACTACTGCCTACAAAAGACTTCTGATACTTTTTTTTTTTTTTTTAAGATTTTATTGGGGAATTTGGAGAGGGACTCGGGGAAGGGGAACAGACAAGTTGCTGTCTTTTGTTCTTCAGTCTAGTTGTGGAGGATGTCGCTTCACTGGCCCATGTTGGTATTGTGATCATTGTGCTTTTCAAGGGTGAGGCAGATCAGTTGCCAGCCACTGGACAGCCGCTCATGGCGGCTCTTGGCAGCTCACGCCGACTGCCAGCCACTCACTGTAGCTCATGGCAGTCCACTGCAGCAGGGGCTGCAGCTATGCTGTCGCTGGCGAATCATGGCAGCCAGGCTCCATATTGAGCTGTTGTTCACCATCTTAGCTGTAGAGTGCGCAGCGTCACTGGCCCTAATGTGGGATCCAAACCAGGGCCCTGGTGCTCAGAGCTGACGTCCCAAGCCAACTCTTAACCAACGCGTCACTTGGGTGGCCCAAACTTTTGATACTTTTGATGAAAAGTATAAAGAAACAACTGTAATTTACTATCGTATATTATAACATATATAATGGAAGTAAAATCGTTACAACAATAGTACAAGAAATGGAGGCTGGTAAATGGAACTAATTTGGAGGAATCTTACATTGTGAAGCGGTCCAAAAAAAGACTGGATTAGGTTAAGGATTCATAGTGCAATTTCTTGGACGACCACTAAACCAATATAAAAAGGTACAGCTAAAAAGCCAATGAAGGGCCGGCCGAGTGGCGCGTTGGTTAGGAGTTAGCTTGGGAGTGCCAGCTATGAGCAGCTGGGCCCTGGTTTAAATCACACATGAGGGCCACTGATGCTACGCCCTCTAAAGCTAAGATGGTGAACAACAGCTTGACCTGGAGCTGAGCTGCTGTGAGCTACTGTGAGTAGTTGGGCAGCCAGTGTGAGCGGCCAGCAACCAATGCGAGCTGTTGTGAACAGCTGTCCAATGACCAGCGAGCGACTGCCTCACCCGGGAAGAGTGCAATGATAATACCAACATGTGCCAGTGAAGCAATGTCGTCCATAACTAAACTGAAGAACAAAAGGACAGCAACTTGTCTGTTCTACTTCCCCAATTCCCCAATGCTGTTCACTCTCCCAGTTCCCCAATAAAATCTTTAGAAAAACCCAAAACAACAGCCAATTAAAGAGATAATATAGAGTTACAGAACATATTTTATTAATCCAAAAGAAGGAAAGAATGGAGGAAGGTAAAAAGAAGAAATACGACATAAAGAAAACAAACAGCAATGGGGTTGGCTGAGTGGCTCAGTTGGTTAAGAGTTGGCTTAACAGTGGGAGCTCTGAGCAACAGGGCTGCTGGTTTGATTCCCACATGGGCCAGTGATGCTGCACCTGAGCTGAGCTGTCGCTGAGCTACCAACAGGTGGCAGGATGGCTCACCTGGTGCCCAGGCCAGCCAAGTGGAGCAGTGGTTAAGAGCTGGCTTGGGACGGTTCGGATCCTACATATGAGGGCCAGTGACACTGCCCTCTTAAAAAGAAACAAAACAAAACAAAAAAACAAAAAAAACAAGACTACCTGTTCAACGCAGTCTTCAACTACGCCCACCTACAACTAAGACTAAACTTGGCACCGTGAGCTGAGCTGCTGCTCGGATGGTTAAGTAGATAGGGCATGCGCCCTTAACAACAAGGCTGCGAGTTTCAACTCCCACATGGGATGGTGGCTATGTCCACCTACAACTAAGACTGAACCCAGCACCTTGAGCTGAGCTGCCGTCCGGATGACTCAGTGGATATAGCATGTGCTCTTAACAACAAGGCTGCTGGTTTGACTCCCTCATGGGATGGTGGCTACGCCCACCCGCAACTAAGATTGAACACAGCACCTTGAGCTTAGAGGCCACGAGCTGCCGACGGGAAGCCAGATGGTGACTGGTGCCCTCCACAAAGAAGACTCAAGAACCACAACTTGGCTGGTCCCTTTCCACAATTCCCCAACATTGTTCCGCTGCCCCAATTCCCCAATAAAATCTTTAAAAAAAAAAAAGAAGATGCAATCCTTTCCACCCTGCAATGCCAATACTGGGTATACACCCTAGAGCACATATGCACAAGGACACATGTACAAGGATGGTCACTGCAGCACTGTTTGAAACAGAAAAAACTGGACACGATACAAGTGTCCAACAACAGGACAACACAGAAAACGTGGTGTGTGCCTGATGTACAGACCTATGTACACATGGTTCCCATGAGGAGCGTGCTGCAGGACCACCCTGTAGGGCTGACCAGTGCTACACACACATCAAGGACAAATCCCCCAAAGTCACATTGGTGGAAGAGGCCAGCTGCAGATGACACACAGACTATGATGCCACTTAGAAGAATTCTGAAGATGCCTAAACCTTATAGTCTAAAAGTATAAAAAATGGTAAAGAGCACAAAGCTCAATTCATACTTTTAGTAGTGTTTGCCTCTGGAGAAATAGGAAGAATGGGACTGGGGTTGGGGAACACATTATTTCTGTTTTACTGTGTATGTGTGTGTGTATTCTGAAGCAAACATCACAAAATGTTAACAAATTCAATTCTGTGGAATATGTACTGGATATTTCCAATATTATTCTGTAAATGTTCTAATTTTTTTTTATATTTCTCAAAAGAAACATGAGACATTCATGGAATTAAAACATTTTATGATTAATTTTAAAAACATTAATGAAATGACCCAACTATAAACAAAATTGCTATATATAAAAACTTAAATGAAATTAGAACAATCATTAGAATGAAAAGAAAAAAAAGAAATGTTAAAATTAACGAGACATGAAAATGTTTGATTTTTTTTAAAAACGTTATTTATTAGAGTATTCACTTGGTTTTTAATTTTACCTAATCAACATTCCTTGAAATTTAAGGTGCCTTTTTTTTTTAATGCTAACATGAATGAATCTCAACGTGTCCCAGGCAGAACAGCAGCATGAATACACAAACTTTATCTAAGATGTTCGACCTGCCTTTAACACATTAGGCCTGGAACTTCATTAAACAACTAGGAAAATGTGCTTGCTTCAACAGCACAGGTACCAAAAACGGAACCCTAGATTCCTAGGAAATGCTTACTATGTGCAGTTAAGAATGTCAGCTGCAAGTGGCTCCTCTATCAACCGCCCAGTGGTTGGTGGCCACCTTCTTAGACCCAAAGAAAGTACCATCACTCTGGGCTGAGCTCAACTCTGTCATGTTCAGGTTCCCCCTACTGGAACAGAACTTACCTGCAATTCACTTCCGGGGCAGTCACCTGATGTTGCCATAGTTTTCTTAGGATGTACCGCATAGCTGCCACTTTTAATGTTTCATTTTCCTCTCCATTTCTGCTTTAAAAGAGAAAATGAGAAAATGCTTCATTACATTGCATAATAATTAAGTTCACTTCATTTCTAAGGTCCATGATAAAGGTCCTCTACCAAATGGAAGTCAAATGTGTTATATGTAATGAATGGAACTGAAATAAAATGTATACATGTAATTCTTCACAAAAACAATGGAAAGCATTTAAAATTTATGAACTTCAAAGAAGTATGTGTTTTTTTCCTTAGTCTGCAAGGTGTTACTTTTTTTTTGTTTGTTTTAATTGGGGAATTGGGGAAGGGGACCAGCCAAGTTGTTATTCTTCAATCTTAGTTGTGGAGGGTGCCAATCAGCATCTGGCTGCCTGTCAGCAGCTTGTGGCCTCTAAGCTCAAGGTGCTGTGTTCAGTCTTAGTTGCGGGTGGGCGTAGCCACCATCCCATGTGGGAGCCAAACCGGTAGCCTTGTAGTTAAAGAGCGCATGCTGTATCCACTGAGCCATCCGGGTGGAAGCTCAGCTCCAGGTCCCGAGTTCAGTTCAAGTTGCGAGTGGGTACAGGGAGTCTTGTTAGGAGCATGTCCTCTCACCAGCTGAGCATCCTGCCACATGTTGGCAGCTCAGCTCGGCTCCAGCATCACTGGCCCATGTAGGAATCTAACCAGCAGCCTTGCTGCTCAGAGCTCGTGCTCTTAAGCTGACTCTTAACCAACTGAGCCACTCGGCAGGCCCCAATGTGTTAATCTTAATCATTGGCCAGAACCTGTTCTTTTATGTCAGATCACTGGGTTGATTTAAAATAACAAATCTATGTCAAATCTTTTCTTGGAACCTGTTAGCTTTAATTCCCATTAAACTTCCCCACCTGGGACGTTTAAGTGTTTCCACGAACAAGAACCAAGGTTTTGTAACTTCCAGAGGGTTTTCCTTTTCATTCTCGTCTTATTTTCCCAGTGTGTAATGCGTCCTACGCTTTGAGATTTTTTTCAATTACATAGCAAGTCTGTTTAAAAAGCGTGCTTCGTTTGTAAACCAGGACCTAATACTTATTTTTGTGACATCTATAGTTACTAATACACCATTGCATTTTCATTGGAAAACACTGCATTGACAGGGCGGGCAGAGGGCAGTGCGGGCCAGGTGGCAGGGTGCGGCGGGGCCGGGGTGGGAGGAGGGGCGGGGGTGGGGCGGGGCCAGGGTGGGCGGGGCCAGGGTGGGGCGGGCAGAGGGCAGTGCGGGGCGGGTGGCAAGGTGGGGCGGGGCCGGGGTGGGGCGGGCAGAGGGCAGTGCGGGGCGGGTGGCAAGGCGGGGCGGGGCCGGGGTGGGGCGGGCAGAGGGCAGTGCGGGGCGGGTGGCAGGGTGGGGCGGGGCCGGGGTGGGGCGGGCAGAGGGCAATGCGGGCCGGGGCCAGGGTGGGGCCGGGGTGGGCGGGGCCGGGGTGGGGCGGGCCAGGCGAATGGGCCACAAAGGGACGCAGACTCCGTGCGCCGTGCGGAGAGCGACCCCAGGGTCATGAGGGGCAGGTTGCCAACGAGGAGATTCGGGTGAAAGTGGAGAGCGAAGGGAGGGCGCCGGGCGCCGATGCAGCAGCAGGGAGCGCGCGTGACTGGAGGGAGTTCGGCCCGCAGGACCAGAGAGCGCGAGGAGGGAGGGGGCGTGCCCGGGGGTGTGGCTCGACGGACGGGCGTGGCGGTGGGCGTGGCCGCGGAAGGGGCGGAGCGCCGGGCGCGCGGTCAGCTGCCAGAGCGCCCAGCACACTCGCGGGGAAGGCGCGGGGGTCTCGGAAGCGGGCGGGGGCGGAGGCCTCGGTCCGCCCGCTGACGCACACGCCGGGCGAGGCCCTCTCACCCGCCGTGCCTTGCCTGCGCGCGGTCCGGCCGTCCGAGCCGCCCACGGGAAACCTACCTCCGCCGTGCCTGTCCGCGGAGTTCTGCGTGCACACGGTCAGCGCGGAGGCGCGGACGGTCCCTACGAGGAGCCAGAGCCACCGCCCTCGGCCCGCGCAGGCGCAGTGCGAGCGGGACGTCAGCGGGGAGGCCCCGCCCCGGGCGCGGCGCCGCGCAGGCGCCGTCCCTGCTGCGCCTCCGGCCGTTGCCCTGACGGGGGCGCTGCGCGCCGGGAGCGCGGCCGGGCCTGGCGTCTGCGCGAGGCCGGGGGTTCGGAAACCCACTGAGGGGCGACCGAAATGGCTGCTTCTGGAGCAGGGCCCCTTTCTCGTGTTTGCCTTGTGGTCATTAAGTGAACCGCGGCGTCTGCGCCGTGACGTGCGAACCGTTGGTCACTGGGGGCAGAGGGCGACGTTCTTACGTCACCAGGAGGGCGTCTGGGACGAGGCCGGCGCGCTGCCTCGCGGCGCGGGGAGGCGCGGGGCCGGGAGGCGCGGGGCCGCGGGGCGGGGGAGGCGCGGGGCCGCGGGCCGGGGGAGGCGCGGGGCCGCGGGGCGGGGGAGGCGCGGGGCCGGGAGGCGCGGGGCGGGGGAGGCGCGGGGCCGCGGGGCGGGGGAGGCGCGCGGCCGCGGCGCGGGGAGGCGCGGGGCCGGGAGGCGCGGGGCCGCGGGGCGGGGGAGGCGCGGGGCCGCGGGGCGGGGGAGGCGCGGGGCCGCGGGGCCGGTTTCACGCGGCGGACGGAGCTGCGTGGACCGCGGCGCATGCATCTAACACACCCAGCTCGGCACTCACAAATGGCTAAGGCGGTAAATTTTATGGTGCGGGCGTTTTATCACAATAATAATAATAAAAAGCATGAAACACCGAGTACCAATATGAGGAATGAAAAAAGAATTCAATACAGATTCCATACTTTTTAAAAGGCAAACATATTACGAAACCTGACAAGTTAGATAAGTTCCACAAATGCCTTGAAAAACACAAATAACAAAACTGAACAAGAATTTTTAGAAAATGTGCTTCTACATCTGTTAAAGGAATTGATTTCATAATTAAAAAACCTTACCAAGAATATTCCAGGCCCTTCACTATTAAGTGCTTCCCAACGAGGAGAAACTAATACTAGTGTTACACAGATTCTTACAGAAAATAGAAAAAAGTGAATTACTTCCTAACTGGCCCTATGCAGCCAGCATACACGCTGCTGCAGAACGTTAGCAAAATATTGTAGGGATACATATGACAAAACGTAGCTTATAGTATGTATTCATCAATTAAATTTAATCAATTAAATTTGTTATAAAAAACCTTCCCACAAAGATAATTCCAGCCCCAAAAGATTTCACTGGTGAATTCCATCAAATGTATAAGGAAGAAATAACACCAATATTGAACAAAATTTTAAGAAAATAGGAGATGGTCACTTCCCAGTTTGTTCCATGAGACAAACATAACTCTAATAAAAATACCTCACAAAAAATAAAGACTAATTAATATCCTTTGATAAAAGTGAACTGGCGTTTTGTGATGGTTGACTATAGGGTTGGGAGGACTGAGTGCAGCTGGGCTACTTGTTCACTCACTTACCCTGACTCCGTGTCTAACTTTCTGATAGCTTCCAGGGGAAGGGATGATTATAAATAGAGCCAACTTGAAATAGATCTCTCTCTCCCTTTGTCCACATGGGCAGCCGGTAGGAGCCCTGGTACCTGAGCAGCGCAGTTTCTCGCACTGCCGAGGTCCTTTATACTTTCCTTCCTCCGAATAAACCTTTTGTTTTCTCTAGTGCCCATGCGTCTTTTATTAATAAAAATTAACAGTGCCAAGTTAAACAAGTCAAACAATTAAAGTCTCTTTACATTCCATAAAATATTACAGAAAAGTTTATTTGTGTTTCAATAAAAAGACTATTGTTTTAGAACAGGCAGCTAACAGCAACTGTGCAGCTAAAAGTTCTTTGTGAATAAATTATTTATTTATTTATTTTTATTTTTTGAGGGCAGTGTCACTGGCCCTCATTATGTGGGACCGAACTGGGGCCCGCTGGCTTCTGAAGCCAGCGCTTAACCACTGCCCCGCTCGGCCGGCCCCGTGAATAAATTTTAAAAGAGGCTCCAGGGCCGGCCGAGTGGCTCAGTTGGTTAAGAGCTCACTCAAGAGTGCGAGCTGAGCTCTGAGCAATGGCGGTTCGATGCCAGCCCGAGCTGAGTTGCCGTTGAGCTGCCAACAGGTGACAGGATGGCTCAGCTTAAAAAAAAAAAAAAAAAAAAAGAGGCTCCTTCCTTTTTCTTTTTATAAAAAAAGAACTATTAAAAATGATTGACAGGGCCGGCCGAGTGGCGCATTGGTTAAGCGCTGGTTTTGGGATGCCAGCGGCCCCGGTTCGGATCCCACATGAGGGCCAGTGACACTGCCCTCTACAGCTAACAACAGCTCCACCTGGAGCTGGGCTGTGCGAGCCCCGGTGATGGTGTGGGCTGCAGCCCCTGCTGCAGTGGGCTGCCATAGGCTACAGTGAGTGGCCCGCAGCCAGCGTGAGCGGCTGGCAGCCAAGCGTGAGCTGCCAATAGCCGCGGTGAGCGACATCCGGAGGCCAGCGACCGATCTGCCTCATCCGGGAAGAGCGCAATGACAATACCAACAGTGAAGCAACATCCTCCGCAACTAAACTGAAGAACAAGAAGACGGCAACTTGTCTGTTCCCCTTCCCCGATTCCCCAACGCTGCTCCCCTCCACCAATTCCCCAATAAAATCTTAAAAAAAAAAAAAAAAATGATTGACAAATTTTGAGTTAAAAAAACTGTGAAAACATTCTCTATTTAATTTCAACTTTATAATAGATTACAGGAAGATGCTTATTAAACAAATACATTTGTTTCAGTACATGTCTTTGAATGATAGAATTATAAGTATGTAAACACCTATATAATAAAAACTTTCCAAACAATGCCTGTAAGAAACCAGGCAAATTTTACCATAAGCAATAAACCATCCCAAGTCTTCCAGACAGTGTTCATAGCTGCATCAGCATGACAGTAAACTTGCACCAAACAAAAACAAACAAAAAAACTTTGCAATTTGTTTGTTGCAAAATAGACCGACAAAAACAAAAGGTATAAACTTGATGGAATCACAGTCAATATAATTTAAGAGAAAATAAAGTCATAAGATTTATGGAGCTTAATGTTGGAAAGCAGAGCTTTGCCATTTGCTCAGCTCTTTGGACACCACATGATTTAACAACTTGAAACTCTTCCTGAAGCCTCAACCTTGGCCAGCGGGTGGCGCCATATTCTGCGTGGTGCACTCACCTCCACAGGATGGTGTTTTATTTTTGTTGACGTGGATGGAGTACAGTTTATTCAGCAAGCTCAGCATGAATTGTAACGGGGCAGAAATCAACTATGAATTTAAAAAAATAGAAAATGAAAACACAAAATCCTAAAAAATAAATAGAGGTCCTGCATCAGCACACTGGAACCCATACACACCACAACCTATCTTAAAAGACCCAACAGAAAACAACCCTGGCTTGCTTATCAGAGGTGCACATCAAATTCAATAGCTTACCAATATCTTCCTGAGGCCAAAAAGAAACAGAAAACCAACATTAAAAAAAGTTTCTTTTGGGGCCGGCCGATTGGCACATTCGTTAAGAGCTGGTTTTGGGATGCCAGCAGCCCCAGTTCAGATCCCACATATGAGGGCCAGTGACACTGCCCTCTCCAGCTAACAACAGCTCCACCTGGAGCTGGGCCGTGCAAGCCCTGGCGACGGTTTAAGCTGCAGCCCCTGCTGCGGTGGGCTGCCATAGGCTACAGTGAGTAGCCGGCAGCCAGCGTGAGCTGCCAAGAGCCGCCGTGAGTGGCCGTCCAGAGGCCGGCGACCGATCTGCCTCATCCAAGAAGAGTGCAATGACGATACCAACATGGGCCAGTGAAGCAACGTCCTCCACAACCAGAGTGAAGAGCCACCTGCTCGGCCTGGCGGTTTCTCTGCATCATATTGTTGAAGGCAATTTGCTGTAGAATAAGTTCTTGAAGTTGAGACTGTTTCTGTTTTATTCTTTCAAGTCTTCTTTGTCTCTCTACCTCTAAATTCTGACATTCCGGAGCCGAGTTGGTGGGCAAACCTATCCATTCAGTTTCCTTCTTCTCCTTCGAGATGATGTTCATGGCCATCAGCACATTTAAGGCTCCATAGACTTGCTGGCTTATGTTTTTCTGGTCACAAGCGTATATATATTCGCTGGGTAAGATGTGATTACTGGCAGTGCTGAACTCTGCGACAAGCTCGTCAGCCACCTCATTATAGGGTGTGGTTCCCTTCCTCTGTACTTTCTCACAGACCTTCATGGAGAAGTGCCTTAGGCCCTTACTTTCCTCTCCTCTCCGGTTGCGTTTCCCAGCAGACCAAGGTGAGGGGTCAGAAGGCTGGTTCGATGAGACAAAGTGAGTGTTAGGAGTATGTGGGCTTCCTACCACGATAGTGTTTGGCGCTGAAGGTCTCTGAGGCGTACCAATTACCATTTGCTGTGCAATGTTGACTTTGGACTGTCCGAAAGGTTTTGGCAAGACCTGCTTCCCAAGCGTGTTTACTGCAGAGGGGTGAACAACTACTAAGGACACAACACGTTTTCCAAGACTCAGGTTCTGGTCTGTGAAGACCTTTAGTTCCCCATTGGCTTCAATTAGACCAGCATCTTTTGCCATGCTACCAATCCATGAAATCCCTGCTAAAAATGTTCGCCCTCCAGAGAAGAAAAATGATTTTTCTGGCTGGCTGTGGGCGCACAGACATGTGGGGATGGGCACGAGGGCACGGACACGCGGACACAGAGACTTGGGCAGTTACGGCGCGCTCTGGCCCAGGGTTTTGACCTGCGAGGCGCCGGGTGTGGGGCTCACCCTCCCTTTTATTTTATGCATCATTTTGGAGAGTTATTTTTGCCAGTCAACACCTTCATAAAAATAGATGCAAAAATCCTTAAGAAAACATTAGCAAATCAAACTCAACAATATATACTGAGGATAAATGGCGTTTATCCCAGTAAAGCAAATTTGGACTAACACTTGAAAATTTATATAATTCACCATATTAATAGAATAATGGAGGAAATTATATAATCATTTCAATAAATTTTGAAAAGGATTTGACAAAATTCCATTCCCAATCATTTTAAGTCTCAGCAAAAATAGAACATTATCTGTTAAAAGGCATCTATCAAAAACCCTATCACGGGCTGGCTGAGAGTCCCATTGGTTAAGAGTTGGCTTGGGATGCCAGCTCTGAGCAGCAGGGCCCTGGTTCGGATCCCTACTGAGGGCCAGTGACACTGTGCCCTCTACAGCTAAGATGGTGAACAACAGCTCAATCTGTAGCTGAGCTGCTGTGAGTCGCCGGAGACAGTGTAGGCTGCAGCCCGTGCTGCAGTGGGCTGCCATGAGGTACCATGAGGGGCTGGCAGCCAGCATGAGTGGCCGGCAGCCGGTATGAGCTGCTGTGAGCTGCTGTGACCAGCTGTCCAATGGCTGGCTAGTGACTACCTCACCCGGGAAGAGCACAATGACGATACCAACACGGGCCAGTGAAGCAAAGTCCTCCACAACTAGACTGAAGAACAAAAGGACAGCAACTTGTCTGTTCCCGTCCCCGATTCCCCAATAAAATTAAAAAAAAAAGTTTTTATCAGAAACAAAGCAAATGTATCCACTTTCACCATTTCTATTCAACATTTTATAGGTGCGTTGTTCATGGCAAAACTAATGAGATTGTCTTTGCCAACAATTGACATAGGTTCATGTTGCCTTACAGCCGATTCCAAGACCACCCCCTCTGCATTAGCCCCTGACCCTATTAGTCTTGAGAGAGTGTCTCGGTA
The DNA here is from genome assembly GCA_033961575.1 of Aselliscus stoliczkanus. NCBI lineage: Eukaryota > Metazoa > Chordata > Mammalia > Chiroptera > Hipposideridae > Aselliscus > Aselliscus stoliczkanus. The sequence continues at coordinate 81,442 of CM066729.1, forward strand.
TGACCCAGGCCCGGTGGAATGATATCGGTAAAGCTCTCTCAGGGGGTGTCTCAGTATGACTGGGACCTGATGGAATGATATCAGTTATCTCCCCTGGGAGGACACAGTAACTCAGTGTCCTGGGGCTGTGTAGTGATGTATGAAGGCATAGCATTTGTTGGAATACAATGGGATAGGTTAATGGAAAACGGCCTTAAGGCACACAATACACACGGTTACTAATTTACAGCAGTTTTACTTCCTTGAAAAGTTTCAATAAAAACCATGCGTTGACCTGATTCGGGGCTCAGTCTTCTTTGGCTGAGTCCCTTGGTCTCGCTCTTATCTGACTTTTGTCTCTTGTTCTTATTCAATCTGCGTCGCCCCTCTCGAGTCCCATTTGCCCTTGCCACGCAGGACGTGACAGGTTCACTGCAGGAATTATAACTTATAATAATATATCACAAGCCAAGAGCATACAGGATAATACTTCTTCATAAGCCAATAAAGAAATATACTCCAGGGGCGGGCTGAGTGGCTCAGTCGGTTAAGAGTTGGCTTAGAGCGCGAGCTCTGAGCAACGGGGCTACCGGTTGGATTCCCATATGGGCCAGTGATGTTGTGCCCAAGCTGGGCTGTCGCTAAGCTGTCAACAGGTGGCAGGATGGCTCAGCTGGTGTAACAAGATTGCCTGTTCAATTGTGCACCCGCAACTAGGACTGAACTCAGGACCTTGAGCTGAGCTGCTGCCCGGATGGCTCAGTGGACAGCGCGTGAGCTTTTAACAACAAGGCTGCTGGTTGGACTCCCGCATGGGATGGTGGCTACGCCCACCCCGCAACTAAGATTGAACACAGCACCTTGAGCTTAGAGGCCATGAGCTGCCGACAGGAGGGCGACTGGCGCCGTCCACAACGAAGATTGAACAACAACTGGGCTGGACCCCTTCCCCAATTCCCCAGCACTGTTCCCCTGCCCCAATCCCCCAATAAAATCTTAAAAAAAAAAAGGACATATACTCCAATGATAAATTAATTATAGCATTGTTCCAGGCAAAGGGGAGATGAAAGAAATTAAGTCCAGATTTAGCTGAGGTGCACCTCTCTATGAGATGGTTCCCAGGAGAGCTGACTCAGCCAACCAGGAGCTGATGCCCAGTTGCCAGTGCGAATTGCAAGTCCCTGTTGCTGGAGCTCGACGCTGGGGAACACAGGCGCCAGTGTTGGCGTGCAAGATGGTCTCCTCCACGGGCTGCTGCAGTTTTCTCCAGTGCTGGCAGAAACTAGCCTGGCCACGGCAGGAGCTGACACCCCAGAGTTTTCAGAGAGCTATTTAGATGAGCCAAGAGGAGCCTTGCCCAGACTGAACACTCTTGGTACTAAAGTTTAAATGTTCATTATATCCTAGTCACTCCTCCATGTGTTCATATCAATAAGCACAACAATTTTGATGACATTATCCCAACACAGCAGCCCATGTGAAGAAATTCTCCCTTAGATCAAAATAACCTCACTTAAAGCATAACAAGTAGACTTCAAATCATAACAAACCAATACACAGCAACAGGAAATCCTAGCCAGCATAATAAGGCAAGTAAGGCGATAAAAAAACCCAACTACTAGAAAGGAAAACATAAAATTATATACTACTAGGAATTAGCCTTCCAGATTTATATACCCTTATCTTTCATGGTCTCTGGTTTGCTTGCTACGTTCTTTATTTAAATCTCAAAATAATTAACTCAACCCTACCTCCTGGGTCATCAGTCTTATTGGAGGTGGTTTGATCTCACAGAGGCATTTTTTAAGTCCCGGTGTATGAATCCTCATTATTAAATAACTTTAATAATTGATTATGTTTTGTTGTTGTTCATTTGGCTTAATGTGGTTGAATACTGTGCTGTTCTTTGCCCATAATGAGACCAAGTTATAAAAATGTGTGATTACAGAGTAAATAAAAAATGTTCCCATTGAGTAAAAAAACCAAAGAGTCTAATGTAGTGATTTTTTTAAACTTTAAACCTGATGTGATTTTATGGCAAATTTCCAAGAGTTTGTGAGACTAAAACGGTATACTCACATAAATGTTTGCTGCAGTCGGACCACAGGGAGAACCGCCGTTTCTCTTTGTTGGTTCAGCACTTCCTCTCACATTGGCACCGAGAGGCAGTTCCCTGGGCAAGAAGCCTCACACACGAAGCCAGTGGCGAAAGCATGCTCACTGTGCTCCAACCTCCAGCTCCTTTTCAAAATGGAAAAGAAGAAAAAGTTAAAAAACAAAAACAAGCCCTGCTGTTTTGAGCTGGGCTGTAATGTGGCCATGGGTCCAAAGCAAACCCAGGCAGCTCTGCTCACGCTGGGCTGTCCTTCTGGAAGGGAGCACCAGTCTGGGATGACTGTTACAACCAAATAGATTCATGGAATCTCGTGTGGTGTAAAAATAATGACATGTGATACTCCCACACAATTTACCCAATTGTACATTAGCCAGTGAGTTCGTTTTGTGCTCAGGAAGCAATCTGCCTGCTGTTGACTCTGTCCGCCTTCTGCACCAGCTCACCTGCACTACAGGTATTTGGACAAGGATAGTAACTTGGATGATAATAATCGAGTGCATCAGGCACTGCACGTGTGTGCGAGCAGAATTTCGTTTGCTCCGCCAACAACCCTCAGGGTCCCTCTTTTACGGAGGCTGAGAAAGGTGCAGTCATTTCCTCAGGGTCTCTATGCATCGGCAAACTTGAACCCAGTCCCAGGGCCCCAGCCCCAGCCCTCGCCCATGGCCTCCTGCAGGCTGGCAGCGGGAAAAGAGACTAATTTTCATCGCCTGCACACTGGCATTAGCTACAACAGAAGCCTTTGTCCCTTCTCCCACGTCCCTTTAGAACACAGGCATCTTTTTCTCCCTGTGGACATGGGTCCCTGTAACCAACCTCGTGAGCAGCTTGGTGGCAGATGGCACTGTCCTTTGTGTGAGAACAGCATTGCTGCCCAAGACCTTTGCTCCTGGGAACTCAAGCCAGAATGACTCTTCCTGGCCCTGAACAGACTCAGTGAGGCTTGGGTCTGGCTGTGGAGTTAAGTGCTGCTAAGGCCTTGCTGAGCTGCTGAAGGGTGGGCTAGAGGGAAAAGGGCCCACTGAGTGACAGGAGAGCTGGCAGAAGCCCTGCTGACCCACCGGCTGCCTGGGCGCAGGAGGCACTTCTGCTTGGGGAGTGGGCCCCTTCCCGACCATGACCAGGGCTGGGCCCTGAGGGTCAGTCGGGGTGGATGTGGCCTACCCCCTGTCCTCCCCTCCCAGTTGTCTTCAGAGTTTTGTAGACCCAAATGCTCGACAACTCTCAATGGTGCCATGATCACCCACCACGCAGATGGCTCTTGGCTGTAGAGATGGCAAAGCCAGAGGGGTTGTTTCAGTGTCACAGCAGATACTTTTCTCCCAATGGTCGCGCACAGCCAAGTAGAGATCACTATCCAAAAGCCATCTCCTGGGCCGGCCGAGTGGCACGGTGCTTAAAAGCTGGCTTGGGAAGCCAGCGGCCCCGGTTCGGGTCCCACATGTGAGGGCCAGTGACACTGCCCTCAAAAAAAAAAACACCAAAAAAAAAAAAGTCCCCTGCTGGGTCTGTCTCCCTAAGCTTTATTACTTGGGCAATAGTACATATTCCTTTTCCAAGGAAGCTATTTATATTTACAGCGTCCTATTACATCGTGTGCTGCGATATAATAGGAAATATTTATTTGTTCTTCGTCCTGGTCCCTGGCACAGAGCTTCCAGAACCCTGCAATCCCCAGGTGATGGGGTGAGAGGGGCCCCTCCCAGCCGCACCTGACATTATGCTGAGGAGGAGACCATGGGTCCCTGGAGAGCTTCAGGAGCGGGTTGGTCGCAAGGGGAACCACCCAGAGATGAGAGGGCTGGACTTCCACCCCACTCCCTACCTCAGGGGAGACTGACTCAATCGCGCCTGGGTGGTGGGACCTCCACAAAACCCCAAAAGGACGGGGTTTGAAGAGCATCCAATGGGTGAGCGCATGGAGGTGCTGGGCCAGTGGACCCCAGGGACCCCAAGCCTGCCCCCAGGCCTCACCCTCCACGCCTTGTCCTCCCACCTGTTCCTCGGTTAGACCCTTTATGACCCTAATCTCCTAAGAAACGTGTGCCCCAAGTCCGGGAGCCGCTCTAGCAAATTCATGGAACCCAAGGAGGGGTGCGGGGACCCCTGATTTATAGGCGGTATGTCGGAAGTACGTGTGGCCCGGCCTTGCGGCTGATATCTGAGGGGCAGTGTTGTGGGACTGAGCCCTCCCTCGTGGGGTCTGCACAAGCTCCAGGGGCTGGTGTCGGGGCTGAGTTAAGCTGTGGGACACCCAGCTGGCGCCACAAAACTGGGGGTCGGACAGAAACACACACGTTGGATGTCGGAAGTGTTATGTTGTTAAAAAAACAGATCCTGGCACATCAGTTTGGGGGTTTTACGTATTCAGAAAATAACCACTGATTTCTGGCATCGGTGCTACAGCTTTCCTCCACTGTGTCCCTTCTTTTAAGTCTAGTCTTTCCATATAGTAATGTTTTTTTGTGGGGTTTTTTTTCCGCTTTTTTACTTTATTTATTTTATTATTATTTTTTTAGAGGGCAGTGTCACTGGCTCTCATGTGTGGGATCCGAATCTGGGCCGCTGGCGCCCCAAGCCAGCTCTTAACCACCGCGCCACTCGGCCGGCCCTCCATATAGTACTGTTTTAAAATTATTATTTTGAAGTCATTTTAGACTAACAGAATAGTAAACCTAGGTTTTCCTGCAAGTAACCCCTGACCCAGGAGCCTCAAGTCTGCTGTCGGTATCTGCGAAGCAGGGCAGGTGACTGGTCAGCAGAGGCAGGGCGGGAGCCGGCCCTGCAATGGGCGCCACGTGAGCGTGGCCTGCGCTGTGCTGCTGCCGCCGGGACGGTCACGAGGCGCACCCCAGGGCAGGCAGGTGAGGCTGCGGGTGGACACGCAGAGTGGGTGGGCGCTGGTGCGGATGCACTGTCCGCATTAGAGAGCCGGGCGAGGCGGCCATGGGCTAGGCCCTGCTGCAAGGTGGCCAAGGGCTGCCCTCTGCAGACAAGTGGCTGCAGCAGAGCAGGGGATGCCATGAAGGGCCGTGGTGTTGGGGTGGCCCAGCAGAGTGTAGGAGGGAACACCTTCCTTGGCTCCAAGACCTCCCCCTGTGCTCACTGCAAGTTGCCCACCAGAGTGGCCCATGCAGGCCAGCAAGGACTGGGGCAGCTCACGGCCACAGGCAGGCAGCGGTCCCCGCCCCGGTGCTGTGGCCACTCAGCGTCCATCAGCTACACGTCCATCCATACATCTGGACTCCCTGCACATCAAGCAGCATTCCCACCTGGAAAGACACCACTGTCTTTGTGACGAGCCGAGTTCTCTGGCTGAGAAGAGGCACAGACCCAGCAGCCACTGTGCTCAGCGCGCTGCACAGTCGCCTGGGACTGCGCTGAAGTGCGACCCTCCAAAAACTGTCTACAAAGCGAGCACTGGAAGACCACGAGAAAAGGGTTGGGAAACCAACACACAGAGATAGGGAGCTAAGAAACCGTGCAAAGCTGCCACAGGCCTCGTGCTGGAACTCACTGGTCGTGAGGCTGTGCTTGACACCATGGCTCCCTTGTGGGCTGTCCACTCCGTGCCCCCTTTGTCCTCGGCAAGGACCTGCACTGGGTTCCCTAAAGGGTAGAGTGATCCAAACCTCAATTTCGGAAAGACCCACAGCCTTCTGCGTTTTATTTTTCCAGTTGCCATAGTTTCCACGAAACTTTACCACTGGCCATGGACGTGTGCAGAGATGCCGGGCTTATGGCCCCTCTCGCTTCCACTGTGTCGCAGTGACCCCCTTAACTGGGGTCAATTACTCAAGCCAGAGGCATAAGGAGCCCCAGGTGGCCAGAGGGCGGCCTCAGCTTCCGGTCAGCAGTCAGCAGGTGCGTCACTATGACCCCTGGGGCAGGGGGCCTGTTTGGAGACTCAGATCTGCCCAGACAGGCAAGGGACTCCGTGACCAGGTCATTCTGTGTGCCGGTGGCAGGTGCATGCTGACTTGCGACGCTCACCTCCCAGACCCATGCTTGTGCCTGTTGGGGACACAGTACCACACGATGGCCCTGGCTCTAAGTATCCACTGTACCTGTAACAACCCCATGCTGCCGGGATGACTGTTCGGGAAGCCACTCCACCCCTCAGCTGGGCCTGCAGTTTCCAGGGTGCGGGGGTGTGTGACAGAACTGGTCGGTGACATGGCACCAGCCCGCTGCTGCTCTTCCTGTGGTGACAAGTTCTCTGATGACAGTTGCCGCTGCCACGGAGGGTAACACCTGGGCCGGTTTTAGGTGAGGGGTTGCTCGGTGCTGGCGGGGAAGCACGGCCACGGCATCCAGCCCACACCAGTGAGGACAGGCCTCTGCCCCTTCCACGGCAGAAGAGGCCAAGGCGGCCAGCCGGCCCCGGGCACCTCCACGCTGGGGGCACAGGCGCACGTCCATGCCTGCCACACGACCACTCGGCTCACGGACACACTGAGTGAGCCCTGCAGCAGGGGCAGTGGGTCTGGCTGGCACCTGCCAGATTGGTCACTTTCCACCTGGTGACCAGGGCTGCATCTGCTCTGTGTGCCCACTGGGGGGCATCCACTCGGGACACCAAGGCGCTGACTGTGCTCCTTCGAGGTCCGTCCCGGTGCCTTGTCCAGGCCTTCCTTGTAACCAGTTTCCCCATCCTGTGCCTTCCAAGCTGCTGACCAGTGAGATCATTAGTGACCTCCTGTGACTACATATGCTGGCTTCCTTTCACTCCAGGACAGTGGACAGCCCAGTGTGCTGCTGGAAGCCCTGCCCAAGAGCACTGCCCTTCACCAGTTGTCCACGGTCACCTAGAGTGGGGCCGAGATGCACATCTGTCCACTTTAGGGGGTGACAGCATGTCCTGCGGCCCCACTGGAAACTGGGCTCACACTTTCCTCCCACAGTCACTGGTTGTGGAACTAGGCTGGGGGCCAGTTGAGGGCGACTCAGGCCCTTGGCTCACTGCCCTATGCTACTTCCAGGGCACACTTCTGGGTGTCCAACTGTCAAGAATTTCCCAGGAAAACAGATGACAACAAAAGAACGGTGTCCACAGACAGCTCTGTGGCCCTTCTGTGGCCACTGTGAACTCACGTTCGCAGGACCCTGATTCTGCCTCAGGAGTCCTTTGAAAACCTTAACGCTGATGCTTTTTGTGTGACTGTCTAAAGGAATGCCTACCTTTTTTGTCTAGGAAGCGGCTCAGGCAGGTGTCATTGGAGACGGGCAGTGGGCAGTCTGGGCCCGGCTTCCACGTGGCTGCCCATGGGGCCTCGTCTCAGTGAGGGACAGCGTCTGGGCAGGACAGGTCTAGGGCACCATCCAGTTCTGACAGTCTGCAGCCGCTCACCTGGGTGAAGGGGGAGCCGTGGCCTGCATCTGGCTATGATTTCCATCATATTAAAGGATTTCCCCCTAAAAGCACCAAGCATCTGTCAGGCCACCTGTTTCAGGCCCTGCAGACATGGCCCCCTGGCTTCTCCAGGCATCTGCCCAGCCCTGGGCACTGCTGTCCATGAGCTGCAAGCCAGCAGGTGGGGCCCACGGGGCAGCTGGGGAGAGGCGGGCTCAGGGGCCTCTCCACGGGAAGGGGACCCAGCGGCCAGCCTGCACTCTGCTCTTGGCTGAACATTTGCTGTTTGAATCAGCTAATCCATCTCTCTCCTCTCCAACCCCCAACCTTGCTTTTAGAGGAGCGTCAATATTCATGAATAAAATAAAAATAGCACAAAAAGCTGACTCCCCATTTCCTGCCCCCAGGCCGTTTTCTTCCTTGGCCAGTGCTGTCGGGCATCCCTGGTCAATGGGCCCTGTGTGCAGGCTGGCCGTCCACCCCCCACCCCCGCCCTTGGCCCCCATTGGCTGCCTCAGCCCGCAATGGGGCTGCACAGGGGCCCACGCCCAGAGGGAGGGATAAAATGAGGCCCCTGCCCAACCTCCTGCCACTCAGGACACTGCAGCCAGGAGGTGACCAGGAGGAGCCACCAAGACCACGACGTGAGTGGGGAAACCCTGCTCTTTTCCCTGGAGGAGTGGGGGCAGAGGTCCGAGATGGAGGGAGTTTAAACGGCCCCTTTGGCTCTATGCAGCATTTCAAGTGTGAATCTTACGAGTGCCTCAACTGACAGCTAGGGCTCGTTCTGCCCACGGGTTTATTACCGCAGTGGGAGAGGTCTGGGGGGACCGCTGATACTGCCCTAGAAGTGCTACAAACACTGCTTCTTCCCTTGGGAACAGCAGGGCTGTTCCCTTGTTGGGGATGCGAGCGTAGCGGGGCCCACTGCCAACTGAGGAGGGCGTGGGCCTGGTGCCAGGTTAGCCCCACCTCATGGACACAGGTTTGCTCAGTGCTCCTGCCCTGAGCCTGGCAGGTGGCTGACGCTCTGTGTTCCAGTTCCTCAGGGTCCCGGGGACACCGCCCAGAAATTACAGGACAACTGAGAGGTCTTTTCATGGCAAATTGGCTCAGAGAAATCGGGGGTTTATAGTGGGTTTAACTTTCATTGTCTCGTAATTTCTCAGGGAGGTAGGGCCCCTTCCTTAGCGGGGACCCTCACATCATGTGTATTGGGGCCTTCTAAGGAGTTAAAGCCCAAAAGTCCTCGTTTTCAAAATAAAAATATTAACACAGGAAACTGATGAGAGAATGAAGTGAAAAGGGAACATAGATATCTGATTTCCATCACTCTTCATCTTTAAACCATCAATTGTTTCTTAGTCAAAGGGAAGAATGTCACAGGAAAAAAATTTAAATTAATTTGTAGTATGGTTATGAAAAAAAAAATCACATTTTATGGTGTTTTCAAACATATGAAATATGGTTTTATACTTTTCCTTTTAAAAAAATCACCAATCAAACTTAAAAAAATTTAACCTCCTCTCCCACAGTTCATCATAGACTTTGAGAAGCATGAGGATGATGAAAAAGTTTTTTTTTTTTTCATTAAAAATAATCAAAATTGGGGCCGGCCGAGTGGCGCATTGGTTAAGCGCTGGTTTTGGGACGCCAGCGGCCCCGGTTCGGATCCCACATGAGGGCCAGTGACACTGCCCTCTACAGCTAACAACAGCTCCACCTGGAGCTGGGCTGTGCGAGCCCCGGTGATGGTGTGGGCTGCAGCCCCTGCTGCAGTGGGCTGCCATAGGCTGCAGTGAGTGGCCCGCAGCCAGCGTGAGCGGCTGGCAGCCAAGCGTGAGCTGCCAACAGCTGCGGTGAGCGACATCCAGAGGCCAGCGACCGATCTGCCTCATCCGGGAAGAGCGCAATGACGATACCAAGAGTGAAGCAACATCCTCCGCAACTAAACTGAAGAACAAAAAGACAGCAACTTGTCTGTTCCCCTTCCCCGATTCCCCAACGCTGTTCCCCTCCACCAATTCCCCAATAAAATCTTAAAAAAAAAAAAAAATCAAAATTGAAAATGTGACTGCAAAGGATAAGAAAGTAGGAAATGTTAAAGATTTTAACCCATCTGAAATGTTCTATCTACTGGAATATATCTGATTTTTAAGCAAAGCAAAGTATAATGATCGTTAACAGGGAGACTTCAGTAAAGACTGTGCCAAGACAACAATCCTCAATTCTCTTTCCTTTGGGAAACCAGAAATAAGTAAAATCTTAAATATTTTATTCCGATTTATTTTTAAGATGTGACATATTCAACACGGGAATGATTTTTCAACAACTAGATGTGATTTTTATATTGAATTTTAACTATGACAATGCTAAGACTCTTTACTGTTTGGAACTCAAGGCCACGAGTTGGTAAATTTCTCCAGCTGTGACTCAATTTTGTGAAACAATTGAAAAGCTGTCTTTGTAAAATGTGCCCAGTCCCCAGCATGGAATAGACATTTCGGTGGTCTGCAGACTGTGGGATAAGGTGCACGCTGGGAGGGGACCAGGAAGTTTCCTTCATTGACAACTGCAGAGAAACACTCATTCATGGCTAAAGGGCATGTCCCCATCCACCTGAGGCAGCCCCTCAGTGGCTGTGAACAAATGCCCTGTGATGGCTGTGTGTCTGCTGTCCACACAAGGGCCAGCTTCACTGTACAGCCCGCCAGCGTATCTGCTCCTGCTTTACGATGATCTTCAAAAAGGCTGTGGCAATCCTACCACGTTTATTTTTCCAGTAAAGATTTTTTACTACAAATGGGTTCAATTCATATATTAATTCAAAGGGAAGCAAATTCCTACATTTCATGATCCTTCAAATCTTCTGGAAGGACCTGCACTTTTCATATTACTTTTATTTTTCAGTAACATGTGTGTACTGCTCTGTGAACAGGACTTTTCTCCAGTCTTCTAATTGTTTATTCATCGAGTACTGATCGAGTTCTGTCGATGTCTGCAGTCTTGTTTAGCTGCCAGCCAGCTGGGGGCGACACTCTGCAGTGTCCCTCATCTCGGAGCCCTGCGGGGGCAGAGGGCAGCCCCAGTGGGAAGGCCGGGGCCAATCCCAGAACACACTCACTGCCTTGTTGTATGTTTGCTGAGGTTTCTCACTGGCCAAACCCATCCAGAAGCCAGAGGGCCACTTATCGATGTGGCCGAGGGACAGAGGCACTGGGGGAACTGTGACAACCCCACGCATTCCCAGAATGCCCTGCTCTGAGCCTGGAAGGGGAGATGAGCCAAGGCTGCCCAGCCCCTCCTGTGGGTCGAGGTCTGTGGAGATGACACGGTAACTGTTCTAAGTAAAGGTGCCTTTCCTCTGTGGACCCCTAGGATGTCGGAGCTGGAGAAGGCCGTGGTGGCCCTCATTGAAGTTTTCCATCGATATTCCGGAAGGGAGGGCGACAAGCACAAGCTAAAGAAATCCGAACTCAAGGAGCTCATCAATAACGAGCTTTCCCACTTCTTAGAGGTGAGTCTCGCTTTTCAGGTGACAGTTTATGCACTGTCCTCTCCACTCATACACCTGCACACTTTCTTCCGAGCGGGCCTCAAGGTGATTCGTTCTGCTTCAGAACCCTGAGGTGACTTCTGAAAACGTGTCTGCATGGCTGAGTCCTCATCCTGTGGACAGCTCCGTTAGACTGTCGTCATTTCCATTTTGTGGACAGTGGGAGTGTCAAGGACAAGCTCCTGCCTTTGAGGCGAGAGCACAGAGTTCTCTCTGAAAAGGGCCTGAGGCTTCACAGTGGGAGTGAGGGCAGAGGGTGGGAAGTGCATTGACTCCTCATGGCCACAGTGAGCATCTAAGAAAGGTGTTCCAGGCAAGCTTCTGTTTGGGGGAAGACGGCTACTGTGGCTTTAGTACAAGTTTAGCATCCGCTGCGGTGATAAAAGGCGCCATTCACTCAGCAAACATTCACTGAGCACATGGGATGTTCATTCTTGGGCCACGCAGGCCCGAGGACGTGGCCTCTGCTTCTGAGGCAGCCAGCCTGGCACATCACGAAGGGCCACCACCTACTTCAGGGAGGGCATGAGGGAGGGTCTCACGCCTATTGGGGCTCCCCAGAATAAGGGACGTTGGAGAGGAACCGTCTTCAGGCTCAGACCCTATCTCAGCAGACTGCATGGGGACCCCCCCCGAGGAGCCTACACTACAGGCAGCTCCCACTCTCATCAAGGACTCACTTCCCACCTACCAGCTCCTGCCCACAAATTGGCCACCCCTTGTCTATACCACATACCTGTCTTGTGCCCTCGAGGCAATCTCCCTGGTGCCAGACACTCCCTTAGTGCCCAGAGCCAAGGTCACTGAAGTGACCAATCACACACAGGGGAAATGACCAGCCAACCAACCAGTGCATGCATGTATGACCAGGAGCTGATTCAGGGAAAATTCCAGAGCGGCAGGGCTGGGACCCGCCCTCACAGCCACTGAACCCCTTAGTGCAGGACAGTACCAGCTGCTAGCAGCAGGCCACCCCGCCCTCTCCAGGCTGGTGGGGTTCTCCGGTCCCACGCCAAACATTGCGGCTCTGTGCAGGGCACCCCCAGAGCAGAGGAGGTGGCCTGCAGGCATGAGGCGGGTGGGGCAGGCATTCCCAATCAGATTTCACGATGGGTGTCACAGGTATTCGGCTGCTCCACTCACACTGTCAGCCATCCATCCAGTGCCACCAATTCCACCTCTAACTTGACCAGCGGAGAGCCCCACTTTCTTCTGAGAAAAGGATGGTTGTCAGGATGAGATGAGACAGTGTCTGGCAAGCACTCCCCACACAGTGGGAGTTCAGTAACCAGTAACTGCTATTACCACCGACTGTAAGACACAGCAAAATCTCCGCGTGTGGGGGCCACATTTTCTGAAAGTTGAGTCATTCGTGGTAAGTGTGTCAGGCATCGGGAGCATCTTTGCCAGGTTTTATGGTGGTGATTTCTGATTGGAGGCAGTAACACCGCTGCCATGCCCACGAGTACAGGCCCCGCCGAGCCCACTATACCCTTGGCCTTTTCCATTTTCTGCCACAGGCAGCTGGTGCATCTTTTTTTTTTTTTTTAAAGACTTTTTATTGGGGAATTGGGGAGACCAGTGTTGGGGAACTGGGAAAAGGGAACGGACAAGTTGCTGACTTTTGTTCTTCAGTCTAGTTGTGGAAGACATGGCTTCACTGGCCAATGTTGGCATTGTAATCATTGTGCTCTTTCTGGCTGAGGCAGCTCATGGCAGCTCACGGCAGCTAGTGTTGGCTGCTGGCCACTCATGGCAGTTCACGGCAGCCCACTGCAGCCTACGCTGTTGCCGGCAACCCACGGCAGCCCAGCTCCAGGTCGAGCTGTTGTTCACCATCTTAGCTGTAGAGGGCACAGCGTCACTGGCCCTCATGTGGGATCTGAACCGGGGCCCTGCTGCTCAGAGCTGGCGTCCCAAGCCAACTCTTAACCAACACACCACTTGGCTGGCCCAGCTGGTGCATCTTACCTGACATGTCAGGCAGAGCTCTGCGGCCGGTTGCTGGTGCTGAACATGCCATACCGATGCTCTTCGTCAGAGCCCAGGGCCACGCCCTTCCCCTCTCACTGTGGCCCAGCACTGTTTCCTCAGAGACTTGGTGACACTATTCACTTGGCATCTGTGTTGGGCAGGAGAATTGTCAGGCCATTCCTCTGATACCTGGAAAGGAACTCAAATGGCAAAAAGAACACAGGAAGTTAACATATTTAGGGCATGTTCCCAAGAGTTACTTCAGTGAAAACACACTTTCAAAACATAAAAGTTGGGCCGGCCGAGTGGCGCGGTGGTTAAGCGCTGGCTTGGGCGGCGAGCGGCCCCGGTTCGGGTCCCACATATGAGGGCCGGTGACACTGCACTCAAAAAACAAAACAAATATAAATAAATAAAGCACAGCAAACACACTCATTTTAAAAACAAAACAAAACATAAAAGTCCACGAGAACCTCCACAGCAGGGGCTTCCACATAGAACAGTGGCAGTCTGGGGACAAAAGCTCACTTTTTCTTTCAAGACAGTTGCTCAGGCTGGTGGGGGCGCTGTTCTCTCCAGGTGTTCTACTTTAAATGCAGTGGGAGTCCTGCAGGCTGTTCCCTTCCATGAACAAGCAGCCTGGGTCCCACTGGGCCTAAAGGACAATGGAAAACGCACAGTCCTCCACCAAGTGCCCTGTCATAGGACAAACCTCGCCGCTATTTTGCATTTTGTATCTCAGGTTGTTTTTGTACAGTTTTTTTCTTTTTTTTAATAATTTCTTAACCATATTGTTGGCTGTTTGATTTTTTTTATTTTTTTATTTAAGATTTTATTGGGGCACTGGGGGAGGGGAACAGACAAGTTGCTGTCCTTTTGTTCTTCAGTCTAGCTGTGGAGGACATTGCTTCACTGGCCCATGTTGGAATCGTCATTGCATTCTTCCTGGGTGAGGCAGATCGGTCGCCGGCCTCTGGATGGTGGCTCACCACAGCTATTAGCAGCTCACGCTGGCTGCCAGCCGCTCATGCTGGCTACCAGCCACTCACTGTAGCCTATGGCAGCCCACTGCAGCAGGGGCTGCAGCCTACACCATCGCCGGGGCTCGCACAGCCTAGCTCCAGGTGGAGCTGTTGTTAGCTGTAGAGGGCAGTGTCACTGGCCCTCATATGTGAGATCCGAACCGGGGCCGCTGGTGTCCCAAGCCAGCTCTTAACCAATGCGCCACTCGGCTGGCCCTCGGTACAGGTTTTTAAAACCTGCCAACTTTTAATTATGTTTTGATGGCCTTAAATTTCATTTTAAAGCAAGCCGGCCAACTTCTCTTATCTCTCTTAGGAAATCAAAGAGCAGGAGGTTGTGGACAAAGTCATGGAAACACTGGACAACGATGGAGACGGCGAGTGTGACTTCCAGGAATTTATGGCGTTCGTTGCCATGGTTACCACTGCCTGCCATGAGTTCTTTGAACACGAGTGAACTAGAGAAAACAGCCATGCTGTTCCTGCCGCGGAGACAAAGGTCCCATGAGGAAGCAGGGAGCAGGGGCATGCAGGCTACTAGGAGCTGAGCTTTCTGCTGTGTTGTAGTGAATTAGGAAGCTTGATTTGCTTTGTGAATGAAAATTGAACCCTGTCTTCTGGGGCTGTTTGCAATGGCCCCATCACATTCTGCTGTATTAGGCACTGTGCTAGCTGACTGTCCCCAGGGGCCCTTGGTAATAATCACTTAGGAGTTAGTACTGTCACAAAGTGCATGCTATCCTGGTTGCCATGGCTATAGGATCCTAACCTAGAAAAAACAAACCTGACTACCAAAACAGAGTGGACATTTGTGGTCTCCTTAAGTCTCCCCTACATTTAAAACCGCAAAGGTCTGGGCCTGCCGAGTGGCGCAGCGGTTAAGCGCTGGCTTGGGAAGCCAGCGGCCCCGGTTTGGGTCCCACATATGAGGGCCAGTGACACTGCCCTCAAAAAAAAAAAAAAAAAACTGCAAAGTTCTGACCACCATCCTTTGGAAAGGCTGCCCTTCCTTAAATTTCTTCATCGTCAGTGTAAATGACACCTGAAGTGGTTAGAGGATCTGACAATGTTGTCCCACTTGCCCACAGAGCATGGTTATATTTAGGTCCCTTTTCCTATAGTGAGCTGTGATTATTGAGTAAATAAAGAGGATGCCAAAAAAATGTATACACATTATAAGAAATTGAAAACCTATTAACCTGGTAATAATAAACATACCGATAACAAAAGATGAACTCAAGTCATGTGTATACATTTTTTTGGCACCCCCGGTATTCAATGCTAACAGTTCTAAATGGAAAACTGTGTCTCATAAACCAACAAGCACCGGAATTTTCACTGTAATAAGAAGAGAGAACGCAAGCTCTGCATTCAGTGGCTTCTCCAAGGGCTCGCTTGGCTGGGTGGGTGCGGGGGGCGAGGGCGGCGGGCGCCCGGCTGGCCTGGGACCGGGTCGGCTCCGCGCTGCGCGTCATCCCCTCTCGCGTCGGGACAGATGCGTGCGGGTCACCTGAGCTGCCTGCGCCGCGAGGCTCCGCGAGGCTCCGCTCCGCGGAGGGAGGAGGCCTGCTGCGCACAAACCCCGACTGAGCAGGGTTCACGTCACCAAGTCGCAAGTATACAGGTCACTTCCGGGAACGCCCACATTCCTCACCCACCCTCTTCCTGTTCGGTTCTCCTTAAGGATACAGACTTCCAAATTCATAGAACAATTGATCGCTTGTTTTTGCATTAAATAAACGTGCACTGTGACAAGTCTCCGTAGCCTTTAAACAAGAAATAAAAGCGGAATACCTGCAAACTCGCGTAAACTCGAGGCGCCTGGCTTCCTCAGGGATGTAGACGCTGCACTTCCCAAGGCCAGGGCGGGCGCCCAGGTGCGGCCACGGGGGTGGGCGGGGCGCGGAGGGGAGCTGCGATTGGCCTGGACAGTCAGGCGCCCGCCCCGCCGGCTGGAGGGCGTCCGAGAAGGGGCGGGGCAGGGACGGCTCCTGGCCCCGCCCACCGCAGGCTGGGGCGCGTCCAAGGGGCGGGGCAGGGACCGCTCCTGGCCCCGCCCACCGCAGGTTGGAGCTTGTCCGAGAAGGGGCGGGGCAGGGACGGCTACTGGCCCCGCCCACCGTAGGCTGGAGCGCGTCCGAGAAGGGGCGGGGCAGGGACGGCTACTGGCCCCGCCCACCGCAGGGTGGAGCGTGTCCGAGAAGGGGCGGGGCAGGGACGGCTCCTGGCCCCGCCCACCGCAGGCTGGAGCGTGTCTGAGAAGGGGCGGGGCAGGGACGGCTCCGGGCCCCGCCCACCGCAGGCTCGGCTCCGTCGCTCAGGCTCCGCGCAGGCGTTTTGGGGTCAGGTCCACTCCGAGGCCTCGTTCCCGCGCGGGCAGTGGCCCCTGCTGGTCCCTCGGTCCCGGCTGCAGACCCAGTGGAGAAAGACGCTGAGTGGCGGCTGCCGCTTCAGGAATCCCTCGGGGGTGCCGCCCACGAGGCTGGCCTGAGGGACCCCGGAGGGGGGAGCGCCAAGTGCCCGGAAGCGCGAGCCCCGCAGGCGGCCTGCTTCGTGCCCGCGCCGCCCCGGGTTACACTCGGGGGCCTTCCTGGGGGGGGTGGCGCAGCGCCGGGGCGGCCCTCGCCCTGGGGTGGCCGTGGCTGCGCAGGGCGCTCTGGCCTCCGTCCCCGACACACCCGCTGATTGCTCTGTGGTTGCCAGCAGTGCTCCGGGGGCGTCTTCATTTGGGCAAATTCAAGGTCACTGAAGGGATACGGCCCAGCGCCTCTTGGGGACAGGGGCAGTTCTGAGAGCTGTCCTTAGGCTATTCGCTCATGGTGTGACCTCACGGAGGCACTAACAACACTGCATGGTGCAGCCAACCACACACCTGGGCTGCAAGCTGAATCAAAACACCAATGACCCCTGAGAAAAAGCATGGACTACATGAAGGTTATAATCCTTAATATAAAATGGTTCCTACAAACCAATGAAAAACAACCCTTCAGCACAAGAACTTCCAAATCGGAATAGACAGTGTCAAAAAGATGAAAATGACCACAAGCACATTTAACGTGACTAGACATGACACTTATTTGACAACCAAATTGCAAGGACGTATTTTAATCTTGAGCAAGAGTTCATGGCCAGGAGGGTCAGGCTGCTGGAAAGAGGCCTCCCCACACTGCCCTTCGGGTGGGCAGTGGGAGCCCCAATCCTGCACCCAGTGTGAACTCGGACGCAGGTGCTGCAGGCTCTGCAACCAAGGCCGTAACCATCACCACAGAAGAAAAGCTGCGAGGCCACTGCAGCAGGGTTCAAACCACCCAGCTGGACAGCAACTGTGGGCGCACTGTGTGCTGCAGCAGTAAAACGGGTGGAGTGTATATAACAGATCAAAAAGTCTGTAATTTACTAAGCACTAAAGTGGATTATAAAAGTATATGATCGGGCCGGCCGAGTGGCGGGGTGGTTAAGCGCTGGCTTGGGAAGCCAGCGGCCCCGGTTCAGATCCCACATATGAGGGCCAGTGACATTGCCCTAAAATAAAATAAAAAAAAAAAAAAAAAAAAAAAGTGCGAGCTGAGGGCTGACGAAGTGGCCAACCAAGTGGCTCATTTGGTTAAGAGGTGGCTTAGAGCACGTGCTCAGAGCAAAGGGGCTGCCATTTCAATCCCCACATGGGCCAGTGAACGCTGTGCCCTACTTGAGCTGTGGCAGGATGGCTCAGCTGGTGTAACAACAAGATTGCCTGTTCAATGGTGGGCTATGCCCGTCTGCAACTAAAGACTGAACTCAGAACCTTGAGCTGAGCTGCCATCTGGATGGCTCAGTGGATAGAGCGTGTGCTCTTAACAACAAGGCTGCTGGTTCAACTGCTGCATGGGATGGTGGCTACGCCCACCCGCAACTAAGATTGTAACACAGCGCCTTGAGCTTGGAGGCCACGAGCTGCCAATGGGAAGCCAGATGGAGACTGATGCCCTCCACAACGAAGACTGAAGAACAACGATTTGGCTGGTCCCCTTCACCAGTTCCCCAACACTATTCCCCTCCCCCAATTCCCCAATAAAATCTTAAAATAAATAAATAAATAAAGAGTGTGAGCTGAGCTCTGAGCAACAGCAGTTCAATGCCCAGCCTGAGCTGAGCTGCTGCTGAGCTGCCTATAGGTGGCAGGATGGCTCAACTTTAAAAAAAAAAAAAAAAAAAAAAGTATATGATCCTGATTTTATAAAAAAATTTTAAAGGAAAAACAGAAATCCCTGAAAGGGTTTACATCAAATCCTAGTGCTGCTGTTTGACCCAGAAGTCGCATTATAAATTTTCTTCTTTACACTTTAATGTGCTTTGTAGAGTTTATGCTATAAGCACAAACGTTTTTTTAGTCAGAACAAGAGTGCATAATAAAATACATCCCATTCAGGGGTACTTTAAGAAACCTTTTCACACATTTAAAAATGCAAGCAGCAGGGTCCCGGTTCGGATCCCACATGGGACAGTGATGCTGCGCCGTCTACAGCTAAGATGGTGAACAACAGCTCTACCTGGAGCTGGGCTGCTGTGAGTCGCTGGCGTAAGCTACCATGACCGGCAGCCAGTGTGAGCTGCCGTGAGCTGCTCTGAGCGGCCATCCAATGGCCAGCGACCGATCTGTCTCACCCGGGAAGAGCGCAATGATGATACCAACATGGGCCAGTGAAGCAATGTCCTCCACAACTAGAATTGAAGAACAAAAGGACAGCAACTTGTCTGTTCCCCTTCCCCGGTTCCCCAACACTGTTCCCTCCCACAATTCCCCAATAAAATCATCTTTTTAAAATGCAGAATTAGGGCCGGCCGAGTGGCGCAGTGGTTAAGACCTGGCTTGGGAAGTCAGCGGCCCTGGTTCGGGTCCCACATATGAGGGCCAGTGACACTGCCCTCAAAAAAAAGCAGAATTACAAAGTCAATAACTTTTATTAACATAATGATATAAAAAATTAGTGTGATATACAGGATTCCCAGAGTAATTTAAAACATTTTAATGTGCTTCTTAAAGTCTTAATGTACAAGACACCCTGTCTTACTGCCACTGACCTGTTAATACAAAAATGTACAGTATTTGTTGGCTATAAAACTACAACATGAAGATTAGGGTTAGGTAGTTGGTCCCCTGCTGGGACGTCCACTCACGGCTGCTACGCTGTGTATGTTACACAGACATGTACATAATGACCACAGACTGCTCAAGTCCAGCCTGTGGAACACAGCCCAGCAGGCAAACCGAGCTCGGACACACCTGCTGTTTGTGGCCAAGTAAGAGTGAGACATGAGAGGCGGCCAGGCCTACGCAGCAGCGAATTGAAAACAGCAGAGAATGAGTAACAGCTTTGTTAGGCACTGATCAGGCTAATTCCAGGAAAACCTGGTTGTTTCTATGAAGCATGCACGATTCACAGACTTTCCCACCCTCAGGTCCCCCAAACCCAACAACTTCACGACATACTTCCTCAGCTATACAAAAATACTCTCTTAGATTCACGCTTTCTTTCAAATTCTTTTTAGTTTCAAAAGGATTTTATATCCTCCTCTTCCACTGAGGTTTACTATAATATTACATCACTCAGTTTAGTCAAGTTTGAATAAAATAACTGACTATGGTTTGGCCACATTTTATAGGCACACAACTCAAACGCGAAGGCCAGGGTGAGGATGGCCATGCTGGGTCCTGGGCAGCACTGCCCGGTGCTCCACTTCCAAATACACAGAGTCGGAACAACAATAGTGATTCAGCACACTTTCAAGTGCCGAGGAGAATTAGTACTGTGGTGTTACGGAAGCAAGTGTTTAACAGCAAGAAGTCACCACCCTGAAGAGGTTTAGAGCTAAATGCTGGCTTACCTTTCGGAAACAGAGAGCATCACCTGGACAGCCCTGAGCGGCGTGTGCCGAGTGGCAGTGACAGCGCATGCCGGCCGTCAGGCACACCTGCTCCACCAGAGACGCTGGCAGCGAGGAAGTGCCGTGTGGGGCCCCCACGCCTGGTCTTGGTCCTAGAGCGGGGCAGTTGGGACCTGCCTGGGCTCAGCTCCTCCCTGCAAAAGGCGGCGGGGACTGGCTGTGCTGGGCTCCAGTACCTTCCAGCATGAACTCTACACATAGGCTGTGCATCAGAACTGGGACTACAAACTGAACTCTCTGAATCCAGAACTCTATTTTTAGCCTATAAAAGTGCAAACTTGCAATACAGCAGAGAACAGACTGCACACCTCAGCTCCGCGGTGCCCAGGCCGGGCTTCTCACGTCCCCTCCCCGTCACCTGTCTGTTAAAACGCCGGCATTTAGGTTTGTGTCCATGTCCTCCAGGATTAAAAAGTTTCTTCCAATAATTCAGAAGTGGCTGCTCAGATGAAATTCGGGGAACTCTGTAAAAGCGGCAGAAGGGTGCTTGCCGTGTCTTCACGCGTCCCAGCACTGTGAGGCGGTCCCCGGGCCTGCAGGCCTGGGCCGCGCCTGTCACATGTTGTAGGCCACGTAGATGGGGTCCAGCTGGTCGGCCAGGAAGCCGTCCCGCAGGTGCATGCGCTGCTTCTCGCCCCGCGAGTTGATGGGGATCACGCCCGGGTCCACGATGACCACCACGCCCACCACCAGGTGGTGCTCCTCCAGCACCACGTTGGTGACCAGGGCCACGAGGTCCAGGGCGTCCTGCTCCCGCCCGTCCAGCTCCACCACCACCACCAGCAGGTTGGTCCAGGTGAAGACGGCGCTGCAGGGAGAGGGCGATGGCGTCAGGGACGCAGACACCGACGCACCCACGGGCCACGGTGTCACATGGGGGGGCAGTGAAGGTCATGAACCGACACTGCACCACCGCCTGGCCATCCCCAAGTCAGGCTGCGTCTGCAGGAGGACCTGCCCTAGCTACCGTTCCCACTAAGAATTGAGAGCACTATTTGACGTGGAACGCCGTGCCTGTCCCAGTGCAAGCTCCCTACAAGACGGAGAAATCTCAAGTCATATCATTTAACCGAGAAGATTCACGTTAAAAGCAGAAACACATCAGGACAACTGCAGAGAGCACACACTCACAGAGCTTGCCCTGTGCCTTCGGGGACAGACTTGATTTAATGCTGGTCAGGAAGAGGACACGGCTGGCAAGACCAGGCCAAGGGCAGTGTTCCCGGAGCGTCGCAGGGAGGACCTGAGGCTGGGTTGGCTCCTGGAGAGGTGGGCACCTGGCAGGTGCCTGTCCCCGGAGCTGGGGGCCGCGTCTGGCTTACCACTCAGCGATGTTCCTGTGTGCCCGGATCACAGACGTCTCAATGTCGATGGGGTGGTAGCGCATGCCTCTGAGCTCCAGCGTTTCGTCCAGAGAGCCGACTACGTACAGCGCGTCGTGGCGCTCTGTCAACGGCACAGAGAGCATATGAGGAGGCTCCGCGCCATCCAGTGCTCCCTGTGCTGTGGCAGCCCTGGCCAGGCTGTCTGGGACAGGGAGCTATGCCAACATCATGGGAGCTGAGCTTTCTGCTGGGTGGCATGTGTAGTGGACCCTGATGGAGCTGCCATCCCGCCCTTCGATTCAGAAAAGTGTGAATCAATGTGTGAACATATATTTAAAAACATTTACTCTTTCTGGAAATGAAACAGCTACGGGGCTACCGACAATTCCCGCTTCATCTGACTGGCCTCCTGCGGCCCACGTCACTTGGTGACTTTGAGCGGTCGTGTGGGGCAGTTGCAGCATACAGCTACTGAACCATGCCTGGGGCTCTGCCTGGGCGGACATGACGGCCTCATCACCAGCACCTGCATATCCTCAGCAGGGGCCAAGGGTCCAAGGACAGCGAGGGACAGCCACAGGGGGAAACCAATCTCCAGAGAAAAATGCTGCTGGCACACCCTCTACCTCGCGCTGGGCCATGAGCTCAGGCGGGCCTGGCGGGCTCACGGCTGCAGCAGCCGCCGACCTCAGGGGGTGGCACGGGCACCACGGGGACTCCTCACCTCCACTGGCGTCGGTGAGCTCTGTTCTCCGAAGGAAGCCCAGGTATCCAGTCCTCGCCCAAATGGTCTGGGTATCTCCAAAGCTCAGCCGGGCACTGAAGTGGTCGGCGTGGAGCGCCTCCTCCCCATGGACCGTATAGTAGCCAGTGGCATTGTGGGGGCTGCTCACCCAGATCTGCAGGTTGCGGAGGACGAGGGGGAGCTGAGCAGATTCCGGCTACTCACCCAGAGAACACAAGGACACTGCACAGCGGCAGAGGGGTCTGCATGGGACAGCTACTCACCCAGAGAACACAAGGACACTGCACAGCGGCAGAGGGGTCTGCATGGGACAGCTACTCACCCAGAGAACACAAGGACACTGCACAGCGGCAGAGGGGTCTGCATGGGACAGCTACTCACCCAGAGAACACAAGGACCACTGCACAGCGGCAGAGGGGTCTGCATGGGACAGCTACTCACCCAGAGAACACAAGGACACTGCACAGTGGCAGAGGGGTGTGCATGGGACAGCTACTCACCCAGAGAACACAAGGACCACTGCACAGCGGCAGAGGGGTCTGCATGGGACAGCTACTCACCCAGAGAACACAAGGACACTGCACAGCGGCAGAGGGGTCTGCATGGGACAGCTACTCACCCAGAGAACACAAGGACCACTGCACAACGGCAGAGGGGTCTGCATGGGACAGCTACTCACCCAGAGAACACAAGGACACTGCACAGCGGCAGAGGGGTCTGCATGGGACAGCTACTCACCCAGAGAACACAAGGACACTGCACAGCGGCAGAGGGGTCTGCATGGGACAGCTACTCACCCAGAGAACACAAGGACCACTGCACAGCGGCAGAGGGGTCTGCATGGGACAGCTACTCACCCAGAGAACACAAGGACCACTGCACAGCGGCAGAGGGGTCTGCATGGGACAGCTACTCACCCAGAGAACACAAGGACCACTGCACAGCGGCAGAGGGGTCTGCATGGGACAGCTACTCACCCAGAGAACACAAGGACCACTGCACAGCGGCAGAGGGGTCTGCATGGGACAGCTACTCACCCAGAGAACACAAGGACACTGCACAGCGGCAGAGGGGTCTGCATGGGACAGCTACTCACCCAGAGAACACAAGGACCACTGCACAACGGCAGAGGGGTCTGCATGGGACAGCTACTCACCCAGAGAACACAAGGACCACTGCACAACGGCAGAGGGGTCTGCATGGGACAGCTACTCACCCAGAGAACACAAGGACCACTGCACAACGGCAGAGGGGTGTGCATGGGACAGCTACTCACCCAGAGAACACAAGGACCACTGCACAGCGGCAGAGGGGTCTGCATGGGACAGCTACTCACCCAGAGAACACAAGGACACTGCACAGCGGCAGAGGGGTCTGCATGGGACAGCTACTCACCCAGAGAACACAAGGACCACTGCACAACGGCAGAGGGGTCTGCATGGGACAGCTACTCACCCAGAGAACACAAGGACACTGCACAGCGGCAGAGGGGTCTGCATGGGACAGCTACTCACCCAGAGAACACAAGGACACTGCACAGCGGCAGAGGGGTCTGCATGGGACAGCTACTCACCCAGAGAACACAAGGACCACTGCACAGCGGCAGAGGGGTCTGCATGGGACAGCTACTCACCCAGAGAACACAAGGACCACTGCACAGCGGCAGAGGGGTCTGCATGGGACAGCTACTCACCCAGAGAACACAAGGACCACTGCACAGCGGCAGAGGGGTCTGCATGGGACAGCTACTCACCCAGAGAACACAAGGACACTGCACAGCGGCAGAGGGGTCTGCATGGGACAGCTACTCACCCAGAGAACACAAGGACCACTGCACAGCGGCAGAGGGGTCTGCAGGGTCCCTTATCTTGTGATCTCAGTTACAATGACAGCTGCTGAGCCTGTTCTCCTTCCCAGCAGCATTCCTGTCCCGGACCCCGCGGCCCCACCGCTCAGGTCAAGGACTGTCAGCAAGCACAGGAGTGGCCACAGGGACAGAGGGAAGGGAGGCCCCGAGCCCCGCCCAGCCTCACCTCTCCCAGGTGCGCATCCCCCAGAGGCCCTCTGGTCTCCGCGTGTGCGATGACGACCTTCACTCCCGGCAGGATCTGCGAAGACGCCG
This sequence comes from Aselliscus stoliczkanus, assembly GCA_033961575.1. NCBI lineage: Eukaryota > Metazoa > Chordata > Mammalia > Chiroptera > Hipposideridae > Aselliscus > Aselliscus stoliczkanus. The sequence goes on from CM066729.1 coordinate 105,559, forward strand.
AGCTGCTCAGAGACGACAGGACGTGCCCGGTCCCAGGGCACCAGAAACGCGGCCCTGGGAGCTGGCCCCGCCGGACATGCACATGCGAATGGTCAGGGTTAGAGCCAACTATTGTGTTGTCAGAAAAGTCATGATGTAGTTTTTGCAATGAAAAACATAGAAAAATATGTCATGACTTTCCCGACAACCCAACAGATTAGACTGAATTCTACCAGCAGTAAGAGACTTTGCTAAAGAATAAATGGGCAACTTAGCCAGGCCACTCCAGTTCCTAAGATCAGACCCTAGTTTGGATGCCGTGAGAGCAGAGGGGCTACAGGAGCAGCTGCCCCGAGGACAATACTACTGTCACAGGCACACAGTGCCAAGCGCCATCCAGCCTCAGCTCGGCTGCACCCAGCCCAGCCTGCAAGGGCTCTGTCCACCGCACCTGCCCGTTCTGGGCCAGGACCCTAACCATGAAGGGCCCTTCATGCCTGCGACTCAATGCAAGCGCTGCATCTCTGCTCCGTGTCGACTCCGGACAGACAGGGGCACCTGCTTTCACCCAGGAGCCATGGAGAACGCACCAGGGAGGCGCCTCAGGTTGGGGCCCCCCACACCCTGTCCTGGGGCCATGGCTGCTCCTCGCCTGCTCCCGTCTGTGTCCTCCATCTCCCCACGTATAAAACTAGAGATGACAGTGGGGTCCTCCAGGCAGATGGGAGGAAGGGACAAGGGACACTGGAAGGGCTTGAGTGCTGGCTGTCGCCATGGTCAGCACCAGGCCCTCTTTCCCTCGCACGGTCGCCGCCGCCTTGCTATGTCCTGCCGGTGGGACTGCTCTGTTCTTCTGGACGCTTCTGGAGCCTCTGGCCTCTCTCCACGGGGCCCACCTGGCCCTTGAAGCCAGCGCTCTTTCCAGAACACAAACCCATCACACCCAAGTCACTGGTGACAGCAAAATACAAGAGGGGAAAAAGTCCATCAAAGGCAGAGTGGTTAAAACAAGCAGTCGTCTTTGATCCACCACAAAAAGGCACTAAAAAGAATTGTTTGGAGACTTAATGACTGGGGAAAACGGTGCTAAATTCACAGAAGGAGTAGCCAGCACTGTCCTCCTCAGAGCGACACTGACGACAGGCACGGGGGAGTGTGAGCTTGCTCGCTGGCTCACTCACTCACTCAGCCATTCCTCCTTCTCGGTCCCAGCTCAACCCCAGCCAGGCTGGCCTCCCTGCGCCAGCCGAGTCTCTGCCGGGTCCCGCGCCCCTCACTCGCCCCAACACAGGCACGGGCTCCTCTGTGGCATCCCCTGCCTCCCAGAGGCGGCTGTGGCTGCGGAAGTGTGTGAGCAGAGCCCCGAGGCTGGGGCTGTCTGCCCGGGCTTGCGCCCCACCTCCTGGCTGAGGGACAGGGCGGCTGATCAGGCAGGCCATCTCCTCACACATCCGGACTGGGCTGGGTGGGCTCCCCGCCTTCCTCAGAACCTCCCCGGGTGTGTCTGCTGACCCTCATGGGCTCCGTTTTCACCTGGACACCCTCACATGGCTCCAGGGGCCTCACTGGGCCTGGACTGGCTCCAATGGCAAATTGCCAGCACAAGTCTAGGACCCTGCCTGCTGTCCTAGGCCCCAGTGGGGACCACTCACTTCCTGGCCAGGGGCCGAGATGTGTGGCAGTGTCACCCTGACCCGGCGGGCCCTGCAGTGGGAGCTCCTTCGGGCCTCAGGTCTGTGCTCAGGTGTGTGCTGAGACCTGACTAGGCATGCGTGTGTGTTTGCAGTGAGGAGCACGGGGCCTCCCGCGTCAGCCTGGCACCACCAGGCTGCTGTTCATTGGGAGAGTTCAGCGTCCACTACCTTTCCAGACTCCGTCAACGGCAGACTGTGCGGGGAACCCCGTTCCACCAAACGTACCCTAAAAATTAACAAGGGAAAAATTTCAGGACAGAATCTACTACACAGGTAATGATCTCTAAAAACACAACCCATAAGGAATTCACAGATTATCACTGTGACGGTCGGTCTGCGGACAATCCTCCAGCCTTTCAGTCATGACCTTGCTGTGACCTTGAAGCAGGGACTTCAGGTGTTGCGGGGGACGGACCCTGTACCTGGGCCCTGCCCAGGCACAGCTCCGGGCAGGAGCTTGTTCTAGATTTCTTTCTTTTTTTTTTTTTTGAAGATTTTATTAGGGAATTGGGGCAGGGGAACAGTATTGGGGAATTCGGGAAGGGGAACAGAGAAGTTGTTGTTCTTCAGTGTTCGTTGTGGAGGGCGCCAGTCACCATCTGGCTTCCCGTCGGCAGCTCGTGGCCTCTAAGCTCAAGGTGCTGTGTTCAGTCTTAGTTGTGGGTGGGCATAGCCACCATCCCATGCGGGAGTCGAACCCGCCAACCTTGTTGTTAAGAGCACACGCTCTATCTATTGACTGAGCCATCTGGGCGGCAGCTCAGCTCAAGGTGCCGAGTTCAGTCTTAGTTGCGGGCGGGCGTAGCCCACCATCGAACAGGCAATCTTGTTACACCAGCTGAGCCATCCTGCCACCTGTTAGCAGCTTAGTGACAGTTTAGCTAGGGCGCAGGGTTCACTGGCCCATGTGGGAATCGAACTGGCAGCCCTGTTGCCCGGAGCACGCGCTCTAAGCCAACTCTTAACCAACCGAGTCACTTGGCCGGCCCCCTGTTCTAGGTTTTTAGGGCGTCTGACTGGCTGGCTGGCCCTCAGTAAGCATCAGCACTGTCTGCCTCAAGCAGCCATGGCCACACGGAAGGGCCCAAAGGGGTTCCAGGCATCACGGCGGTAGGGGCCAGACCTGTAGGCACACACTGGCTCCAGCACACACTTACTGGTATAAAACTAAGTCCAGCCTTAAAACGGCATCATGTAAAAAAGTCCTCGCAGTTAGTTGGTTTACCTGTCTTCAGCCCCATAAAAAGCTAAATGTCAAATGATCGATCACTCCTCTGATCCTCGGGTCACGGGAATGACAGACAAAGGGACCCTGACTGAGCTCGAGGACACAAGGACACAGAGAGGGAGCCCCAGGCTCCCCCAGGGAAGCTCAGCCAGTCATGTGCTAGTGTCCGGGGAGGCCCAGCTGCCCACAGTCCCCGAGCGTGACGGTGTTACCTGTCGTGACGCAGCGCTCGCATGTCCACGTACACCGTCGTGGGGTCGGGGCCCGCTGTGCCCTGGAAGGAGAGCAGCAGAGGGCCTGACACTCGTGGCGTTGTCGGGCATGTCTGCTTCTAGCTGGCGTGGCTGGGCAGCCGCAGCTTAGCCCGGCCGTTAGTCCGCCCAGGGCACTGCTGCCTTCCTGCAGACATTACGACTTGACAGCGCCGAGCTATGTGCCCAGGAACACGTACGACTTCACATTCCAGGTCTAAGGCGGGTCTCTACCCGGTGGTGAAAACATCACCACGGGGATGAGGGCGTGTCCACCCAGCCGGCCTAACTGTACCGGAGGCTGAGCACATCAGGGCTTAGGCAGGGTCAGCCGCCGCCATGTCCTCACCGCCCTCCTGACACTTGACGGGGGCCCTGGGGAGGGTGTGATGTTCCGTTCTACTAGGTAAGGAACATCAAGTTAAATGGACACTGCTCAACATCACTCTGAAAACCCCAGACAATGTGACAAAAACCGCTTCACTGAGACTACACGGCCTCCTCCAGAGGCAATGCTAATTGTGCTAAGTTCTTTTGAGATAGTTTTGCTCTTAAATTTGGGTACAAAGGACCTTTTATAATGTCCAACAATATCCACTGTGAGCAAAGTCAGAAAATCTGTCTGGAGTTGAGGAGGCCACAGGCGCTCATGGGGGGAGCACAGAGGTATCCTGAGGTCGAGGTCGTACCTGCTCAGCCAGCTTTCCCAGCCTGTTGGGCTGACAGAGGTAAAGGAGGCCAGCAGAGCCAGACAGGAGGAGACGGCCACAGGAGACAAACAGAAAGCAACAGCCACGTGAGAAACACACGGTTAAGAGACAGCAAAAAGGGTCACTGCACCTCAAAGGGCTCACAGGAGTATCCCGTTGGGACTTCTGCAGTGACATGTGGCATCCCAGTGCCGACAGACGGAGCCACCTTCAAGTATGGCGTGAGGAGGCATGGCGTTCAGATGCCGAGGGGCAGACAGCGTCCCTTATAGCGGCTGCCTACAGCTAATGGCCTGCGGTCCTGCTTTCTACAAGGGAAGGGAGTGAGGAAGGGATGCCAGCCCACCTCCTCCTGCCACTTGGGAGTTGTCAGCAGCCTTTCCACCCGTGGGAAGACATGAGCAGAGACGCTGGCGACGGGACAGCATCTGGAGGTGGCCCAGGCTCAGGAACGAGACAGAGCTCCACCAGGCCTGCTCCAGTTCCAATGCTGCCTTTTCCTCTGACCACCCCTGACTACGAGGGTGAGCAAGCGTTCAGTTTGTTTTGGGAAAGAAGTAAAACTGAGATACTAGTATGAGATCTGGAAAACAGCCGGCATTCCTGGACAAAGCAGTAAACAGCACTATAGGCGGCTGGCTGTTCAACTTCTGAAACTACGCACTTACTCTTAGTAAGTAAAATACGTTAAGAGTATCAAAAATGGATTTTGGGGCAATACAGATGATCACATTCATTAATGCTTCGATTTAAAATTCCAGGTGTCTTAAAACAGTAAGTTTATCGTTGTTTAAAAAGTAGCTGCACATTGTACCGAGCTAAGAGATTCTTGCAGGTAAGACCATAAGCTCTGTTCAGAAACAATGTGTGTTTTTCCCAGTAAACCTTTGCTTATCAAGGCAATAGAGTATCTTTTGAAATAAAACCCTGGCAGCTCTCCAAGATAAACTATTTGGAAACGAGACACGGAAGGGCAGGGTACAAGGAGCGGACACGGCGCAGACAAGGCACAGCGCGGGTGGGGCCACGGGCGCGGCCCTTACCTGGAGGCAGATGGCCACGTTGACCCTGCACCCAAACGTGGTGCTCACGGCGCGCGACGGGAGGCCCAGGTCCTTGAACAGCTTGGAGAAGGACTGCGTCAGCGCGATGCGGGGCCGCTCCTCCGCGACCACCATGCACGTGCGCACGCACGACAGGTTCACGCCCTTCATCTGCGGGAGCAGCGTGGCCCTGAACCCAAGCCCCGCCGCCCCACGGGCTGCTCCGTGTGCGGCAGCCCGGCCCACGCCGCTCCCCGCCCGGGCCTCAGGGCCTGAAGCCTCCAAGCCGTGCGCCCCGCACCAGGCGCCCGCCCTGCGCCCGCAGACGGGGCACGCGGCCAGCGTGACCCGAGGCCTGGGAAGGGCTTTCTGTCCCCACACGCTGTGGGAGTGGGCTGGGCGGCCCAGCCTAGAGCGCACCGAGGCGCCCCTGGGTCGGGCCCTCGGGGGAGGGGCGCAGGGCGGCAGGCCGCGGGCGCACTCACCCGGAGGACGCCGGTCTGCGCGCCCAGGCCTCGGGTGCACATCTCCATCACCGAGTAGGAGCAGAAAGTGACGCGGGCCTTGTACTGGCTCACGGCCCACAGCCACAGGGACGCGTTGCTTTCCAGCTCCAGCGGGGGCACCAGCACGGACCGGTGTCCGGAGTACACACTGCGGGGCGTGGGGGCCGGGTCAGGGGGCTCTGCGGAAGGCGCTCGTGCCCTGCCCGCCTGGGCCCACCATGCCCGGGGCACCGCTCTTCCCTTCTCCAAGGACGGAGCGGGGAACAGTTCTCCCTAACGTCCAGTGGCAGTTTCACTGGAAAACACACTGCGGCGCCGGGGGATGACACACAGGGTCCTTGTCTCCCTCCCGCACTTCAGGAGGATCTCAAGTCACTGTTAGGGGCAGGGTCTACTGGATGGGGACTCGGCGTTCTGCTTCTAGAGACCTGATGCCACTTCCCAGTATTTGAGGGAATTAAGTAACCTCTTCCCAACTGCTAGTATGGGCAGTGTTCATGCTTAATGAAAACCGTTTTTGTTTGACTCAACACACCCAGACTTGTACCCACCCCACCCTCAAACAAACCCACTCACACGTGTATCTCTGGCTTCCTGGCATCAAAATGCATCTTAGAATGTTAAGGTTCTAAAGAATTACTTACAATTCCAACCCAGCAGGCGGGCACGGCAGATGGATCCCTGCACACTCACCCAGAGTCTTTCAGAACTCACCTGCACAGACACCAGAGGGCGAAGCCGAGGCCACAGTAGGGGTCAAGGCAGATGGCGATCTGCCTGGAAGGGTACAGCTCACACTGCAGCTTTATGGAGCGGCACAAGGCACTCGTGGCAGCATGCGACATCTGAGGGGGCAAAACACGGGTGTCCATGTGTGTGGGGGGAGAGGTCCAGAGCGGGCAGCACACACGGCCTTATGGGGTGGCGGGCTCCAACCCCACGCAAAGCCAGTCACACCCAGGCAATGGCGCACTAAAAATCTCCGCGCGATTTGGCATCAAGCACTGTGATGGAGCGACTGGCTCCTGGAAAGGATAGGGACTCAGCGAAGCCACCTGCTCCTCGAGGCCGGAAGTAACAAATCACAAAGTTTAGACGTTACCACGAGACCCCAAAGTACGCACTACTCTTGGGCCGACAGAAACTCAGGGTTTGCAAACTTTAAGGGGCAACACTGTCATTAGGCTCGGAGGAGGGGCCTACCTGCCCCACACCCAGCATCTCCCAACCCTCCTGTCAGTGGTCCCATGGGGCACCCACCTTCACGCCTGCTAAGATCCCTGTGGTTGACACGCTGAAGTCCAGGTATGCGAGTGCGTCCGGGGAGGGCGGCCTGAACACACTAGCCACCTTCTTTTTTGGTATGTCATCTGCTGAATGGAGATGCCTGTTAAGGCTACTGAGCTCTCACGGGAGAGATGACACACGACTGGTAATGGGGAGCCCTGGGGAGCGCGCTCAGGTGGGGGCTGGGCTACGGGAAGGCAGGCTGCTGTGTGTGTGCGGGGGCAGCCCCACGATGCGGACGCACCGTGATGGCGCTGAACGTGTAGGGCAGGGGCATTGGCGGGACTGTTGTCCTGCAGGAAGGTGACAGCCTGGGGTGAGCCGGGATCAACAAGGGCCCCAGCCACAGGGAGGGCGCCGGGGTCACCCCCACGCCTGTCGAGGGCTCAGGCAGGTGCCAGAGAGCATGTCCCTGACCCACACAGGGTGTGCCCTGGAGCACAAGGACACATCCACCAGGTGAGACGGGGAGGAGGCGCTCCTGTCCGCTTGTTGGCTGGCGCTCATGTAGCCATATGCCTCAAGTCACCAAAAGGCCCGGGAGGTGTTACTCATCTGGGGTGTCTACACTGGGGGGACACGCAGCCCCAAGCTGACCGATGGGCTAAGGCAGAGGGACTGGGGGCTTTCAGCCCTTCTCAGGGACCCAAAAGCATTTCATAGGATGTGGCACATTCATTAGTCATGGGGACGAGCAGTGGGCATGAGTGCGTGTGCACTGCGGGACCTGTGACCCCACAGCTGCCAACCGCTGTGTGGACGTGAAGGGCAGTGGCAGGAGTGAGCTGGGTCCATGGGCACCCAGGCCTCAGACAGGACCTTCACTCCCACTGGAGCAGAGACCCTGCCACGAGACACTGAGCTGTGAGCGGCTCCAGGGGTTGGGAAACCTTCCTTGCCACTGACTCGAGCTGCGATCCCCGACTGACGTTGGGTGGCCAGTGCAATCCCTCCCAGGAGAGGACAGAGGGCTCGTGGGCGGGACCTGCATGCACGCCAGCAGACTGCTGCGGACACGTACCTGTGTCAAGAACGGTAGGCCAGGTCCTGACGTCCACGGCGGCTGCGGCTTCCTTGGACTTGAACAGCCGCATGATGGCCTGTGTGGTGAGGACGCACGCAGACTTGCTGACCTGCAGAGCACAGGGACCAAAGGCAGATGAGATGTGGTACCAGGGCGCAGGGCCTAGGGAGATGGCCAGACGCTGCGAGGACAGCAGGCCCTCCACTGGGCTGCCCCCAGGGCCACAGCGCGCGCGCACACACCTCCACAATCATCTTGACGGTAGGAAGTGTGGTGGCGAGGTTTTGGGGGTGCGGGGGCCGCACGGTGACGGGTACGCAGCCACAGTACAGGCAGCCGTAGAAAGCGGCGATGAGGTCCACCCCTGGGGACACAGTCAGAGGATCAGCAGGTTAGCGCAGCTCAGCCTGGTGTGCGGCCACGGAGGACATGCGAGCAGCTCGCTCTGCTTGCAGAGCCACCACCCCAACTTACAGCAACGCGCCAGGCCGGCCTGGGGGACAGCAAGGAAACCTCCCAGGCGTGCTGCCCACAACGAGGCCCCATGAGCAAACGCAGTGGGTGCCCACATGGCAGTGGCCCGAGTGCCTGTCCTGGGGGCACGCTGCTGCGGGACACCCCTGGGGACAGGCCTTGCCCTCCGTCAGCCACACGGTGCAATACCGCATCTTCTCTACGTGTTTCAATGTTCCCTTCACCAACACTCGTGGGGAATCATGCCAAACCAAGAACCCATTTCTCTGCTTGAACTCGGTCCACCCTTAGAAGGCCTCTGTCCCACACCCTGGGGGCCTGTCCAGGTGCTGCCCTCAAATCGGACCCGGCATCCTCAGGCTAGGAGACGTCAGTCTCAGGCTGTTTCAGGTCAAGTCAAGATGAACACGCACGTTTAACCCTGTCTGTTGGTCTCACCTCGTCAAAGCCCCAGTGCCCCATTGGGAACTAGAAATGTGACCACTGGGGCCAGGGGCAGCTCAGCGTGGTCATCAGCAGGGGCCTGAGCCCACCCACCAGGCCAAGCCGGTCCTGGCACGCTGGGGGCTGGCACGCGGCAGGCAAGGCTCGGTCACTCTGCCAACGTGCCACGAGCACATTACCAAATGGAGCTCACTTGGCGAGCTTGCACATCTGTCCCTGGGGGCCCATGGGGGAATGGCCCCACCAGCCCTGCCTGGCCTCCTGCCGCTTCCAGAGTTTCAGTGTCACACCCCTTTGAAAACTGGGAGGCAGCCTGGGACGGTCCTCAAGAAACAGCAGCACACATGCCCGAGCATCCGCACTTCAAGCACTGGGATTCCGGGCCCCCCGCGTCTTCTTCTCCCCACCTGGCGGTCAGCGTGTACATGAACTCAGAACATCACCGGGCGCTTACTTTTCCTCGTTAAACATCTTCTACAGGCAGTGTCAACACACCCCAAAGGAGTAAAGAGCACCAGCCATCTTCACCACTCAGGTCCTCAATTATCATATGGCACCATCTGTGTTCTCTCCTGGCAGGAAGCATTTAAGGCCGTTCCCACACACCCTGTGACTTCAGCCTCGCCTGTCCCCAAGTGCGTCTTCCACATGCACCTGCCGGTAGCCCATCCCTGAGCCCAGGAAATGCTCTCGTCCTCTCAGGCTGTCACCGTGAGGGGCTCCAGCTGCTGTGTCCCCCGCTCTGCCAGAGCTATGCTCGCCTTACAGCAGGGCGCTCTGCAAGTGCCCTGGAGCCCGAGGGGTTCCAATCACCCTGGAAGAAAACAGCCTCCTATTCCAGGAACTGGAGACAGCAGCAGCAGCTGTGATGACGGGGGACTGTCGTTCGGGATATCTGTGTCAAGAGATAAACCTGGCTCTCGGGCAGGGGAGCATGCGGCCGGTGGTCACGTGAGCACCTACGCTCCACAGCAGCCCCGTGGGAAGCGGAGCCCAGCAGCAGGAGTCCCTGCACAGAGAAAGGGCTGAGTGCCTGCATCTTGCATGGGACCCATTGTCCAGACCCAGCTGCCTGTCTGCAGGAAACGCAGCACCCAGGGACGCGATGACTGGCACTGAGCGGCACCCAGCAACGTCCAGACTGTGGGAGCTGCAGGGTCACACGCATCTTTAGTAGGTAAATTGGAAGGAAGGAGGGAAGGATGACAGCCTGCAGATTAAGAGGCTGAAAAAATACATCAAATTGAAGGAAAACTGGTAGATGGAACAATGAAGTCTGGGGATTAAACTGCAAAGCAAGGAAGAAATGACAACTCCAGACGTCAGGACTCTAGCGGCTACCTTGGGAGGATGGAGGGTGTGGCTGGGACAGGAATGCAAGGGGCTTCGGGGTGCCTGGCCAAACTCTGTTTCTTCACCTGACGGGTGGTGACGAAGGTGGCTGCTTTATAATAACAACATGTAGGGCAGAGATGGGACAAGAACAGCCAGATGAAAAGGCAAAAGGACGATAAAAGCTGAACCAAAAGCACGAGTCTAACAGCAGGTGGATTACAATTATTTACAAGGGGTGTGGCCGTGTGAAGATGCTACTGTTAACGGACGCCCATGGTGGAGCATCTGGGCTGCGATGGTGCAGGAACGCAGCTCGGGGGAATCCCCAGAGTCCCCCAACGGTTGTGGGAATGGTGGCTGTGACGCCGGCACCACTGGGACTGCCCCAAGAGAGAAGAGCCGAGGGGGCGGGCATGTTGGAGAGGGCGGGCCGAGGTGACTCTTGGGACATCTTGCTGTGCTTACCTGGGGGGTAGACCAAAGCCACATGATCCCCAACACTCAGTCTCGCCTTCTCCATCAGAGCGGCGGCCACCCTTTCAGCCTTTTTGTGCAGCTGGACACAGGTTGCAGTGCTTGTGACTGTGCCCTAGGAAGGCAGTCATCGGGTCATCACTGAGCCGGGGCAGTGTGCACTCCTCAGGTCCTGTGGACATACTGTGCCCGCTCCACCGGACTCACCTTGGCGTTCAGCAGCAGAAACAGCGGGTGCTCGGGGGTGGTGTGGGCTCGCCACTGCAGCACGTCCGGCAGGAACAGGAACTGAGGAGGGGGAGGCGGCTCAGGACCCCAGGCTCCAGCGGGAAGGGGGCGTCCCTCCTCACCCCCAGGCACGGGCCTCACCTTCCTGGCCTGGTCGCTGTCCTCAAGGTGAGCCAGCTCCCGACCCGAGGCCTGTGCAATTCTCTTCCCAGCAACCAGATTCCCAACGATCATGGAGGCTGGTCCCACCTCTAGGAAACAGGGGTGGGGGGTGCAGAATGAGAAGCTGTGACTCCCGATACAGTGCTCTTCTACTCAGTGACAAAAGGAATCTTTCTCTCAAGTACAGGCAGTGTCACACGGAGACACTTGCCACATGGCACCTATCTGGAGTGCGGCCGCCCATCAGCAAGGAAGCGTCCAGGAGGCAGGGCCCCTCCGAGGGAGCCACCCAGAAGAGGCTCCTTGGGCCTGAGATGGGCAATCTCAGCCTCAATATGCTGAAGCTACACTCTTCACATAATTCACTGTTTTACTGTATTTCGTGAATAAATCAGGAAATTAAATCTTCCTGATTAAATGTATTTTACTAAATGATGCTTTAGTGTTCAATAACCACAGAGAAAAGTTAGCATTTACTGAAAAATCATAAAACCAAAGGAAGGAAAAACTGTAACAGTTAAACCAGGGAAGGGAAACTGACCACGTTTCGAGACTTGCCTGGTCCCCTCACCCCGTGAATGTGGCAGGGCACAGGCACTCTCCGCCTGCCTGGCCTCAGTGGGGCTGGTGGAGGGCAGAGGTGGTCAACAGAGGCTCCTCAGGTCCCTCGGCCCAAGTCCGCCCCTGGGAGCATCTCTCCTCCTATGAGCCGTTGCCGCACCACCCAAAGCCAACATGCTGGGCTTGAATTCAGCACTGAGATGGGTTCTAACAGGCTGGTGGGAGCCCCCACGCCAGCGACGTGCTCACGCTCTCGCCTCCGTGGCTTAGCTCCCAGGAGGTGGGAGCGGGTGACTGGCAGGAGGGCTGAACCAGTGTGCAGCTGTCCCCATTTGAAGACCGTGATGCACGACTCACCTGGCTGCTTCTGGCGAGGTTTGGGAAGGTTGGTGACACAGGTGTGAGGGCACATCAGCACATTGCACGGGTGCAGCGTCCCCTCCAGAAAGCGCTGCTTGGCTTCAGAAATGTGAACCCCACCAAGGGGAGCCTTGGGTAGGGTGTTGGCAGGGACCAGGGCCAGACAGTAGACGCCAACCTGGTGGATGCTATCGATGGCCTGGAGGGGGGACAGGGGAGAGAGGGACTGCGTCTGAGGCCCCGTACCAGCCAGTGCATGGCTCCGAGAAGCAGCAGGGCTGGGTACTGCACTGAGGGCATTCCAGCCCAAGATCAAGTAGACAGTCATCAGTGGAGACAGTGTTAACCGAGAAAACGAGATAGAGAGACGTGTGCAATCTCTTGCATGTCGCGCACACGCAAACGCACACACACGCACGCACATGCACTGTGTCTGGGAACATGTTCAGTTGGAGAAGTGGTAGAAGCCGTGTCAAGTGACTTCTTGCGAGGAGGGGTGAAAGCAGGTGTCCTCTGAGTAGACCATACAAATTTAACTTTGGGACCATGTACCTATTTTACATACAAAACATTCAGCATTTTAAAAAGCAGCCTCCAACAACCAGAAGTAAAGTCAAACGAACTCCTCCACCTGGAATCAGGTGGGTGGCAGAGCCCCACAGAGAGGACCTGTTTACACTGACTTTAAACACGGTGATTTGTTAGCCCACCCCTGGTGGGATATGCTCGATGGGCTGCTCTCAGAAATCTCACACCACAGAGGTCGTAGAGGCCGAGACTGCAGTGTGTAGAGGTCCTGGAGGGTGAGCATTTCCGCTAGAGTTGTATATTGTGGGAGAGAGGAGAGCAACGAGTCAGGGGAAAATGCTGTTTGGTCTTGAGTTTGACTTGAAACTAGCAGCATAAACTCATGATGTTGGTAATCCTGCAGACAGACAGACATCATTTCCTACTCTGTCCACTAAAAAGTCCAGAAACAGTGACTAACCCAGTGACACCAAGTATGCAGATGGTCATTTCCCCTGGAAGACAGTGAGGCCTCTGGGGTCCCAGCCATGAAGGGATTGACAGGCCCAGGACACAAAAGGCGCTACCTCCCCATTTGGGCTTCCTGTTCTTTGGTGTGGTCCCAAAGGGTTGGGGGTGTCAAGCAGACGCCCCAGCCAACCTGAAGAGGCTCCCCCACTGAGCACTGAAAAATAAAGTAACTATAATACACTGAACGATACCCAATCTGCTTAAATCCACTGGTTCACAATGAAACAAACCAACAAAACCTAACCCAGTGGGTACTTTCAGAGGATTCCGGGAAACCAGCTCACTACTCTGAAAGCAATCATCAGCGTTGTTTTCCTGCAGGGCCTGCCCTCCAGGTTCCCTGGAGACCCGACAGGACATGGCACTCTTCGAAGACTCTTCCAAAGCTGCTCCAGCTCTGATGATGAAAGAGAGGTGATGGCACAGGAGCACCACCGTGACATCTGAACAGACCAGCGGACGCAGCGTCAGTAACCCACCAGGCTCCGTGCACCTCCCCTATGAAGACTTTGCTCCAGGAAAACGGAAGCTGCGTCTGATCCAACCTCTAGATCTAACACCAAAATGCAGGAACTACCAGGGGGCAGAAGACATGACACAGCAGAGGCCCAGTCATCACAGTGCAGGCTGGTGAAACACACTGGACAAACAACCTGGTTTTGTCAATTAACAAATTGCAAGAAAACTGTGACAGAGGAATCTACATAGATTAGAAAAGACCTAAAGACCTATCACAACCAATGCAATTTTTACCTCATTTTGACCCTGAGTCTAACAAACTAATTAAACATTAGATAATCAGGGAAATTTAAATAGTGACTAGTTAATCACATCAGAAATTACTGTTATGACAAAAACTCGCAACGAAGTGGGTATAGCAGGAATGTACCTTAGCATAATACAAGCCATATATAACAGACCCTCAGCTAACACATCACACTCACCATTTTTATTCAGCCTAATACTGGAAACCCTAGCCTAAGCAGTCAGGCAAGAAAAAGAAGGAAAAAAATAAAGGCCATCAAAATTGGAAAGGAATAAACAAAACTCTCTCTATTTGAAGATGCCATGATATTATATATAGTATACCCTAAAGACTTCACCAAAAAATATTAGAAATAGTGCATGAATTCAGTAAAGTTTCAGGATACTAAAGACCTATACAAAAATCTGTTGCGGGCCAGCCGAGTGGCGCAATGGTTAGGAGCTGGCTTGGAATGCCAGTGGCCCGGGTTCGGATCCCACATGTGAGGGCCAGTGACACTGCCCTTAAAAAAAAAAAAAAAAATGTTGCATTCCAGTATACTAAAAACAAACTATCAGAAAGAAAAATTAAGAAAACAATCCCATTTACAACGTCATTGAAAAGAATAAAATACTTAGGAATGAATTTAGCCAAGAGGTGAAACTGAAAACTGATGAAGAAAACTGAAGAAGACACAAATGCACGGAAAGGCATTCTGTGCTCAGGGATTAGAAGAGTATTGTTACAATGTCCACACTACCCAAAGCCATCTACACATTCAATGCAATCATTGTCACAATTCCAAAGGCATTTTCCACAAAAATAGAACAAACAATCCTAAAATACGTATGGAACTACGAAAGACCCCGAAAAGCCACAGCGACCCTGGGAAAACAGCAGGGCTGGAGGCCTCACACTCGTGGATTTCAAACTTGTGACCACACAGTGAGGTAATCAGATTATGGAACAGAATTGCAAGCCTCGAAATAAACCTATTGTACAAATACCTGGTAAGTAATTTAAAACTAAGGAGCCAGGAACATACAATAGGGAAAGGCTAGTTTCTTCAATAAATGGTGTTGAGAAAACTAGAGAGACACATGCAAAAGAATGAGACAAGACCATTATCTTACACCACACACAAAAATCACCTCAAAATGGATACGAGACTTGAATTTATGACCTGAACCATAAAACTCCTTGAAGAAAACACAGGTGGTAAATTCTTTGACACAGGCCTTGGTGGTAACTTTTTGGATTTTACACCAAAAGCAAAGGTACCAAAATAAAAAAAATTAACAACTGGGACTACGTCAAATGAATAAGCTTCTGCACAGAAAAGGAAACCACCAATGAAATGAAAAGGCAACCTACGGAATGGTAGAAATCATATATCTGATAAGGGGTTAAGATCCAAAATATGTAAAGAACTCATACAACTGAATAGCAAAAAATTGCAAACAATCTAAATAAAAAATGGGAAGAACTGAATATTTCTACGAAGAGTACACAGAGACAGAAAATAAACATGAAAAGACACTCAGGGGCAGGCTGAGTGACGCATTGGTTAAGAGCTGGCTTGGGACGCCAGGTCGCACAACAGGGCCCTGGTTCGGATCCCAAATGAAGGCCGGTGATGCTGCGCCCTCTACAGCTAAGATGGTGAACAACAGCTCAACCTGGAGCTGGGTTGCCGTGAGTCGCCGGCGACAGTGTAGGCTGCAGCCCCTGCTGCAGTGGGCTGCCGTGAGCTACTGTGAGCGGCCGGCAGCTGGCATGAGCTGCCAAGAGCAGCCAAGAGCGGCCGTCCAATGGCTGGCAACAGATCTGCCTCACCTGGGAAGAGTTCAATGATAATACCAACATGGGCCAGTGAAGTGACGTCCTCCACAACTAGACTGAAGAACAACAGGACAGCAACTTGTTTGTTCCCCTTCCCTGATTCCCCAACGCTGTTCCCCTTCCCCAATTCCCCAATGAAATCTTGAGGGGAAAAAAAGAAAGACACTCAGCATCACTCACCATCAGGAAAACGTAATCAAAGCCACAATAAGATGTCACCTCACACCTGTCAGAACAGCATCACCCATAAATCAACCAACACGTGTTGGTGAGGATGTGGAGAAAAGGGACGCTCGTGCACCGTTGGTGGGACTGCAGATCGGTGCAGCCACTGTGGACCCACTATGCAGAGGTCTTCAAAAAATTAACGATAGAATTACCCAGCAATTCCACTCCTGGGTATTTATCTGAAGAAATTCAAAACACTAACTAGAAAAGATAACTGAACCCCTATGTTCACTGCAAAATTATTCACAATAAGCAAGCCCTGGAAGCAACCTGGATGTC
Source organism: Aselliscus stoliczkanus (assembly GCA_033961575.1). Taxonomy (NCBI): domain Eukaryota; kingdom Metazoa; phylum Chordata; class Mammalia; order Chiroptera; family Hipposideridae; genus Aselliscus; species Aselliscus stoliczkanus. The sequence goes on from CM066729.1 coordinate 121,451, forward strand.
CACTGATGAATGAATGGACAAAGAAGATGTAAAATACACGTACAATGGAATATTATTCAGCCATAAAACAGGGTGAAATCTTGCCATTTGTGACTTGGACAGACCCGGAGGGCATCATGCTAAGTGAAATACGTCAGACAGAAAGACAAATAACATGATCTCCTTATATGTGGAATCTAAAACAAAAACAAAGCAAACCAAGCTCACAGATACAGAGAACAGAGTGGTGGTTGCTACAGGCAGGGGTGGGGGTGAACCAGGTGAAGGTGTCACAAGAAGGAAACTTCCGGTTACAAGGTAAGTCCTGGGGTGGATGCACAGTGAGGGACTGCGGTGAAGACGTTGCAGTGTGCATCTGAGAGTCGAGTCGCTAAGACGGCAGATCTTTACAAGTTCTCATCACCAGGGAAAGAGCTGGTAACTGTGTGTGGTGATGCCCAGGAGACTTACTGTGGTGACCGTTTCACAACATGGACAAATATCGAGTCGTTACGCGGTCTACCTTAGACTAGTATGTCAAAGATATCTCAATAAAACAAAATTTGAAAAGAAATTATGTTGATTTTTAAGATGTGATAATGGTATTACTTTTTACAGAAATGAATACTAAACTCTTTACAGATAAAATGGTGTGATGTCTGGGATTTGCTTCAAAACACTCCTGAGGGAGAAGGGGACAGATGAGACCTGGATTGACAATTGCTGAAGCCAAGTGATGGGGACATGAGGGCTGTTTCACTCCTACTTGTGTGTTTGGTGCATTAGAAATGATCCATAACAACACATGAAAACTACTTAAAATAAATGTACCTCATTCCTTTGAAATCGGGGCTGCCTGGGCTCCAAAAGTGAGGCAATGCCCTTGGATAATGCATCTTTTCCGGGGCTGTGGAGCCATGCCAACGGCAGGCAACGGACCCCAGAGCATCCCCGGAGAGCTGCCCAAACTGAATCACCCAAAGACTTGTACACCATTGTCCACAGCAGCTTGACTCACAACAGGCAGAAAGAAACCACCCAGGCGTCCACCGAGGTCTGAACAGGTGAAATGGAAGCCGACTCGGCATGGAGGCCTGAAGTGGCCCACACACCGCCCCAGGGTCCTGGGCCATGACGAGGAGCCACCCGGAACCCCTACTGAGCATGTCGTCAGTCCACCTGTGGTGACAGGGCGACCACAGCTTCTCGGGCTGGACAGGCGGGTGCAGGTGAGGGCTGGGGATGGACGCAAGGGGGTGCAAGAGGCTGCCGGGCGGAGGGCATGTCTTGCAGCCTAATTATGACGTCAGAGCTTACTACCTGCACCCGAGCTGGCTCACCTGCGTGGAAATCCCATCCAGCTGACCACCCTCCCTGGATGGTGCATGTACTGAACATGGCCTCTGCTCCCCCGCGAGACTACAGTCACCGGTCCAGGGTAAGAGCACGCACGGAGTACAGAGGGGACATGCACGGTACGAGTACACCCACTGTCGGTCACAGCCCGCAACCACAGCTCAACCTGGAGACCGGCACTCAAGGTCACAGTGCCATTTCTTCCGGTGTGCTGGTGTGTGACCTGTGGGGACCAGCCACAGCACATGGGCTGCTACTCCTGCCCCACAGCTCACCTGGGGCAGCCACTTCCAACATGTGTGGCCTTTTCATTTGAAGCATCCATCCTAACTGACAAGAGGCGTGGCAGGACCGACAGCATCATGTGAGACCCACAGTGGCGTGTAGGACCCACGTGCATGGCAGGACAGACAGCTGCATGGAGGGACCCACAGAGGCATGGTGGGACTGCTACCAGAGGATCCTCCCTCTCGTAGACCTCAAGGCCTCGGGGCCTCCTGTGTGTGCATCGTGGGCGGGGAAGGGGTCTGCAGCTGAGAGTCCCAAGTCCCCTGCGGGCAAGCTCGGGGCAACGGGCCCTGGCCCGGCCTGCTCAGCGGCTGGAGGGCCGTGAAGGAGCCCAGCAGAGGGCGGGGCAGAGCCTCTGCCCACGGTCTGCAGGGGAGATGGGGCCCACAGGGGACAGGGCGTGGCTGCCCACCTGCAGCACGCGGCTCATCCACTGGAAGCTGTCCTCCTCAGACGCATCTGGTCGCTGCTCGGCCACCAGCACGATCCGGTCGTCGTGCAGCACCGTCACGGAGAACACGGCGATCCTGGGAGGACAAGGACAAAGATGGCCACCCAGCAGAGGACCTGGAGGCAGGCCCTCCTGCAGTGGAGTGAGAGGGGGGACGGCAGGTGTGTGCAGTCCTAAGGGCTGCCTGAGGAGTTACAGAGTAAGCGGCCACTCTCCTCCGTGAATAGGCTGAGCAAGTGTCAATCTGCTCAGAGAGGACTTCCCGGCCAAGCAAAGCCACCAGGCTCGCGGTTCAAAAGAAAGTTTTCCTTCATTCGTCTAAAAGCTCCATGAATTACATTTCTCATCCAACTGAGTACATGTCCGCCTGTGACTTGCTGCCCCCACCCGATGCATTTCTGACCCATGCTCTTCTCTGGGTCACCTTCCCTCTTCTAGACTCTGAGCTGATGTCTCCCTTTTTCATTGTCGGCCAAGAAGCGGATCTCCCATCAGACCACACGCGGACACGTCTGCCGTTCCCCGGGCCTTTATGGACATACCTTCTCTGTTCTCTCCTCGGCTGGTGCAAACATGCATACGTTATCCTGTATATAGCAAACTTACCCAGTACTAAATTTTCCTTACTTTCAATCATCTTGTAGACTTTTAAAATTTGTTTCTTAGTACCTCATCTAAAAGTATTAGCACAGGGCCGGCCGAGTGGCGCGGTGGTTAAGCGCTGGCTTGGGAAGCCAGAGGCCCCGGTTTGGGTCCCACATATGAGGGCCAGTGACACTGCCCTCAAAAATAAATAAATAAAAATAAATAAAAAATAAAAGTATTTGCACAAAGGTATCTTTTTTGTGTCTAAACTTCTGAAATTTATATAGCCATGAATATTTTTATTACAACTGCACAATTAAGTGACAATTTGGATGAAGACAAAATCTAAGTTAAAAGTTCCTTTTAGAAGCTTAAAATCAGGACAGCACTGTCATTGTCTCGCCGCAGCCCCACTCCGTCCTGCCTGGTCCTGTGCTGGCGGCGAGGCGCCGCAAGGCCGCCCGGGTCCCGGCCCGTCTGGGGAGCCCCAGCGGCTCCTGCCCGGTCTGCCGCCTGCGCTGCTGCCCTTCCTCTTCCCACTTGCTCTCAGGTTTTCTTTTAAACCTTCCATTTCTGAACCTCTGGAGCAGTTCCTTAATCTGACTTTCCAGCTTATCAATCCTTTCTCTAGCTGTATCTGTCCTATTTATTCTACGTACTGTGCTCTTTGTGTAAACAGTGTTATGTTGGTAAGGCTCGTGGCACGCTCCATTGGCCGAGTTTCTGTTTCAAGATGGGTGGGTTCCTCAAGCTCTTCCCTGGCGGGGACAGGCAGGCCACACTGTCCATCACCCCACACTGTGGCCAATCACCTGGGCTGCCATCGCCTCACCCGGCGCCTGCTCAGAACGGGTCTTCACCCAGGAACAGTCAGGTGACCCAGCACAGAAGAGCCATGGCTGCCGTCGCCACCCAGCGACACCTGCCCCGGCAGTGTTCCCGGGCTCCTCGGGGAGGACGGGCAGTGACATCCTGGGGTGCTCCAGCCTGCACAAACCCACTGGCCTGCCCTGCTGCTCTCTCCTGGGCGGGTCCCCCACACCTGTCATGGGAGAGGCCCGCAGCCTGAGCTGACCCCACATCTGGCAGAATTCCATCAAGATTTCTTTAAGGTATTCAAAGCAGGGTCTGGCCAGGCTCACAGGCACCCCAGTTTGAGTAATGAAAGCACTTCCTGAGAATGACACAATGTAAAGATGCTGCTGGCTGAGTGGGCCAACCAGGGCTGGGCTGCTTCCCCCAGGACAAACCTGGGGCTGGCCGGGGCTGGAGGGGGCTGGAGGGGGCTAGAGGGGGCTGGAGGGGGCTGGCCGGGGCTGGCCGGGGGATTAGACAGGAGCTGGCCGGGGCTGGAGGGGGCTGGAGGGGGCTGGCCGGGGCTGGCCGGGGATTAGACAGGAGCTGGCCGGGGCTGGAGGGGGCTGGCCGGGGCTGGCCGGGGCTGGCCGGGGCTGGAGGGGGCTGGCCGGGGCTGGCCGGGGCTGGAGGGGCTGGAGGGGCTGGAGGGGGCTGGAGGGGGCTGGCCGGGGCGGGCCGGGGCTGGCGGGGGCGGGCGGGGGCTGGCCGGGGCTGGCCGGGGCTGGCCGGGGGATTAGACAGGAGCTGGCCGGGGCTGGAGGGGCTGGAGGGGGCTGGAGGGGGCTGGAGGGGGCTGGCCGGGGCTGGCCGGGGCTGCCCAGGGCTGGCCGGGGGATTAGACAGGAGCTGGCCGGGGCTGGAGGGGGCTGGAGGGGGCTGGCCGGGGCTGGCCGGGGCTGGAGGGGGCTGGCCGGGGCTGGCCGGGGCTGGAGGGGGCTGGAGGGGGCTGGCCGGGGCTGGCCGGGGCTGGCCAGGGCTGGCCGGGGGATTAGACAGGAGCTGGCCGGGGCTGGAGGGGGCTGGAGGGGGCGGGAGGGGGCTGGCCGGGGCTGGCCGGGGCTGGCCGGGGCTGGCCGGGGGATTAGACAGGAGCTGGCCGGGGCTGGAGGGGGCTGGAGGGGGCTGGCCGGGGCTGGCCGGGGCTGCCCAGGGCTGGCCGGGGGATTAGACAGGAGCTGGCCGGGGCTGGAGGGGGCCCTCCTCACTCCAGAGCCCGGCTGGCCTCGGGACTGTTCATGTGCTCAGTGGAAATGAGAACCTTTGGTGCTTGCCTAAGCATCAAAAAAGGTGAACTGAGGGTTAGGCAGAGACCCTGTCTCTCGCTACACCCTGGAGACGAGGCGTGACCTCTGGCACTCTGTGGGGTTTGTGCCCACTTACATATTCGGGTCACACTGCCTTAAGAGGGCCACCTGAGCTCTGGGCACAGCGAGAACACTAACTCTGCCATCCTTGCGGCACATGTTGCCCTTTCTTTGTGGGGTTTTGTGTGCTACATCGCTGGGCCCTCCACTGGCCACAGGCATCTCCTAGGCCACAGCACAGGGTCCCGCAGCGCATCACCTGCCTCTGTAGACAAACTTCATGGGCTCCACGGCCAGCGCAGTGGCCACAATGTCGTCGGCGTTGTGTCTGCGAACTCCGACCACCATCAGCCCGTCCAGTTTGCCCACGATGAAAACCAGGTCCCCCTGAAGGCAAGGACACCAGTCACATGCAGGACACTCAGGCAGGCCACAAGGGCCCTTGTGGGGCGAGGGCCCGGCAGCCTGGGGGGCTCGGGTGGGGCTAAGGGGCAGCTGCGGAGGGAGGGGGCGTGGGCATGAGAAAGCCTGCAGTGGGGAGGTCTGTAAAGGGCTCTGGGCTGTGGGCAGCAGTCCCAAAGGCGGCGCCGCCGGCATGGGCTGGCAGTGCCCTGCAGTGGGCGCTGGGGGGCGTGGCCCCGTCCCCAGCCTCCAGATGCTCAGCAGAGGCCGGCAGCAACCCCCAACCACCGGGGGCCCAGGCCCGATGCTGTGGCTACTCACAGGGCCGATGAATCCCAGGAGCCCCGTCCTGGTGAAGGGCCTGTCGGAGACGGGCACTCCTCCCGCAGTCACCGGGACAGTCTGCACAGAGCGGAAAGTGGACCGGTCAGGCTGCGGTCCAGGATAATCGACCAACCGTGGGCAGGTGGGAGAGCTCAGCACATGCTCAGCTGGTGTGTCACGCGTGTCTGCTGAGGGAAGGGGCGGCCCCAGGCTCCCGCACCTAGGGCTCCCCCACGGGCCTGTGTTCCTACACCTGCCCCTTCCATCTCCACGCTCCCAGGGTCTGCCCCAGAGGAGTGGGTGCTCCCTGGGCCTTCCGGCCACCCAGCAACTCCGGCATACAGAGTGCTGGCTGGCTTGGGCAACCTCCACTCCCATCAGGGCTGCAACGTGCACAACTCCCAGCTGACCCTGCAGGGCAGCCAAGGAGGCTGGCCGCTGGCCCACGGCCCACGGCCTGCTGCGTCCATGATGCTTGGGGACTTGGTTTCGGCGCACAAGGACAAACCTCAAAGACGCTCCTCGTGACCCCAGGCAGTCCGTAGTAGGCCGTGCCGGTTGCACTGGAGCTGACACACACCTCTCCGACCTCGTCGGTCTTACAGAGGTACGGCGCACCGTCCACCTTCACAATGCACACACTCGCTGAAAGAGAGCCGCCTGCCCAGTCACACTCATGTGTGAGTGCACTGCTCCCAGGGACCTGCCTGCTGCTGACATGCGTAATACACTCCATCTGGTCGTGTCTTTACATCTGACATAGCAGAAACCAAGCCAAGGTGACACAAACAGCCAGTAGTCCTCCCTGTGAAAAGCCAGGACCGACAGGACACCCACGCTCCCATCACCCCTGCTGTACCCATGTGAGATGCTGGCTGACCTAGGTGTCGACAGCCACCATCTCTCACATTTACTTTGAGGGGCCTCATGGACCCCACTGTACCGTGGGCCCCTGGCATGCAGGCCTCGCTGCGGCCCCTGCCACAGCCTATCACCCCATTCTGCTTTCACTAAGCAGCACGCTGAGGGATGCTCCCGCCTGCTGCCTGCTGCCCGCCCCTCGGCCCTCGGCCCCGGCCCTGGGGACCATGTGTGTGTGGGCCCCAGGCCACCCAGCCCTGCCACCAGGCAGGCATCCAGAAGCAGTCTCCAGAAGAAGAGAAATGCCCACTAGCATGTGCACCGGTCCAGCACACAGAACTCACTGCTTGGCGATGAATTAAATAACCTGCGACCTCTGAGCCCTCATACTTCCATTGCCACTTGAGTTTTTTGTAATATACTCTCATCTCCAAACATGGTCAGCAAGGAGCCAGCACGGGGGAGCGATCACTACTCATTTCCATTTGCACCATGTCAGCAGAGCCTCAGAGGAGAGAACACTGGGACACGGGGCTGAAGGAAGCGGCCCTTAGCTCACATGCAGGGCTCTCACGTGCACACACTCACCGTGATGACGGCGACCCCAACGTAAGTCACAGAAAGGCACAAAAGACCAAAATCCACTTCATGTTGGGAGCATCGTGTGTACACGTGCACGTGCGCGCACACACACCCTCTCACACATGCTGAGGGGAGCACAGTGCACATACACACATCCAGGGCAGCACTGTGCGCGTGTGCACACACACGTGCACACACACACACACACACACACACACGCTGAGGGAGCGCAATGTGCACGCACACACACACGCAGAGGGGAGCACCATGCACACACGCACATGCCGAGGGGAGCACCGTATACACACACACACACACACACACACACACACACACACGCTGAGGGGGCACTATGCACACACATTCTATCTGGCCCACTTTACTAGTGAGACATGAACACTACTATGAAAGTCCTTTATTCTTTCATTCAGAAAAATCCCCAAGACTGTATTTCCCCAATTTTTTACTGTCCTCATAACTACTAAAACTAAGTAAGAGTCCCAATCCTTGCTCTTTGTAAAATGTTTCATCCTCGTGTTCAAGTTACTACAGGACCGATGATTCCATACGTGTAGTAGAATTATAGAAGCACACCTCACGTCACTAACATGTAAGCAGGAATAACAGGTGGACTTCCGGGCTGGTTCTAAGAGCCCAGGTGTCCCTCACACAGGGTCGGGCATGCACTGCAGGCTCTCCCTCCGGGGCATCTGACACGGGCGCGAGTGGCTCCCGTCCTGCCCTCGTCCACCTGATGCAGCCCTGAGGACCCTGCGGACTGGACAGTCACAGCAGCACCGGGATCAGGGTGCCTGAGAGGTGGGAACCTGCCCCCAGACATCACAGGGTGGGTCAGGACAGCTGTCCGTCATCCCCAGAGGGCCGGCAAGGTGAGCAGGGGAGCTGGAGCAGCTGTGGGGCTGCTGCAATGAGGAATGACCTCCCACTCGCTGTGTCACTCACACGTGTCACTCCGTGTGGACGCGCCCGCAAAACTGCAGGCTGCAGCTCTGTCACCCTCGCCTTGCTGCATGGCCATGGCGATGACAGGCAAACCTCCAAGCACTCAGGTGACAGTCGGGCCCACGGCGGATGCGCAGGACAGCTCCCGGGGCCCTTCTGGAGCCCACAGAATGTCTGCGAACCGTGATTCACGCTCCTAACACGACGCACTTGTGGGCCTTGCTGGGACAATGTAATCGGCACGTTACCCAGACATCCTGGGGCGCCGTGGGGTTACTGCCTCTGCGTGTGACACGAAGACCAGCTCACCATCTCCCCAGACACTGGGTCTACAATTCAGGCTTGAGGCCTTAAACACACTCTTTTTTTTAGCTCAACTCTAAACTTAGTATGAATGGAGGCAAAAATGGGAAGAATGTTATACACTAAAACCCCAATTTGCACGGAAAAACTTTAAGAGGTCCCTCACCAGTGCTTCCAGAACACTCCTAGAGCCTCGGCAGTTGTGACTCTTTTCAATTTAATCAGTCATGGACACACACTCCAGCTCGCCCCTTACCTCCAGGCATCACCTGACCGACGTCCTGAACAGTGAGGACTGACAGCTTTTCTTCTGTGTCGACTCGGATCACCCCATAACTGAGGCCGTTCATGGACAGCATGGCTTTTCTTGGAGGAGGTCCTCCTAGGTCGGGCGGCCTGGAAACGAAACGATTGACTGACGGGGGGTCAGGACCTGGGCGGGGGGCCCAGGACCACCTGGTCTGCAGGCCAAGGCTGTGCCCAGGCCCTGCTTTATGCACACGAGGACCACGTGGGACGACGACTCCTAAAGGTGCCGCTCCCTCCCTACCCAACGCTGTCCTCTGCTTTGGGGCCTCCACTTGGCAGGCCTGTGACAACAGGAACTGATGCTATGCGACTTCCAAGGCAGGTCACAGGTGATTCAGCTGCCACCTGCTGGTCTTGGGAGACTCATTGGCACTGGGCAGCCAGGTAAGCAGAATGAGAGGTGTGAGGGGCCCAGCAGGGCCCTGAGACTGCGCATGGAAGGAGGCCGGGTCTGCAGCTCCTCTGCCCAGGGCCGGCGCAGAAAGCGTCCAGCTGTGGCCAGCACCACCACGCAGCCCTTCCCTCGTCCTGACCGCAGCCAGCACGTGAGCTGCGTGGACTGCTGCTGTCCTAAGCCGCCAAGCTTGGGAGCAATGTGTGATGCAGCAGTGATGGAACAGTGAGAAACCAAGGTCAATATTTTCCCAGTAAGATAAAATTATACTCATGAGCAAAGACATCACCACAGAACAAAGGATGAAGACCACCCTGCAGCTTGTGAGGCTGAAGGCACTGTCCTGACGCTAAGGTGTGACTGACACCCCAGGGCCACAGAGCACATGCACACACGCATGCTCACACTATTTACAGACTCGCACAGGACGCAGGGCCACAACTGACACCCGCGTCCTAAGGGAGTGGAAGACGCCCTCAACCGTGGGCACGCTGCCTGTAAGAGCCACAGGGCAGGTGAGAGGTGACAGACAGGAGTGGACCATGGGGTGCACCCAGCCACTGCCATGCTGACAGCCTGGGGCACGGGCACGCGAGTGGCATTGGTCATGATGGCCTCCGCCAAAAAGCGAATCCACCACAGCTGGCAGCACGGGGAACACAGCGGTGAGGGGAAAGAGTTCCGTCTATAGGACACAGCCAAGGAAGCATGCTACCTGCGGATGGCGACCGTCAGAGCCTCGGGAGAGCTGGCACAGGGACAGATGACCTCCGGCCTCAGGCCTCTGGACTGGAAGACGTTCAGGAAGGCATCACAAGAGGAGATGGACCCTACATGACACAGAGTGGGGCCTGAGAGTGAGGCAGAGCCAAAAGGTCTGCGCATGCTGACCCCTCGACTTCTCATTTAAACTGCGGCAACATATGGTGCTGTCACAGCACAAGAGTCAAAGCCTCACGGGGGGTGCAGGACAGAGCGGGGCAGGGCCGTTTCCATGAAAACATCACGCCTTTTCAAAGCAACAGAAGGAGCTGGAAATTTCTCACAGAAAGGCTATTTTGAATGCCTGCATTGCTTCTGAGGTCTAACTCGCAGCCAGCTACGCATCCGTCTCACGCAGCCTTGCTCATGTGCTCCAAGGTCTTCGGAGGGGAGGTGACTGAGGCGTTCCGGAGCCTCGCCTCACACACCCAAGGACGTAGGCGCCTATGAGCGCCCCGGTCCTCTGGCCACGTCTCCCAACAGGGCAGCATATGCCCTCTCCCCCAGTGTCACTCAGCCTCCGTCTGGGGTGCCATCGATATGAACACTCTGTTCCCAGGAGTTGGGTGCTGCCTGAGCAGGACCCCAGAGCTGGACCACAAAACCCCAGTGAGGCCCGAGGAAAGAAAGGACCTGCTCCAGGTGCCCTTGTGTCCGGCCCAGTGCTGAGCACCTGGGGACAGCAGAGGACAAACCAAGCAATCCAGATCATCAGTGACACAGGGAACTGGCGGGCATGCGGACTGGCAGTTACCACAGGACAGATGAGGTAGGTCTGCAGGGACAGCTGGCCTCGGAGTGGGGAGCTCGTGGGGTGCAGGCAGGGCAGAGCACTGCGGGGGGCGTCTTGTGATGACCTGCCCGGTGACCACAAGTGGACAAGCCGCCTGGCCGGGGGCAGGGGTGGGGACGCAGAAGAGTGAGCGGCACCAGTACGTCTGGGAAGCAGGACATCGGGACTCTGCTGGGCTCTGGTGTGGAGGGGGGATGACAAGCAGGTGGGGCGCTCTCACAGGTAAGGGGGTACTCAGGAGCATGGGCGCGCTGGGACCACACTGGACAGGGGTCAGACGACAGGCCAACCTCCAGTCCATGGCAGTCTTGATGTCAACAGCGATATTCCCACTTACCTGGTCAATGGCTGCACCTCCCAGAAAGGCCCCGACGTCCCCTGAGGCCCTCCGAGGCTCCCCAAGGACGATGCCGCCCATCAGGAGAGCAGCTTCAGCCGGGGAGCTCCCGCCAGAGGACGGGGGTGGAGGCTCCCAGGCCCCATGCACACTTGGGGCATTTCTTTCTTTCTTTTTTTTTTTTTAAGATTTTATTGGGGAATCAGGGAAGGGGAACAGACAAGTTGCTGTCTTTTTTTTTTTTTTTTTTTTTGAGGGCAGTGTCACTGGCCCTCATATGTGGGACCGAACCGGGGCCACTGGTGTCCCAAGCCAGCGCTTAACCACCGCGCCACTCGGCCGGCCTAAGTTGCTGTCTTTTTGTTCTTTCAGTCTAGTTGTGGAGGACGTGGCTTTACTGGCCCAGGTTGATATCGTCATTGCGCTCTTCCTGGATGAGGCAGATTGGTTGCCGGCCTCTGGATGGTCGCTCACCACAGCTATTAGCAGCTCACGCTGGCTACCAGTCGCTCACGCTGGCTGCCGGCCCTCACGGTAGCCCATGGCAGCCCACTGCAGCCGGGGCTGCAGCTATGCCGACCCAGGGACTCACAGCAGCCCAGCTCCAGGTGGGGCTATTGTTCACCATCTTAGCTGTAGAGGGCAGTGTCACTGGCCCTCATCTGTGGGATCTGAACCGGGGCTGCTGACGTCCTAAGCCAGCTCTTAACCAACGCACCACTCGGCCAGCACCAGGTGGCATTTCTTAAGATGACTCTTAGGCACGTGCCTTCTCTCAACTGTGTTAAAATTGCTTTCAAATTTAGTGGCCAAAGCACTTCCGAGTCACCAGGGAATGGTTACATATGACGGACGACTGCTCATGGGCCACCCATATTCACAACCCTGCAGTGCATGTAGGCAGCTGGGGCGCGCTACTCACATGGATTCGCACCATCCGCCACGATCAGCATGCGCAGCGAGCTGAGGCTGACTTCGCGCTGACCCCGCTGGGCCAGGAGGGACCAGTGCATGTCTCGGGACTTCACCAGAGCGACCTGGGCTGCGGGGGAGGGGCACACGTGAAGGCGGCACCACGCCTGAGACCCGCGCTACAGGCGGCAAGCTCTTAGCAGGTCGACCCACCCCAGCCCCTGTGACCACTCAGGGGTGAGGTCTGACTGCAACCCGGAAAACCCAGACCATGTCCGCCCCAATTCTGACTCAGCTCTACCTTGCTTGGCTCACGCCCGCCTCCCCCGCCCACCCCCCAGCTGCTGAAGCCATTGCAGCCATGGCCACGGAAGCCTCCGGTCCGGCATGCGGGCGACAGCCTGAGCCCTGGATCCTGACCATGACAGTGGGCAGCACCCACCAGGCCCACAGGCTTGTTTTCCTCCACAAACAGGATCAACAGACAGCTGCCACCTCCTGGCTGCCCTGAAGACACAGGAGCAGAGTCCGCACCCCTCATCTGCACCGTGAGCCACTCGACTACTCGCATAGTCGGGTGCCCAGGACAACGTGGGGCAGAGAAAGGCCCTAGGCCCAGCCTCGGGGGGTCGTGAAGGTCCCCTCGAGTGCCTCAGAGCAGAGTGGAGGGATGCCAGACTGTGCAGGGCTGACCGACTGGAGGTGGAGGCCAGGCCAGGGAGGCCCCATCGGAGCGATTTGCTCGCAGCAGGCTTCGCCTGAATAAACCACTTTGCTGTTGGTGGCTTGCAAAGCCCTAACTTGAAATTAAAACCCCCTCAAATACTAAGAATTAGGAGTACGGATGTGACTGTGAGGGAAATTTCGAGAATAAAATTAGGGGCCTGTGGTCCTTGCTGTCATTGAACAGTTCCATGCCCAGGCTGCAAGGCCTTGCACACACAGGTGGGGCCACATGACAGCCTGCGGGCAGCATGGTGTCAGGGCCACCTGCGGCCTGTCTGAGACCTGGCTGTCGGACCCACTGGCCCAGGTCTGTAGTTCTGCCTGGTGGCTGTTTTCCTTGATCACCAGAGACTAAGCCCAAGAGCCTCCTGAACGGAGGGCGACGGGGCAATGGCGCCCCTCACCTTTATAGGCGCACACCTTCTGGATCCAGGAGAGCGGGTTCACCTTCATCAGTGCGTAGGGGACGCTGACCACGTGCATCCTGTTCAGGACGCTCTGAGGGAGACACACAGGCTCAGGGGCACGCCGCTCTGCATGCAGAGCGCAGCGCTGACCCCCGCCACAAGCGCCAACTGACACCAGTGCTGTCCTCACATACACGTCCGCCCAACACTGTCCACGGGCGTCAGATGACTAAGGGGTCCTGAGGATCACATCACTGAAACATCAGTACCCGACACTCACCATTAGCACCCACTGTTACCATCACAGTAACACTGATGACACTAACTGATAACGCTGGTAACACTATTACTCACTGTCAACACTCACTGGGAACACTCGCTGGGAACACTCGCTGGGAACACTCGTTGGTAACATTCACTGCTAACACTTGATAGTAACACTCGTGGGGAACACTCATGGGGAACACTCGCTGGAAATACTCGCTGGGAACACTCATGGGGAACACTTGCTAGGAACACTCACTGGGAACACTCACTGTTAACACTCATGGGGAGCCCTCGCTGTAAATACTCACTAGGAACACTCACTGGGAACACTCACGGGGAACACTCACTGGGAACACTCACTGGGAACATTCACTGGTAACACTGTGTTAATACTCGCTGGTAACACTCGCGGAGAGTAGTCACTGGGAACACTCACTGTTAACACTGGGAACACTCACTGGGAACACTCACTGGGAACACTCACTGTTAACACTCCGTGCCACAGACCAGCATCCCTTTTGAAGTCCAGCACATTGGTTAACGTTTCAGCTGAAAGTACACACAGATGGTTAAACTGCTGAATGAGCCTCTGTACAAGTCACATGCACTTTTAGAGAAACTTAGGCGAGTAAGGCATCAACATGTAAGTTTGGGGAGTGTACAGCACTGCAAACACCATGCACTAATTAATCAATGGTTGTGGTTCTCTGTTCAAATTACCGGAAAACATAAAAGGAGAAGTTTGCATTACAACGCAGAACTATGCTGACCACCAACCTGAAAACGCAAGGAACAGCCTATGGTTAAGATGCTGTGTGAAGCGGTCACACGTGTCAGTCAGGTGTTATGACCACTGTCACGGGCACCCTTACTTCTCAATTTTATATGCAGGCCCCCCATTTCTCACGCTCAAGGCCTGCATGCTACACCTTCATAAAATGTCATGTACTGCCTGCCGTGTCACCTCCCTTCAGAAACGGCTCTCCGGCCCACTTTCTCTTCTAAAGGTGTGGCTGGAGGATGTGAGGCAGCGAGAGCAGACGGCAGTCCCAGGCCTCCCTGTACGGTGCTGCGCTCAAGAGTACCTGGCCCTATCCTCTGTGGAACCTGGCTCCAGGGCTCACACTGGGCAGGGAACAGAGCCTGGGCCATGAGCAAATCTGGTCCCTCACAAAGGCCATGGCGAGCCTGAGCGCAACTACAGGAGAAACATGGCAGCAGAGAGCAGACGCTTGGTTTGTGCGCCAGGAAACGCTGCTGCACTCAGAACAAGCACACTGCCCACCGGCTCCCTGGTCAGCAAAGGAGCCCTAAGTACAAGGGACATACATAAGCTTACCCTGATCTGAAGGAGGAGAAAACCAGGGGACTTCACGTGACAGTTGTAATTTTTAAGAAATTAGCCAGGCCCTTGAGCATACCTAAAACCCTTGTCCAAACCTTCACTGAAGTCTTCAGCTGTGCCCCACTATCCCTTTCAGATAAACACCTGTATCTTCGATATTTAAACACACAATTCGATTTACTTTTTAGTTTTGTTCAAGTATTGTAATGCCAAGAACACCAGTGTACCCTTTTTATAGTTTTTTGTTTTTGTTTTTAGCTGAGCCATCCTGCCACCTGTTGCCAGCTCTGCGGCAGCTCAGCTCGGGCTGGGCATCGAACTGCTGTTGCTCAGAGCTCAGCTCGCACTCTTGAGCGAACTCTTAACCCACTGAGCCCCTCGGCCGGCCTTAGTTTTTTGAATAGTATTTACCCAAGTTAAATATCTGATATTTAACGGTAAAGGGGGGCTACCAAGAGATAAGCTATGGCCATAAAGATTCCATTTGTGTATTTGTATATTTGCATGCGTGACAGCATGAGCCAAAACCACAGGCATGTACAACAGCAACAGAAGTGTGTCCAGTGAGACGGTTTTCTGTGTTTTTAATGCAAAACACACTGTCCCTCAGCTCTGCCTCCAGCTGAAGCAGCCCCTGGGCACCGGGGGACTGGTGGCACGTGGACCCCATGCTCTGTAATCTACATGTGAATTTACGGAGAAGAGCCGAGTGGGGCTGCGCTGGGGAGTGGCTCATGGAATGCCCTGGATTCAGGGCAGGTCCCAGGCACGCCTTACCTTCCGAGTAGCCACACGCTTGGGTCAGCGCCCGGCACTGGGCCAGGAGGGATGCATGTGACACCGTCACCCCCACCGTGCTGCCTTCTTTGCTCGTCTTATACTGAAAGGTTTCAAGAAAACAGGTCCATTAGGTGACGTTTCTGGAGGCTGACGGATTTGGGAGAGAAGCAGCTGTCATCCACGTCCCCTTCAGGAACCATCCCGTCTGGCCAGAGCACACTTCTTGCCTGATACTCGGTGACCCCTCGGATGAAGGGGCAGGCGCTGAGGGCAGCGGTGCATGGAGGCTCCCTCCTGACTGCCCGCACTCAGGGGAGCTGGCGGGGATCAGGCAAGAGTGCAACCTGACTACCTTGGAGGAAATCTCCATGTGACACTTTACATTTCTGGGGTGAAGATAGAACGTAAGCAGTTTTGGCCTGGAGTGTAAACCCGCTCGGTGGCTCACACCATGTGCTGAGACCTAACACAGGGCTGTCTGAGTGCTCTGCATTACCTCGATGTAGGCGGTGCCCGCATTGGCCTCCTGGGCCGCCGGGTGCCAGTCCTTTGGGGGCTTAGTCAAATGTTTCCCGTCGATCACCAGCCAGGCAAGGGGAGGCCAACCTGTGAGGGTGCAGACAAGGGGCATGGCACAGGTAAGTGGTCAAGGTCTCTGCTCTCCACACTCAGGACCTACTGTCCGACACGCAGCACTAGCCCCTGAGCGTGTGAGGGACAGAAGTCTCAGGCTCATCTCACGCTCACTACTGGGCTGTTCACACTGGACAGCACAGGCCTCGACCCTGAACCTGGTGAGAAGCGAGACTCACAAAGGCCTCCGACTTGCCCGCTGCTGGAGGCCCTGCAGCCTCTAAGGTTTACCACTGGGGAAGGATCAGAGGACACAGTGTAACAAGGACTCCGCCTGCCTCCGCCTAGGGGACCTACCTTTGAACGTTGCCACCTCTCCGGTCTGCGCCTTAGGCAGGCCTTTCTGACAAGCTTCCGTGGTCAGGGCCAGGGTGACGCCACAGCTGCCCAGCAGAAACCCAACCTGCTGGCTGCCAGCATCCTGCAGGAGACAAGAGGCGGGGACGCGTCCAGACGCTTTCTGCTCAGGCCGACGTGCAGAACACAGGGCGCGTTGTCGCCCCTCGTCATCCTTCTGCAACAATTCAATCCTATACACTACATTTTCATGACAGTAAAATGTAATTGTTTTGGGCCGGCCGAGTGGCGCGGTGGTTAAGCGCTGGCTTGGGAAGCCAGCGGCCCCGGTTCGGTCCCACATACGAGGGCCAGTGACATTGCCCTCAAAAAAAAAAAAAAAATGTATTGTTCTAAATTTAAAAGATATACTTTTGCAATAAAATATAAAGTTCAGATAATGGGTTAATTTCTCAAAGATTTTTCCTCATAAATGATTTAGCAGCATTTTAATAAACTCCAAAAATAGTAGCATTGAAATTTCCACTTGATTTGTGTCTGAAATTTACAGACATGGGCGGGGTGGTGGTGGCTGACCTTTAACAACAGTAATTATTCCCACATAGAAATGCATATTGCCTGCTAGTCCGCTTTAATATGTGTCCCTCAATAAAGTTTTATCATTTTCTTTTTGTAAGTTTGACAAATCTCTAGTATTTTTTTCCCTAAGAATGCATGTATTCAAATATCCGTCATCGTATATTATCTGTTGAGATGTACAGGTTTTATTTGCAAACTTTACTTTTGAGGTTCCATCTGTTGCTGACAATCCTCACGTGAACAGCTGCCTGAACAATGGGATACAGATAGAAAACTGATTTTCTAAAATACATGCCTGGTCTACTCCTAAAAGGATATTTTTTTAATAGTCAGATTATTGACATGTATGTGTAACACGTAACAGCCCCCTACAACATCACAGTAATCTGTCAGTAACAGACGTGTGGGACTAGACGGAAGTGAGCCGTGATGCATCACTGTAGTATGTTATGTATCTCCAAGAAATGAAGCTTATTATGAGTGAGCATAGTTTCGAGAAAAAGTTTAACAAAATCTTATGAAGCCCCAAATCTACTCATTAGAGGAAAACACACGTATCGTTTCACAGGGGACACAGTAGCCCCAGCTGTTCTAAGGGCCCTTCTCACCAGCAAGATACACAGGGAGTCTCTGTGGACAGAGCGCGCGGCTGACCGCTCCCAGGATGGAGGGCTTCTGTGTCAACCTGGGCACAAACCTCAGGGGGCCTGCCCCCCACCGCCTCCCAGACCCAGTCTGTTACCTTTCTTGTCAGTGGCACTTCTATGGGGACAGGAACCAGCTCTGCCAGGAGACACCCATAAAACGCAACCATGAACATCACAGGGTCACTATTTGGGAACACCAGCGCCACCTACAGCAGCACGGAGAAAAGCATGAGCTCGGCCTGTGCGCCACTCGGCATCTCAGCTGGCACAGTATCTGCCGGTTGGGGTGGGATTGAGGATTCTGAGATTATTTTATGGTTTTTCAAATGTAGTTCAGAAAATGTAATTTGGGGCTAATTCTTTTTTTTTTTTTTTTTTTTTTTTTTTTTTTTTAGCTGAGCCATACTGCCACCTGTTGGCAGCTCAACGGCAACTCAGCTCGGGCTGGCATCGAACCGCCGTTGCTCAGAGCTCAGCTCGCACTCTTGAGCGAGCTCTTAACCAACTGAGCCACTCGGCCGGCCCTTGGGGCTAATTCTTGGGTCTTAAATTTCCTCAGCCATGTAACTTTTAATAGACAGTTTTGAGGCTGAGGTCTTTGCTCCATGTACAACAAAATAATTTTAAGTTTCTGGGTTCAAAGGCCATCCAGCACAGGTCCGGCGGTGGGGTCTGGATCCAGCTCCCATCCACTCCGACCATTTGAGCAGCAGCAACTCAGGGAGGGAAGCGACTGAGGGACCGTCACCTACCACCCATTAGTCCAGGTGAAGGACACCTACACAACATGAAAAGTGAACAAGGAATCAAATTGTATCTAAAATAGCTTCCAAAAGAAAAAATCTTAACATCAACTTTTAGTTGAACAGATCTGGACTCAAGCCTTAACAGGAAGCACGGTAACACAGACCCCTGTGCTGGGTCCCCGGTGCAGCAGGTCCTTCCAAGTCCCCCTGCCTACCTCGTCACTATGCGGCCACTGCTTAAATATATGTTGGATGTCAGATCGCATCCATTTTTATTTTCATCAATTTTTTTTAAAACACAGAATTTAAAATGAGAAAAGGTACTAATGAAAACCAATACCACCCCCCGTTCCACCCTTTCCCCTCTGCAAGGCAACAACTTTTAAAAATATTTTATATCTTCCTTTTGCTATCTACTCTCATATTTTTAAATATTATGCTTACACTGCTATGTTTTATTTTTTGAAAATGTTTAGGCACCAGTTTTATTCCCTATAACTGGAGATGAATGTTCAGCTCTCTTTACCCTCCTCTTTCTCTGCTGCCATCATCTCCATTCCCACTTCTCGTACAGTCTGGTTAAATTAAAAGCTATTTATGGAATAAAATATTTGTAGGTCCCCAAGAGTGTGGTCAATGTGCTTGAACCACGGTGGGGAATGAAAGCACTACTGGAGTAGCCTGTTAACACAGCCTTGGACCACAAAACGACAGGTAATGAATAACCTTCCACTTCTAAGACAGAATTTAAGCTCTCTCTATACTTGTGCTATCAACTTAATTTTCTAGTAAGTTTGTTTGTTGGAAAGGGCAACGCTCTCCTTCAAAAGTTGATGTTCATAGTGATGGTCCCAGAACAGGTTCTACAGTCCCTTTTTATTTTTTTTGACGGCAGGGTCACTGACCCTCGTATGTGGGACCTGAGCTGGGGCCGTTGGCTTCCCAAGCCAGCGCTTAACCACCACGCCACTCGGCCGGCCCAGGACCTACAGCCTTGAGACTAGAAGTTTGGTGTAGAAAATGATTTTAGAAAATTGGTTATAAAAGAGTTGTGTTTGTTCGCTTTTACAAAGTATATTATCACTAGAGGATGAACGTGCCACCATCTCTGATAATAAACTCACTGTGATATGGTCCATCTTTTTATTTTATTTTTTTAATTATTTTATTTTATTTTTTTGTGCTCTTTTAACTGTATTTCAAGTTCTTTCCAAAACAAGGCCTTAGGTACCCCCAGGTTCAAGCATGCTCCTGGGCTTGGCTCACTGCCGTCTTTTATTCATGCTTGGGTACTCATCCACCAACATCAAAGCCCTGGATAGAAGATGTGACAGAACAGGCCCCTCCTGCATGGCATGAGTCCTTTGCCGATTTCAGAGGTGGCCACAGCAGCCAACGTGGAAAACACCGGGACTTTTTCTTTGGAACTGGGCTCTGATGAGAAGTGCCTGCCAGGAATATCGCCAGCTTTTCCCTAACCCTTCCTTTAACCTGTTTCTGAAGATACAGCAGAAATAATCTTCTTTGAAGATACTGGATAATAATTCCCCAAAACGAACACGTGCTTCCAATGCACTGTGCTTTCAGATGTTCAGGGAGGAAGAGAAACAATTTCGTCAATACAAATTCACTGTGACTTGGCACCTGCGTTTAGTTCAGCTGCCGGATGAGCTGATTGATGCGTTCACCTCGATAGCCAGGTGAGCCCACTTCCTTGAGGAAGCCCACTCTGTTCTTGGTAGCGTGACGGGCAACTGAGAGCTGGAAAGGGCACAAGAACCTTGAGATTGCCTGGAAATTCTTCCCCGGGAAGGCGATTTCATGAAGGAGGTCTTCCAAGCAAATGACCCCAAACTTCCCCAGGTGCTCCTCAGTCACTGTGTGGTCTGTCAAAGGGATGACTTTATTCCTGACTTTGGCTTGTCCACGTTTCAAGATGAGTTCCCGGACAGACTTCAGATTTGGAAATCCCCAGGTTACATAAGGTTCCACTACACGTGTTTTCATGGTTTTGGGGGTCACTTTGGAAAAAACACCACTGAAAATCTTCTGCAGGCGAAGCCTGGCAACAGCCCTCTGCACCATTAAACTCACGCCATTAATCCTTTGGATGCGTATAACAAAGGCCAAGGAATGTTCATCTGGCACTTCCAAACCGCGAGGTTTCACTTCTAGTCGTGTGAGGCGCACCTTGTCACGTGTCTGCCGCCAGGCCTCGTGTGGGAACCATCCGAGTCGCTTACCCTGGTCTCTCTTCCTCTCCTCTGCTCCTTCCTTTGCAAAAGCGCCTGCTTTGCCTGGGTAGCTTTCAGGGCCTGATACGCCTTCCTCTTTTTCAGGAGATTTTCTGGAACCAAAGGGATCTTTTTTCTTTGCTCTTCCTCCGCCATTTTTCCAATGGTGTGGCTACTGCTCATGCATAGTACCACCACGTGAGGCCAAGAGGAACCGCTCTATGTTTACCTGACCATAGAGACGTTTCCTGGCTGACCCAGTCAGCCAGTGCCCTCTTAGTAGCCGTGAACCACTGAGGTCTTGCTAACCCTGGTTCCTGCCAAAAGTTGAACAACTGCTACCTTCGTACCACTTCCAGGCGATTTAGAGCCTGTGCAATCCTCAAAACTCAGCCCTTTTCATTTAAACTACACTCTCATATTGCTGAGGGTCGGGTCACAAACAATGAAACCTATTTTATTTTTTTAATTGGGGAATTGGGGGAGGGAAACAGTGTTGGGGAACCCGGGAAGGGGACCAGCCAAGTTGCTGTTCTTTGATCTTCGTTGTGGAGGGCGCCAGTCGCCATCTGGCTTCCCGTCAGCAGCTCATGGCCTCTAAGTTCAAGGTGCTGTGCTCAATCTTAGTTGCAGGTGGGCGTAGCCACCATCCCATGCGGGAGTCAAACCAGCAGCCTTGTTGTTAAGAGCGCACGCCCTATCTATTGAGCCATCCAAGCAGCAGCTCAGCTCAAGGTGCTGAGTTCAGTCTTAGTTGCAGGTGGGAGTAGCTACCATCCCATGCAGGAGTCGAACCGGCAGCCTTGTTATTAAGAGCCCATGCTCAATCCACTGACCCATCCGGGCAGCAGCTCAGCTCAAGGTGCCAAGTTCAGTCTTAGCTGCAGGCGGACATAGCCCATCACCAAACAGGCAGTCTTATTATTAGGAGCACGTGCTCTCATCAGCTGAGCCGTCCTGCCACCTGTTCGCAGCTCATCTCGGGCACAGCTCACTGGCCCATGTGGGAATTGAACCAGCGGCCCTATTGCTCAGAGCTTGCGCTCTTAAGTTAACTCTTAACCAACTGAACCACAAGGCCAGCCCCCGGTCCATCTTTTATAATTAACTTAACTTGGATCCTCTCATGTGTCTGGAAGTCTTTGTCCTTGTGAGGATTTTTTTCAAGGAAGATAAATCAATGATTCTTACATTCAATCTAAAGCACAGCATGAGTCAGGGATTTTTACAGGCCCATTCAAAAGCACGACACAGCATTTTCGTACTGTTCTCACGCTCACGGGCAGGGACGCGTCTCCTGACTTTCCGATGTCACAGCTACCAGCATTCCCGCTGGTAATGGTTCCTGGGGCTGCACCACCAACATGCTCTGAAATGTCCCCTGCATGTGTCAAGTGCCTATCAATAGTATCTTCCAAGGAACCAGCCAAGGGAACTTGAAGTCTCACCAGCTGCTGACCACCCCACCCCCACGCCGGGCGCGTCCGGTCCAGGCTGGGGGCTAGCAGTCAGGAAGACCCCTGTGGGGCTCTCCTGTTTGGTCCCCCCCACTGATCGGCTGCAGCACGCCCTCTAGGAACTTCCCAAAAAAGAGTGCTTCGGGGCCCTGTGCAGCTGAACACGGAGACCCCACCCTCGCATCTGGACTGCAGGCTCAGAGTGTAGGTTAAGTCGCACTCCCTCTGAACTCCTGAAGAAGCTCGCTCACTCGCTCGCTGTCTCCTGTATGAGTGCTCCCCAGCTCTGCGGCTCCCTCTGCACGCCGGTCTCACACCATAACGTGGTCATGGGCTCTGTGTGGCGACACTGCAGGTCCTGCCACCCTGAGGCTTACACTCTGCCTGCTGGATGTCATCTTGTATTACTGTTGTCACGTAACATTTTCTACTCTCTGTTCTCCTCTCTTTCTGGAACTCCTGTTAGTCAGATGCTGCTGGGCATTCCTGATCAAGTCTAATTTTTGCAGTTTTTCCTTCCGACCATCCATTTCTTGGTCTTTCCTACTAGCATATTTTACTTAATGTATGGAGCACTGTCTTCATCATAGATCTCTAGGATTATTAATACTAACTTCCTTGAAGTTTGATTTCTGTATCTAGTTTTCCTCCAAGTCTATCTGTTTCCTCTTCCACCCCTGCCCCCTTTCCTTTTTTCATTTCTTTGTCCTCTGGTCTCTTCTGTCACACTGAGGTTTCCCTCTGGTCTACACTAAAGAGAGAGGCACTCAAAGGGTTGCCTGAAACTGTCATCTCGTCACCTTATGGCTTCGTCGTTGGTCGACCTGACCCAGGCAACCGTGCTCACTGGGGGTTTCCCTGGTAAGTATGGTGACTTTTGTCATGTTCTCCTGCTTTCCTTCGGGACCATCTGGTATACCTGGTTCCTCAAGTCGGCTTCAGCTTACCCAAAGCAATGCTGTCCCACAGAACCTTCTGCAAGGATGGAAAACTCGCTTTCTGAGCTAGCAAACATGGTAGCCATTAGCTCCGGAAATGTGGCTCATGTGAGAAGGAACTAAATTTTTCATTGCATTTAGCTGTGGTTAGTTTAAATAGCCTCATTAGCCACTGCCACCTGTTTGGGGCAGTGCAAGACAAAGCGCGAAGCCGTCGGCCTCTGTATTCTGTCTGAGCAGGGAAGGAGATGCATAGGGAGGTCAATGTGTCCTCATAAAATTTAAGTTTTGGACATTTACCATTTATTAAAATCTGATATTAAGATTTTTATTAAAATTAACACGTGAAGTCAAAGAGAAAAGAAGTTAAAGAATCAGTGGATAGGCAATGAGGGACAATAAAAAGAACAATCATTTTATCTACATCATCACAAACTTTTTCCATATTTAATATTTTTTCATGCTAACTTTATGAAGTATTTTTCTTTTTCTTTTTCTTTTTTTTTTTTTTTTGAGGGCAGTGTCACTGGCCCTCATATGTGGGACCCAAATCGGGGCCGCTAGCTTCCCAAGCCAGCGCTTAACCACCACGCCACTTGGCCGTCCCCTCATGCTAACTTTAAATTCCCTGTATTAGGGCTGGCCGAGTGATGCACTTGGTTAGGAGCTGGCTTGGGATGCCCGCGGCCCCAGTTCAGATCCCACATGAGGGCCAGTGATGCTGCGCCCTCTACAGCCAAGATGGTGAACAATAGCTCCACCTGGAGCTGGGCTGCTATGAGTCCCGGCGACGGTGTGGGCTGCAGCGGGCTGCCATAGGCTACAGTGAGTGGCCGGCAGCCAGCATGAGCAGCCGGCAGCCAGTGTGAGCTGCCAATAGCCGTGGTGAGCGGCTGTCCAGAGGGTGGCGATCTGCCTCACCCGAGAAGAGCACAGTGATGATATCAACAACATGGGCCAGTGAAGCAACATCCTCCACAATTAGACTGAAGAACAGAAGGACAACAACTCGTCTGATTCCCTTCCCTGATTCCCCAACACTGTTCCTCTCCCCCAATTCCTCAATAAAATCTTTGGAAAAAAAAATTCCCTGTATTAACACTGCAACTTTAAGCAGCTGACAGAACACTGATTTCAATGAAACATTTTTAGTCTCTGTTTTTGCTCACTCCAATAAAGTTACATTCTAGTTACTTACTCTGTCTCCAGGTTTAAGTAGCGGCTCATTCTTACTTGTCAGTTTATTAAGCAGAGTATAAGCTAGTTTTAAACTCCGACTCCAAAGTTTGCCTAAAATAAAATAAAAATACTAAGTGAAGTAAAATTCGAAAAACTAATAATTAACATTTCAATGTAGCAATCATAATACCCCATACATACCATTCCTCTATTACGGGAAAATCATGATGTTTCCAATAGAAAACTTTTGCACAATGCTATAATGGACATCATAGTTTTCTCTCAAAAACAACTGACAGACTTATTTTTCTTAACACAAAAGTACAGGACTTTATTATAGAAAATTTAAAATATAGGAAAGCCAGCAGAAAACAGTCAGTATTCTTTCTGTTATGTGTGTACGTATATAATACATATGTATATAGTACAGAGAGGGTGCCCAAAAAATGTATACACATTTTTTTTTTGTTTTGTTTTGAGGGCGGTATCACTGGCCCTCATATGTGGGACCCAAACCGGGGCCGCTGGCTTCCCAAGCCAGTGCTTAACCACAGCGCCACTCGGCCAGCCCTGTATACACATTTTAAGAAAGGAAAACTGTATTAAAATTGTAATATTCAATATATACTGATAACAAAAGATGAATACAAGTCACATTTGACTTCTGCAATTATAAGAGGTGCTCAAAGTGGTTCCCATCAGTGTCCAGACACTTCTGATTACAGGAAACTACTGCTTGAGTAACTGTTGACCAAAGTGCACACTTGTATACATTTCTTTTGTAACCCTGGTATATATATACACATAGTACGCACACACACGTATATACATGTATGTGTAATTTTCAAGACATGATGTCATACCTCACCCTTCTTTGCTTGATCAACACTGTACTGTGAATGCATTTTTACATCATTAACTATGCCTCGGTCATATCCCCTAGAAGAGTAGCATATAATTTATGAGGTGGGCATATCTTTATCTCCACTTTTCACTCAAGAGAAGACAGGGAGATGTTAAGTAAGCTGCCCAGAGCCACCCGCTGCCTTGGTGGTGCATCTGGCCCCCAGAACAGGGCCCTCGAGTGGTGTGGTCCTGCCCACAGTGCCCTCCTGCACACAGTGTCCAGCCCCAGTGAGCTCCACAGAGGAGAGCTGCCTTGAGGAGGAGGGGAGATGAGGCTAAGGGAAAGTAAAGAGAATTGGAGGTGTCCGGACAGGTGTAATGGGGTAGGACAAGAAAACCTGAGTCCACCCCGACACCCGAAGCAGCCTTAACGCTCAGCCTCTGCAGTGTGCCCAAGAAGCTCCACCAGAGCCCTAACCTGGCCCCCTGAAGCCTGTGGCACAAGCACACGTCCTCTGAATAAACGCTGAAATCTCCCTGCAAACAACACAACACAAGTGCAACACCATGCAATACATGAAATGCAGGACCTGAAAAATAAGTGGGAGAAAAATATTCAACCCAACATGTTGCCTTCTATATAAGAGGTCAATTCAAGAAGTTAGTAACTGTAATACATAAAGATTTCCAAATTGAATCCAGCTACATATATAAAGAACAATGTATCGTGACCAAGTTAGTATTATCCCAAGGATGTAAAGAGGTTTAACAGAAAACCAACATCAATTGCCAGATCAACAGAATAAAGGTAAAAAAAAGTAAAACAATATAACAATTGTTCAGGATTTTAAATGATTTTAAAACTCCTTTTTAAATTCAGAATGAAAAGAAACTTCCTGAAGGCCATCTTTCAAACTGTTACAGGAGCTATCCTGATTAGCAGTCAGATGCTGAGAGCGTTCCCTCTGAGCAGAAGCACGCCAGGCACACATGCCTTTCCACTGCAAGTCGGAGCCAGTGCAATGGGGGTGGGGGGGGAGTAAAACAACTGGAAACAAACAAGTGTCATCATCTGTGGATGACAGGTCTGTGAGCATTATGAATCTATCGTGACATATCATAACTAAATCCAGATATAACATCAATGTACAAGCACTATTTGATTTCTATATACCAGTAATAAACAATAAATAAAAATCTGAAATAGTACTATTTACAATAAGATTAAAATAAACATGCAAATACCTAAGAATAAGTGTTACAAAAAACATGCAGTCTACCCAGAAAATTACTGGGTTATCGGAAAAGTCATGATGTATTTTTTCTATGTTTCTTATTGCAAAAATGAGTGGTAACTTTTCCAACAACCCAATATAAAACATGACTGGCATAAAGTGGAAAGGGTTTCAATGGAAGGATGTATTATTTATATCTGTGTGCTGGAAAGATGTTAATAGTCTTGAAATGGTTCAAAGCAACAACAGTCACACCTCAACAGGTGTGTCTGTGACAGTTGAGAAGCTGGTTCTAAAACTGACACCGAAATACACAGAACAAGCATAGCCAAGACATTTCTGAAGAGGGAAACAGATGCGAAGACTTCCTCTATGGAACGCCAAGGCTGAGTGGAAAGCGACAGTAATCAATGGGGTAAAGCACAGAACCTTAGGGCAGATCCGCTTGTGTGCACAACCCCACTGCTGACACTGGCACTATAGGAGAACGAGGCACTGTGGGGACAAGAACAGGACAGTTGGCTCTCTTTTTTGAAAAACTGACCCTGGGAGCCATCCCCATACACAAAACTCACTCGTGGTCGACGGCAGATCTGAGGGGATGGCAGAACCACAGCGCTTTCCCCAGAAAACAGCAGAGTGTCCTGATTGCGGCCTCGTAAAGAGCCCGTGAAGGGAGACCACAAAGAAAAGATGGTGAGGTGGGCAGCTTCTGTTCACTCAGCTGCCACTCGAGGCCCTTGGCCAAGGCTCACAGGTAGGGGACACTGCAGCATGTGTTGCTGAGACTGAAACCCAGAGCACAGAAACGACTCCTGCAAATACCCTACATAAAAGCACATGCTTAGAAAAGGAGAAAATCAAGTATTAAAAAAACAGGAAAAGGTCTCACCCTACTTAGTCATCAGGAAAATGGAAATTGACGCCACAATGAAATACCACCATGTTCTCACCAGATTAGCAAGCATTAGTAAGCCTGACAATGACAGGGAGCAGGAGGGACTCACTTGGTGATTGGAGAGTGTGACCGGGAAGACCTGGCCTTTCCCACTGCAGTTCGTGGCCCAAGAACGCTCGCCACACTCCCAGCAGCAGTGTCTGTGACGGCCGACCGTGGGAACGACGCAGTGTCCATCAGCGGTGGAACGTGCACTCCTCAACAGGAATGAATGAGTCAGAGTGACAGGTAAGAGACTGCTTCCAGGTAGGAGAGAGTGTTGGATGCAGACCAGCACTCCCACCCAAATGCTTTTTAGCACTGGATGATATACAGAAACCATTGGCTGGAGGCCCCAAAGACAGACAACTAGCAGAGTTAAGACTCAAGAGGGAAAGCCCTGGGGTGCTGAGCCGACAACCTTCTGCAGGGTCCTTATCAAAGCTGGGGTGTCACAGGCTCGTGCCCACAGAGCTGCCGCTGGGGCACCGAGGAAGCCGTCGAGCCAGCCTCCTCTGGAAAGTGTGCTGAGTCCCAGCACCATGTGTAGCAGAAGCCAAAGAACCCACACGGAAACCTCAGAAAAGCCACGTGGGGTTCTCAGGTAGTCACACGAGACTGGGAACCCACCAGAGGAAAGGAACACACAGAATACACCAGGCACAGGGAGATGCCAAGGCCAAGGGTGGGCTGAGCCAGGCTCGTCTGGACTGCAGAGGACAGCCACCATGCCACTGCCTAGAGGAAGGGGAGGGGAACTTCTCTCAGGGGAGAGGATGTCATCTGGAGCCTCCATAGTTTTTCACACATAATATCCAACATCCAACTTGAAAAGTACTAGGCACCCCAAAAGATACGTTCCCCAAAAGAAAGTAAAGACCAGAGGAATTGGCCACAGAGAGCCGACATCAGGGCAGCAGATGGAGACGTTCAGTGACCATGAGAATGTGTGCATCCCAGGCAACAGAGGAAAGAAGGAGGAACTACAGGGAACAATGGGGTCCCCCCAGAGAACCAGAACAGGGATTAGAAGAGGAAATGAAACTCCTACACCAAGAAGACACTGCCTAAAACTGAGAACTCATCAGGAGTTTCACAGAAGACCAGACATTTGGGAAGAAAGGGAAGTCTCCAGCCTGAAGTACATACAAACGAAACATCAAAGGCACATGGAGCCCAGAAAGGTATAACACAGATGTCATCTTAGTCCCAGACGGAGAGGAGAGAGAAAGTGGGGAGGAAACAGTACTCAGAGCTTACGCCTGTAACTTCCTCAAATGGATGAAAGACACCATTCCACAGATTCAAGAAGCCCTGTGGACCCCAATCAGGAAAATTCCAAAGAACATCACAGAAAGGTAGCTGCAAGCCAAGGAAAGACATTTTTAAAGGTAGTCAGAGGGGAAAACACACATCCACATGAACACAGCAGCCATAGTGTCATCTCTCCTGTCAGACAGCACAATGCACTGACAGCAGGTGAATGAGCGCTGACAAATGAGATGAAACAAACTGTGGTCACACAGGCTCTGACCACACACACAGGGAGCCTGCAGGCCCAAAGGAGAGGTCACGGTGG
The DNA here is from genome assembly GCA_033961575.1 of Aselliscus stoliczkanus. Classification (NCBI taxonomy): domain Eukaryota; kingdom Metazoa; phylum Chordata; class Mammalia; order Chiroptera; family Hipposideridae; genus Aselliscus; species Aselliscus stoliczkanus. The sequence continues at coordinate 150,046 of CM066729.1, forward strand.
GAAAGCAGGCGACAGGAAGGGCACGGTGTGGCAAACGGAGAATCAAGAGCATGCCACCGATGTTAAAATCACCAGGTGGGCACACGTGAACATAGACAGAGAACACAGAGTGAGGCAGCCGACAGGTAGGCAGGCACGATAAAACGTGAAGAAGGAAAGGGGCCCCCTGAGACCCAGCAGGAGATCCTGGAGGCCCCGGGGCCAGGCGGGAACAGACACGCCTCACTGTGGGCTGCCCTGTACCTACAGCCCACACCTGGAAGCTGGTGGGCAGTGAGGTCCTTTCTGAAATAATGACAGACCTACCTCTCTAATGAACGCAGATGCATAGGTCCTTACCAACAGCTGCAAATCGGATTAGTCTAGGAATGCAAGGACTGCTTAACATTTGGAAATTAATCAAGGCAATTCATCAAATTTAATGGGTCAGGGCAGGCTGAGTGGCACGTAGGTTAGGAGTTGGCTTGGGACGCCAGCTCTGAGCAGCAGGGCCCCGGTTCGGATCCCACATGGGGGGCCAGTGACACTGTGCCCCCTACAAGCTAAGATGGTGAACAACAGCTCGACCGGGAGCTGAGCTACTGTGAGTCACCGGCGATGGCAAAGACTGCAGTGGGCTGGCTGGCAGCTGGCATGCACTTTTGTGAGCTGCCGTGACCTGCCGTGAGTGGCCATCCAATGGCCAGTGGGCAACTGCCTCATCCGGGAAGAGCACAATGATAACACCAACATGGGTCAGTGAAGCGACGTTCTCCACAACTAGACTGAATAACAAAGAGGACAGCAACTTGTCTGTTCCCCTTCCCTGGTTCCCCAGTAAAATCTTTAAAAAAAGAAAAAAATAATGGGCGAGGAGAGAAACCTTATGATTATCTTGATAGAGCAGAAAAAGCATTTGATAAAATGCAATGCCAATCCATGATGAAAAACTTGAGCAAATTTTTAGGAATACAAGAGAACTTCCTTAAGCTGACGAAGAATTTCTATCATAAAACGAGCATAAACAAACCTCAGTAAACATCCCAGTTCCTGACCCAAGATGGGGAGGCGAGAATGCCACTGCCCCACATCACGCTGGGCAGCGAGGCCAGAAGGAACAAAAGGTGCACGATCTGCTGAGGCCACGCTGACACTGTCATTGTTCACACAGGTTAGGACTCTGCACACTGACTGTCCCAAAGATATATGGACAAATAATAAACAAGAAAGAATTAATAAGTTAATTCCGCAAGATTACTAGATATAAAGTCACCATTTAAACAAGTCCATTGCACTTCTCTAAACAAGCAACAAATGAGTAGAAAAAATTGTTAATCATTCCATTACAATAAATATAAACCATGAATTACACTCAAGATTTCTGTACTCAAAAGTAAGACATTACTGAAATTAAAGAAGGCCTTAAGGAAAGGGGAAATACCCCAGCCATGAATCACTTCTCTTCAGACTGAACCCAGATCCCATCTGTGCCAATCAATAGCCCAGAGGGAATGCTTCTGAAAGCTGACAAGCTGATTCTAAAGTTGACTTGGAATGCAGAAAGAATGCTAAGGGCACAACCAGAGCCGCAGGACTTCCAGACGCGATACAGAGACTCATAAAGCCGCAGTGACTCCGGGGTGTGGGCAGACATGATGGTGACAAAAACAGAGACCAGCCACCAGGCCCCGGTCTATTTTCCACCTGGAACATGACCACACAGCACCTCAGGGGCGGAGTGGGTAACAGTACTCAGAAGGGAAGAGAATGACCCCAGTGTCACCACACAATCACAACACCAAAGGTGAGAAATAAAACAAGCTTTTAGATGAGAGGGTAGGTGTATCTTTGAGAACTTAGGTTTGGCAAAGACTTAGTAAACAGGGGACTAAAGCACTGTAATAAAGGGAAAAGTAGATGAATGCAGCTACATTAGGTTAGCGCTTCTCATTTATCTACAGCCACAATTAAAAGTACTCAAAGACACCCCAGAGAGTGGAAGGAGTTATGTGCGAAACAAGTAACTGGAAAGACGGGTGTGAAGCGTGTAAAGAAGAGAACATTAGCAGCTGAATGGAAATAGGAACCAAAGGTCTGGATGGGTCAGAGAGAGAGAGTGTTCAGTAGCAGCAGCACGTGAAAGCATCAGGAGTCCTCAGGGAAGTGCCGTCACACCCAGCGCGGCAGCGCGGCACACTCACCACAAAGACTGAAAGGCAACGGACAGGCAGCGCCCCGTGTCGGCAAGGCTGTGGCGCTGGGCGGCTCCGGGCCGGGACACACACACCTCAGCCAATGGGGACAGCAGTCGGCGGGGCGGCCGTGTTCCACAGCACTGCGCTCAGCAGCGCCAGCGTGGGACCCACCCATGGCCCTGTGGAGCACACGGACGTGTCCTGGCACTGAGAACACGACAGCCCTACAGTACCTGCTCCATACGCCCGTTTATGTCACACTGAGAGCCAGGTGAAGACACGGTGCTCAGTCAGCACGACAGCCTGTCTGTGCGTGGGAGGGTGGGAGGGCTGCAGGTGACAGGTGACACAGGGCCTGGGTAGTGTATTCATGCTGCGAGAACGCACCAAGCCACATGCTTACAGCTTGTGTTACATAAAGATGCCCAACAAAAAACACACACTGTATGATTCTGTTTCTACAAAGTTCAAAATTAGACCAAACCGAACGCCATTGTTCGGAAATGCACCTGAAACCAGAGCAGTGGCCGGTCACCCTTAGCCGGCGAGTGGCTCTGACTCTGACTGTGGGGAGTGGAGCCCGGGGTGAGGGCCGCTCCGTTTACTGGACAGCTGCGTGTCTGCGAGTGTGCGCTACGCTGTTCCAGCTGTCTGCCCAGGCTGACAGCACATGCAGCATTTTACAGCTAACCCAGTGCTAGCTGCCTCCTGGTGACACTTGCCGTAGGTGAGGGTGTGGATGGCTTTCCCAGAGGTGTCCAGGGCAGTCAGGCAGGGCACCCGGGGCTGCACCGTGCCCCAGTGCTGCAGGGCGGCCAGCAGCGACGGTGGCCAGGACGCCCCCACGGTCAGGGGCTCCCCTCTCAGCACCACCGTCTGGCTTCCCTCAGGCTTTGGCCGATTTGGATCTGGTTGCTGGACTATAAGCAAAATCGAGATTTTAAAATCAGTATTGTAGCATCGTGCACATATTCTGTTTTTAAACATTCCTATTTTATAACCTGTTTTTTAAACCCCCAACTATAGAAAGGTGACAGTTATTTGTTTAGATTTTCCTATTGTTATAATAGTCACCAGCTGACCACAGGACAGATGGAGAGTCAGACTCAGCCGTGGGTGATGGTGGATCCTGGTGACAAACCGTCACCCACACGACAGCGCCCAGTGCAGCGGGCATGATGGCCAGGCCTTCCTGGGCACACCCGACCCTGACAACACCTGAGAAGCAGGTCCCACTTACAAAGGATAAAAGTGAGGGGCGCTACCTCTTCGGTTTGGGCATTCAGGACAATTATCACCATGGTGAACGACAAAAATAAAGTAAAATCTTGTATTTCCAGGGGATATGTATCCAAAATTTGCCCAAGTATAAGAAAAACTGTCCTCAAAAGCATTCGTATGATTGAACTCTGAATTTGAAGGGCATTATCTGATTATAAAAGGAAAACAATGTCCTGAGAGCCATGTCTAACCCTCCAGCATGGAGGGGACAGCCAGGCCTGGTCCCAGGGGAGGTGACAGGGCACAGAGGACGTGTGAGGGGCGGCAGGCGGGCGTCTGCCCCATGGCGCTAACCACCTTTTCCCTCTCGCATCTTGTGCTTCATTTTTGCTCCTTATCTACAGGCTTATACTTCTGTTTCTTGGTAATTTTTTTTTTTTTTTAAGAGGGCAGTGTCACTGGCCCTCATATGTGGGATCTGAACCAGGGCCGCTGGCGTCCAAAACCAGCTCTTAACCACCACGCCACTCGGCCGGCCAATGTTGCTTGGTAATCTTAAAAGATGAAGCTATATTCTTTTCTTCTAAATACAGATCTCATTCATAAATAAGAGGCTAACATTCTAAGAAGGGGCCAAAACTATGCTGAAAAGATAATTGCTCAAAATCATGGGAATGGAAGTCTTTCAGACTTGACGTTTAAACAAGTACACAGTGTATACGGTGAGACCTCCAAAGCCTTCCTGTAAACTGCGAACGGCTGGACCAGAAGCGCAATGCAGCGGCATCCTGTAACCACAGGCAGCCAGCTTCCCACATGGCCAACTCAGCCAGCAGTGGCCCCGATGCCCCATCACAGCCGCACGGCGACCAGCGCTGCCAACAGGGGCTGTGGCTTCTCCATGCCGTGAGGTCGGAGCACCGGCCCCACGTGATGCCCGCCCAGCCCCCAGGAGCCCACCAGACGCTCACCTCCCAGCACCTCCTCAGCGTCGTCCAGGAAGAACTCCCTCAGCGGGGGGCGTTTCGGCCGCTTCAGCGTGTCCAGCAACTGCTGGATCTTGGAGGACACTCTGCTGTTCACAGGGACACCTGTCACGGGAAGAGGGGCACTGAGGCTGGGCAGCCACCCCCCCCCCACCACACGAACGCATGGGATGCAAGCAGCCAGCAGGCATTGGCCCCTCAGCAGCCATTCTGGAATTAACTCATCACCAAACATCTCCTGGACGCCTTCCAAGAACTAGACCTTGCTCTGGTCCCTCAGCCGGGGACATGGTTTGACATCGCGAGTCCTCTTACACACGATTTTAAGAATAAACACTGCACCGCTTTCCCCCTGAGATGGGAGTCCGTGCACGCCGAGGGCGGGCTGTGTGCAGTGACCTACACCCCTTTAGACAGGGACCTAAGCATTTCGGATTTCGGAAACTGCAGGGGTCCCGGAACCAATCCTCCACGGGTACCCAGAGACAACTAAGCTTTGGGGAGTCACAGTTATACGCTGGTCTTTGGCTGTGTGGCACCCTGATCCCCATGCTGTTCAAGGGCCAACTGTCCTTCCGGAGTCACGTCAAGATACCTTCTGCCCATTTCACGCTCCTTGTCCCACAAGCGCACACTGCACTTCTCAGAGGCCGCAGAATGTGGCGGCTCCCGACTGAAGGGGGGCGGCACTCAGGACCCACCTGCTGCTATTACACCAGCCATGACACAAGCTGGCAACCACAGAAAACAAGCCCATTCTGCCTCCTGAATTTTCATTGTTTATAATTCTTGTCATAAATATGTGCTATTTATGTTAAGATATGAGCATATTCCTGTTACAATAATACCTTGGATTGTGAGCATAACTTGTTTCGGAAACAAACTACTTGTATTGCAAAACGTCGCTCATTTACCAAGTTAAAATGTATTAAAAATGTTTGCTTGTCTTGCGGAACACTCGTAAACCAAGTTACTCGCAATCCAATATTTTCCTGTATTTTTAAATGAATAAATATTTTTTAAAATCTTTAATTTCTAATATGGCATATATGAAGAAGACAATCCACATAAACTAAAAACTCTCTGGTGTCCTCAATAATTACTAAGAAATGCTGTTCTAGAAGAAGTAACGTCAGCTAAAGCACAGACAAACGAGTCGCCTTCAAACAGCTCATGAACCCCTGGATGAAAACAAGCAAAAATGTGAGCCAGTGCAAATCAACAAGGACACCTAAGCGGTGATGAGCGCTCTGAGGACGACGGATGTGGACAGCCGGCAAGAGCGCCCTGGGAGCTGCACTGTGCAGCAGGAGCAGGCGAGGCCGGAGGCCCGAATACCAGCGTCCAGTGGCCAGGTGGCAGCTGACACCGTAAGTCCTTCCTCCGCACGGGAGCCAGGCTAGAATCAAGAACTAGATTTACTAGTCATGCCCCTTTAGTCTCCTTTAACCTGGAACATTGCTTGGCCCTTTATGACTGACATTTTGAAAGACTACAGACAGTTATTTCTTTTTCTTAAGTAGAATATTCCCCAAATTGAGTTTCATAAGCTTTTCTCACAATTCAATCTAGGTGCTGCATTCCTGGCAGAAATGCTACCTGAACACCAGGTCCTGACCCATGGGACGGCCACCTCCCTCATGGGGACGCTGATTTCATCACCCAAAGCGCATCTGGCTTCTCCGTTACATCACCACTGTTGTTTCTTGTGCAACTGCCAAGCAGTGTGTGTGAGACACTTCAAGAGCACGCGAGCGTCCTCACCTCAGGCAGGGAACTTTCTCCCTGCACTGAACAGCTGCGGATCATTCCCGCCGGACCCACTTTTACTGCAATGGTGGCAAGGTTGTTTTCCAGCCTTAGCATTCCATTCACACAGAGCAGTCGACACTTGGCATCCTGTGTGTCTGTCAAATATCTGTCTGTCAGTCCGTCCATCATCCATCATTCACCCATCCACCCATCCATCCATCCTTCCACCCACCCACCCACCCACCCACGCATCTATCAGGAAGGACTCAGGGATGGCTCTTTTCCCAGTGGTTATGAATCATGATGGTTCTCAACTATTTGTGCACAAACTGTCCCAATTTAGCCAGTGGGACCCATGCAAGTTCACTTGTGGTGTGCCTCATCCTTTTTAGGCACTGCCTTACATTTTTCGTAAGTCGGTTCAGTCCCGTTACGCTCCCCTGCCCTGCGCTGGGTTCACACATCTCCCCAAGCAGCCCTGGCCCCCTTAGTGGGAGGGAGCAGAGACCAAGATGTGGTCGCGAGGTGCTCACTGCTACTGTTGTGTCCTTGCTTCTTCCGACAGACAGAGCTAAAAACGTACACTGCGTACACACTCCGTGTTCCCGGATACACATGCACAGCTACATGGACAACACACACGTGTGCACACACAGGTCACACTCGCATCTTAAGAGTCCAGGAGGCCACGCCGGCAACTCGACCCCCATCTTGCCCGCACGGTCCTCTGCTGCCTTTTCCGTCATATCTGGATACTCCTCTTCCAACAACATCAACACCTCTGCGCAGCACTACCATGTATGGAGTGATTTCCAAACTGCCTCACCCACAGCTCATGAAAACCTGCCCTCTGACAAGAGTCTGGGATGGCTTGCTGTGCTTCCCAATCATCCTTGGCCAAGGCTGAGGCTGAACCGGCAAACACTGTGCCCGTAACTTACCTACGTCAGCTCTCACACCCCTTGAGTGTGGCTATGGCATTCCTTGGAAATACAGTCGTGTTTGTTTATTTCCGCTTGCTTTAAGTTTTAGGATGCTGTAACCTCTTCCCATCCTAAGTTTTGGATATGCAGAACATAAACAAACTGGCGGATATCAGAACTACAGCCACGCATCACTGAAGGACGGGGTCCATTCTGAGAAGCGTGTTGTCAGGGACTCTGTCATGGTACGCACCTCACAGGGTGCTCACACACAAAACAGAGGGCACGGCCTCGCACACCTAGGCCATTTTAACAAGCTGCAAGAGAGAAGCCAGATGAAGAGCCAAACAGCTCAAAAAGTTCATTCAACACAAATCATGACAAAGCTTTCAGGGAATTAGGGGAAAAAGGGAATGTCCTCAAACTGATGAAGAGCATCTATGAAAAACCCACAGCTGACCTCACAACTAAAAAATGGAAGAGGCCGGCCGAGTGGTGCGGAGGTTAAGCGCTGGCTTGGGAAGCCAGCGGCCCCGGTTCGGGTCCCACGTATGAGGGCCAGTGACGCTGCCCTCAGAAAAAAAACAAAAACATGGAAGAGTGGATGCTTTCCCCCAACAACTGGAAACAAAGCAAGTTATGCCCACTCTCAACACATCCAACTGACACTCCTGGAAGGCGCAGGTCCTATAGTAAAACCAGAAAAATACATGTTCCTACAGGCAAATGATGTGGAATAAAAAGTAGAACTGTATACACCAACAATATGATCATGCATGCATGTGGAAAAAATATTAAGGAACCCACCAAAAAACCCACCAAAAAAGCTATCAGAACTGATATAAAGTCAATATAAAAAATCAACTGTATTTGTATATACGAGTAACAATTGAAAAAAAAATTTAAATACCATTTACAACAGCATCAAAAAAATAACATAGTTTGGAATAAGTTTAACAAAATATGTGCAAAACTTGTGCACCAAAAGCTATAAAAAATGCTACAATTTTTTTGTAAGTGCTAAAAATATGGAGAGAGATCTAGTATTTATCAAGTGAAATATACAGTATTGTTAAGATGCCAATTCTCTCCCAGTTGATCTAACTCAATGAAATACCAATCAAAATCCAGCAGAATTTGAGTAAAAATTAACAAACTGATATTTTTTTAAGATTTTATTGGGGAATTGGGGGAGGAGAACAGTGTTGGGGAATTGGGAGACGGGACCAGACAAGTTGTCGTTCTTCAATCTTCGTTGTGGAGGGCGCCAGTCACCATCTGGCTTCCCGTCGGCAGCTCACAGCCTCTCAGCTCAAGATGCTGTGTTCAATCTTAGTTGCAGGTGGGCGTAGCGATCGTCCCATGCGGGAGTCGAACCAGCAGCCTTGTTTTTAAGAGCCCACACCCTATCCACTGAGCCATCCGGGCGGCAGCTCAGCTCAAGGTGCTGAGTTGAATCTTCAGTTGCTGTTACACCAGCTGAGCCATTCTGCCACCTGTTGGAAGCTCAGTGACAATTTAGCTCGGGGGCAGCATTCACTGGCTCAGGTGGGAATCAAACTGGCTGTCCTGTTGCTCAGAGCACGCGCTCTAAGCCAACTCTTAACCAACTGAGCTACTTGGCCAGCCCAACAAACTGATTTTAAAATACATATTAAAATGCAAAGGAGGGCCGAACGAGTAGCGTGTTGGTTGGCAGCTGGCTTGGGATGCCAGTGTCCCAGGTTTGGATCCCACATATAAGAGCCAGTGACACTGCCCTCTACAGCTAAGATGGTGAACAACAGCTCCACCTGGAGCTGGGCTGCTTTGAGTCCCTGGGACGGCATCCCCTGCTGCAGTGGGCTGCCATAGGCTACAGTGAGTGGCCGGCAGCCAGTGTGAGTGGCTGGCAGCCGGTGTGGGCTGCCAAGAGCCGCTGTGAGTGGCCGTCCAGAGGCCGGCAACCAATCTGCCTCACCTAAGAGCACAATGATGATACCAACATGGGCCAGTGAAGCAACGTCCTCTGCAACTAGATCCTCCGCAACTAGACTGAAGAACAAAGGGACAGCAACTTGTGTGTTCCCCTTCCCCGGTTCCCCAACGCTGTTCCCCTCCCGCAATTCTCCAATTGAAAAAAAAGAAACAAACAAACAAAAAAAAAAAAAACAACGCAAAAGATTTGAGCAGACTCTTCCAAGAAGATAGGCAGGTGGCCGGTGAGCACCTGAGAAGGCAGGTGCTCACCACCATCAGTTACCAGGGACACACCCGGAGACCAGGAGGCACCTCTACACACCTGTTGGGATGGTTACAAGTTTAAAACGCAACAGCACCAACTGCAGGCGCGGAGGTGGAGGAACTGGGACCCCATCACCAACGGCGAGAACCAACGGGCACAGCCACTGGGGAAACGAGTCTGGCAGAGTCCCAGAGAGATAAACACAAACCTACCACATGGCCCAGCCACACGGCCCCTGGGTACTGACCCAGAGAAAGTGAAGGCATGTATCCACGCTGCGGCCTGCTCCGATCCGGCTCTCTGTGACAGCCCCCACCTGGGACAGTCACCGCGTCCCTCCCTCAGTAATAAGCAGAGAGGGGACACACTCTGCTCCTCAGCACAGGCTGTGAACCGCAGTGCATGCAAGAACGAAATCTCAAAGTGGTTCTGCCGGGGGCTGAGCCCGACACCAGCCAGTGAAGGCCGTCAGGTTCTACTGATGTAGAATCTACAAAAAGCAAACTCATCCAGCGTCAGGAGCTACATCGGTGAAAGCCAGAGGGTGGGTGGGAGGCCTGACGGGCATAGGGCTGGCAGGGGCTGCAAGGCCCCCGCCCGACTGCGGACAGGCACTCTCGTGGCGCACATGTATCCTAAAACTTACACATCACACACTGAAGCATGTGCAGTTTTTTACATGTCAATTATACCCCAACTAAACAATCAATTCTTTTTAAACACAGAGAGTAATGAATCGAATAAAAGCCTATCTAGCCAATGGAAACCCTGCTTCCTGCCGCCTCAGTGTTTTCCTTTTGTATCCAGACAAGCAGCTAAAACACTTCACAGAATTAGACCTACTGCTTAGGAGACAAAAACACACGTTCAGTCCTCTCTCTGACATTTCTGGGAGCTTTCTAGAATTCAAACCTGGTACATCGGAAAGAAAACTTCACAAGTCTGGTAAAAGACACTGGAAATTGTTTCAAAAGAAGGTATTACCCAGGACACTGTGAAACAGTGCCGACACCCTGTCCACACGTGGGGACCATGCATGTTGCTGGACCGTCTTGTGGGCTGCTGACACGAGCCTGTGGGGACGGCTGTGCCGGCAGGTATGTGGGGCAGGTGTGTGCTCATGCAGAGACTAGCTCCATTCAGCCACACTGCATCCAGATAAGCAAGTAGCCACACTCATGGTTTTCCTACAGCGTAGCAGAGCCGCAACTCATGCGCACACAGCTGACATCGGCAGGCTGTGTCCCTCTCCCTCTCCTTGTCCCCACTGGCCACACAGACATCCCCACTCACTCCCGCACATGGTGCTGCTCTCTGCGCACACGGGTCCGAGTCTGCGAGCTGGGTTTCTGTGACTGATGCCTGGCACTAACAGGGTGTCCAAGCACGGAGGACAGAGAGCCTGTGCCCTGCGGTGTCAAAGGGGAAACGGAGGCATGCTCACCGCCTGCTGTGTCCAGGAGGCTCCCGCTGCTCCGAGGGGCACCTCTCATGGAGCTGGGCTGTGGGCGCTCGCAGAGCCGATGCTGCATGAGGCCGGTGGTGACATCAGGAGGGGCCGAACACAGGTCTGTGTTTGACAAACAAACCCAAAACACAAGTGGTGGTTAATTCACAAGACTAACAGTTGCTATTTCACTCAGCTCAAGCTTCATTGGCTGAACTCTAAGAAGGGGGTATGTGTTCTAATGTGTTTTTCTGACCAGGTGCACAGGACCCTGCGCAGTTCCAGCTCCCAGACACGCCGTGTAGACTGTGTTGTGTGTGGCCGTGCTCGTCTCAGAGGGTCTGGACCAGAACCACTGTCCTCGGCCCAGACAAGTGAAGGGACCCACCCTCCACAAAGGCCGGGGGAGGTCTTACTCAGAATCTCCTGACAAGTGGAAACACATTTAACATCAGTTGCTATGGGACTATTTTTTGCTTAATATTTTTTTTTTTTTTTTTTGAGGGCAGTGCCACTGGCCCTCGTATGGGGGACCCGAACTGGGGCCGCTGGCTTCCCAAGCCAGCACTTAACCACTGCGCCACTTGCCCGGCCCTATTTTTTGTTATATTCTGAAAAAAATAACCAGGCTTTTATAAACTGCTGCCTAGCACCCCAGAGACTATGCTGATGTCCCAAAGACACAGACCTGCAAGGCTTCAGAGAATAAACCTACAAAGATACAACTACCCTCCGGCCCCACTATGAGGAGACCACCGCCGAATGCTTACGGCAGAGTGCATTCATGTCACACTGAGGGGCAGGCTGATCAGACTCAGGAATTATGATGGTGCTGAATCCCCACAGTGTGGTACATCCGTCTGTGAGCTGCTATCGCGCCCTCATCACAGATGAGTACCACTCGGGAAGGCCCATGCATGTCTGCACAACTACCAGAAGCTGTGTCCTCCATGACACTGAGGGCTGACACTCGGCCACCTGGGAGAATGGCGGCAGTCTGTCGCATGACATGTAATGGGCGGAATCATCTAAAAAATGCCCCTGCTGTCTAGATAGCACGCTAATATTGAAATTTTAAAAATTCTGATCGTTTATGTATTATTTCATAATCAAGGCAGAATACAAGCTAAGAATTTTTTAAAATATATAAAAGATGAAATTATATGAAGACAAAATACAAACTCACTACTTATATACCAAAGAACATCATTTGGAAAAATCTAACTCTAATGACAGAGTTTTCACAACCCTTGAAAAACCTTACTGTTGATGAAATTAGCATTTTAAAGTATGTCTATCACAGAGTTCCTCCAGTTTAAGAAGAAAGCTCTGGGGGGTGTGGCCCGCTGCGACCCATGGGACACACCGTCTCGGACGCACCTAACAGTGAGGAGGGATGGGGGCCCACCATGGGACCTCGGGCCGTGGTGGCCGACCCAACTTCCTGTCCTCCCTCCACATCTAGGAAACAAACCGGTAACAATCACGCACGGTCCGAGGACCCTTTCTACGGTGCTCGTGCAAAAGCGTCTGTGGCCTTCACATGCCAGCTACGCTCGGCTAGCTACCCCAGAATTTGTGCTTAAATGTGATGTCAGACAATGAAAGATTTGCAATCTTTTCCTTTCCAAGGTTCATGTAATTGACAGGACTGGATGATTGGAAAAGATTACACATCTTTAAGATTTAGCTTTGACTGACACCCTCTTCAGGTTGAGGGGCTGTTCACCTTGATGTGTGGAGGGAGAAAGGCCAGATCACAGCTGCAGCCCCAACCCCGTCTCAGGACAGCCAGGCTCAGGGACAACTGACGGACACAGCTCGGACTCGGGGACAACGATGGGCACACAGCCACGCACACAGCAAAGTGAGAAGGGGAGATGACAGGGAGGCTGCTACCAGGGGACCACGAGGAACAGCTGCGGCCACATTAAAGTGACTGTCAGGGCCGGCCGAGTGGCGCGGTGGTTAAGCGCTGGCTTGGGAAGCCAGCGGCCCCGGTTTGGTCCCACATATGAGGGCCAGTGACACTGCCCTCAAAAAAAAAAAAAAATGATAATAATAATAAAGTGACTGTCCATCCTGCACTGCCACCTGCGAAGCCTCACCCTCCAGAGACACCGTTTCCTTCTCGGGGTCCACGGGGGGCCACACACCAAACCCCAGAAGCATCAAGAACTACTCTTGTTTCCCAGCAGCCCTCCTCCAGATGAAATGGGAAGGCGGGTCCTGGTGAGCACAGGGGCCCCGTCCTGGAGGGGCTGCGGCAGCAGGTACTGACCTACGTGGGCATGAGTGGCAGGCGTCCCTCCCATGTGAGACGAGGTGGAGGACGCTGATGACGAGGTGGACGAGCCCCGGATGGCCCGCTCAGGCCAGGGCTCGGCGCCGGCTCGGCTCTGCAGCGCAGTGGACAGAAGTTGCCCCGGTCGCGGTAAACAGCCCTCATCCTCTGAAGCAGATGACGTGTCTGTGGTTAAAGTAACATGACAGGCGTGATGCAGGGCGCTCCCCATACTGGCCCAGCCCACACTACCCTTCCCTGTGCCCCCACAAGCTGCTGCCACACGTGGCCCGGGGGCATCTCAAAGGTTGCCTCAATCCAGAGGGCCTGCACCGACCTCCGGAAAGGTCCAAGGGGCCCTGCTCAGGAAACTGGTTCACGACCCAGCTTTCCCCAACTCTGTCTCGGGGTGCCACACACCGGGAGTGAGGGCAGCCTAGCTGCTAACTGGCCTCAGCGTGTCCCTGGGCAGGGTTCCACATATCACAGGGGACCCCGAGGGCTGAACCCACAGCACCTCCCCAAGTGGCAATACTGAGGGAAGGCCGAGCTCGCCCCTGAGTGACATGGTGAACTCTTGGGGGGCAGGAATGAAATGAGAGGGTCCTTCCCCAAGAAGCTGCTTCAGTCGGCAGAGCTCACTTTGACCAGGTTCTATCGGTCAAGTGACTGCAGTTCACTATAGGTTTCACAATGATTTCAAAGTTCTTTAAAAACTGGGTAGCATCTATAGTTACTCTCAGTAGAAAAAATAATTTAACAGCCATTTCTAAGATTTTTTTCAACAGTATAAAATTTTTTTTTTTTTTTTTTAAAGCCAGGAAGCAACACCCAAAGCACTGACTTATCTTGTGAATCTGGTGTGTTTGGTTCTTAAGTCACCAGTTTTGTCACTTAAGTGTCCGAGAGGAGGCCATTATGCCGACACATGGGCGGTTTATTGGGAAGCGAGCAACGTCACCACCTAAGAGAAGCTCCAGGGTGAAGTGTGCACTTCGATGGTGAAGGCAACACAAGCCACAAAACCAGCCTAAAGAGCCCACCAGGTGGCCTCGTCCTCGCCCAGTTAGGTCCTGGTAACAACGTGGTGAGTAACAGTAGTAAGATGAGAACAATTCTAAAGCCCTAATGCAGGGCACCCTGGCGGACACCCTGGCCATCCTACCCGGCTCCTACCTGGTGGGCAGACACCAGGCGGGTGGATACCCTGACGGTCCGACCCAGCCCCTACCCGGCTCTGACCCGGCGGGCGGACCCCCGGTGGTCCTACCTGGCGGGGTGCAGGCTTCCGCAGACAAAGGCACAAGAACAGAGCGTCTCTTCGAGGGCAGTGGCACCTTCCTCTCTCTGTACTTGGCCAAAGCTGCTTGTACGGCTTCCGTGTGAACATCTGCAGGGACAACATCTGTGAGACAGTCCTCCCAGCGTGGCGTGTGACATGGCACATTGAGTTTCATGCTGCTCGTTATTTTCATCGGGTGTAATGGGAACACATGCTCGGCCTCTGGCCTACACACTGGTCCCACATTTCTTTAATCATTCTTTTGTTTGTACATTTGACTTTGAAACCATGTAAATATTTTCAGCTATAGGTCAAAACTAAATAAAAGTGAAATCCCCCAAGCTGAAAATAAGATGAACAAATGAACCTGAGCGTGTCTTGGTATTGGGCATAAACTACTCCAGATGACCTTAAAACACTGTGGTTGGACTGTTTAGCCTGTTCTTCTAGAGAAACCTGCTAAAGACAACAGGACACACATGAGAAGTTTCAGCTCTGTGCAGGCACTGTTGGTGACAGCGAAGGCACGGTCACACTGCAGTGTGTACAGGTCAAGTGGGACACAGCATGTGAAAAGTGGCATGACAGTCTGGTTCTACTGTCCCTGGGAACAGAGACGCTCGAGGAGATACCAATGGAGATAAAAGCCGTAAACAGTCCACAGTCCTGAATCTCAGTGGAGATCTACGAGCTCATTGGTATGCTGTCTTTAAATAATATGTCTTACCTCTGTCCGCTGAAAATGTCTAGAAACAATGACCAGCCCAACAGCAACGAGGATTCCTACACTCAGACTGTGGTCTACACTACAATCCTCACTGAGGGACCCTCAGAAATGGTGGACGCGAGGCGGGGGCAGAGAGTGCACAGCCGAGCCTGGAGCGTCTCATCTCACCACAAGGGCAACAAGGACAGGACCCAACAGCCCCCCAGCTGTGCACTCGATGTGCAGACGTCCCAGCAGTAAGGAGGGGACAGTGTGACTATCAACCAGGACGAATGCTGGAATGTACTGAATACCAAAGCGATACTGAAAAACAAGATGACAGGACTGAAGGAACAGAGGTTTCAAAATAATGGGCTGCCATGGGAGGAAGGCAGGGACCCCATGGCTCTTCTGAGAGGGCACATAAATGGAAAGAATGGAGCCTGTCCGGGCTCTCCTGTACCAGGCAGACTGTGAGTGGAGCTTCTTGTACAGAAGTGTCCCAGCCTTTGGATGGAGGGTGACAGGATCAGTTTCACTGGAACACTCTGCAACTTTAATGAATTAACGGATCAAGGAACTGAGAACCACTGGCTGCTGACATCCCCAGGAAGAAAGATGGATGAACACAATGCCATCTCTAAAGAAACCTTGTGAACCACTGGAAACCCTGACCTGACCCTCATGGAGCCTGGGGGCTGGGTTCCAGCACAGAGAAGCCAGCAGACACAGCCCAGGCTCTGCCAGGCTGAGGGACGGGGCCGTGGTAAGAGAGACTGCTGACACACAGCAACTACTTGTGAGATATAGATCTTTCTGGGTCCTGCGTCCAAATAAACTTTTTAAAAAGTCATATGAACATTTAGATATCTGATATTAAGGAACTGTTAATTATTTTGTGAGATTGGTATTATCTTTTAGATAGACATATACTCTTCAGATACCAAGACCAAGAATATTATGACACCTAAACAAAGTAACAGGATCGCTGAGATTCGCTTCAAAGTCACAAGGGAGGGCCGGCTGAGTGGCGCGGTGGTTAAGCGCTGGCTTGGGAAGCCAGCGGCCCCGGTTCGGGTCCCACATATGAGGGCCAGTGACACTGCCCTCAAAAAAAAAAAAAAAAAAAAATCACAAGGGAGGGAGAGAGGGAGGAGGTGGAGTGTATAGACGAATGGATCCAAGCCTGAGCACTGGGGAGTTGGACAGGGGGCCCAGGGGGTGATCACACACTGTTACCTCCACTTCTGTATGTGTAAAACTTTTCTCCAACAAGATGTTTTAAAACATTTAAAAACCTTACAATGACATGGCTGATAGGGTGCTAATTTAGAAAGATGAAAAAGTCATACCTAGAAGTATTAAAATAAAACCCACAAATATCAAAGGCAACAAGAGAGTTCTGAAAGCTTCCAGAGAGAAAGAGTAAATCATTTCCAAGGATCAAGAAACAAACCGACACTACCCAACAGTAACCCCCAGGTGCAAGGCAACATAGTATCAAACAAAAAGTGGAGAACCTAGAATTTTATATCCAGCCAGATTACCATTTAAACACCAGGGTCTAATAAAATACTCCCAGGCAGACTACTGAAAACATTCATGGAAGGTGCTCAGGGGAGAGGCACATCCAGGGGCCTCTGCAACAAATGCAGCAGTGACTGGGCACACACTCTAAACTTTATGCTATCTTAGAATAAAGAAAAACGTTAGTACAGGTAAAACAACCCAGGACTGAAAAATCTAGACAGCATCAACCAATACATCCAAAGAGCTCAACAAAGCACAAGAAACAAAGAAAGCTGCAGCAAGGCACATCATAACCAAACCACTCAAAAGCAGGGACCAAGAGAAAAACCTTCCAAGTATCAGAGGAAGAAAGACAGAGTGCACGCATGGGACCAATCAGGAGCAGAGCTGGAGGACTAGTGATTTCAACGATTACTGCTAAGCCACAATCACTGAGGGCGCATGCTGCCCTGCAGACAGACGGGGCATCCACAGAGCGGGCGGAGTCCGGCAACGGCGCCATGCGTGTGGGGCTGCTTTCCGACAAAGAAGCAGAGACAAGGCATGCTCCACAAACTGATGTCCACATGCAGAAAGTGAGCTTTGATCTGTGCCTCGAGCTCATACTAAAAGATGATCACAGACCTAAAGGTAAAACCTTGAAACTATAAACCTCCCAGAAGAAAACACAGGTGAGACTCTGTGACCTTGGGTTAGGCAAAGGTTTCTTAGACACAAGAACAAAAAGGACCATCCATAAAAAAATTGATGAGTTGACTTCATTAAAATGAAAAACTCCCGCTCTTCAAAAGCTACTTGAAGAAAACGCAGAGACAAGACAATGCCTGGGAGAAAATATTAGCACATCACATTTAAGATAAAGGTCTTTTATTCAGAAAATAAAGGAGGAGAACTAGAATCAAGTTCATTAGCTGTGTGGAACTGGATGGTGGGGAGGGCGGGGCAGGGAGTAAGAGAGACTGGGGGGGGGACGGGACTGCGGCGGTCCCACAGGACACGGTGCCTGCTGCGCATGCGCTCACCCTGGGGCCAAAGGCGACGGTGCCCAGCAAGACGCCAAGGGCGGCTGTCTCAGGATTCAGAGTTCAGGTGCGTTTTACTTCTGTCCTTGAACTTGACATCTTTTATATTACATGTATTGTTCATAACACCAGAAAAGAAACATTTTTTAAATGGATATTAAGTTGGTAAAAAAGTTACCTGGTTGAAAATTTCACACTCCCTTGTTGATATACCATTTAAAATCTTAATGTTCTTTTTAGATATTCTTAAAACAAATTGGCCATTTCTTCATCTCTGTTGAAAGCTTTTCTTTATTAAAAAAAGGCTATTAAGGGCCAGCCAAGTGGCACGGTGGTTAAGAGATGGCCTGGGAAGCCAGTGGCCCCGGTTCGGGTACCACACGAGGGCCAGTGACACTGCCCTCAAAAAAAAAAAAAAAAAAAAAAAAAAAAGGGCTATCAAAAGAGCTTAAATATAAAGGAAATATACAGTCACACAATGGTGAACATGTTAAACAGCTGGAAGAGTGTGCTCAAAAGTTTCTGACATGTACTCTCTGCCCTGCATTTTTCAATGTGTGTTCTGATAATTCAAATAAGACGTCAGAGAAAAATTTAAAAACTCATAAAAGCACTGACAAAGCAGCAGAAATCTAACTGAAAGAAATCTCCAAAATCAGAAATAGAAAACCACACTGAACAGCACAGTAATGCAGCTGCCTCACAACATACAGAATCTGTGAACAGCAGCCCCAGAGCCCTAAGCAGAACAACGGCCAAAGCGTCTAAAAAACTCGTGCTGATGGGATGGTGTGTGAGCATCCCGGGGACAGCTCCGACTCCACAGGCTCCCTACCACCACTGTGCTGTGTGAAGGCTGAACTTTCTCTTAAAAACACTGGGATGCGGTACATCACCATTCCAGTGAAAACAATTCCTTCAGCAGACATTTCGAGGAAGGAAAACAGAACCGAAGACTGGGAGTCGGCTGTGCAGCGGTGCCTACCTGACCGGAAGCGCTCCTCCCGGGCGCTGGCTGGGCGCGGCCGCTGCTGCCCGGGCGCCGAGGCCACGCTCTGCAGGAGGCCAGGGGCACGGGGCTCTGCCGGCGGGGGCAGGTCCGCTCCTGAAACACATTTTATAGCAACAGCTGTGTAAACCATTTGCTTTTCCAATTCTGGGAAACCCATTTTAAACAGGGCAAACTGTACCAAACACCATGATGTGAGCACACATGCCCTGTGCGGACCCCGCGGCCCGGAACACCCCGGAACCTGGAGGTCGTGGCAGGCATGAATGTCCACCTCCAGCTCTCTCCCCACAGTGCCATCTGCAAGAAAGGTGACCTCACATGCCCGTCCCCAAGACCTGGGCACCACAAGTGGGGCTGTCAGGCAGACAGACCCTTAGGGGACACCCTTTGGCAGCGATTTTCTGCAGAATCTGAAATGCCCCGAGTCACCTTTCCTGGCACTGTCCGTGGTGTCAGCAAACTCAGTGAGAAACAGCCCACTAAGCAATCACAAGGGTATCACACAGACAGAGAAGGAGTGGAGCGGCAGAGAAAGGAGAGATGGGCACAGTGACGACAGTGACAGTGGAGCAGGGCTCGGCCGCCACTCCCAGCACTGACAGCTGTCCACACTCTGTGGCCAGGCCCCCGGCTCTCACGTCACAGCCCGACCACACAGGCCCTCAGGACACAGCACGGTGAGTGAACAAACGGGGTACAGCGCTCCAGCTCATGGAACAACCCTCGGGGCCGAGTCCTCATCTGTGACAGTGAGACCGGCACAAAGCAAAGCCTTCAGCTGTGCTGCGGCGAAATCATCAAAGCGCCTCCGGCCTCCACCCCACCCCCCGCTCTCCCAGCCCTCACCACCCCAGATGCGGCATCTAGCGCGGCCTCCGACCTTGCTGGTCAGCAACTGCCCAATGGACACTATGTAGCAGGAGTGACACTATGTGACTTCGAGGCCAGTCATGAAAGGTGACACAGTTCCCATCTGACTCTGTGACAGCACGCTGAGAGGACCCATGAGAGGACAGAGGCAGCAAGGAGCATCTCCCAGCATGGACACCATGGCCGTGGCTGAGGCCTCCAGGACAGTGGTGCTGGCTCCGTGGGCAGGGCGGTGGCCCGAGGCTGGCCGAACGGCAGATGCCAAGCAGACGGGCACTGTCACTGTTGTTTTCAGCACCACGTTCTGGGTCAGGTATGTGGTGCCAGAGAACGGGAAGCCCCTCGGGTCATCAACGTGTGCTCCTCAGAATCTGAGCGCCCAGGGTCCATGTTTACACACACACACTGCGCTCGGCCACAGCACTGGGTGGGGGGGGGGGGTGCACAGAGCCTCTGTGAACAGAAGTGCTGCCCCCATGCCCACGCGTGTGGACGCCCTGACACATTCCAAGTAGGGCACCTGGTTCTCTGAGAAAGCCTCACTTATTCAACAAAGATATAAAACCCAATGTGAAGTTACTGGAGAAAACAGTAGGTATATTTTTAATGTTAACAGATAGCAAGAGATAATTTTCCAAAAGGGTTACAGGCATTCGCACTCCCACAAGCAACGTACAAAGTGCCATTTCCCCACATCCTGTCAGCACTGGATGCTCCAGAAAGTTTAGAATTCTGCCAACCCGACAGGAGAAAAATGGTTGACTTCAATTTGCATTTCTGTACCTACTAGTAGGCTGAGCATAATTCAATGCTGATTGCCCATCTGTAGCTCCTGCTCTCTGAATTCCGATTGCTTCTCCCCAGCTCAGAGCCCCCCATGAGCCCTGGACCGCTGGGGACACCGCCCTGCACTGTGCGGGCCTCCAGCTTGGGTAGGGTGCTCAAAATGTTTTCATTTCCAGGGAACCGGTTACACCTGGTTTGCTTTTCCTTTCTAACTTCCAGGTCCTCTATCGTGTAAGCCCCACTCCAAGGTTTCTCAAGCACCCTCCTGAGTTTTATCTCCTAAGCACAAACATGGCGCGGCAGTCCTTCCAGCCCTGCTGCCCGCCCCTGGGCTCTCCTCGCCACCAGACCTCCCTGGGGAGAGGCCTTCCACTCACACATCCAGCCCTCCGGCTGTGCCTACGAAGTGCACAGTGCAGCTTTCTCACTAGCTCTCTTTTTCAAAAAAGTGTGGGCTACTCTCAGAACTTTCTCCTTCTAATGGGTTATTATTTCTAGTCCCAGGTTGAGGGAAAACCAGCCCCTGGAATTCAAACCGGACTATACTTCATGGTCACGTGTTAATGTAGAAACTGTCAGTTTTATAATATTAAGTATTTCTATTTAGGGAAGTGAGGTTTCTTCTATTTTATGGTCTTGGTTTTTTCTTTCAAATAGATTTTATGATCCTAATACAGGTTCTGTGGTTTTCTTGCTAAACGTATTGATAACAATTGACAGTTTATTGCCACTTTGAGGTGTGATCAAACAATATGGTGAATATTTAAACAAAAAGTTTATTACAGTAAAAGACACATTGCCATTAATCCCTCAAAACACTCCCCCTCGCTTCGAACACACTTATCCCATCGTTCTTGCCACTTTCTGAAGCAGCTCCGGAAGTCCTCTTTTGAGTCTTTCGAGTCTTTAGTTGCGCTGTCGTGGCTGCCTCCATGTCCTGAATCGATTCAAAACATTTACCTTTCATGGTCATTTTGACTTTGGGGAAGAGCCAGAAGTCACATGGCACCAAATCCAGTGAATAAGGTGGACGAGGACACACCGTAATGTTTTCATTTGACAGAAATTGTACCAGAAGCGATGTGTGACACGGAGCTTTCTGTTGTGATCAAAACATACTGTGAATGCTGCTGCCAAGTGCCATCCAACAGAAAGGCAGGGATCTTCAATACAGAAAGCAGCGCATTGAACCTTAAAAAGTGTGTAACAAGTTCCAACTTGTTTGATGCAGTCAGTTGGGTGTGAGCTACGGTTGAGAGAAGGTGTGTTTTAAAGTGTGCCCTAAATCATGACAATGCTCCGTATCACACATCGCTTCTGGTATACGGCAATTTCTGGCAAATAAAACTATTACGGAGTGCCCTCACCCACCTTACTCACCGGACCTGGCGCCGTGTGACTCCCGGCTCTTCCCCAAAGTCAAAATGACTCAGGACGTGGAGGCAGCCAGGACAGTGCAACACAAACGCTCATGAACTGTTTCGGAGAGTGGCAAGAACGACGGGATAAGTGTGTGCGAAACGAGGGGGAGCATTTTGAGGGGGATTCATGGCAATGTGTCTTTTGCTGTAATAATTTTTTTTACACATTCACTGTAGTTTTTGATCACACCTCATATAAAGGTGAGCTTTTCCATTAACAGGAACACTGCCAGAGGAAGGCTACAGACTCTTACACACTTGTCTTATCTCAAACCAAACCTCTTACCAATTCTAAGTTAGGTAAGAGGTCACCTGGGTGTTCAGAGTATAAAATCAAGCCATCTAAGTGAAGGTGATTGCCCTTTGTCTCTACCGTCCACCCTGCTTTGTTTTCCCACAGCACGGCACTGGCAGTGGCTGCAGACAAAGCGGCCTAAGAGTGGGCAGGGGGAGCCCTGCCATCTCACTGTGCCTGGGGCGGAAACACGGTCATATGTGACCGCTTAGTGTGACGGCTGCGGTCCATGATTGCAAACGGGCTGTCAGGCATCTCCATCATGCCTTCCTATTCCAATTGTGCTCAGCGCATTTCTGCTTTATTTGGATGAGTGAATGTCAGTGTCTAAAGCTTACCTCCCCACTATTCCTTCTGTTGCTGACTGAAAAGTGCGTCACACCCACACAGCAGCAGCATAAGGAACAGGCTCCATTAAGGATCGAACGCAGAAAACAATCAACCAAATGACTACAGGACCTCAAGGAGCTCCTGGGGCACACACTGACTGCAGTGAAAACATTTCCTTATCTCTCTAAGAGGTAGTGAAGGTCCCCAAATAGGCTGTTGGGTGTGTTCTTCACTTACACGGGTGACCTCTTTCCCTTCCCACTGAGTCTATGGGACTCAGTCTCAGGGTGCACGCAAGTCTTCCGCTGGGTGAATTCTGCTTCGGTGTCATGTTCCTGGCAGGACACAGTACACGCTCGTAAGCACAGGCAGACCCAGGTGCAAACTGCACAGTTTCTTGGGGGTACACATAGAGCGGAGGCACAACTGCTGGTCACTGCTGACCTCTTCGCCTTCACCACGTCACACGAGCTGTCCACCTGCTGTCAGGGTGCTCTCCAAAAGCCCACAGCAGGGTATGGCTTTAAGCTGCATTTCTCTGATCACTGCTGAGGCTGGGCAGTCTCCATTTGCTTGTTGGCCACTAGGGTTTCCGCTTATGAAATGCTTATCCAGGTCTTCAGCCTATTTTTCTACTGGGCTTATTTGTTTTTTACTCACGTCGGGGACTTTCTGGCTATCTGAGTTCAAAATGAATCAAAATGAAATGAACAATTCAGTCCCTCACTACTAACCATATATCAAGTGCCCAGAAACTCTGGGGCCAGTGGTCAGTGCGCTGGACCCTGCAGCTGTGAGGACTCAGCGACCGCAGACGGCTCCACCGGCACTTGGGTTACACCCTCTCCTCCCACTCTGGGGCTTGCCTTCAATCTCTTCCTGGTGACTCCTGACAAAATGCAATCCTCAACCTAAACACAGTCTGATTTACCGATCTTTTCCTTTATGGTTGCTGCTTTCTGGTGCCTCTGGTGCCTGAGGCAGTCCTTCCCACCTCGGGATGGTGATAATTTTTCTGTACGATCTCCTAAAGCTGCTATAGCTTTGGCCTTTCCCCCTTGGGCCTAACACACCTGTAAGAGGGGGACTCCTGTGCCCCATGCCGTGCATCTTCCACATGGATAAGGAGCCAGGCCAGCACGTGACCTGCGCTGCTGCTCTGCTGTGAGCCCCATCCCCGCAGCGTGTACATGGTGTCTGGGCCTCATGCCCTGCCCTGCCAATCTGGCTGTTTGCCTTTGTACCCCATCACACACTGGTATTAATGAGAGCCTGGTATTAATTCTTCCTGTCCTGGAGGGCAAATCCTCCCACTCACGCTTCTTCTTTGGGTATAGTTTGAATCCCTTGTTCCCTTAAATGTGTATTACCTTGTTAATTCCTTGTTAAATTACACACACACTCAATTTGTTGAAATGATGAATGTATTGACTCTACAGATCTCGGGTGAGAAGAACTGACGACTTTTTTTTTCTTAAGATTTTATTGGGGGGGCCGGCCGGGTGGCGCATTGGTTAAGCGCTGGTTTTGGGATGCCAGCGGCCCCGGTTCGGATCCCGCGTGAGGGCCGGTGACACTGCCCTCTACGGCTAGCAACGGCTCCACCTGGAGCTGGGCTGGGCGAGCCCCGGTGATGGTGTGGGCTGCAGCCCCTGCTGCGGTGGGCTGCCGTAGGCTGCAGTGGGTGGCCCGCAGCCAGCGTGAGCGGCTGGCAGCCAGCACAAGCTGCCAGTGGCCGCGGTGGGCGGCATCCGGAGGCCAGCGGCCAATCTGCCTCATCTGGGAGGAGCGCGGTGACGATATCAACGGTGAGGCAACATCCTCCGCGGCTAGACTGAGGAACAAGAAGACGGCGGCTTGTCTGTTCCCCTTCCCCGATTCCCCAGCGCTGTTCCCCTCCGCCAGTTCCCCAATGAAATCTTTAAAAAAAAAAAAAAAAGATTTTATTGGGGAATCGGGGAAGGGGAACAGACAAGTCGTTGTCCTTTTTGTTCTTCAGTCTAGTTGTGGAGGATGTCGCCTCACTGGCCCATGTTGGTATCGTCATTGTGCTCTTTCCGGGTGAGGCAGTCGCTCACCGGCCATTGGACGGCCGTTCAACTTGGCTCATGGCAGCTCATGAAAGCTCATGCTCGCTGCTGGCCGGCCCGGCTATAGTCTACGGCATCGCCAGGGACTCACAACAACCCAGCTCCAGGTGGAGCTGTTGTTCACCATCTTAGCTGTAGAGGGCAGTGTCACTGGCCCTTCATGTGGGATCCGAACCAGGGCCCTGCTGCTCAGAGCTGGCATCCCAAGCCAACTCCTAACCAACGCGCCACTCAGCCGGCCCTAGAACTAACATCTTTACAATATTCGTTGTGAATATAAGTAAGGATGTTCCTTCTTATAATCCGAAAAACATTCATGTTGTACATTTATTAAAATAAAATTAATTCTATTTGAGAATGAGGTCTATACCAAACCACACTGTATATTATAATCTATGCCTCTGTATTTTATTTAATAATATATACATTATCTTAATAAAACAGGAAATTTCACCAATATTAAGCTCTAAAACCAATTTTTAATCAAGACTCATGAAACAATATAATTGTTACAAAACAATCAGATGTATCCGCCTTACCTTGAGTAAGTGGGATGTAGCGTGCAAGCAGCTTCGCCCTTTTCTTTTCATATCCTTTCTGAGTGATGTCACCTAAGACAACAATGGGAAAAGAGAATTATATTTCTTCTGAAGCACTAACATTTGTTTTTTAAGATTTTATCAGGGAATTGTGAGAGGGGAACAGCGTTGGAGAATCAGGGAAGGGGAACAGACAAGTTGCTGTCCTTTTGTTCTTCAGTCTAGTTGCGGAGGACATTGCTTCACTGGACCATGTTGGTATCGTCATTGCGCTCTTCCCGGGTGAGGCAGTCACTCACTGGCCATTGGATGGCCGCTCACAGTGGCTCTTGGCAGCTCACACCAGTTGCCAGCCGCTCATGCTGGCTGCCGGCCACTCACAGTAGCCTATGCATCCCACTGCAGCAGGGGCTGCAGCTATGCCGTCCCGGGGACTCACAGCAGCCCAGCTCCAGGTAGAGCTGTTGTTCACCATCTTAGCTGTAGAGGGCAGTGTCACTGGCCCCCATAAGTGGGACCCAAACCGGGGCCGCTGGCGTCCCAAGCCAACATGCCACTCTGCTGGTCCGGCACTAACATTTTTTATTTAAAAATTAATTCATAATGGAAAGACTACAAGCACTAATATCCTTCAACTTGACTGGATAAACACACAATGACACCCACCCAAAATAGAGTACTCTTCAGCAGTAAAAGGAACCAACTAGTGCTGAGTAAAACACCCTGGACAGACCGCCATGCATATTGCTAAGCGAGGGAGCCAGGCTCAAGAGGCAGCATACTGAGTCCTTCATTTATATGACCTTCTGGAAAAGATAAAACTATGGGGACAGAAAGTAGAGAGTGTTTGCCAGGGGACAGGTGTGAGGGAAGGTGACTCCAAAGGGGGGCACGGGGTTTTGGGGTATGATGAAGCTATTGTTTTGATTGTGGTGTTTGTCCCAGGGCCGTATGTTGGTCAAAAACTTAGAGAACTGCACACCAGAAGGGGTGGGTTTTACTGTATGTAAATAACGTTCACCTTTTAAAAACCGTGATCAGCACCCCAGGCGCTTGTCCGGAATGCAGACTCCGAGGCCATGTCCAGACTGACTGGACAGATTCTGCAGTCTCCCCAGACCCTCCAGTGATGCCCACACAGGCTCCTGGGGTGGAGGCCCTGGGCAAGGGGCCCATAGGAAACAAGCCCTCGGGGGCCATGGGAGCCCGTGGTCAGGGTGCAGGGTAAGACTGCTCTTCTCATACATGACACGGGATGGCCCAAAGATGAGAAACCATCCAGGAACAAGACAGGAAACGTGTCCTCACAGAAACAGCTCTCAATTCAAGCGCAGGCGCCGTGTGCTTTCCAAGGCAGCACCTGGCCGTTCACACTGTCTGTCACATTCTGAGGGCTTTATTTAGACCAGAAATACGTGTGACCGTTTCCACTAGTAGCTGGTTCTTCGGTGAACTGTCTTCAGTGGAAAGCTTCTCATGTTCTGCAAGCCCTCCTCTCAGCCCTGGACCTGCCCTCAC
Organism: Aselliscus stoliczkanus; assembly: GCA_033961575.1. Lineage (NCBI taxonomy): Eukaryota > Metazoa > Chordata > Mammalia > Chiroptera > Hipposideridae > Aselliscus > Aselliscus stoliczkanus. The sequence continues at coordinate 176,458 of CM066729.1, forward strand.
TCCCCGCCTTGCTCAGCAAAGCCCTTGCACTTCCTTTAGATGAACTCTGACTGCAGTTTGCTGTCACAAGGCCCACACCTCTGCAGCCTGACACTAGGTGAAGCCTTACTGAAGGCCTCTGAGCAGACAGCATGTCACCGTCCCACCGAAGATGAGCCGGAGGCCAGGGAAACACCTGGTCCAGCCCTCAGCGGGCAGGGGCTCTGGGACAGCCAGGCGGCCTCGGCGCCCACCACGGAGCAGCTCAGACAGCAAACCCTAGGGCAGGCCCGCCCCACAGAGCTTGTCTCGCTTAAGCCCATCAGCCTTCCCCATATTTATCCTCCAACCTGCCTTCCCAACGCGTTATTGAGTGCAAGACTTCCACCCACACAGAGCAAAGCAGAACTTCCAAACAGAACCCAGACACCAGAATAGTCATGCCCTGCATGCATAACAATGTTTGGGTCACCGGAGGACCCCCGACGACACAGTCCCCCATGATTACAATGGAGCTAATGATTCCCGTCACCTAGGGTGTCGGAACGTACACCACTCAGGTGTGTCACAAAGCTGGTATACACAGACCCGTTTCCAGGGGTATGAAAGTATAGCACACACAATTTCCTGCAGTGCATAATACTCCACGATAAATGATTATGTTACTGGTTTAGGCATTTACTACACTTTCTTTTTTTTTTTTGCGGGCAGTGTCACTGGCCCTCATATGTGGGACCCGAACTGGAGCCGCTGGCTTCCCAGGCCAGCGTTGAACCACCGCGCCACTCGGCCAACCCCACTTTTTTTTTAAAGATTTTATTGGGGAATTGGGGAAGGGGAACAGCGTTGGGGAACCAGGGAAGGGAAACAGACAAGTTGCTGTCCTTTTGTTCTTCAGTCTAGTTGTGGAGGACGTTGCTTCACTGGCCCATGTTGGTATCATCATTGTGCTCTTCCCGGGTGAGGCAGATCAGTCGCCGGCCTCTGGATGGCCGCTCACAGCAGCTCTTGGCAGTTCACATCGGCTGCTGGCTGCTCATGCTGTCTGCCGGCCACTCACTGTAGCCTATGGTAGCGCACTGCAGCAGGGGCTGCAGCCTACACTGTCGCTGGGGCTCGTGCAACCCAGCTCCAGGTGGAGCTGTTGTTAGCTGTGAAGGGCAGTATCACTGGCCCTCATATGTGGGACCCGAACCGGGGTCGCAGGCATCCCAAGCCAGCTCTTAACAACCGCGCCACTTGGCCGGCCCAAGCTTTTTAAAAATAATACAGGACAGGGCCGGCCGAGTGGCGCGGTGGTTAAGTGCTGGCTTGGGAAGCCAGCGGCCCCGGTTCGGGTCCCACATGTGAGGGCCAGTGACACTGCCCTCAAAAAACAAAAAACAAAAACCAAAAAAAAAGATAATAATAATACAGGACAATATCTTCATGACCATGAGGTAGGAAAAGACCTCTTACACAGGACAGAGCTCACTAGCCATAAAGGAGGAACAAAAATACTTTAGACCTCTACTGTAATGCACAAAGAAATAATAAAGGCCAAATAATGAAAATACCTTCTGCTCTAAGTATGTTGCAGACCTTGAGGTGGGTGGATTAGTTTCCTGTGGCTGCTGGAACAAATGACCACCAACTTGGTGGCTTAAAGCAAGAGATATTTACTCCCTCACAGTTCCGGAGGCCTGAAACCCAGTCAGTTTCACCAAACCAGAGTCAAGGCGCCAGGAAGGCCACACTACCTCTGAAGGCTGGGGGGGACCCGCCCCTGGCTGTCCCCATGCGTGCGCCCTGCCTGCCCACACTCCTGGGCCTGTGGCCGCATCTCTGCCGCCTCTGCCTGGGTGCTCACACTGCCTCTCCCCCGGTTCCTGTGAGTCTCATCTCCCTCTGCTTCTTATAGACACTTTCGATGGTATGTGAGGTCCACCCAAGAAACCCAGGGGTCTCATCTCAAGATCCATAGTTTCAAAGACACTTTTTCCAAATAAGGTAACATTCAAAGGTTCCCAAGGATTAGGAACCGATTTCTTTGAGACTATCAATAAGGGCACTACAGTGGACGACCAATAAAGAAATATATACATCTATCAAATTGTTATCCTGTTAGGAGAAAGAACACGTGCCTCCTTGAGTTCCCTTGGGAAGGGCAGAAGTCTCTAGGTCAGTGATGCCAGCTTCACCTGCATGAAGTGACTCCACAGATACAGTGACCGACTGTTGTTACACGTCACACACACACAGCAGCCTGGCCCCCTAACCGGCCTCACTGGGCTCCCTGCTGCCTCCCTCCGGTCCTTTCCTGGCATAGCAACTAGTGCATCTTTAAGGACCTCAGTGGCCAAAGCAGAAGCTCCAGTGGATCCTTGTCACACAGAGAATGGAAGCCAAAGCCCCCGAGGCCTGGCCTGGCCTCTCCCTCTCGTCACACCTCTCGTCCCACACCTCGTCAGGCACAACCCTCCTGCGGCTGTGGGCCAACTGACCCACCTGTGTGGGCTGCTCTCTCCCCAGTCACATGGAAGGCTCCTCCTGTCACTCAGTTTCCCTGCCCACAGGTGTTCTCCAACCACCAGCCTGAAGTCACCTCCCCACAGTCTCAACCTCCCTCCCTCGACCAGCTGATAAAAGAAAGCTAATGGACAAGCAAATGGTGTCTTTCTTTACTGCAGAGCCTGGAGATGTAAGAGGTGAGCGGGCCAGCTGGGCCCCTGTTCATGAAGCGTAGCCACGGACAACACAGCCCGCCACGGTCAGAGTCCTGAGAAGAGTGAGTCACTCATATGCACACATGGCCAACTGCCACGTGCCAGGCGGCACCTCAGAGGGCCGGACCGTCAGCAAGGGAGAAGACACTTAGACCAGCCCTCCCAACACGGGTCCAAGTCGCTGAGCCACACCTGGGTCCTCCAAGCAGCACATGCTATGGCAGGACCGGGCATGCCACAGCTTCATGTGCGAACCATGCAGGAGCTGCAGGAGGCTGGGAAGCCGCCCGAGAGGACACAGGTGGGGCCTCGGGGACGGAGGGGAGAGGCGAGCAACTCGGGCAGAAACACCTTAGGCCGAGGCAGCTCCACTAACATCCGGCCAGTGCGCAGCCCGGGAGCCCAAGTCCCCTGAGGAGTCAGCCTGCTGTTGTGTCCCTGCAGTGGGAAGCCTGGCTGGGTGGGCAGGCGGGGACCCGGGGCCCAGCAGGGATGGCCACAGCGGGATCCTGGCCAGGCGGCCGCAATCGCCTGTTAGGTGGAACTGGAGTCCTCATCTCACCCGAACCATCTCTTCCTGCAGGTTTGGAGAACAAACACCACATCCTGGTTCAAACACTCCCTGCGGCACAGATCTGTCCCGTGATGGCTTCACTGAACTGGGAAACTTATCAAAAAGCTAAGTATTCAGCCAATTATGGAGATTCTTGACTTAAAACAGAACAAACACCATGTTTAAAACATTAAAATGCCTAAAATGTGCTAGGTGCTGATAGAATGATGAACAGATCAGAACGTCCTCTTGAAATGCTCCTGTGAAGTGGCAAAGAACAGACAAGCCAATAAACACAGAACTGTGACAATCCTCATTATGGGACACATAAGGGCAGGCCGCTGGGGGTGGGGGTCCTTACAGGAAGGCAGAGCTGCAGAGACAAAGTGAAGTTTACACTGAACTCTTAAAACAAAAGCTGGAGGGCCGGCCGAGTGGCACGGTGGTTAAGAGCTGGCTTAGGACGCCAGCGGCCCCGGTTCGGATCCCACGTATGAGGGCCAGTGACACTGCCCTCTACAGCTAAGATGGTGAACAACAGCTCCACCTGGAGCTGGGCTGTGCGAGCCCCGGAGACGGTGTAGACTGCAGCCCCTGCTGCAGTGGGCTGCCATAGGCTACAGTGAGCGGCCGGCAGCCAGCGTGAGCTGCCAATAGCCGTGGTGAGCGACATCCAGAGGCCAGCGACCCATCTGCCTCACCCGGGAAGAGCGCAATGACGATACCAACATGGGCCAGTGAAGCAACATCCTCCGCAACTAGACTGAGGAGCATAAAGACAGCAACTTGTCTGTTCCCCTTCCCCAATTCCCCAAACGCTGTTCCCCTCCCCCAATTACCCAATAAAATCTTTAAAAAAAAAAAAAAGACAATTAGATTCTCTTATCGGCCGCAATGTTGAACGTGTTGCAATATGTGGCTATGGCTGTAATTCAGGAAGCAAGTCTAGCTGCCACAGACACGCGGAACAAGGGAGGAACATTCCACAGCTTTTCCTAGTCACTGTGGACACTCTCCACGGTGGTGTAGGCACATCAACATGAGCAAGTACTAGTTTCTTACAAAACAGCTGTGAAACAAACGGAACAACGGCATCCACCAGCTTTTCTTACTGTGACATCACAACCCACTGCTCTAGCTTTCAAGTGGGTCTTGTACCCAGGTACGAACTTGTAGCACAATGCCTTCATCATCTGGAAAATCCTGGTCTGCGGAATTACGCAGATCTTCCAAATGTTGACACTTTTCACTAAATAATATAAAAAACTCACATGCAGGGCCGGCCGAATGGCACGGTGGTTGGGCGCTGGCTTCGGAAGCCAGCGGCCCCGGTTAGGGTCCCACATATAAGGGCCAGTGACACTGCCCTCAAAAAAAAACAACAAACAAACAAAAAAACAAACTCACATTCATTAATATTGGCACTGATCTCATCAAAAAGTCCGTAAGGACTGGGAAGCTGCCATGTTCATGGTCACAGATAAAAGTTTTCAAACCTGTAATTTTTGCTTGAAAGCACAAACATTATCATTGACCATAAATTCTGACAGTTGTTCTCCATTTATTTTCCAGAAAAATGTCCACCAAATACTCAAGACTGAATAAGTGCAGTTTGTCCACCCATTTTTCCCAGTAAAAATGGCTTTCCACTATAAAAGCGGTAGCTCCTTTGGCAGCTCTAACTGCACAGCTGCCCCTCAGCACAGGCCCTGGACGTCGTGGCGAAGTGGTCTTCGTGTTTCCTCACAGAGAGGATGACAGAAATGAGGACTCGAGGGTCAAAATTTAAGAAATTACTATTCACTGCTTCATCCAGGACGGACATGTTTAAGTGAAAGAGACCTTTTCACTGCAGGTGGGGAGGTGATGAAGAATGCCTCGTGACCTGGACCCTTGCCACAATTTGTCCTATGGCACCAGCGGTGGTACCTATGTTGCTTTTGTACCATCAGTCCAAACACAGAGAAAACAAATGCCATCTTAGAATTGTTATGAAACAGTCTTCTCTCACAGGCCCCCCAAAAAGGGCTCGGGGACCCCCAGAGGTCTGTGTGGGAACCATGTGTGGGAACCACTGGCAGATTGCTTCTGGAAGGAAACACAAGAAAAGATAGCAGAGGCCACCTCCGGGCCTCTGGGGAGAGGCCGGGGCGGGAGGGAGACTCCCCTGAACCCAACATTTCCTGACTTGTTTCATTTCTCTGCAGTACGTACCTCGTTACTTTAACACAGCATTTTGCAAAGCCTGATGATCAATGGAGAAACAGCTAAACCAAGCCTCTGACAGCCCATGCAGAAGTGTTGATCTAGCACCCAGCAGGCCACAATTACTGAATGAATGTGTGTGTGTGTGTACACACACACACACAACAATGCCAAAAACAAAAAGAGGGGCAAGTGTGACAAGAGACTTCAAGGAAGTAGCTACACCAGAGAGCATCAGGAGAGGCTCACAACAGGCTGTCTGAGCCCGGTTTGGACCAGTGAAGAGAACTTGGACACGACAACTTCAGTTCACCACAAAATATTTAGGAAGCACAGCCAACGTTTATTGATGTGAAGTCAGTATCAGGCTGTCTTACTGAAAACTAACTATATCACAAATTGTAGAAATGAAAGATATTTAAACAGGAAAAACAGGACTTTCTGAAAGAAGTCCCTTCCGCTACACCCCTGAACTTTTCCCCTTTTCCTGACTCCGTCCAGGCGGTGCCTGCATTATCAGAACACAGGAAAACAAGAAACCAGTTAAAGCTGCGACAGACCTATTAACCAAAATAAAGAAACAGCAGTGAGGCAAATGCAGCCTATTGTGTATGAATTTCCTTCCCAAACCACTGCAGGCCACTGAAACAAAAAGAAACTCTTACACCATTGCCCCCATTTTAAAGCCTTGATACCGTGGAGAACCCAAATCAAGGTGCAGTATATCTAAGGTAATTGGATACAGTAATAGGTAAAGCACAAGTGTTTGGGAATTAATTCTTTCTTTAAAACATCAAGGTTATACTCTAATAACCTCCTTTTCATCCTCAGACATCCTGATATTCTTGGAGAGGCCACATGTGCATTTTTGTGTTCCCGGGGGTAGGGGGTCCAGGGAGAGTGGGCTTCTGTGCAGCTTGACCCTTCATCCTCAGTTTCAAGGAACCCTAAGTCCAAAAGGGTGAGCCAGCCAGGAAAGCAGGGAGCAAGACCACAGCTGTGCTTTACTTGCCTCTTCAGAAGCCCTATGGGAAGAAATCAGTGCATTTGGAGACCGGAACCTTCCCTGAAGGCCACGGATCCAGGGAGGAGGCTGGAAAACAGGCCACCTATGAACTATGAAGACATGGTGTGTTCATCCTGTCACTGCTGGAGCACAAGCAGCACGTTGTACAGGACCTTCCGGGTTGTCCAGGTGTCTGTGTCACTGCCAGCCTCATGCAGGCAGCATTTGTCTGTGCTCCGTGCCCTGTCCCCTCCCACCTGCCTAGCACAGTGCCAGCTCTAAGCTCTAAGCAACAGCTAATTCTGCCGACCGCGAGTGCTGTGAAGTCATCCTGTCGTGACATCACTTTATTCACAATCAGAAGTTTCTCTCTCCTCCCAAACTGCGGGGGTAGAGGGGGCACAGGGCAAAGTGAATCCCACTTCTACTGCATCAGGATATAGAAATAATAACGACAAAATTAAGTTGGGTTGCTGTGGGACTATGCTTCGTTACCAATTACATAAACCAAGCACTTGCACACAACTCTCTGATTCTCCACACAAGGACAGCGGGATGTCCATAGGCTGGTGCTCACCTCCTCCTACAGCTGACCAAGCCCAAGTTGAGAGATGTTATAATTCAGGGGACACTGATATCAGTCAGTGTGAGAAGATGCCAAAAATCTGCCTAAGACATTCCCCATAGCAAAGCATCTCTGAGTCCAACAGGGAGGCCCCATGTCAATACCCATCACGACACAGACTGAGGAAGGCCAGCGTCAAAGGTGTGGAAACACCCTGGGAGCAAGGCCAGCTGTGACTGTACCTGAGCAATCACTGACCTATTTGGGCCAACAAAACAGGTGTTGGGCTGGTGCAGAAGCCAGGCTCCCGTGTGCTTGGCTGCCACTGCACTCTGCTGTCCCTTCCCTTTAGCACTTTGTCCACGGCCGTCCCCGGCTTCGCCTCCACGTCCAGGTCCCTGTCCACGTACAGCCTACGCCCTTTACTCACCTAGCCCTCCTGCACCGACATCTAAAATGACACAGTCCAGACAGACTCAGCAGCCCAGAAGCAGTGTTCACTGAAGCGCGCTTGGCTTTATGCGTTCCCTACACACACTGTGAAGTTCTTCCAGGAAAGAATGCCATCTCATGTCGCCACGCACTCCTAGAAAGCACGCAAACCCATGGCCACAAAGCCACAAGGCACTGCGGCGATGCGCACCGCGCTCGAAACGCCGAGAATCTAGACGCGGCCGCGTGCTTTTCCCCGACGAAAAGCTGACAAATCCAGGGCAGCTCCCGTCGGAGCCGGTTCTGATGTGACTGTCACCCTTCCCACGCGCCTCCGATCGCCCACTGCCAGCCCGCCACTCCCCACCGCACCGCCACTAACACCCGCCACTCCCCACCGCACCGCCACTAACACCCGCCACTCCCCACCGCACCGCCACTAACACCCGCCACTCCCCACCGCACCGCCACTAAACACCCGCCACTCCCCACCGCACCGCCACTAACACCCGCCACTCCCCACCGCACCGCCACTAACACCCGCCACTCCCCACCGCACCGCACCTAACACCGCACACTCCCCACCGCACCGCCACTAACACCCGCCACTCCCCACCGCACCGCCACTAACACCCGCCACTCCTCACCGCACCGCCACTAAACACCCGCCACTCCTCACCGCACCTCACCGCACCAGCCACCTAACACCCGCCACTCCCCACCGCACCGCACCTAACACCGCACACTCCCCACCGCACCGCCACTAACACCCGCCACTCCCCACCGCACCAGCCACCTAACACCCGCCACTCCCCACCGCACCGCCACTAACACCCGCCACTCCCCACCGCACCAGCCACCTAACACCCGCCACTCCCCACCGCACCGCCACTAAACACCCGCCACTCCTCACCGCACCAGCCACCTAACACCCGCCACTCCTCACCGCACCGCCACTAAACACCCGCCACTCCTCACCGCACCAGCCACCTAACACCCGCCACTCCCCACCGCACCGCCACTAAACACCCGCCACTCCTCACCGCACCAGCCACCTAACACCCGCCACTCCTCACCGCACCGCCACTAAACACCCGCCACTCCCCACCGCACCAGCCACCTAACACCCGCCACTCCTCACCGCACCAGCCACCTAACACCCGCCACTCCCCACCGCACCGCACCTAACACCGCACACTCCCCACCGCACCGCACCTAACACCGCACACCGGCGCCGCCGCCACAGAAACTCCGGGAAACGTGGGCGCTGCGTCCCGAGCAAGCTGCGGGCCGGGCACCTGCGGGGCGCCGCCTCGGGGGAAGGGGCCGCTCACCTTCCGACAGCTCCAGCTCCAGCTCCGCCAGGCCCGCCCGCACCTCGGCCGGCAGCGGCGCCGCGCCCAGCGGGCCCCCGCGGGCGGCCATGGCTCGCGCGCCGGCGGGGCCGGGCTCAGGGGGGCGGCCGGGCCGGCTACGGCGCTGCCCTCGGCCCCGCGACCCGCATCGCCCGGCGGGAGGGCGCGGCCCGGGCGGCTCCGCACCGGGGGCGCGGGCACGAGCGGGGCGCGGGCACGAGCGCGGGCCGCTCCGCGCGCCTCACGGCCGGACGGGCCTCCGCGGAGCGCGCGTGCGCGGCACGGCGGCCGGGGGGGCGGGGCGTCCAGGACCCGCCCGGCAACACCGACGGCGCGCTCCCATTGGCTGCGAGGACGCGGCGAGGTCGCTCCGAGCTCCTATTGGCAGAGGCTGGAGAGCGTCACTCCCGAGAGGCCCTGCGGGAGCCCCTCCGCACGGCCCGCCTCCCGAGGCGGGGCTCCCGGGCGGAGGAGTGGCCGCCGCCTCCCCGCGGTGCGGGGTCGGGCACCGCGCCCACCACGCGGCCTGGCCGCCCCGGGGCACACGCGACGCTCCGGCGGCGGAATGCCGGGGCCCCACAGGCCCTCATAGGTCTCAACTCGTGTTTTTTTAGTCTTCATTGAGGAATCGCAGACGGGAACAGTGTGGGGGATTGGGGAAGCGGAATTATTTTTTTCCAGGACCCGTCGGCTCTACGCCAAGTTGTCCTTCAGGCTTAGTTGTGGCGGGTGCAGCTCGGCTCCAAGACCCGTCATTGCTTTCAATCTAGTTTGCGGGGACAGCGCGGGGGAGCAGCCCACCATCCCATGCGGGGCTGGAACCGGCAACGCACACTCTCACCACCTGAGCCGTCCTGCCACCTGCTGGCAGCTCAGCTCAGGCACAGCTCACTGGCCCATGTGGGAATCGAACCGGAAGCCCTGTCGCTCAGAGCTCGCGCTCTTAACCAATAGCACCCCCCAGCCGGGCCTAACCATTTGCTTTTCAGAGCAGCCTTGGGAAGTGTAGTGTTGACCAGAAGCTGCTCCTGCAGCCATTTCAGACCGTGAGGTTACCTTAGGAAGTTGGAGGACAGTGGGGACGACACAGTAGCCTGGGGGCTTGGTGGAGCTGAGCTGAGGGACCCGCTGATCCTGAAGGAGCTGTCCCCACATACGTACCGGACGTGTGTCTGCATGGTGCAGGGCGGACTGCACTGAACATGAGTACACACTTCCATCCATGGAGAGCCACCTTGTGGAGCCCACATCAGGTGACAGTGAGGCAGGGGCATAGAATCTGGCCGTTGTGCCCAGCACAGAACATCGGTGATGACCAGTGCCTGCTCCCCAGCTCACCAGACTGGCCAAAGCTCTGCTGGGCTGCACACACTTCTCTGCCCAATCCTGCGTCCTGCCCTCCTTTCACAGGTGTCGGTGCCAGACAAACACCTTGTCCCTCAAATTCCATCTCAGCATCTGCTTCTGCATCCTGCAGCTGGTTCCAGGAGAGTGAAAGCAGGTGATACGCTGGGGTGTGAGGCTACTCACTTCGCGTGTGGGTGGAGCACTCAGCCCTGGGCACAGGTGGTGATGGAATGTCAGTTTTTCATGGGTGGATGATGTGTTAGGCCTTTTACACATAATGGAAGTGGGAGCATAAGGAAGGATAGTGGCATTGGGTGGCTAGTCCTTACTACTGATGGCTGGCAACAGGCACTTACTTGAAAGCCACAGATCTCTTTGGTTCCATGTAAAGAAACCCTCATCTCCTACATTTAGACAACAAGACAAGGGCCCTGCCCAAGAATTAATACCTCAGAGATGGTGAACGCCCAGTCGAGGCAGTTATGCTAAATTTGGGGCCCTAGTTGGGAAAAGCTGGGCCCATGACATGGATTGGAGCTTATATCTGGGTAGGTGCCCTCAAAGGTTTTGAGTCCCCAAAGAACCTTGAACCTTTCCTGCCTGCCCTTGTGGCTCATATGTCCCCACCTACTGGACACCAGACACATAATGATGGTTATTTCTTAGCATAATTCAGCTGGAAACATGATGAGATAGGAAAGGGACTCTAGCACTCTTCCCCTCAATTGTGTATTACTTTCTAGAGCTGCAGTAACAAAGCACCACAAACTGGATACCTTAACAGAAACTTGTTGTCTCAATTCTGGAGGCTAGACGTCAGAACAAGGTGCCAGCAAGGGCTCTGAGGGCTCTGAGGGCCAGTCTGTCCCTGCCTGGCTGCTAGCTTCTGGTGGTTTGCTGGCAGTCTTTGGTGTTCCCTTGCTTGTAGATTGATCACACCAGTCTCTGTCTTCATATGGCTTTTCCCCTACATGTGTGTCAGTTTCTGTGTCCAAACTTTCTGTTTATAAGGGCAGCAGTCATTGGATTAGGGCCCACCCTTAGTGACCTCATCTTAATTTGATCATCTGCAGAGACCCAATTTCCAAATAAGGTTACATTCGCAGGTACAGGGCGCTAGCATTTCAATATCTTTTGGGGAGTGGAGGCGATACAGTTCAGCCAATAACAAGCTGTAAGACCCAGCCAACAGGTATACCAGGAGCTGGGAAAGTTTGTGTTGGGCTGGATGATGAGTGCGCTTGATGAGTGGTGGCCCCCAACATTTTTAATTCACCAGCAGGACCTCTGCAAGAGTCAGAAGGGGGCTGGAATGGAAAATCAGGTAGAGAATTTATGGATTTAGGATTAACCCTTTAGGATACAGGATTTAACACCCAGGCGGACTGCATGCAGACTTGCTCAAAGGATGGCTTCTAGGATGATGGTGTGTCTGTTGCTACATTACACGTCACTACACACTTAATGACTTAAACCAAAAACCGTTTACAGGCATAACTCGTTTTATTGCACTTCACAGGTGTTGTGGTTTTTTGCGTTTTTTTTTAAAGGTTTTATTGGGGAATTGGGGGAGGGGAACAGTGCTGGGGAACTGGGGAAGGGGAACAGACAAGTTGCAGTCCTTTTTTTTTGTTCTTCAGTCTAGTTGTGGAGGACATTGCTTCACTGGCCCATGTTGGTATCGTCATTGCGCTCTTCTCAGGTGAGGCAGTTGCTCGCCCGCCTCTGGATGGTCGCTCAAGGCGGCTCTTGGCAGCTCACGCTGGCTGCCGGCCACTCACTGTAGCCTATAGCAGCCCACTGCAGCAGAGGCTGCAGCCTACACCATTGCCGGCCATCTTAGCTATAGAGGCAACACTCACCATCTTAGCTACAGAGGAAACCAGGTGGAACTGTTGTTCACCATCTTAGCTCTAGAGGGCAGTGTCACTGGCCCTCTAATGTGGGATCCAAACCGGGGCCGCTGGCGTCCCAAGCCAGCTCCTAATCAACGTGCCACTCGGCTGGCCCTAGACTCCATCTTCTGAAGGGAGGAGGATCAAAGAATTTGCAGGTAGATTTTTATACCACCACAAGTGGCAAAAGCTGTGACCCTCAGTAAAAAAAGCTGAAATGACAGGATTGCTGTGGTGGACTGGTGGAAGGGAATAAAAGGCTCAGGGGTGTGGGTGTGCTGAGAATTACATACTCATGTTTCCTGAAGATCCACCAGGTGGTTATACATCACGTAAAAGCACAAAGAACACATTTACAAAGTCCAAAGAAACAGGCTGATGAAAGGGGCATTGATGTTATTAGAATGTCAGTGGTGGCTCATCTTTGTAGGTAAGAGCTAACGGTAGGAAAGACTGCTCCAGAGCTTGACTGGGTGACAGCAATGGGGATGATACGGTCAGTCCAAAGACAAAAGAGGCCAGGAGGCAGCACTGAACTGACAGAGGTCAGAGGATCGCAATTATAATGGCCAGCAAGGTTTGGGTGGCAGCCAAGAGAGCCTGACCTGTAGAGAGTACAGAAATGGTTAATAAAACATGTCACCTCTATAGGCAAAACAGATGGGCAGCTGAGGATACTGCCAGCAGGAAAAAGTCTGGGATTCATGACTAGGAAAATCAAGATGGTTGCCCAATAAAAAATCATGACCCCACACCCAGTTTCTGGAGCTGAGTCAGTTTTCAGACATGGAACCCACTTACTGATGCAAAGAAGGACCCCACAATATACACAAATGAATCCCCAAGTCGTTTTCCAAAGGACCCAATAGCCATTTCCTTTGATAATCACACCCTGGTTGGAAAAGTGGGTAGCCAAACATTTTGCAGTCTTATGGCCCAGGGTCTAAATGGACCTTGATGCCTGGACACCTGGCTCATCACTGTGGCCTCATCAGGCTGGCTACATACAGTGGCCAGGAAATAACAGAGTCCTGCCCAAGGTCCCGCTTGCAGTAGGTCCACCGAGCCTGTGGTCATCTCCTGGGTTCCCAGCTGAGTAATTGGCATTGACATACTTGGCAGTTAACATTTCTCTCACATGGGGTCCCTGACATGTTAGGGTTAGAGCAGTCACAGTAGGAGAAGCCAAGCGGAGCCCTTTGACATGGCCCCATCCCTACCATGATCACAAAACTGCCACATCCAGAGGTGGGAATAGCAGAGTTTGTGCCACTTTTCAGGTAGTCCCCCAAATCTTATAATGCACAACCCCCACAGAAATTGGAAAGATCTCGGAAGATGACAGTATTACCACTGCAAACTCAACCAAGTTGTCACCTGATGGCAGCCTGTGCCAGATGTGACAGGTGGCTGTCAATTTGGTGTGTTCCTTTCTGTCCCTATCAGAAAAGAGGATCAGAAATGCCACACTCAGCTGTACCAAAGATAACCGTTTTGGTGAAGGCTATGCTACCTCTCTTGCCTTCTCATAGTCCAGAGACAACAGGACCCCTAGATGTCCTGGACTATATTACGTCGTTACGTTATATCGATGATGTCACATGGATCGGGCAGATGAGCACAAGGCGGAAAAGATGCTGGAGACCTTGCTAACAGGAGTTCCAGAGAGTGGGAGATGAACCCTATCAGGATTCGGGGACCTGCTATGTCTGTAACATGTTTAGGGGGCCAGTGGTCAGCAGTGCCCCTTGGGCATCCCTTTCAAAAGTAAAGGACAGGGCCGGCCGAGTGGCGCGGTGGTTAAGCGCTGGTTTGGGAAGCCAGTGGCCCAGGTTTGGATCCCACATATAAGGGCCAGTGACACTGCCCTTAAAAAAAAAAAAAGTAAAGGACAATTATTGCATCTTGAACTGTTGGGACTCTTCAGGTTCTGGAAGCAGCATACCTAGGGATACTGCTCTGGTCCAGACACTGAGTGATTTAGAAGATGACACGAGCCAGGATAGAAGGTATTGTGATGGGTTACAGCTGTGATGCCAGTGGCCCTGCTGCCTGGGCCGTACGGACCAGCAGGTGGTGCTGCCTGTGGGAGCATCTGGCATGTCCCAGTAGGAGATTCACGGTGCAGGGTCCTGAAGCGCTGCCGTTCCACTCGGAGCAAGGAATGACAAGCCTCTGGTGTGCTACTGTGTCCCAATAGAGGTGGAACACCTGACCTGGGGACACCAAGTAACTGCAGCCCAATCCGCCCATTCTGAGGTGGGTTCTGTCAAAGCCACCAGTCCATCATAAGGTGGAAGTAGTACGTTCAGGATTGAGTGTGAGAATGTACGGAGGTTACAAATGAGTGCAGAACAGATGGTCCAGACCCACATGGCACCCACTGCCCCTGCGTCAGGGCCTCTCTGCCACCTCCCACCTGCGACCATGTGGGAGAGCCCTTATGACCAGTTGACAGAGGAGGGAAACTTGAGCTTGGTTCCGAGGTGGGTCGGTGTGGCATGTGAGTTCAGAATGAGTGGACGGGCTACGTGACAGCCTTACTCGGGTGGCCTTGAAAGACACTGGTAAGGGCATGTCCTGCCAGCAGAGCTCCTAGTCACCCATTTTTTGTGTAAGCGGCCCAAGGGGAGACTATGCACTTATGGGCGGTGTTGGGCGGCCTGGGTGGCTGGTTAAAGGCCTGCAGGAAAACAATGGGAATTGGGGACAAGATCTACGGGGTAGAACGGACTGAAGCAGGCACCAAGTGGGATGATCTTCATAGAAAATGCCAAGGCCCCTGGAGAACATCTAGGAAAGTAACAGCCAAGTAGACAGAATGATTTGCTCAGTGGCCATTGGACAGCAACCTCAGTACAAGGACAAAATGGCCCAGGTGGAGTTGGACGCCACTCATGAACCCAACAGTGCGGGTTCTCTGACCAAAATTAATGTAGCCACTCACTGCCACTGAATGTCTGACCTGCCAGCTATGGGCTTTCATTATGGCTCCTTTTGTCAAGAAGCTCAACCAGTTGGGCCGGCCGAGTGGCGCATTGGTTAGGAGCTGGCTTGGGACGCCAGCTCTGAGCAGCAGGACCCCGGTTCAGATCCCACATATGAGGGCCAGTGACACTGCCCTCAAAATAAAATAAAATAAAATAAAATAAAAAATAAAATAAAATAAAATAAAATAAAATAAAATAAAATAAAAGTATCAATTAAGAACTAACAGGATTTGGGCGGTCCAAGTGGCACGTTGGTTAAGAGCTGGCTTGGGACACCAGGGGCCCCAGTTCAGATCCCACATGAGGGCCAGTGACTCTGCCCTCTACAGCTAAGATGGTGAACAACAGCTCCACCTGGAGCTGGGCTGCTGTGAGTCCCCGGGACGGCATAGCTGCAGCCCCTGCTGCAGTGGGCTGCCGTGGGCTACAGTGAGTGGCCGGCAGCCAGCGTGAGGGGCCGGCAGCCAGCGTGAGCTGCCAAGAGCCGCCTTGAGCAGCTGTCCAGAGGCCAGTGAGCGACTGCCTCACCCAGGAAGAGCGCAATGAGGACACCAACATGGGCCAGTGAAGCAACGTCCTCCACAACTAGACTGAAGAACAAAAAAGAACCACAATTTGTCTGTTCCCCTCCCCCAATTCCCCAATAAAAATCTAAAAAAAAAAAAAAAAAAATAGAAGCTCAACCAGCCACGTTTACTGTATTGGAACACTTCCATCCTGGACATTTTCAGACATAGAGTCATATTCCATGCGTAGGTTTGTCTTCCCTGCCCACAGGGTCACCAGCAAGGGCTTCATGAGTGCTTGTTTCAGTGGCACAGGATGCCACATGGCATCATATCGAACGGAATTCAGTTTACAGTGAAGGACGTGCAGGAGTGCACATCACAGCAGCAGGAAGTGTGGCCATGGGGCCCACTGGCCAGGAGAGCACTGGGCCAGCCGGCTAAAGGTGCAGCTGAAGAGCCCATTTGGAGGTGACGTTCTGTGAAGATGGGGGTGCCATTGAAGGCCTTCCCAACAGGAAAGATACATGAGTCTGAACCCCGAAGGGAAGAAACAGGAGGGGCCCCGCTTACCATCACCCCTAACGGCCCACTGGGGAAGCTTCTGCTTCCTGTCCTCCCAAGTTTTGGCTGCAAGGCTGGAGTCCTGGTCCCCAAAAGGAACACTCAACAGGGAACACAAGAAGTGTTCCACTGGGTTACAGAGTGTGGGTGGTATCGGGACTGTGAGGGGCTGGCATCTAGGAACCAGCAGGTGAAAGGAGTCACTGTTGAGGGGTGGAGACGGCAGGGCTGCTGTCGGGCACTCCATGGGGGAAGATGGGTGTGGCCGGGTGACCCACTGCGAGTTGCACTCTGTTGCTCACCTGTGATTAGGAAACAAGAGTCTAACTTGCACACGTAGTGAAAGGGTCTGCCGTTTTGTTTTGTTGTCAGTTTATTACTGTTTCACATCCAGTGACACTGTCATACCTCACAAGGCCTGTGGACCCTGGGGCCCGGTGAGTCTGGCCTGCCCAACAAAATACAGTACAAGGAGTAGACAGCTACAGCCACCCCAAAGTGTGGCTGCAACAGCACTGCCGGGAAGGAGAGAGAAGCGGGTGTCCCAGTTCCTCATTCAAAATTCTTTCTTTTCTGGACAATTGTGCTGTTACCAAATGCCACTGATGCCAGAACAGGGCCAGACACAATGGTCTTCCATGTTCCCTGCCACATAAATATGGAGGTTTTCCATTTATACAGTTTTACTCCAAGTCTGAAACTGTATGTGCTGCTGCGAGGGACGTGGCCTGGCTCTGGAAGGACTGGCCCGGGATGGGGGCCCGGGGGCCCCGCCCCCGTTAGCTGGTCCTGTGCGGTCTCCGGCTGAGCTTGGACTTCACTGTGGCCAGGAGGGTCTCAGACCCGAGCCCTCCTCCACACTCACTGTCATCGCTGTTTGCCACACGCTGGTGGACACCGACATGGGACAATCGAGTCTGGAGGTCAGGGAGCCCCCAGGTTGCGGGTCCCACGTTCCGGCACAGTCGCCAGGTCTCCCGCTCCAGGTCATCGGGGCTGTGACCAGCTCCCCGTCCTGGGGCAGCAGGGCAGCTGGATGAACAGCTCGCGGACAAGACCACGGTCCTGGTCCTTGAGCATCTCTGGGTGAGGCTGGCTGGGTTGGGGACAGCTTCGCAGGCAGCCCCCGCTTCTGCTTGTCACTCGTCCTTGTTCGTGGCCGTGGGGCTGGACGGGGGGCGCGTGGCCCAGGGGCTACCAGGGTAAGGCACACAGCAGTTTGAGACGTGACTTGCAGCTGGTGCTACCGAGAGCCTGCAGCCTGCTCCTCCGCCCTCCGGTCCAGGCGACTGCTTCCGGCTGATGTCACCCGAGTGTTGGTTTGTAAATTGGCCCCTGACGCAGAGGACAAGGAAAGACTGAGGAGGAGGCAGACGGCTGCGATGGAAGGTGGTGGGCTTATCAACAGGCGAGCCGACAGGTGTGAAGTAGGCGCAGCAAGGCGAGTGGTCTCCGCCCCCGCCCTTCAGTGTATGTGGAGGCCAAACAGGCTGCTGCGTCCTGCCCACCTGTCCCATCCACGTGGCTAGCGCCGGGCTGCTGCCGGGGGCCAAGCGGAGCACATTCCAAGGAGGGTGCAGGAGGCGCCCGCTCACAGGCCCACATGTAGCCACGTCCCCGGGAGGGCTGCTCCCACATGTGGGGGGCCACTCGACGAGACGCGGGAGGTGGGGCTCACCCCGGCTCCATCACTTCTTCATGCCCTGCTGCTGAGAGGTGGCCAGCCACCAAGACATTTAAGTCCACGTGCGCTGGCAGGCGTGCTACGGCCGTGGGTCTTTCCTGGGAGGACAAATCCCTGCTCCTCTGTAGTGGAAGGAGCCGGGGCGCCATATCAAGGTCTCAGCACTGGTTTCTGCTGTTGGCAGTTCAGGCGCAGAAGTGGCAGAAGCCAGGGATGCCTTGGGGACAGAAGTCTTCCAGCCACTGTTGCCGCTTTTCATGAGTTCGTTCAGAAAACGCCATGTTGGCTAAAGAGACCGAGTGACCACCAGGCCGTGTGCACCAGATCCCACTGCCACAGCATGTCCTCTGGTGGGTGGTCTATTTGCAGACCTGTCCTGTGGACTCCTTGATGCCAGTCTTGGCGGCCTTTTCTCTGTCCAGCTGACCAGCGGGACAGCCGATTACCCATTGTGCAGGGATGCTGCTAGATCGGGAACTCAGGTCAGCTCTCCTCCACATGAAATGGACCCCCATGTGTAACATCCCAGGTTTCAGGGGCCAAAATCCCCCCAAAGCCTCCCGGAAGCAGGGCTGCAGGGCAGCTGCCCACTCTGGCTGGTGCAAGCACTCGGTGAGTGCCATCCTCAGGGAAACTCCCGTGAGGCCACACGAGCACTGAGCAGCAGCACTGCGAGGCGACCGCTCCCTCGGGTCATCTGCTTGTGCCTTCTGGATCAGCTCAGGCCGTTCGTGTCCTTGTTATGGACTGTTGAAACCCCTCCCCCTCATCGTGGTAGGTGGGGGCTTTGTGGGACTGGCATTAGGGGAGGCCGGTGTCTACAGCGGGGACAGTTCTGTGGGGCTGAGTCTTTAACCTCAGGGTGTGTCAGAATTGAGCTGAACTGCAGCACACTCGGCTGGTGTTGAATAAGGTGACACAAGGGTCCAGCAGGTCACTGCACGCACAGGGGCCTTGGGCTCCCCCTACTCCTGCCAGTGTGTCCCTGAGCCGAGCCTGTGCGCCGGTCCTGCATCGAGTTGCCTTCCCCCGCCTCTCCTTCCCAAATGGCAATACCCAGCATGACTGCTCTGATGGCCGTGTGTGGCGCTGGGCTCATGGTGTGGGACACTCTCAGCACCCAGGAGCGCCGCTGGGGGCTGGGAAGGGTCCCAGCTCAAGACTCGCTCATGGCACCATCCCCACTGGGACCCCACGGGTGAGCCCAGGGCCGGCCCCTCTGGAAGAAGTCTGGCTTCCCATCCTGACTGTGGGCTTTGCTGTCCCAAGGGCGGACGGCTTCCACCTAGTGACAACGGTCCCTTTGAATGAGCAGCTGGGACTATCACCTGGACCAGCGAGCAGGGACAGGTTACTGTATTGGCCGGTGCGATTGATCCCAATCACCAACGGGAAACTGGTGACTGGCACAGTGAGGACAGGAAACACGTCCTGTAATCCACTGTCTTCACTGGACACCTCCTGGTACTTAAGTGTTCCAAGTCCAGTTGTAGAAGGTTCTCCAGAAGCGAGACTGTTAAGGTTCCACATCTTTGGGAAAGGCACATTTGGGTCACCCTACCAGCCCAGGTGCTGAGGGTCAGCGGGCAGGATCAGTGACCACGGTGTCTCCTAGTCCAGCGCACGCCCTGACACGCCCCCGGAGCTGTGGATGACGTGCCAGGGTGAATGACCTGTACGAATCAGTTCTGAAGGTCACGTGTGCATCCTTGGGGAGAGGGTGAAGGAGTCTGCCTCGATGGTGCAGGCCCAATTACATCCTGGTAACTCAATGCCGGTGGGAGGGTGCCGTGCCGGCCATCGGCCCGTGTGCTTCCTTGTGGGCTCAGCCCGTCTGCTCTGCACGAAGTGCCGACTTCTGCTGGGATCTCAGCTACAGCAACACCAAGCAAAGGGCACAGATGCTGGCAAAGGTGGGGGGCTCACAGCGACCTGACAATAGTGTCGGCTAATCGCACGTGCAGACATGGGCCAGCGCTGCAGGCTGAACGGAAACCCGTCACGGAAACAAGTGAGGAATTGAGAAGAAGTTGTGTTATAGTCAAACTGCGGCCCAGGAGAATAAATGTCACATTAGGACGTCCTGAAAACAGGTGCTTTTAAGTGTAGCTATGCGACTCTGGGTCAAGGACAATGGCCAGGTTTTGCTGCCTGGGAAAGCGAGTGTGAGTGACACGTAAAGGACCATAACGGGGAGGCAGCCTCTTCCAGAAAGAAGGAACCATGCAAAATGAAGCTAGGTGACCAAGGCTATGAGTTCCATTGAAAGTTTTTAACTTACAAAAGTTTAACATAAATTCTGTTGTTTTGTGGGGTTTTTCCTCAGGGACAAAAGCCAACAGGATAAAACTGAAAAACAACACAAGGGCTATTCACAAATAGTGCTTTAATTATATTCTGTCCTTTTTTTTGTTCTTTTGTGTTTTTGTTTTACACCAAGTTTATATCTGTACATTTGGGAAATAAACAGGGAGCCGCTCTCTGCTTACCCACCCTCCTGGGAGGCGGGCAGATGCCTGTCCCCCCGTGAAGGCCGGGGGCTGACAGGGACTGCGTACGGTCCTGCGATTCCCCAGGAAATACTCCATCCGGCTTTGCAGCAATGCACCCGCGTGAGAACACTACGTCGTGGCACTCGGGGGCTGGCGTCTCGGACACGTGAGGACACTGGGCACTGCTCAGCGCGGCAGGCCACGGCTTTCAGTAAACGAAGGAAGAACAAATGTTTTCCTCAGACAGAACCATCACAGGTGAGAGCCAGGGGGATTTTATTCACTGTTTAGTCTTCTGACGGCAGGATTTCTTGGAAGTGGGATCTGAATATACATAAAAATGATGAACAGTGTGTTAGAAGGCTTCACATGTCTTTTAAGAATTTCACAATGTTGAAATACTGCCTATCACTGAATTAATCTTATTTTTGGTAAAAATAAGAATCAAAATACACACTGGCTTAAACTATGATGATCAAAAAGCACTGGACAAGCTGCCTCCTGGTTGAGACGCCACCGCTGCGTTCCGCAGGAGGACGGAGAAGGCCCAGCGGCCTGGCTGTCAGCCACTGACCGGCACCTGCCGAGTCCTCATCACGGCTCTGAGGTGCATCCGCTTATGGCCGTCCTGCTGCTGCTGCTCGTGACAGCGGCTTGCTGGGACTGAACACCAGCAGACCTGCCTACATTACTTGACATTCCAGAGCAGTTACGGTATTTTAGAAAATACTCGAAGAACACCTTTTATTACCTGGCGGCACACCGCCCAGTCTCTGCTGGATCATTTCTAAGTGGTGAATATATTCCGTCAAGGAACGTTCCGGATCATCAGAAGCAGTCCGGGGTCTTTCTGATCTTGGATTTGGGGATGCACTGGATCTTTAAACAAGCAAACCAAGAAACAAACAGAAGAGGAGATGAGCACACCGCAGGGCCGCAGGGAGCACTCGCTCTGCGTCCTGCCGACCGACACACGGGCCGAAGGGGAAGCGATGGCTGCTTCCCTCGTGTCTCTCCTTCACCGTGAGGGAAAAGGTGGTACCTGGTGCTTTAGAACCAACTTCTAGGCAACGTCTCCAAGTTACAATGAGCAAAAGTACTGCAGGGCCTGCCAAGTAGCGCAGTGGTTAAGCGCTGGCTTAAGAAGCCAGCGGCCCCGGTTCGGTCCCATATATGAGGGCCAGTGACACTGCCCTCAAAAAAAAAAAAAAAAAGTACTGCATGTGATTTTGGTCACCGCATCTCCGTGGATTATGCATTGCATGCCTCACCCCACACTGCTGGACCCGGGAACTCGAGTGTCATACACATGTTTTTGTCACCCACAGAAAAGAGGCCTCGGTCACCACTTGTTGCCCAGCATCACCAACTGGACACTGGGTGCCATAGCCACCAAAGTCTCTGCCAGCCCCGCATGACACACACTGGTACCTCCCACCCCCAAACCCCCAACCTTGCTCAGGGGCCCGGCCAAAGCCAGACTCTTAAACATGTCCCTCCAAGGAACCACGTAAGTGGGTGGGACCTCATCAGCAGACCATCAGATCTAGACACACGACGGTGCGTGACAGGACGGTTACACCAGACATCGTTACCTCATATAGGGCAGGTGTCACCGTCACCCAGGGGCCATGGAGCGAAAGAGCCAATGTGAGTGCTCAGCCTGCTACCTGACAGCACACGGTACCACCTGTTTTGCTCAGAGGAGAATGGAGTGCACTCACTGCAGAATGGGGGGCAGCACACTCAGAATGTTGACAGGACACACCTGCAGGTTCTTGATGTGCATGTGCAAATGCCCAGAAACACAAACTGAACTTGCTATATACTTGAAAGGTATGTTCCAAATACTGGGAAAGTCATAGTTGAAACAATTCATTAAAGGACTCATAACTCAGAATGCCTCATTCCAGCATGTTGATAAGGTTATCATTTTTAATAGGATTATTTGCAACCTGGATAAGTGAAGGCGGAAATCCCATCTTTCATAAGTGACTCCTGGGTGAGACATCACAGAGTCAGGAAAATTACATAAATGGTGACGAAGGTCAGTAAGATTCACCACACCCTCTCATGACAGGCACATCTCCTTACGTCACCTCCGCACGTAGGGACACAGAACCTGACGATTACATACAGTCACAGCATAAAACCACCAATCACTAGGGAAACCTTTTTTGCTCTAACTTTTTTTTTTTTTTTTAAGATTTTATTGGGGAATTGGGGGAGGGGAACAGCGTTGGGGAATCGGGGAAGGGGAACAGACAAGTTGCTGTCTTTTTGTTCTTCGGTCTAGTTGCGGAGGACATTGCTTCACTGGCTCATGTTGGTATCGTCATTGCGCTCTTCCCGGATGAGGCAGATCGGTCGCCAGCCTCTGGATGTCGCGCACTGCGACTATTGGCAGCTCACACTGGCTGCGGGCCACTCAGTGTAGCCTATGGCAGCCCACTGCAGCAGAGGCTGCAGCTATGCCGTCCCGGGGACTCACAGCAGCCCAGCTCCAGGTGGAGCTGTTGTTCACCATCTTAGCTGTAGAGGGCAGTGTCACTGGCCCTCATATGTGGGATCTGAACCGGGGCGCTGGCATCCCAAAACTAGCTCTTAACCAATGCGGCCGGCCCTTGCTTTAACTTTTAAACTAAATTATTCTCCCACAAGTCTTCTTATTTATTTATTTATTGGAAGAAAACACAAATTTATTTTATCACCAGTATACTACTGTATTATTATTGTAACAAATGTAAGATTTAACATCCAAAGGAATATATTCATTTTAGTGGGAGGCCTTTACATTTAAACTTTTTTTTATGTTCATTATTTTAAATTGAGATATAATTTCAGAAAATGTGTCTTTTTAAATGTTCACTTCAATGAGTTTTACTAAATGTATAAGCCTACATACCAACACCTCAAGATACAGGGCGTTTCTATCACCCTAGAACTTCCCTCCTTGCCTTTTCCAGCTAATCTTCCCTCCACAGAAGCAACCACTTTTCTGCTTTCGATCTCCACAGGTCATACTAATTTTAAAGTTGAAAATTATATCACTGCCATAGTCTTTGGATGCTGTTAGTGTATTTTTATTGTTCATATTTCACCTACTTAGAAGGATCCGACTTTTGGTGTTTTAAAGTCTTAATCTACTCGTCTAGCTCATAGCCTCTGATACACAGAAAGTATATTATCACAAAGGGTCACACACTATGATTAATACAAGTAAGTTGGTCTTTTGGAATACTACTGAACTATACTAAACTATTTCAAAATTGATTCCTAGAATCCCAACCCTTATATTTCATGGCAAGTCACTTATATTATCTCAGACCTCAGTAGCCTTTGGAAGTAGGCAGGGGGAAGCGGCAGTCTCAATTTACAGTTGAGAAAGATTCAACAAATAATTGACTTACACAAAAACCCTCTTCCCAGGGCCGGCCGAGTGGCGCGGTGGTTAAGCGCTGGCTTGGGAAGCCAGCGGCCCCGGTTTGGTCACACAAATGAGGGCCAGTGACACTGCCCTCAAAAACGAAACAAACAAACAAACAACAAACAAACAAAAAAACCCTCTTCCCATTAGCCCGTGCTACCAGGGCTAGATTTTTACTCTTCTGCTCACTGTACTATGCATGGTTGCACGCACTAGGAAAGCGCCAGTGTGGATTCCAAAATTCAGTTTTCTTCTCAAAATATTCGCAGGGTGACCCATCCCCCAGCACACCGCTGAGCACTACTGAAGCCCGGAGCTACGGCTGTATCCGGGGCCTTCCGGCTTCTCACTCCGGCTAACCGGGAAGATGGCCTTCCTGCCCTGGACTCGCCTCTGGCGTCTCCTGGGTCCACCTGGAGAGCTTCCCCGCCTCATCCAGCGGTGTACTGACAGACCTGGGCTTTCCATGCTCAAGAACTTCCCATGGTTCTCTAACATCAATTAACATAATTTTTTGGGAATTCAAGAGGTCTTTGAGTTCCTTATGAGTAACATCTTTAAAAACAGTGGTGCAAAAATTGTTGCCGTTTCCTTTCACTGACTTCAAACCCCACAGCGCAGCGTCCGTGGACCCGAGGATCCCGAGGCGCGCGCTGCCAAACAGCGACCATGGCCTCCGCGGCGCCTGCTCGCGTCCGCCGAGCTCGACCCTATTTATTTATTTTTTAAGATTTAATTGAGGAATTGGGGGAGGGGCCAGTGTTCGGGAATTGGGGGAGGGGACCAGCCAAGTTGTTGTCCTTCAATATTCATTGTGGAGGGCGCCAGTCGCCATCTGGCTTCCTTTCGGCAGCTCGTGGCCTCTAAGCTCAAGGCGCTGTGTTCAAACTTAGTTGCGGGTGGACGTAGCCGCCATCCCATGTGGGAGTCGAACCAGCAGCCTTGTTGTTAAGAGCGCACGCTGTATCCACTGAGCCATCCCGGCGGCAGCTCAGCTCAAGGTGCGGAGTTCAGTCTTAGTTGCGGGTGGGCACAGCCCACCATCAAAGAGGCAATCTTGTTGTTACACCAGCTGAGCCATCCTGCCACCTGTTGGTGGCTCAGCGACAGCTCAGCTAGGGCGCAGCGTTCTCTGGCCCATGTGGGAATTGAACCGGCGGCCCTGTTGCTCAGAGCACGTGCTCTAAGCCAGCTCTTAACCAACTGAGCCACTCGGCCGGTCCCAAGTCCTCTTCTTTTTTAACTGAAAAGGTTTTTTCCCAACTTATCTTTAACGGTCACTGGAACATCTCAGTTGTCAAAAGAGTGGTTAAGTATAAAGATACATCAGGTGTGCACAAAACCCAACTCCCACACAAGAAACTGAGTAAAGCTACCCACGGCCTGTGTGTGGGGTTTCCACACGCCTGGGCACCCTCCCACCTTCGCCCCAGTGCCAAGAGTGGTGGCTTGTCTGAGGGCCTTCACTAATGGCTGCCACCCAGGCCCGTCTGCCGGTCACAGCAGGAAAGTGGCTCGGGAGCACCCAGCTCACCTTTCGCTCCGGTGTGGAGAGGCCTTTGGCACCGGGTCCCGGGTGTGGCTGGAGGACACGTCCCGGGTTGGCGGGGATTCGCTCGTTTTGGGTGGAGGCTGCAGTTGCTGTGGCACAGGGACTCCTTCCCCCAGAATTATTTCACACGCGAGGGATTAGGAGAAAGACAAATGCATTTTAGTAGGAAGGCCCATCTACCAGAATTTAAAATTCATACGCTTTAAGAGTCTGCATGGCAATTTTAAAACATGTTTAAGTACCCAAGTAATAAAAACTACATTTTCAAAAGCTCTAGAGGGAACCTGACTTGTGATCGCCTCAGAGCCCAGCGCGGTGGCCCGGGCAGTGCCCCGAACAGGCGCTCAGTGACTGATGGAGCCAGCGGGGTGGGTGTCGGGGTCAGCCGGGGAGCGGGCTCGGATGGCAGGGGCTGAAACCCTGGGGACCGCCAGGCGCGACGGATGGGGCAAACCTTCCTGAGGGCTGAGGGGGTGTTTTGATTTCAAGAAGTGGAAACCAAAGCTGCCTGGCACGCTGTGGTGTCATCTGTCCCCCCGCAGAGCCAGCCCGTCCCTGTGGGACTCCCCTGCCAGCGTGGGGGTGGTGGCAGGGAACGTCCGACACAGATGTGACTGAAGGACAGTGAGCAACGGGGTGGGGGCCTGAAGAACTCCATTTTGGAGAATTAAAGGGACCTTTCTGTTAAAAATAAGTTACCAGTCGATACGTTTAACATTTCTGTGCTTTTCTATCACTGTGCTGCTCTGAACCACCTTTGCTCGCTCACTGTATGAATCGCACTTCTGTTTGCCTCCAACAACTGCACTGACTGGATGTACCCATTTCTTGTGCTTTATTCCATCTCCACCAAACCCTGAAAACCAGCGCACATCAATGAAAAGCGACAGCGCGTGGCAAGCACGTGTACCAGGGCAGACCGCGGGCTCACGCAGCCCCACCTGGGCGGGGTGCCCGGCCAGGCACCAAAGCTCCTTTCCGGTCGACCTCTTGCCATTTCCTAACCAAAAAACGTAATCTAGAAAAAAAACAAAACAAACAGAACATTGAAAACTAGAGTCCAACAGAAGTGAAAAAAAGCAATGAAAATCGAGACGTGACCGACAGCTGGGCGGATCTTGTCTGCTAACCCACTAAGGACAGTGCGACAGGCCCACCCACCAGGACCCCACAGAACCCCTAAGCCACCTCTTCGCCCACCCTCGGGGCCTTACCGCCCCGCCCACATCCAACCCCACCCACTCAGTCCACGCCCTGCCTGGCCCCGCCCACTCCCAGGCACCCAGGTTGGGGTCTTCCAGTCCTGGGTCCAAAATCAGTCTGCAACGCCCCACACAAGGCCCCCTCCTGGCACCAAGGCCACTTGACAGGCTCAGGACAGCCAGTGCGCCGGGCACGGGGGACAGGAACGCAGTGGTGCGGGGCACCCCGGCCCCAGTGCCCCACACAAGGCCCTGCAGAGGCTGCCGCGGCCGCCCCTCACCGCCCCTCTCTGAGCCCCACCCTCCTCCAAGGCATTTCCTATTCAAAATGGCGGAGCTGCAAGGACCCGCCCTCACTGACGGGAAGACCTGAGGGGGCTGGGTCTGATGGCCGCTCCCGCCTCGCCTGTAACACCCTGCCTGGCACAGGGCCCCCAGGCGGGTGAGTGAGGCTGGCGGAGGCCCCCTCCCGCTGGGCAGCCTGCCCTGCACAGACCGGCTTGGCCTGGGAAGGCGCCGCTGGGGTGGGCGGCCGTCAGAGCAGGCACGGCCACACGGTTCTTAACGGGACAAACATTTTCAGAAATTCATAAAAATTTAAAACTATAGGTTAAAATGGATTTCATCAATATTGAAATGGTCAAAATTCCCAGTCGCTGGCCGCCCGAGTGGCGCGGTGGTTAAGCGCTGGCTTGGGAAGCCGGCGGCCCCGGTTCGGGTCCCACACACGAGGGCCAGTGACACTGCCCTCTAAAGAGAAAACTTCCCCGTCCCACCGCGGAGCCCCGCCCTGCGGCCGCGCCTCCCCCGCCCCAGCAATAAATGGCGGGCCGCATTCTTATGCACCTGGCTCCTCCCCAGCAACACAAATCAGACTGAAACACAGGAAGCGGAAACGTGAAGTAGGGGAAGGCGGTGTGACACGTGGTCAGACCTGCCGGGAGGCCCGAAGGGGTGAGGTGCTGTTTCGTGATGAAAAGGTACCCTGAAATCTTTTCCTTTTAGGTTTTGGCACAACATGATCTCTTGAAGACAAGTGTCATTTCTACTTTCTTTAGGGCTTCAAGTGTCATTCATCTCGAAAGAGAAGACAACTGCAGAGTCAGACTAACGCCACCACGCCTTCACGTTACCTGGATATCGCAATCACCACCCTGACAGCCGTCCTGAATTTGGTGAAAGGACGGGATGGGGTGATTTTCTTGTCTGCTTTGGACGGAAACACCCCTAAATGAGCGATCATGGAGAGTGTTTCCTGTTCGGAGTCCTGGAATCCACCAATCAACAGTAAAAGATACTTCTTTTGATAAATCAGAGCTTTTCTAAAGCTCTCTGCTCTCAAATAACGCAGGTACAGTTTTTCCATCTGAAAGAAAAACAAGTGTAAAATGGGATCCTAGAACAAAGACACCTCACTGACAAGTCTTGTAACGCGTAAAGCAGGCGTGCACCATTCTGCTTTGCCAAGACCCAGACCCCTTTTGTCTCAGCCAATCACCAGCCATCAGCCCTGCACACCATCTGCAACCGGAAACCACCCTGCTGCTCAAGTCCGATCGTGTGTGTCAGACAAACGCAGGCCACGCATCCTTCCCGCAGCATCCAGGCGGCCCCACGGGGCACCGTGAACCTGACACTAAGCGAGGTCGAGCCTGGGGACCACTGGGCCCTGGGAAGGCCCCGAGAGAGTGCGAGGGTGCTGCCCACTTCCCAGTCTGGACCGTCCCTCTTGAGAGGCCACGGCTCGCCCCACAGGGTCATCTGAGGACCAGGCAATGCTGGTGCAGGCTGTTCTGGGCTGTGCCACACATGCCCTGCTCCTTCACCCACGAGCACGGAAACATGAGGGCTGCGCCCTGGACCCAAGGTCAGATGCAGTTCATTGTCTAACTTCCCTTCACTGCAGTGGCTTGGCCACCAGAAGCAGCAAGTCTTACTGTGAACAGGCAACTCTGCAAGGCAGGCAGTGCTTCCACTACAGCAAACACCGGGGTTTTAAAAAACACCGACTCGGTGGTGGGGAACGGGGGGGTGAACAGGCGGAGCACAGAGGGCATTCAGGGCAGTGACATGCTCTGCATGACACTGTGACAGTGGGCACATGTCACTGTGCGTCTGTCCAAACCCACGGGATGCGCGGCACCAAGAGCAACCTAATGTAAAGCGTGGGCCCTGGGTGATGACGACGTGTCACTGTAGGTTCATCAACTGTAACAGATGTCTCATCTGGCGGGGACACTGACAGTGGGGAGGCCATGCCTGTGGGGCGAGGGCTGCATGGGAGCTCTCTGTGATTGCCCTCCGTTTTGCTGTGAAACTTAAACTGCCCTAAAGATATAAAGTTTTAAAAACAAATCAAGGGCCAGCCGAGTGGCGTGGCGGTGAAGCGCTGGCTTGGGAACACAGCGGCCCCGGTTCGAGTCCCACTTATGAGGGCCAGTGACACTGCCCTCAAAAAAAAAAAAAAATAGAATACTACACATTGACTAAACTAAAAACAAATCAAGACGCCCTTCCTGCCACCCTCAGGCTGGGTCTTACCTTGATGGTGCTGGGGTCCACCTCCTCCCTGGCGGCCGGCGGGGGCAGTCCTGGGTCTGCGAGTCCCGGTGAGCCCTGCTGGACCTTCCTGTCGCGCTTCCCAGCTGACCTGTCCGACCTCTGCAACAACCCCAGACAGCGCCATGTACAGAGCTGTTGTCATAAGACAAATGACTGCCTCTCCCAATGCCAACCTCCGGGGGGAGGTCATGTTCAAACACCTGGTTGTGTCCCTGGCTGTTCCCTGGGACCTCCTTAGGGCAAGGCCCACTCTGGGGGAAGACGTGGGCCTGAGGGCGGCTGGAACACGGGTCACTCCTGTGTCCCCTTTTAGCATCTTCTTAGTGGTGCCCAAGTTGTTATGTGACATCATCAGCCAGATAACTAACACTCGTGGGGGCATTATTACACACATTTACTGAGAGGAGCTTGCACCAAAGGCATATTTTTTTTTTTTTTTAAGATTTTATTGGGGAATTGGGGGAGAGGAACAGACAAGTTGCTGTCCTTTTGTTCTTCAGTCTAGTTGTGGAGGACGTCACTTTACTGGCCCATGTTGGTATCATCATCACACTCTTCTCAGGTGAGGCAGATCGGTCACCGGCCTCTGGATGGCCACTCACCGCGGCTCTTGGCAGCTCACACTGGCTGCCGGCCGCTCGCTGTAGCCCATGGCAGCCCACTGCAGCAGGGGCTGCAGCTATGCCGTCCCGGGGACTCACAGCAGCCCAGCTCCAGGTGGAGCTGTTGTTCACCATCTTAGCTGTAGAGGGCAGTGTCACTGGCCCTCATATGTGGGATCCAAACTGGGGCCGCTGGTGTCCCAAGCCAGCTCTTAACCAACGTGCCACTCGGCTGGCCCCAAAGACACAGTTTTATTAAAAACAAAACACCAAGTATTTGTGAAACAACCGCAAATTTAAAGCTCTAAGATATTACACAACCTAATGTTCTCTGACCTAGGAATGCGAACTCCTAGAAGATGTAAATTCCTAGCTCTCTCTCATACCATCAAATCACATTCCTGGAGCCTCAGCAAGGGTCCCACACAGGAGCCATTCAAGCCGAGGGACAGGCACGGTGTGGAGGACACTGTAACCAGACGATGTGTCCAAACGTACATAGCATGGCCTGGACACCACGGTATACAAAGGAACCCCCGAGTTCCAAGGGAGGATACGCTAATAGGATTCCACAGTGAGGGGATCAAAATCAAAGGAGCCACACATAACAGACAGGGACCAGCCTGTCATGGAGGCCAAAGGAAGCTCGCAGCACTACCAGGGCCACATGGTCAGTGGCGTACGGCCAGCCGTTTGGAACAGGAATTGGAGGCAGCCTGGCTGTGCTACTCCCACTGCAGGGAAGGGCCGAGAGGACAGGTCCCTGTGCCAGTAACTCCGGGAGCAGCTCCACACGCCCTCCCTGCGAGGCAGGAAAGACCAGTGTTTTCTTGGTCTTAAACAGCTGGGTCATGCCTGCAAAGAACACTCAAGGAACACACGTCATCCCGACACGAAGGAGAAAATACTCCACCATTTGCTTTCAGTCTACCTTTGCTTTTCTCATTAAGAATATTCATTTCCTGGGCCGGTCAAGTGGCGCGGTGGTTAAGCGCTGGCTTGGAAAAGCTGTGGCCCCGGTTCGGGTCCCACATGTGAGGGCCAGTGACACTGCCCTCAAAACATAAAAAAAAAAAAAAAAAAGAAGAATATTCATTTCCTGGTTTCTGTTAACTTTCTTACAAAGGATGAAGGCATTTCCCTGGTGACTGTGTTTTGGTCCACGCAGGGCCAACGGGATGCCCTAAACAAGGAACCTGGAGACTCTTTCTGAGTAAGCTCCACAGAAGCAGACGGGCAGCGAGGTGAGATTAATGGCAGCCACCATCAAGAGTGAAACATGAGGGCCGGCCGAGTGGCGTGGTGGTTAAGCGCTGGCCTGGGAAGCCAGCGGCCCAGGTTCGGGTCCCACATATGAGGGCCAGTGGCACTGCCCTCAAAAAAAAACAACAAAAAAAACCCCCCAAGTTTTCAAATGGGAAAAAAGGAATGACACTCCCCATTAGCAGTCGACATGGCTGTCTGTGTAGAAAGTCCTACAAAAGGGGTCAAGGGCTAAACAGTGAGGCCAGCATGGGCCCAGGTCACAGGTCAACTACGATTATCAGTCATGTTCCCATACCACATGAGTGAGAAAACAATGTGTGGAAACATCCTTCACCACAGCCCCTGAAAAATGAAATATTTAGATCTGAATCTAATGGAACGCTGACAAGACCCACATCCTGACATGACAGCTACAATGCGTTGAAGAAAGAAGCTTCGAGATGGAAACCCAAAAGGGAGACACGCCGAGTTCATGCTCATGAAATGGGAAGGCCCACATGGAGTGAAGACGCCAGTTCTTGCCCAGAACTTTACAGTCGCTTTCCTGAGGTATATTTCACTACCCTAAAATGCATCCTTCTGAAGTACACCATTCAGTTGCTCCTCAGCATACGATCTGATCCAAGAACATTTTCATCACCTGCGAAACCCTGTGCCTTTAGCAGCTCGCCTTCCCCCAAACCCTGACAGCCACTAATCTATTCCCTATCTCAACACATTTGCGTGTTCTGGACATTTCATATAAATGGAACTGTAGAGCACATGGCCTTTTGCTGCTGGCTTCTTGCACTGGTAACATTCCCCAGGGTCACCCACACTGCAGAGCGTGCCTCAGTCCTTCATCTCTACTGACTGCCGAGTAATACTCCATTTCCGGACATACCGCGTATTATTTTCCTTTCATCAATTACTGGCTGGACATCGGGTTGTTCCTACTTTGGCGCCACGACGAATAATGCTGATAGGACAACTTGTGTACAAGTTGGTATGTGGACATGTATTTCCATTTCTCCTGGGTAAATACCTAGCCGTGGAAATGCCAGACTGTTTTCCAAAATGGCAGCACCAGTTTACCTTCCCCCATTTCCCACATTGACCTACAGATTTAACAAATCCCAACCAAAATTGTCAGCAAGATTCTAAAATTTATATTGAAGGATACAGGAACTACAATGGCCAAATAATTTGAAAAAGAAGAAAAACTTGAGCCTTCCCACTACCTCCTACCTGAAGTGAAAATGTAACACAAACCTACATTAATCAGGCAGCTGGTAAAGGACAAACTTACAGACCAGGGTGACAGAAGGGTCCAGACACGTGTACACAAACATTATTCACTGATTTTTGACAGAGGCACAAAGACAATGCAAGAAAACAAGACAATCTTTTCAACAAGGTGTGGCAGAATAACTGGTGTTGACATGCGTAGGAATAATCCTCCTATCTCTCAGACCACACATGAAAATTAACTCAAAATAGGGCACAGACCTCAAAGTAAAAGTAAAAGCGTAAAACTCTTGGCTTTGTGACCATAGGCAGGAAGAACAGGGCCGCAAGGGAGTGGGGAGAAAAGAGATGAGGGGCCAGGTCAGCAGTTAAGGAAAAGGCCCACTACCATCCGGCCGGAACTGGATTTCGGCAGCCGGAGGGACGACCCAGGACATCAGGTTGCCGCACATGGTGAACTTCAGCTGATTATAATAGATCAAATTGCTATTAGCGTAGCAGCCAAGAAAATCTCCACTCTGCGTTGCCAGGACAGTTCCAAGAGGCAAACAAGGACAAGAAGGCCCCCTCCAGACAGGAGGGAGTAGTCAGCAAGGCCCCGCCCAGGACGCCGAGGAGGCACCCCAAGTCCTGAATAGTCCACCCTTTCATTGTAAGGGTAACACGTCCTTAGGCCCAGTCTCTTCAGGCAGCTGATCTCCTCCAAGCCAGTCACTCTCGCCACCTTGAGAGTGACGGTCTCTAATAAACCCACGGCTAGTGTGGCTGACTCGGGGCATCCTTGAATTCTTGCCTGCGATGAACACCAAGGACCCGTTTCTGGCCACAGCATGATCCACGAAAGAACAAATTGATACACAGGACTTCATCGAAACAAAAAATGTTTGTTTCACAAAGGATACAACACAGAGCAGACAGTACAGATGGAGAAAATATTTGCAAAGGACGTTCTGAACCCAGAATATAGAAAGAGCTCTCAATGCTCAACAGTAAGAAAACAAGCAATCCAAACTAAGAACGGGCCAAGACTGACAGATGGCTCAGCAAACACGACACACCCATCAGAAAGCCGATCGAAGTATCCAGGACAGCAAGGGTGACGACACAGAGTGACTGTGACGCTCAAGCTGTGCACTGTTCTGGAAACCTCTGTGGTGGCGACAACACAGAAGTCAAACACAAGCTCCCGTAAGACGCAGCCATCCTGGTCATCTATACAGAGAACAAAACTTCCTTCCTCACAAAACCCTGCACACAATGTTTACGGAGCCTTATTCACAACAGTCAGGAACTGGAAACAGCCTGATGTCCTTCAGCAGGAGAACGGGTCACCTGAAGCACAACCCAAACACAGCAACACAGGACGACTGAGTCCCCAACCCTGGACGTGGCGCAGACAGGACGTGAGGGAGGGAGAGATGCCACAGCCACACATGGTGCCTCTTCTCACATGACATCCGAGGAAGAGAATCACAAGGAGGGCCAGGCAGAGCATGGGTCCCAATAATCCACACACGCAGGAAAGCTCAAGTGACAGCATGCCAAGAAGGGGCAGGTTCTACCATTTGCATATTAAAAATAATTTGGAAAAAGTTTTCATTGTAGGAGCGGCCGAGTGGCGCATTGGGTAAGAGCTGGTTTTGGGATGCCAGCGGCCCCGGTTCGGATCCCACATATGAGGGCCAGTGACACTGCCTTCCGCAGACGACAGCAGGTCCACCTGGAGCTGGGCTGTGCGAGCCCCGGCAACGGTGTAGGCTGCAGCCCCTGCTGCAGTGGGCTGCCATAGGCTGCAGTGAGTGGCCGGCAGCCAGCCTGAGCTGCCAATAGCCGCGGTGAGCGACATCCAGAGGCCTGCGACCGATCTGCCTCATCCGGGAGGAGCGCAATGACGATACCAACAGTGAAGCAACATCCTCCGCAACTAGACTGAAGAACAAAAAGACAGCAACTTGTCTGTTCCCCTCCCCCCAATTCCCCAATAAAATCTTTAAAAAAAAAAAAAAGAAGAGTTGCCTTGGGAAGCCAGCTCTGAGCAGCAGGGCTGCTGGTTCGGATCCCACATATGAGGACCAGTGATGCTGTGCCCTCTACAGCTAAGATGGTGAACAACAGCTCCACCTGGAGCTGGGCTGCTGTGAGTCGCCGGCAACGGTGTAGACTGCAGTGGGGCTGCAGTGAGCTCCCTTGAGCCACTGTGAGCAGCCGTCCAATGGCTGCTGAGCAATCTGCCTCACCCAAGAAGAGCGCAATGATCACAACACCAACACGGACCAGCAAAGTGATGTCCTCCACAACTAGACTGATGAACTAAAGGACAGCAACTTGTCTGTTCCCCTTCCCTGGTTCCCCAACCCTGTTCCCTTCGCCCAATTCCCCCAATAAAATCTTTAAAAAAAAAAGTTTTCATTGTAAAAAATGTAAAGCAAATCACAAAAAACAACCTAAAGTACACAAGAAAAATTAGGCAGTCCAGAAAAAAGTCTATCAAACTACACAAATCAAGAAAATTATAAATTATTTTTGAAATCCCTGGAGGAATGTAGCACACCCCATGTCCTGGCCAGGGCCACATGGGGCAGGGTGTGATGCGTCCGGCTGGAGCAAAGCAGAGAACCCGGTATTATGACAGAAGTGGCGTGGCCTCCAGAGAGGACGGCACTCGCAGCACTAACTGGAGAGGTGAGGGAGCCGCCCGCGGCTGCCGCCCCGCGCCGGCGCTTACGTACGCTGAGCGCACAGCCCTTCAGCAGGTGCTGGCCCAGTGCCCTCTCCAGCCGGGTCGCGGCCCGGCACAGCCCCGCCTTCTCCCGGGTCGCGGTGCCAAGGGCCTTCCTGAGAGAGTCGTTGTCCCTCAGCAGGACACCCACCAGCTGCTCCTGTCGCTGTGTCGTCATGTTTTTCTGGAGAAGGAGGAAACAAAAACACATGTGTAAGGATTTTTGTTAAGTGGCACACACATCACCTCGGTTTTTTACTGTTGGTTTTTTCAGGGATTATCATTTGAAATGTATTCAGGGTTCCGCGGGAAGCTTGGAGGGCTGGGCAGAGCGTCCATCTGTGGGACGGGAAACAGTAAAAATCATCAAATCACATTTCTTCTCAATCCTCTCTGAAACAGACGACACAGAACTGGGCTGTGTGAACAGAGCGGGCCTGGCACCCAGCACCACACGTCGCGCGTGCATCCCCAGGGGCTGGTGGGAAGTCCCTCAAAACAGGCTCGTTACAAGACAGTTCGGGGAATATAATGTTGTTAAAATTTTGTGGGGTGTCAGATGGTCACATGTTTTGTTAGGGAGACCACTTCATGGATGGAGTAGAGGCTTGATCACTGCACTGTACACCTGAAGCTGATGTTGTATAATATTGTATGCCAACTGTAATTGAATATATAGACAGTCATGGGATGTGGATTATATGGTGGAAGGGAGTCAAAGGAATTGTAATAGATAGTATGATACGGGGGGGGAGGAGTGGGAGGGGAGAATTGGGGGAGGGGCTTGTCACTTTGAGGGGTAAAAAGTATAACTATTGCACTTTGTTGCACACCTGAAGCTAATTAAAAGTATATATAAATAAAAAATATATATATTTCACTAGTAAAAAAAAAGAAAACAGGCTCGTTACTTCAACAACCAGAGGGACCTTCGCCCGGTGATGGGGACGCTGAGGAAGGCACAGTGCCTGGCGATGAGAAGCGGGCCACAGCGCACCCACTGTTCTCCTGCCGCCTAGCAGCGCACGGCTGTCACAGGCATCATCAGAATTACTATCAGCAACCAGGACCCCACACACCTGGAGACGCAGCTGATGGGTGTGTGACAGCCGGCACCCACCAGGGGCCCTGCGGGAGTGCCACAAGCACCACATGCCCCGGAGGCGCCCACTGACTCACGGGGAGCCAAACGGAAGACGGAGGCAGGGACGGAGGAGCGGCCAGTCACGGTGGAAACGAAACGGGTAGCAGGCGGCGCCGAGTCGCTCACCTGTGGGGCGCAGGCGGGCGTGCCCAGCTCGCACTTGAGCTCCTCCAACGTCTGCAGTAGAGATGTGACCGCTTTCTCATTTGATGATGTCCAGTCACTAATTGTCCTGTCAAAATGAAGGCACATTTAAACGGTTCATGGGTCCCAACTGCCCGCCGCAGAGCACCAGGCGGGCTGCTGCCCTGAAGATGCATCTGTGAGAGCCAGCCTCCCAGGAGGACCGTGTACGGCCCACCGTCAACATGCGTGTCAAGGGTGACATCGAGAGCATTCTGACCACACAGGCTCTGGCCACCCCACTGCCTGCTGAGCGCCAGGCTTTCGCGGCGCTTACGACTCCCACAGGACTGCGCAGGGGTCACGCTGCCGTCAGCTAACTCCCACCACAGGGCACTGTGTTTACAGGAAAGGACCACGTTCACGTTGGCTGCGCTGCTCACACGACACACCGTGGTCTCAGCTCTGTGCCCATGACGCGCACCCAGGCGTGAGGGGAGGCCAGGGCGTGGCCAACACTGTGGACACGCGGCCCCACCCGATGGGGCAGGCGGGCTCGGGCCTGGACCCTCCGGTGTGAACAATGGAATGGCAATGGGGAGAACCAATCCAAAACAACGTGGCCTACCTGTCACTTCAGAACAGTGCACCCCGAGTTCCTCCAAACACATGGGTCACTGACACGTAGACCCTGGGCTGGGGGGAGCCCCCAGCTCTGCCAGCCCCTCGTGTAAGAGGCACAGGACCACCTGGTGCTTGCAGTCCCCGGACTGACCTGTCCACGGTCTGGTTGATGAAGCTCGTCAGCAGCCCGGCCGCACCCAGCAGCTGCTGCCGAATCTTCTCCAGGCCCTGCTGCTGCTCCTGCAGACGCCCCGCCTCCGGGGAACAGTGCACCGCCCGCTCGAGCTGCTGGATCTTGTGCTCCTGGCGCTGGCGTTGCAACTCTAACTCTCTCTATTGTCAAAGGCAGAGCGGACAAGGGCGTCACACGCGTCCCAGAAGCCCAGCCCTGCACACAGGGCCCCACCTGGGGAAGGTGCCCACGGGGTCCCGAAGTCCTGCCTCAGACGGCACAGGCCCACTGCACCTCAGGGCAGAACGTTTTGTATTTCTGAGCACGGCCCGCTTTCACAGGCCTAGGGGAGCCAGGGTACAAAGGACAGGGACCGGGACGCTGACATGCGCAGGACATCTCGCCCGCCACCCTCAACACACACGTGTGGTGCACACGTGAACAGCCATGTGGACGCATGTGCACATGCACAGCCTGAAGCTGGGCGGCCCTGTGGCCTCATTAAGTGGAAAGCCCCCACCAAGGAGGCGCCGGGAGACGAGCCCTCAGGGCGGGTGCGGAGACGGTGGGAAACGAGGGCCGAGGGGCCGGAGGCGCGCAGACGGCGGGGCAGGCGGGGGCCGACCCCGGAGCAGCACAGGCGGCGCAGCGCAGGCCCGCCAGGTTCACAGCTGCCCTTTCGGAGTATTGTGAACAGTTGAAAATTTAACAGAAAAAAACATTTTCTTTGTAATTTTGTCATTCAAGTTACCACTCAATTTATTTTTTTTCAGCCGAGCCATCCTGCCACCTGTGGGCAGCGCAGCGGCCGCTCAGCTCGGGCTGGGCATCGAACTGCTGTTGCTCAGAGCTCAGCTCGCACTCTTGAGCGAGCTCTTAACCCACTGAGCTACTCGGCCGGCCCCTCAATTTAAAAAAAAAATGAAAATTAGATAAAGGGGTCTGGCTGGAAACATTATGTATGCTTTGGGAAGCCCTTGAACGCACATGGAAGGGTACAGGCCTTTCTCCCAGAGGACGGGCCAGCACACACCCTGACAGGTCACCAGGGCCTGCACGCCACTCTCTTCCCTCACAAAACAACGAGGGCCGCCTCCCAGCCACGCTCTGCCTACTCTGTCACTCCTCCAAACTACCCTTCCACTTTCCAAGACTTTGGGAGACAAGACATTACAACTGTTTAAAGGCTGTTTAACAGTAAAAAATATCAATCATTACTTAACACACGCTACAACATGGATGAACCTTGAAAACATCGTGAAAGAAGCCAGAGAGAGAGGCCACCCACTGTACAATTTCATCTATAAACTCCAGACAGGAAAATCCCCAAGATGGCTCTGCACTGGGGCTGCCAGCAGCTGTGGCTGGGGCGTGACCGCAGACATGCTGGGTGAGGAGCGAGGCTTAGGGCCAAAGGTGAAAGTGCTAGAAACTGCTGACCTCGGCGACCTCGTGAACGTAGTGTATGTGGAGTGTGACTCAGAAAAGCCATTAAAAAAATCAATCACGTCCTCAGAATCATATGAACTTACAAAACTAATTCTGTAGCATTTTGGAATCTTATCCTTGTAACGTTTAGAAACCTAGACTTTTCTTCTTAGGAACATATATTCATTTCTCAACTATTTCATGGCAGGCTAACCACTAAAACGGTCAGGCTACTGGTTTTCCCTGTGCGTTTTAAAAAACCTTATAATTTCAGAAAATACAAAACCAGAAATTGTGAAGGTATTTTTCCAAGTTCTTAAGAAATATTTTTTTTTTTTAAGATTTTTTTTTTTTTTAATTGGGGAATTTGGGGAGGGGAACAGCGTTGGGAAATCAGGGAAGGGGAACAGACAAGTTGCTGTCTTTTTGTTCTTCAGTCTAGTTGCGGAGGACATTGATTCACTGGCCCATGTTGGTATCGTCATTGCGCTCTTCCCGGATGAGGCAGATCAGTCGCCGGCCTCTGGATGGTCGCTCACCGCGACTATTGGCAGCTCACGCTGGCTGCCAGCCGCTCACGCTGGCTGCCGGCCACTCCCTGTAGCCTATGGCAGCCCACTGCAGCAGGGGCTGCAGCCCACACCATCACTGGGGCTTGCACAGCCCAGCTCCAGGTGGAGCTGTTGTTAGCTGTAGAGGGCAGTGTCACTGGCCCTCATATGTGGGATCCGAACCGGGGCCATTGGCATCCCAAAAGCAGCTCTTAACGAATGCGCCACTTGGCCGGCCCTTAAAAAATATTTTTAAAGAAGTCAAAATAAATGTCAATCCGTAAGAAGACACAGAATATGATCTCCTCAAAAGCAAAGGCTTTTGATTGACATGAAAGTATCTAAAATTAAGGCCCATCTAAAAATTAAAAGAGGGAACAATATCCAACCCATCCTATGAGACCAACATCATCCTGATATCCAAAGCAAAGACAACACAAGGAGATAAAACCACAGACCAATGTCCCTTATGAACACAGGTGCAAAATCCGTGGCGAAATCCAGTACCATATAAAAAAATTATACACCGAAATCAAGTGGGCTTCACCCCAAGGAAGGCAAAGATGGTGTGATTCACGGAAATCGATGCAACAAACCCACCAGCAGAATGAAGGGCAGAACTGTTCCCATCAAAAGATACTAAGTAAACCCAACACTCTCGTGATTCAAAACAAAAAATAAAAAAGGTTGAAAAAACTAGGAAGAGAATTCCCTCTTATAAGGGGCATCTACAAAGATGTCACAGCTGCCATCATACTTAATGGCAAAAGGCTGACAGATGTCCCCCCCACACACACACCACTCACCACCTCCAGCATTGCCGCCCTGGAAATTCCAGCCAGGACAACCACGCAGGAAGGGAAAATACAGGCACCAGACTGAAAAGGAAAGCGTCACACTATGCCTCCATGCGGACGGAGGTTCTTGTGCATGGAAAATCCCAAAGAATCCCTCACAAAATACTGGAGCTAATACACAAGTACAGCTAAGCTGCAGGATAAGAGGTCAACATAGAAAAAGCAACTGGATTGCTACACACTAGCAATGAACCACTTCACAATGAATCTGGGAAAATAAGTCCATTTACAACAGCGTCACAGGCATTAAAACACTTAGGAATAAATTCAACGAAAGTGCAAAGCTTATCATCTCAGTAGAAAACATTGCTGAAAGAAATTAAAGACGACCTAAATAAATGAGGAGACCTTCCAGTTTCACGGTGGGAAGACTTAACCTCGAGGTGCCAAGACT
Source organism: Aselliscus stoliczkanus (assembly GCA_033961575.1). Taxonomy (NCBI): domain Eukaryota; kingdom Metazoa; phylum Chordata; class Mammalia; order Chiroptera; family Hipposideridae; genus Aselliscus; species Aselliscus stoliczkanus. The sequence continues at coordinate 216,586 of CM066729.1, forward strand.
CCCCAAAACAACCTGCAGTGGGTGCAGTGGCTTTCTTACGGAAACAGAAACGCCAGTTCCCAAAGGCGTGTGCAGTTGCCAGGCCCCACACATCCACACGCCTTGAAGGAGATCCAAGGTGGGGATGCACCTTTGCTGCCTTCCTAACCTGCCGCGGGGCTGTGGCCGGCAGCGTAGCCGAGGAGCAGGGCGGCAGCAAGCGCCCCAGGTGGCGTGCGGCTCGGCCGGGACCCCTGCCCTGCCCACTCAGGCAGAAGTGCTGCCATGCGCCGAGGGTGGCTCTCACCAGTCTCTCCTGCTCTCTCTGCCACTTCCTCCACTTGTCCGCGTCTGACCGGCTCTGCCTCGTCCCCGCTCTCCTCCGTGTCTCCTGGCGTCCTTGCTCTGCCAGCCTCGCGTGTAACTGCTCTACCTGGGCCTGCGGCCACGTGGGCCTCTCCCCCTGTCTCCTGCTCGCAGCTCAGCTCTGGCCGGGGGGTCTGCGGGGCCTGCACGGTAGCCCTCAGCGCGGCACTCACCTCCTTCTCCCTCTCGAGCTCCTGGCAGTGCCCCTGTGCCTTGGCCTCCGGCTGCTGCTGGGTGGCCTGCAGCTCGGCCACGCGGGCCCTCTCGTCCCTCGGCTTGCGCAGCACGGCGTGCTGGCCCAGGGGCGCCTGTGCCCTCCGACTGAGCCGCTCGGTCAGGAGGCGCTCGTGCTGCAAGGCCTCGGACAGCTCCAGGGAGCGGCCCTGCTCGGCCTCCAGGCGCCTGCGCAGCTCGGAGAGCCGGCCGCGCTCCTGGGCCAGCAGCGCCTCGCAGCGCGAGGCCTCAATCTGCAGCTCCCGCTGGAGGTTCTCCTTTGCCGTCTGCTCATGTTTCAACGTCACACAGAGGCGATTGTTCTGAGCATGCTGCTTCTCCAAAGACGCTCTTAGCTCCTGTCCCAGGGAAATAAGAGGGGGGAGCCTTAAATCAGGCTGTCTTATCAGTTTCCGACTGAGCGGCTGTGTACATCCTCAGCCAATATCACACGGTCTGCCCCGTGGGTGAGCGGACACGGGCCGACCCCTCAGCAATGCGGGGGTAGGGGCACCAACCTCTCTCCAAGCCAAAAACCCAGGCGTGTAAGTGCAGTCAGCCCCTGAACACGTGGACCCCCCCAACTGCGAAGCTGACCCTTCAGCAACACGGATGTGAACTGCATGAATCATGTGAACGGCGGTCAAGTGACAGAAACCTGCACACGAGTGGACCCCAGTTGTCCACAATGCGGGGTCTGGGGCAGCTGCACTGTGACTGTTTGGTCCCTCGGAAAAGCTGCGCTAGGGAAACTCCGGGGCCCATTCCCACCTCAAAACCAAACACCCAGGACACCCAGACACGCACACACGTCCGGTCTGCACTGTGGAAACACGGCTGCACCGTAGCCGGAAACTCATGCTTGGCCTGCCCAGGACCACAGAAGGCCTGCCGGACACATGGTCTTGCAGCACCAAACCAAACACAGATTCACGTCTATGACCCCATTACGCACAGGAGCCGGACCCTGCCACCTACGGGTTTGACACAGGCCTCTGAGCCTGCACCTCATGTGTCCACCCAGCACAACCAAGTGCTTGGACATGGTGGGGACTGTCCCATGACGAGATGAGATGACAAGAGCTCTCAGCCCCACCGGCCCTGCGGCGCTTACCCCCAGGGCCTGGGCGCTCTGGGCCTCCGCGTGCAGGCGCTGCAGCTGCTCCTGCCGCAGCCGGTCCTGCAGGGCTCGTTCCTCCCCCCGCACGCTCTCCAGCTCCTGCAGCGCGGCCCTCAAGTCCTCCTCCTTGTGGTCCAGCGCAGACCTGTGGGGAGATGCCGTGGGGCCCCACGTCACAGAACGCTCAGAAGGGATGCAGGCCAGCGGTCAGGGACCCCGTCAGCCCCACGCTATCCGCACACGGGCTCGATCCCACTGGAAACCTGCCGAAGCGCTGGCCAGGGCACACCGTACCTCAGCTGCAGGACCTCCCGCTGCACGTCGCTCAGGGACTCCAGCAGCCTCTCGTTGTCCTGTTTACACTCGCAGAGCTCCGCCTTCAGAGCTCTGGCTGCGTTCTCTTCCCCCAGCAGCAGCTTCCGGGCGTCACTGGCTTTCTCCTGCTCTTCACTGAGGGTTTTCTGGAGATCGCTCGCTATACATTTTTCCTGTTCAACCTTATAGGCCAGTAACTCAACTAAGAAAAAGAGTGAAGAATATAAAACAGCGTTAGTCACGAGTCCAGAGACCTGTATGGATGACTTAACAAGTTACAGACAAGCCAGTAAGGGGACGTGGAGGATGAAGTTTCTGTGACCTAGAAGCCGTCGCGTCTGATGGAGCCAGGGCACTCAGGAGCACGCTGCTCCCTCTCGTCCCGGGCTGTACCATGCACGGCACCAGGCCTCAGCCTCCTGGTGGGTTGAGAGCGTGCATGACCCACACCGGGCACACAGGCACGCAGACTCGATGGGGCTCCCGGGACGGGCCACATGTCCGCTCAGTCCCTGTAGCAATTCAGGTCTGGGGTCTCCCCGGAGGCAGAGGTTGGAGCTAAGCTGAGATGGGCCTGCACGTGAGAGCCGCCCAGAGCCCACGCTGCCTGGGGCCGGAAGGCCAAGCGTGGCCTCCCTGTGGTCACTCTAAAATGCCATCCGACCTGCCACCTCTACACTGAATGCCTCCAAAAAAGCCATCTCCAGCCCAGATGGCTTCCCTGGAGCATTCTCCCAAAACTTAAGAAATAAACCCAGTTCTATACCAACTCCTCTGGAAAACAGAAGGCGTGTAGACACGTGTCAATCCTCCATGAGGCTGGCATTACTCCAACACCAAAACCAGAAGAAAAAAGGGACAAACCAGTAGCCCTCATGAATGCAGATGCAAAATATTAGCAAATCCAGCCCAGAAACATGCAAAGGTAATGCGCCATGACAAGGGGTCATGGCAAAATACAGGGCTATTCCACCCGACAGACTCGGCCTGTCATTCAGCACCCATAACTACAGGGGATGGTGGAGGGCGTCTGTGACAAGCACAGCTGATGCCATGTTTAGAGTAAGACATGGAGGGCTTCCCTACAGCCAGGTCAGGGGCTCTGTTCACGGTGTGCTCGTGGGCAGTCAGCAGAAGCAAGGTGGGGAGGGAAACGTATGATGTTTTTATTCACAGGCAACGCTAGTGTCTACACAAACAGGCCAAAGACTTGAATTAAATGTAGACACTACGACAGCAGCTTGAGCCCAGTGCACGCTGCAGAGGCTGCCCCAGATGCGGCCCAGCTGGTGCCCGGCACACTTGCTCAGTCAGACACGGGCTCCCCAACTGCCTGTTGGGGCTCTGGGCAAAGCCTCTGCCCTGACCGAGAAACGCTGCAGCCAGTGTTCTGAGGATGAGGCTGCCGGTCCCGCACTCAGGGGCCTGAGAAAGCAAGACGTCACTGCTGCCCACACCCAGCACCAGGCAGCCCAGGGGAGCTCTTCTAACCTGCACCCCGCTTCACCAAGCCAGGGGCCACGGCACCAGAGGCCACGATGCCAGGGGCCAAGACGCCGGGGCCATACCCACCCTGCCTGCGGAGCTGGTGCTCCCGCCGACTCCCACGGGCCTCCGCGCTGGTCAGCGCCGCACACAGCTGTTGCAACTTCTCCTGGTTCTGCAGGTGCGTCAGCCGCAGCTGGGCTCGCAGGGCCTGGATCTCAGACAGCAAGCTGCTCCTGTCAGACAGACGCAGGAGCTCCGACGACTTCTCCTGCAGGGCCCCCTGGACACACGAGAAGGAGGGACAGCAGTGAGACTGGAAGGCTCCGGGGAGGGGAGCCCACCCACACGGGGAAACAGGATGTGATGGGAGCACCCCGAGTGCTGCCAGCCCAGGAGCAGCCCACCCTCTGCACGCTCGCGCCTCCAGTGTTGCTGCTACAAGCTGTGGACTCAGAGTCCCCAACTGGGGGAGAGCGTACTTGCCAAGGATGCACGTGACCCTCCACCCCCAGCACCTGAAGCTGGCGCAACAGGACCCCCAAGCCCCGCAGGGACTGACACCCTCCAATCTCCGACCCCAGGCTCAGCACTCACAGCCTGGGACCGGGCAGCATGGAGATGCTTTTGCTTTCAAGGAAAAGTCGGTTATTTCCAGAAAGGACTGAGGTGTAAAGGACAACTTGCACACTGAAAAACGGCATTACACCCAGACTGACGGTCTCGGGGTCCAGGTTGAACCAGGCTCGCGCTCACCTGCTCCAGCCGCTGCGACAGCAGGGCTCCGGGGCCGGGGCCAGAGCCGTAGCCTTGGGGCTGCAGCCCCGCGGGCAGCATGTGCTGCTCCTTTGCCAAGGCCTCCTGGATGGCCTGCAGGAACTCTCCTCTCCGCTCGAGGCTCGTGCCGGAAGGTTCCTGAAATTGGGCAAGGGGCTCGGCGTTGGCAGACACTCCCCGGCAGGAGAGCAGACACGAGCGCCCGGGACCGTGTAGGGCAGGGTCAGGGCAGGCTGACACACCAGGGTGAGCAGAGAAGAAACACTGCAGATGCTGGTGAGACAGGGCGGGCCAATGGCGGCAAGAAGCCTCTCCCACCACCGGGCTCTGGGCCCAGGGGAGGCCCGAGGCAGCAACTGATGCGGGCGTACCTGCCAGGGCACACGGAGCTCAGGCAGCTGCCCACGGCTGCCCCCCGCACCCTCGGACGTGGTTCTCATTTGGCCCTCACCTCGGCACTGCCCGGTCCTGACCCCCACGCCACCTCCCCAATGCCTCTCCTGCCCTAATAGGGCCTGGGAGGGGCCGGCACATGGCCAGGGGCCCGACCACCTCTTGTTCCCTATTCACACTTATTTGGCCAAATACTCCCCTCAGAGTGTCCCAAGCCCACTGTTTCTGTCTCCCATGAACATCTCTGTACCTTCTCTCCCTTTTGAGGCGATGGCACTGCCTCCAACAGGCCCTGGAACCCCCACAGGAAGCCCTCAAGGTGGGTGCTTGGCTCGCCCGTGCCCAGCGCACTGGGGGGTCCACGGTACTCAGACAGGGCCAGGATGTGGCGGCTCTCGTCGCACACCATCTGCAGCAGAGCCTGTAGAGGGACAGCATTTCAGAAAGGGGACAGCAGCTTCAAACCACCCGTCCCTCTGTGGACGCCTGCATGGCCTCTGTGCCCAGCGCAGAGCCTGCTTTCTAACTGTGAGCTTTGCAAATGTTCCTCCCCACAACCAGGGGGGCAAGAGGACACTGCTTCTGAAAGGGTGAATTTCTTTCGAAGCCACTCCAGAACGGCTCCCCCGACTTGGCCATCCCATCTGCTCCCTCATGGTGGACACTGTCCCTCCCCTCAGCCTGGGAGAAGCTCGGGGCAGGGCCTGGGGCCAACTCCCATGACAGGTCATAAAGACGCCATGGACTTCCCTGGCCCTCCTGGGACCACAGCTGCCAAGCTTGAGGAAGCCCCACGGGGAGCCTGGGCATGTGTCCCAGCAGACGGGTGACGCCTGCAGAGGGCACCAGGCCCATACCGAAGACCCTGGCCCTCCAGTGGCCCCTGGAGCCCAGATCCGGGGCTCGGAGAAATGTCCCGCAGGCCTCCGGTCCAAAGTCCCTGCCCACAGTCCCGTGTTACAGAGCGACAGGAACGGGCACGCACACTGGCTGCCTGCGTCCCACCCAAAGGGGCCGAGACGCGGCGGCGGCGGCTTCCCTGGACCTGTCCTCATGGACAGCCTGGCATGGGGACAGCATCCCTCACGCCCGTGAGTCCTGGAGGCCCACCGCCACGCCTCTCCCCACTCCTGCCGCCTGTTACCTCCACGTGCTTCGCGGGGACCGCCTTCTCCTTCATGGCTTCTAGTGGCCGTCGGAAGCTCCGTGAGGCAGGAGCGGGCACTGCCGGACTGGCAGTGGGGGGTTCCCGTCCTCCCGGGCTCTGGGTTAGTGTCTCTGCTCCGTCGCCGTCACCTAGAACACACCACCAGGTCGGGTACTAAATGCAGGATGCCCGGTGGGGTGCAGAGGGCTGGCAGGCCTGCCGTCACGCTGGGCGAGGCCGGGCTGGAGCCACCGGAGAGCTGTGGCTGCAACTCCTCTCCCTGAAGAAGACACTGAGGGGCCACCAAAGACGGTGACATCAGGCTAGAACGTGTTGGGAAAAGTGTATTTTGCACATTTAAAACGGTAACGTCCGTGATTCGAACATAAACCTTAGGGATCTGAGCTCATTTTACAGACTATGGGTACATTTGCTCTCCCCGCAAGGACAGGGCAAACCCACAGGGCAGCACAGAGCAAGCACCTCGGCAAACGGGCACACAGGGCCTGTCCTCTCAACACCCAGTCCACGAAGACAGAGGCGTGGGAGACAGGAGGAGAAAGGTGCCGCAGGCGAGGACCAGCTGGGAGCCTCTGGACCAGCAGCACACGTCTGGTCAGAAGGTGACCACGCCCTGAAACCAACCAGTGGGCTAGGGAACCGTGAACCAGGTCTAGCATCTGAGGCACCAGGGACATGTCAGCCATGAGGGAGCCACAAGTCAGAATGCAAAACCCCGCAGAAGCACGTAGCCCATGGCCGGTCCAGGACAGCTGGGAGCGGGCTCTGTGACACAGAGGGGTGCTGGGGAAAAGCAGCTGCAGAGCTGGCCCGCTCGTCCCCACCAGTGCCCAGCTTGGGGCTAGGGGGACGGGGTGGTGGGGGCCACAGGCGGCTGAGGGGAGTCACAGGGGACTGGGGGAGGTCAGGGGGCCACGGGGGGCTGGGGGCTGTGGGGAGCTGGGGGGGGCCACGGGGGGCTGAGGGCTGTGGGGAGCTGTTGGGGGCCACGGGGGGCGGGGGGCTGCGGGGAGCTGGGGGGCCACGGGGGGCTGAGGGCTGTGGGGAGCTGGGGGGGGCCACGGGGGGCTGGGGGCGGTGGGGAGCTGGGGGGGGCCACGGGGGGCTGAGGGCTGGGGGGAGCTGGGGGGGGCCACGGGGGGCTGAGGGCTGTGGGGAGCTGGGGGGGCCACGGGGGCTGGGGGCTGTGGGGAGCTGGGGGGGCCACGGGGGCTGGGGGCTGTGGGGAGCTGGGGGGGCCACGGGGGGCTGAGGGCTGTGGGGAGCTGGGGGGGCCACGGGGGCTGAGGGCTGTGGGGAGCTGGGGGGGGCCACGGGGGGCTGGGGGCTGTGGGGAGCTGGGGGGGGCCACGGGGGGCTGAGGGCTGTGGGGAGCTGGGGGGGGCCACGGGGGGCTGAGGGCTGCGGCGGCCTGGGGGCCGTGGGGAGCTGGGGGGGGGGTTCCAGTCACGGCGCTTCGGCCGCCTGCTAAGTAGGCCCGGTTCTCAACAGGCCGAAGCAGCTCCAGACATGACAGAGAGAAAAAGGGCACAAGACAGGGAGCACGCGCAGCGAACAAGCCCGAGTCCGCACTCGCCACCTGTGAAGGACAGGCTGGCACCCTGGGTGCCCTCTGGGGTCTGAAACCAAAAATACTGGAAAAGCTTTACAAAAAGGTGACGGACTCACTTTTTTCTCTACGATCGCGTTTTCCTTCTAACCCAAGAAGAGGAGATCTTGACTTTTCTTGGGAATCAAGAGACGTGGTGATAAAATCCTCAACATCTTTCTCCTGTTCAAATAGGTGGGATTTTTAATGGTCACAAAATAACTTATTACCTCATGGTCTTGAACTTGCCATATGGACACTTTCTAAGACCTGAATTTATCACCTTCCCACACAAAACCCACATGAAAGTGTTCAAAGCTTACAGACACACGAGGGTCACACACTTCTGCTAATTCAATCGAATCACCCACAGTTCTCTACGAGTTCAGAGAAGTCACTAGCTAATATTTCAGATTAAAATACTTATGCATGAAGTGACAGTTTATGGATACTTCAAGTAATATGTATCCCCTAACTTACTTTTTATTTTATCAAACTCAAGATACACAAAGTATCAACATTATGTTAGGAAAAATATAATCTATCTCAAAAAAAATAAACGGACGTGTTCTTCAAATTAATTAGCACTATATGTGGAGCCTCTTACATATGCAATACCACTGAAAGTAAATCTAAAACACACATTCCAGGCGGAGATCCCTCATGCAAACAGCACACAAGGACGAGTTCATGACTGGATTTGTCCATGTCAGCGTTAGTTAAGACACTGAGTCCTGGGTGGATGTCTGAGGAAGACTGAGGCACCTCCCATAGTTCTACAAACCACTGGGGTGTCTCTCTAAGTGTTCACGTTACAGTGGCTTTGGGTTAGTGCTGACAAAGCTGACCGGCCCTGCACACAGCTAACAGGGGACACTGAGGTGCCTGCCCACACCCGCCCACAGGCCTGCCAGGAGATGAACCAACAATGCTGCCGCTGTGACACCAACAGCCATGCTGACATGGTCCCATGGGAACACCCTGGGACCTTGGGGACCCTAGGACACTGAACCAGGATAGCACCCAGGGGACACCACCTACCACAGCCATCCGCTGCACGTGGGGGTCAGCAGAGGAAGCCCTGTCCGCAGCGGACAGGGACTCAGCCCAGCCAGGGGCCTGTGCTGCTGCTGACCAGGCCGGGGAGTACAGCAGCCCCAGCTGGTCAGCCTGGAACAGCAAGGTGCCCGTCCTGTCACTCAGGGAGGAGTCCAAGCAGGGCGTAAGGGGCAGGCTGGGCAGCGGCTCGAGGGTCGAGTCCTTTCTGATGACTTCAGGGGAGCTCCAGGATACGTCCATGGCACTGAGTGCATTCTTCAAGGGCTCGGCCCTCTCGCCGATAGTCAGGTCACTGCAGCTACTGTGCAGGCTCCCAAGTGACCCATCCGGCAAATCTATCTTCTCTTCCTTGGGGACATTTGGTTTTTCATTTCTTATCCATGAATCCTGATTTCCAATAATGTCAACTAAATCCCATGTGGTTTCATTGATAGTAATTGCTTCCATAGGAGGCAAATTGTCAGTTTCTTCACCGATATTAGAACGATCACTCAAACTGTTTTTTAGAACATCAGAAAATGCCAGTGGCTGTTGGGATTTGAAATCCTCTGTTGCGATGTTCTGAAACTTCATAGAATATATCAGATGGTTCAGTTTTTCTTGAAGTTGTTTCACCTGAGTTATAAGATCAACTTTCCGCAGCTTACAATCTTCCAGGAGTTTCTCCTTATCCTGCAGGTAAAAAAGAACATGCAAACACAGTAAAATGATTAAATTACACAGTGTAACATTTGTCTGTCTGGTATTTGTCCATTTCAGAAACTGTCTGTGTGAGTCTTTAAGGATGAGACTCCATGACAAGCCCGTTGGTCCTTCTAGATGCTTAAGATTCCAAGTTTTTTATTTCTTGAGAGACAGAGTCAAGGCTTATAGCTCACTGCCTGAAAGACAACTGCTGAAGAGGATTCTGGGAAGAGAGAGGAGCAGGAAGCATCAGGAGTCTGTCCCTACCTAGACAACAACTGCACTGGCAGAGTCTTGTCTGCGGACCTACTATGGAATTCCAGTATTTGCTGAAGGCTTGCAACTTCCCAACGAATGCTTGAATGGTAAACTGTGGTCAATCGGGGCCAACTTTACCTCTTAACAGAATAGCAGCTACCTGTCCTCCAACCCCCAACCCCGAAGCAGTCAACTGTGTGTGTGTGTGTGTGTGTGTGTGTGTGTGTGTGTGTGTTCTTGGAGCAGCTTGTACACAGATTTTGGGAGGCAGGTGGGCACAAAGAACCAGTCCTCCAGGCACTGGGGATCTGTTCTCAGACCGCTGCTTCTGACCAAGCAGTGCACACGGAGGAAGGAGGCCCTGGCTGCGGCCCCTCCCACTCTGGATAAAGTGATGTCCAGGAGACTTGCAGGGCTGGTGTTCTTTTTTCTATCCCTGCATTTTTCCTTTAGGGGATAAATTAAAAACAAGGACATTCAAACTCAACTACATATACAGGAGAGATGAGAAGTGTGTGTCCAGGGAAAGGCACAGGCTACGGAAAGAGCTGAAAGACCTTGAGCTCATACCACAGACAGCCTAAAACAACCAAAACCAAACACACACAATTACAAGAAAACAGCAAACCCTGAGAAAGACGGAGATTCTGACTTCCAGATTCGCCATGTTAGATTCAAATAATCAGTGTTCAACAACAACAAAATCATGAGCACACAAGAAAACAGGAAAATATGGCCCATTCAGGAGAAAAAAATACATCAACAGAAACTGTCCCCGAAAAAAGACCTGACTGCAGGTCTACTATACAAAGACCCTGAACAACTGTCTAGAGGCGCTCAAAGGACTAAAGGAACACGCAGAGAAAGGAAAACAAACACACACACACTAATGTTTGAACAGTAAAGAGACAGAAAACCTAAAAAGAAACCAAAAAGAAATTACGGAGCTGAAAAGTACAATATCTGAAATTAAAAAAAAAAAAAAAAAAAAAGGAAAAGAAAAATTCACTAGAGGGATTCAAAGGCAGACGTGAGGAGGCAGAAGGAAGAACTGGTGAAACTGGTGAACTTGAAGACAGAGCAATAGACGTTATGGAGTCCAAGGAAAAGAAAGAAAAGAGATTGAGAAAAGTGAACGGAGCCTAAAGGACCTCTGGGGCACCGCCCAGTGGACCAACATACTCACTGTGTGAGCCCCGGAGGAGAAGAGACAGAGGAGGCAGAATATTTGAGGATGTAATGCCTGGAAACTTTCCAAATTTGATGAAAGGTATGAATATAAACATCCAAGAAGCTCAACGAACTTCAACTATATGAACTCAGAGACCTACACTGAGACATACTACAATTAAAATTTCAAAAGACAATGAGAGAATTTTGAAAGCAGCAAAAGAAAAGTGACTTGTCACATACAAAAGCTCTTCAGTAAGATAACTCTGCAGATTTCTTATCAGACCCTTTGGAGGCCAGAGGACAGTGGGTCAATATATTCAAAGTGCTAAAAGAATAAAAAACAAACAAAAAACCAAAAAACAAAAAACCTGTCAACTAACAATCCAGTATCTAGCAAAACTGTACTTCAAGAGTAAGGAGGAAATTAAAACATTTCCAGATAGACAAAAGCTGAGAGAGTTTGTTATCACTAGACCTGCCCTGTAAGAAATGGTCAAGAGAGTCCTGCAGGGTGACTAAACAGGAAGGTCACTAGACAGCAACGAAGTCATAAAAATAAAGATTTCAGTAAAGATAAATACATGGGCAATTAAAACAGCTAATGTTGCTACAACAGTGGTTTGTAACTCCACATTTGTTTTCTACATAATTTAAGAGATTAATGCATATAAAAGAATTATTTACATTTGGGGTATACAGCTATAAAGATGTCATTTTGTGACATCAAAAACTGAAAAGAGGTGGGAAGGAGCTATAAAGGAACAGAGTTTTTACATGATATTGAAGTTAAGCTGGTATAAATTCAGATCAGAGTGTTATAATGTTAGGATGCTAAATGTAATTCTCCTGGTAAACAGAAAGAATATAGCTATAGAACAAACACAAAAAGAAATGAGAGAGGAATTTAAATATTTCATTATAAAAATCAACTAAACACGAGTGATGACAATAATGCAGGAACTGAGAGACCAAAAACAAACAAACAAAAAATTTACAAGGTATACAAAAAACAAATGACTAAATGACAAGAGTACATCCTCCTTATCAGTAATTACTTTAAATGAATTAAAATTCTCCAATCAAAGACATAGGCTGGGAGCATGGATAAAAAACATGCTCTAACTATATGCTGTCTACAAGAGACTCACTTTAGACCCAAAGACATGAATAGGTTGAAAATGAAATGGCAGAAAAAACAGTCCGTGCAAATACTAACAAAAAGAGAGCAGGGGTGGCCATACAAATGTGAGACAAAATAAATTTAAAGCAAGGAACGTTATAAGACATAAAAAAGGAGACAGAATCAGTACTCAGTAATCTCAAAACAAAACAAAGCTCTGGACTTGATGGCTTCACTGGTGAATTCTAGCAAACATTTAAGGAAGAAATTACACCAGAATTATCTAAGAAAGACTGCTCTTTCATAGGACAAAAGCAGAGGGAATGCCTATGAGGCCAGCATTACCTTGATACTAAAGCCAAACACACTACAAGAAATGAAAACTACAAACCAACAGTCCTTATGAATATTTATGCAAAAATCGTCAACAAAATACTGGAAAATCAAATTCAACAGCAGATTAAAATGATTATATAGGGCCGGCCGAGTGGTGCGGTGGTTCAGTGCTGGCTTGGGAAGCCAGTGGCCCCGGTTCGGTCCCACATATGAGGGCCAGTGACACTGCCCTCAAAACAAACAAACAAACAAACAAACAAAAATGATTATATAGCACCATCAAGTGGTGTTTATTCCTGGAATGTAAGGACAGTTCAATACAGGAACATCAAGGTAATATACACCACATTAACAAAATGAAAAAAACAAATCACGTTTTCTCAATCGATGCAGAAAAAGCACTTGACAAAATCCAACACCCTTTCATGACAAAAGCATTCATCATAACTAGAATTAGAAAGAAATGACCTTAACGTAATAAAAGCCATACATGAGAAACACAGTGGAAATCAGTCAATGGTGACAGACTGCAAGCTTTTCCTCTAAGAGCAAGGCAAGGATGCCCACTTTCACAGCTTCTCTTCAACGCAGTATTGGAAGTCCTCGCGTGAGCAATTAATAAAGGAAAAAAAAAAAAAAATCCAAATTGGAAAGGAAGTAAAACTATCTATGTTCACAGGTAGAAAACCCTAAAGATTCTACAAAAAAACTGTTAAAATTAAATTAAAAATTCAGGGCCGGCCGAGTGGCGCATTGGTTAAGCGCTGGTTTTGGGATGCCAGCGGCCCCGGTTCGGATCCCACATGAGGGCCAGTGACACTGCCCTCTACAGCTAACAACAGCTCCACCTGGAGCTGGGCTGTGTGAGCCCCGGTGATGGTGTGGGCTGCAGCCCCTGCTGCAGTGGGCTGCCATAGGCTACAGTGAGTGGCCCGCAGCCAGCGTGAGCGGTTGGCAGCCAAGCGTGAGCTGCCAATAGCCGCGGTGAGCGACATCCAGAGGCCAGCGACCGATCTGCCTCATCCGGGAAGCGCGCAATGACGATACCAACAGTGAAGCAACATCCTCCGCAACTAAAAACTGAAGAACAAAAAGACAGCAACTTGTCTGTTCCCCTTCCCCAATTCCCCAACGCTGTTCCCCTCCGCCAATTCCCCAATAAAATCTTTAAAAAAAATAAATAAATAAAAAATAAATAAATAAATAAATAAATTAAAAATTCAGCAGAGGACACAAAGTCAACATAGCAAACTCAGCTGCATTTGTATATATGAACAATAAACAATCTGAAAAGGAAATTAAGAAAACAATTTCATTTATAATAGCATCAAAAACCAAAAAAGAAAGTAAGAGTTAACCAAGAGGGTAAGAAGTAAAAGACCTGTACTCACAAAATTATGAGACACTGAAGAGAGAAATCAAAGAAGATACAAATAAATGGAAACACATACCATGCTCATGGATAGGAAGAATTAATATAGTTAAAATATCAATACTTCCTAAAGCAATATATAGATTCAATGCAATTCCAATCAAACTACCAAGGACATTTTTCTCTGAAATAGAACATAGAATCCTAAAATTTATATGGAGTCACAAAAGACCCCGAATAGCTACAGCAATGTTGAGAAATAAGAACAAAGTGGGAGGCATCACACTACCTGACATCAAAACATATTACAAGGCTACAGTAATCAAAACAGTATGGTACTGGCATAAAAACAGACACATAGACCAATGGAATAGAGAGCCTAGGAATAAACCCATCTATATATGGTCATTTAATCTATGACAATGGAAGCAAGAATTTACACTGGAGTAAAGATAGTCTATTTAATAAATGGTGCTGGGAAAATTGGACTGACAACGTGCAAAAAAATGAAAATAGACCATCTACTTACACCATATACGAGAACAAACTCAAAATGGATTAAAGACTTAAATGTAAGACCTGAAACTATAAAACTCCTAGAAGAAAATATAGGGAGTAAGTTTGCAGACATTACCCTGAGTAATATTTTTACCGATATATCCCCTCGGGAAGGGAAATGAAAGAAAAAATGAACATATGGGATTACATCAAACTTAAAAGTTTTTTCACAGCAAAGGAAATCATCAATAAAACAAAAAGGCAGCCTACTGAATGGGAGAAGATATTTGCCAATGATATATCTGATAAGGGGTTAATATCCAAAATTTATAAAACACTCATGCAACTCAACACCAAAAAAACAAACAACCCAATTAAAAAATGGGCAGAGGATATGAGGAGGCATTTCTCTAAAGAGGACATACAGATGGCCCACAGGCATATGAAAAAATGTTCAACCTCACTAATCATCAGAGAAATGCAAATAAAAACCACAACGAGATACCACCTCACTCCAGTCAGAATGTCTATCATCAACAAATCAACAAACAACAAGTGTTGGCGAGGGTGTGAAGAAAAGGGAACCCTGGTGCACTGTTGGTGGGATTGTAGATTGGTGCAGCCACTATGGAAATCAGTATGGAGGTATCTCAAAACACTGGAAATGGAACTGCCGTATGACCCAGCAATTCCACTCTTGGGAATCTACCCAGAGGAATCCAAGATGCTAATTCGAAAAAATATATGCACCCCTATGTTTATTGCAGCGCTATTTACAATAGCCAAGACTTGGAAACAACTGAAATGCCCATCGGTAGATGACTGGATTAAGAAACTGTGGTACATTTATACAATGGAGTATTACTCTGCTATAAAGAAGAATGAAATTGTACCATTTGCAACAATATGGATGGACCTAGAGACTATTATGTTGAGTGAAATAAGTCAGTCAGAGAAAGACAAATACCACATGATCTCACTTATATGTGGAATTTGAAAAACTGAATGAGCATAAGAAACATAAATAGTTTCATAGATATAGAGGAAAAACAGGGTTGCTAGTTGGCAGAGGGGTGGGGATGAGGGAGAAGGGGAAAGGATTAGACAGCATAAATAGGTAACTACAGTATTGTCACAGGGATATGAAAGACAGTTAGGGGAATATAATGTTGTTAAAATTTTGTGGGGTGTCAGATGGTCACATGTTTTGTTAGGGAGACCACTTCATGGATGGAGTAGAGGCTTGATCATGGCACTGTATACCTGAAATTGATGTTGTATAATATTGTATGCCAACTGTAATTGAATATATAGACAGTCACGGGATGTGGATTATATGGTGGAAGGGAGTCAAAGGAATTGCAATAGATAGTATGATATGGTGGGGAGGAGTCGGAGGGGAGAATTGGGGGAGTGGGGTTGTCACTTTGAGGGGTAAAAAGTATAACTATTGCACTTTGTTGTACACCTGAAGCTAATTAAATATATATATATATATATATATGTATATATATATATATATAAAAGAAAACAATTTCATTTATAATAGCATCAAAAACCAAAAAAGAAAATAAGAGTTAACTTAACCAAGAGGGTAAAAGAGTTGTATAATGAAAACTACAAAATACTGCTGAAATTAAGGCACACAAAAATAAATGGAAGTGCATCTCATATTTATGGATTGAAAGCCTTACTTAATGTTGTAAGATGTCAAAGGTGCCCTACAGGTTCAATGTGATCTTTATCAAAATTCCAATGACCCTTTTTTTTGGAGAGAGAGAATTTCCATCCGGAAATTCATATGAGATCTTAAAGGACCCCGAGAATAGCCAAAACAATCATGCAAGAGAACAAAGCTGGAGGACTCACACTTCGTGATTTCAAAACTTATTACAAAGCTACAGGAATTAAAATAGCGTGGTACTGACATAAAAACAGATATATAGACCAACGGAACAGAGAGAGAGCCCAGAAATAAATCCTCACATAGCGAAATGATTTTTAAGAAGGTTGCCAGACCCATTCAGTCAGAAAAGGACAGTCTTTCCAGCAATGGTGCTGGGAAAGCTGGACACCCGCACGCAAGAGAATGAAGTTGGACCCTTACAAACACCATATGCAAAAATGAACTCAAAATGGATCAAAGACTTAAAGACCTAAAATTATAAAACTGAGAAGAAAACATACTGCAAAAGCTTCACAACACTGGATTTGGCAATGATTTCTTGGACAGCACACCAGAGGCACAGATAACAAAAGACAAGACAGACAAATTGGACTGGATTTTAAAAACCTGTGCATCAAAAGACACTATCCAACGCCCGGCAACGTGGCGCGGTGGTTAAGCGCTGGCTTGGGAAGCCAGCGGCGCCGGTTCGGTCCCACATATGAGGGCCAGTGACGCTGCCCTCAAAAAAAAAAAAAAAGACACTATCCAGAGAGTAAATAGGCACCACACAAAATGGGAGAAAATAATTGCATGTTATACATCTGATAAGGGATTAATATCCAAAATATAGACGGAACTCTTGAAACTCAACAACAAAAAAAACAACGTGATTTTAAAATGAGCAAAAGACTTGAACAGACATTTCTTCACAAAGGACCAATAAGCACATGAAAATATACTATCATTAACACTTTGTAAGCGGGCATAAAAAGCTATATGATGAGGGCCGGCCGAGTGGCTCAGTTGGTTAAGAGGTCGCTCAAGAGTGTGAGCTGAGTTCTGAGCAACAGCTGTTCGAGTCCAGCCTGAGCTGAGTTGCCGTTGAGCTGCCAACAGATGGCAGGATGGCTCAGCTAAAAAA
The DNA here is from genome assembly GCA_033961575.1 of Aselliscus stoliczkanus. NCBI lineage: Eukaryota > Metazoa > Chordata > Mammalia > Chiroptera > Hipposideridae > Aselliscus > Aselliscus stoliczkanus. Next base: position 233,300 of record CM066729.1, read on the forward strand.
AAACAAACAAACAAAAAAAAAAACTATATGACGAGTTTACTCGTTTCCCGCAAAAAATGTGTTAATCATTAGGGAAATGCAAATCAAAGCTGACTTCTAGAGAATGTTTAAGTGGAACATTAGGAAATATCAAAAACGATCTGAAGAGCTAAGAATATGACGGAATCTACATGGTGGTGTGCGTGTCCCCTCAGCAAAAACGCCCAAGAGGGCTCTGCCCATGATGGGCTCCAGGCCTGCTGTGCCCAAGTACCTGCGCCCCCCCTCCACCTCCGTTGCCAAGCACCTATAGACTCACACACATCACCTCTGTCTGTAACCGCCCCCACCACAACCCCCTACCCTCCCCCCGACGCCCTGCACCTTGCCACGCGCCTCTGCACTCAAACGCATTTCGTTTTTCACCAGGAGCAACTCCGACTCCAGCTGCCTCCGGCAGATGGCGAGCACAGACGTCACGCTGTCTTGGTGGTGGAGGCCCTCATGATTCAATGTCGCCAGGGCCTGGGCAGGCTGCACATCGTCTTCCACTGGACTCTACAATAGCAGAGAAAACAACAGCGATGCTGTAAGCCAACGGTGAGCACGTGCAGAAGTTCAGGAGGCCAGCTGCTGGACCGCTGCAGGCCTGGGAGCCCGGGAGCCGTGCACCCGGGTCCTGCCGCCTGCTCGGCCTGCAGCAGGTCCAGACGGTCAGCGTGGGTGGCGGGCAGCAAATCCTCCGAATTGTACTCAGGAGACAACTGGAGCTCGCTCCTAAAAGAGATGAACATCTTACACGGGAAACGCTGGATAGAAGATGAACCACTGGATTAGAGCTCAGAGGAACGAATTAGGAGGAAGCCTAACACCGTGACCTGCCCATCACTGGATGTTCCCTATCAAAGAAAGATGTGTTTTAACAAGCTTAAATAACTCAAGACAATAGTAAGCTTAAAATTCTACAAAACACTAAAACCTGGCCCATCTCGCTGCGGACATGTCTTCTGACTTGAGGTTCTATGGACCCTCAATGGGCCAGGGCCCCAGGCCAGCACCACCCACAGGTTTGCTTCTCCAGCTCCGCACCAGCCACCCACCGGGAACTGCGCCTCCCAGGCCCCGCGCAGGAAGGCGACTCGTTAAAACGAAGAGAGACGGAGGAGGAGAGGGAGAGAAAGGGTTCGGTTCCCTTCAGGGAACCCCCAGCCACTCTGGGCCCGCCCCAGCGCGCTGCGCGCCCCGCCCTCTGTGCGCAGGCTGCGCTGGGACCTGCAGGGGCCCAGGCCCACCTGTGGGTCGCTGTCCTGGCCGTGGGGGGCCTCGGTCAGCTGCGTGCTGTCCACATCATGTTCCGACTGTTCCTCGCAGGAGGCCTCATCACCCGCGGGCACCGGGCCCTCGGCGCTGCCCTCCCCAGGGCCGCGGGCCTGCTGCTCATCCAGCTCGCTCTGCCGCCCCTGGAGGCGCCGGGTCAGGGCCTGCAGCTGGCGGCCGAGGCGCAGGCACTGCGCTCGTAGCCGCTGCAGCTCAGGAGGCTCGTGCGGGGCGCCCGGGGGCTGCTCCTCCAGCGTGTGGCGGAGGCGGGTGAAGGCCGACCGCACAGCCTGCAGCTCGGCGCAGTGGGCCGACGCCCCTCTGCGCAGCGCCTCGATTTCCAAATCCCTCTGGGCGATCGCAGCGTCCTTCGCTTTCAGGGCAGCCTCCAGCTCTCGGACGCGGGAGGCCGCACCGGGCTCCGGCGGGGCCAGCTGCCTGGCGGCGGCCTCCTCCGCGCTGCGCAGGCGCTGCTGCAGGGCCTCCTGGGCCTGGCCGTGTCGGCGCTCCTGCTCGGCCAGCAGCCGGCTCAGGGCCTCCCTAGCCGCGAGCGCAGCGCGCATCTCGGCCAGCAGGGCGGCCGGGGCCTCGGTTCCGCCGGCCTGTGGGCTCTGCACCCCGCGCTCCAGCTCACTCTGGAGGTCCTGCGCGGGGCCGGGGCTGTGCTCCCGCCCCGCGGGTCCCCCGAGGGACAGCTCACTCTGCAGCCTCTCAATGACCTCGTGCAGTCGCTCAATTTCCTCAGCTTTATCCTTCTGCAGCCGCTGCTGGTTCTCCTGCAGAGTCTCGATAATCGATTTCAGCTCCTTGACTTCTGAGCTGGTGCTATGCACAGCCTGAGAAGAGAGCCCATTTCAGAGGTAGGCCCGGTGCCCACCCCACATGCTGTCTTTCCACTCACAGCCCTGAATCATTCTGCACAAGTGGGGACTTCAGAGACTGAGCAAGCGGACAGTGTCACCAAATGAGCTAACAAAAGCTGCACCCTGGCTACTTCAAGTTCTCAAATTGGTCAAGAGGAAAGTCCCCAGTGACTACTCGGCTGTCCGAATCCAGAGGAAGCTCCAACTCGGCCACTTGTCAGTCAGTGATGCCTTCATACTGATGTTTTTACCCTTTTAAATGTGTATTTAGTTAATACTGAAACAAGTGTGATTTGTGGACCTTAAATTTTAGGTGTCATTCTAACACTATAGAGTAAGGACAAAAGTAAGCAAATCGGGCGAGGGGAATGTACATAATGCGAACTGTGAACGAGCCGGGCACACGGCGCGCGTGGGGACGGACCCATACAGGGCACTGTGCCCCACCAGGCCCCCAAGAGTGCTGTCACTACTTTATCTCATAGGAAATGCTTGTGTTTTTTAATCTAACCCTCAACAATTTTAAATTAAGAGATGCTGTTATTCATACTTTGAAGATGGGACAATTGAAACTTAGATACTAAATATCTTGCCAAGACTATAGAAAGCTAGTAAATGGAAGAGCAGGACTGAAATCTATGTCAACATGGATCCAAATTCAACATTATCTTGAGATCACATCACCAGTAGTGAACAAAAAGTGAAAACTTCTAAACAATCTGTGTTTTAGTTAACAATCAGCCCATTTGTTATAGTCTAGTGCTTTGGTTCCTGAAAACTGACAATTTCATAACAACTGTTGGTTTCACTAGTACTACTCAACAAATACCGCACACTCATATTCAAACCTGGCCTAAAATTAAAGCAAAAATAAAAAAACCGATTAACTTTTGGTTTGGATAGTTTCAGCTACACAAGACCTATACATTTAGAGTATCTGAATGCCATATGGCAGGGGTCGGCAAACTGCAGCTTGCAAGCCACATGCGGCTCTTTGGGTATGTACATGTGGCTCTGAGGAAAAATTGAAAATGAAAAAAAAATTATCATAGTGTAATTTATAAAATTTTTAAAGGATATTATTCATATAATGGTGATTTCATTTGTTTTATAGGTCTCGCAAAACTTCGAGGCACAGGATTGGCCCTTCCGTCTCAAAAGTTTGCCGACCCCTGCCATATAGCATAGTTAGCAAAAGACAACTTTTTTTTGTCGGTGCGAGGTGAGACCCTCAACCAGCTCTAGGACCCCCGCCCCCGGTGCGCAGCACTCCAGAACGCGTTCCCCTACTCACAGGAAGCTGAAGGGGGTTTACGGTACTTTTCTGACTGCGCAGTTTGTGCTTATTCCCTTAATGCACTAAATACACGGAGATAAAAAGGTATGCACTATAAAATAGCCATAATCACAACACAAATATTACATTTAAAAAATTGAAGCCAGCATGTGAAGGTGGCTTCAAAATGGTAAACACTAAAACCTAAAGTAGGTCCTCCCAGAGAGTGCAGTTGGAGCAGGCGAGGAAGCTGCCAGCGGCGACAGGTTAGGGCGCCAAGGGGTGAGCACAGCTGCAGGCTGGGGAAGTGAGCCGAAGTGCAACCTGGGCCGAGAGAACACGGGGAGGTCTCCCACAGGTCCCATCCCATCGACAGGCAGAGGCCACCAGATGGGGGAGGGCCCTCTCTCAGGCTGGGCCCTCAGGCAGCAGTCAGATGGTGAGGCCCAGGGCAGCCAGGGCTGTGGCAAGTGATGGAGAAGCCAGGGAGCAGAACCCCAAACTCCGTGTGTGGACTGCGCCCACAATTGATCGCAACAGGCAAGACAGAGCACGCACGTTAAGCCTGACCCAGATCAGATGACTACGATTAAAACAAAAACCTCTGTACTCTGCAGACGCAAGATAATGTGCAGACTATTCAAAATACAAAAAATCAGCAGCATGAGATCAATCCTGAGGAGAAAAGACAACCAATGCAACCAACCCTGAGATGACAAAACCACGGGAACAAGCAAACAAGTTAAAGCAGATGCTACAGCTGTGCTCAAGAACATAAAGGAGGGCCGGCCGAGTGGCGCATTGGTTAAGCGCTGGTTTTGGGATGCCAGCGGCCCCGGTTCGGATCCCACATGAGGGCCAGTGACACTGCCCTCTACAGCTAACAACAGCTCCACCTGGATCTGGGCTGTGCGAGCCCCGGTGATGGTGTGGGCTGCAGCCCCTGCTGCAGTGGGCTGCCGTAGGCTGCAGTGAGAGGCCCGCAGCCAGCGTGAGCGGCTGGCAGCCAAGCGTGAGCTGCCAATAGCCGCGATAAGCGACATCCAGAGGCCAGCGACCAATCTGCCTCATCCGGGAAGAGCGCAATGACGATACCAACAGTGAAGCAACATCCTCCGCAACTAAACTGAAGAACAAGAAGACGGCAACTTGTCTGTTCCCCTTCCCCGATTCCCCAACGCTGCTCCCCTCCACCAATTCCCCAATAAAATCTTTAAAAAAAAAAAAAAAAAAAAAAAGAACATAAAGGAAAGCAAGTTCCAGATAAAAAGACAGGAAATCTTGCCGGAGGGATGGAGACTATAGGAAGAAGCCAAAATTCTAGAACTAAAAATTACAATGGGATAAATTCACTCAATGGGCTTAAGAAAATCCTGGACATGACAAAGCCCACAAGCTTGAAGAGTCATAGACATTATCCCACCAGTGGAAAAGAGAGGAAAAAATGTTAAAAATCCACACAGCCTCAACTACCCACAGGACAGCATAAGGGGTACGGCATATTTGTAATTGGAGCTCCAGAAGAGACAGTGGGGCCAAAACAAACAAATCTCAATCATGGCCAAAAATGTCCCACTATAAAACATTAACCTGAAAAGCACTAGAACCACTAAGGAAATTTAATCTGTAATTTTTAAAAAATGGTAACTTGCCAGGCCCAGATGATTTCACTCAACATTCAACGCATAAATAATACCAATTCTATACAATCTCTTCCAGAAAATAGAAGAGGGAACAATCCATTCAGTGAGACCAATATTACCAATGCGAAAACCAGACATCACTTGAAAACTACAGATAAATATTCCTGAAGAATATCGATATATAAATTCTTAATAAAAGCCTAGTAAATAGAACCCAGCAAATAAAAAAGAACTTACACCACAGCCAAGTAAGATTTATCCTAGAGAGTCGAGACTGGTTCAATATTTGGGTCAATGTAATCGACCAGGAAGAAAAGGCACATGATTATATCAATGGTGCAAAAAAAAGTTGATTTGGCAAAATTCAACACCACTCTTGATAAAAACTCTCAGTAAACAAGAAATAGAGAAGAGCTTCCTCAACTTGAGAAGGAGTTTTTTGTTTTGTTTTGTTTTGATTTATTTTTTTGAGGGCAGTGTCACTGGCCCTCACATGTAGGACACGAACCGGGGCCTCTGGCCTCCGAAGCCAGCGCTTAACCACCACGCCACTCAGCCGGCCCAAGGAGTATCTTTTTTTAAACCTACAAATAATACCACACTTAGCAGTGAAAGACTGGAAGTTTTCCCGTAAGAAATGAAACAAAGCAAAAATTTCTGCTCTGAACTATGTTAGTTAGCACAGTACTGGATGTTCAAGACCTCTTCATTGAAAACTATAAAATAAGGGAGAAAATGAAAATATTAAAGAAACACACTAACACACGTCAGGGTCAACAACAGAGGAAGGAAAACGCATAGTATGAACAAGATGCTAGGACGCAGGGAGCTGCTGGAGCGGGAGGTGCAGAGAGGAAATAACCCTGACATGTCAACAGAGGTCTCCACAATGAGTGGCCAAGAGTGAAGCACTCAGGTTTCCCAACAAACCTGAAAGATACCAGGATTCTAGAAAATGGAAATCTTCACTGACATAAAATAAGGATAGAAAATTCATGAAAATATGGCTTCCTTCCAAGAAACAGAAACCTAACAAGAGTCAGCCCTACAAGTCGTATTTTAGTTTTATTTCTTATAGCAAAGCAAAAAATAGTGTCCATACCTTTACAAAAAATCAGAAGTCAAAGGGTGTACAGATTTGTACATGCAGAGATATGAACAAAATCTCAAAAGAAAACATTTCGGACTTTCTTTATAAAGCTGTCTATTCTTTTTTCTTCTCTATTTTATCTTATTTTTTATTTATTTATTTTTAAATTGGGAAATCGGGGGAGGGGAACAGTGTTGGGGAATCAGGGAAGGGGAACAGACAAGTTGCTGTCCTTTTGTTCTTCAGACTAGTTGTGGAGGACATCGATTCACTGGCCCACGTTGTTATTATGATCATTGCGCTCTTCCTGGCTGAGGCAGTCGGTTGCCGGTCATTGGATGGTGGCTCACGGTGGCTCACAGCAGCTCACACCAGCTGGCGCCCGCTCACCCTGGCTGCCAGCCACTCACTGTAGCCTATGGCAGCCCACTGCAGCAGGGGATGCAGCCTACACCGTCGCCGGGGACTCACGGGAGCCCAGCTCCGGGTTGAGCTGTTGTTCACCATCTCAGCTGTAGTTGGTGCAGCATCACTGGCCCTCATGTGGGACCCAAACCAGGGCCCAGCTGCTCAGAGATGTCGTCCCAAGCCAACTCCTAACCAACATGCCACTCAGCCGGCCCTAAAGCTGTCTATTCTTAAAATTTTGTCCTTATCACATAAACTATTTTTAATATTTATGACATTTTAATATGTAAAATGATACTCACTTAGACAATTTTAGAGCACTAAGGACAAATAACAGATACAACCTCTTTTAAAAAATTAGTCACTTCGGGCCGGCCGAGTGGCGCGGTGGTTAAGTGCTGGTTTGGGAAGCCAGCGGCCCAGCCCCGGTTTGGGTCCCGCATATGAGGGCCAGTGACACTGCCCTCAAAAAAAAAAAAAAAAAAAATTAGTCACTTCGAGGGGCCAGCAGACTGGCTCGTTGGTTAAGAGTAGGCAAGCTCTAAGCAGCAGGGCCGCCGGTTTGGTTCCCATATGGGCCAGTGACTCTACGTCCTCTACAGCTAAGATGGTGAACAACAGCTCGACCTAGAGCTGGGCTGCCTTGAGTCGCCGGGGACAGCACAGGCTGCAGTGGGGCTGCAGTGGGCTGCCATAAGCTACCGTGAGCAGCCGGCAGCCGGCAGCCGGCGTGAACTGCCATGAGCCTCGGACATGAGCAGCTGTCCAGTGACTGGCAACTGATCCGCCTCACCCGGGAAGAGCACAATGACGATACCAACATGGGCCAGTGAAGCAATGTCCTCCACAACTAGACTGAAGAACAAAAGGACAACAACTTGGCTGGTCCCCCCTCCCCAATTCCCCAACACTTCCCCTTCCCCCAATTCCCCAATTTAAAAAAATAATAAAATATAAAATACAGATCTCTCTGAGCTTAAAAAAAAATTAGTCTCTTCAATAAATGGTGTTTGGGAAATCTGATCAGATACATGGAAAAAAATGAAACTAGATCACTTTCTTTTTTTACTATTATTACTTTTTTTTAGCTGAGCAGCAGCTCAGCTCGGGCCCATGTGGGAATCAAACTGGCGGCCCTGTTGCTCAGAGCTGGTCCTCTTGAGCGAGTTCTTAACCAACTGAGCCACTTGGCTGGCCCTAGATCACTTTCTTACACCACATACAAAACTAAACTCAAAATGGATCAAAGACTTACACTTAAGACCTGAAACCATAAAACTCCAATACAAAAACAGGCAATAAACTGTCTGACATTGATCTTAGAAATATTGTTTTGGAAATGTGTCCTCAGGCAAGAGTAACAAGAAAAAAGTAAACAAATAGGGCCAGCCAAGTGGTGCGTTGATTAAGGGCTGGCTTGGGACACCAGCGCTGAGCAGCAGGGCCCCGGTTCAGATCTCACATGAGGGTCGGTGACACTGCCCTCTACAGCTAAGATGGTGAACAACAGCTCCACCTGGAGCTGGGCTGCTGTTGAGTCGCCAGCAACGGCGTAGCAGGGCTGCCATGAGCTACTGTGAGGGTCCGGCAGTCAGCATGAGCGGCTGGCAGACAGCGTGAGCTGCCATGAGCTGCCTGCCTTACCTGGGAAGAGCTCAATGACAATACCAACATGGGCCAGTGAAGGGACATCAGTGAAGTGACGTCCTCCACAACTAGACTGAAGAACAAAAGGACAGCAACTGCTCTGTTCCCCTCCCCCAATTCCCCAATTAAAAAATCTTTAGGGCCGGCCGAGTGGCGCATTGGTTAAGCGCTGGTTTTGGGATGCCAGCGGCCCCGGTTCGGATCCCACATGAGGGCTAGTGACACTCACTGCCCTCTACAGCTAACAACAGCTCCACCTGGAGCTGGGCTGTGCGAGCCCCGGTGATGGTGTGGGCTGCAGCCCCTGCTGCAGTGGGCTGCCGTAGGCTACAGTGAGTGGCCCGCAGCCAGCGTGAGCGGCTGGCAGCCAAGCATGAGCTGCCAATAGCCACGGTGAGCGACATCCGGAGGCCGGCAGCCGATCTGCCTCATCCAGGAAGAGCGCAATGACGATACCAACAGTGAGGCAACATCCTCCGCAACTAAACTGAAGAACAAAAAGACAGCGACTTGTCTGTTCCCCTTCCCCGATTCCCCAACGCTGTTCCCCTCCGCCAATTCCCCAAAAAAATCTTTAAAAAAATCTTTAATAAAAAAAAAAGTAAACAGATAGAACTACATCAAACTGAACAGTTTGGCACAGCAAAGAAAACCATTAACAAAACGAAAAGCCAGCTTACCGATCGGGAGAAGATATTCGCCAATGATAAATCCAGTAAGGGGCTGATACTCAAAATATATATATATAAAAAAAAACGCATATAATTTAACACCAAAGGAAAAACAAAAAACCAAAAAACCAATCCCATGTAAAACATGGGCAGAGGACCTGAATAGACATCTCTCCAGAGGAGATACAGATGGCAAACAGACATATGAAAAGATGCTCAACCTCACTAATCATCACAGAAATGCAAATAAACACCACAATGAGATATCACCTCACTCCTGTCAGAATGGCATCCTCAATAAATCAACAAACAAGTGTTGGCAAGGACATGGAGAAAAGGGAACCCTTGTGCACCGTTGATGGGATTGCAAATTGGTGCAGCCACTATGGAAAACAGTATGGAGAGTCCTCAAAAAATTACAAATAGAACTAGTAGCTTATGACCCAGCAATCAATTTCTGGGTATTTATCCAAAGAAATCCAAAACACCAATTTGGATAGATATACGCACCCCTATGTTTACTGCAGCGTTATTCACAATAGCTAAGATATGGAAGCAACCTCAGTGTCCACTAATGGATGAATAGATAAAGAAAATGTGGAACACACATACAGTGGAATGTTATTCAGTAAAATAAAAGGATGAAATCTTGTAATTTATGACATGGATGGACCTGGAGGGCATCATGCTAAGTGAAGTAAGTCAGACAGAGAAAGACAAATACCATATGCTTACACTTATATATAGAATCTAAAAAACAAAACAGGAAACTGAACAAACTCATAGATACAAAGAACAAACTGACTGTTGCAGATGAGAGGGTAGCAGGGGGGCTGGGTGAGGAAGGGAAAGGGATTAAGTACAATGGGCAGCCACAAAATACTCATGGGGATGTAAGAAAGTGCAGCACAGGGCCAGCCGAGTGGCTCAGCTGGTTAAGAGCATGAGCTTTGAGCAACAGGGTCGCCAGTTCGATTCACACATGGGCCAGTGAGCTGCGCCCAAGCGGAGCTGCCAACAGATGGCTCAGGAGGTGAGAGCACACGCTCCTAACAATGAGTTACTGGTTTGACTCCCGCATGGGATGGTGGCTATGACTCTCCACAACTAAGATTGAACACGGCACCTTGAGCTGAGCTGCCCTAAGCTGCCCATGGGCGGCTGGACTTGGAGCTGAGGTTGCTGCACCCTCCACAACTAGGACTGAAGGACAACAACTTGTCTGTTGCCCTTCCCCAATAACCCAATAAAAAAATTTAAAAAAAAAAGTACAACATGAGGAATATAGTCAATTATATTGTAATAACTGTATGGTGTCAGGTGGGGACTAGACTCGTCAGGGGATCACTTTGCAAATTATATAAATGTCTAACCACTACGCTGAACACGTGAAATTAATATAATATTGCATGCCAACTGTAACTGAAAAATAAATTTTAAAAATACATTTAAAAATATTAGTCACTGGTTTTAAAAGCACTCTTCAGGGCCGGCCGAGTGGCTCAGTTGGTTAAGAGCTCGCTCAAGAGTGCGAGGTGAGCTCTGAGCAACAGCAGTTTGATGCCCAGCCCGAGCTGAGCTGCCAGCAAGTGGCAGGATGGCTCAGCAAAGAAACAACAAAAAAAAAGCACTCTTCAAAATAACACGAAATTTTTTTTTTTAATTTTGCCAAATACGTAAGATTCCATAAGAGATCACTAATATCCCAATAGCTTACCACTGCAAAATTTAGAGACATGAAAAAATGGCAGATAAAATTGTTTATCCCAACAGCTGCCACCATCCTTACACCTTTCATCAAAACTAATAAAAGGGCCGGCCAAGAGGCTCAGTTGGTTAAGAGTTGGCTTAGAGCACGTGCTCTGAGCAACAGGGCCGCAGTTCGATTCCCACATGGGCCACTGAACGCTGCGCCCTAGCTGAGCTGCCGCTGAGCTGTCAACTGGTGGCAGGATGGCTCAGCTGGTGTAACAACAAGATTGCCTGTTCAATGGTGGGCTATGCCCACCCGCAACTAATAGATTAAACTCGGTACCTTGATCTGAGCTGCCACCCGGATGGCTCAGTGGATAGAGCGTGCGCTCTACACAACAAGGCTGCTGGTTCGACTCCCACCCGCAACTAAGATTGAACACAGCACCTTGAGCTTGGAGGCCACGAGCTGCCGACAGGAAGCCAGATGGCGACTGGCGCCCTCCACAACTAAGATTGAAGAACTACAACTTGGCTGGTCTCCTCCCCCAATTCCCCAGCACTGTTCCCCTCCCCTAATTTCCCAATTTAAAAAATCTTTAATAAATAAATAAATAAATAAATAAATAAATAAATAAATATGACATAAGTAACTTGTCAGTTAAAAAAAAAACAACGCAAAAAAACTAATGGAAACACGATTATAAACTATGTCGTGTCATCCTACAGGCCCCCTTTGTTCCCAAGTCACATCTACAAATTCCCAAGGACACAACAGCTAAGATGCTGGTGGGCTAACAAAGGCAGGAGAGCACAGGGCGCGGCCGACCCTATGGTGTCAGGGGCCACCTACCTCGCTGGTGCTGACGGAGCCACTTCCCATCGCAGCCAGCTGAGCCTTGAGCAGCTCGCTCACACACATTGTCTCCTTCTCGCTGTTTTGAGGACACACCTGTGGAAGTGATGATAATACACATAATGAAGCCAACAGAGCGTTCCTATGGGAAGCGGTGCCAGACCTGGCAGATGTGAGACAGCCTAACTAAATAAGGCTGCAGCTTCAAACACTAACTCAATTTGACAATGTTTTTCTAACAAGGGCTTCTCTTCTGTTTAAAACGACATATTCGCTGAGTTTTTGGAAATCAGCTGCTGCATTTCTCCAGGTAGCCTGTGTAAAGCGACTGCCAGGGAGCGACAGGCCTGCTCCTCCTCTAGCGGTTCAGGACGGGTCCGGGGACAGGTCAGCAGTGACTCTGGGACCCCCATCTCCACTGAAGACGGTTCAAAACGCGCAGCTGCAGCCCTACTGAGGCTCGGACACAAAGGACACACACAGCCGCTAGGATTCCTGTGCGCGCTGCCACTTACTCCTCCAGCAACTGCCAGGCCGGCACTCCAGGCGACGGCCCTAAAAGCGATCTAACACACGCCACGTCTCCTCCACAACTGTTATCAGCTGCACTGCGCAGGGGCTGGTTTTCATTTCTGCTTCTACAGCACCGTTACATTAAGGTATTCCAGTTACATAACAGGGTTTACAAGCAACTTCTCTTCGTCCTGAGGTGCGAAGGTAACCACGAGGAACCTCCTTCCCTAGCTAGACGGGGCACCCTGGGAGGCCAAGGCAGGGCCATCGCTCCCAAGGCCGATGTGCTTCCTCGTCACAGTTCTGTCGTCAGGGAAGTGCCTCTCCCTCAGTCTCACTCCATCGAGCCGCCTTCAAAGCCCCGTCATCAGCACTGCGAACCCGAGGCTGGTGAGGAGTGAGAGCAGGCCAAGCTCGCCAGTCAAGGCCGCTCTGGTTTTCTGCCCATCACGCCTAGAAGCTGCCTCCGTACAGCCGAGGCTGGCACTTCTGGGGCCACCTGCCAGTGTAGGGTCCCTCCTGCCTTCAGGAGGGGGGCTGACGTCGCCCGCCCGGGACAGCCTGAGTCTCCCCACGTGGGCTGGCCACAGCACCTCCAGAACCCACGTAAGTGCAGGTGCCAAGGGGGGTCTCCTCAGCTCACCATCACACTGGCACCGTCAGCCTGACGCCTGCCGAGGCTGGCACCAGAGTGGCACCAGCTTAATTTCAGGTCCAGGAGTCACACCCCTTCGTTCCTGCTCATTGAGTCACCTTTAACCTTTCCTAACTGTTGTGTTAAGTCCAAAAGCTTTCGTCAAAACCAAAGACGTGCATATTAAGAGTTACCTCATGCTCTAGTTGACTTAATAATTTTGAAGATCCCGCTGAGATTTAAAAGTATATGCCCTAAAGTGATTACTATGCTATAATCCACATGAAAATGGCAAAAGCACAAGGACTACCCAGGAGCTACAGACGCACCACCGTACTGCTGGGACACTTGGCGTCCCCTGCCAGGCACCGAGCAGAGGGGCCTGCCCGCCCGCTTACCTCGCTGTCCTGTGGCAGGAGTGCCCTCTGCACGGCCTCCAACTGGACTTCTGGACCCTCGGGCAGGGAGCCCACAGGAGGCCAGGGCCGTCTGCCCTCATCTCGCTTAGACTGCAGCAAGGACGCCAGGAGCAAGCTACTCATCTGCTGCTCCTGTGAGGCCTCCTTCTCCTGTTCGAGAAAAAAGGCCAGGATTTCAGGCATCGGTGTACGCCATCCCCAGCTCTGCCTGGAACTCACCTGCACACACCTGCACATACCACACACCTGATCCCAGGGTACCCCGATAAAGGACGTGGCCCCAAACAGAGCCAGTGGTCCTGGCATCCCACTGCGGAGGACTGATCCTTAGTGGTCATTCAACAGGTACAGAAAGAATCTCCAGACTTAGCAATTTCAAAACGCTACAAAGAACTTGCTGAAGAAGAGGGGGCAATGGCCAACAGCCCATTCTCTATATATACCTCCGTATAGAGAACATTAACAGCCCATTAAAAGTTTTCCAAGAAAACCTGATATGGATAAAATGTTGCCAGATATTAAGTGGGGAAAGGTAGGGCGCACCAAGTTGTACACAGGTTCACACAGCGGAGGGGAAAGAATGCGTTTCCTACATGCCTGGCACCCAGAGATCAGTGAGGGTTTGTGGGGGTGGGAAGTGGCTGGGCAGCACCACTCCCCTGCAGGTGTCGGGGGGGACAACCGGGCCCTGACTCCACCCAGCAGTTCTCATGGGCATTTTCCACAACCAAACACACCTGGTAAAAACTCGCCTCCTGGAGGCAAGGCGTGCCTTAGGGCCAGATGATTCTAAAATAAAATTTCTCATTGAGCCTCACTTTTCACATAAGCCTTTAACCTCCAGTGACAGGAGATAACTGAAAAGCCAGAAGTTCAAGTGCTTTTTACAAAAGCACTTACGTGGACACACCACGCGGGCCCTGCCCTGGTACTGGGCACAGCTCACCCCGACACCTTAAACATTCAGACGCAAACAGAAGCATCTGTCCCTCACAGGCATAACTGCAAATGACATGAAAACTGTCACTGGAGGCATTTTCACTGAGGAGTTGGCATAAATTACTAAACTCAAAAATTAAAATAACTGTAACTGTGTCTAAAGTATTTAATGAAGTAACTTTTTTGAACCTAAAATCTTGAGCGTTGCCTTATGAAATTACTAAGGAGTGCTACACAAATTGTTCTAAAATGCTATTATACTAAGAATGGGATACTGTGACTTATAAGAAATACGTATTTGGTCTCCATCCGATTCCTGGCAGAGCTCCTAAAACCCTTGGAATTTCCTGAGCAATACAAGAGAGCAAGGGGTTTGCTATTCATAACAAGCCCCTTCTAGCCACACCTGAGTTTATGTTGCTGAAGTGACTTCTGGAAAGCCCTCGGTCACGTGAGGCTGGGGGCTGGCGTGGTCGCCAGGGGAACCAACCCTGTGATGAGGGGGTTGGACCTTTCAGTCCATCCCTGACCTCCGGGGAGAGGAGGGGAGTTGGCGGGTGAATCAATCACCAATGGCCACTGACGGACTCAATCGCGCCTGGGAGGTGGGACCTCCACAAAACTCCAAAAGGACGGGGTTTGAAGAGCATCCAATGGGTGAGCGCATGGAGGTGCTGGGCCAGTGGACCCCAGGGACCCCAAGCCTGCCCCCAGGCCTCACCCTCCACGCCTCGTCCTCCTACCTGTTCCTCGGTTAGACCCTTTATAACCCTAATCTCCTAAGAAACGTGTGCCCCAAGTCCGGGAGCCGCTCTAGCAAATTCCTGGAACCCAAGGAGGGGTGCGGGGACCTCCAATTTATAGGCGGTATGTCGGAAGTACGTGTGGCCCGGCCTTGCGGCTGATATCTGAGGGGCAGTGTTGTGGGACTGAGCCCTCCCTCGTGGGGTCTGCACAAGCTCCAGGGGCTGGTGTCAGGGCTTAGCTGGGATCTGCTGAGGGTGGGGAGCTGCTCGGTGTGCGGGGAACCCCCACACTTTGTGAGAAACGTTTCATGACACAGCAGAGGACACATGGAGCGATTTCCTCCAGAGCAGACAGAAGCTGAGAGGCCAGAGGGAGCTCCATCGGTCAGTGGGTGGCCTGGGGGCCTCGCTGACACTTGGTCTCTCCGAGCAGCTCAGGCAGTGCGCCCGTGAGGGGGACCCATCCAGAGCCCCACACGCTGCGGGTGCGCACCTGCTGCAGTGCTCGCAAGGCTCCCCGCAGTTCCTCCAGCTCCTCCCGGAGCTGGGTCATCTTCCTCGTGGTGCTGGCATTGGTCTCTTCGAGATGCTTAATTTCCTCCTCCTGGATCAACACTTGTCTTTCTGCTAATTCTTTCTTTATAACCAATTCGCCAAGTTCATCTGATTTTTCTTTCAATTTCTCCTGTAATAATTCAACCTAAAACAAAAATTGCTTCAGAAATACAACCGTTAAAAAAAAAATCTTCCAATAAAAAGTACCCGAACACTCGAGAGAAAACTCGTCATCCACGCCGTTTCCTAGACCTCCGTGCACAATGACGCTTCAGGGACAAGCACGATGAAGCTAAGTTAGAGGGGCACTCTTGCAAGGAAAAGACGGGAAAGCGATGACATCCGCGAGGGACTTGGCCTCACAGTGAGGAATGCGAAACACTCAGCAGGAAACAGCACGGACAGGACGACAGCGACCGACTGGGACCTCCGGAGAATGAGGCTGTGGACAAAGCCGGCCCCAAGGCACCCACTGTGCGCTCCCCTCACAGGAGGACCCCACGGGAGGGAGCACGCTGTCTGGGATGAGGCTGGATCCGCAGGATGTCACCACTGGGGACACAGGATCTGTGTCTCATTTCTCCTAACTGCACATGCGCCCAGTTGTCTCAGAACATGTTTCATTAACCAAGAACAAGGCCTCAGACAGGAGCAGCAGACAGTTTCGGCCCCACGAAGGCAGCAGGGAACAGCAGCAAGGCGCAGGGGCAGGGGAGCCACCTCTCCCGCTCCGCCACCCCCACGCACACGGGCCGGCCAGCCGACACCGACGACACATACCTGTTCGTCCCGCTGCGGCCGCTGTCATTCCCGGGTACATGGAAGGTAAAAACAGTTTTCAAGATAAAGCTTAGGAGCCCCATAGGGAACTGCTACCCCTTCAGTGTGGCAGGTGGGTGGGCCGACTTACGTCGCCGTCAGGGGGGCCCTGCGGCCGCAGCCGGGCCGCCTGCCGCAGCTGCTCCTCCAGCCTCTGAATCTCCTGCTGGAACTCCTCCCGCTCCTGCTCCCTCTCCACCGCCTGCTCCTGTCACCAGGCGAGACGTGCGCTCAGGCCCACGGGCTCGGGGCCCGCCCGCCCAGGAAGAGGGCCCAGCAGAGGGAGGCGGCTGGGCTTGTGCGGACCGCCCCTGGCCCTTCGCTCGGGGGCCAGGGCTTCCAGGAGGCAGAGGCCCACTGCCCTGTCATGTGGCCCTCGCACGGCACTGAGGAAATGGGGACAGCCCTTCCCACGTGGTGCAGAGAGGCCTCCGGACGCTCAGAGGACAGCGCGGCCAGCACCCATGCGACAGTGGCGCTCCTGCCCCTCCCTGAGGCTCACGCACCACAGAGCCGTCTGGCCTGCCGGCCAACAGCAACCACGACCGCCGGCCTGTCAGCGTTCCCCGGGAGCACAGGGCGTGGGAAGTGGCCTGGGAGGGCAGCCCCGAGATGACCTCCAGTGCACGCGGAGCCCGCTCGAAACCCTTACATCCATGAAGTGTCGCTGGCTGCGCAGCTGCTTGTCCAGGCCCGCCAGCTGCTGCCGCAGCGCGCACAGCTCCGCCGCCTGCTCGGCACGGGCCGCCTGCCGCGACAGCTGCTCCTGCAGCTCGGCCTCCAGCGCCTCCGTCTGGGCGCGCAGGGCGCGGCGGTCTTGCTCGATCTGCTTCTGGCTCTCCACCTGCTCCCTGCTCATGGCCTCCACTTCCCTCCGCAGAGCTGCAGGGGCCGAGAGGACGGGGAGCCCAGGACTCGGGGGAAGGCCCTTGTGCTGAGCGGAGCCCCGAGCCTGGCTCCTGACACGCCCACACGACCCGGCTGCCCACACGACCCGGCCTCCCAGAACAGGGCAGACACCACGGCCAGCCTTGCTGGAGGCCGAGGCTGGGGCCTGGCCAGGCGGCGGCACGGACTCCCCTAGGCTGGCAGCCCCCGCCCCCGTCCCGGTCCTTCTCCCCCCACGGGAAAAGGGCTGAGCTGAGGCCACTCAGCCACCTCGAATGGGGACACGTGCACCCCAAGCCAGTGGGAACCTGTTCTGTCAGATCCTGAGCACCCGTTTGCACACAGCCACAATTCAGCCAAATGCCACCGAAAAAAAAGCCAAGCATTTTTGCAAAAATAAATAGAATTTTAAAATTGCAAATTTTAGGGCCAGCCGAGTGGCTCAGTTGGCTAAGAGCGCGAGCTTTGAAAAACAGAGTTGCCGGTTCGATTCCCACATGGGCCAGTGAGCTGCGCCCGAGCTAAGCTGCCGCTGAACTGCCAACACGTGGCAGAATGGCTCAGTGGTTAGAGCACATGCTCCTAATACCATGGTTGTCAGTCTGACTTCCACATGGGATGGTGGACTTCGTCCACATGCAACTAAGATTGAACACAGCACCTTGAGCTGAGCGGCTGCCAATGGGCGGCCAGATGGCGAACTGACTTGGAGCTGAGCTAGCTGCGCCCTCCACAACTAAGACTGAAGGACAACTTGGCTGTTCCCCTCCCCCAATTCCCCAACACTGTTCCTCTTCCCTAATTCCCCAATAAAATCTTAGAAAAAAAAAATTTGGAATTTTAAATGAAAATGGGCTAAAATAAAAACTTTTTAAGCCTGAGAAAACTCCACCTTGGTATTCCCAAATGACAGTATCAGGTCCCACTGTAGGAATTCTGCCTCCACGGACACCCTCTGACATGGAAAAATGCAATGTACCTTAAAACCTCTGAACACGAGCCCTGATGAGCACCCCACCGGGAAGCACTCACTATGCACCAAAGCCTGGGATGGGGTCTCAGGGAAAAGGGGCAGCCCTCAGTAGGTCAGCAGCCCATCCACAATTTCCGGCGTGACAACGCGGCTGAAGTCCAGGTGGACAGGGCAGCTGAGAAGCACCCGAAAGGGCAGGCCTGGCTCCGCCGAAGCTGGATGCGTTCAAACTATCCAAACGAAAACATTAAACCCACAAACTTCTGCTCACACCTCACCAGCTATGAAAGCTGAACTCTTCCTGGTTTATAGAGACCTGTCAATCTCTTATGACAACCCACCATCACCACTAATGTAAGGTTCTCAACACACAGCAAGTACGGTGCGTTCGCCTCACACGCGCAGTTAGGTCCATGTCATTCACAGCCCTTGGAGTCAGAACGAGGCTCATGTGTCACCGCTGTGATGGTCAGTGCTGCCCGATCGCCCACCAGACAAGGCACCTCGGGGGCCCAGTGCTGCAGGGAGGGCACCTGCTGACAGCCCACGAGGCCTCCGAGCGAGTGCGTCTGTGTGGCTGCCGAGCGCCCCCCACAGGCCCGGAGGACTACACAGGATGGGGGCGCCTGCTCAGCAGCTCGGGAGGAGGGCGAGCGGGCCCTGCAGGAACCTTCCAGGCCTGTCTTACTTAACGGTCTGCTGAGGAAGCCCCGCAGAGCGTCCCCTCTTCAGTGAGAGGACTGCAGTGTCCGGGCGAGCGCACAGTGGTCACCCACGGGCCGCTCGCCTGTGCTGACGAGCCTGCGTCCTTGTCGCGAAAGCAGAGGCAAGGTCCACGCACAGAAACACGGCACTCTCAGAGACGAGAACAGGAGACTGACCAAGAACGCAGAGATCAGAGGGGGCAGTGACGGCAGCAGGGCAGCCTCTCAAACTTGTTCCTTTCCACCACACCACTGCCGGGGCCTGAAGGTCTTTGTCCCCCAAAATACCTGTGTTGAACCCTGACCCCCAGAGTGACAGTGGGAGGAGGCAGGGTCCTTGGGAGGTGACAGAGTGACAGCGTGGAGCCTTGTGCTGGGGTCAGAGACCCTGCTCCCCTCCCCCCAGCCCTTCTGCACGTGAGGCCATGGAGGGAAGACGCCATCCATGGCCCAGGGAACCAGCCCCTCACTAGAGGAGACTAGGCCAGTGCCCTGGCCTTGGACTTCCAGCCTGCAGGGCTGTGACAATGAACGCCTGTTGCTTAGGGGCCCCTCGGTCTGCGTGTTTGTCACAGTAGCCTATATGCACTGACACAGGGCTGTATGCACAGGTGTCACAGCACGTCCTGGCTGCCAGATGCTTTAAAAGGAGACAAACACAGCACAGATGCGTCGCCCTGAAAGACGCACACAAACAGGCGAGGCAGAGCAGTTTCCCACAAGGCGTCACGACCTCCCAAAACTTCTAGAAAGTCGGCCGATACTCGTGAGGCCGCAAAGCAGAACCAGGACCCAGGGCCACCCCTGGACCACCCCTGGGGGAGCCTTTGGCGAGGGAGGCAGGTGTGGTGCTGGCGGGCAGCATGTCACACGGTTTGCACAGGGTGACCAGATGCCTTCAGAGGGACAGCACCCGCCAAGGCACTGGCTGGGGGGACACAGCTGTGTGGCAGGGTAAGAGGAGGGGGCAGAGAAACGAGGGTGAGCTAACGAGGTGGAAATGACAGCAAGCCAAGAGAAAGCACAAGGCCTACCTGGTGAGCGAGCGAAGGCAGGCTAGCCCGGGTCCGGGTCGGGCTCCTCCTGCAGAGCACAGGGAGGCCGGGGCTCGGGAGGGCCAGGTGTGGCAGGGCCCCAGCGGAGGGACACACAGGCCACGGCAGAATGGCTGGATTGGGGGCTGCCGAGTGCAGGCCCAGCCCAGACAGAGCCCCTCGGGTCTCAGGCAGCTGGGAAGAGGCCGCTCCTGGCCCAGGACCGCTGGCTGCTCAGTCAATTTGCAGCTCCGTGTCTCCTGACCCCCAGGATGAGGACAGCAGGCTGGAAGTGCCATGCTCACGGGGTAAGCACGGGCCGGGATGGACAGGGAGTGGGCTGGGCGGTGGCACCGGAGGACGGGTGCAGGGGCCCCGCACAAGAGGGTCTGTCCCACTGGGCAGTGCAGCCCATAAGGAGTTCCAGGACACACAAGGGTGAGTCCAAAAGAAACGCTGAGTGACAAATCCCAGATTTAACAAAAAACAGGGCTTAGAACGGGAGAGGTGCAGGCAGTCCCCCAAGACACAGGACAGGACACGTGGGAGCATCAGAGTGAAGAGAAGTTGCTAAGAACAGCTGCCAAGTAACACGATAGAGACAGCTCAGCAGAAACACTGCATGTAAGAAAACGATGGGTTGGGCCGGCCGAGTGGCGCACTGGTTAAGCGCTGCTTTTGGGATGCCAGCGGCCCCGGTTCGGATCCCATATGAGGGCCAGTGACACTGCCCTCTACAGCTAACAACAGCTCCACCTGGAGCTGGGCTGTGTGAGCCCCGGTGACGGTGTGGGCTGCAGCCCCTGCTGCAGTGGGCTGTCATGGGCTACAGTGAGTGGCCCGCAGCCGGCATGGGCGGCTGGCAGCCAGCGTGAGCTGCCGATAGCCGCGGTGAGCGACATCCAGAGGCCAGCGACCAGTCTGCCTCATCCGGGAAGAGCGCAATGACGATACCAACAGTGAAGCAACATCCTCCGCAACTAGACTGAAGAACAGGGGAACAGCAACTTGTCTGTTCCCCTTCTCCGATTCCCCAACGCTGTTCCCCGCCAATTCCCCAACAAAATCTTTAAAAAAAAAAAAAAAAGAAAACAATGGGTAGGGGGCCGGCTGAACGGCTCAGTTGGTTAAGAGTTGGCTGAGAGCACGAGCTCTAAGCAACAGGACCGCAGGTTTGATTCCCACATGGGCCAGTGAATGCTGCACCCTAGTTGAGCTATTGCTGAGCTGCCAACAGGTGGCAGGATGGCTCAGCTGGTGTCAAAAAACAAGATTGCCGGGCTGGCCAAGTGGCACGGTGGTTAAGAGTTGGCTTGGGACGCCAGAGGCCCCGGTTCGGATCCCACATATGAGAGCCAGTGACACTGCTCTCTAAAAAAAGAAAACAAAAACAAGATTGCCTGTTCAATGGTGGGCTATGCCCACCCGTAACTCAAAGATTGAACTCGGCACCTTGAGCTGACCTGCCGCCCGGATGGCTCAGTGGATAGGGCATGTGGTCTTAACAACAAGGTTGCCAGTTCGACTCCGGCATGGGATGATGGCTACGCCCACCCACAACGAAAACTGAATTGGGCACCATGAGCTGAGCTGCTGCCTGGATGGCTCAGAGGATAGAGTGTGCGCTCCTAACAACAAGGCTGCTGGTTCGACTCCCTCATGAGATGGTGGCTGTGCCCACCCGCAACTAAGACTGAACTCAGCACCTTGAGCTTAGAGGCCACGAGCTGCCGACGGGAAGCCAGATGGCGACTGGCGCCCTCCACAACAAAGACTGAAGAACAACAACTTGGCTGGTCCCCTCCCCCAATTCCCCAGCAGAATCTTTAAAGAAAACAAAAGAGATGGGTTACAGCCTCCAATTTTAAAAGAAGAGAAATCAAATTTAGAATTATCTCTTTCTAGCTACAACCTCATTCAAGGGTACAAGAGAGAGACTCCAGGCATCGAGGTCTCAGAGCTTCCCTTCTCTGAAAGACTCCAGGAGAAAACCACCCACAAGTCACTGCCGCCAGACGGCCACTTGCACATGATGCGAGAGGCGGAGCTCACACGTTCTCACGCGCACACACACGTGAGCCAAAGCCTCGCCTGACGCCGGCACGGCTGGGGACCGCGCAGACAGGGAAGAGGCAGGACAGGGCTCAGTGTTGGGGAGCGAGAGACCCCAAGACGGCAGTGGAACAAATACCGAGGAGACAGTGGACACACACTGGAGGCTGGTCAGTGAACTGGGGGCAGGGCAGCCCACAGGAAGTGGGGGACAGGCTCCAACGGCCATGGCACAGGAGGACACCAGGCTACACAGAGCAAAAAGGGGGCCGACAGGTGAGCTGCCCAGAACGTCATAAATGTAACATCCTTAAGAGACAATTGGAAAAAAGACTGAAAACAAAAGGGAGAAAATTCATTGACAAGGGAAGAAGACAAAAGCTAGTCATTTTTTTTATCAAAACCTTACATCGAAACATGGGAAGGGGGAAAGGGATTCCTCTGCATCAACAGAAGCAAACAGAACAAGACAAGGTTTGGAAACAACCACAGACAATTTACAGGCTCGTGCTTTGAGACCCACAACTGTCCACAAATCTCCCTTTGCTTGAAGAAACTGTGGGCCTGTCAGACCCAAATGCTGACCAAGAGCTCAGGTCAGTGTGAGCTGGACGCACGGGGCCAGGAGGGCAAAGCCAGGTCCACAGAGGCCAGGAAAATGGAAATGCTTGCTCACTCGTGAGGAAAAATGAAAGAAGAAAAAGTTCAGGGAGGAAGTGCATTTCTGACAGGTGCGAGGGGCCCACAAATGGCCGAGGTTCTGCCGCAGAGCCCCGGCAGGAGTGGCACTGCGGCCACGGGAAAGGGGGGACCTGGGGACACACTCCTCTCAGCGGGCAGCTGAGGGGCCCAGCAGCGAGGGCTACACATGACACGCAGGTCAGAAAGCTGAGCTCATGGATTGGTTTCTCACAAATCTGCTCCTGAGGACACTGCTACCTGCAAACTTCATGTTTTATACTTTCTATGTTTTGACTATTTTTATTTAAAATATTCGAAACTCTAAGGAATGACTTCTGCTAACGCTGTTTCCTCGTTAAGGTTAGGAACTTCTGTGTTATTCTAAGGGACTTTTTTTTTTTTTTTTTTTTTTAGCTGAGCCATCCTGCCACCTGTTGGCAGCTCAGCAGCAGCTCAGCTCGGGCTGGGCACCGAACCGCCGTTGCTCAGAGCTCAGCTCGCACTCTTGAGCGAGCTCTTAACCAACTGAGCCACTCGGCCGGCCCCTTTAAGGGACATTTTTAAGTCGCTCTCATTTCTTTGTGGTTTTGGCTATTTATCTCAAGCAGGTTGGCGACACCTGCAGTGCCATCTGCCAGAGGCTATGCTGACCCACAGACACGCAGAACCAGGGTGACAGCGGGACGCTGATATGACCAGCACCCCACGCGTAGGCTCCCTCCCTCCTCCCGCTAGAGACATCGGCTCCCCCAGAGCCACAGCCTTTCCTACCGGCTTCCCGCTCCTGCGCCTCCTGGGCCTGGGCGGCGGCCGCCTCCCGCTGGCACAGCAAGACGGCGTTCTCCTCCTGCAGCTCCGCCAGCTGCCGCGTCGCCTGCTGGAGCTGCCGGCTCAGGCCCTCCAGCTCGACCGCGAGGCCCTGCTCGGCCACCTCCTTCTGGTCCAGTGCCTCCTGCAGGCTGGCCTTCTCCACCTTGAACCCCTCGATGACGCCTGGGGAGACGGGGTGACATGCTGCGAGGCCCCACCCAGGAGCCGACGAAGCCACCGAGAAGATGAGGGCATGCCCACCCCAGCGCGAGCGCTCAGTGGGCACGCCTGCGTCTGTTCCTGGATGGACGGCGCAGGGCCGGCCCCCCAGGCAGGCGCGGGAGCTGCCAGGCACGGTGACACACCTGTCAGCAGCAGCGCGCAGGACGCCCGCCTCCCCTACACACACACCACCCCCTCGTGCCCAGCACACACAGCCACTGAGAGCACCTGACACCATGGGCGTGGGGGCTGGGGTCAGTCACAGAGGCAACTTCTAAGGGCACCCACTGTCCATTGCTTGTGACGGGAGGACAAGGGTTCCCATCTCGCCATGTTACGCTCTGAGGCTCTTGTCCCAGAGTCCAGCAGAAAGTAAGTGCCAGGGACAGGGCCGCTCCACGAGCCCGTCTGCTGCCACCCATGGTCCCCAAAGGCAGCTCCTTCCACTGAGGAAAGTCACTGATGCCTCACCCCGTTTGCTTTATTTTTACACTGGCTTTAGAAACACTCGGTGCCGACTCTTCCCCGGGCACGGCTCTGCAGCACCCCGGCGTGCTGCTCCGGCCCACGCCAACCGCCCACAGCCGCTCACCCTCGGCCTTGTGTAGCTCCAGCGTCAGCCGCGCCTGGGCCGCGTTCTCGTCCTCCAGGCGTTGCAGTAACTCCTGGTGTTTCCTCCCGACCCGCGCCATCTCCTCACTCTTACAGCTAAATTCTTTCTCAAAACGATCATGAATTTGACGTGCTTCCTCCAGCTGTTGAAACACATTGAAAACTGGAACCGTGTATCAAAAGAAATCAAAGCTCAGTTAATACCAACAGAATTCTACTTGCATGGAATTGTGATGGGACCATAGATATTCTATAGAAAACAATTTCAGTGTTCGGTATTGTGCCAGTTACTAAATAAAGTTGCTCATGCGACAAATTTTCAGCAATTATGCGCACACAGACTCTCACACGCAGGCACCATCGATACACGTGTGTCTGGCATGGCAGCACCATTTAGGACACGTGACAGGAAGCCAACCACCAAGAGCCTGGCACTTGGACAGCACAAGCCGCCAGCTCCGCAGGTGGCGAGGGGACAGGAAAGGCACAGAGGTGGGAGAAAGGATCCCTGGGGCCAATCGCCACCCCGGGCAGGGGCCCTGGTACGGCTCAGGCACCACCAGGCCCGCCCCGGCCTCCTTCGAAGCCCCCGATTCCCGGCTCGGCCCCTCCCTCCCCTGCTCACCCGGCAGGCATGTCCGCGCTGCGGCTCCCAGGCCATCTACAGGCTGGGGCCCTGATGACACCCAGCTGTCCCCACAGACAGCTCGGCACCCGGCCTGGGCCTCCCCCAGCTTCCCTGTGTACTTGATGCAGCTCAGCCACTGAGGACGCCTGTCTCACTCTGAAAACAGCCCCCAGGCTGCCCCGGGCCACCTCCCGGAGCCCTGCCCTCTCAGGACACCTTCCGTAGCCTGAACCCCATCCTGCCGCTGCCTCTGCCCTGCCCACCTCCCACAGGGCTCTGCTCTGCTTACCCCACCGCCCCAAAGCTGCCCTGTGTTCCCTCCCACACCTCACGCCCCTCCTGCTGTGGGGATGGCTGGCCCCCCAGGGAATGCACTCCATGGGGGTGGATTTCCAGGGAAGGGGACCCAGGGATAGCAGCTCGGGACCATGAGAGACCAGGACACTTGCTCAGACATGAGGCCAGGGCCATGGGCCGGGTAAGAGCTGCAGCCACCAGATGACCCCATGAGGGCATCTGTTATCATTTAATGACACTGGGGGACAATCGAAAGCACCTAAGGACTTGTCAGCTATGGCCCAAACTCGTCCAGTTGGGAGACGGGAGGAGCAAAGGGGAAAGGGACTGTGGGGCCAAGAGGAGGCCTGTGGGCTGGACAGTGCTGCTCTGCTCTCCTGCACCGGGAACGGGGCTCACGCGGGCGTCTGAGAGCTCCAGCAACCTCCTGCCGAGGGCTTGCTTCAAACCGCGCGGATTCAGGACACAGCATCTTCACTGCTTCACACTGCACGACTTAGCGTCTCGCCTACTTGTCCACGGTGTTCCACAAGGGCTAACACGTAACCCCTTCTCAGTGGCAATGTCTGAATATAAACATGCTGACTGCGCATTACAACAGCGCACGAGAAAGCAGAAGTGGCTGAATCACATGTCACCTAGGTAAGGACGCTGCGGCTGTGTTTTCCACTCACAGCAAGCCCACTTCCTCACGGCATTCAGATCAGGAAAGACTCCTGCTCAGGGACAGATGCGGAGGAGGACCTCGCTGGCGGTGACACGGTGCGCGTGTGTTGGGGGCGGGGGGAAACACCAGAACCAACAATCTCCGTCCCCAAAAAGCCGGGCACAGCAGGGACAGGGAGCAGCGGGTCCGTCTCCTCCCTGCAAGGCTGGGTGGGACTCGGAAAGGCCCTCCAAGGAAGGTCACTGTCCAGCACCCTACGCCACCGGCTTGGTCACCGTCACAGTGCCTGAGGCAGTCAGGACAGGAGCCAGAACAGGGCCGCGGATGGTTCCGAGGGGGCCGCGTCTCACCTGCCTGCTGGAGTCCAGAACCATCTCCAAGAGGCTGTCCACCGCCAGCGCGAGGCTCTGGTAGACCCTCCTGACGGGCTGCTCGCACTCCAGCGTACTTTCTGGGCTCAGGAAGAAGCTCTCACACAGGTGGCTGCTGATCTCAGCCTCGGAAGACGTCTCCGTGGCCTCAGGCAGAGTCCCGTCCAACTCTGGCATGGCCCCGTCACACCTGGGCCAGGTCTCCTCCAGGGCTGGCACTGCAGGTAAGCAAACAGGATGATGTGTCAGGGACGACACCCCATCTCAGCACGAGCAGCAGGTTTGGCCCAGCCTGGAGGGGACGAGGATGGCACTCAGCGCCCGGTCGTCTGGGGCTCACCCGTGGAAGGGGCCAGGCTGAGCCCCACGCGCTCGCTGATCCGGCTCTTCAGGGCAGTGGCAGCCTTCAGCGTCTCTCCAAACAAGCCGAGCAGCCTCCGCAGGGCGTCCTGGAGAGCTGTCCTGGGAATAGAAGTACAGCGGGCGGCAGTCATCAGTAGGGACCAGCCACCTGACCAGGGCGGCCTCAGCTCAGCCAGCGGTTCTACGGACATGAGCAGGGCCAGTGCTCCTGATGCTGCCCTGGTTTTGAAAGATACTGGGGGCCGGCCGAGTGGCTCAGTTGCTTAAGAGCTCGCTCAAGAGTGTGGGCTGAGCTCTAAGCAACAGCAGTTCGATGCCCAGCCGAGCTGAGCTGCCCTTAAGCTGCCAACAGGTGACAGGATGGCTCAGCTAAAAAACAAAAAAAATTAAAAGACGCTGGACCACTGTGCCTTCAGGGTGCTTTTGCAGGGTCTGTAGCCAGCCGACAGCAAAAACCCATAATTCCCATGTTGCAGCCTCCCTGAGTCTCAGGGCCCTGCCCTTTATGAACCGCCTGCTCAAAAGTCAGCCACCAGCCTACCCCGCAGCCCACGAGGACCAGGGTTTGGCGTGATCCGCTCCTCACAGGACTGGGAGCCAGCCTGCACCCCATCTCCGAGCTGGGCCTCCTCTGAGCCCCAGGGTGACCCCACCCGGGCATGGCTGTAGGCAAAGGGCTGCAGCTGGTGGTCATGCTGGTCAGGCCGACATGGTGCGCCTACGCCCGTGACACATCAGGACTGGTCCAGGCACTCCCCACCAAGGGCACCACATGGGCACTGCTCCCAACACGGGACACCACCGCCCTAAGCACATGAGGAGCCGTGCCTTGCGGGCCAACATTCTGGTGACAGAGCAGGAACTGGAGGGGACCCCAACAGACCACCCAGAGCATGTGAACCTCAGGGCAGCGGGGGCCCGACAGCTCCCTGCTGCTGCCCAGGCCCCCACGGGGACTATGGGAGACACAGGGAGGGTGCCAATAGCACGTGCCAGGGCCCTGGGGTTCGGGTTCACGGGAAGAGAAGGGTGAGCATGGAGACAGCAGGTCAAAGAGGGCCGATGTCGGCTCTCCTCTGAGAGAAAACACCGGAAGGCCTCTCCAAGCTCCCCACACCTCCCCCTCACACCCTATGCCAACCCCTGATCCCTAAGATAATCCCAAAATGCCACACTTGGTGTCTGGGTGTCTGCAGCTGCTGCTTGCTTGGAGGACACACTCCAAACGCCTAGGGGTCACTTGCTCTCTGTCCCTCCCGCGTGTGGAGCTGGTGACTGACTGCAGATCCACCCTGTACCCACCTTCATGCAGACTCAGGGCAGCTGAGGAGTCGGCATGAAGCCACAGGGAGCTACAAACAAGGGCTACGGAGGCAGGCGAACACATGGGGGCAGAGCCACGGGGGAGGGTGGGGCGCCGGGCGGGAGATGCTGAGCAGGGACCCGTGGTGAGCTCAGAGCTAAGCAGGCCCCCCACTGCCTGATCTCTCTCAACCCTCAAGGTCAGTACAGGGCCACCGGACAAGGCAAGCTGGTGGGCACAGCGGAGACGGAGGGGCCTGAGAAGGGTCAGCCAGTGAACGGGACACTGAGCAACTGCTCCGACAGACAAAAACGGAGACTCACTGACATCAGATGCAAAGGAACAGCTGGACAGTTCCAGTAGCGCTCTAGCCACACAGGGAAGCAAGGCTAAACGTGAGACGACGTGAGGGGACAAAACCCGGGTGGCACCAGGGGAATCTCTTCCTAAAAGTGGACCCCAGGCACCAGGACAAAGGGGCAGACGGCTCTCTGCGCCTGCATCAGCATCACATTTTGCAATTTGGCGAAAGCCGAGGCCCCCGCAAAGTGGGATGGTGGGTGTGAAGGGGTCCACCGTGTCACTCTGCCCTCTTCTCGGTGTCTGAAATCTTTTCATAGGAGGCGAGTCGTGCAGCAGGGGTCCCATCCGTGACGCCAGGCGCACGGGGCGTGGCCACTGACCTCTGGCTGGCAGACAGGGCCGTGTCGGACTTGAGCATCGCGATGAGGTTGGCGCCCTCCTGATTCTCTCGGTTGCGTCTCTCCTGTAGCTCCGCCAGCTCGCAGCTTAAGGATAAAACCCGGTCCTTCAGCTGTGGTGGAAAGATCAGGCATGCTTTAGCTAAAACAGTTTAGTTAAAAATTAATTTCTGTACAGAGCTTTCCCCATAACGTCTTCACCCCACTAATAAAAAAATGGTGAAAGACAAACAGGTGGTCATTAGCAGTGAAAACCATAGGCGCTCTGCACCATCACCCCCCCCACAGAGCAGTGGCCTGGGGGCAGTGGGCACACACCACCTGAGCTCATTCTCACAAATCACTCAACACAAAATCCTTTTTCAATCATTCACAATAAAAATCAATTGCTAGGCAAGTGAAGATCCCTCTTACATATTCCTCTAGTGAGCAAGACAAAACATCAGCGACTGCGAGGCCTCAGAAGGCCATCCGAGCAGTGGCCATGGCTGTGGTGGTCTTGTTGAGCCACTTAGAAAAGTGACAAGTGTGTCTTCCCAGCAGCAGAGCCCCTGAGCCCCTAAAGACAAGAGCTCTCCCCTGGCCCCAGCGCCCACAGCAGCGGTTTCTCAGGTCAGATCGAATTTACTGCCGGGAGAACATGAGTGTCCTCCCCATGGAGGATGAAAGGACAGGGGCCACCACAGACCTCGCTGGGGGACACCCGGACGCCTATCATAGCTGCACGGCAGCAATGAGCTGACGCACCCACGGTGGCCTCTTCATGCAAGAGCAGGTTTCCGGGTAGAGCAAACAGACATGAGACAGCAGCGCAGGGCCCATAAAACAATGTTTGCAAGTACTAAAAGAGGAGGTCATAATCCTGCAGGAACAGCAGCCAACTGTCAATAGTTTGCATGTAGTGCTTGGAGGGGAATCGGAAAAGCACAGGGTTCCACAAGGCCTGGGCTATGTCGGCTAACACACAGTAGCTGGACAAGGAAAGAAAACACAATAGACAGAGAACTGCAAGCTTCAAGATGGCAGAGAACGGCCCCAAATGAAGCGCTCAAGAAGGCGAACCGTGCCCTCTGCGCGCTGCACACACGGACCTGCTCATGGCCGCTGTGGTCCCAGCTGCTGGTGTGGAGTGGACGGCCGCCAGTGGAGGGCGTCACCGCATCGAGCCCCCCCCCCGGCAGCCTAGGGCAACCTTGGGGTGGCCACCACGACGGTCAGCTCCACTCAGAGCATGCAGGGCAGCGGGTGCCCCATGGCCGCCCTGCCCCTCCCCACACACGCTGAGTGGGGAGAACTAATGTGATCATGAAGGAGAGGGCAACAGACGCCGTAACACAGCCAACGACCAAGTAGAAACTGAAAGATTAAACTGCGCCTGTGCTATCTCGCACTTAAACGCAACGCCTAAAGGAAGTTGCCAAGGATCACTCTCCCGAGCGTTTGAGCTCTCGCTTCCCAGCACATGTTGTCAGTTTGGCTCAAATAAACTTACACAAATTCTCCACAGAGCTGGGCGTCCTTACGTCAACATGAATATAGTGGAATGTGACTGAGCCTGAAAAAGGACGGCCATCCGGACCCCTGCTCCAACGTGCAGGGGCCCGGAGGACAGGAAGCTGAGGGGACAAGCCAGACGCGGGGGCGCGGCCAGAGGCCCCGGAGGGTCAGACCCTGTGACAGGAGACAGACGGGGCGCCAGTGCTGGGGGCCGGGGGCGGGGCGAGTGCTTAGTAGGGACAGCTGGGACGACAGAAAGTTCTAGAGATGGTGGTGACGGTCGCACAGCACTGTGAGTGAGCTTAACGGTTCGGATGAAACCCTCGTGCTCTGCAGACCTCCCGGCACGCAGACGGAAGGGAGGACACGCATCCCACACACCTGCTGCGCCTGGTCCTCGCTAGCCTGGAGTTGCAGGCGCAGAGCCTCTGTCTCCCGCTGATGGAGGGGCGGATCGCACGCCAAGCTGTGCATCTCCTCGTGGTCACACAAAGCCGCGTTCCGTTCGCCGTCAGGTTCACCCTGCACAAAACACATTATTAACAACAAAAAGATGCCATGAGGGTATGAAATTATGCTTGCTCCATTTCTCTGCTGTTCACAAGAATTTAGTTCATTCAACAGATGTTTACTGAGTCCATACTCTGTGTGAAGAGAAGCGAGAACAGAACAGACAAGCACAGAATGTCAAGAAACGGCCTGCTCCTTGATGGTTGGCCACACGAGGAACTCTCCATCGCCAGGGAATCAGGACCATCAAAACCCAAGACACTTAGAAACCTAAACTCCTTTGGTTTTCAAAAGTAAACCCTGTTTCAGGGCCGGCCGAGTGGTTCAGTTGGTTAAGAGCTCGCTCAAGAGTGCGAGCTGAGCTCTGAGCAACGGCGGTTTGATGCCCAGCCCGAGCTGAGCTGCCGCTGAGCTGCCAACAGGTGGCAGGATGGCTCAGCTAAAAAAAAAAAAAAAAAGTAAACCCTGTTTCTTCTTTAATAAATGATGTTTAATTAGGTTTACCTAACAAATTAAATTGTATTAATGAAATAAGCTTTTTTTTCTTTACAGAAAACTAGAGGTGGCACCTTCAGAATGACACAATAAGGACCTCCAAAAGCCCACTCCTCTATACAAGCTCTCTGGACGAACCCGCAAACACTGAAAACCAGCTTCCTCAGAGGTCTGCGAAGAGGAAGGCTTTTGACAACCCAAAGAGTGTTTATGGGAAGAATGGCTTGAGTCGCCATCGCAGCAGCCGGCTCTGGGGTGAGGAAACAGGCCTGATCACTCCAATCTCAGGGTCAGACTTGAAAACAGCACCCCAACAGCCATGTGGGGGCGGTGGAGTCCCCCAAAGTGACACCCCAGCAACTGTCACCAACTTATCTGCCTGGAAGCTCTCTGAAAAGCGCCGTTCTCAAGGCTGCTCTTTATCTGACCTGAGGCAGAGCTCACTGCGATTGGTCAAAAACCATTGCAACTGCTTAATGTCCCATGGCCTGCGGTGGTGGCAGCAGTCAGCTAGAACAGGCTGACCAAAGCCTCAGAAGGAAACACTGGGAAATGAGGTGTCAGCAGGGAGCTCTGAGGAGCCCCAACACAGTCCTGGGCGTTGGGGAGCAGAGCACAGGCCCTCAGATGCCCGGAGTCGCAGAGGCCCAGGAGGCCGAGCTCTTCCCTGCCCCCGCAGCTCCCCACAGGCAGACTGGTTAGCTGCCTGCCAGGCCCCTCACAACAGGCCGGCGGGAAAGGGAGCCGCCCAGGTGTCCTGGAGCTGGAGAGCGCAGCCACCGAAACAAAACCCCCCGAGGCGCTCATCAGCAGACCAAGTGGGCAAGAGGCGGCAAACGTGAGGACAGGTGACATGAGCTCCTCAGTCTGGGGAACAGGGAGAAAAGGGAGTGAAGAGAAGCAAGCAGACCCTCAAGGCCCAAGGGCCACCATCGCAGACCAACGCCACATAGCAGGAACCCCAGAGGAGGGCAAGAACAGGGCTGAAAGAATAGCTGAGGTAAAAGCCCCAAACCTCCGCCAACTCTCGCAGGAAAACATGAATCTCGACACACGAGGAGCTCCGCGAATCCCCAGCAGAACACGCTCAGAGACCTACACCATGACACATCATAAGCAAGCCGCTGAGACACGGAGAAAGAATCTCAAAAGCAGCCAAAGGAAAGCGACTCAATACAAGGACCCTCAATGGAGTGACAGGCGGCCGATGGGACTGGCCGTGCGTCAGACAGCAGAGTCAGGGGCAGGGGGAGCGCACGGGCGCTGGGCGAAACTGCCATCCAGGAAGTCCACATCCCGTCCGGGACACGGCCCTGGCCAGTGAGCGGGGAACCACGACACCCCGACAGCAGCAACAGGGCACCCCTCAGACAGACTTGCTCTGCAGAAACACTAACGTGAGGCCCTCAGGCTCCCAGGAAAGGACGCCGGCCAGTAACAAATCCAGGAAGAACAAAGACCACTGGGGAAGGTAACAAGGAAAGACAAAATAAACGGACTTGGTGTTTGTAATCCTTTTCCTCCTATCTAATTTAAAGACACCCGCAAAGAACAACGAGTGTGACAGGGATCAGAATACTGCGCAGCCGAAATGAACACAGAGGAGGGGCAGGGATGATGCCTCATGGAACAGTTTCATCAACTATGAAAATCAAGTTGGTCCGATCTCAACTACACCGTTACAAGGTGTTCACTGTAACCCTAGGGTGAGCACGAACAAAACAACTCAAAAACTGTAGGAAAATAACCCCCAGGGAAACGAAAATGAAAAGAAGGCAGTAACGGAGGGTTAGAGGGGAGTGGAGACAGTGTGACACAGAAACGGGGCGCGGGGGGGGCACTGACCCCGTGACGGCCAGACACAAGGCACATTGGGGAGAGGGGCCATTTCTGTAAAATGTCCAGAAAACGCTAATCCACGGAGACAAAGCACACGAGCAGTTGCAGGGGGCTGGGGGCGGCTGTAAATGGGTGAGGGGGCTGCTCTGTGTGGTGATGCAAATGTTCTGGACTTAGACAGTGGTGACAGCTGCATACTTTGTGAATGTACTTAAAACCACTGAAATGGGGCCGGCCGAGTGGCGCATTGGTTAAGCGCTGGTTTTGGGATGCCAGCGGCCCCGGTTCGGATCCCACATGAGGGCCAGTGACACTGCCCTCTACAGCTAATAACACCTCCACCTGGAGCTGGGCTGTGCGAGTCTCGGTGATGTGTGGGCTGCAGCCCCTGCTGCAGTGGGCTGCCATAGGCTGCAGTGAGTGGCCCGCAGCCAGCGTGAGCGACTGGCAGCCAAGCGTGAGCTGCCAATAGCCGCGATGAGCGACATCCAGAGGCCAGCGACCGATCTGCCTCATCCGGGAAGAGTGCAATAACGATACCAACAGTGAAGCAACATCCTCCGCAACTAAACTGAAGAACAAGAAGACGGCAACTTGTCTGTTCCCCTTCCCCGATTCCCCAACGCTGTTCCCCTCCACCAATTCCTCAATAAAATCTTTAAAAAAAAAAAAAAAAAAAAAAAAAAAAAAAAACCACTGAAATGTATACTTTTAAGTGACTTTTATGGTATGTGAATTATATCTTAATAAAACTGTCATTAAAAAAACAAAATAGGGGTGGCCAGATGGCTCAGTTTGGTTAGAGCACAGTGCTCATAACACCAAGTTGCCGGTTCGATTCCCACATGGACCACTGAGCTGCACCCTCCACAACTAGATTGAAAACAACAACTTGACTTAGAGCTGATGGGTCCTGGAAAAACACACTGTTCCCCAATGAAGTTTTAAAAAAAAAAACCCAGGGGCCGGCCGAGTGGTACATTGGTTAAGCGCTCACTTGGGAGGCGAGCGGCCCCAGTTCGGATTCCACACAGGAGGGCCAGTGACACTGCCCTCAAATAAAATTAAAATTAAAAAATAAAAAATAAAATAAAATATAAAATAAAATAAAATAAAATAAAATATAAAACAAAAATAAAAATAAAATAAAAATAAACATAAAATTCAAACAAAACCCACACCTACAGCAAAGTCAGCATGAGACGTGAAGGTGCTGAGAGTGTCACCCTGTGCAGACACCCTTCTGTGGCAAAGGCCCATTAAAGCAGGAGCAGGCTCGCGGGGCCTGCTGTGTCACCACAAGGCAGAAAGATAGACAAGCCCTCTCAGGTTTAATATACTTTTAATGATTTCTTAGCAGAAAAGATATGCTAACCAGCCAATCTCAATCCAAAAAGGAACAGAAAAAGTCGCCTAGAGAAACTGTCCCTGAGACGATGGAAACAGTTTGTTTTGATTTTGCCTACAAAAGTCCATTTACAACAAAACATCCCTCTGAATCCAGCACGTGTGGCCGGGGCAGCCGGGCGGGCCTCACACGTGGACGTGTGTCCACTCCCGGGATCAGCTTGTTCCACAGTTTCCTCTGTGATGACACATGGAGCCACCATGTGTAGGCTCTGGGCCCTCCTCGCCTCAGTCACAAAGGTCAGAAAATGGGGCCTGCACGGCGACACACTAAAATTACACTCCCCAGTCCTAGAGGCATTCATGAAGAACATATGTCATTCTTACAAACTTTCTCTCCTGAAACACATTTCATTCCAATCCTTTAGAATTCAAGAGCAATTTCTGAGTTAGGACACAAAGTTGAAGAGCACATTATCGCATTTACTCCCCAGGCCGTCTCCTGGGGAAGCGCCACGGCGGGGGGCGGGGGGGGGGGGACAAGGCCCACCTCCGGGACGGACACTGCAGTCCTGAGGGCAGCCAGGTCCCACCAGGGGTGTCGGTCCATGTGCGCAAATCACACGAGAACAGAACCCAAGGCACCAGTGGGCACCACAGACAGCAGGGCCATGGCCAAGGGACAGGGCCACAGTCCCTTTCCCCAAGGGACCGTTTTCTACAGTTTTTGAGTTGTTTTGTTCGTGCTCACCCTAGGGTTACAGTGAACACCTTGTAACGGTGTAGTTGAGATCGGACCAACTTGATTTTCATAGTTGATGAAACTGTTCCATGAGGCATCATCCCTGCCCCTCCTCTGTGTTCATCACCAGTTGTGAAGGACACTGGGAAAAATAAGAAAACGTCAATTCCCAAGGGAAGGTAAATCTCCCAGGACATGATAGTGCGTGACCCCCGTCACGCTGGACACTGAGCCACAGCAGCTGAGCTCTCTGGGCCCCGCTGCGGGGCTTCCGTCTCGGCACCTTCCGTGAGCGGGCACTGGCGGCAGAGCTGTCTGCTCACCGCACTCACTGAATGCTGTTAAGAGGCGGGAGGGGCGGGGTGACCAGTTAGCTCCGTTGGTTGGAGCGCAGTGCTGATAACACCAAGGTTGCTGGTTCAATCCCCGCTTGGGCCACTGTGATCTGCACCCTCCTTAAGAGAGTCCACTATGCCATTGTAACATGAAAGCAGTGTGTAACCAATGAACATGAATGTTCCCCAATAAAATTTAAAAAATAAAATGAAATTCAAGTTTAAAAAAAAGGTGGGAGTTACACTCATGGTTTGGGGAACTCTTCTGAGCCACAGATCACATCCCTCAGACAAAAACCTTTCACAGAAGCCTAATACATAAAAACAGACACAAGCAACCTCTGCTTGAGATGAGGGCAGGAGCCCAGGAGCTCCCCATGACCCCAAGCGCAGCGCCCACACGGAGCGCCAGACAGGAGCGGGGGCAGCGGGCTCGGCCCGCCTCTGTCCAGCCATGCGGTCCTTGTGCCCCTGTGTCACTGCCTACGAACAAAGAGGGCAGTGGGTGGACCCTACGTGGAGCCCTGGCTGGGAAAGGTGAGCTGAGGAACCGGCCCAAGGATGCCCACTGCCTCCGCGGCTGAGGCCGGGGCAGAGCCGCACAGGCTGGGGCAGCTGGGCAGAGCCAAGGCGGACTCCTCACCCTTCTCTTGGCTTCAGGAGGGTTTGAGCCCAGTGCAGACACACCAAGGACGGCACAAACAGGCCGGAGTGCAGCTAACCCCGAGCACCCATCCACATGCACTGGGGGGGGGATGGAAATCACCCCCGTTTCCCATCTGGGAGGGCAGTGCAACCCAGGACCTTGAGACGGCACGATGAGGAGGAGACGGCCCACCGCGCAGGGTCGCAGGGCGTGTCCGTGCTCCCGTGCAGGAGGGCGGCCAGCACGCCACCTCAGAGGTCCAGGACCCCAACGGCTGGGGGCGCCTGGCAGGAGGGCGTGCACTCAGGCCACCCCTCCACATGACTGCACCGGACCAAAGGTGACTCACGCGACTCCCCACCCCTAAGACCCCTTATAGACAATCATTTTTATCTCCAGCCTTGAATAAAACACTCTTTAATTCACCAGGTTCTAATGATAAGGTCAATATAAGAAAAAGATGTTTTTTAAAAGTTATTCTTTTTTTTTTTTTTTTTTTTTGAGGGCAGTGTCACTGGCCCTCATATGTGGGACCCGAACCAGGGCCGCTGGCATCCCAAGCCAGCGCTTAACCACCGTGCCACTCGGCCGGCCCTTAAAAAGTTATTCTTAAGGGCCAGCCGAGTGGCTCAGTTGGTTAAGAGCTCGCTCAAGAGTGTGAGCTGAGCTCTGAGCAACGGCGGTTCGATGCCCAGCCCGAGCTGAGTTGCCGTTGGGCTGCCAACAGGTGGCAGGATGGCTCAGCTAAAAAAAAAAAAAAAAGTTATTCTTAGCTTTTTTTAAAAACCCACAGAATTATAGGGGAAATATCATATACACTTTAATCATTAAGAAAACACAGTAGATACGCCTGAAGGAGAAAAAAACTACATAGTACTCTGCAAAGAACACCAAGGTCATTATAAAAATAAATTCAACTGATAATGAACTACAGACATTCAAACCATATCTAAGCTGACTACAGGTTCTCTTCATGTTTTCAAAGTTGTCATATCGATAGATGTGTTTTTTTATCAAGATGAAGCTGCCTAGCCCCAGCAGACTCCTGCTGGGTGCTGCCCCCGAGGGAGGGTCCTCCCCGAGGCACATCTCTAAGAAAAGGACATTTCAGAGCACTCTGTCACAAGCACCCTCCAGAGGCAGGAGAGCAGGAGAGTGACCCGATCACCTCACATGTGCATGTTAAGTAACGTCTGGTAAAGGACACTGCTTTGAAAACAGCTGCAGCGATATTTGTGGCCCAGATGAAACCTGTTCACAGAAGAACAGCCCGTCCCGGCTATTTTGGGGACAGTGACTTGGCACCCCAAGACTTTATGTAATCCATGTCTGTGCGAAGCCTGGGGGAGGCCACGGGGGAACACGCCGCCACCCACGAGGCCTACTGGCGCTGAGGGGTGGGGACCACTAGACACTTGGCCAGGAAGCAGGGAAAACCAAGCCGGGCAAATGGGGCTGCGTGGCCCTGACCTGAGCGTCCAGCGGAGGGGACTGGCCCTGGGGCTGGAGGTGGGATGAAACGAAGCCGCAGCGGTTAGCCAACTTTCCGGTGAGCGCGGGTCCTGGCTGTGCTGCACTGGGAGGCCCTGATTTGGTCGCGACAGACAGTGGCGCATCCCAGGGCAGCACACATGATGTCCAGGGCTTGCCTCAAACAACTGGGTGGCGGGGAGTGCTGAAACCACAAGGTGGAGCGGACCCACCGGGTAGCCAGGTGGGAAACTGTACTAAACTTCTGCTTGTTGTGTTGACATTTTCTCCAACAAAACGTTACAACGGGCAGAAGCAGAACCCCACGTCCCCAGAGCACCGCTGTCATCCTATGGAATCAGCTGCACAGAAGAGGTGGCGCACAGCGTGTCTGACCCTCACCGCCTCGGCGGCAGCATAGGGACCACCAACCTCGACGAGCTGGCGCAGCAGGTGACGCACAGGAGGCAGCGCCGGCCGAGGACAGAGGGCACGCACCTTCTCCCGCTGACAAAGCGCGCAGGGCTGTCCGCGATGGGAGGCGCAAGGCAGTGGGTACCGCGACAGGCGAAAGGCTGGGGACGGCGCGCAGTAGGCGCCCTCGGCGTGGTGCAGGTCTGAGCCCCAGACACGCCCTGCCCGGACCAGTCTGCAAACCGCTGCCGTGGGGCCTGCCCTGCGGTCAACCCCAGCCCCTCGGGCATGTAGGCCCTGCCAGCAGCCCGTCACGTGCCTTTCACTAGAGCCACTGTGGACGGTGCAGGTGGCCATCCATCTCACACCCTCTGCTCTACCATCTTGGGGTGAAGCAGCTTCCTAGAGGCCACATACGATGGCGACTCGAGGGGCTGGGGGACACTGCAGAGGCACTAGGCAGGCTGAGGGGATGCCAAGGGGGCTTCGTCCACTTTTAGTGTGGTCTGAGAAAGAAGATGCTGGGAAGGGAAGGCGGAGACACTGCCGAGGGCACTGTGTGTCTGGCCGTGAGCCGCGCCACCCGTGCGGCTCCAGGCTGCCCGAGGGCACAGCTTCCAGTGTGGTTCCTCCTTCATCCTCTCAAACGTGGAACCCCACCGACTGGCTGCATTCAGAACAACTCCGAGTCCAAGGACCAAATGTCAAGAAAAACACCAACTCCCAGACTTTCAACCAAACAAAAGAGGACGAATCTCACAGCGAGGCATCCCCTGGTTTCTGTCACCACCTCTGCTCCTCCTCCTGGGGACTTTCAGAAACCGGTGGCTTCGTGCACACGACCAGAGCACTGACTGGTCACCTGGGAGCCCAGCGAGTGGCGGGGCCGGTCCTGTGGTCAGAATCGGGCGTGAGCACGCCCCTGACAACGGCCCGCAGAAACGGTGCTGACCCAGGTGCCCAAATCAGCGCCTTGTGCACAGGCATGGGACAAGATGCCAGCCACTCGTGAGACATGGCACACAGGCTCGCACCCCCACAAAGACCAGAAGTTACGGAGGCATGAGCCTTCAAATACAAACACCGGGGAAGGGCCTCACAGTCCAGTCAGGGGCTTCCAAGCCTGCAAGGACAGAATGCAAAATCACATAGGCACACGTACGTGTGCAAGCACGTATGCGGTGGCGACAGGGTGTCCAGCACTGCACACTGGGAGTCCCTTGCTGGGCAAACACCATCCTGCACAGAGGTACGGGGAACAGAGGACAGGAGCCCCACAGCAGGTCACCCTTCCAAGGGCCACTATCAACCTCGCTCCCGCAGCCCCCGTGAGCCTCAGGAACCCCTCACTTCCCCGGAGCACTGCACGTGCCCTCCCATCCCTACGCTGCCCACGGGCCTTGGTCAACTGTCACCCAGACAAGTCCAGTAGCCTCTACACCCTTCTGCTCAGCCACCAATGGCCTCTGGAGCAGACCGTGTACTGGGCCACTGGCTGCCAGATACGGTCAGGACCCCTGGCAACAGGGACACTGCCCTCCAGGTGTACCCAGGTGGGTTCTGACATCCTCACTCCCCACCTCGACCTCCAAGACCCTAACCAGGTGTGGCAGGGCCACTGGCACCAGCCGCAAGTCCACCTCGGAAGGCTTGCCGGAAGAGCGGGGCTGAGGGGACATTGCATCAAAGCCCTTCGCAGACAGCTCCCCAGAAGACCATGGTCTGGGCGCTACTCTGGGCCCAGAGACACAAGAGTGAACAAAACAGACAGCAGACAGACCGAGCAGGCCACACTACACACTCTGCTGGGGGCAGCTGGGGGTCTGCACGGTGCACGGCTGGGGGTCCCATCAGGCAGTCAGGGAAGGGCTCACTGAGAAGGGGCCTTGAAAAAGAGGCCAGAGCACAAGTTTCCACGCAGCACACAAGCTCAAGTTCAGAGAACGCACCCCTTACATCCCAGAAACAGAGAGACAACAGGTGGCCAGCACCGTAAGGACAAGGGGAAGGGCAGACAGGGTCAGAGGGCACACGTAGCGGGCACCACCACGCAGAGGAGAGAATGGGGGCGCCACCAACACTTAGTGACTGTGGGCGAGCAGCACAGCACCCCAATGAGGACCCCCAGGGTGCCCCGCACCCCCACCGCCCGCTGTTCCTGAAGCCACTGCCGCCCAAGAAGAGGCTACACCCCACGCTGGGGGGGCTCACCTGCTGGCCTCTGGCTGCCTCTGCCTCTCAGCGCCTCCAACTCGCACGCCCACGGCTGCACCCCTCTCCTCTCTAGCAGGTGCCCCTACAAGCAGGGCTGCAGCCAGCTCCTCCTGCTGTAGCCACACTCCCGCCCTGACATCCACACCCTGCAGGGCAGCAATGGGCATGCCCACCTGGCCCACGCACCACATAGGGCAGCCCGTCCACTACAAGGACACGAAACCTGCAGTGACCAGTTTGAGGCCAAACCCAAGTGTCCTGCTAGTGAGACACAGGTACTGCTGGTCTGCAGGCGAGGACGGGTGGGCGCCAGCCCGGGGCATGGGGCTTTCTCCACAACGTCCCTTCCACACTAAATTCAGGGACAGTCCCTGCTCTAGAAACAGGACAGAGGGTTTAAGTTCATGAAGCAACCACAAGGGGAGAGCCAGGCTGCCGCGAGAAGCACCCCAAACCCCGTGAAGTCAGATGCACCTTCTGCTGTGACCAAGGGCCCACAGCCTCCCGAGGGGCCTAAAATCACACAAACCCTTAAACCTCACTGGTCTGTGCCCCAAGTCACCAATGATGGTGGCAGCACAGGCACACGCGGGCCGGCACAGACACGGACACTCACTCAGGCGCACACCCACGGACGCGCACAGCGTGCAGCACACATGCAGAAACGCAAGAGGCCTGTGCTGGGAACGGCAGGACACGCCTCACCTGCTGAGCCCCGCCAGGCCTGGCCGTTGGGACCCATAGGCTCTCGGGGCGCTCGGTGCCCGGCTCGTCGCCCCCGAGGCCCTCTGCGGGCTGAAGCTCAGCGTCCCGTTCCCGCTCAAGTCCCTCCAGCCCCGGAGTCAGAGCCGCGTGCTCAGGAGCCTGGTGGCTGAGCAGCCCCAGGGCCCCCACTTCAGACCGGGGACGAGCCTCCACGGCCTCCAGGCCTGACAGGTGCCTCACCTCCAGAGCGTGGACTTCTGCAGCATGTGCCGTCTGCTTCTCGGCGGCTTGGTCTCCCGAAAGGGCCCAGTGCTGCCTCTCGAGGGCGGCCCGCAGCTCCGCGGTGTCGGCCTGGTGCCGGGCCTGCAGCTCCGCGCTCAGGGACCTGAGGTGCTCCCGGTGTCTGTCCTGGAGCAGCTGCAGCTCACCCACATGCCTCTCCTGGGCCTCCCGCAGCAAGGCGTCTCGCTCAGCAGTGAATTTCTCAGTGATTTCTCTACGTTGCTCCAAAAGCCTGAGGAGACAGCAAAACACAGTCATAAAAGCACCAAGCCCTTCAAATCCCTCCAAGAAACTCACTCTTAATGGCAAGACTGGCACGTGGCTTTCACTATCCTTGCTCCTCCCCCCTCGGCCACAAATGGCCCTAGAGGAACCCCCCGCAGGAGCAAGTGAAGGGGCCAGAGCCAGGCGTCCTCAGCACAGGACACGGGACCCACAGCGAGAACCCACAGGGACGCTTCCGCGGGCACCATGCACAGCAGGCGTGACTAGGACTGCGGGAGGAGGAGCGGACAGGGAGGGTGGCAGGCCGCACAGGGCGTTCAGCAGGCCTCGGAAACCCCTCGCTGTGCGTGAGGGACGTGAACTCGGCCCGTGTGAGTGGGAGGCACTGGCTGGCAGGGGCACAGGCAGAGACAGGGAGACGCGTCTCATCGAAGCGCCCAGAGCCCCGCCTGGAACCGTGACCACAGGCTCCAGCTGCAGCGGGTGCCGCTGAGCTCACACAAACAGGAGGCGTGACAGCCAGTGTGTGCCACCCGTCCGCAGCCACTGCCCACCTAACCCTGACCCCACAGGGGCGCGCTAAGCTTTCATGCCCACGTGCTTAGGGGGCTGTTGAGCACAAGTTCTCAGACCCCAGAGCAGAAGCTCCTGCAGTTCACATGTGACGCTGGGAGCAGCTGACACACAAGAAGTGGCAGAGGGTCCGATGACCCCAGGGTCGACAAACAGCCCGGCCACGACAGCCCAGGTTGCAAAGAGTCGGCACCGTCAGAGGCCAAGAGCCAAATCACAACTACATCTATTTAAAATTTACAGTAAGTATGTATATATTTTAGAAAAGATGTTTTATTTTAAAAAATAACCTATTAAAGCTTAAAAAAAACAGAAGAAACATGTGCAGACAGATTGCACGTCCTTATGATAAATGAGGCTCAAAGGTCGGCACTGAAATTTGAAAACATGCGAAGAACAGAAACGTGTGAATGAAGCATATGCAGCGTCCGTCCAGCTGAGGGACAGACTCTCCCGGAAGGATGTGGATGCTATTCCCGCCAGCACGTGTCGGTGACAGGGCTCCAAGTTCCACTCTCGCTTCAGGGTGAGGACTCGGGATGCCGCGGAGTGCTAACAGCCTGTCTTCCCAGGGGACCTGCTTCCCACCATCTGCCGGCTGTCCTGGGTCAGGTCTCGCGTGGGAACCTGGCGGCGGGCCACACCTCCCACACTGCCCCGGGGCGTGACCCACGTACCTGTTCTGGGCCAGCGTCAGCTGGAGCGCACAGTCCTCCTTCAGGCGGGCCGCAGCCAGCTCCCAGTCCTGGCCCGAGGGGGCCACCCCACCGCCCGGCTCCCGGCCACACTGCGGACACTCATCCCCCACGAGCCCCAGCTCCAGCTGCCGCAGGCGGCCCTGCTGCTCCACCAGCGACGCCTCCAGGTCCCGGATCTGGGCCGCCTGCTGGTCCTGCAGTTGCCTCATCTCGGTTTCCCGGAGCTCGAACTCGCTGAGCAGCGACTGTCGGCCCGCCGCTGCCTGCTGGGTCAGGTCCAGGAGCATCCGCATCAGCTGCTCCTCCGCTTCTCTCCTTAGGGCCTCACTGCTGACCTTCCACGCCGCTTCCCTCTCTCTCAATTCTTGTTTCATTAGCTGAATCTGCTCCTTCGCTTTCCTCAGTTCTTCTTGGTGACATTCTGCTAAGTCGTGTTTTGCCTGAAAAAGGAAGAAGGCACAGGACAGGTGATTGGCAGCAATGACCCAGCCCCAATGTGAAGGCGAGGCCACAACACGCGGCCACTGTGCTGAGGACAGCAGTAGACTGCTTATGCTGATGGGAACAAGCGGAACCTAAATGATCAAACTGAAAACACTTGCTTAAGCAAAATGTGCCCACATCCTGGTACCTGGAACCAATGGGGCGAGCAGGCCAGGACGAAAACGAACTAACAGCACACACACACGCACGACTGGAGCCGAGTCGGGGCTGGAGCCCTTCTGTGTGGCACCAAGACCAGCAATGGGGAAAAGCGGTCATGTCACGGGTCTTCTGTGGAGGAAAGGCCAGCGACCCGACACAGCAGAACCACCACCAGCAAAAACATGAGGGCAGCAGACAGTGTCACGAGCGGAGTCTCTGGACATGCACGAGTTCTATTCCAGGACATTCAGGAGCTAGAGCCAGGGGCTAAGGAGCTAAAACTAATACTTTCAAAGGTGTCTTGTGAAAAGGGAAATGGTTCAGAAAGCAAAGGGAAGCAAATATCCTGATTTTTGAAAAAGAAAGTAAGTCAACAAACTACTGAACATCATCAAAGAGAAACAAAACAAAACCAAAACCAAAACCGGTATGTAAGACTGACCTCAACTCCTCATTAAGTTATTCAAGTTTAGGGCCATGCTTCTGGTGATGGCTGAGGAGTTCCAGTCAGACCAGCCTTCCCTGAGATAACTATACACTCTGGATAAAACATAAGAAGCTACCGGAAGGCCCAGAGAGCTTCTAACGGAAATGGCACTGGTGATCCACGGAGCTGTGCTTACAAGATTCCCATCATCTTTTTTTTTTTTTTTTTTTTTTTTAAGATTTTATTGGAGAATTGGGGGAGGGGAACAACGTTGGGGAATCGGGGAAGGGGAACAGACAAGTTGCTCTTTTTGTTCTTCAGTCTAGTTGCGGAGGATGTTACTTCACTGGTCCATGTTGGTATCGTCATTGCAGTCTTCCCGGATGAGGTAGATCGGTCGCCGGCCTCTGGATGTCGCTCACCGCGGCTATTGGCAGCTCACGCTGGCTGCCAGTCGCTCACTGTAGCCCATGGCAGCCCACTGCAGCAGGAGCTGCAGCCTACACCGTCGCCGGGGCTCGCAGCCCAGCTCCAGGTGGAGCTGTTGTTCACCATCTTAGCTGTAGAGGGCAGTGTCACTGGCCCTCATATG
The DNA here is from genome assembly GCA_033961575.1 of Aselliscus stoliczkanus. Taxonomy (NCBI): domain Eukaryota; kingdom Metazoa; phylum Chordata; class Mammalia; order Chiroptera; family Hipposideridae; genus Aselliscus; species Aselliscus stoliczkanus. The sequence goes on from CM066729.1 coordinate 277,329, forward strand.
CGGGATCTGAACCGGGGCCGCTGGCGTCCCAAAACCAGCTCTTAACCAGTGCGCCACTCGGCTGGCCCTCCCATCATCTTTCTTATCTGAACAGAGGGCTGGAAAGTGAGAAGGCAGAGTCCGTCAGGACAGAGCTGGAGGGGAAGGCGGCAAAGTCCGGGACGTGTGAGGGCAGCCTCCAAGGGCAGGCGGGCTAAGGCTAACAGAACTAACAATGCGCTTCAGTCCCGCACAAAGAACGAGACGTGCGGAGTCTGAATCCAGACGTATTAACTGCCTGCTGAAACAAGAGATCAACACTCTTCAGAGGAACATAACAATCCAGAGTCTCCACAATGTCCAGGATCCAATCCAAAAACAGTGGTATAGAAATAAACAGGAAGGGGCCGGCCGAGTGGCACGGTGGTTAAGTGCTGGCTTTGGAGGCCAGCGGCCCCGGTTCGGATCCCACATATGAGGGGCCACTGACACTGCCCTCAAAACAAACAAACAAACAAACAAAAACATTGCAGGGACCTTCTGACAGACAGTAAACAGTAAGTGATTTAAAAAAAAACAAAACAGACACAATGTCTGAAATTTAAAAATTCAATGGAGGGACTTAAAAACAAATTAAAGATGACAAAAGAGTCAGTAAATTTGCAGATCAATAAAATGTAACCAACAAGAAGGAAAAGATTAGAGAACAGATGAGATCAACGTAGTATAAGTGCTTTTGTTTAAGGTTAGCTACATTTCTAAGGATCCCTGTTTCCTTCTCTCAAGTATTCGGAATCAATTTTATGTACTAATTTTTAGAATCTTGTGAGAGAAAACATGTCAAAGGAAATCTTACATAGGCACATCGTAGTGAAATGACTGAGAACAAAACATAAAGAAAAACACCTTTGAAGGAGCCAAATGACAATGACACATGACACACAGAGGAACAATGATTTGAACAGTGCCTCTCTTCTCACCAGAAACAAGATCAGAAAGAACATCTTTAAAACCCACATTTTATTTTTTTTTTTTAGGGCAGTGTCACTGGCCCTCATATGTGGGACCCAAACCGGGGCCGCTGGCTTCCCAGGCCAGCGCTTAACCACCGTGCCACTCGGCTGGCCCAGAAAGAACATCTTTAAATCCCGAACAAGAACAGTCAACCCAGACTTCTAGACTTTTTTTTTTTTTTGAGGGCAGTGTCACTGGCCCTCATATGTGGGACCGGAACAGGGGCAGCTAGCTTCCCAAGCCAGTGCTTAACCACCGTGCCACTCGGCCGGCCCAACCCAGACTTCTATATGCACCAAAATTATTCTTGAAGAATGAAGGTGAGGGCCAGCCGAGTGGCACATTGGTTAAGGGCTGGCTTGGGACACGAGCTCTGAGCAGCAGGGCCCCGGTTTGGATCCCACAGGAGGGCCAGTGACGCTGCGCCCTCTACAGCTAAGATGGTGAACAACAGCTCCACCTGGAGCTGGGCTGCTGTGAGTCCCCGGGGATGGCATAGCTGCAGCCCCTGCTGCCGTGGGCTGCCATAGGCTACAGTGAGCGGCCGGCAGCTGGTGTGAGCTGCTGTGAGCCACCATGAGCGGCCATCCAGAGGCCGGCGAGCAACTGCCTCACCCAGGAAGAGCGCAATGATACCAACATGGGCCAGTGAAGCAACGTCCTCCACAATTAGACTGAAGAACAAAAAGGACAGCAACTTGTCTGTTCCCCTCCCCCAACAAAATCTTTAAAAAAAGAAAAAGAATGAAGGTGAAAGTAAGACTTTTGAGCTACAGGAGAACATTTGCAGATCTGCACAACGACCGTAGCCGTTGTAAACGCTGATCTTCGGGAAGAAATGAAGAGCGCTGTGAATGGTAAATGTGAGCTTCCTGTCCTGAACTTGTTTCCAGTACAAGTGACTGTTCAGAGCAAAGCATCATACTGCAAAGCTTACAACACAGATGGGTTTAATCCCTATGAAAATTACAGCATAACAGACGGGGTGGTAAACGCATGTTCGGAATCGTGAGCTCTTACACTGTTGTGAAACTGCCTGATGTTAATGCTAAGACGACTGGAAGTTACGAATATCTATTCTAACCCCTAGAGCAACCATTAATCACAATGCAAGAGGTACCACTCAGACATCAACAGAGACATTAAAATCAACATTAAAAGATATTCAACTAATCCAAAATGCAAAAGAAGAAACAGAGGAACAAAAAACAAAAACAACGAAAAAGACAAACAAAAGAAAAACAGATGGACCCTGTAGAAACTAACAGTAAAATGGCAGACTTCAGTCCAACCATATCAATAACAACATGAGAAGTTCAGTGACTACACCCTCTAGTAAAGAGGTAGACTGCCAGAAAGATTTTAAACATACCCAACGACACGTTGTGCATGTGTGTAATGTACTCAGAAATAGCTGTGTGGTCCTTGTCCCCAGTTACTGGCACACAGCTGCTAGAACCCTTGGATCGCTGCAGTGATAAGAGGGTCTCGTATGCAAGAAGGCCGGTAGCTGGGAGCCCTGCATGGCTTCGGGACAGGGGCGGGTCCCCAAAACACCCTTCAGCCCTGCCGACCTCCAGGGAAGGTCAGTCACCAATGGCTGGTGGTTTCCTCAACCTCCACAACCACCCTCATCACTGGCATGGGACAGCCTCCTGGCTGGGGGCTGCTGACACCCCACCAGGCCCTGTGGCTGTCCTCGTTCGAACCCTCGTTGATACACTGGTGACAGTCGGTCAGCTGTCTCCCTGAGCTCTGTGAGCATTCCAGCAATTACTGCACCTGGAAGGGGGTTGGGGCAACGGGAACATTCTGATTGGAGCCAAGTCAGACACAGGTGTGGGGATCTGGGGACCCACTACTTGCAACCGGCCTCTGGTGGGGGTCATCTTGTGGGACTGGGCCCTTCACCTGTAGGGTCAGACACTAACTTCAGGTTGTTTCTTCTAATAGAGTAAAGTAAAAAGAGCAGAAAAGGGACACCATGCAAACAAAACAGACAGACAAGGAACACCACACAAACACAATGCAAACCAAGACTGCAACGATTACGCTACCGGGAGTGAAAGGGGAAGCTGACGGCAGAGGTGCATCTGGCAGGGATCACGTCATTGGCCAGCTGCATACCCGCTTTAGAACACTTAGAGTGATGCTGACAGCCATGACATGAGAGGATCAGTGTGCACCCTCCTCGCTAAGTACAGAAGTAAGACACGGGGTCCAGGAGATACACACAGCCGACACCAAAGGCACAGAGGGAAGCCAGCCACTCACTGAGAGGCGCCCGAGGTCACATCTGGGGACCACGGCCCTCACAGCTGCCGGCTTGGCTCCCAAGTTCTCTACCCTCAGCCCTACTTTGCTCCAAGTCCTCACAACGCCCAGGGCAGAGAACAGCATGTCATCAAACTTGCAGGTGAGGATGGCTTCCTGGGAAAGTCTGTTTGGATGGAGACTGAAAAGGCAAAGCCCCTCCTAGGAAGAACGTGGGGTGCGGGCAATGGGCCCAAAGCAAAGTGGAACCCATGCGGAAAGCCCGAGTCACTCACTCCACGGGGAAATCGCTGCCGTAGGCGGAGCCCGCGGCTACCTGGGTAACGCGGCGGGCTGCGGCTGAGCGACACCACAGGAGGCACTGGGGGGCAAGGCCTGAAGGAGGCCGTTCCAGCAGCCTGGCTTGGGCCCCTTCCTGTGCCCCAGCCCCTGAGGGCCAGCGGAAGGGACAACAGCGGGCAGTGCTCTGACTCGGCTCGGGGAAAGCTGGTCCCGACTGAGGGGGACACTCACCAACCCTCCTCCTGGCCGAGCCCTGAGCAGACAGACACCCCAGCCACGCAACTGGCCGGGCCACCTGCTCCCAGTGGCCTCACCACCAGGACTTGAAACTCACGTTCTCCAAGTCCTCTTTCAGGCGGATTTCCTGCTGCAGCTTCTCAAGTAGATCTCTCTTTTCAATGTTTAGCAGATCAATCTCTTCCTTGAGCTCCGTCTGCAGCAGCGAGAGCTTGACCTTGTGCTCGGCTTCGAAACTCAACACTCTGGCCGCCACCACCGTCTCTACTCCCTCGGCCGCGTCCAGCTCAGCCCGGAAAGGCACGTGAGCGAGCTCTGCGAGGAGGAGGAGGAAGAGGAGGAGGCAGAGAGGACAGTCAGGTGCGACTCCCAGGACACCCACGCAACACGGCAGCACACCTGCCTTCAGATGCCTGTGACAGCAGACCCGCAGATTCTGTTTGTTTGTTTTTTTGTTTGTTTGTTTTTTTAGCTGAGCCATCCTGCCACCTGTTGGCAGCTCAGCGGCAGCTCAGCTCAGCTCAGGCTGGGCATCGAACTGCTGTTGCTCAGCTCATACTGTTGAGCGAGCTCTTAACCAAGTGAGCCACTTGGCCGGCCCGACCCGCAGATTCTGAAGACCATGTGCGCTCGGTGTGGCCATGCCATGCACCCGCACACTCCTTGGCCCCGGCCGCCCGCTGTGCTCCTCTGGTTCAGGTAACACATGGCTCTTAGCTGGTGCATCAAGCCCGGAGGCCTAAGGTGCCATGCGGTGGCCATGGGCACCTCTCACGCAGGAATGAGAACAGGAAGGACAGACACCAAGCGCGGTGTAATCTGGGCTCTTGGGGCGTGCTCCCTCGCCACCCCGCCAGCACCAAGGAAGCCTGGGACAGGGCGGGCGCTCCATGTCCCACCCCACACCCGCTCTTCCTGGCAGCAAGGCGGTTCGGTTGCCCCACCCCATCTGCCACACCCCTGGGACAACCACAGCTTCTGCGCGTGCGCACGCACACACGTGCTGCTATGTGGCCAGGCCCTCCCCAACAGGCGCGGCCGATGCTCCCAACGCCCCACAAACAGGCCCCACCTTGGCCCGGCCCTTCCAAGGGCCCCGGAAGCTGCTCTAACACCTGCGTCTCCGTGACATCTGCATCCCGCTGGGCTGCCCCTTGGTGCTGGCGGCTTTCTTCCAGCTGTGTGTGTACATGCAGGTTTGCCTTTGGTGGAACACAGAGGAAAACGTTTCATGGGACTTTTGCCTGGTGGCCTCGTTGCCGCCTCCCAGGTAGACCTCACGGGCCATCCCCCAGGAGGTCTCCATGGAAAGGGCAGACAACGGCCCCGAGTGGGACAGCCTGCTCCCGGAGCCTGACCAAAAACCTTCCCGGAGCCGGCCGGCCCTTTCCCTCCCCTCCCTTCCCAGGCTCCATCTCCTCCACTCACCCCTTCGTCCTTCACATGCCACCCGGCCTCCCTGCCCAGCCCCACGGGCGCCCAGGTTTGTGCACCCACTGAGCACGAGCCTCCGTCCTCCCTGCCCTGCTCGGCCCCTAACAGAGCCGGTGCTGGGCCTACTCAGAGCTCGACGGGGCAGGGTCTCTGCAGCGAGCAGCCCCGAGAGCAGGGCCTGGCCGGGCGTCTGGACGGAAGAAGGATCAAGGGCTGCTTCCACGCTTCCTGTCCTCCACAACGCGCTCAAAAACCCACTTCCCCCCAAACCAGAGGAGACAGAGCAAGCCAAACGTCCCGAGTGCTGCCACTGTGACACTGAGCACATGAAAGGGTCACGGCGCAGCGTGGAGAGCAGGTCTGGCCAGCCAGGCCTGAACCTGATTCACCAACTGGAGACGGGAAAAACGTAGGGCCTACACCGCTGGCCAACAAGAGCTAAGTTCCATATGGACAAATACTAAAAATAGAAAGTAAGCCTTTAAAATAACCAGAAGTGGGCTGGCCGAGTGGCGCGGTGGTTAAGCGCTGGCTTGGGAAGCCAGCGGCCCCGGTTCGGGTCCCACATATGAGGGCCAGTGACACTGCCCTCAAAAAATAAAATAAAATAAAATAACCAGAAGAAAATATAAGAAAATACTGTTACGCTGTGAGTGGGGACGAAGAGCCGAGGGCAAGGGGAAGGACTCGCAACTCCACCCCCAGGGCCACCCGCAGCCGCGTGGAAGTGACTACATCCACATCCAGAAACAAGCAGGGTGGAGACATCTGTAAAAAGATACCCAACCTCATAAAGCAGCCCTGTGGTTTTGACCTTGGACCTCTAGACTCAGGCACCGTGAGGGGGACACATGTCCCTTGCCTGGCTGCCCAAGCTGACTGGGACGCACCTGTGTGACTAGGAAGAGCAGATGTACAGACAAAGCCGGTCTTCACCCGGCTCAGGCCATGGGCGCTCCACTACGTAAGTGCTGCCCGCCTAGGACTGCAGCCCCCAGACCCGGGCTACAGACACTGCAAGGGTCACCATCGAACAAAAGGCAACGTCAACTCCCGGCCACATGTGCGGGTGGCCACCACACTGCAGCACAGCACCACCCACCGTCTCAGAGGCAGTGTGGACTGGCCATCTACACAGGTTAAAAATGACAGAAACAAGCACCTGGAGGCCACCCCAGGGGAACAGAGGTGTGAGCAATGCTGAACATCCGCTCAGGGTCGGACACACAGCCACACTGTGGTCTTCGGGTGCAGGGGACCGCGGGGACGGGGGCGCCGGGCAGGACAGTGGGCTCCCCACATCAGCTCCGCTTTACACCACTGACCACTCACAACGTCATTGTGAGCACACACGTGAGCAGACCACAATGCCCGTACGTCACCAGAGCTGTGCACCACGTGGCACCTAGCCAGCCCTTCTCCACTTGACACGCAAGGGCGTTCAGACTTCACACCATCAAATAGTCTACCGCTAATTCCATCCAGGTCACTGAAACACGGCCTTTCTCCAGCGACTCAAACTGCTCACCTGCCTCAACAGCAAAAAGCCAATCTGATTAAAAATGGGAGGAGAGGTTCTAAAGAGTTGTCTTTCCACACAGATGGCCAACAGGGACATAAGACACTAAGTGTCACTCACCATCAGAGACACGCGAATCAAAGCCACAATAAGATGTCACCTCACACCTGTCAGAACAGCATCACCCATAAATCAACCAACACGTGTTGGTGAGGATGTGGAGAAAAGGGACGCTCGTGCACCGTTGGTGGGACTGCAGATTGGTGCAGCCACTGTGGACCCACTATGTAGAGGGTCTTCAAAAAATTAACGATAGAATTACCCAGCAATTCCACTCCTGGGTATTTATCTGAAGAAATTCAAAACACTAACTAGAAAAGATAACTGAACCCCTATGTTCACTGCAGAATTATTCACAATAAGCAAGCCCTGGAAGCAACCTGGATGTCCACTGATGAATGAATGGACAGAGAAGATGCAAAATACACATACAATGGAATATTATTCAGCCATAAAACAGGGTGAAATCTTGCCATTTGTGACTTGGACAGACCCGGAGGGCATCATGCTAAGTGAAATACGTCAGACAGAAAGACAAATAACATGATCTCCTTATATGTGGAATCTAAAACAAAAACAAAGCAAACCAAGCTCACAGATACAGAGAACAGAGTGGTGGTTGCTACAGGCAGGGGTGGGGGTGAACCAGGTGAAGGTGTCACAAGAAGGAAACTTCCGGTTACAAGGTAAGTCCTGGGGTGGATGCACAGTGAGGGACTGCGGTGAAGACGCTGCAGTGTGCATCTGAGAGTCGAGTCGCTAAGACGGCAGATCTTTACAAGTTCTCATCACCAGGGAAAGAGCTGGTAACTGTGTGTGGTGATGCCCAGGAGACTTACTGTGGTGACCGTTTCACAACACGGACCAATATCGAGTCATTTACGCGGTCCACCTTGGACTAGTACAGTGTCACATGCCACCTCCACCCTCAGTGGGACCAAACTGGCCATTACCTCATGCGGCTCCCGCTGCAGGCTGAGCGGACGGAGGCGGTCTCTCCCTTCGCTTTCGGGCGTCTCTTCTAACCCTGCGCTGAGTGCACTACGAGAGGAGACAGGTCCTGGAAGGCCGGCACGTGGCACTCCCACCGGTGACCTCTGCCATCCCGGCTCTGACTACGTGAGTGAGAGAAAACCCCTCCTTCTCCATCGAAATCCTGCTTCTGGATCAGGGATGGGACAGCGGGGCTGAGTGAGCTGTCTGTGATGGTGGCCGGAGCTGGTGTCACAGCTGCGGGGACCCTGGGGCAAAGCCAGGTCCCCACAGCCTGTGCACCCCACACGTCGCCATCACGGCCTGTCATGTGAGTCAGACAGCTCCCAGCCCTAACGGCGTGTTGTTTTGACGCCATTAGTCTCCACGGCACGAAGTCACAAACCGGAGCAGATGGCAGATGGACCCCAGGTTCCCGCATTTCAAACGCATGAAGACAAAGCGGCTCCGTTTACCTGATTTCCTCAGACTCCAGCAGACCGTCTTCCCTCCCCTCCTGCAGTTGCTGCGGCGACAGCGTCGGGTCCTCCCGGCAACTCTTCTCAGAACACGGTCGCAGCCGCTCGAGCTGGGAGTCGCACTCACTCTCCTCCCGCAGCTGCTGCTGCTGCTGGGGTGGTGGCAAGTCCTCCATGCCAGGCGCTCGGGCCGGCTGTTGCTTGCGCAGCTCTTAATGGGATGAAATCATGCCATCACCTTAAGTGGAACACTAGGGGAAACCGGGGCCCCCCTGAAGAGCTCGGAGCGTGGTGCGGGGGCCACGTTCTGGAGGCCCCACTCCAGAGCCTGCGCAGTGACGCAGGCAGCATTCCCCAGGGAGACGGCCGGGAGGCCTCAGGCGGGAGGGAGGAGCTGGACAGCCCGGCCGCGTTCACCAGCGAACGGCTGGCAGGTGCCATTGCTGCCCCTTTCTCCTAGCTCCCTGGTCCCGAATCACATTTCCCCAGTCAGGGCCAGGATGGGCTTCACGGGCCCCGTCTACAGACGAGCGGCAGAGAAGCACGTGTGCCCCTCCCCCGCATCTCCTGGCCACGCTGGCTGAAGGTGCCACCCAGGAGCGCAGGCCGCTGACACGGGTCCCTGAGGGCCCAGGTGAGCTGCCTCCAGGGACAGGCTGCAGGCATGAGGCTCGCAGACTCAGCTGTCACCCTTGCACAAGGGATGGAGCTCATGGGACCCACACGGAAGGCACACCTGCAACACCGGGCACCAGCTGAGAACTGCGTTCTACTGAGCCCGGCCGGCGCTGCCAGGCAGAGGGAAGCCAGCCCCTGCGGGCAGCTTGCTGACCTCCCGCTTGAGGAGCCTGACATCCTGTGGGCAAACGGGCAGCCTACTCGGCATGGGATCAAGGCTTCCACCTCAAGCTGCAGCGCCCACGGCCGGGAAGCTCATGAATCACCGTGCCCACTGCCACAGTGACAGCCTCGTCTGGACCAACAACTGAGGCACGCGCTCTGACTTCTGAGGGTCTGACACCCAATACGAAGCCCTCACCACCTGGCTCCTGCTGGTGGGTCTTCGTGGGCTTGGGTCCCTCTTGGGACTTGGCATTCAGCTCTCCGTGTGACTCCTGAAGGCTCTGCAATCAGAAAGGCAGGCGCTGACTGAACACTGACCACGCCTGAGGCTCGACAGCCCTTCTCACGCAGGCACAGGACGGAAGGGCCTCCAGTGTCTCGGTCCCATCGGGGCCGCCCGGCCCTGGCCTCTGGGCGCGAGAACAGCAGGGGCGGGACACAAGCTCCTGCGGGCCTCCAGGGGCTGTCCCTGCTCAGCTGTGACCTAGGCACAGGCCACGGCTTGCGCACGGCTGGTTCTTAGGTTTGGCACAAGAGCACTCAGGTCCTGGAGGAAGACTGGGCCAGGTGGCCCACGTTCTGACAGCGTTTCACAGGAAAAGAGTTCGAAGCACAAGCTGCGGAACGTTCCTGGTGGCCTTTCCCTAGGAACGTCGTTACTGAACGTGGTCTGAGTGTGTGGCCCGACAGCCCTGCCGTCTCGGGGGCACTGGGCGGGGGAAGAGCACCGACTCTGGGCAGACCGCACCTAACTGCTGCTGTCCTCACCCCGCCCAGCAGTCTCCTAACCAGCACGGGAACGGCTCCTGCCTGGCATCGCCCACGTGACCACTGAGGTTACTGTGAATGGCCCACCTGCAGCTGCCCGTCCGCCGTCTCCGGGTCCGGGTCCTCCGCGGGCCGGCAGCGCTGGGACCCCAGTTCCTCCTGCAGCCTCTTCACAGTGGCCTCATGCTGCGCCTGCAGGCTCTGGAGGGACACTGGGGAGCACAGACCACTCAGCCTACAGCCTCGGTCTTTGTCCACAGCAGCACGTCTCGGTGGTGATGACGGTTGGCACTGAGCGTCATCTCGCACTGGAGGCCCCCAGGTCCCTTCCAGGCCCCTGCTCAGCAGCCCTGCTGTCCCGGGGAGGGAGGGACGCGGGCCAGCCAGCACACAGCCTCTCTAGCCGGTGGGTGTCTGGTAACCGGTAACCCGCATAAAAACGGAACCATCCCTCCTGCTGTTCAGGTAGCGCTTTAATCATGGAGCGTGCAAAAATGCCTCCGAAGCGGGTTTCGGGAAGGGTCAGGGACCTGAGGTGCCTGTGCCCATGAGCAGAGACCTAGCCCTTTCTCACAGGGGTCTTGAGGGGGGCACATGCTAGCTGGCATTTGAACACATGGGCAGCTCACGCCCAGTGGCATCTGGCAAACCACAGGGCGCTCACTCCAGAACTGCAGGGAAACCAGAGCCCCTTCTGAACTGCTCGCTGCACACTCACGTGTCACACACTCACATTCGGCTTCATTTTTGGCTTGAGACGTCTTCTCCAGCCCAGCTCTGAGTTCTGCCGATTCCCTCTTAAACTGACTCCGTAAATTCTCCAGTTCTGCCTGGTGCTTTGCAGATAACTCTTGGCGTAGGTTCTCTAAGCATAACTCTCTCTCGGATGCCCAGTCTCGCTTCAGGGTCTAATTTAAATAAGCAAAAAGGAGAATATGACCAATGGTGGATTATCTGCCGTAAGAATTTAAATCACACATTCAAAAACTGGGCAGTCACCCCCTGCCTAGACCAGACTGTCACCACAGGAAACCAGCTCCAATGTCCAATCCGTCCCCATCTGCTAAAAGGAACAGGGCTGGAAGTACCCACAAGGCAAAGAGCCAACAAGACTGCCTGCCCACAGACAGAGGCCATCTCTGAACACACAGCGCAGGCGTGCGGTCACTCTGAGATTCACACGTCTGTCACCCACACAGAACGGACATGCTACAGCGACACCGCTGAGCTCTGCAGAAGGGCCAGGCTCTGTCCCAGATGCCCTAAGAAACAAGTCTCCAGTATCCAGCTCAGAGGGGCCGGACTGAGGCACCAGCCTCCAACCCGGGACCGATGGCTGTCCTCCACCAACTGCCTAAGTAGCCAGGACAGAAACGCTCACCTACCCCAAGACCACATATGTCCCCCATCGTCACCAGTATCTCCAGACATCACCCACTTCCTCTGCTGTCACCAGCGTCAGCAGCCCTTCCACAAACAGAGCCCTGAGAAAGGGACCACCCACAAGGATCGGAAGTCCCAGTGAAAGACTGCCTCAGTTAATGACCGATTCCATTACATACACCCTAAACACAATTCTTTTCCCCAAAAGGGGATGTGGGTGGGAGCATCAGGATAAGGCAGGTCATGCGGTGTGGTCAGCACTGTGAAGGGGGCCAACCACGGCCCTTGCAGGCGTGGGCCCTGTTGTCCGGCCACCCCCCAGGCACACCTTTCCCTCTGAGGCCCCCAGGCGCCGCAGCGCCCTCCCCATGCATCTTCCTCAGTCCAAACTCTGAGTGACCACAGCGAGGGCCACCCAGAAAACCAGGCTTGGGAGCAAGGGCCTCATGTGACACAGCAAGCCATCTACCAAATTCAAACTGGACCGTGAAAAGAACGCTCCGTCTCTGAAACTTCGAGACCGTGGTAACTTCTACAGCACATGGCCAAAGCTGCCTGGCTCCTGTCTAAGCCAGGCAGGGGCTTTGCCATGGGGCTCCAGGGTGGTGGGATGGGGACAAAGGGAAAAGCACTGTGTAGGCAGAATGGCATTTTCTGATCATACACACCTCTGTGATCTGGGCATTTTTCTCCATTTCTGAGTGTAACTTCTCCTTCAGCTCAGCTGCAAGACAAAGAAACAGTTGCTCAGATCATTGCTTCTCAGACTTTTCCACAATCTCATCACCCAGGAGACACGAGGGTTCCCGACACCAACGGCCACTCCACAAGAGCACTTGCCAGGATTGATGGGACCACAGGACACACCTGTGAGGGAGCGAGAGCGAGATGATGTCTGCTTTAATTAACAAATTATATTCCCGGCCAAACCCAGGACAGCGCGACTCCCAGCCAGCAGGACATGCTGGGACGGCGGGAAAGACAGGCTGGGAGGCTGCCCAGGTCATTGAGCATCTTACAGCCACCGCTTCCTCGTGGCACCCCAGCCTGTCTGCTCCACACTGGGCCGGATTCCTGATCAGGAGCCGGCACACAGGAACCAACACAGGGAAAGACATTCTAGGGACCAAGAGCCCCCAGCCCTGGGGGAAGCAGCACAAGGGGAAAGGCCCAGTGCCGGGGGGTGAGGGGGGACGAGCAGGACGCAGCTGGCCTGGGGGTTCAGGCTGCAGAGTATGGCCTGAGACGGGGGTGCACACCTGGAAATCAGGGAGCCATGACATGGCAGGAGCGTCACGTAAGGGCCAGGGTGCGGGCCAGCCGAGGGGCTCAGGGGGTGAAGAGCGCGCTCAGGAGTGCGAGCGGAGCTCTGAGCAACAGCAGCTCGAGGCCAGCCCGAGCTGAGCTGCCGCTGAGCTGCCCACAGGTGGCAGGAGGGCTCAGCTAAAAAAAAAAAAAAAAAAAAAACAAAGGCCCAGGGTGGAGCTCGGGAGAGGCGGCACCAGGAGGCCGCTGACGCCACGCGTGCAATGAGGGCAGCCTGAGCAAGTTCCAACTTAAAGCCAACGGCCAGCTGTCACCCCACGAGGACAAGGCTGGCCCCTGCCAAGCCTAAAGGAGCAGACGGCAGGCGTGGGCCTCCGTGGACCTGTTCTCAGGTGCGCCTGGAGGAAAAAGCATTGGAAGGGGCCTGAGGCAGACCATGTTTTGTATTTTAAAAAATAAATAATGACGTTATTTGCGTTTTGGACAAATGGGATGGCACAAGGACCTGAGGCTCTCCCATGGGGGTGGGGAGGGGCCCACGGATAAGGATCAGGGCTTCTCACACAGCCAGAGCCTACCCGCTGCCCCCATTGCTCAAAGGAGAACCCCCTCAGCGGGCAGATGAGCAGGAGCTCGTGCCGGCAGGAAAGCGGGTGGCTGCTAACGGACACGGGCCGCCTCTTGGGGTGATGAGCACTCTGAACTGGACTGTGATGTCGGCACAAGTCTGGGGCACACACGATGCCACTCAAGTGTGCACTGTAAACAAGTGAGCTGCTGCTCGTTGACACGAGGGTTTCAAAAACCGGTGTGTACAAACACTAGTGAGCCCTTTCACAGTGCACAAAACACGTTAAAATGAAAACATGAAGTATATCTTAGACGTAAGAAGTTCAGTGTTGGCCAGAAATCCAGGACAGGAGCACCGTGACCCCACTGGGCGCAGGGTAAGGACCCTTTGGGACATGGAGTTCTGTCAACAAGCGTCCAGGTCAGCCAGACACGGTCCTGCTGAAGGTGCAGACGCAGAAACCTGCAGCACGAGAGCAAACCACCTCCAATCTCATTTCGAAGTTAACACAAGCCCACTGGCCACATGGACGCAAGGCGATGAGACAGCAGAGCAGGGTAAGAACATGCAGAGCCTGCCACCAGGAGGACCAGGGGCCAGTGCTGGGGTGCCCCGTGGATCACGCCACGCAGGTTCGCGTGGGCCCAGAGGCCCGTGTGGAAACACCTCGCCCAGGGCACCTCTTCGGCCACCTGCTCCCCCATCGTGTCTCTGGCGGCCAGCAGGCGCGTACCTGTCTCCTGGTGGCAGCGCCGTGCCAGCTCCTCCAGCTGCAGCTGCTGCCTGCTGTGCAGCAGGGCCAGCTCCTGCGCGTGCCGGCTGTTGAGCGCGTCCCGCAGCTCGGCCAGCGCACTGTCCTTCTCCCGCTGCAGGTGCGTCTGTGCCAGCTCCAGCCGCGCCGCGTGCATGTTGCTCAGGCTCAGGCGCAGCGCCTCCATTTCCAGGGCAGCCACCGGCTGTGGGGACACGGTAAGCTGGGGCGGCTTCCCGTCCCTCAGTGCAGCCACGTGTGGAACGGGATGAGCAGCTGATGGGACAGGCTGGCCGTGCAGGGAGGGTCCCCAGCACCTGGCCCGAACTGTGGCCAGCGGGTGTCCATGGTGTCCTTTCCTTTCAACGGCCCCACGCGAGACGGGAAAACAAAACCAGGCAGGAAAGCAGACCGAGCCAGCCTGCCCTGCATGCCTGTCTGCTCTGTGACAAACCCCTCCTCCCTGCCATCCCCAGACCCCAAACCCTCAGGCCCAGGTGTGCACCGCGAGCGCCCGGGTCACCTGGGCTGGCAGCTGCCCCTGCTGCTCCTCTGCCAGAGGCGGAGGCCCCCCCATCGTCTGCCGTTGCCCACCAGCCTCGTCCTTGGGTCGGCCCATCGGCTCAGCACCTGCAGACGCACACGCCCGTTCACACTCCTGGGGAAGGAAGGGAAGACACGCGGCTCGGAGAATTCCGCCCCTGAAAATAACGACCGCACCTCCTCCCAGAGGTGAGCCCATGACTGTTCCAGCAGCGCGACTCCCAGTCGCTAAGGTGGAAGCAGACAGGTGAGCGGAAAGCAAATGGGGTGCCCCCACACAACGGGGCGTCAGGACCTTCGGACCCACCAACACTGATAAACCGCAAAACACTCCATGGAAGGAGCCAGACACTGGCAGCTCCATCTGCATAAACCGTCCAGAACAGGCAAATCTACAGACCGAAAGGAGGCTGGTGGCTGCCAGGGTTAGTGACTGCTGATGGGGACGGCTTCCTTTCGGGATGATGCAAACGAACGCCTCAGAATTCGCTGTGATGGCTGCACAAGCTCCTGACTGTCCTAAAGCCACTTAAGTGCGCATTGAGTGGTGGTGCGTTCTGTTCTGTGAATTAGGTCCCAGTAAAACGACTACGGAAGAACGTGCGGTCTGTTTGAGGGGCTCAGTGTGAAGCCGGAAGCCCAGAAGCGGGCCAGCGGGGCCTGTCTGTCCCCCAGTTACTGCGGCAGGATCTAGGACATAAGGACTGATGGCAAGGCAAGCCACTCCCTGCCCCCGCATGCTCTGGGGACGAGACTGCCGCACACAGTGGACCCTGTCAGGACATGATAGCTATGCTCAGTGCGTGGAAGGCGCCTTTCTTTCTCTCCTCAACGTCCAAGAGAAAAGACCAAGGGTCACAGGGAAGGCCTCCCTGGGCTCACTCAAGGGTCTGGAGAGAGAGAGGCCTTCACGCAGGGCCACTCCCCCACCAGCTGCCTGTGCGCCCCGTTTCCATGCCAAGAGTGAGGGGTCCGTAAGGGACCGCGCCTTCTCTGCGATCTGGACGTCCTGCTCTGACAAGCAGCAGCCCGGACGGCAGGACCCTGAAGAGTGCCTTCGTGAGCGCCCCAGGCTGCTCCGGGCCGTCGCATCAGGCTCCCGCAGCCGCCCGGGGTCTTCAGCCCTGGCCCCAGCACAGCCCTCCAGCCACGACGCGGAGGGAGGGAGGCCGCCACGGCAGCGCCGGCCTGCGCCTGCTCGGTCGGCCCTGCCCCCTCCAGCATTCCCAAACTCACGGCCTCCACGCAGTCCCCGGCCTAGCGCTGCTGCCGCCCGCCTGGTCGTGAGCTCTGCTTCTCCAGCTTGCCTGCGAGCTGCGCGCCTCAGCTACTCGATTCAGTCTCGCAACAAACCCGTCATTCAGACCCACGCGTGTTTTTCCGAGCTCTTACTTTTATATGTTCAAATATTTTATCTTTGAGATTTTCTTTTACATATATTTTTCTTTAATAATTTGTAGAAATGGTACTTTTAGTTTCTTACTATAAATGATCTCAAACTTTAAAGTTTTCAAATGAATTTTCTGCCAATGGTTTCCTGAACTGTAAATTCACAATAATTTAAGCTTTCAACCTGCTGTGCCAACTAAGCTGAGGACAGCTAACTGCAAAGCTGGGTGGGCCCAGAAGACCGCGCTGGCCAAGTGCAGCCGGGGATGCTTCCACACCCACGTGTCACTCACACCCTCACGGCCACTCACTCGGCATCACTAACTCTGTGCCGAGGCCTGCTGGACCCGACTGCAGTCGTCAAGTTCCTTTTCTCGGCAGCTATGTCTACTCGCGGAGACTGACATTTTACAATTTTATTCTCTTACAGGTCTTCCAAAGAACAATGAAAAAATTCACCCATTTTTTAAAAAAATAAAAACATATTTTATCTTGCAATTACTCCTTAGGTCCACAAGACCCACGTGTGTCTGAGCTACAAGATGGATCTAGCAGTCTTGTTTTCCCTGTACTGATGCTATGTCATCATCCTAAGAATTATTCTCTCATACTCATCAGTTACTACCAACCATGCTCACAAGTAAAATAATGCGAAAGCAGAAGGAGGGGAAACTGCCGAGCAGGCTGAGGCCACAAGAGAATGACCACCATCCTTCTTTGCTTCAACATGACAATCCATTAAGAACTTTCTATCTTCCTCCCCAAATGGCAACAAGAAGAAAGTCAGCAGCAAAGGCTGTTCTCTCTCTCTCACACTCACACACACACACACACACACACACACACACACGAGCAGCACTCAAGGACACTGACAGCAAAAAGCGTCTTCACAAGACAATACCTGACCACCTTTCTCAAAACCAGGAAGCAGGGAGTGAACAGTACGTAAGGACAACAGGAGACTGGGCGGCCGCCCAGCTACTCACACCCAGGAAGGATGCCATCTCATGATGCTTGGCTTCCAGAAGCCCCACCATCCCTCCCATGGTGCTAAAAGCATGGGGCAATATGGGCCGGCCGAGTGGCGCATTGGTTAAGAGCTGGCTTGGGACACCAGCGGCCCCGGTTCGGATCCCACATATGAGGGCCAGTGACACTGCCCTCTACAGCTAACAACAGCTCCACCTGGAGCTGGGCTGCTGTGAGTCCCCGGGACGGCATAGCTGCAGCCCCTGCTGCAGTGGGCTGCCATAGGCTACAGTGAGTGGCCAGCAGCCAGCGTGAGTGGCCGACAGCTGGTGTGAGCTGCCAAGAGCCATGGTGAGCGACCATCCAGAGGCCGGCGACCGATCTGCCTCATCCGGGAAGAGCAAAATGATGATACCAACATGGGCCAGTGAAGCAATGTCCTCCAGAACTAGACTGAAGAACAAAAGGACAGCAACTTGTCTGTTCCCCTTCCCCAGTTCCCCAATAAAATCTTTAAAAAAAAAAGAAAAAAAAAGCTCAGGGCAATACACAAAGATTTACATCAAACTTTCTAACAGTTGTTTTAAATTGCTGCTTAATCTTACTTCTGTAAATTATTTGTAAAACAACTTAAAAGGACAAAACAGAGAAGAGGGTCCATGAGACTCAGATGATAAATGGTGATGACTATTTTTCCTGGTAATTCAGATGAGTACAAGGTAGGAACGTTCTGGAATCACACTTCCTAAACCTTCTACAGCATTAGTTAAATCTCCAGTCCAAGATTTGGTAAAGAGGATTTTCTTCCCAAAGTCTTCACCTCTGTGCAATTAGGGGTGGTTCCTATAAGAAATGGCCTCTCCTGGGGCCGGCCGAGTGGCTCAGTTGGTTAAGAGCTCGCTCAAGAGTGCGAGCTGAGCTCTGAGCAACAGCGGTTCGATGCCAGCCCGAGCTGAGTTGCCGCTGAGCTGCCAAAAGGTGGCTGGATGGCTCAGCTAAAAAAAAAAAAAGATCGTAGCCTGCTTCCAAATCAAACGGTTAGTTAACACTGGTCCTGCAGAACGACAGAGAGAAAAGCACATGGCAACTATGTGAATGTCAGCAACATATGTGGGTAATGATAGACACAGAAATTTCAAACTTAACTAGAACCTCTGTAATCCTAAATCACTAACATGAAAACATCAATATTAACTCATAAACTGAAAAACAAATCCTAACTATTAATAGTCACTGAAATGACCTAGAAGCAGTGACTCAGCCAGTACTGATGAAATCCAAGGGTCCAGGTCAGGTTTCTAAATACTATTTCCCACTCATGGAGCCAGGACTCCTGGAGAAATGGCTGATCCCAGGCCGGGCAGGAAATGTGCTCAGGACCTGGAACGCTCGCTACCCAAAAGTAAAGACACTGCCGTGGTGACCGTGTCTGGTAACACTGAAGATGCTCTCATTGGCTAAAGATGAGAAACCCGAGTGTCAGGGCCGCTCGCGTCAAACCCATGGAAAACAGGCAGATCTACAGCTGTGCTTAAGAACTCCATTCCACTGTCACACCGGGAGAAGTGCAGCAAAGCAGGGCCACTATTTTTTAAACAGATGAATAAAGGGAGAGAGCCAAGCATTTACTCTGCTTTTCTAATACACGCCCTGCCTGAGGGTAACCAAGCAGTTGACAGGAGAAAGCTCTTTATAGAGCAGCCCGGTTAATGAAGAACGGCAGGACAGCAGAATTGAAGTATTAGTATTCTGTGCTCACTGATGAAGTAACAGCTCTGGGCGGTGATCTGCATTGGCTGCTAAAACCTGAAACAAAAAGCTCGCAAGGAACTTGCAGTGGATTTCCATGAAGATGGGACCGAAAGTCAATGACGGTCGCAACAGCACAAGACAGACCACAAGGCATCCTGCGCCTTCTGACGGAAATGCACAACTGCGAAATACTCTTGCCATTGAAATTGCCAGCATAATCTGATCAAGCCTCCAGACTAAATCAAAGTACCAGTTTATAGGAACCATGGACCAGAGATGGGGTGATGCAGGAACCTTTCCATGGCACTACAGAGATGCCAACAACAAAATGCAAAAGGTGGCAAATTCTTCAGGATAAACAACCCGAAGATTTCGTCTGCAAATACATTGCAAGGAATATAGATGGAAGGAATTAACAGACATGTCAATCAAAACACCCTGTGTGGGATGTCACTTCTGGAAACCTTATGAGCAGACGTCCAAGAGCCTGACAGGGGAACCATCTGATGGTTGTTTTTAGCTTATGATTACCTTTAGCTCATTAAACTAACAAGAATTGTGTGAAAAAAGCTTTCAACGATACCTGTCCGTTGCCCACCATTTTAAAAGCCAGTGGACAGGAAAAGGGGGTCTCTGTCCCATGACCTCTAGCCGAGATTGTGCCGAGAAATTCTGCAGATGACAGTGAGCCAGGCAGAGCCTCTGGGCAGAGAAACCCAGGCATGGGTCCTTCCCAGCATTCATGAACACATATCATGAACAAAACTTTCACTGTAGGAGCATGTACATCTTTCTAGAGAAAGAGCCCCTGCATCTCACCAGCTTCTGGATTTAAAAACGGTGCTTTTAAGTGGAAAATTACTACTGCCTACAGTAAGTTCCTTTATAAATGAAACGAAATGTTTGCTTTGCCTATCCATCTGCCTCAGTCATTGTATAGCCAAGTTCTGCGAAAGCAGACACCATCCTTGAGGCGAGGTGGTCTACCCTCTGTGGTCCTGACAGGGTGATGCAAAATGTGGAAAACAGTGAAGGCACACGTGCCACAGACAGCCAATCAAGGGAACTAACAAAGGCTCTGTATGCACACAGACAGCTTTACAATGTCAAAAATATACACAAGGGACCAGCCAAGTGGCTCAGTTGGTTAAGAGTTGGTTTACAGTGCGTGCTCTGAGCAACAGGGCCGCGGGTTCAATTCCCACATAGGCCAGTGAATGCTAAGCCCTAGCTGAGCTATCGCTGAGCTGCCAACAGGTGGCAGGATGGCTCAGCTGGTGTAACAACAAGATTGCCTGTTCAATGGTGAGTACGCCCACCCGCAACTAAAGACTGAACTCAGCACCTTGAGCTGAGCTGCCACCCGGATGGCTCAGAGGATAGAGCATGCGCTCTTAACAAGAAGGCTGCTGGTTCGACTCCTGCATGGGATGGTGGCTATGCCCACCTACAACTAAGACTGAACTTCGCACCTTGAGCTTAGAGGCCATGAGCTGCCGACGGGAAGCCAGATGGCGACTGGCGCCCTCCACAATGAAGATTGAAGAACAACTTGGATGGTTCCCTCCCCCAATTCCCCAACACTGTTCCCCTCCCCCAATTCCCCAATAAAATTTTTAAAATATATACACATACACACACACACACACACACACACACACACACACACACTAGGTTGGTGGTATACTTAAACTGCGAAAAGAGGGAAGTGTTAAAAAGGAACTTGACTTACGCTAGAAAATACAAAAAAACAACAACCTGACAACAGACAAGCCCAACAGTAGCTGTTGCTAACTACTGGTATGTACCCTCTGGTCCGAAAACAGAAGTCAAAATGGTTTTCCTTAGATCGCTCTCCTGCAGTAAAGTACTCTCCTCCAAAACCTGAGTTAGAAACCTGAAAGGCCTGCAGCTGATAAAACAGCCAAGAACCGGTTTTCAATCAGAAGGCTCCACCATTCCCCTATGGAAACGCCCTTCAGGTAAGCACGACTGTGTTGTTTGGCATAGTTTTCTGAGTGTAACTCAAAATCCACATGTATTTCTCCACCTGTATCAGTTTATTACTTTATTTTAATTTATTTACTTTTTTTTTTTTTTTTAGCTGAGCCATCCTGCCACCTGTTGGAAGCTCAGCAGCAGCTCAGCTTGGGCTGGGCATCGAACTGCTATTGCTCAGAGCTCAGCTCGCACTCTTGAGCGAGCTCTTAACCAACTGAGCCACTCGGCCGGCCCCACAGTTTGTTACTTTTAAAAAGTAATGCACGCGGGCCGGCTGAGTGGTGCAGGTGGTTAAGCCCTGGTTTGGGAAGCTAGCAGCCCCGGTTTGGGTCCCACATATGAGGGCCAGTGACACTGCACTAAAAAAAGAAAAAAAAAGTAATGCAGGGGGGCCGGCTGAGTTGCCTATTGGTTAAGAGCTGGCTTGGGATGCCAGCGGCCCCAGTTCGGATCCCACATATGAGGGCCAGTGACACTGCCCTCTACAGCTAAGATGGTGAACAACAGCTCCACCTGGAGCTCGGCTGCTGTGAGTCCCCGGGGACGGCATAGCTGCAGCCCCTGCTACAGTGGGCTGCCGTAGGCTATAGTGAGTGGCCGGCAGCCAATGTTAGTGGCTGGCAGCTGGTGTGAGCTGCCAAGAGCCGCCGTGAACAACCGTCCAGAGGCCGGCAACTGATCTGCCTCACCCAGGAAGAGCGCAATGATGATACCAACGTGGGCCAGTGAAGCAACGTCCTCCACAACTAAACTGAAGAACAAAAGGACAGCAACTTGTCTGTTCCCCTCCCCGATTCTCTAATAAAATCTTTAAAAAAAATAATAAAATCTTTAAAAAAAAAAATCATACCTGTCACTGGCTGGCAGCCTAAAAATAAAAGACACATAAGTAGAACCAAAATAACATGCAACTTTGTGCAAAATAACCCACGGTTTCCTCTTATAGGCACTTGGCCTTCTCTCTCTTTTTTTTTTTTTGAGGGCAGTGTCACTGGCCCTCCTCATATGTGGGACCCAAACCAGAGCCACTGGCGTCCCAAGCCAGCTCTTAACCACCGCGCCACTCAGCCGGCCAGGCACTTGGCCTTCTCAAGAGCCCCTGTCAATACTGTGTGATCTGATCAATTTCTGCACATGTGAATAAACACACAGCATCCTTCTAACCATGTCACCTGTCAGCTGATGGGGTAAAATGCAATTTTATTTCAGCACCAGACTGAGCTGAGCATAACAAGAAACGTCCATCTGCCAAAAGTCTCATGGATTCAAAAACCCAGAAGGAAAGAGCCCGGCACCACTGGGCCCCCAGCCCCTCACACACCTCAGAACTCTGAATGAACTGAGAAACGTCCACCCATCCTGGCAACCGGTACCTGCACTAAAAGTGGGACGCGGCTCCAGGCAGAGGCCTCGGGGGCAGGGCCCTTCACCCAGCGTCACTGGCCCTGGCGGCATGCCCACAGGACTGGCAGAGGCACCACAACCCACGTTCTGCCCAGCCCTCCCTTAAGGACCCCTCAGCACACAGGACAATGGCTGCTGCCAGGTCCCATCTCTTGGAGCCCACCAGCCCCAGCAGGCAGAGACCCTCATCCCCCCCCCACCCCCGTCTTTAAAACAGGTGAGTGACCTGTCCTCAGCCCGGAGGGAAGGCAACGGCTCAGACACATCACAACGAATCCTGGTTTAGAAGGGAACCCTCGCCTTGGAACTTCACATTGAACACACGTTTCCTTTGAAACAAGGTGCTGGCAGGAAACAGGGAACCCAATGGCAGGGACGCCAGCACAGGCCCGCAGCGCCTGAAGCCCCGCCCCCAGGCGACCGGCTCCTTCAGCAGCGCCAGGCTCCTTCAGCAGCGCCCCGCAGCCTGAGCCCGCAGCTCTCCACCGGCAAGTCCATCCCTCCTTTACTCTGAGCTATGTTTTGAAAAATCTTGGCAAGTCTGACTTTATTTCAAAGTAAGAAGCTAAAAAAATAGAAAAGTTTTAATTTAAAAGAAGAGACTGCTGATTCGGAAGTAAAAGCAAAAAATTAATAAATGTTAGTTATAAACTATGAGCTTTTCTCCTTGAAGAGCCCAGGCAGGGACACATGGAGAAGCACTGGGAGTAAATCCCCGGCCTCTCGTGCGGCTTTCATTGTCTCAGCTGTGCTCGAGACATGGCCACAGGGAACTGCTACTCTAACCGGAGAGAAACCACTAGACGATACTGATGAACAGCAACTGACATCAACTGCAGACCAGCCAGAAGACGAGTGGAGGGGCCAGCTGCTCCCAGGCAACGTGGGAGCACCACGCGGCTCGTCTCCCGATTTTTCAAAAGAAGTAAAATTCCGCATTTGTAGGTAGTGTATCGTTAACATCACACACTGGCAACCACTCCATTTTTTCCAACAAGGCAGGCCAGACACATCCTGCCTCAGCCACCAACTTCCCGCTCACCTGCCCGCCTCACCTGCACGTGCCCAGCCATACACAGCAGGGGTGCTCACAGTTCAAGGCCCCACTCATAATGCACACAACAAGCCCCCAGCAGAGCCCATCTCCGGGTGGTTGGGAGGCCCCTCCAACCACGCAGAGCCAGCACTCTCAAGGCCCACTTCATCTCCCACCACACCTGCCCCGCAAGACCGGTTCCATACCTTCACCCCTTCCCGCCTCATCTCATGTTCAGAGGAAGGGAAAGGGCAAAGAATGACAAGTCGGTGGATTTGAGAGGAGGTGCAGGACCATCGCGGTGTAAGCGTCCGCAGGCACGCCTGGCAGAGGCTGATGCGCAGCCACGCCCGGGAACCACTCCGTGGCAGACGTCCCTTACTAGAGTGGGCACCCACACTGACAGTGCCTCCGCCAATCTGAAGCTTCTCGGAGCATGAGGAGGGAGACCACAGACACACACGCACACCCTCCGTCTCCCCCCATAAACTAAAACACACCTTCCCCACTTCTGATGGACAAAAACACAGCCCAGACTCCTTTTCATAAATTACGCTCGCAAGAACCGACAGGCAAAGTGCAGGCATGATGCTGAGAACATTCACCTGAGCCGCTCCTGCCACCTCAGGGGGGCCACCACACGATGTGCTCTGGCAAGCGTCCCCTGCGCCCACGCATCCACCGTCCTCGACAGCTACCGGGCTCTCCTCCTGGACAGGCGCATCGACAGCCGGGCTCGTCCTCTTCGCCGTCTTTTTCTTCGAATGCGCACAGTCACCTTTTGCTTTTCTCTGTCGGAAGTGAGCAAGCTGCGCAGAAACGTAGAGAAGTAGTAAAGACAGAGGTAGGTGAGGAAAATGCAGCAGGTCCACAGAGTCAGCAGGCTCGCGGGGGACATGGGGCTCCGCGCCCTCGGCCACACCTGGCCAGAAGCACAGCGTCCGGCAGAGCCCGCCCCCCAAACAGTGCCTTCATTAATGCCTGCAATGCCAGGATCTACACTCAGCACTACACGCCTAGAGCCTAACGACAGGGACTGTTAATTGCGCTGTGAGCAGACCGGAGAGGGCGAGATGGCCCAGCAGCAGAACAGCTTTTCTAGCTCCTAGCAATTTACAGAAAAACATTTCAAAACTACATATATTTAAAAGACCAATAGCTTAATCAACACACGTTTAAGGTTTATATAAAAGCTAAATCTCTTCCTTTTTGCCCCCATTTTCCCCCGATCAAGGCCAAAACTTCCTAGCCATAGATTCTGAGACAAGGCACAGAAATAGCAAAAAATTAATTACTCCAGGTCAATCTAACATCTTCCTTTATGGAATCAGATGTTCTAGTTTTCATGACACAGCTCACCAAAGCACCAGGGACCTCCACAGAAGGTCGCCCATCACAAAGCACAACCCAGCTCTGCTCCACCTCTCAAAGCCAGGGTTTCAGACTCTGCTTATGCTGCATCTCCCACTAATGCTTCTTCAAGATATGAGGTCTAACATCAGCTTTTCTAACAACTGTGGTCATAAAAGCAAATGCATTTAAGAAATGTTTGTGTAAATGATAATAAAAGGGCACAATTCCGTGGACACAGGAAAATTACTCAAAGCCTTCCACATGAGAACAACCACCTGTCACAGTCCGACAGTGCCTTCGAAACCAGCCCTGTGTTCACCGATCCCAGGTCCCCTGCCATCATGTCTACCAGTCTGAAAGTCCCCTTTCTGCATCACAGTCCTTGGTTCTGGCCTGGGGCTGCCCAACAGAAGGCGTCGTGTTCCTTCTTGAGGCGAGGGCAATCATCATCTTCCATGTGCCTTCAAGCATATTTACTCACGTGTACAAAGCATGGCAAGCTTGGGACACACAGAGCGCTGAACCCAGACCCACTTTCAGGTCCTGTGTACGTGCCAGGCATATACATGGAACAGGGGAGAAACAGGCCACAGCCTTCCTATTCAAATCGCCATCAGAAGTTTCATCTTCAGAGGAAGCCTGCCCGAGGCCAGTCTGTCCCGTCTGTCACCCCGCCACTGGAGACTGCTGTTCCTGTCACTGGCTCACACCAGTCACCAACTGCTCTGAGTGTTTTTTTTTTTTTTAATGCAGTGGCCCTGTGGCTTCCTCAAGGGAAGAAGCTAGCACTGAGTCAGACCTCAAACAGCAGCTTCCTATGGCTCTCCCACCAGTTGCTGGCACTACAGGCTCTCCCTCATTCACTGCCAAGGGAGGGGGTCACTCCCCACAGCCACATGGGGTGGGGCGGGAGTCACAGCCAAAGTGTGCACACCTGCTCCACTCTGCTCCTAGAGCTGGGCCTATTCAGCATGCAGGTAGTCCCCACAACACCTCCGCAAAGAGCGAGCACCAGAGAACCCTGGGAGAAGGGGGACGGTCAAAGCGTGCCTGGAGACACGCGACTCCAGGGTCACTGGCCTCCCCGGCACAAGCACCCTCCCCCTGGGGGCTCTGTCCCGGTGTCTGGAGCGTCCCTGGAAACCCAGCATGGGGTGGGCTCCGCCACCCTCACCTGCTCAAGACCGTCCGGCTGGGTCCCAAACAGCAAAGAGGCAGGACAGAAGCTTCTGGACCCTGGGGATACTAAGCCGGTCGGCGGGTATTCCACCGCATAATGAAGCTATGTGCTCCTGGAACACCGCTGGGACCTTTTTATGCTAAGAAACACTGCAGAATCCAAGTGAAACGAAAAGCTGCCTGTTGTTCCAAACGGATGGAAGCACAGCTGGGCCCCGGAGAGCGTGCCCGTCCCCGGGCGGCGGGGAAGCCCGAGGCCCCCGAGGTCCTGCAGGAACCCTGAGCTCCGGGAGGAGGGGCGCGGGGAGGCGGCAGCGGGACACGCCCCCTTCACGACCGGCCCGGACGCGGGCGGGGGCCGCAGCCCGCTGCCCCAGACACGCGGGGGGCGTGGCCAGCGCCGCAAGCTCCCGCCGGCACCGCCCCCCGGCCCCCGCCCGCGCGCAGGCGCAGCCCGGCAGTCCCGACGGACCCCGCGCCCGGCCTCCCAGCGAGGGGCCGCGCGTCCCCGGCCGCGGATTGGCTGCCGCCGCGGCGGGGGCGGGTCCGGGCCGAGGGCGGCGGATTCAAGATGGCGGCGCCAGGAGGCGGCTCCCAGCCGCGTCGGCGGGAAGGGCGGCAGGGCGGCGGCGACGCCCGCCGGGCCGCGTCCGCTCCTGGGAGGGGGCCGTGCGCCCGCCCTGAAGGGCCCACACCGCGGCAGCGGAAGGAGGAGGCGGCGCTGCCGTTTACCTTCGCTCTCCCCGCCTCCACCTTTTGGCGCCGCTGCTCTTCCATTTCCCTGCAGGGCTCCGCAGGGGTCGTCCGCAAGGTGACGGGGCCGCCGCGGCGCCGCCTTCGCTCTATTTACACGCCCTCCCCCTCGCCCTCCCCCGCGACAACTGTCACGCAGACGTGGGCCCGCCCCGCGCCAACCCCGTCCCGGGCGTGCGCCGCCAGACCCGCCGCCAATCCGGGGCCAGGTTCCTGCGCGCGCGCAGGGCGGCGCGGCCCTATGCCGGGCGGAGCCCCGCCCCTGCCCGCCGCCAATTGGCGCGCTGACGCTCCAATCAGCGGAGCGCGGTGGCCTCGGAACTCGCTGTGGTTGGTCGGTTTTAAAGGACCGCGCCTCAGCCAGTCTGCGCAGGCGCCCCCGGAGCCGCGCCCCTGTGTCCGGGAAGCAGCGCCTTCGCTGCCCTGAGTAGCTCGAGTCCTGCCCGCTGGGCCTCGGGCCCTGTTCAGCGCTCTTCGATGCTGGGACGCTCTTTATTCGTTTTACAGCCGCAGGCGTCCAGCAGGGTCGCTGCCATTTCTTTCTCACGCTTCCTCGCCCCTGCTGTGTGGCCACGTCCGCCTCCCAGGGAGCCCCCATTGCAGCGGCAGCCCGCCCTGAGTTCGGGGGGAGTCTGGGTCGGGACCGCCAGCCGCACAGAGCCCAGAGTCGCGGGGACAGGAAGCCACCGGGGCTGGCTCCAGCGCCGTGCCCATGTCCTCTTCCTCTTGGGGACAGTGCCGCCTGAGGTCCCATCGCGGGCGGCCGCTGGGGGCGCGGCGCACGGGCTGACCGCGAGGTGCCCCGGTCCTGGGCCCGCTCCGGCGCGCCTGCCGCACAGCGGGCCCCTGGGTGAGCAGCGCTGGCAGGGACCCCGTGCTGGTGGGGAGCTCTGCAGCCCAGGAAAGCAAACCCGTACCTGGGATTCGCATCTGTCCCTGGTGGGACCGTCTCGGGAGCCCCAGGGCCCCCTGGGCGGATTTGCCAAGTGGCCTGTGGTCTTCTTGAGGAGAGAGGCTTGGTGAGGATGCAGTTGTAAACGATACACTCATTGTACCCAGTCCTGCCTAGGTCAACAGAGGGAGAGCGCTGGTTCAGCGAAAAGCAAAACCGGTCTCTTCTCAAATGGGAAAGGCTTAAGGCTTTGATAGGTTTGGGTCAATCATTCCATGTTGTATATTTCAAATGGTTATTACAAAGGAATGTGCTGTGTTCGTTCAATTTTGCTGTGAACTAAAACTGTCCTAAAAAATAAAGTCTATTAAAACACTTTTTTAAAGGAATGTGACTTTGGTTAATAATTCCTGCTATGTGTGGGAATCTGAAGTCTCGTGAAATCATTGTTTGTTCCTTAGCTTCAAACTTCACTTGAACCTGTTTGTCCAGATAAGAAAACAATGGAAGTTTTTTGTTCCTAGCCCAGGGTTTTGATTAACAATCAAATGCTTGGTGTAACCAAGCCCATTGGAAGCTGATAAGCTCTGATTAATTGAGATTAATCCTCTGACCTGTACCTCTTGTTGCTCTAGCGTAACTGTACCTAGGCTAGCGTTCCCAACCAGAGCAGGCCCCAGGGAACAGTGACACTCTCGCCAAGTGGTGACCTGGTCTACCTAAATGTGCTTAACGTTCTGGGTCTCATTTTACCGTCTCCCATCGCTATCAGTAACATCCCACTTACCATTAAAAGGAAAACGAAAGCAAAGCCCTAAGTTAGGGTCTCTCTGCATTTCAGTTGCAGGATTAGGACACCGGAGTCCAGGCAATGAGTCCAGGCAGATGACGACAGGGTGGGAGTCACCAACTCGGGAGACACATGGAGACCACCTTGAGTTCCCTCTGTAGGAAGTATAAACACCCACAAAACTCTGCCATGCTACACACCTGAGCTGTTTTCAAGCTGATTAGGATGACAGTACTTCAAGTGGCCTGCAACTAGAGAGGTGGCATAAAAAGCAACATTGGGGTGGGTGATCTGTGCAGGGGGTGTCTCAGCAAACACACTGGGGTGTCTAGGTTTCCCTCTGTTCTTTCGCCCATTGTGCCGTCCTTGAAAGGGGTTTGTGTGCAGCCTGTGTTCTCCATTTGCTCTCCTCTCTGCAGTGGACTAAGGCTAACCCATGCCCTTCCGTTCACGTGCTGACAGCTCACTTTCAACCTCAGTGAGAACGTGGGATTCTAAGCAACCATGAGTCACACAAATCTCCTTCAGGGAGCCCTGGAAACTCAACGGCCAGGAAGCATTCGTGCTCCTGCATTAGACCACAGCCCTCTGTGCTGAATGAAGTCTCTAGTCTTGGTTCTCAGAAGTGAGCAGCTTGAGTAAACATGAGGTTGTGGGCTCACAAAACGAGGGGCCAGACAGGCGACACCAATGGAGCACAGGGTCAGACCTTCCAAGAACCGTCAGACCCAGATCTATGCCTGGCTCTCTCAACCTGTACGTGTTTGCATTTAAAACTCCCTGGGGTCCCCAGTGCTGTTTGCCACGCTGGTTTGCTCAGTGCCCCTCAGACCCCATAATCACGTCCGTGGTCATTCTAGACAGGTTCTGTAGCTGATGGATACTCACCCTCGGGGAGGGAAACAATCCGCACACACTTCTTAGGCGTGGGCTCTGCATGGCGACTTCCTCCCACAAAGGACAGGGTGGGAAGGGAGAGGAAAACAGTAATTGTGGAGTGGGGAAACCTGATGGACACGACCTCTGCCAGATCACCATCAGTGACAGGTCAAGTTGACAGCAGGCGCCTGATAGGATGTGATGAGAAGGGCGCTGCACCCCTGTGTCTCCCTCCCAACAACCTGCGCCCCCAGTCCAATCTGGAGAAAAACATCAGATAAACCCCAACAGAGGGGCATTCGACGAAGTCCCCAACCCGTTCTCCTCAAGACTGTCTAGGCCATCAAAGGCAAGAGGAGCCAAAGGAGACACGAGGGCTAAATGTCATGTGGTGTCCTGATGGGATCCGGGACAGAAAAAGGACGTTAGGCAAAAGAATAATGAAATGAAGGATGGCCTTTAGTTAATGAAATGTACAATATCAATATAGGTTCATTAATTGTAACAAGTGTGTCAGCTTAACATGTCAATGGGGAGCTGTATGTGGGAACGCTGTAAATCTCAATTTTTCTGTGAATTTAAAACTGTTCTAAATAATGAAGTGTCTTAAAACTGTCTAACAAACTCACACCCACTGGGTGTGTCATGCGCACCCCTGGGATCACCTCCTAGCTTCCTTCCTTGAGTTGCTAAGTTAACTAGTTTCTGTGCTTATTCAGGCCTCCTGCTTGAATGTTAGGGTTATGTTACATATAAAACCTAAATACTGAGGTATATGGGCAACTTAAGGGGTTTTATCCCAATTTTGGCCATCTGATGCAAATTTCTGGGTCAGCTGCACGAGGAGGGGCCTGTAGGCTACCGGACCCTGCTCCTCCCACACCCCTGGACTGTGGTCATCATGGCAATTTCAACTGTGCTGCATGCCTTCATCAGCCCTCTGGGCAAGTTTGTAAAGCTGAAATGGAAAGCCCGTCAAACAAAGGGCACCTGCTAGGTTCCCTGCAAGCACCATTACAAAAGGCCTCCCCTGCTGGGCACCCTCTACTGCCAGCATCTGCCAAGAAGTGGGTCACTCTCACCAGGTGCTCCTGCCTTGCATCCACCAGGACACCCACCCCTGTGTGGGCCAGCGTCCCAGCCAGGCAATCTGAGCTCTGGACTCACTTCCCACCCAGAGGGTGGGGTCCTTGAGCCAGTGTCCGGCTAGGTGCCCATGGTGTGGCTGCACACTGAGCCCTAGCTGGGAACCTCCTGGGTGGGTCATTGGCTGGCTTGCTCCTACCACCTGGAATTTCCTGAAATCCACAGGGAGCTGGTGCCCCCACCCAGTTCTTCTGGAGTCTGGGCTTTGCTCCTGTCTGGCTTGAGGGTGCCTGGGAGCGGCCAGGGGTCACTGCTGGCCTCCTGGAGGTGGCAATGGATGGAGGGCACAGGCCCCTGCATGAAAGGGAATTGGATATGCTGCCCCCTCCCAACAATGCCTCCCTCTTCTGGGCTCTGTCCTGAGGATGAGGACAGTGCATGGTGGGGTGGGGACTATCCTTCCCTTAGGACCTTGCTCTGTCCCTGGCCCCAGCTGCTGCCCATTTTTGCTCTCCCAGGAAGCCCCACTTGACCACACCTGGGGATGGCAGTGTTTGCAGGTAACGCTTGTGTGGGGTCAGGCGGGGCCTGGGAAGGGCTCAGTGGAAACCCAGCAACCCGGGGCCTCCCCATCTGTGGCGCCCGGCAACAGCCAAGGCAATGCCAGTGTTGGCTCCAAACTCTGCAGTCCAGGGGATGTGGGACCCCTCCCGACCCCTGGCAGAGGTGGGTCGCCAGAAGGGAAACCGAGCCCAGCATCAGATCCTTCAGCGGCACCAGGGCTGAGGCGGCTGGCGGCTGGCTGAGAGGAGCTCTCCTGCGGATCACTGGCAACCAGGCGGGAGAGGGCCTGCGGAGCCCTCTCTCCCGCTCTCCGGGATGATGGACTCTTCTGCGGCAGATAAAATGGCCCGACTGACCCTGAAACTCTTGGAGAAGGTAAGACAGCCAGGTGCTCACGTTTTCAGCACCTAGTTAGAGGGGCGCCGCTTTAAAAGGCCAGGCATTGTTCCTGGGGGGCTCCTGCGTCCTTCCAAACAAACGCTCTCCGGTGCTTTTTCGCTTCATGATGGAGTACTGTGGTTTCTCGGTTTCTGTGTTTACACGGGACTAAGTAGGTTCTTCTGCAGTCTCCGCAGACAGGAGGCAGGCATGCAGGCACCCGTGGGCCAGGCGCTTCCTGGGCCCCATGAAGGCCCCCTGAGGAGCCCCTGAGCTTCATTGTGAAGGGAAGACAAAGACCCCACCCCTCCCTCTGCAGGACCCACAGCCCTCCAGGCTGGGCTGAGACTGGCTGCCTGGAGGACCTTCCTCACCCCTGACTACTTACCCTCAGTCCGGTGGCCCATGGGCCACCTGGGAAGAGTGGTCAGGGGTCACCCGAGGTAGGGCCCAGATCATGGCTGCCTAGCACAGGGCCCAGGTGGGGCAGTCAGGGTGGTCAGTGACACAGCTGGCCTGGGTCCAGCTCCTCAGAAAGCTGTCTAAGGGGGGGCCACATGTATCAGATCATCTGCCCTTAGAGTTCAAGGTGGAACATGTGCATCAGATGGAAAGGGACACACACGGAGAGGGAACTATGACCCTTGCTGCCTGTCGCACAGCATTTCCTGCTCAATCCCCTCCGTCTGGAGCACTGGTCCCTCCAGAACCCTCTGGGTCATTCCAGGAGTGCCAGGCCCCCCAAGCCCACCCACACCCTGCTCACGCCCAGTCTAACCCTGGGAACCAAGTCCAGGTCCCCATCTTGGTGTCATTTCGTCACAGAAACTGCAGCAGGAACGTGAGGATGTGGAAGGGGGTTCTGAGGATCCCCTCCTTGTGCCAGGTAAGAGCCGGTTGCATGGAGACCCCCTTCGGCTCAGGTCCCTCCCTGTCCTGTGACCACAAGCCTGGCTTACTCTAGTTGCTCATCCAGAGCTGAAGGCTTTTGTTTTCATCTTTACAAGCCCCAGGTGCTCTGCTGAGCGCGCCCTCTTCTCACCTTAATCTGCAAACCCCAGGACCGGGTCCATTACCTCCATTTTGCAGATGAGGAAATGGAAGCCCAGGTCATCCCAGATCCCAGGTGGGTGAGGCTGGGGCTCTGATGGGTCGGCACGTTGGTCAGCCAGGCTTGTCCCCAGGACATGAGGACCTGCCAGATGCCGCCCTGCACAGCGCGCTGAGGACCAGGAGGGACCTTCTGCAGAGACTCTGGGTAGGCCCGCAGCCCCGCAAGCCTTGGCCCCGTGCTCAGACGGGAGTGGGTGTGTGTGGGGGCTGCGACCTTTCTGGTTCTCTGGGACTCGTGGGCGGATCCCTGATGGCTGTGAGCAGTAAGACTTGGTGCCTGGGTCCGGGCAGATGGCTCATTGTCTGCAGGTGGGGCTGACACGGTGTGTGGGGCCGAAAGCCCTGCTTCCACGCATTTGCCTGGGTGGAACGCCGCACGGCCCACCTCTCACTGGGGGTCGAGGAGCCCCGGCCTCATTTAGACTCAGCTCAGGCCAGGTGCTGGGCCCACGGACCCTGTGATGAGCCAGCAACTCTGTAGTGAAGGAGATGCTGAGGAGGCTGGAACCTGAAACTAGCTCAGAGCATTTGGTACATTTCCAAAGCGGCCTTATTGTCACATGTGACCCGCGCGAGGCCTCACGCTGAGCCGTGGAGGGCCTATGCCGCTCTGCCCCTCTGGCTGTGTTGCAGGAACAACAGCTCCTGGATGAGCTCGCCCACACCCGGAGGGGGCCAAGCACAGCAACCTGTGGGCCAGTGCTGTCCCCACAGGTGACCCCTGGAGCCTATGGTGCCACTTTCCAGCCCACACCGGCCCCGGAGCTGCCGCCTCCGATCATCCAACACCAGGTAGATCCCCTCCCAGTACCCACAGGTCACTCTCCGCGAGTGACTTTGTGACAGTGGTCTGAAGAGGGTCCGTTGACCCGGAGCCAACAGGGTGCAGTTACTGTGTCTGCAGTACTCAGGGGACCTCGGTGGCTCATCTCTGCCAGTCCCACAGGCCCCTGAGACTGGCCACTTCAACTCCTTACAGGTGGGAAGTTGGGGTCCCAGCCCCAAGTCCCAACCTTTGCTCTAGAAGTATTAGGGACATTCAGCCTCAGGAGGACCCCGGGTTGGGGACAGACGTGTCAACTCTTTTTCAAAACTTCATAATGAAGCTTAATGAAAAAAATGTAAGAGTTCCAGTTTTTAATGCCTCATACCTTTTTTCATCTTCTGGGTTGCAAGTAGTAGCAAGTGGCTGTGGCTTTTTTTTTTAGAGGGCAGTGTCACTGGCCCTCATATGTGGGATCCAAACCTGGGCCGCTGGCATCTCAAGCCAGCTCTTAACCACTGCGCCACTCGGCCGGCCCAGCTGTGGCTTTCTTGAGAGAAACGTTGTATCAGAGGCCAGCTGGGTGCCCAGAGGAGGCGCGAAGCCGGGACCTGCCACAGCGGGGCCTGGGGGCGAGGTCTGTGTGACTGGGGCGGAGATCAGGCTGAGGAGGTGGGCAGGCCAAGCTGAGAAGGATGCGCAGTGGCCAGCCGGGTGCACTGAAGGTGGGGGCAGGCTGGGTCCGGGACCCGGAGGGCACTGGTTCTTGGAGAGTGGACGCTGGCACCACATGGTGGGCGGCTTCAGAGGGATCCGTGCTCACAGGGCCCCAGGCTGTCCCCCCACCCCCGCCCTCCAGTCTCTTCACCTGGAACCCCTTCCAGGTGGGAGTGTGCGCTGTCCCTGCAGGAGACTCCCCCAGCCCCAAGCATGTTCACACTCCTGCCCTTGAGCAGAGACCCACCCTGCTGGGGAGTCGGTCTCAGCCCCAGCGACACCAGAAGGGAAGCAGGGCCCTTGGTCACTGAATTTCTAGAAGCTAGACTTCGAGATGAGGAGGGGTCCCCTCAATGAGACAGGCACAGAGTCCCCAGAGGGCCTCCGCAGTCCATGCCCGGGGGCAACCATGACTGTGGCTGAAGCTGGCCAGTCGTCCGTTTGTACAACCGGCAAGCTAAGCATGTTGTTACATTTTTAAGTATTTTGGGGGGGAAAAATCAAAAGAATAATTGTTTGGACACACGGAAATGATATGAAGTGAAGCCTCAGCATTCATATGTAGTCTCAGCAGACCAGCCTCTTTAGTTGACATGTCTGTGCCGCGCAGCTGCCCAGAACCCAGACAGTCACTGTCTGGCCCCACAGCAGGTGGTGCCGCCTGTGAGCTGTGAGGGAAGATGGGGGGCGGGGTTCAGGCCCTGCCCAGCAGGGGGATGGGAAAAAGGGATTAACACATGCCCGCTCAGGCCCAGGGCATGCTGGGCATCATCATGAGTTTATTTTGACTCAGGAGAGAAGCCAAAAGTAATTTTTTTTCTGAGCCATCCTGCCACCTGTTGGCAGCTCAGTGGCAACTCAGCTCAGGCTGGGAATTGAACCAATGACCTGTTGCTCAGAGCTTGCACTTTTGAGCCAGCTCTTAACCAACTGAGCCCCTCGGCCAGACCTAGCGAGAGGTCATTTTCATGACAGGGAAATTAAGAGCCTCTAGAAGAAGCACAGTGAATGAAGCCAAGGATTAGCACAGCCAGCTGAAGACGGGAGACTGGGAAACATGAAAAATACCATGTGTGCGTCAGCTCAGGTGCCATAGCAAAGTGCCACGGTGGGCAGCTTAAACAACAGAAGCGTTCTCTCAGTTCTGGAGGCAGGAAGTCCAAGGTCCAGGTGCCGGCCAATCTGGTTCCTGCAGGGGATCTCTTCCCAGCTGTGAGGGCCAGTTCCCACTGTCCTCCTGTGACAGAGCTCTGCTGTCTCTCCTTATAAGGGCACCAGTCCTGTTGGATCAGGATCCCACCCCTATGACCTCATTTAACCTTTGTCACCTCTTCACAGGCCCGGTCTCCAAATAAAGTCACATTGGAGGTTAGAGCTTCAACTTATGATGGGGGGAGGGAGGGTTACGCAAACATTCAGTCCATAACCTATCATCTCCTAAGTGATTCCCAGACTCAAGTAGTTACCTACTCATCCATCCATTCAACCTCTAGGGTTAATCATTTATAGTTGCCGTTGGATGCACGGATAGGTAAATGGGTGGGTGGAAGGAAGGAAAGGCAGGGAGGGAGGGTGGGTGGGTGGGTGGGTGGGGCCACAGGACTTTCCAAGGACATGTTCAGGTAGCTAACCACCTGGTTCTTCCTAGGTCCCCCAGCCTCCTACCACCATCATCCAGCAGCTACCTCAGCACCCACTCATTGCACAGATCGCCCCTCTCCAGGCCTTCCCCACTCACAGGTCAGGAAGTATTAAGGAAGGTAAGCATTCATATTAACACTGTATGGGTTTATGAAATTATCTACTGAAGGAAAAATATTTGTAAGCAGGATGGTCGTTTAGTGTCGGCTTTGGCTGCTCGATTGAAGTTACATGTCACCAACATGAAAACAGCTTAAACTTTGAGAAATGCTTCCCATCAGTAAAATGCTTCCCATCGGTAGCTCTACAAAAACCTTAGTTAAATTGCTTCTTCTTTTAAAATAACTTTTGAATACTTGACTTTTAAAACAGTTTTATTGAGATGGCATAGAGTAATTTGCACATATTAAAGTGTACAATTTGATAAGTTTTGACATGTGTGTGCACCCATGAGTCCATCATTATGTCAAGACAGTGAACACACCGCCACAGTGAGCACACCGCCCCAAGAGCTCCCTGGTCCCTTTTCACTCCCTCCTTTCTGCCCCACAGGCAACTGCTGATCAGTTTGTCACTGTGTGTTCAATTGATTCTCTAGACTTTTAAAATTCAGGGAACCACACAGGATGCACTCTTTTGTATGCTCACTTGGAGTGATTTTTTTTTTTAACTTACCTGTTTTTTTTACTTTATTGGGGAACAGCCATGGTCATTGGTTACACATTGCTTTCATGCTACAATGGCATAGTTGACTCTTTTAAGGAGGGCACAGCTCACAGTGGCCCATGCGGGGATTGAACTGGCAACCTTGGTGTTATCAGTAGCACCCTCCAACCACCTGAGCTAACTGGTCACCCCCATGATGTGATTGTTTTAAGAGACATGATCCCAGCTGGGTCCCTTGGCATCACTTAACCAGTTTCTGTGCCCTTTTGCCTACTGACAGACACTTGGGATGTTTGCAGTTTTCGGTTATCCCCCCACAAAGTTGCTGTGAAAGTTCATGTCTGCATCTCTCTGTGGACATGTCTACATTTGTCCTGGTGAATATGGGAGTAGAGCGGCTGAACAGCGGGCAGCGTGTGTCCCTGCTCCCACAGAGCCTGCACCGCTGTGCCCCACCAGCGAGGGGTTCCAGTCCCTCTGTATCTTTGCTAGCTGAGTTCATGGGGGCAGGGAGCTCACTGCCATTTACATTTGCGTTTCCCTAGTGACTGAGAGTGCAGGGCCTGGCGCACACAGACCGTGGGGAGGCCCATCTG
The DNA here is from genome assembly GCA_033961575.1 of Aselliscus stoliczkanus. Taxonomy (NCBI): domain Eukaryota; kingdom Metazoa; phylum Chordata; class Mammalia; order Chiroptera; family Hipposideridae; genus Aselliscus; species Aselliscus stoliczkanus. The sequence continues at coordinate 313,625 of CM066729.1, forward strand.
ACCAGCTGTGTCCCAGTGACTGAAGCCGACCGGTTGAGTCAGTGCAATGCGAGCCAGGCCTCGACCCACAGCTCATGCCGTGTCCGCACCAAGGTGCCTGGCGGTGCCGGGGGCAGGGTCACCAGCCTGTCCCCATTACCTCTAGTTGGTCTTTCCAGATGAACTTTAGTGATGTCTGTCGGGTTCCAGGGGCAAACCAAGCAATCTGTGCATGTGTGTGTACATATGTGTGATTGTGTGTACGTGTGCTTATATGTGTGCACACACGTGCTTGTGTGTGTGCGCGCGCGCGCAAAGGCTCACATGACTTAAAAGAAAAAAATGGCATTTAAAAATCACTGCTGGGCCGGCCGAGTGGCGCGGTGGTTAAGCGCTGGTCTTGGGAAGCCAGCGGCCCCAGTTCGGTCCCACATATGAGGGCCAGTGACACTGCCCTCAAAAAAACAAAACAAACAAAACAAAAATAAAAATCACTGCTAAAAATGGAATGTTCCATATGTAGCTAGCTATTATATTTAGAAAAAGTGAAGTCAAATTCGTGCTCCTTATTCCAGAACGAATTCCAACTGGTCAAGTATTTGAATGTAACAATGTGAAATCTCAGAAGAACTGTGATAGCATTCTGGAGAACTATCGGCCATTTGCTATAGAGTCGGACACAGTGCCCTGTGCCATGTCCTTGCCCAGCGACAGGGTACTGGGGACATGGTGGCTCCCTCTCATCACGGTTCCCCTTTCAGTTCTGCCTGTTAGGACAGCTTCACAGAAACACACATGATATAATTCCACACAGAAAACATGGTTTGAATTTACCTCACCCTTTGCTGTATCTCGGGCCATCCTTCTGGAATCACTTTCTTCCATCTTGAAATCTTTCATAAGTTTCTTTACAACAGGCTCCTGAAGCTCCCGTGGTGTTTACTGTCTTGCAAATGTTCCATTTCCCTTCACTCTGAAACGCTAGTTTTGCTGCAAATTCAAACTGAGGTCCATAGCTATTTCCTCTCCACAGGCTCTAAGTACCTTATGATTACCCTGGGCCCAACTGAAAATCCAGGATCATCTCCCTGTCTCAAGATTCCTTTTGAAAAATTAATTAACCTAGGGCCGGCCGAGTGGCGCGATGGTTAAGAGCTGGCTTGGAACGCCAGCAGCCCCGGTTCGGATCCCACATTTGAGGGCCAGTGACACTGCCTTCTAAAAATTAATTAACCTAAAAAATTGTGGTAAAAACACATAAAATTTACCATCTTAGCCATGTTTAAGTGGTGATAACTATATTGAAATGTGCAACAGATCTTTAGAACTTCCCATCTTCCCAAACTGAACCTCCGTCCCCATCCCGCACCCCCAGCACTGGCACCAGCGCCTACTTCCTGTGTCCGGATGTGACCCCTCCCTGGGCATCACATAAGGGCACTCACAGTGTTGGTCCTGCGTCTGGCTCATCACAGTAGAACAACGCCTTCCGGTCCCTGCACGTTGGAGCAGGTGGCAGACTGTCCTCTTTCTTAAGGTTGAGTCACATTCCATTGCGTGGATGGACCACGTTTGCTTGTCCGTCCATTGTCCGTGGGCACTGGGGCTGCTTCCATCCCTCCCAAGGATCTTGACTTAATCACACCTGCAAGGCCCCTTTCACCCTGTAACAAAACACAGTCACAGGCTCTGGGAGTTGGGATGTGGATGTCGCTAGGGGGCCACTACTCAGCCACGACACTATCCAATCATATTGTGACCCCACAGGCTGTGGGCCCAGTTTTTGGGGGGTTGGATGTTCCAGTTCTTTCCAGTGGGGGCTACTACAGCAGTGCTGACACGTATGTGGGGCCCATGCCTAGGAATGAGACGTCCTGTTGTCACGCCGCAGATGGGGAGGAGGGTTCAGATGCCCACAGCACTTCGCCTCCAACACTAGGCTTCTTTCATTTTCACCAGTCTGGTGGGCACGTCATGTTAGCTCGCTCTGGTCTCAATTGGCGTGTCATTTTTTCACGTATTTACTGGCCATCTGAATATCCTTTTTTGTGATGTGTCCATTTAAGTAACTTGCATGTTTTTCCTTCAGGTTGCCTGCCTCTCATTGATTTCTAGAAACTCTTTATATATCCTATAATGGGTCCCTCTCTGATCTATACATTGCAAATATCAAGTCGCTCCTGTGGCCTGGCCTCTCACACTTCATGGTGTCTTTGGATGAACAGAAGTTAATTTTAATACAGCTCAGTTTTCAGGTTTTTCCTTATAGCTGGTTCTGTCTTTTCCTTATGGCTGGCCCCTGGGGTTCTGTTTAAGAAGTCCTTACCCGCTCTGGATCGTACCTTCTCCAACGGCTTTGTTTACCTTTCACATTCAGAGCTACGATCCCTCTAGAGGGAATGTGTATGTGCTGTGACCTACGGATCAATGTTATTTTTCTGTCATGGGCATTAGTTTGACCCTGTGCCATTGAAGACTCTGTTACACTGCACTGATACGTCCCTTTGTCACGAGCCAGCAGTGAATGGCATGGGTCCATTTCTGTGCCTTCTTGTCATCTAATATTTTCACACCTGACTCTCAGTGGGAGTCTTGCTGGCCTGACTGGGGACATGTCCTCCTCAGAGGGCTCCCACAACTGCCGGTGGATGGGGACGGCCCCAGGCCTGTGTGGGTGCCTCAAGGGTCTTCCCCAGACCCTTGCCGGACTCAGCCTCCCCACTTTTATCTTGCAGGGCATGTCCCCACAGCTCCCCAGCCCTGTGGCAAAGTCAATTAGTCAGGGCTCTCCAGAGAAACAGAATCAACAGGCTGTGTACACAGAGAGAAAGATGTGTCCTACGGAACTGGCCTGTGCTATTATGGAGGTCTGGTTAGTCCAAAATCTATAGGAGGGCTGGCTGGCCGGGAACCCAGGGAAGAGTTGTGGCTTGAGTGGGGAGGCTTTCAGCTGGTGCCCTGTGTCTTGTTGGAGCCCCTGCCCTGGGTCTCCAGACTTCTGTTTGTGTGACTCGTCCTAGAGGACCCAACTTCGTTTGGTGACATTGACAGAGCCTGGAGAAAATGCCCAATTTCTAGGGCCTGGTTGCTGTGGAAAGGACCCATGTTTACCTCTCACGCTGACAAAATTTAAATCATAATATCCAGAGTTGGTAAATGTCCCTAGTTTTCTAGGGCAGCTATAACAAAGCACCACAAGCCAGGTGGCTTGAAATAGCAGACATCTACTCTTTGATTTCAAAATCAAGGTGTCACAGGGCTGCACTCCTTCCAGGGCAGTGTCTGTCCTGCCTCTTCCAGCAGTGGCTTCAGGTGGCTCCAAGTGTCCTGAGCTTGCGGCTGCACCCTCCAGTGTCTGCCTGTTTGTCACGTGGCCTCCTCTGTGTGTCTCCTCTTCTGTCTCCATGTCCCTCTGCCATCCTCTTATAAGGACACTTGTTCTTGGATTGGGGGCCCACCTGGAGAAGCCAGGATGGTCTCATCGCAAGTCCCCTAATCACATCTGCAAAGACTCTTTTTCCAAATAAGGCCATGTTCTGAGGTCTTGGAGGTAGGACGTGGAAACATTTTGGGGGCCACCATGCAGCCCAGCTGGACCTGAGGTATGTGCTAGTAGGAAGGCAAAGTGGAGCTGTCTGTGCAGAACCCACCTGGGTCAGGGAGCACACCTGGACCTGGGAGCCCACCTGCACCCACGAGCACACCTGGACCGGTCCACACACTTCACAGCACACACACCCTCTGACCTGGAATTTTCATGTCTGAGAAGGTGCCCCCCAGATGGGCAGGAGGCACTGACCCCTGACCTGGTCGCTCTCAGGCTTATAATGCTTTACATCTGTTTCAACAGGCTGTGAGGAGGCTCTGTTGTCGGGCGAGGCCCGCGAGGCGGAGCAGACCATGAGTGACAGAGCCCCACCCGTTTCAGGTATGGTGGAGATGATGCTGCTGCAGACTGCGCAGATGCACCAGGTCATCATGCAAAACCTCATGCTCCAAGCCCTGCCCCCATCAGCGCTGGCGCCCTCCCGGGGGCCGCAGGCCACAGCCCGGCACCCCACCCTGCAGGTAGGCTCAGCCTGGAGCTGACACCAGGCAAAGGAGGCACCCCAAGTCAACACCAGAGGACCTGGGCGGGTTCTCTTCTGGAAACTGTGCGCCTGTGTAACTCTGAAAAGCACAGTTTGGGCTCTGGGGTCTGTGATCAGCTGTGAAGCCTCCCAATGCTCCCCTGTAGCCCCCAGGAGGTAGGGGTCTTGCAGTCTAGGGTCCAGAAATCTGCTCCCCTGGGGCAGGCTCTCCCTGCACGCCCCTCCCCCGCCCACCCTGGCTCCGGCCCCGCCCACCCAGGCTCAGGGCCCCGCCCACCCCGGGCTCCGGCCCCCCCACTCAGGGCTCGGTCCCGCCCACCCTGGCTCCGGCCCCGCCCACCCTGGGCTCGGGCCCCCGCCCCCGGACCCCCCCCGCCCACCCTGGCTCCGGGCCCCGCCCACCCAGGCTCCGGCCCCGCCCACCCCGGCTCAGGGCCCCCCACTCAGGGCTCGGGCCCCGCCCACCCTGGCTCCGGCCCCGCCCCCGCCCCTCCTCGGGAAGCCGGCGGAGCGCTGGGAGAGCTGCGGCGCCGCGCTGACCTGCTGCCGTGTGTCCCGGGAACCCGCAGCCTGCGCGCCGCACCGCCCCGCGAGCCGAGAGGCAGAAGCCGCCCGCCGTGCACCACCACCACCACTACGCGCCGCCCGCCGCGCTGCAGGCCGGCCCCGCGCCCCGCTCACCCGCGCCTCGCGCCGCCTGGCCCCCGGGGGTCTCGGCCACCGTCCCGCCCGCCCTGCGCCCCGCCAGCGGCACCGCGGCCCGGCCCTGAGCGCGTGGGGCCGGCGGGGACCCTCCCGGTCAGGCCCGCCGTCCGGGTCCTGTGCTCGGCGCAGCAGCGGTGGCCCGGGCAGCGCCCAGTGCGAACTCGGCGGCCAGGGCCCCACCCGCACACCGTGGCTTCCAGGGCGGGCTCCGGGCCGTGAGCTGCGGGTGGCCGCCCGCGCTGTGTCCTCCCGGCGGGGCCCGGCACTCGCCCCTGGAAACCGGGAGCTGGTCGGGAGGGATGCCCGGGAGCCACACAGAGGAGACACGGATACGAGAGTTAGCCACATGGACATGGAACCTTCCTCTGGGAAAGGCCCCATAAAGTCAAATTGCTGTCTACGCGGGTGGCCGTGCTGGGGCAGGAGCAGCAAGCTGCCGAGTCGGGGTTAGGGCTGCTGCGCTGTCCTGTCTGGGCGCGCCCCCCCCAGCCCGGCCCCGCGCCCCCCGAGTCCGGCCCCGCGCCACCCCCAGCCCGGCCCCGCGCCCCCCAGCCCCGGCCCCGCGCCACCTCCAGCCCCGGCCCCGCGCCACCTCCAGCCCCGGCCCCGCGCCCCCCCAGCCCGGGCCCCGCGCCCCCCCCAGCCCGGGCCCCGCGCCCCCCAGCCCCGGCCCCGCGCCCCCCAGCCCCGGCCCCGCGCCCCCCCCAGCCCCGGGCCCCGGCCCACCCCACCCCCGGCCCCCCGGCCCCCCCCAGCCCCGGCCCCGCGGCCCCCCCCAGCCCGGCCCCGCGGCCCCCCAGCCCGGCCCCGCGCCCCCCAGCCCGGGCCCCGCGCCCCCCAGCCCGGCCCCGCGCCCCCGCCAGCCCCGGCCCCGCGCCCCCGCCAGCCCCGGCCCCGCGCCCCCGCCAGCCCCGGCCCCGCGCCCCCGCCAGCCCGGCCCCGCGCTGATGAAACGCGCAGGAGCTGCGCCCGGCGGCGCAGGCTTTCTGTTTCGCTTGCCTTTCTGCTTCTCTTAAACGAACCCAAACAAATACATTACCTTTACTCTTTCTGGTACGGTTTTTTCTTGGTGGAATTATGTTCTCCTGCTCTTTTAATACTGGCTTCATGTAAGTGTCATTTTTAAGTGTCACCACTGTTTCCGTGGCCCCTTTGGGGCAACTGATGTGGCTTTCCGTACGAGCAGGATCCCCGTCTTCACCTCCGTGGCTCCTCGCGGGTTCTCCCGAAGGCTTCCGAGAGGAAGCAGGGCGCCCTTTGAGCTGCCATTTCACTGCACACAGGCTCCCTCCCGGCTGACCTGGAGGTGCCCTCCGGTGCGCTGAGCCATGTCTCTTGTAAACAATAGTTTGACCTGATTTCTTATTTCCACATTAGCTTCTTCTAACATGGTTTTTCGCTTTGGCTTTGTTTATCAACATTATTAAAACTCAGCTCAGTGGGCCTCCTGTGTGGGAAACCCAGCTCTTCCCTCTTGTGTGTTTCTTCCCTGTGAGAGTCTTCACTCTCACAAGGACACTTCCCTTCTGAGCCGGCTGCTCCCCAACACTGTGGCGATTTCCCCACAACCACACGCGGGGCTCCGACGCCCGCTGGCGGCCTGCAGCTCAATCCAGTTCTGACACATCCACCCGGAGAGCGGCAGGTCCCACAGGAGAGGGCTCAGTCCCACAATTGGCCCCGCTCCCTTGCTTCAGATGCCAATCCCAAGTCCGCACGGCCACCTGTGCCTCTGACCCACCGGCTATAGATCAGAGGTTACCACGGGCCCTCCTCGATTCCATGAACTGGAACCGCTCACAGAGCTCAGGGAGACCCCGATATTTTCCAGATGAGGAGTCAGATGAAGAGACACACAGGGCGATGTTGGGGAGGGTCCGGGGCACAGGGGCTTCTGTCCCCGTGGAGTTAGGTGTGCGCCCACTCGGAAGCTCCCCGAGCCCCACGCTACCGAGGTTTTACAGAGGCCTCCTCTCCTGGGCACGATGGGGCTTCACCTCCATCTCCAGCCCCTCCCCTCTCTGGAGGGTGGGCGTAGGGCTGGAATCTCCGTGCTTCTGATCACTCCCATCCAAGGGTCACCCAGAGTCACCGCATTAGGACGAAAGAGGCTCCTGTTACCCAGGAAGTTCCATGGGATTTAGGAGCTTGGTGCCAGGGACTGGGGCAGAAACGAGTATATGTTTTCTCTATTAGCTCACACATAGCCTTGATGGGTCAACAGGGTTAGAGGAAACATACCTGCACCCAGGAATGTCGGATGCTGTGGAGCCCAGGATAGGGCACCACCAGCCAGGCCTGCAGGAGGGGTGGGGCCACACCTAAGGGGTGCACCACTGAAGGTACCCCAGACGTGCTCCCCCTTGGCCCCTCTTGGGCCAGCCTGGGGAAGCTGAGGTCTGAGCACGCCTGGAAGTGGGGTGGGGCTGCCTGGGGAGTGGTCGTGGGTCAGGTGCCCGGAGCTGGTGGTTGGGGCTTTACAGGACATGATATGATGTAAGAAATATGTATTTGGTCTTCGTCTTGGTTCTTGGCACAGAGCTTCCAGAACCCTGTAATCCCTGGGTGATGGGGTGAGAGGGGTCCCTCCCAGCCACACCTGACATTATGCTAATGACTGAGCGCCCCTGGAGAGCTTCAGTAGGGGCTGGTCCCAAGGGGAACCAATCAGGGATGAGAAGGCTGAACTTTCACCCCACCCCCAACCTCAGGAGGTGCATGGTGATGGGACCCTAAGCGATGGGGTTGATGTAGCTTCCAGACTCCAAGAGCACGGGCTCCTTTGCCCCAGACCTGCCCACATATCACCCAGGGGACCCTTCCTCTGGCTGTTCATCCATGTCTGTGGTCACATACAGGGGTTTGCCTGAGTTCTGTGAGCTATTCCAATTACCAAACTGGAGGAGGGGTCATCTGAACCCCATTTGTATCAAAGTTGGACAGAAGTGGGGATTCTGGTGGGTTTGAGGCCTTAATTGTGGGGTCTGCAAAAGCCCCCGTTGTGAGTTTTCTCTCAATGGCCAAGCCCCTGGCCCTGTGGCGACGGGGTGCTGGGGGCTCCTACATCGTACCCACCTGTGCCTTGATGGCAGTCACAGAGTCCAAGACCTTGTGAAGCATGAGGCACCGCACAGGTGGCTGGTGCTTCAGCACGCTCAGCCGTCTATGGATCTAGTGGGAGCTGGATCTGGGTACACACAGCACAGTGAGGGGCTCAGGGACCCAAGCGTCTCCTGGAGCAGGAGGGACCTGCCTGGGCAGACAGTCTGTGGGAAGCTCTGGAACCACACTGGGGGCACAAGTGACCAGTGGAACGAAATAGAGCCAAGGCAGCGCCACTCCAGGTGGCAGATGACACAGCTGCTGACGGTCAGTGGGCTGGCTTTTCTGATCAGAAGGACATTTGACCACATTCTCTATTTTCAGGGATACATAAAAACCTCTGAATCAGGAAAAAGAAAAACCAATAGGAAAATGGCATAGCCATGTGCAGTCACCTCACAGCAGAGGGGACACCAATGAAGAGGGTGATAAAGTGAACTAGCATCTTAAGATTAACCATAGAGCTGAGAGGACTATGGGTCCTTGTTAACTCTATAATCCTGACTTCCTGTTTATCCTTATGGTAATTTCCGGGGGAGGGGTCATCATAAAGGGATTAGCCATCTTGGAATGGGGGTCTTTGGCTGCATGTGGGCTGCTGGTTGGGGCCAGTGCTAGAGTGTTCTCGCACTGTGGTGGTGGTTTTCATTTCTTTTTCCTTTTCCCAAATAAACCATTTATTTTGTGGATTACTTGGAGAGTTATTTTTCGCCAGTCTATATTTTGAGGGCTCATCCAGGATCCGGGGAGGAATGGAACTCTGGCAGCTTTCTAACTGATGAGCAAACCAAGGCAGCGCCTATACTGAGCCATTTTGTCGCTCCAATGCTTTTCCTACTCAGCTTAGGAGCTGAGGGATAAGTTTTCTCTCCTGGATCTGAACCAACAGGCTTTTGCGTCTGGCGCTCTCCAGACTTGATTTGGGGATTTTGTGTTTGTTTGTTGTTGTGTGTGAATGCTTTGAGGCCTATTTTGTTTGTCTATACTCGTGGCATGTTGGCTCGCTTTCTTCAGAAAGCAAGCTCTGTTTCTTTTTGAGACAAAAACTGGCCTTCGCCTAATTTCCGTTTGGGATAAGAGGTTATTTCTACTTAAATTGGTCAGTTTAGTCGTTAGATCGTGCTGTCTCAGTGAAAAGTTAACAGAGTGCCACGCAGCTCAGCCGATAAGAACTCCGTGAGAGTTGGTTATTTGCCTGGAATTGGCTCTAGCCTTTGGTCTGATTCCCAGTGATCAGACTGTTCCAGAGTGAGAGTGGAGCAAACCAAAGAGTCCCAGTTTGCTTGAGTTGTGAACTGATTTTGGCCCAGCGGCCAGCCAACCTGTAACTTAAACTCCCTGAGTTTGGTTATTTGTCTGGAACTGGCTCTTAGCCTTGGGCCTGGTTCTCAATGATCAGACTTTTCCAGAGTGAGGTGAGTGAAGACCTGCAGGTTAAAAGAGTTATAAATTATTTTGGGCCCAGCATTAAAAATGGGATCTTGAATGTAAGCTTACAAGACACTCTGCCTACTAATCAGTTTTCTTTCAGGCCTTCCTAGTTTCCAGTGACGGGGCTCTGAGGAATTACAAGGTTTTCTTTTTTTTTTCCAGTCCTTCCCCTTAATCATCTTGGAAAAAACAGGGTTACGTATCTGAACCTGTTCCCTTTCGTCTGGGTCCCTTAAGGGGTGAATATTAACATTGTTTTCTCCTTAGTTCTTCTGCCCCACCCACTTATTAGGCAGAGGCTTCTTAGCAGAGCAGCATGCTGGGCTTTCTTCCTCCTGAGGATGCCCCGATGACTGCCTGACATTAACAGATCACCTCCTGACTCCTCGTGACGATTTGCAGAAAACTCCTCTGGGAAAGCTGATTTCTCATGATTTACTGATGGTTCATACTTAAAAGATGAAAATGGTGAGTACTGTGCTGGTTACACTGTTGTAACCCCTTACCAGGTACTGTTGACAAATCCCTGTGCTGCTAAACTACAGGGAGTAGACGCTTGGATACATGTGTCACACTTGAAGAAGGCACCATGCCCTGACTGGAAAAGCACAGTCTGGTGACCTGAAACTAGAGCTGTCAAAATTTTAAAGCAGTTGTGACCCCTATGGAGCCTGAGTTCCTGGTTTATCACCTGCCACACAAGTTAGGTTATGTTCTATCTTTTAACTTTGACCTGTTTCTCTGCTTCTGATGCTAGGCGACACTGGATGCCAGCCATTTCCCAATCCGTGCACTCTTCCCCATGACATGCAAAATGACACTGAGGGACTAGAGGCTGAACAAATCTGGGGACAAAAGAATGGACAATAAGGGCCGGCCGAGTGGCGTGGTTGTTAGGAGCTGGTTTGGGATGCCAGCGGCCCCAGTTTGAGTCCCACATATGAGGGCCAGCGACACAGCCCTCAAAAACAACAACAACAAAAAGACAAAAAAACAACAACCAGGGACTAAAAGACCTGTTGATCAATGATCTTTTAGAAAGATCTTGATCAAGAGAGAGGAATGATAAAGTTAACTGGCATCTTAAGATGCTTAACCATAGAGTTGGGAGGATTATGGGTGGAGCTGGGCCCCTTGTTAACTCTGTAATCCTGACTTCCCAGTGTATACCTCTGGTAATTCTGGAGGTGGGATCATAATAAAGGGATTAGCCATATTGAAACCCAGGTCTTTCTGCACTGCAGTGGTGGCCTGGCTTCTTTTTCTTTTCCTGAATAAACCGTTTCTTTTGTGGATTACTTCGAATTATTTTTCGCCCGTCAGTAAGGGTCACTGGTGACAGGAGAAACGCAGGACGGTCACAGCGCATGTACGGACACCCGTCCAAGTGGAGGGGTCGGTGCCCCCAAGTCAGAGTCTGAATCCTGAGGTCATGCCACAGGCTGTGGAGGGACAAGTGACCGTAAGTATTAGGTATCACCTGGTAAAGCTGGATCTCCCAACCCTGGCCCCACGGCATCCGTCTGCGCCCAGACATGACAGGACCAGCAAGTCTCAGGACCTCTTCAGTCTCTTAGAAAGGATTTCGGAGCCAGGAGCTTTGTGGGTCTCTGCATTGACTTTAAACTGAGAATAAGCTTAACTGACAACAAGCAGGCCAGGCAGAACCAGCAGTGGGCGACTCAGAAGTGCATAGGCCCAAGTCCCCATTTCAGAGAGCCTGGGGCACTGCAGGCCGACAGGATGCAAATCTGGTGGGAAATGCGTTTTCATGTTCTAAAATTGGCTCATGGGGAAACCAAATTCTCAGCACTGGGGCATCCCCAGGCTGTAAGACCCAAGAGGGCCTCTGAGAGGCTGGCCTCCTTGGAGCTCGCTGTGGTCAGTGCCCGTGTTTGGAAGTCCAGGTGATGCAGGCCCCTCCACGATGTGCTCCCACCCCGATAGCCCCCCACTGTTGGCCATTTGCTTCATCCTTCTGAGTGGCTACAGAGGTGGGAGACAGAAAGGCCTCCTTACCAAAGGCAGGACCCCACCCCAGGGAGGGGAGAGGAGGCGCTCCATCTCCCCATTCTAAGAGTTTAGAACTGTTTTATTTACAATACTGAAAATAACATGTCTGACATGAATGGAAATGTCACTCATATTTTAAGAAATAGGCCACTCGTGGGCAGTCGGCAGCAGGGCCCTCAGTTTGGCAGACACCTCCCCACACGGCGTCCCTGTGTCCGGGGCCGCGACCCTCAGAAGAGGCCGCTGCTCAGGGGCTGGAGCCTAGCCCCAGTTCGCCGGCCCAGCTCCTCCAGGACCTGCTTCTCCTTCCGGTACATCTGAAAGGAAGAGGCAGAAACCCCGGTGAGCGTGCCCAGCCAGCCTGGCCCAGGGCTGTGGCCCAGGCGCTGTGGCCTCAGGGACGTCCACACAGGGTGAAGGGCAGGTGCTGCTCCTGGCCTTGTGCAAGGAGGTGTCGACCGGCTACCAGGCTGCCGGTGGGTGAGCGGTGGAGACGGGGCTGGGGGCTGGGGCTACGGTGGCGGCCTTGGGTAGGAAAGAGGAGAGCCTGCCTGGGGTCACAGAATCAGCCAGAAGGATGCCTGGTGGGCAGGGCAGTCTGGGCTTGGAGGGCTGGGGCCCCTGCAGGACTCCCCATCCGTGGAGTATAGAGGCTGTGGGGGTGGGGAAGGAACCTCAACAGGGTCAGCAGCTGGCCGAGTGTGGCTGGTGTGGACTCCGCCTAGGACGGCTGGGGGACAGGACTGGTGCATCAGGGACTCTTGTTAATGAAAAGGCTTTATGCCTTTCAGAGAACCTGACAGTGTGGCGACAAACAATGTGAGGTGGTTAAACACAGCATGCACACACACCATACACCATGTGGACCTGAGTGGGTACAGGCTGGCATGCTCCAAGGAAGCCACCTGCCTCGTGACTTTACACAACAGGTCTCTACCAGGCGCCTGCACACTTTAAGTCCCGTTCCCAACCTATAAATACCATCACGATTTCTCTTGTGAAGATTTAAAAACTTTAAGCCATTAGAATTTCAAAGAATTTTTAGAATTCAGTCTCTGCTCAGACCCTCCTTTCAACAGTGACTCTATAATACAGTTAACAGCATTTGGGGAGCCCAATATTTAAAACAAACATCATGAGTCTTTTCTGTAAAGCAGGCATTGGTAAAATTCCTTTTTTTACCATTTTTTCCATTTTGGTTTTCATCATTGACTGCCAGGGGCAGGTCTGGCAACCATAACCATGGGGGACGGTGCCTACCTTTTGCCACGCAGCCTGTGTGTTGTGTGTGAAGCCCAGTAGATGACAGAGCCCATGGGTGGCTGTCACCTGTGGGAACAATTGAGAAGCGGCCTCAGGGCTGGTCATGACTAAGCCATGTCCCAGGAGAGGAGGGAGGCAGGGCGAGCCCAGCCCACGCCTGGGGGTGCTTAGGAGCCCTCCTCTGGGCCCAGGCAGGGCTGTGGGAGGGTGTGGGGGTAGGCGGCGAAGTGACGGGTGTGACGATGGGGACCTCCTGAAGTGGGAGGCAGTGGTCATTTCCTGAGGAGACACCCGCTCTCAGGGAAAGGGGAGGGGCACGGAGGGGTGGGGAACCGTGGAGACATGGAGGATGGAGTAGCTGGAGGGTCCCAGGGCTGCCGGAAGGGCCTACATGCAGCTGGCCGTCAGCAGGGTCGAGAGTGGCCTGGGCTGTACCAGGGATGAGGGGCCTACGAGTAGTGCCCTGGCCCTCCATTTCGTAACAATCCTCAGGAGGTACGGGGAGTAAGAGCAGATGTCCACACTGCCTCCAGACTCCAGGGTGCACGCTGCCAGCCAGAGAGGTCCCAGAGATGGACTGAGCTGACCAGTCTGTCTGCACTGGATTTGCTTTCGCTCAGGAACAGACGACAGCCTCCTCCTCCTCCCCGCCAGCTGCTCACATTGGGTCTTGCTGAAAAGCTCTACTTCCAGTCACACAGAAGCACTAGGACTCCCCAAAAGTAATTCAGGGTGCAGTTATTGGACCAAAGGAAAACCCCTAAGTTGAATCCATGGGGAAGTTAAAATATGGCTCAATCATACACATCACTTTTAGAACCCCCTCCCCTCCCACCTTTCATTTTTATGTTCAGCTGAGGAGACAGGTCTGGAAGGCCCTGGATGCTAGAATCCTGTCCACCTCGGGTGGTTTCCTAAGAAGCGTGTTCAGCAAGTCTGAGTTAGGTACACAGTTGCTGAGCTTGAGGTGAAAGCGAAACACAAAGCCACTTGTGGGAGCTTCCCTTCTCAGCAGCACAGAGATGCTCCCTGCTCTCTCCGCCCCCAACACTGCCAGAAGGCATGCAGACCCCACTAGGTCTCTTCTCCCTGTGGGTCTCCCTCCGTAACTCTCGTCCTATAAGTGGGTGACAATGTGGATGCAGCTGGCATGTCACTAACCTCTTCTCGTGGCCTGGAGGAAAGGCAGGGAGTTTATTTTGTTGGCCAGGATCTGTCATTTCAGCATTCCCACTTACCGTCAGGATGTCATAGTAATTTTCGTTTTCTCTGCAGTGCTGGAAGATATACTCCACTCCTAGGAAAATGTCCCCCAGATTATAGTCCTCTGCAAAATCAGGCTGGGGAATTTTGCCTGCTTCCAGATTCTGCAAATGAGGAAATACAGATTGGGAGAACAGGACTTCACGAACCTATCTGACTACAGGCCTACAGATTTCGTCCTCTCACTCCTACAGGGGTGGGAGCGCTGAGGCACTCACATGAGTCACTTAAGATGTTTCTACCTTGTCGAATGAGTTACTTTCCACCACTTCTTTCATCCTTCCCAATGCATAATCACACAGAACCTTCTAAGAGTTACAGTACCACATCCATACAATTTCATATTTCTGTGCTTTCCACTTGGTATTTTGTCCCAAACAGCCTTTCACATTTTCCTACTTAATTACCATAAAGACCAGTGAGTTCAAATGAGTTCTGTTCACACTAAGCCAGTCACCTGTGGTGACATATTTATGTAGGGTGTTAATCTCTTTTTCTTTCTCTTAGGGAAAATATGAGTGGACGTTTTAATATTACACATTTGACAAGTCGTCACTTCCTTCTGTCGGTTGAGCTCTATAGGTATGATGCTAGTGGACTCAAGAGGACACACAATTTGGGGCCGGCCGAGTGGCGTGATGGTTAGCGCTGGCTTGGGAAGCCAGCGGCCCCGGTTCGGGTCCCACATGCGAGGGCCAGTGACACTGCCCTCAAAAAAAAAAAAAAAAAAAGAGGACACACATTTTAGGGGCTCCTCAAGTGTGTCGCCAAGCTGCTTTCCAAAAGGGTGGCTCCGGTTTGTGCACTTAAGGGAGAGAGTAACCAGATGGCTATCCCGCACCTGTTAACATCTTTACCCAAGGCTGTTCCGTTCTTCAGTGTTATTTCAATGTCTCAGCATCCGCATTCATGACTGATTATTCATGACGGATTCGCCTTCAACACTGCCGACCCCCGTCCCTCCAACTCCCGATATTCCCCTTCCCTCCACTGGTGGGCATCAGCCATCACAGGGGTGAGCTCTCCTTGTGTGTATATTCGAGAGTTTTCAAAATGAGACTGAAACCGCACGTGTGTAGCGCCATCAGCACAGGGAATTCACGCGGGGCGCCGGGCGGCCGGGGCGAGGAGGGCGCAGCCTCTCACCTCGTGGAACGGGAAGGACAGCACGTCGGTCGGCGCGTCGCTCCCGCGGTAGGTCCTGTTGATGCGCCGCATCCGCTCGTTGTCCACGCAGACGACGCCCAGGTCGAAGTCGCGGACGCCCAGGGCGGCCCTGAGCGCCTGCAGCCGGCGGCGGAGCGGCGCCCGCCGGAGCGGCACGGCCCGCTGCGCGTTGCGGAGCGCCAGCGTCATGGCGGCGGCCGGGCCTGCGAACACGCGCGCGCACAGGTCACCTGCTCGGTCCAGCCGCACTGCGGCGTTTGCAGGAGCCCCCATTTCACGATAAGGACGGGGGAAGGGGAAGGGGCGCAGCCGCGGGAGCCGGAGGCCGGCGGGGAGGACGCGGCCATTACCAGCGAGCGTGGGCGAGCCGGGTGCGCGCGTCCGGCCGGGTCCGGGGCTTCGCAGGAGCCGCTCAGCCCAGGCGGGGCGCGGGTGCGGACGCCGCCGCTGCAGTCCCGGGGGCCGGAGGCGGCAGGCCAGGGCCCGGTCGGAGGGCGGAACCCGAGCGCGGCGGCGCGCGGGGCGGGCCGGGCTGCGCGGGGAGGACCGGAAGGCGGTCCGCTCCTTTTCCGGTCCGCGGCGCCCAGGGAAGTGTTTGTTCCGACGTCCGCGGTCCGTGTCTGCTCCTCCACCCGGGCGCCGAGAGGCCCGCGGGCGCGGCGTCTCCGAGCCGGACGGTGAGTGCGGCGTGGGGCCCGGGCCGGGCGGTGGCCTCCCCTGCACTCGTGCGGCGCCCCGGTCCCGCCGCGCGTGGGGCTGAAGGCGGGGGCGGGTCTCGGCGAGGGGCCTGGGCGCGGCCCCGCGGCGCCCGGCAGGTGTGGGTCCTGCGGCCGCCGCGCCCCGCCCGCCCGCCCCGCGCGAGTGCGCTGCACCTTCAAGTCCGTGTTTTCGGACAGTCGCCTGGGTATAAAGACATTCTATTTCTGTGTCTGGAAACACTATTTAATGCCCTGGACACTCGGAGAAAAACTAGATGGGCGGCAACACTGATGTTTACCAGTGTTACAATGTAACCCTCCGGCTGTGGCGATTGGCAGGTCAGGAGAGACTCTTGAACTTGAAAAGTCTTAACGGTATTCATTTTTAAAATTCACATTTGAAGTTTTTCGTACATTTACGAATTGAGTAAAATGATTTGATTTCTTTTTAGCGACACTTTAAATTTCGGTATAGTAATTTATTTGTACCCCCCTACACCCCGTACTCCAAAAAAAAAAAAAAAAAGAATCTGCTGGCTCTCAGAAAATACTATTCCGCCCTTTGCTTTGCCTGTCTTTTAAGTAATTTAGAGTGTTAAAGTGTGACATGTGATTAAAAATTCTTTTCTTAGTCTTCCAGCAGGATATATAGCTCTAGTGATGTGAATTTTTGTGTTTCAGCTTATGTGCAGATGAAGGGGAGTCCCTAGTTCAACAGAACTGTTTAAGGAAGAGGACTGCTCTGTACCCAGAGTATTTATTACCCCCCAATTACCAGACCAGAAGATGAACCCAACTAACCCCTTCAATGGGCAGAAGCCCAATGCTTTTCCACCATCTTCCAGTAGTTCCATAGGGCCATTTCCTACTAAGCCGCCATTTCGATTTGGTCAGCCTTCACTTTTTGGACAAAACAATACATTATCTGGGAAAAGCTCAGGGTTTTCACAGGTATCCAGCTTTCCAGCAGCTTCTGGAGTAGGTCATTCTCCTTCAGCACAAACATTAGGATTCTCCCACACCTCAAACATTGGGCTCTTTTCTGGACTTGACCACACTCCGACCTTTGTAGCTACCTCTGGGCCTTCAAGTTCATGTGCACCTGGAAACACAGGATTTAGCTTTAAGCCACCCAACCCGGGGGCTTTCCCAAGTATTTCTGCTTTTGGACCAGAAACTGGAGAAGTCGCAAGCTCTGGTTTTGGGAAAACAGAATTCAGCTTTAAGCCTCTGGAAAATTCAATGTTCAGACCAATCCTGGGGACTGAATCTGAGCCAGAGAAAACCCAGAGCCAAATTACTCCTGGGTTTTTCACATTTTCCCACCCCATTAGTAGTGGATCTGGGGGACTGGCCCCATTTCCTTTTACTCAGGTGACAAGTGGTTCAGCTACTAATTCAAATTTTACCTTTTCAAAATCAGTTGATAGTAACTCATCATCTCCCTTTACCCCTGCTTTGTCAAACCAAAATGCAGAGGAAGAGAAGCGAGGCCCCAAATCACTGTTTGGAAGTCTTAATAGTAGCTTCGCTAGCTTCCCCACATCTTCTTCAGGGTCTCTGGGGGAACCCTTCCCAGTTAGCAAAACAGGTGTTCGACAAGGCTGTGAGGAAGAGGTCTCCCCAGTGGAGCCGGTGCCCAACCTCATGAAAGGACTGAAAAGGAAGGAGGACCAGGACCGCTCCCCGAGGAGACATGGCCATGATGCTGCCGAAGACTCAGACCCTCTGTTGCGGGGCGATCATCCCCTGGATAAACGGCCCGTCCGCCTGAATCGACCCCGGGCAGGCACGCTGTTTGGGCGCACAATACAGGATGTCTTCAAAAGCAATAAAGAAGTCAGTCGTCTGTGCAACAAGGAATCTAGAAAGGAAATTGGTTGTGCGGAGTCTGGGGAAAATGACCACACGGCGATCCCAGGAGGGAGTCAGTCTGTTCTGGCACCTTCCCGCCTTCCAGGTGTGAATAAAGAGGAAGAAACTGAAAGTAGAGATAAAAAAGAAGGTGAGCTCTGAACGTGTACAACATACAATAAACCCTGCTCGCTAGTTCTTGGTAAATTCCCCTGGGTGTCAGCTTGCTTTTTTCTGGCAAGTCCCCTGTGAACATTAGGGACATTAATATCCCGTAGGATCTCGGAGCAGGTCTCACGTCCATGTTCTTCCTTTGCTCTTACATAGTTGGCACCTCCTGTTTGAAAAACGTTACATCTAATGTGGTTCTGTGCCTGTCCTCTGATGCCCTAGATTTTCTAAGAGGAGTTCCTGGGCGCCAGAGTAAAAGAAGTGAGATCACGGATAGTCTTGGGGGCTTCCTTCCTGCTGAAATCACAGCGATCCAGTGCAAGAACATTCCTGACTATCTCAACAATCGAGCTGCTCTGGAGAACCACTTTGGCAAAATTGCCAAAGTGCAGCGCATCTATACGAGACGCAACAAAAAACTTGCTGTGGTGTATTTTTTTGATCACGTGAGTACTCCCAAGTGAACTTTGTAACTTTAAAACCTACTTTTTATTTGTGTGGGTTTTTTAAAAAGATTTTATTGGGGAATTGGGGGAGGGGAACAGACAAGTTGCTGTCCTTTTGTTCTTCAGTTTAGTTGTGGAGGACGTGGCTTTACTGGCTCATGTTAGTATTGTGATCATTGCGCTCTTCTGGGATGAGGCAGATCAGTTGCCGGCCACTGGACTGCCGCTCACCGCGGCTCTTAGCAGCTCACACTGGCTGCTGGTTACCCACGGTAGTTTATGGCAGTCCACTGCAGCAGGGGCTGCAGCCTACTCTGTCGCCAGCGACTCATGGCAGCCCAGCTCCAGGTCAAACTGTTGTTCACCATCTTAGATGTACAGGGTGCAGCGTCACTGGCCCTCATGTGGGATCCGAAATGGGGCCCTGCTGCTCAGAGCTGGTGCTCCCAAGCCAACTCTTAACCAACGCCCACTCGGCCGGCCCTCATTTATATATTTTTTTAAAAGATTTTTTTTTTTTTTTTTTTTTTTTGTATTGGAGAATTGGGGAAGGGGAACAGCCAAGTTGTTGTCCTTCAATCTTAGTTGTGGAGGGCACAGCTAGCTCAGCTCCAAGTCCATTCGCTATCTGGCCGCCTGTCGGCAGCTCATAGCTGCTCAGCTCAAGGTGCTGTGTTCAATCTTAGTTACGGGGTGGGGGGTGGGCGCAGTTCCCTATCCCATGTGGGAGTCGAACTGGCAACCTTGTTAGGAGCATGTGCTGTCACCATCTGAGCCATCCTGCCAACTGTTGGCACCTCAGTGGCAGCTCATCTTAGATGCAGCTCACTGGCCCATGTGGGAATCGAACCAGCAACCCTGTTGCTCAGAGCTTGTGCTTTTTTTTTTTTTAAATTATTATTATTAATTACAGATGTACAAAAACAATGCAGTAGTTATCTTTTTCACCCCTTACAAAGTGACTACCCCCTCCTTTGCCCCCCAACCCCCGATATTAGAGCTCGTGCTCTTAACCAACTGAGCCACTTGGCCGGCCCCTAAAACCATTTTTTTTTTTTTTTTTTTTTTTTAGCTGAGCTATCCTGCCACCTGTTGGCAGCTCAGCTCGGGCTAGGCATCGAACTGCTGTTGCTCAGAGCTCAGCTCACACTCTTGAGTGAGCTCTTAACCAACTGAGCCACTCAGTTGGCCCTTAAAACCTATTTTTTTAAATCTGTCGCTTGCTAGAATGCAGGGAAGTACTATTTTATTCTTAGGTTGGAGAGGCTATCAGGTTGGTGCAAAAGTAATTGCGGGTTTGGACTGAATTTCAAATCATTATAACTAGACTCAAACA
The DNA here is from genome assembly GCA_033961575.1 of Aselliscus stoliczkanus. NCBI lineage: Eukaryota > Metazoa > Chordata > Mammalia > Chiroptera > Hipposideridae > Aselliscus > Aselliscus stoliczkanus. The sequence continues at coordinate 333,144 of CM066729.1, forward strand.
CATCCTTAATCAAAATAGAAACCATTACAATCAACATACTTTTGCCAACAAGAAATAAGTTTGTTTATTCCTGTAGTGTAACAATCTGTGCTTCAGGATTTGACAAACTCGTGCAAAGCATTTTCTGCATCCTGCTGGTTGTGGAAGTGTTTTCCCTGCCAAAAGTTGCCGAGATACTTGAAAAAGTAAGTGGTGTCTGTTGGCGAGAGGTCAAGTGAATATGGCAGATGTGGCAAAACTTCGTAGCCCAATTTGTTCAACTTTTGAAGCGTTGATTGTGCGATGTGCAGCCGGGCATTGTTGTGGAGAAGAATTGGGCTCTTTCTGTTGACCAATGCTGGCTGCAGGCGTTGCAGTTTTCGGTGCATCTCAGATTTGCTGAGCATACTTCTCAGATGTAATGGTTTCACCCGGATTCAGAAAGCTATAGTGGATCAGACCAGCAGCAGACCACCGAACAGTACCCATGACCTGTTTTTGGTGCAAGTTTGGCTTTGGTAAGTTCCTTGTAGCTTCTTCTAGGTTAACCATTGAGCTGGTCATCACCAGTTGTCACAGAAAATCCACTTTTCATAGCATGTCACAAAACCGATCGAGAAATGGTTCGTTATTGTTGTGTAGAATAAGAGCAGATGACACTTTAAAATGGTGATTTTTTTGATTTGCTGTCAGCTCACAAGGCACCCAATTATTGAGCTTTTTCACCTTTCCAATTTGCTTCAAATGACGAGTGACCGTAGAATGTACGACGTTGAGTTCTTCGGCAACTTCTCACGTAGTTGTTGTAAGAGGATCAGCTTCGATGATTGCTCGCAATTGATCGTTGTCAACTGCTGATGGCCAGCCATTACGCTCCTCATCTTCAGGGCTCTCGTCTCCTTTGCAAAACTTCTTGAACCACCACTGCACTGCACGTTCGTTAGCAGTTCTTGGTCCAAATGTGTTTTTTTTGTGTGTGTTTTTTTAAAGATTTTATTGGGGAATTGGTGGAGGGGAACAGCGTTGGGGAATCGGGGAAGGGGAACAGACAAGTTGCCGTCTTCTTGTTCTTCAGTTTAGTTGCGGAGGATGTTGCTTCACTGTTGGTATCGTCATTGCGCTCTTCCCGGATGAGGCAGATCGGTCGCTGGCCTCTGGATGTCACTCATCGCGGCTATTGGCAGCTCACGCTTGGCTGCCAGCCGCTCACGCTGGCTGCGGGCCACTCACTGCAGCCTATGGCAGCCCACTGCAGCAGGGGCTGCAGCCCACACCATCACCGGGACTCGCACAGCCCAGCTCCAGGTGGAGCTGTTGTTAGCTGTAGAGGGCAGTGTCACTGGCCCTCATGTGGGATCCGAACCGGGGCCGCTGGCATCCCAAAACCAGCACTTAACCAATGCACCACTCGGCCAGCCCCAAATGTGTTGTTGATGTTGTGAGTTGTCTCCGCTGCTTTAGGACCTATTTTGAACTCGAATAAGAAAATTGCTCGAATTTGGTTTTTGTCTAACATGATTTCCAGTCTAAAATACATACTGAATAAACAGCAAATAATAAGTCATAGCAAAAAAACCATAAAGCAAGAAATGCGCATTAAAATGATGTATAACATAACCACGTTTATTTAAGAATGCATTCTAATACCAAAGGCAAATTTCAACAATGCAAAAACCGCAAATCCGTTTGTGTCAACCTAATAGAATAGCACTGTTTATCTCATAACTGGAGTCACCAGTGAGAAGCTTGCAGCCTCTACTGAGCGCACTGCTGAGCCTGCTCCACAACGTCAGACGGCCCTGGAACCACACAGCACTTTTGCAAACTTGAGCTTTCTTGTTTTGTGTTTGATTTTATTTGGTTGTAGTATGTGATCGCTGCAAACATTCCAGCAATACAGAAACAGTGCCGTGATCTGTCATCCCACTCTCCAGAGGCTAGTTCCTACCCTGACTTGAAGTTTGTGCAGAAGCAACACCTGTGTGCCACACACATTAGTTGTAGTGTCTGCATTCATTCAGTGCTCACATTATGTAGCTGTATGTCTTCATGATTTTTCCTAATTGCCCGTCAGTGTACTTTGGGAGGGCCACAGAATCACCCACAATTCTCTCCGCCAAGATTGCAGTTATGAGTATTTTGGTTCCATCTTTGCAGATTCACAGTCACGTTGTCTTTACACAGCTGGGACCACACTACACAGACTGCTGGTAATGCTAGTGTTCTCTGAAGTCCGTCATCTAGATCAGAAGGGAATCGTTAGGTGCCACATAGTGTGCTGTTCTGTGTACTTACTGACTTGGCCAATCTTCTCCTTGTGGGTATTTTTGTGCATTTCTTTCTTTTTTTTTATTTAAAGATTTTATTGGAGAATTGAGGGAGGGAACAGCGTTGGGGAATCGGGGAAGGGGAACAGATAAGTTGCTGTCCTTTTGTTCTTCAGTCTAGTTATGGAGGACATGCCTTCACTGGCCCATGTTGGTATTATCTTTGTGCTCTTCCCGGGTGAGGCAGTCTCTTGCCAGCCATTGGACAGCTGCCCATGGTGGCTCACGGCAGCTCACGAAAGCGCACACCCGCTGTCTGCCAGCCCCACTGCAACCTACACCGTCGCTGGCTACTCATGGCAGCCCAGCTCCAGGTCGAGCTGTTGTTCATCATCTTAGCTATAGAGGGCGGAGCGTCACTGGCCCATGTGGGATCCGAAACAGTGGCTCTGCTGCTCAGAGCTTGCACTCCCAAGCCAACTCTCAACCAACTGAGCCACTCGGCCGGCCCCTCATTTTTTTTTTAAAGTTACTGTTTGGCTATTGCAATGTGTTTATTCTTCCAGCTGAACCCTAAAAAACATTTATATAATAAATATACAACATGACATATAAGCACATTGTTACATACGATACTGAGGTCCCCTCATCACCCCCATCTCATGTGACCCAGGAGCAGATATGGTCATCTAGTGTGGTGTGTGTGTTTCTAGACATTTTCACACTTGGTTTTGTGATAAATTATATTTCATGCTTATTGTTCTGCAGCTTCTTTTTGTGTGTGTGACTTGGCTGTATCTTTCCACTGCTGTATGCTTCCAGATGGTGAGAATCATTTCACCAAATGCCACGAGGCCAAACTTACGGGTTGTGTCACTGTAAAGTCATTACTTTTCAGAAAGGAGAAGACAGATACCACATGTGAGACAAATAGCGAGGCGAGGAACGACTGCGCCCGCCGAGCCTGGAGGCCGCCACCCGGTGTCCCACAGGCAGTGTGTGGCACAGAGCCCCCGGCCCCCTGCCCCTGGCCGCCATGGCCTCCGGACGCCCTCACACATGTGTTGTGGATTCTTTCCCAGGCGTCTGCAGCCCTGGCCCGGAAGAAGGGGAAAGGTTTGCACGAGGACGTGGCTATCTTTTGGCACAAGAAGAAAATAAGTGAGTTTTCAGTTCCTCTTTCACAATCTTTGATGCTTTGTGTGCAAGGCCCTGTAAGCTTTGATTGGGTGCCCTTCCCAAGGCCATGGGGGCGTCTCTGTTTCCTTGGACACCTTTGTGACCTCCGTAGCAATTATAAGAATTTTACTTTCTTAAAAAGAAAGTAAGGAAGTCGATTGTTGAGTGATATGTAACACCACAAACTCTGTCCTGACTCCGGTATCCTCAGGTCCCAACAAGAAACCATTTTCCCTCAAGGAGAAGAAACCAGGCGAGGGTGACGCTGGCCAGGGCACGGAGGACACAGCCTTTCAGCACTCCTCTCTTGGCAAGACCCTGGGGAGGGTTGGAGCTGGCAGCCTCGTGACTAAAAGGTGCGCTGTCCTTTCCCAATACCTGTCGTACATGGCCTGTGCACCCTGTGACCTCTGAAGTCAGTGAACAGAAGGGCCTTCACAGCAGCCGGGCCAGAGCCGGGAAGTGGGGCGACAGGCTGACCTCAGTAGGGGCTAAGGGGTGACAGGGAGGGAGGAAGAGGGGAGGACACGGTGAGGACAAGACTGGGAAGGGACACAGGGTTGACAGTGAGAGCCACTTGCCGAGGCTGTGAGGAGGCCCTGGACGCCTCGTCCTTTGACTGGGTCACGTACGTCGCAGTTGCTGTCACATGGTTCTCACTGACGTCAGGTATAAGCAGTCACTTTTTCCTTAGAACTGGTAGCTGGCTGTGATAACCGTGCCTTCCTAATAGCCACTCCAGCGGTTTCAGCATGACTTGTGGTAGGTCAGCTCCTCACAGTGAGGCCATCACAGTAGGGGCCGGTGTGCTCCCTGCGGCTCCCCGCTTGCGGGAGCCTATCCTTTCCGGCCATGGTCACGCGGCCTGCCTCCTGCCATAGGCCTGAGTTCACCTTCACAGGCTTGGCTCACCCATGAGCTTTTCCTCACTCGGTTGGGCAGTGAATAGATTTGCTTTTCTTTCTTACTCAACCTGTCTTCCGTCTCCTTCGACACTGGAGTTCCCAGAATGCTAAAGCCAGCTAGAAAATGGGGCCCCTGAGGGAGAACGGATGCCCATTCTTGGTCCATCCTCCTGAAGTGGAGTTCCGTAGGAAATCATGTGGGCATGTTTCCTCACGGTTGCAAAGTGGGTTTTTTTAGGCTGAATTTTATTTCTTTGAGATAGAATTCTGTGGATAGTCGCCTCAGCTATTTCAGTGGGCTCAGCTCATCTGTAAAAAGTATGAAATACTTCAAAATGTCTAACTTACTGGAGTGAATAGCCTGTGTGCCACCTCTGTGCTCAGCGCCAGTGTCACCGCAGCCGCCTCCCTTCAGTGCTTGTGGTTCATCAGCTTTAGCGGAGTGGAAAGGCTCGGCAGACGTGGGGTGTTGGAAATGGACGTGGGTGAATGCCGAGGGCTCAGTGCCTGATGTGCTCTTCCCTCGGCAGCTCCCCCGTGAAGAAGTCCGGCCTTCTGAAGGTCCACCCGCTCGAGGGAGACCCTTTCGACTCGGGCTCCGAGGCCGCGGAAGGCCCCGGGCCGTGTGTGTCCTCACTCAGTGCCCTCATAGGCACTGTGGCTGAGACGTCCGAGGAGAAGTTCCGCCTGCTTGACCAGAGGGACAGAGTCATGCGGCAAGGTATGGTGGCTGCCTCTCCAAGCGGCCCAGAACCGGGCCGGTGGGCTCCTGAGTTGGGGCGGTCGCGGCGAGGCACACGCAACCTTTGTTTACTAGTCTCCCAAGGGGCTAAAAGTTGACATGTCTACAATGCAGATACGTTTTTAGTTTTGTTTTATTTTTGGGAGAAAGTCTACAAGTCATGGATCCATGCAAAATTAAACAATTTAAAGGGCAGTTTTTAGGGCCGGCCAAGTGGTGTGGTGGTTGGGAGCTGGCTTGGGACACCAGCCGCCCCGGTTCGGATCCTACATATGAGGGCCAGTGACACTACTACCCTCAAAAAAAATTTTTAAAATAAAAAAAAATAAAGGGCAGTTTTTAGATATTCAGAAAGCACATGAAAGAAAGTAAAAATTTTGTTTGACAAATCAACACAAATAGAACTAAGAATTGTCAACCCAGGAAAAAACTCAGCACACACAAAAGGCCGATTTCCTTGATACAGAAAGTCCTGTGCAAATCAGTATGAAAAAGACCCCACCCAGTGGGAAATTGAAAGCGGTCTGACAGGTTACAGAAAAGGAAGTATCAGGAATTGGCTCTGAAATGTGTGGACTGATGCCCACCCTGTCACACAGGGAGAGGCAGACGACGGCCCTGGGGCTGCTGTACCCCATGGGCGCTGGGGAGCAGCACCTGTGAGGTTCCGGAGAACTGCCTTTTCCCCAGCATTCCCTGCCCAGGGGTGTAGCCCATAAACTGTGTGAGAGATTCATACAGTGGTTTGTGACAGCAAAGATTGGACACTGGTTGTCCGCAGAGGGCTTGAAAACAGCCTTACAGGAGATGGGCTTCTTTGTGGAAAATCATCAGGACTTCTCGTGAAGCGAAGAAAGCAAGGTGGGAAGTCTGTGATGTGCTACCGTTTGTGTACAGAGGGGAGAGTGTGTGAGTGCACTTGCTTCCATGTGCATGAATGGCCATGGCGGCGAGGAAAGCGGCTGCTGACCTGATTGTCAGGAGAGGGGAGCAGGCTAACACGGAATGTGTTCTCACATTTATACTCTCGGGCTGTTGAGCCGTGTGAATGCATTTCCTGTTCAAAGTGAGTATTCTGTTAACATTAAAAATATGTGCAGTGACAAAAATCAGGCAGAAGCACCTGCTTTTTGCAAAGTTTAAAAAAAATTAAATGTAGGATTTCCCTCTTTTTTTTTTTTTTTTTTTTAGCTGAGCCATCCTGCCACCTGTTGGCAGCTTAACGGCAGCTCAGCTCAGGCTGGGCATCGAACCGCTGTTGCTCAGAGCTCAGCTCACACTCGTGAGCGAGCTGTTAACCCACTGAGCCACTCGGCCGGCCCTACATTGTTACTTTTTACTTGACATTATTTAGCTCGGGTGAAAAGAACCGACCTGGACAAAGCAAGGACTTTCGTTGGGACGTGCCCGGACATGTGTCCTGAGAAGGAGCGCTACATGCGGGAGACGCGGAGCCAGCTGAGCATATTTGAAGTGATCCCGGGGACCGACCAGGTGGGGCGCTGCGTCCCCCGGGGCCCCCTCCGGGCCACTGTTGTCGGACAGTGTGTCCTTCTCAGCACAAAGTCCAGGTCCTTGGCAACTCCAGCAAAGAATTGAACGAGAGACCAGAGTAAAGCAGTAAAAAAGTAGCTTATTAGAAGAGACAGTACATTTAGAAGTAGAAGTAGGCGCAAGCAGGAGAGAATGGCTCAAGGGCCCATTATCAGAAGAGAAATTATTTCAAGGAGTTTGGAGCATATGGAGTGGGCCACACACAAAGGCGAGGCCCAGAGGGCTCGAAAAGGAAGGAGGGGGGTTAAAGGGTCACAAAGAGCAGCGGTCCAGAGGGAGAAGCGGTCAGAAAGAGGGCTGACTTCCCAGGATTTGGAGTTTTTATCCCTTTTTCTCTAGAATGGGCTGTTCCCCTCTGGGCGTGTCTACTTGATTGGCACCTGTAATTGGCAATAGACTATTATCTCTTTAGACTGCCCGTATTCCTTTCCAGAATTCAGTCTGTTATAATGATATTAATGAATTTCCGGGCATATGTATAACATTATAATAAAGGTATAATGAGGCCCGGGTGAAACGAAGGTCGTTCTGGCCTTTACTGCCCCAGGTGTGAGTGACTGGTCTAATCCAGTCAGGTATTTTGTACCCATTTGTTTTAGGGGTAGATAGTTACAATGAATGGAAGTTTTGGGTGCTGAGGGGATGTCCCCCAGGTAGTCGCACTCTGTGGGACGTGCAGGAATGCAGAGACCCGATGCCTGCCTCTAACTGCCTGCCTAGTTTTCCCCTTGAGAGACGTGATCCCCATAAAATCCATATGGGAAGCTGAGGGACAGGAGGTCTCCTCTTCTGTTTCTGCTTCCTGCTGGGCAGGGGCGTGGAGCCCCTATTGGGGTTCACGGAACTCTCACCCTAGCTGACCTCGGATGAGAGGAAGGGGTCTCGAGCTCCACCTGGAAGACCATGCTGGCTTCTTTGGTTGTGACTGGCAATCTTGCTGGGGTGTCCCCTGTATCCCCAAGGCCCCTGAATGAGGAAAAATAGATTTTAGTTAATAAACCTGTTAGCTCATGAAGCCTGTGGCCATTCAGCCTGTAGCTCAGGTGGCGTCAGTTGTCTGGGACCAGGATGGGTTTGGCATTTAGCTTCCTGGCCTGGGGGGTGTTAGGAAGTCACAGGCTTTCAAGTAGTTATCTGAAGGAAGGGTAGGGGAGTCTATGAACAACCTACTGTTTCAGATTCAGAAACTGATTAGAAGAGTAGGAGCTGAAGAACTAAGAAACCAGGGAGGAGACTTAACATTTCTATGGGAAAGAGAACGTAGAAGTTTCTCAGTGCGGGGGTGCTGCTCGGATGGCCGGTGACACCGCTGTCTGTACCTAACTGTCGGGGTTGAGGTGGGATGGGCGGCTCCTTGATTTCTGCATCTTTGGTTGCTGGGTCTGGTGTGTGTTTTCTGGAGTGTGGTGGGGATGTGCTGGTAACCTTGTTAGGCTGTTAGTATCGTGACGTGTTACTGAGCAGCCTGGTGGAGGGGCCGAGCTATAGCTGTAGGTGGGGATTTATTTCATAGATCACAACATACTTTTACTTTTTTTTTTTCACAGTCTTATTACTATCCTTTTATGTTTACATTTTGCACATTTGAGATTATGTTCTAGATACGATTTTGTATGAATCTTTTCAATTAAATTATATGAACGTTTTCTTTATTCTTTTTTTTTTTTTTCTTGAGGGCGGTGTCACTGGCCGTCATATGCGGGACCCGAACCGGGGCCGCTGGCTCCCCAAGCCAGCGCTTAACCACTGCGCCACTCGGCCGGCCGATGAACGTTTTCTTTTGTTACAAACTCTTTATAAGCCTTTTTAAATGACGGTGCATAATTGGATTATGCAGTTCAGTCAGAACTCTCCATTTTGCAGTCATTAGATAGGGTGTTTTTAAATTTTCAGTTTTGTTAATTTTGTTGGACATTGGTGTGTAATGCTTGGAAGGTATTTAGATTACTTCCTTCTGATAGCCTAAGCACTGAGTTACTCCGTCAGGGGACGTGACCTTTCTGAACATGTGTCGTGTATGTTCCCCAGCTGTGTCCCCAGAAAGCTGCTCTCACTTACACCCTTCATTCATTTTGCTTTGGGGCTCCTCCTCCCCTCCTGCCTGGTGGTTTCACAGCTTCACCCAGCTCAGGCCTCAGTTGGCAGGAGCTGTCATGGCAGTGTTCCAGGGCTCCTGCCCCAGGAGACAGTGATGACTTCGGGGCCTGTGTGGCTCTGCTTCTGCCCTTGGCCATGCGTCTGTAGCCTCTTTTGCAGGTGGGAGATGCAGCACCAAGGCTCTTGTGGGCAGTTGGCCCCGACCCCACCAGGCCTCCCTCTTTCTGCGTTTCATTTCTGACCTGTAGATTCAGTCTGCTCTTTGAGCCTGGCTGAAACCTTTCCAAGTGCCCCAGAGTCCGTTTCCCTGTCACACCTCTGTGCTTGCAGCCAAGCAGGTGTGTCTTCACTTATATAGTTTCGGCTTCTTGATGTGATGCCTCTTCACTCTGCATTGTATTTGCCAAAAGTGTTTCTCAGTTTATTTTGTCTTTAAATTTTGATTGTCACCTTCAAGGAGAAATTTCATGTTTTAAAATTGCATTGTTTAGGGCCGGCCGAGTGGCCTGGTGGTTGAGCGCTGGCTTGGGAGGCCAGCGACCCTGGTTCGGGTCCCACATGTGAAGGCCAGTGACACTGCCCTCAAAAAAAAAAAAATTGCATTGTTCAGCATTGCCATTATATGAGTGTGCACGATGCTGCCCTTATTTTGTGGCATAGCTGCTGGGGGTGCTGCCAGCACCGGCCCCCCAGCTGTGTGTCCCCCGCGTGTCCCAGGTGGACCATGCGGCGGCTGTGAAGGAGTACAGCCGCTCATCAGCCGACCAGGAGGAGCCACTGCCACACGAGCTGCGGCCCTTGGTGGTGCTCGGCCGGACCATGGACTACCTGGTGACCCGTGTCATGGATCGGATGGACGGCAGCCTGCGGGACTGGTACGACTTCCTGTGGAACCGCACGCGGGGCATACGGAAGGTACGGGACTCTCCTGACTCGGGCACTGGCAACTCATGGGTCCCAGAGTGACGGGGTCCTTTCACTTGCCTCAGTTATGTTTTATCTGTAACAGAAAACATGCTGCTATTTAAAATCATTACAAAGTCTTAGTCGAGTGTTTTTCATGGGCTATGTTTCAAATTGAAATTTGAGGAATGCAGGCAGCAGACATGATTTTAGAAGCTGCTTCCCTCTGGTGGGAATGTGTCCCTGGCTCTGTGCACAAGGCGCGTGTGCCTGGAGGCTCACACGTGCACACGTGTAAGAGTCCTGCTTTCTCGCGGCCAGGACATCACGCAGCAGCACCTGTGCGACCCTGCGACCGTGTCTCTGATCGAGAAGTGTGCCCGGCTGCACATCCACTGCGCTCACTTCATGTGTGAGGAGCCCATGTCCTCCTTCGACGCCAAGATCAACAATGAGAACATGACCAAGTGCCTGCAGAGCCTAAAGGAGATGTACCAGGACTTGCGGGGCAGGGGCGTGTCCTGCGCCAGCGAGGCCGAGTTCCGGGGCTACAATGTGCTGCTGAACCTCAACAAGGGGGACATCCTCAGGTGCGTGGCCACCGTCAGCGCCAGCGCGAGCTGTCTGGGAAGGGCCGCAAGGATTGGCGGTGGCCGATGGTGCCGGGGACATGTGCTGACACCAGCACACAGCCCACTGGCCTCGGATCGTTTCTGAGAACAGTTTGTCCGTGTCAGCGAGAGAAAAAGGAGGCAGGTGTTGGCCCAATGAGCCTGCAGGGCGCCCTGTGGTTGCAGCTGTGAGCAGCTCGCTGTGTCAGGCATGTTGCCCTGTACACGCGTGCACATACCTTGTCAAAGATCTAAGTGATAGCAGAGGACAGAGTTGTGTGTGACAAGGGTTAGCGTGGGAGCTTAGGAAAGAAAGACCTTTTGACCCAGCCCAATACATACGTAGACGTTTCTGTGAGAAACGCGGTAGAGGACCCAGGGCCTCTATGCCTGCCGCTTGTAAACTGGACTTGATGACAACCGTGTCTCCTTTAGTTCCCAGTGATAGAGTGAACTGGCATTTTGTGATGCTTGACCATAGAGCTGGGAGGACTGTGGGTGCAGCTGGGCCCCTTGTTAATTCCGTAATCCTGATCCCACGTTTAACTTTGTGATAGCTTCCAGAGAGGGATGATGTAAATAGAAAGAGCTAACTTGTAATAGCTCTGTGTTCTCCATGTGAGCGGCTGGCAGGAGCCTGGTTCCAGAGTTGTGCGTTTCTCGCACTGAAGCGGTAGTTTGTTTCTTTGTTTTACCTTCTTCCGAATAAACCCTTTTTTTAAATTTTTTATTTTTATGTGGGACCGAACCGGGGCCGCTGGCTTCCCAAGCCAGCGCTTAACCACCGCGCCACTCAGCCAGCCCTCTACTGCCCTCTTTTTAATTTTTAATTTTTTTATTGGGGGACAGTGTGTTTTTCCCGGACCCATCAGCTCCAACTCACGTAGTTGTTTCAATCTACTTGTGAAGTAGGCAGCTCAGCGGCCCATGTGGGAATTGAACCAGCAACCAGTGTTGTGAGCCTGCGCTCTAACCACCTGAACTAACAGGCCTCTCCAGTGACTGGTCTCCCCAGTGTGGGATTGATTTTAAGTTTTATTTATTTGTTGTTTTTTTAAAAATTTTATTAGGGAACAGACATGGTCATTGATTACACATTGCTTTCATGCTACAATGGTAAAGTTGACTCTTTTAGGGAGGGCGCCCAGCTCACAGTGGCCCATGTGGGGATCGAACCAGCAACCTTGGTGCTATCAGCACCATGCTCTAACCACCTGAGCTAACCGGACACACCTGATTTTAAGTTTTAAAATTAAGCCTTGGAAGTAAACTTGTCATGGAAAGTGGCTGAGTAGTCTTTTCATATATGATGGGCATTTGTCCCATCTTGAGTAATTCAGTCAAATCAGTGTATTTCTAAACAAAGCAAAGTTAAATTTTGTCTCTTTGATATGGCTGTCAAACACAGCTGGCAGTCACATGGCATTAAAAGAATGCTTGGATAATCAGTTCTTAAACTGTTGTTTGAATTTATTTACTTCATCATCTTTTTAAAGAAAACCTTTGCTACCAATCTAGCCCAAGATGGCAGGTTTGGGGTTAGGAAGCGACTGTGACGCACCCATCACCATTCAGACCCTCTTGGTCAGCATGATTGGAATGTGTTTTGTTTGTTTGTTTTCAGCTGAGCCATCCTGCCACCTGTTGGCAGCTCAGCGGCAGCTCAGCTCAGGCTGGGCATCAAATTGCTGTTGCTCAGAGCTCAACTCGCACTCTTGAATGAGCTCTTAACCAACTGAGCCACTCGGCCGGCCCCTGAAATGTGGTTTTTATCAGATCTGTTTTCATGGATGTTTTGTGTAATTAACAATGAAATTCTGGTCTCTCTTCTCTCCTTTAATTCAGAGAAGTACAGCAGTTCCATCCTGCTGTTAGAAACTCCTCAGAAGTGAAATTTGCTGTTCAGGCGTTTGCTGCGTTGAACAGTAATAATTTTGTGAGGTTTTTCAAGCTGGTCCAGTCTGCTTCTTACCTGAATGCCTGTCTGTTACACGGCTACTTTAACCAGGTGAGTAGTACGCCGTGCTCGCAGAGTGGAAAGGAAGCAAGTGGTTATGCGGGCTGGGTAAGTGCTGCTCTGTTCCCAGGACAGTTCAGGTCCTTGTGGCTTGCAGCCCCTGCGGCAGCTTCTTGGGTCACTGGTGTCGGTCTGTTTTCCCAGGGCCAGGCACCACTGGTCACCGAAGGCAATGGAAACCACTATCCCTATGGTTCAGACAAGAGGAATCTCTTAGGGACCATGTAATGCAAGTTGAGCTCTATATAATTCTGGGGACAGAGAAGTTAAGACACAAGGACTGCACCCACAGTCTCTGACTTAGAAATTCCTGGTGTTATTAATCTGAGATTTTAGAGTGAGCCTGACGATGCTAAATTCATTTCAGTAAATGTCGTCCTTTGTGCCCTTGGGTGTGTGCTGTGCCCTGGGTACAACAGTGGGCGGGCCTTGGGGGCTTTACACAGTGTGACCTCCCACTCTCAAAATCTGCAGGTCGGGTTTCCAGCCGCAGCCCAGGGCTGCTCAGGGCGCACTGCTGCATCCCCAGCTTCAGGGTTCTCGGGTGCCGCCTGCCTGGCATCCTTGCTGAGGTCCCTGGGGAGCAGGCTGCCCGAGAGATCTCAGGTACCTGGTCTGTGACTCCAGGTCATTTTTCTTCTTTGGTCACACACCAAGTCCTCCTGTAAACAGTGACTGAAGCCAATCAAATCCCAGGCAAAGAATCTTCTGCAAGAGTGCTCATTGTCAGATGAGATCTGACAGTTGCCAGCAGAATTGGCATTCTGGAACAAATGAAAAGATTTCTAACAGTGTGCCCCTTGGGAAACTCTGTGCAGTTGATAAATAAGACTGATAGTTCATACATTTAAAATGATTAATGTTACTAGAATGTTGACCGTTTGTACCTATGCTGTCCCCTTGTCCTGGAGATCTCCCCTGCTCCCCGTGCCTGCTCCCGCTGCTGTGCCGGCCCGCCCCAGGCCACCCCCCAGGCCCCAGCCTCCAGGCCACGCCCCGGGCCCCTCCCTGACCGCCTCGGTGCTTGCTCTCACACAGTCACACAGGGCCACCTCTAGGGCTTGGCGTGGTTGCCACCTCCTTGGCAGGGCCTACCCTGGCAATACTCCCTGACCTCTGCCTTTTTGTTGCACTGTCACCATTAAGTGTACTGTGTATCTTGTACATTCATTTTGTCCAGTGTTTTCTCTCTGTAAGGTGTCAGCCATGTGGGGACAGGGACTGCTGTCCTCTCAGCATTGACAATACTAGGCACAAAGTCAGAACTTGGCACCTACTGACTGGAAGAAGCCACCCACGTCCTAGCGCCCAACACGCTTTTTCTTCGCATTTCCACATTTCGCCTTTGTCTCCCTTTCTAAAGCACTGTTACACTGCTGAGTCTGTTTTGTCTCTGATTCCTACTCAGTCTCACGTCATGCCTCTTTCCATAGCATTCTGCTGTTTCTGTGATGATTTTTAGCAGCTAAACAGCTTTTCATCAAGTGGATGGTGCTGTGCTGCTGGTGGGCAGCTTGTTTTCTAGTTTCTCTCATACACAGAGCCTTCATGGCCAACCTGTTCTGTGCATGGAGTGTTTCCTTCGCCTGCCTTCCTGGACGTCTGCCACTGAGCACGTAGCCGGAGTGACCACGCCTGGGCCCCATAGTGCCTGACTGCTTCCTGGGGCAGGGGCGGCAAGACCCCTGTCCCTCCCGGGGCTGGCCTCTGTGGTCCTGGCACAGCTGCTCATGGTGATGGGCTTCTGCTTTCAGATCCGGAAGGACGCCCTGCGGGCGCTGAACGTCGCCTACACCGTGAGCACGCAGCGGGCCACTGCGTTCCCGCTGGACGGCGTGGTGCGCATGCTGCTGTTCAGGGATTGCGAGGAGGCCACAGACTTCCTCAGCTACCACGGCCTCACCGTCGCCGATGGGTGAGGGCCTCTCGCTCCCCTCTTGTCTCTGGATTCTGAGGAGGCCCGGAAGTGCCTGTGCCGTGCCGGCCCCGGAGAAGGCACGTCCCACGTCTGCCTCCCAGGGGTGCAGGAGTACACAGCCAGGCTCAGAGTGGCTGGTCGTTGGCAGAGTGGGGTTCAGACCCAGTTCTCTGTGACTCGAAAATCACTGCGTCTCACAAGTTACTGAAGAACTTAAAGGTTAGGGCCTCCTTATCCTGAAGATGGCCTCTGGTGGCCCCTGGCAAGCCACCGCCCCCTTCTGATGGCCCAGATAGATGCAGGCGGGCCAGACTGGCGCCTTCTCCACTTTTAGTCAGTGTTTTGAGAGCCCAAGGAGACGCTCAGGCTGATGGGACTCAGCCAGATAGGCCAGGCCGAGCTCGGGTCCCCCCACTTACTCCCGCCTGCTGCCTGTGTTCCTGTTCTCACAGGTGCGGTGGCCATGGAGGGAGCCCAGAGCATGGGGTGTCACCCCACATATGCCTGTTGCTCAAGGACCAGGCGCCTCCCTCATGCCCACGTGACCATGTGGTGGCTCAGTGGCGGGGGAGTGGGGGGTGGCTTCCATCGCTGGTGCCCGGTCTGAGAGGTGAAGCCTGGAACCCCCTCTGGGTCTTGTGTGGTCTCTGCAGCTGTGTTGAGCTGAACCGGTCCTCGTTCCTGGAACCAGAAGGGCTCTTCAAGGCCAGGAAGTCGGGGTTTGTTACCAGGAAGCTGACGGTGTCGGTTGGGGAAATTGTGAATGGAGGGCCGTTGCCCCCCATCCCTCGCCATACCCCCGTGTGCAGCTTCAACTCGCAGAACAAGTATGTTGGTGACAGCCTGGCCACAGAGCTGCCCGTGGGCCCCCAGCGACCCGGCTTGGACACGGCAGGTGAGGGTCTGCAGCCGCGGGAGGCAGCCAGGGCATCCGTCTCGTTGTGGGGTCGGGGGTGTCACCCTGACGCCATGGTGCTTGCTTTCCACGGTGAAGCTCAGGGAGGGTGCCCAGTCCTTGGGGTCAGTGTGGGTGGCTGGAGGTTGTCCTCAGTGCGCACGTTTGTCTGTTCTCTTGTAGTTGGGGGCAGGGGAGAGGAGTGTGGGGCAGAGGCGCATGCACCCCTGCCTGCCCTCCCGCAGCCTCTGCCCATAGCTGCGCCGGCTCCTCACCAGCCGGCACCGACGCCGACCCCGAGCATGGTGCCTGGCCTCTTCCCGACCACCTTGCAGTCCTCCATGCTCGCGGAGCCCCCTGCCAAGCCTGCACTTGTGTACTCTGATGCGGTAAGGGGTTTCCCACGCCTGGCTCCAAGGAGCCTCTGTGGACATGCATCCAGCAGCGTTGATGTCCAGTCCAACCTTGTCTGTGGACCGAACCCACTGCGGTGCTTGCACGTGTGGCCCTAGAGTGTTCTGAACCGCTGCGGTGGGCCCCAGGCTGGGACCTGGCCCGCAGGCTTGGTCCTGTGTCTCAGACCAGGGGCTGAGAGGAGGGCTGAGCGCGCGTCTGCAGCTCGCCGTCCGCATCTCTCTAGAACGTCATACTTGGAACTTTGGAGGACGAGCTGAGGGTCTTCATGGGCCTGACGCTGTTGGTGACATAAGCGCACCCTGTTCTAGTGCCTCCTGTCCCCACGTGGCTGCTTTGAGTGGTCACCACGCTCACTCGAGAGCCAGGGCACGGGGGCCACGGGCAGCGCCATGTGCCCAGCCATAGGCCTGGTCACCACACACTTGCGGGGACTTGGCCTTGCACAGGTGCTGGGCACTGCCCAGTCAGGGGGTCCAGGAGGGTGGAGGGGAGTGCAGGGGCCGCAGACACTGAGCATGCTGACACGGAGCGGCAGCGGGCCTTCCTAAGAGCCATCCTCGGGCAGCGGCCTCCCCCCGCCTCCCCAGAAGGCGTTTGTCTGCTGATTGGCAGGAAGCCTTCCAGAAGCAGCCCAGCCAAGCCCACGTGAGGGCTGTTAAATGTCTCCCAACAGTGTCCATGACAAGGTCTCAGTCTGACGTCTGCCCTGGTGGGATGTCTGTGAACTCCGTGGCTCTGTGGAGGTCCCCAGTGCCCTTGGGCTGTAGAGTCGCCGCTGGGTCTGGTGGAGGCGGTGTCCCTGGGCGCGCCTGACCCACGGGCCTCTCTTTAGGACCTGGCGCAGGTGGTGGACGAACTCATCCAGGAGGTTCTTCAAAGGGACTGCGAGGAACTCGGCGCCGCGGGGGCAGCCTTCGCGGCCACGGCCCTGGGGTGAGTGGGCATCCCTGCCCTGCAGCTGCACTTGCTGGCCAGCACTGTGACCCTCTAGATGCCTTTTGCCAGAGAGCCACCCTCAGTCTTCCTCAAGGGCGGCAGCTCCTGTCCGTACAGGCGTGAGCAGAGTTCCGAGCCTCTGCTTTCAGTTCTTGTGGGCATATGCCTCAGAGTGGAATTGCAGGGATATATAACCTATTTTTAATTTTTTGGAAAACCACCAACCTGTTTTCCACAGTGCCTGTATTTTACATTCTCACCAGCAGTGTGCAAGGATTCCAATTTCTCTACGTTCTTGCCAACATGTGGTATCTTTCATGTTTGTTTTTTTTTTCGTTTTTTTTTTTTTTAGCTGAGCCAGTGGCCGCTCAGCTCGGGCTGGGCATCGAACCGCCGTTGCTCAGAGCTCAGCTCGCACTCTTGAGCGAGCTCTTAACCCACTGAGCCACTCGGCCGGCCCTTCTTTCATGTTTTTTTTATAAACCATTATAATGAGTGACATGCTGTCTCATTGTGGTTTTGATTGGCGTTGGTGAGCATCTTTCCAGGTGCCTATTGGCCATTCATGTGTCTTCTGGAAAAATAATCTACTCGAGTCTTTTGTCTGTTTTTTAATTGAATTTCTGTTGTTGCAATTCTTTTATATCCTGAACATTAATCCATTATCAGGCAGATGATATGCAAATATTTTCTCCTATTCTGTGGATTGTCTTTTATTTATTTTTTAATTGGTGAATTGGGGGAGGGAACAGCGTTGGGGAATCGGGGGAGGGGAACAGACAAGTTGCAGTCCTTTTGTTCTTCAGTCTAGTTGTGGAGGGCGTTGCTTCACTGGCCCATGTTGATATTATCATTTGCGCTCTTCCCGGATGAGGCAGATCGGTCGCCAGCCTCTGGTCAGCTGCTCACAGTGGCTGTTGGCAGCTCACACAGGCTCCCAGACTCTCACGCTGGCTGCTGGCCACTCACGGTAGCTCACGGCAGTCCACTGCAGCAGGGGCTGCAGCTATGCCATCGCTGGCTCCTCACAGCAGCCCAGTTCCAGGTGGAGCTGTTGTTCACCATCTTAGCTGTAGAGGGCAGTGTCATCGCCCTCATATGTGGGATCCGAACCGGGGTCCCTGCTTCTCAGAGCCAGCATCACAAGCCAGTTCTTAACCAACGTACCACTTGGCCGGCCTGGATTGTCTTCAAACCGGGGCCGCTGGCTTCCCAAGCCAGTTCATAAACACTGCGCCACTCGACCGGCCCTCTTTTTACTTGCTTGAGAGTGTCCTTTGATTCACAAATGTTAAATTTTTACGTAGTCCAATTTTTTGTTGTTTGTGCTTTTGGTGGCATTTATAAGGAATCATTAAGGGGCTGGCTGAATGGCTCAGTTGGTTAAGAGCTCGCTCGAGAGTGTGAGCTGAGCTCTGATCAACAGCAGTTCGATGCCCAGCCCGAGCTGAGGTGCCATTGAGCTGCCAACAGGTGGCAGGATGGCTCAGCTTAAAAAAAAAAAAAAAAGAAGAAAAAAAGAAATCTTTGCCTTATCTAATGTTTTGAAGATTTCCTACTGTTTTCTTTTAAAAGTTTTATAACTTTAGATCTTAAGTTTAGGTCTTTGGTCCATTTTTATTTCATTCTTATATATGGTACAAGGTAAGAACCCAACATCACTGTGTTGTATGTGGGTGTCCAGTCTATCACCAATGTTAAAAAGATTGTCCTAGGGCCGGCCGAGGGGCGCGGTGGTTAAGCGCTGGCTTGGGAAGCCGGCAGCCCCGGTTCGGGTCCCACATATGAGGGCCAGTGACACTGCCTTCAAAAAAAAAAAAAAGATTGTCCTTTCTTCATTGAATAGTCTTGGCACCTTTGTTGAAAATCAGTTGACTGTGTATGTGAGGGTTTACTTCCGGGCTGTATGCTGTTTCATTGACTACATGTCTGTCTTAATTTATTTTTTATGTATTTATTTTTTTACTGTACGAATGGCCCGTGTTGATTGCAGCCGGAAGTGGAACAGGAAGGGCTCCGCAGCTCCGGCTCCCTGAGCTTCTTCACAGAGTTCGTTGCAGCCCTCCAGAGCTACCTGTCTGTTTTTATACTAGTACCATAGTGTTTTTGTTGTTGGTGGTGGTATTTTTTTTTTTTAAGTGTTATATAGTTTATTGTGTGTGGGTTGTTGTTTTTTTTGAGGGCAGTGTCACTGGCCCTCACATGCGGGACCTGAACCGGGGCCGCTGGCTTCCCAAGCCAGCACCCAACCGCCACGCCACTTGGCCGGCCCTGTTTTTTGTTTTCTTCTTTTATTGTGAAGTAAACTTTTTTTTTTTTAATTAGTTTCAGGTGTACAATGCAGTGCGATAGTTATACTTTTTACCCCTCAAAGGGACAACCCCTCTCCCCCAATTGCCACCCCACTCCCCCCCCATATCGTACGTATCTCTTACAATTCCCTTGACTCCCTTCCACAGTATACTCCACATCCTGTGACTATCTATATATTCAATTACAGTTGGCATACAGTGTTATACAACATCAGCCCCAGGTGTACAGTGCAGTGATCAAGCCTCTACCCCATCCATGAAATGGTCTCCCTAACAAGACATGTGACCATCTGGTACCCCACAAAATATTTACAACATTATTATATTCCCCGAACTGTCTTTCATATCCCTGTGGCAATACTGTAGTTACCTATTTATGCTGTCTAATCCTTTCCCCTTCTCCCTCATCCCCACCCCCCTCCCAACTAGCAACCCTGTTTTTCCTCTGTATCTATGAGACGGTTTCTGTTTCCTTTGCTCATTCATTCAGTTTTTCATATTTCACATGTAAGTGAGATCATATGGTATTTGTCTTTCTCCAACTGACCTATTTCACTTAATATAATAGTCTCTAGGTCCATCCATATCGCTGCAAATGGTACGATTTCTTTCTTCTTTATAGCTGCATAATACTCCATTGTATAAATGTACCACAGTTTCTTAATCCAGTCATCTGCCGTTGGGCATTTTGTTTGTTTCCAAGTCTTTGCTATTGTAAATAGCGCTGCAGTGAACATAGGGGTGCATATATTTTTTCGAATTAGTGTGTTGGGTTTTTCAGGATAAATACCTAGGAGTGGAATTGCTGGGTCAAACGGTAGCTCTATTTCCAGTTCTTTGAGATACCTCCATACTGACTTCCATAGTGGCTGCACCAATCTGCAATCCCACCACCAGTGCAGCAGGGTCCCCTTTTCCCCACAGCCCCGCCAGCACTTGTTGCTTGTTGATTTATTGATGATAGCCATTCTGACCGGAGTGAGGTGGTATCTCATTGGGGTTTTTATTTGCATTTCTCTAATGATTAGTGAGGTTGAACATTTTTTCATATGCCTGTTGGCCATCTGTATGTCCTCTTTAGAGAAATGCCTCTTCATATCCTCTGCCCATGGGTAATGTCTGCAAACTTACTCCCTATGTTTTCTTGTAGGAGTTTTATGGTTTTAGGCCTTACATTTAAGTCTTTAATCCATTTTGAATTTGTTCTTGTATATGGTGTAAGTAGGTGGTCCATTTTCATTTTTTTTGCACCTGTCAGTCCAATTTTCCCAGCACCATTTATTAAATAGACTATCTTGACTCCAGTGTAAATTCTTGCTTCCATTGTCATAGATTAAATGACCGTATATGGATGGGTTTATTCCTGGGCTCTCTATTCTGTTCCATGGATCTGTGTGTCTGTTTTTGTGCCAGTACCACACTGTTTTGATACTGGTCCTGTAGTTTTCTAGTAACTCGTAGTGAATTTTGAAATCACAAAGTGCGAGTTCTTCAACTTTGTTCCTCTTTTTCAAGATTGTTTTGCTATTTAAGGATCCTTGAAATTCCATATGAATTTTAGGATGGGTTTTCCTGTTTCTGCAAAAAATGCTCATAGGATTTTGATAGGGATTGCATTGAATCTGTAGATTGCTTTAGATAGTACTGACATCTTAATATTGTCTTCCAATCCAGGAGCTTGGGGTGTCTCTCCATTTGTCTAGATCGGGGTCGGCAAACTGGGGCTTGTGAGCCACAGGCTCGGAAGTAAATTTGAAAATGAAAATAAAACTATCGTAGTTTCCTTTATACAATTTTTAAAGGATATTATTCATATAATGGTGATTATGTAAAAATATATTTATGGCTGGAGTAATTTTTAAATTGTTGTGAGGGACAGGATTGGCTCTCTCAGGGGTCGGCAAACTTTTGAGATGGAACATACCCAAGGGGCCACATGTGGCTCGCGAGCTAAGTTTGCTGACCCCTGGCGGCTCCTCCTTCTCAAAAGTTTGCTGACCCCTGATCTAGATCATCTGTAATTTCTCTCAGCAGTGTTTTGTCTTTTTTTCGTTGTACAAGTCTCTTACCTCCCTGGTTAAATATATTCTTAATTGTTTTATTCTTTTTGTTGCTATTGTATTTATTTATGTTTTTCTTTTAGCTGAGCCATCCTGCCATCTGTTGGCAGCTCAGCCCGAGCTGGGCATCAAACTGCTGTTGCTCAGAGCTCAGCTCGCACTCTTGAGCGAGCTCTTAACCAATTGAGCCACTCGACTGGCCCATTTGTTGCTATTGTAAATGAACTTGTTTTCTTAGTTTCATTTTACAGGGTGTTCAATGCTAGTGTATAGAAATACCATTGATTTTTGTGTACTGATCCTTACAGTCCAACCTTGCTTATAAATTCTAATAAGCTTTGAGTGATTCCTGAGGATTTTCTCTATATAAAGATCATGTCACCTGTGAATAGATGTAGTGTTCTTTTCTAGTTTGGGTGTTTTTATTTTTCTTGTGTTATCGCTCTGACTTCAACTTCCAATTTGGTGTCTAATGAAATGCCAACATGGGCATCCTTTTTTTTTTCTAAAGATTTTTATTGGGGAATTGGGGGAGGGGAACAGCGTTGGGGAATCAGGGAAGGGGAACAGAGAAGTTGCTGTCTTTTCTTCAGTCTAGTTGTGGAGGACGTTGCTTCACTGGCCCATGTTGGTATCGTCATTGCGCTCTTCCCGGGTGAGGCAGATCGGTCGCTGGCCTCTGGACGGCCGCTCACAGCAGCTATTGGCAGCTCACGCTGGCTGCCAGCCGCTCACGCTGGCTGCCGGCCCCTCACTGTAGCCTATGGCAGCCCACTGCAGCAGGGGCTGCAGCCTACACCGTTGCCAGGGCTCGTAGCCCGGTTCCAGGTGGAGCTGTTGTTAGCTGTAGAGGGCAGTGTCACTGGCCCACCTGTGTGGGACCCGAACCGGGGCCGCTGGCATCCCAAAACCAGCTCTTAACCAATGCGCCACTCGGCCGGCTCAACAACATGGGCATCCTTGTCTTGTTCCTGATCTTAGAGGGGAGGAAAAGCTTTCCATGTCTCACCACTGAATATGTTAGCTGTGGGTATTATCATGTTGAGGAAGTTCCCTTCTATTCCTGATCTGTTATTTTTATTATGATATGGTGTTGAATTTTGTTGCACGCTCCTTCTGCTTCAGCTGAAGTGATCGTGTGGGTTTTCCCCTTCACTGTGTTAATGTGGTTGTATGACGTTGATTTTGCTTTATTTGTTGGGTCATCTTCGCATCCTAGGAATAAATCTCACTTGGTAACATTGTATAATGCTTTAATTCACAGTTGACCCTTGAACAACATGGGTTAGGGACACTAACCCCCATGCAGTCAAAAATCTGCAAACAACTTGATTCCCCAAAAATCTTTATATTCGGCCATTGCATCCGCAGAGCCAACCAATCTCAGATCAAAAACAGCTTTTTGATCTGCAGCTGGGAATCTGCAGATGTTAATAGGAAGGGCTGACTATACTTATTGAAAAAAACATTGTCTAAGTGGACCTGTACAGTTCAAACCTGTATTGTTCAAGGGTCAATCAATGTATTGCTTAATTTTGGTTTGCTAGTATTTTGTTGAGGGTTTTTACATCAGTGTCCATAAGGGAATATATTGGCTTGTTGTTTTCTTGTAGGGTCTTTGTCCTGCTTTGGTTTTGGACCAGGGCAATGCTGGCTTCATGGAAGTATTGGAAAGTGTTCCTTCCTTTTCAGTTGTTTTGAAGAGTTTGAGAAGGGTTGTTGTTGGTGCTTCTTTAAGCAATTGGTAGAACTTTTCAGTGAAACCATCTGGTCATTGGCTTTCCTTCGTTGGGAGGGGTTTTGGAGATTTGTTATTTTTTTTGAGGACAGTGTCCCTGGCCCTCATAAGTGGGACCCGAACCAGGGCCGCTGGCTTCCCAAGCCAGCGCTTAACGGCCGCGCCACTGGGCCGGCCCCGGGAGGGGTTTTGAATATTGAGTCAATTTCCTCACTAGTTGTAGGTCTATTTGGATATTCTATTTCTGGATGAGTTACTTGTTTTTTTTGTTTTGTTTTGTTTTGTTTTTTGAGGGCAGTGTCACTGGCCCTCATATGTGGCATCTGAACTAGGGCCGCTGGCATCCCAAGCCAGCTCTTAACCACCGCGCCACTCAGCTGGCTGGATGAGTTATTTTGATAGATTGTGTCTAGTCATGGGTTAAATTTTTATGCTAAAGCCCGAACATGGCCTTGCCCCTTGCCAGTGTTAGAAGCTTAGCTGCATGACTTGCTTAGCTGTCGTTCCTTTATAATGCCTTCTGCTTTGCGCCGTCTAGTGTCTCCAGTGCCACTATGGAGGAGCTGCTGACAGCCGCCACCTCGGGCATCTTGAGGCACATTGCTGCTGAAGAAGTGACTAAGGAGAGGGAGCGAAAGGAGGAGGAGAGGCGTCGGGCTGAAGAGGAGAGGTGAGTGTGTCTCGTCCTCGCGTATGTGGACACAGGAGGGTCCAGCTGGGCCTGGGACGCTCTTGCTGCTGTTGTCCACGACGCCCGTAGGAGACCCGCTGCCCAGGGAGTGGGCGGGCGGGCCGAGGCCACACCCACCGTTAGCAGCCGCGCTGGGAGCTGGAGTGGGGCAGCTGTGTGCTGTCGGGGCGATCGGAGGGTCAGGCCTCCTCGTTCAGATCCCCACTTTTGAGAGCTTGGAGTATGATGCCTTATGTCTTTATTCTCAAATGTTACCCTTGTGCTGGTTTTTTTTTAACCCTTAGGTTGAAACAAGAAAGAGAAGTGCTGTTAACTCAGCTGAGCCAGGGCCTGGCTGGAGAGCTGACAGAACTGGTGGTGGCAGAAAGCGTGAGGGAAGCTTGCTCCCAGGAGTTCAAGTGAGCGAAGGATGGGGTCCTGCGGTGTGAGGGGTGGGCTGGCGGGAGGGACCAGGCCCTGTGGTCAGAGCCTTCTGCTCGGGCTAGCTGGGTTTCCTGCTGACGAGGGGCGTGTCTTTCTGACAGCCAAACACTAGAGCGCCATCCTGTAAGGACTTCCTCCAGAGAGGGCCTCACTTTCCCTCGCATCCTCCCTGTGGAGCCCACCCTGCGTGTGGGGCTGTGTCCGCAGAGGAATTTTCTGGTAGTGTCCACACCAGGTTACCCTCCTGAGCTTTTCTCAACTAGAAGATCCTTCCTCTTGTTTCATGTTAGACGATTTCTTGGAGCTGGCTCACTTAAGAACTTAACTGATTTCAGTGCCTGCTTCAGGAAGTAAGGTTCAGCTGTGCAGGGAGATGGGCCTCCTGCTGGCCGTCACGGAGGCAGCCCGAATGTGCCGGCTTCTCCTGCCGATCACAGTGCTCAGTGCAGACGTCTTCAGGAAGTAAGGTTCAGCTGTGCAGGGAGATGGGCCTCCTGCTGGCCGTCACTGAGGCAGCCCGAATGTGCCGGCTTCTCCTGCCGATCACAGTGCTCAGTGCAGACGTCTGTTGTGTAATTAATGTTTCTGTCATCTCCATTCATTGTGAATCCGTTGCCCTGTTTACTGTAAGTAAGAGATCTGACAAATGGTGGCCGCGTGTCTGTCCTCAACCCCAGGAGGGGTAAGAGGCACGTAAACCCAGACATCCTGAGCTGCGGATCGAGTGGTCCCCCCCGCCTCCAGGAGACGTGGCTGTACCCTGAGGCAGTGGCTGTTGGAACTGGGTCCTGCCCGTTTCGGCTCCTTTGATTTTGTGACTCCGTGTACTTGATAAAGTCCTCTTCGCTTCCTTGGTGGATAGAGTTTTGTTGTAAAACCCTCCTTTTAGATGCTGTTTGATGTGAAGGCAGCTCTGTAGATCACGGGCTGTCCGCTCTCCTATACTTGAGACACTTCCATGCAGACATCAGAAATTGCTGATAAGAAGCTGTTGCAGTTGTCTTAATGGTCACTTAAAGACTAAGAGTTCTAACCATTAAGATCAAGGTTTACTCCTGGACTGTTTACAAGGGCCTCGTCAGGCATATAACTTGGTACTGTGGGCCTTCTTGTTCTTCTGTGGGTTGTTTGTGTTTGGGGACCCTTTCCAGGTATCTTACACGTGAAGCAAAATGAACATCTTAAAGCTTGTCTTGCAGCAAAGGTGTAATTGCATTTCAACCCAGCGGACTCCTGTCCTTGAAGGCAGGCTCTGAGTGTGGCCCTCGGGGCCGCGTCCCCACCCTGATAGCCCTGTCCCCCAGGAGTGCCGTGGAGACAGACCAGAGGGTCCGCATGGCCCGTTGCTGTGAGGACGTCTGTGCCCAGCTGGTGGACTTGTTTCTCGGGGAAGAGATTTGCAAGACTGCCAGGGAGGCCCTCCAGGAACTTCAGTGCTATTGCAGCTACCTGCAGCGGTGAGTCCTGTGTTCTGGATGGAAAGCCCATACACACCGCCGTGGGTCGGCAGAGATGGTGCTTCCAGGAACCGTCAGTTACACATGTGCACGTGTGCACATAGAACATGTTTTTTCCTGAGGGGGTAAACTCCAGTGAGTAAGGAGCTATTCGTGTTCCACAGATCCTTACAGGGTGCTCGCCGTCACTCACCCACTGCACCAGGCACAGGGACGTGGCCGTGAACAAGCCAAACACCCAACAGCTGTGTGCACTGCCTGGTCAGTCTCCAGGACATAATTGATGATGCCAAAAAGCAGTCCTCAGGGAATGCCTACAGCACGTGAGGGTACATTCACACTGATCGATGGCTTTGGATTTACACATTGTGGTACGACTCTAAAGAAAACAAGGACCCGGGCCGGCCTAGTGGCGCAGTGGTTAAGAGCTGGCTTGGGACACCAGCGGCCCCGGTTCGGATCCCACATGTGAGGGCCAGTGACACTGCCCTCTAAAAAAAAAAAAGAAAAGAAGGACCCTAACGGGCACACAGCATAGCACAGTGGTTACCTGTGGGCGCGAGAGGGCCCACAGGCGTCCCAGTGCTGGTCAGGGCTGCTTCTCCACTGCACGGAAGGACGTGCAACTCATCATTGGTCTTAACTGGTGTTTATGTGTCACGTATGTTGTGTGGTGATTCCGTTCCTGTAAAACTGAAGTCAGGGTTCTTGGCAGTTGCCACCATCCAAAAGGGATTCCACGAGAGCCCGTACACCCGCTTAGAAGCAGCGGCTGCCCATGTGCCAGCCAGAGCCCTGGCCTTCCGGGGGCTCTCAGCACAGCTGGGAGCATGTTCCCTGCTCTGTGCACTGCCTTTCCATCCTGCATGTGACGGGGTGCAGGCCTGGCCACAGCAGCACGCCGGCCATGCCAGTGTTGGCAGTGGAACCGTACGTGACCCAGCTGGCCCCTGGTGGTGGACACTTACGTGGCTCTCTCTCTAGCTGTGACAAAGGGCTGCGGGGACTGCCTGGTCACACAGCACATGTGACTGCAGATAGGGCCCTGCAGTGGTGTTGGCTGGGGCAGAGGCTGTGTGCCCTTGAGGTTGTGTCCACAGTGCCCAACAGACCTTGGGGACAGGTTATCAGTCTGCACGCTCGTCACCGGGCATTTGCTGTCGGGGCCTTCCGCAGCCTGAGCTTTTGTTTTTACACTTTTTTTTTGTTGAGTTTTAATTCTGACTGATTTCTCAGTTTGAGGACTGTTGCTGAAAAAGACTAAATGTATTGTCAGAAAATGTGTCCCATGTTAATGGTGCTGGAGCGAGATTTTGCGTTTGTCCCTGTGGAAGGTGTCCCTTTAACACCTCTGGTGGTGACCTGCTGGTGTGTCCTCAGGTGGAAGGAAGCTGTCACTGCCCGGAAGAAGCTAAGGCGTCAGATGCGGGCCTTCCCGGCTGCGCCCTGCTGCGTGGACACAAAGGATCAGCTGAGAGCATTGGCACCCAGTGCGGAGTGTCCCATTGCCAAGGAGAACCTGGCCAGGGGTTTCCTGCACCTGGGCCACGCGGGGAAAGTGGGCATCTCCTGCACCAGGTCAGTGCTCAGCTTTCCGCGTGTGTGGAGGGACCTGGGTGGCGTCAGTGCGAAGATGGCCATGGGCTGGACCTTTGCGGGCCACCTGCCCGCCGCGCCACCCACGTCCTGCTCCGCCTGCTGTCATGCCTGTGCCTGCCCTCTGAAACACTCAGGTACTGCTCAGCGGATTTGGTTGGAATCCCCCGTTTCTCCCCTGGTCCTCCTGGCTTAAAGACACACCATGTCCACTCTCAAAAGTGGGGCCAGAGGTCCCTGTGGCCTCGCCCCACTCCGCGCTCTCTGCTTCGGGGTCCTGCATGTCTGTCGTTCCTGCTGCCGCCTCCCTCACACCGGCCCCCCGTCTCCCACAGCAGCATTTCAGTGACTGCACCGCCCTCCCGCGTACTGTCCCCTCCCACTGGCCTCCGCCCTTGTCCCCTTGGGCCTGGCCCTCCCCTCACCTTGAGCATGTCTGGCTCCTTGGGGCCCTGCCCACGCTTTTGCTTGAGCTCTCCAATGCCGCCCTTCAGGGCTTGGCCTCCTCCTGAATTCAGGCCATGCCAGTGTCACCTCTTGAGAGGGTCCTTCCAGTGGGGGGCCGGCAGAAGGCGACGGCGGGGTCTCAGCAGTGGCTCTCTGGGCCTCGTGGCATGTCTCGTCCTCCCAAGCTGTCCCGGGACGCTCTCTCTGAAATGCACCTCCAGCGCACTGGCCGGCTGCCTGGGCCCCCGGGGCTGGCTTTATCCGGAGGCGGGGTGGGCGGCGGCGTGTGCTGCTCTGCGCGCTCTGTGCTCAGGGCGTACAGGCTTCTCCGGCCGGCAGCGCTGGCGCTGGCCTGCTCTCCTGCGGTCGCGGCTGCTTCGGCCCCGGCCCCCACGCTGCCCACCCCTCTGCCCTCCCCCCCGCGCCCTCGTGGTGCCCCTCCCGCTGGCGGCGCCCCGGCGCGTCTCCAGCCCGGCCCCTTCCCTGCTTCCAGACCCCTGACCCCCATGCCCAGCTCAGTGTCGGAAGCGAATCTTCCCAGAGCTCCGCCATGCCGCTGTGCTGCCGGCCTGTGTGCCGGCCTCCGCCCTTGACCCTGCGCCCGGGTGTCGCCACCACAGCACGTCAAGTCGCCTCACGCGTCTAGTTGGCGTCCCTGTGCTGCCCCTGTCCTTTCACGGGCCCTCCCCCAACTCCACAGCCGTTTCCCCTGCTCGCCTCTCCCTGTGCTTATTCCCTACACATGAGGCCCACTTCTGCCCTGGCAAGGCCACCCCTGCCTTCCCCCAGAAATTATCGTTTTATCTTGGCAAGGCCACCCCTGCCCTCTCCCCCAGGAACTGTCATTCTATCTTGGCAAGGCCACCCCTGCCTTCCTCCAGGAACTGTCCCACTGCCCTTATTTGCTTCAGGCCTCTGCTCATGCACCCCCTTCTCTGACCCCCATGTGAGGCTCACACACCTGCCATGCTGTGCCCTGACAGCATGCTCTCAAAAGCAGGCATTTGTCTCTTCCTGCTGCTACCCATGACTGGCACACGCACATCACTGCCTGTCTGTGCAAGGAACAGGCCCCCTGGCTAACTCGCTTCTTTAGCAGAAAAGGTTTTCCTGGTCTCCTGAGTATTTCCCGCCTGGACACGTCCCTCCATGTCAGTAGATGTGTGTCCGGTCCCTCCAGTGGCGCCGAGCTGGCCTCACATACTCAGCGTCACTGTCCCTTGCGCAGGTTACAGTGGCTCAGGAGCTGGGCTGCACACCAGATGAAGGTCCAGCACTTCCACCAGCGGCTGCTGAGGTCAGTATGCCCATGTGCACTCGTGCATGCTGCCCGCCCGAGGCGCGCTGCCCGCTGAGCTGCCCTGCTCTGTCCCTGCAGTGACGCGGCGTGGGCGCCCCTGGACTTGCCGCACCTCGTGGCCAAGCACCTCCCAGATGGGCAGGAGCATGTGTTCTGGAAGCTGGGACTGCTGCTGCCCGGTGACGGCGATGGAGGAGAGCTGTCCCCAGGGAGTCCTGGCAGGTCAGGGTGGGTCCCCTCTGGGAGTCTGACACTGAGACCTGGGGTGGGTGTGGAGCCAGCGAGTGGGCTGCAGCCATGTGACACACGGGCAGGGGTCCTCATGCACCTGCCCATGCATCATGCACCATGTCCTCATGGGAACTCGGCCATGGGGCTTGCACTCTGTTTTGTTTGAGATTTGAAGTTGACACGTCAGGTTCTTAACATGTTAATTCTGTAAACTTGGCAGTAGTCTTTGTCCACAAGCATTTAAGAGAGGATTGTTATTTAAAGCTATGCCAGATGTATTGATCAGAGCCCACTTCATTTTAGAATCTTGGGGAAGACAATTTCCAGTTTGTCTGCTGTAGTTCCATTTTTTTTTCCCCGTAGGAAGGCACTCTGGCCTTTTTAAAAAGAAAGCTAAAGGGCCAGCCGAGTGGCGCTGTGGTTAAGCGCTGGCTTCGGAAGCCAGCGGCCCCGGTTCGGGTCCCACATAGGAGGGCCAGTGACACTGCCCTCAAAAAAAAAAACAAAACAAAAAAAAACTAAAAAATTGACACGCATTATCTCATGTAACCCAATTGTTTCCAGAAACCATACTTTTTTTTTTTTTTTTTTTTTTATTGGGGAATCGGGGAAGGGGAACAGACAAGTTGCTGTCTTTTTGTTCTTCAGTTTAGTTGCGGAGGATGTTGCTTCATTGTTGGTATCGTCATTGCACTCTTCCTGGATGAGGCAGATCGGTCGCTGGCCTCTGGATGTCGCTCACCGCGGCTATTGGCAGCTCACTCTTGGCTGCCAGCCGCTCACGCTGGCTGCGGGCCACTCACTGTAGCCTATGGCAGCCCACTGCAGCAGGGGCTGCAGCTCACACCATCACCGGGGCTCGCACAGCCCAGCTCCAGGTGGAGCTGTTGTTAGCTGTAGAGGGCAGTGTCACTGGCCCTCATGTGGGGTCCGAACCAGGGCCGCTGGCATCCCAAAACCAGCGCTTAACCAATGCGCCACTCGGCCGGCCCACCATACTTTTTTTAAAAAAAAATTTTATTGGGGAATTAACATTGGGGAACAGCATTGGGGAACTGGGGAAGGGGAACAGACAAGTTACTGTCCTTTTGTTCTTCAGTCTAGTTGTGGAGGATGTTGCTTCACTGGTATTGTGATCATTGCGCTCTTCCCGGGTGAGGCAGATCGGTTGCCAGCCTCTGGATGGCCGCTCACAGCAGCTATTGGCAGCTCACGCTGGCTGCCGGCCACTCACTGTAGCTCACGGCAGCCCACTGCAGCAGGGGCTGCAGCTATGCTATTGCCTGCGACTCACAGTAGCCCAGCTCCAAGTGGAGCTGTTGTTCACCATCTTAGCTGTAGAGGGCAGTGTCACTGGCCCTCATATATGTAGGATCCGAACCAGGGCCCTGCTGCTCAGAGCTGGCATCCCAAGTCAACTCTTAACCAACGCGCCATTCGACCAGCCCCAGAAACGGTACTTTTAAAGCAACTACAAAGTATGTTACCTTGTTTTTTAGCTGAGCCATCCTGCCACCTGTTGGCAGCTCAGCGGCAGCTCAGCTCGGGCTGGCATCGAACTGCTGTTGCTCAGAGCTCAGCTCGCACTCTTGAGCGAGCTCTTAACTAACTGAGCCACTCGGCCGGCCCTTAAAACATGTTACTTTTCTTAACATCTTTGCTAAGATGTAATTCATATATCATAAATTTCACCCACTTGAAGTACCCATTTCACTGGTTTTTAGTATATTCACAGAGTTGTACAACTATCACCACTATCTAACTCCAGAACATTTGTTCAATTAAAAAGAAGCCCCACAGCTGCCTGCGTCCCTCTCCACCTCCCCCCCCCCCACGACCTTGGCAGCCACTCCTCTGCTTTCTGTGTCTGCGTTGGACCATTGGGGCAGGTGTCGCATGTATGACTGGCACCCCCCACTCAGCGTAAACATTTTCTAGGTTCATGTCTGCCGCAGGGAAGTACCAGTCCTTCCTTCACTGTCAGTTTGTGCCGAGGGATGAGTTTCCCAGTTGGTATGCTCTTCAGTTGATGGGTAGCTGGTCTGTGGCCCCTTTTTGGCTGTTGTGAATAGTGCCGCTGTGCACACGTGTGTGCAGTGTTCAGGTGGACAGATGCTGGCCGTTCTCTTGGTGATGCGCTTAGGAGTGGGGTAGTTAGGTTGTTCGGTAACTGTGTATTTTGCAAAATTGGCCAGACTTTTCCTCAGTGGCTGCACCATTTTACATTCCTGTTGGCAATGTCTGAGGGTGTGACAGTCCCTAAATACATTACATTTTAAGCAGGAACACAGGCAGGCTAAGGAAAAAGAAAGTCATAGAGCTTGCCTCATAAGAAGCTGAGCAAAGGTGGGTTGTGGTGTTTTAAAAGTACTGTTTCTTAAAACAAGTGTCTTCTGATTTGGTAATTTCATTAGGAAACATGTCCCAAGAATCCTTATGGTCTCAGTCATGAGAAATCTGATTCTGTTAAAGATGTGTGTTTGAAACTTGAAGGGCCTTTTTGTTACTCTGAATCTTTGCTTAATGCGTTAGAGTCTTACATCACATCAGTCCCATGAGACCCTCTCCTCTGATGCTGGTAAGGAACCCGGAAGAGTCCTGTCCAGGTCCACTTCCCAGGAAGATTTGTTTCTGGACCTACACCTGTGTGATACTTCTCTTCCTAACTTTCCAGAAAGTCTTTATAGTTCCTGCTTAGAATTAGATGCTTCTTGAAGTGCTCTTCTTTTATTCACAGAATTCTAGCAAACTGGTTGAAAGTCAAGTTCATGGGAGGTGATGACTTGGATGACACATGCAGCAGTGCTGGTGGGATGCAGACCCTCGTGCTCTGCAACGCGCTCAGCAACAAAGAGAGCCAGATCGTGTCTGTCAACGTGTGTGTAAAGGTGAGTGACAGGCACTCTGTGTTGACTCCTGTGACTTCCGTATTCCCACTCACCCCAGACGCCACTGGGATCACGTAAGTTCCTGAAGAAAGTGGGAGGCTCCTTGTGTGTAGTGTGAGGTGCCAGCAGCGCTGTGAGCCTTCAGGGTCTCTGGTCACAGAGCACCGTGAGACAGCTCAGGGTCAGCCTGCCGAAGGCATAGGTGCTCGTGCTGTTCACGCGTCACTCAGAGCCCTGAGCTCTGGATTTGCCTCTGGTGATGAACCCGAGAGAGGACAGGGCGTTGCACGGGGCTCGCGTGGGCGGACACCGTGTTCAGACAGCTTCCCGGCTCCTCGGGTGTTAGCAGAGGACTGCGCTTTTCCCTGAACTGGGCCCCAGCACCTGTCTAGGTCCAGTATCGGACACTCCAGGTCAGTTTCTGCTTTCCATTCGGGTTGTTCTCAGGGTTCCTTTAAAGGCTCTAATTTTTAGTCTCTAGATGTTCATATGACACTGCCCCCAAGTGGTTTCCTGAGAGGTTTTTGTTTAACGAGAACCCGTTTCCTCATTAGAATCCAACCTGCATAACGGATTTTAGGTGTCAGTGTGAGTGTCCCAGAGCCAGACCAGATGTGTCTGTTCTTTACTTGGAAACGAGCAGCGCAGGGCGGAAGGCGTGGCCTTCAGTCCTGACGGACGGGCGCCCCACGTGTGCTGAGGGCTGCCCAGCCTGGCCCTGCAGCTGGGTGGGAGGGCGCTCCCCAGGGCTTCGCTTGGGGCTGTGCTGCTCAGCTCTCGGCTCTCCCTCTCCAGGCCACCCCACGGCATGGCCCGGTCACCGGCCCGTGACACGCCAGCCACGTCCCTCTGTCCTTGGAACCGCTTCATATTGAAGTTTGGCTGTAGGCATTTTGTTTCTTTCGTTTTACCATTTATTGTGTTGTGTAAATGGAGGAGAAACATGTATGAAACTTTATTTATTTATTTATTTTGAGGGCAGCGTCACTGGCCCTCATATGTGGGACCCAAACCGGGGCCGCTGGCGTCCCAAGCCAGCGCTTAACCCCCGCGCCACTCAGCCGGCCCTATATGAAACTTTAAATACAAGAAAATATGAAGGAAGAACGAGACGTGAGAGCCACGCACGCTCTCCCACTCGGAGATCACAGCCAGTCCCGCCTGGGTGCACATTCTTCCCCTTTCTCCTGGGATTAGTCAGACTTCACCCACTGGACAGCTTTTGTTGTTCCTTTACTGAGATTTTTAATCAAAGTGGCACTGACACGTAGTTGAAAAGTCAGCTAGCACCCGGGATTGCAAGTGAGAACCAGTAGCCCTGCACCTCCGGGCCCGCCCCCAGGGCTTAGGCCCCTGTCTTCACGTCACGTCGCGTCACGTGTGTTCACTGCTGACTCTGTTGATCGCTGTCCATGTTCTCCCCTGATTTCCCCCGGAAGTGGGTGTTCCGCTTACTCATTACTACGCAACAACGCCCCCAGCTTAGCAGCTTCAGATAACGAGCGTTTCTGGTGTCTGGGGGTCAGCATCCCGGGGGGCTCAGCCGGGTTCTCCGGCTCAGCGTTTCTCACCAGGTGGAAATCAGTGGGTCACCCAGGGTGCTGGTCTCATCTGACAACTCAGCTGGGGGAGAGTCCGCTCCCAGGCTCCTCGTGTTTGTGGGCAGAGTTCACTTCCTTGTGGGCTGTGGCCAGAGGCCTCCTTGGTTCCCTGCCATGTGGGTCTCTGCAGGCGGTTCACAGATGGCGGCTTTTATCAGCTATGCCATCTAATCTTAGAAGTGACATCCTGCCACTTGGTTGTGTCTTTTATTTATTTTTTTTAAATTTTATTTATTTATTTTTTAGAGGGCAGTGTCACTGGCCCTCATATGTGGGATCCGAACCAGGGCCGCTGGCTTCCCAAGCCAGGTCTAACCACCGTGCCACTCAGCGGGCCGTGTTGTGTCTTTTAGAAGTGAGTCACTTGGCCCAGCCCACACTCAGGGTGGGACTGGGAGGTGGGGTTGTGGCCATCTGGGAAAGCCATGCCCTCTCACACCACACTCCGCCTTAGCCCTCCCACCTCCTGGGGTGGTTCCCTCAGCCCTTTATGTTACCTCTTAGTGGGGTTGCGTTTGGCTGGCTGTGTGGCCGCTGTTTTCCCAGAACCAGCAAGTGTTCTGTGACCACATGCCTCCATTCTCTCTGGGCGATAGTTGTCTTTTTTCACTGATGTAGCCTTTGCTGTATCTCAGTTTGCACTCCAGTGTGCCACCAGACGGGCTGCGTGTGTCCCTGTGGGCTTTTCCACAGGCCCTCACTGCCCCTTATCTTTGCTTCTGAGCAAGTGCCATCCTCTGAGCTGATAGCAAGTCCCCTACTGGGAGGGTCCTGCTGCCCACCCATAATTGTAAAGTCGGGCAAACTCTTTGTGTCTTGGTGCCACCTGTGGATGGGTACTCTTAACTATTATCCCCACTTTACCGATGAGGAAACAGGCTCTGAGAACTTAAAGTGCCCTGGGCCACATGACTCTGCCTGGCTTACGACAGGCCTGACGTGGTCAGGGGCTGCTCAGCGCTGCCATGGACAGAGCGGCAACGCCTCGTCTCTCATCTGATGGAGCTCGTCTTCCGGTGTCTGCCAGAGAAAGGGGTGCAGCAGGAGGAGTGTCCCACGTCCTTGCGTCCTGCATGTGTCACCCCCACACGGCTCCACACTGTGGCCGGGGCAGGATCTATGGGCTGGGCGTTCCTTTGCTTCCAGTTTGGCTCCACTGTCACCTGGCATCCAGCGTCACTGCTGGGACTTCCTCTGTGGCCTGGCTTTGTCACCTGTGAAGGCTGCCCTCTGTCCCAGGGTTCTGGAAACCCACCTTGTGTGCCGGTGCCGGCGCCTCACTCTCGTCGTGCGGGGCGGGGCGGGCCCCGCAGGCTGGAGACTTGTTTCGCTTCTGGGATGTTTTTGCTTCTTTGCGACACGTGCTTTCCTTCCCGTTTTTCTGTTCTTGAACCCCTATCAGACAGGTGTTGGTTCTAATCAGCTGATCCTCTGAGCGCCTCATCCTTCCTGTCCTGTTTTCTATCTTATTGTTTATGCCGTGTTCTGGGAGATTTCTCTGACTTTATGTTCCAGATGTTCTGCTGCGTTTTTTATTCCATTCATACGATTCATTTTCTTGTTCTAGCCTTGACTTCTTCATATCATCTTGTGACTGGTTTTGGAGGCATCTTATCTCCCTGAGGAAATCAGGATTTTTGAGATCTAAGTTTTCTTATGTTCTGTGCATTATGTATTTCCTGTGGGTTTCTTGTTCTCTGTACTAGTTCTGTTATGTTGCAGGCTCTCCTCAGACACCTTACCTGAGTCTGTGTGCCACACCTGAGTGAGGCCCGGAAGAGCTGGCCCCAAGCTGTGTGCGTGGGCTGGGGCGTAGGGTCACTGAATGACAAACCATCCTTTCGGGGGGCACCTCCAAATGTCAGCATCTGGGTGTCTGTGCCCTGGGCTGTTGGTTTGCTCTGGACGGGACTTGTCTCCTCAGGCAGCCACTGGTGCTCGCAGGGTAAGGTGGGGAATGCCAAGTGCCTCCACTGTGCTCACGGATGCCCGTGTCTGGTTCCTCTCAGGATGGGGCTGTCCCCTGCCTAGGGGACAGATAGCCTTGCTATCTACAATCAGAGGCTGCCTGCAGGTGGGTGGACGACCTGTGGGCCATTGCTCTGTGTGTGACTTGTCCCCCTGGGCTCTTGGTGCCACGAGGCCTGGGTGCTCTGGGCTTTTGTGGGCTCAGCCGGCCGGATTCCTTCTGCACCACATTTGCAGCCCCTCAGGTGTGGCTTCCTCTTCGCTCCCAAGCTAGTAGTTGTCCCGTCTCCATGCTGCTTTCCAGAAACGGGCTGGAATCCCTGCTGGTTTGCCGTGCCTTCGTATCACTGTGGGACCTGGTTTTGTTTCGTGTTAACACGAAAGGGTCACGCCCAAACACAGCTCTAGCTGGAGACTGAATTCCTGGCATTGGTTCCTGGCTCATGGAGGGGCTGGCCCGGTGAGGGGGGGTTTGGCTGTGCTGCCTCTGGGCTGATGTTCCCTGCCGATTTGCCATTCCAGGTGGCCCACGGTGCCCTCAGCGACAGGGACCTGGACACTGTGGAGACCCACAAGGAGCTCTTGGGCACCAGTGGGCTGGTGCTGCTGCTGGCCCCCCGAGCAAGGAGCGAGGGCGTGGCGGAGGAGGACACATACTGGCTGTCAGCGTTGCTGCAGCTCAAGCAGCTCCTGCAGGCCAAGCCCTTGTGGCCCGCGCTGCCACTTGCGGTTCTCGTACCCAGCCTGGACGGGGTCACCATGCAGCAGGAAGTGGAGGACGGTGGGTGAAGGCGTGGGCCGGGATCTGAGCATGTGCTGGCTGGGCGGGGTCAGGCGCAGAAGACGGGACAGCTGACCTCCCTCCATTTTCTCCAAGGTCTGATGCTCCGGGACTTGGTGTCAGCCAAGCTGATTTCAGATTATGTAGTCGTGCAGATTCCCGAGTCCGTTAACGACTTACAAGGCACAGACAAGGTAAGGGGCCCGGACCCAGGAGGCGCAGACGGTGAGGGGCCGACCTGAGACTGCTGTTCCCCGCTTGCTGTGTCTTGAACTTGGTGTGTGTTGCTGCTTGTGTTGTTAATTTTATTTTTGAAAGGTAACCTACAAATGTAAACAGAAATACAAATAAAAGATAAAATTTGCCCATAGCCCTGCTGTCTACAAAAAATATCAAATCGTTCATGTCATGTTTGTAGAGGTTTTATCGTTACAGATTTAAAATGTGACCTTCCCAGGGCCGGCCGAGGGGCGCGGTGGTGAAGCGCTGGCCTGGGACGCCAGCGGCCCCGGTTCCGTCCCACATGTGAGGGCCAGTGACACTGCCCTCAAAGATAAATAAATAAATAAAATGTGACCTTTCCTGTGTTCCATCAGGAGGTCAGACATACAAGCTATTTTTGTAGTGTGCTTGTCCTTAGAACAGATTAAGAAATAACGTATCAGAAATTTCCCTAAAAAAGGAAGTTGGTGTTGACAATTGAGGGAAAGGAGTGCCAGGAATTAAGGCAAAAGTAGCCGTAGAAAGAAACATAGCTACAGGTCACGAGCGCGTCCCGGCACACGGGAGGCTGTTGGCCCGTCCCAGAACCCTGTCTGTGTGTCGGGGCAGCGTGGGACTCGGAGACCCTCTTCCAGGGTTCCCTCTGTGTGGGTCCCCAGGGCCCTAGGAGGTCAGACTCCACTGCAGCAGGCGCTGTGGTGGCGGCTGTGAGTGGGGCCCTTCGGGGCGCCTTCTGCGGGGCAGCGCGACTTGTCTGACGGAGTCTCCCCCTGCAGGTTTCGCAGGCCGTGCAGTGGCTGGTCTCCCGCTGCCCCTGTGCCCCTGACCTCGGCTACCAGACCCTCATCCAGTACGTGGAAGATGGGGTTGGCCGTGAGTTCAGTGGCCGGTTTTTCCATGACCGAAGAGAGAGGCGGCTGGGAGGCCTGGCCTCGCAGGAGCCCGGCGCCATCATCGAGCTGTTCAACAGCGTGCTGCACTTCCTGGCCTCTGCCGTGTCCTCCGAGCAGCTCTGCGACCTGTCCTGGCCTGTCGCCGAGTTCGCTGAGGCTGGAGGCAGCCGGCTGCTTCCTCACCGGCACTGGAACGCCCCGGAGCACCTGGCCTGGCTGAAGCAGGCTGTGCTGGGCTTCCAGCTCCCGCAGATGGACCTGCCACCCGCGGGGGGTGCGTGCTGGTACCGAGGGCAGGGCGAGGACTGCAGTGACAGTCCAGAAGGCGCCGTGCACCGGCCGGAGGGTTTGCCGTCTGCCACTCGGCCCCGTCCGCTCACCACACCTGCCTTTGGGATTTCGAGTCAGAATGAGGGTTTGGTGGAGGGACAGGAAGCCCGGGTGTCCACACAGCCCCCAGAGGAAGGAGGTGGCGGTGCTGGGGCAGCCCTGTTCCCCAGGCCTGGGGTTTCTAGGGCCGGCCGAGTGTCGCTCTGGGGCCATAGCACTTGGCTCTCGTAGTCAGAGAATCTCCGTGCAATGGCTGGCTGTGCTGAAGCCTCTGGGCTGTTCTGGTGCAGACTCCCGGGCCCAGGGCTGGGCACGGGGCCGCCCCTTCCCTTACGGAGGCCGCGAGGAGGGAAGGGGGCCGTTGGCTGCTGCAGCGGCACAGCACGTGGCCCCGGCAGGGCCATTGTCCTTCGGGCTGCAGAGAACAGGCCTCAGGCGCCCTCCTGAGTTTCTGACCGCACGTGCATCACTGAGGAGCCCAGAGGCAAGCAGTGCGCACCGCATGCCTCTGTGTAGGCCCATCGGTCTCCCCAGGGGAGCCCAGAGCCCACGTCCAGCCTGCCCTGGGTGCTGGGCCTGCCCAGGCAGAATCCCTAGGGGCCCTTCATTGTGAGTTAGGTTCGGAGAGGCCGCATCCCTTGAGCGGGGCATGGGGAGGGGGGAGATGCTGCTTCCCCAGCAGCTGTGGGTCCATTCACGTGGGTTCCAGAGCAGATGTCTCAGCCCCACGGCGACCTGTTAGGTTAACGCAGAGTGGACTGTTCTGTGGACACGCCCACTTGTACTGTGGTCAAGCCCTGCAGCTCATGAGGTGCTTTCTTTCCAGCTCCCTGGCTTCCCGTGTGCTCCATGATCACCCAGTATGCCTCCCAGATACCCAGCTGCCACCAGACGCAGCCTGTCCTCCAGTGCCAGGTGCGGCATCTGCTCGGAAGAGCCCACGGCAGGTGGAAGAGCAGAAGCCCCCCCCTGGGGCGCGGGGCTGGGCCCTCGGTTGCCGAGATCCCGTGGGACGACATCATTGCTTTGTGCGTCCACCACAAGCTGAGGGACTGGACACCACCCCGGCTCCCTGTCACGTCAGGTAGTGAACACTTAGCACGGTGGGGCCGCTTCCCCGGGAGACTTCACTGGGCCAGTTCAGCAAAGGGAGACGTTTACTTGGGGTTGGTTCTTTCCTGTGGGTCACCGCCCTCCCTTTCCTTAGGACTCCCTTTTCAAGCCAGTGACTTCCAGGTGACTCGTAAACATTGGGGAGAACCGAGACGGATCTAAGAGAGCCTGGACTCCCCCTGGGCTGGCTAAGTCAGAGGGAATTCTGCAGCTCTGGGCAGCCTGCGGCTTTGCAGCCTGAGGTGTGGCCCTGAGCCTCTGGGCCTGGAAGGGCTCAGGGGCCCCGGCAGCAAATTTGGCTCCAATGGGAGTGAAATAATGTGTGACTTCAGTCCGTAGGGCTTGTCCTTAAATCAGGGAGTTTGAACAAATGTCAACTGGTTACCTGTTGCTTTTGTGATATTAATTTCTCTTGTTTTTTGTATTGTTTTCTCAGAAGCACTGAGTGAAGATGGCCAGATATGTGTATATTTTTTTAAAGAACATTTGAAAAACTACGCTGCTCCTTTATCATGGGAACAAGCCAGAGTGCAGACACAGAGGCAGCTCCAGCTGACTCAGGGACGGTAAGATCTGTGCTGATGCGTGTTTCTGTCGCCCCCACAACCATCCACGAGAACAGACCATGGTGTTCCCCTCCAGAGTGCACAGATAGATCCCTGTCCTGTTCTCAGAGCCCCGCCCACTGTGGGCAAGTTCTGACAGATACTCGAGGGACAGATGATTCCCACGTAGCACAAACTCCCTGAGCAGAGAAAAGCAAACAGGCATGTCCCTTCATTCATCAGATGACCTTCCCCCTAAAATCATAGCATAACCAGAGACCACAGACACACAGAGTTGACATCTCCTCTCACTGACAAACCTGGTTCAAAAATACTGAATAAAATGTTGGCACATGCAATCTTGAGTACATAAGAAAATTCACAAGAGGCTTTATCCCAGGTGAACACTGCAGACAGTAGACACCTGTGTGTGTAATTGGTGCTGTAACAGAAAAATATGTGATTATTTAGTAGGTGTTGCAATGCTATTCTTAAAATGGATGCCCATTCCTGATAAAATTTCTTACCAAACTTGGGTAAAAACAAAACCTTAGCTTGATAAGGCTATCTACCATAAAACTGCCAAAAAGGCATCGTGCTTCTTGGTAAAACATTAGAAACACTGAAGTCAGAACCAGGCTGAGCTGCCCCTGGCGTCCTGCTGTTCACTGCTGTCCTGGAAACCTCACCCAGTGCAGGGACACAGCTGCATCTGCATCAAAAGGAAGGAGAAAGCATCATTTCTAGACAGTAAGACTGTCAGGACAAGATAATCAGCAGAGTTCAGGAAGGTGATCAGACACAGCTCGCTACAAGGTACAGAATCCTCGGAGAGGAGCTGACCGGGAGGGCACCAGCCCCGTCGGGGACTTGACGGTGCTGAGGCGCAAAGAAAACTTGACCAAGTGAGGGCCGGGCTGCCTTGAGGAAAGGACACAGTGCTCTAACCGTGTCAGTTCTCAGACGGTGCAGTCAGCATTTCTCATGAAAACCCAACAGGATTTCCCCCGTGGTTCGACAAGTTAATGCTGAATCTCACCAGGATGAGAAAAATATGCAGCAATTGCTGAGAGCATTTTGAGTAAGAACAACGAGGAAGGGGTCTGCCTAGCAGCACAACACAATAGTAAAGTGACAGTGGGCAAATAGGCCAGAATGGAAAGTCCAGCACAGAACCACATGTGACACGAAGACCATGCCACGTGAGAGCGCTGGGTGGGAGCGGGCAGAGCAGGCCAGCTCCCCGCGCCACTGTCTGCCAGCCTAGTTCCAGATGGACGTACCCGCTAAAGAGCGGCCTTGCTGACAGTGGGGGCGACACAGAAGCTGTGGACAGCCCTGGGACTGGAAGCAGGGAGCGGCAGCACCTGGGTGGGAAGTCCCCGGAGGCCTGCACCCCCACTCGCCTTGGCCAGGAGCCCTTTCTCCCCTTTCCTGACCATAAGCGTTTCAAAACGTGTACTTCCAGCTTGGCGATGAAGCCTTCGCATCCTCCTGCCGGCAAGTTTCCCACTCCGTCGTCGCTTCATGGGCACCGCAGCGGGAAGAGGAGCGGGGAGCGAGGCCCAGAGGGGCGGGCGCCCAGCGCGGAGCGGCTGATGTGCGGCGCCTCTGCCCAGGAGCTCCTGGCCCAGCGCCTGTCCCGCCGGCTGCTGCTGGAGCGAGAGGACAGCGAGAGGTGCGCGCTGCGCCTCCGGCTCCCGGCGCCCGCCTGGCCACTGCGTGCTGGAAAGCCGGTCTTGCGGCGTCGCTCCCTGTCGTGGCCGTGCCCCGCTGCAGTCACCACCCCTTTACTGCAGCCTCACAGCAGTGCTCCAGCCTCGCGCAGCCTTTCCTGCAGCCCCTCCGCTGTGTCCGCTCTGGGTGTGCCCCGCGGGCTGACCAGGAACCCCATCCCCAGCCGTGACCGGTGCCCCTTAGGCCCTCTCCTGCCCCGCGGGCCGCGCCCAGCTCACCCCTGCTGGTTCTTCCTCTTCCCCGCGCTCCCCCCCTCTGGACCTCTCCTCTAACATCTGTACCCACTTCCCAGTGATTTCATGCAGTTTCATGGATTTTAAAAGAACACCAATATTGGGCCAGCCGAGTGGCGCGGTGGTTGAGCTCTGGCTTGGGAAGCCAGCGCCCCCGGTTCGGGTCCCACATATGAGGGCCAGTGACACTGCCCTCAAAAAAAATAAGTAAATAACACCAATATTCCAGCAACCCCAAGTATGTAGGTCAGACCCTGGGTTTTCTCCGGACTTCAGCAGACCACTGCTTTCTTGCCTCCTATCCCCACGCTAACATCGCAGCCCCATCCCTGACTGTCCCCCAGCCAGCCCTGCCCACCGCGGGCCTCTCATTTGAAGGCTGCCCAGGCCAGTGCCTGGGAATCAGCCGTCCACATCTGGTCCATCCACAGACCCCTCCCTGGGCTCTCCTCAGAATATGTCCAGAATTAGCCATTTCTGCAGCAGGCGGCTCTGCAGACCCAGAGAGCCTCTCAAGTGAGACTCCTTGGCTCACAGCCTGCCGGTGGCTTCCTCCCCGCCCCAAACCCAAGGCCCGACGTGACCCCATCTCCTTTCTGACCTCTCCTCCTTCCTTCAACACTCTGGGCCTCTGCGTTAGAGGTTCCTTTGGCCTGGGGTTCCGCAGCCACGCGTGTCCCGGGCTCACCCGCTGCTCCAGTGTGCGCCCATTGAGGCCCCCCGTGCCCATCTCTCCTCTGTCGTCTTCCTCTGGCCACATTGCCCAGGTCCACTCCCTCGCCGACACGTGAGCTGTCGGGGCCTGAGGCTTGTCCTTGCAGTGCTGTGCCGCTGGTACCTGGGATGGTGCCTCGTGTGGGGTGGGGGCTTCAGAAACCTGCCGGAAGAGCAAGTGCGCGAGTCCTGGTTTCTGAAAGCAGACTTTCGTAGGTCTGTCCCACGTAAGAGTTTGAATCAGATTGTCTGTCTTGAAAAGACAGTTGTTTCGAGAGTGCAGCTCTAGGGTGTGTTAGGTGGCAGTGGGGTGTGATTTGGAGTTCATTTTAAACTGTAAGCAGCAAGCCACACCTCTGGTGGGATCTAGCAAGAGAGAAGCACTCACTCTCGACACTAAAATCAGAAATAAGCCAGATAAATGAAGCACAGGAGAGAAAGACAGGTAGTGTTTTAAGTGTTCAGGTCAAAGCGGTTTTTTTGGTAAATGCCACCTTCCTCATGAAGTGCAACCTAAGTCAGGGTTAAGATCAGAGAAGATACTGCACTTCTTAAAGGACATTTCTGCTCCTCAGCGGATGGCATGACTCGCTCTCCCCTTAGTGGAAAGCAAAGCTTTAAACAGGTCCCAGCGTCTCCGGGGGACGTGACTGACGGTGCTGCGGCCCGGTGTTTCAGGTTTGACCACCAGCTGCAGCAGTGCTTGTCTGAAGACACGGGACGGCGTGCGGACGAGCCTCCCCTCCCCCTCTGCCTGCCCCAGACTCTGGTGTCCGCGCCCCAGACCCTCGCTCCTGTGACAAAGACCTCTGCAGCGCCCAGCCCGCAGGCGAGGGCATCTGTCCAGGTACAGACAGTGGCTGGGGAAAAGGAACGCCTTGATTCCTTGTGTGATGTTATGACCAAGAAATGACTAGCTTGAAGTAGATCTTCCGTTAGACTTACCCTGTCAGTGGTGCAGGAGCCAGCGTCTCCGCTTGTGGAAGGAACAAGGGGGCCGACACGTGTGTAACTTCTCACTGTGCTCCTGCCCGTGCCTGGGGCTGGCGATGGCGAGCCGTGGCATCAGCCACACCTCCCTTTCCGGGGTGCCCTTTCCCTGGGAAGGGTCAGCGCGCAGGAGTCAAGGGCTTCACCCACATGGGTCCAGCTGGCGTGTGGAGTGCTGCTTTTCTGACCTGACTTGCTCTAAAGCTCACCATCCTTTCCTTCAATGGCACCAGAAGCCAAACCAGAGCTTTAGTCACAGATACTCAATGCTGGACTGGCATTAGGAAGCCCTCCAATAGGGGAGAAAAGCAAATTCAGGTGGTATTCTTTTCATTTGGCAGATGCCTTAAAAATATTTGTACCCTTGGGCTGGACGAGTGGCGCGGCGGTTAAGCGCTGGCTTGTGAAGCCGGCGGCCCTCGTTCGGGTCCCACATATGAGGGCCAGTGACACTGCCCTCAAAAAAAAAAAAAAAATTTGTACCCTTTAACTTACCAATTTTGCCCTAAAGAAATTACTGTATGTGCAAAAATTAATGCCTTTTTATTCACTAGCATTAGTTGTACTGGATAAAAGGGTAAACAAGCTGCATATCCAGAGATGGGCGTCTGGTTAAGCAGTTACATGGAATCGCTCGTAGCCTCTGACAGTGACAATGTATAGAAACGACCGGCACTGGAACCAGAGGAGAGACTTCCCATGTGCAGATGCCCCAGCCGGGTGTGTGCTGGAAGAGGCTGCAAGGGCATCTGCGAGGCCACGAGGGGCCCTGTCGGGGCCCAGCACGCCCCTGATGAGATGTCTCATGAGCCAGTCTGGTGCCTTTGGAGAGAATATATGTTGGTTTATAGACATCCCGAAGCTATTTTTAGTTTTGTTTTCACTCATAGAATGAAAAGAGAAGGGACCGAGTGCAGTTGTCAGAGGCAACAGGCACATCTCTGAGTGAACGGCTGCGGCACCTGGAAAGGCTGATCCAGACGTCCAGGGAAGAGGATGCAGCCTCTGAGCTCCGTCTCTCGGTGCTGCTGGATATGGTGGACATCTGAGCTGCGGACCCAGCCGGGGACCTCTATTCCAGATGCTTGGTGCACTGTTGGAAATGTGACTGCTGGTCACGCACATAACCATTTCGCTGTCTAACGAGGTCTGGCTGTTCCCTCCTTCGTGTGTCTTTGATCAGCTGTTTACATGGTCTCCTCCGACTGTCACCCACTAGCATGCTCTGAGGAAGCTTGCAGCTTGCATCTCTGTGTGTAACAAGTTGTGATTTGTTGTCTCCGCGAGGTTGCAGTCCAGAGGTGCCAGAGGTCAGTGCCACAGGGATGCCAGAGGCGCAGGCCGCCCAGCAGGCCCTGACAGCTCACGTGCAGGCCCGCGGGCGCACGCCTGAACTGGAAGCGGGGACGAGGGGACGAGGTGGGGCGAGAACACAATTCCTGGCGAGGTGTGTGGGGGGAGAGGACCTGAGGACGGATGAAAGCCCGCGGTGCCAAGTCAGGGACACGCCAGACAGGACACCCTTGCTGCCTTCGATTCTGAATGCTGTGGGAATCTGCTAGGCAGAGAGGTGACTGGGTTACATTTTCCTTTAAAAATGGCCTATGGGGAAGGCCAGCAACACAAGGCAGGAATCCTAAAGGGGGAGCTACAGTCGTCCAGGTGAACAGGGAAGGGACAGGCCCGAGTTTGCTAGCAGTCGGTGTGCGGAAAGCCACCTAGGGAAAGGCGCTCAGACGTGGGGGTGCTGAGTAGGACCACCAGTGTCAGGTCGGCGCCCAGCACCTCCCTACTGTGACCCTGCGTCCCCGAGTCTGCGAGAAGACCATCTCATGCCT
This sequence comes from Aselliscus stoliczkanus, assembly GCA_033961575.1. Taxonomy (NCBI): domain Eukaryota; kingdom Metazoa; phylum Chordata; class Mammalia; order Chiroptera; family Hipposideridae; genus Aselliscus; species Aselliscus stoliczkanus. Next base: position 377,672 of record CM066729.1, read on the forward strand.
TCTCATTCCCCAGACCTCCAGCACCCTTAGGTGTAGACCTTGCTTTGGATTTCACTGAGAAAACAAGCAAAGAACACAACTTCCTCCCCCGCCCCCATCCCCACCACATCTACCAGCCAATCCCCACTTTGTAGGATACACACGATCAACTCCTCTCGGGTTTCCTTCAGTGATCCACTTTGTGCTTACCAATAAAGACTTTCAAACAGTGCTATTGCTTAATTATCTGTTGATTTCCCACTGGAAGAGGAGGTGGCTCTTGGCAACTGTATCTCCCACACCTAATAGCTCCATTTCTTCTACTACTGGTCTCCCAAAAGCTTACTGTTGGCCGAAGTCCAATATGAGCCCTGTGTTGGTTTATGGTTACATCCCTTCTTGGTGTGATTTTCATTTTTCCTGGAGTCCGTTGCCTTGTTTCTTTATTTGCTTGGTTTTCTGTGTTCCTCTCGGTACACCTGGAACTCTCCACGCATCAGGTACCATCAGGTAATGTGCTAGCTTCACTTTCTCTTGGAGAAGACGGAAAGCTCCACCTTTGCCACGGCTCGGCCGTTCCCTCGACTCCCAGTCCTCTCCCTTTTCTGTGCTTTGCTTTCTCATTCAGACGGAGCCCATCTTCTCGCCCCTTGTGAGCGTGCCCATCTGAAGTGTCTTTATGTCTGCCCTCATATTTCATTCATTGTTTCAGTGGAAATAGTTTTAGATTGGAAATCATTCCTCTCTTGGTTTTTTGTTGCTGGAAGTTTTTAAGGTCACCTCTATGCCTGGTGTTCGCGAGCGTCTTAACACGCCCTCCCTCCCGTCCCCACAGTTTTTTGTACTGAGCACTCGGTAGTGCTTGTCCCCCATAGTTACTGCTGCGTCACAAACTACCGCAACCATAGTTTCAGTTGGGAAGGATTCAGCTGGGCAGTTTTCTCTTGGAGTCTTAGGCAGCTGCAGCCAGGTGTTGGCTGGGGTTGCAGGCATCTGAAGGCTTGACTAGGGCTGGACATCCAGGACAGTTCACTTAACCTGGCTGGCAGGTGATGTGGCACTGTTGGCTGGGTGATCAGCAGCAGCTTTTAGCCCAAGTGGCTATTTGTGACCTCACCATGTGGCTTGGCTTCCTCAAGTAAGGTGGCCTCAGGGTTGTCAGACTTCTTAGATGGCATCTCAGGACTCCAGGGGCAAGTGCTACAGTGAGCAAAATGCAAACCCAGCTTTGGAAAACTCATGCAGGATCATTTCCCACTGGTTACAAGCATCTGGTTACAGATTCAAGGGATGGGACATAGATCCCACTTTTCAATGGGAACAAATGTTAAGACAAAATAGAAAAGCATCTTTAGTAAACAATCTGCCTGGAACCACAAAAGACCCCGAATAGCCACAACAGTCTTGAGAAAGAACAAAGCTGTAGCCGTCACAGCCCCTGATTTCAGATTATGACAAAACTATAGTGATCACAACAGCATGGTACGGGCATAAAAACAGACATACAGATCATGGAGCAGAAGAGAGGGCCCCGAAATAAACCCACGCCTCTGGTCAATTAATCAACAAAGGAGGCAAGAACATATAGTGGGGTAAAGACAGTCTATTCAGTAAACGGTGCTGGGAATACCAGACAGATAACATGCAAAAAAAAAAAATGTTTTTACACCGTATACAAGAATAAACAAAATGGATGAAAGAATCTGAAACCATAAAACTAGAAGAAAACAGGCAGTAAATTCTCTGACATCACTCTTAGTAATATTTTTTTCTGATACATCTCCTTGGGCAAGGGAAACAAGAAAAAAATAAAGGACGACATCAAACAAAAGCTTTGCACGGTGAAGGAAACCATCAAAACAAAAAGACAACCTATTGATTGGGAGAACACATTTGCCAATGATACATCCGATAAAGGGGGAATATCCAATGTAAAGAGGACGTGGAGAAAAGGGAACTCGCATGCTGTTGGTGGGAATGCAAATTGGTGCAGCCACGATGGAAAACAGTATGGAGGGTCCTCAAAAAATTAAAAATAGAATAACCTGGGGCCGGCCAAGTGGCGCGTTGGTTAGGACTTGGCTTGGGACTTGGTTTGTTCGGATCCCACATGAGGGCCAGTGAGGCTGCCCTCTACAGCTAAGACGGGGAACAGCAGCTCCACCTGGAGCGGGGCTGCCGTGAGTCGCCGGCAACGGCCTAGGCTGCAGCCCCTGCTGCAGTGGCTGCCATAGGCTACAGTGAGTGGCCGGCAGCCAGCGTGAGCCACCATAAGCAGCTGTCCAATGACCGGCGACTGATCTGCCTCATCCGGGAAGAGCACAGTGATCATAATACCAACATGGGCCAGTGAAGCAACGTCCTCCACAGCTAGACTGAAGAACAAAGGACAGCAACTTGTCTGTTCCCCTTCCCTGATTCCCCAATAAAAAAACCTAAAAAAAAAAAATAGAACTACTTGTGACCCAGCCAACACCACTTCTAGATATTTATCTGAAGAAATTCAAAACACTAATTTGAAAAGACATATGCATCCCTATGGTCATTGCAGCATTATTTACAGCTAAGATATGGAAGCAACCCAAGTGCCTGCTCATCAATAGACGACTGGATAAAGGAGAAGTGGTGCATGTGTACAATGGGGCATTACTCGGCCGTAAAAAAGAATGAGATCTTATTTCATTAGCAACAACCTGGAAGGTGTTATGCTCAGTGAAATAAGTCAGACTGAGAAAGACAATTACTGTATGATTCCACTTATGTGGAATCTAAAAACCAAAAACCAACAAACAAAACAGAAACAGACTCTCAGATACAGAGAACAAACTGATGGTTGCCAGACAGGGGGTGGAGGGCTGGTGAAAAGGTGAAGGGAGTAAGAAGTACGAATTGGCAGTGATAAAAGTGAGCTGGCATTTTGTGATGCTTGACTATAGAGTTGGGAGGACTGGGTGCAGCTGGGCCTCTTGTTAACTCTGTGACCCTGACTCCGTGTTTAACTTCGTGATAGCTTCCGGGGAGAAGGGATGAATAAATAGAAAGAACCATCATGAAATAGCGCTGTCAGTTTCCCCCTGTGGGCTGCTGGCTGGAGTGTGGTGTCGGAGTCGTGCGAAGGCAGCTGGTAGGAGCCCCTGTACCACAGCAGTGCAGTTTCGCACCCTGCGGCGGTAGTTAGTTTGTTTCTTTTTTTTTCCCCTTCCTCCGAATAAACCCTTTTATTTTGTGCATCATTTTGGAGAGTTATTTTTGCCAGTCAACACTTTGAGGGCTCGTCCGGGATCCAGAGAGAAGCAGGACTCCAATGGCTTCTGACTGGTGAGCAAATCTATGGCTCCTGAATGAGCTGTTTGCTCGATTTTGCTCCCTGGCTTAGAAGCCTCGGGTGGGTTTCTCTCCTGGATCTCGAGCCAAAGGGCTTTTTTGGGGGGGTCTGGTGCTCTCCAGGTTTTATTCAGAATTTTTTTTTCTCAATTTTTTGTTCTTTTTTTATATGTTTTGTTGCTATGTGTGTAAATGCTTTAAGGCCTATATGAGTACTCATGCTTGGTGGCTTGCTTTCTTCAGAAAGCAGACTGTGATTTTAGACAAAAACTGGCCTTCGCCTAACATCCCTTTGGGGATAAGAGATTATTTCTACTGAAATTGGTCAGTTTAGCCGATGTTAGATCGTGCTGCCTCAGTGAAAAGTTAATGGAGTGAGAGTGGAGCAAACCAAAGAGTCCCAGTTTGCTTGAGCTGTGAACTGATTTTGGCCCAGCGCCAGCCAACCCGTACCTGAACTCCCTTAGAGTTGGTTATTCGCCTGGAACTGGCTTTTAGCCTTGGGCCTGGCTCTCAGTGATCAGACTGTTCCCGAGTGAGGCGAGCTGAAGACCTGCAGGTTATTCAAGTAGTAAATTGTTTTGGGCCCAGTGTTTAAAAATGGGCTCTCTGCTGTCCAAGCCTTCTAAAACTGTCCCTCCTACAGGGACACTGACTGAGCACATGCTCACAACCCACAGAGAATTTTTGTGCACATATTTAACTAAATGGGCAGGTCTGACTATGGATAATTATAAATATCAGTGGCCATGTTAGGGAACTTTTGAGATCCGCAAACTTGAATTTCTGAAAACTAGATTGTATAGTAACAGCGCTGAAACTAAGAAAGAGGAATGGAATGCCTATATGGAGTGGTGTATGGAGGCCTCTGAATAAGACTGTAAGTCTAAAGTTACCCTTTTAGAAAATACAGTCTCAGTGCTAACAGAGACTGTTAAAATTTTTAAAAGAAACCAAATGGCACCTGACACCTCGTGTCCCGCCTCCTGTACACCTCCCAGCGCCCCCCACTCCGCCTGTGTCTCAGACTCCTCGCCATCTTGTTCCTCACTGCTGCCGCCCGCCCCCGCTCCGCCCCGGCAACATCTCCTCCTGAATCTCCTCCCTCTAATTCCTCAGAACCTATCCGTACTTTTCCATTTAAGATTCAACCCTCTGGAGATCCTAATAAACTCCATGTCTCTTACATTCCCTGGACCAAAGCTGAGTTACAAGCCATTGTAAAAGAATTTCCTGTAGTAACTGAGGATTCTAATAAGTTTGCTAAAGAATTTGATATCACTATTCAAGCCTATCAGCCTGGGTTTCTGATTTATATCAGCTAATATGTTGGTTGGTGATATCCAAGCCAGGCATTGGATGAGGATTGCCAGATGGGTACATCCTGAAAGAGGTTTAGAAAAACAAACCTCAGGGCCGGCCGAGTGCCACATTGGTTAAGAGCTGGTTTGGGACGCCAGCGGCCCCGGTTCGGATCCCATATATGAGGGCCAGTGACACTGCCCTCTACAGCTAAGATGGTGAACAACAGCTCCACCTGGAGCTGGGCTGCTGTGAGTCCCCGGGACGGCATAGCTGCAGACCTTGCTGCAGTGGGCCGCCATGGGCTACAGTGAGTGGCCGGCAGCCAGTGTGAGCTGCCAAGAGCCGCGGTGAGTGACCATCCAGAGGCCAGCGACCGATCTGCCTCATCCGGGAAGAACGCAATGACAATAACAACATGGGCCAGTGAGGCAACATCCTCTGCAACTAGACTGAAGAACAAAAGGACAGCAACTTGTCTGTTCCCCTTCCCCGGTTCCCCAACACTGTTCCCCGAATTCCCCAATAAAATCTTTAAAAAAAAAAAAGCTGGCTTGGGACGCCAGCGGCCATGGTTCGGGTCCTACATATGAGGGCCAGTGACACTGCCCTCAAAAAAAAAAAAAAAAGAAAAAGAAAAAGAAAAACAAACCTGCGATTATTGGGAGGAAGCCAGGGAACTTGCTCGAAAGTTGCATCAAGCACTTCCTGAGGCTTTTCCAAATCCTGGAACAAAATTCAGGATTGCTTACAAAGGCCTAGAGAATCTGTTTATGACAGTTATGAAAGATTCCAGGTCGTTTCTGAGGAAAATTCAGGTCTTCCTTTGGATGCTGGCCACATATGGAACGCTTTTAATTCTTTGTCAGTGGGCTGAATGAAGACATTTCCCCCCTGGTTAAGATATCCAGGATAGGATGGGGGAATGCCTACCCTAGGCTTGGTAAATTTGGCAGACGAGTTTGCTCATACCTGAGACACGCCACTTAGAAGTATGATTGCCAAGCCTTGATTTTCAGCAGAGACAGATGAGGGACCCTGTGCGAAACCAGAGAACAACTCTTTGCCATCACTGCAAGGACACTGGAAAAGGGATTGCTGTTTAAGCGTTTAAGCGCACACAACGCTGTCTGCCTTCTAACCAGCTTCCTCGTAGCCTTCCTAATTCCCAGTGACGGGGCCCCAAGGAACTACAGGGACTTTTTCCAGTCCTTCCCCTTAATAATCTTGGAGAAACTTCTCTTCAAATTGGAAACTATTTCTGTTCTTACTGACACCGGTGCCACCCTCTCGGTGCCCAACCCCACTATTGTAAATCAGCCCCTTCCTCGGAGTAACAAGACATTTCACATAGTGGGCATTTCACATAAACCTTGACAGGTTTGTGCGTCCGAACCTGTTCCCTTTCGTTTAGGTCCCTTAAGAGATGAACATTGTTTTCTCCTAGTTCTTCTGCCCCCTACCCATTTATTAGGCAGGGACTTCTTAGAGAAGTATCATGCTGGAATATCCTTTGCCCAAAAAAGGAGAAATAATGTTAGAGTTTGATGCTAACCGTCAGAATCACCAATCAGGTGAATTACATGACCTGACAGCATCTTACTTGTGCTGTCTCTGACAGTACAGTAACTGAATCGAAGAGTCCTGATCGATGGTCCCTATTGGACCAACTACCATCTTCTTTATGGGCAAAATCTTCGACTGATACTGGCAGGATTCATAGTGCAGCTCCTATCAAGGTTCAAATTGATCCTTCAAAGCCTCTGCCCAGAATTAATCAATATCCTGTCAGTAAAGAGGCTGTCCAAGGTGTAACGTCCATAATACAAGATTACATAACTCAGGGACTTATTATTCCTTGCACTTGTAATACTCCTACCCTACCTGTGAGAAAGCCAAAGGGACGAGGGTGGAGGTTTGTCCAGGACCTCCGAGCAATAAACCATTGTTATTCCTCGACACCCTGTTGTTCCTGACCCTCATACACTGCTAGCATCCATTCCAACTGGAAGTAAATTCTTTACAGTAATTGGCTTATGCAGTGCATTTTTTAGCATCCCGGTTGATGAAGCAAGACAATACCTTTTGCTTTCACTTGGAAAGGAAAGCAGTTTACCTGGACAGTAATGCCTCAGGGATTAACTGACAGCCCTTCTTATTTTTCACAGATTCTGAAGACTGATTTGGACGTTATAGTTTTTCTACATTGTTGCAATATGTGGATGACTTAATTCTTTGTTCTTCTCAGGTTTCTTCGTAGGATGATAGTATCCATTTGCTGACACTCTTGGCCTTAAAGGGACATAAGGTCTCTAAAGAGAAATTACAATTTGCCCAAGCTCACGTTCAATACTTGGGATACCTAATATTGAAACATGGCTTGCGCCTGAATCCAGCCAGGCTCCATGGCGTTCTGAATTTCCTGAGGCCCAAGGCTAAGTGCCAGTTGCGAGGTTTTCTTGGACTAGTCGGCTATTGCCGGAATTGGATCCCAAATCTTTCTCTTGTGGCAAAACCTCTTTATGTCCTATTAAGGAGTGACAGTCCTGACCCAATTTCATGGGAAGAACGGGATGATGAGACCTGCCAGGCCCTGAAGGCGAGTTTAATAAACCCACCTTCTCTTGGGCATCCTAAGTAACAAATTCCCTTCTTCTTTTTTGTACACGAAAAAGAAACAAATGCCCTTAGGGTGCTCGCTCAAAAACATGGGGATCAATGTAAACCCCTAGGATACTATAGTCAACAACTGGACCCTGTGGCTTGGGGATACCCCCCTTGCCTCAGAGCTGTTGCTGCCACTGCCCTCCTGGTTAAGGCCACAGAAAAGATTGTTGTGGGATCCCTTCTAACCATCTTTGTGCGTCACACAGTATAAACTCTCCTCAATTCTCGTCATACCCAGCATCTTTCAGTCAGCCATCTTACTTCCTATAGAATCGTTCTGTTAACTGCTTCCCATGTAACTCTCACATTGTAATAACCTTAATCCAGTTGCTCTTCTTCCTTCTGAGACTGAGGAAGCCCCTCATGACTGCCTGACATTAACAGATCACCTCCTGACTCCTCGTGACGATTTGCAGAAAACTGGGTAAAGCTGATTTCTCATGGTTTACTGATGGTTCGTACTTAAGAATCGACAATGGTGAGTCCTGCGCTGGTTATGCCGTTGTAACTCCTTCTGAAGTCAGCGAGGCAGCACCCTTACCTCTGGCCACTTCTGCACAGCAGGCTGAACTGTATGCCCTCACCCGAGCTTGCATTTTAGCAAAAGGTAAAGCTGTCCACATTTACACTGACAGCAGATATGCCTTTGGGGTGGCCCGTGACTTTGGAATACTATGGAAACAACATGGTTTCCTCACCTCCAATGGAGATAAAATTAAGAATGGTCCATATGTACAGAAATTATTGGACATGATACTTTTACCTGATGCCTTAGCCATTATTAAGATTGCAGGGCATTCTAAACTTGACACCCTGGAGGCCAAAGGAAATCACCTGGCTGACATTTCTGCTAAAAATGCTGCCCTTCGCGTTGGTTAAGTGCTGACTTGGGAAGCCAGCGGCCTCTGGTTCGGGTCCCACATATGAGGGCCAGTGACACTGCCCTCAAAAAAAAAAAAAATGCTGCCCTTAAAGCCATCAGCAGCAGTCAAACCTCTGTCATGGTCCAGAAAGGAGTTTCTCCAGCTGATAATTTAGAAAAACTGGCCAGAGAAGCTCAACAATCAGCTTCTGGAGAAGAAAAACAAGACTGGAAATCAAACAATTGCTGGTTTCATAAGAAAAAGAGGCTGTGACTCAGACCAGTCCTTCCAGAAAGTCTAAAATTCCCACTTTTAACCACTGTACATGTGTTGAACCATTGGTCAACTGACAAAATGGTAGCTTTCATGCACCAATATTGGCAGAGAAATATTAATAAGGCTGCAAAAAGTGTGATGCTGCACCCAAGCTGAGCTGTCGCAGGATGGCTCAGCTGGTGTAACACCAAGCTTGCCTGTTTGATGGTGGACTACGCCCACCTACAACTAAGACTGAACTCGGCACCTTGAGCTGAGCTGCCGCCTGGATGGCTCAGAGGATAGAGTGTGTGCTCTTAACAACAAGGCTGCTGGTTCAATGCCCACCTGCAACTAAGATTGAACTCAGCACATTGAGCTTAGAGGCCACGAGCTGCTGACGGGAAGCCAGATGGCGACTGGCACCCTCCACAACGAAGACTGAAGAACAATTTGGCTGGTCCCCTCCCCCAATTCCCCAACATTGTTCCCCACCCCCAATTCCCCAATAAAACCTTTGAAAAAATTTTTTTAAAAAGTGCCTACCTCAGGTGTCCCACCTGTCCAAAATGTAACTTGGGAAAGCCTATTCACACTGCCCCTGGACATTTTAAGTTGCCAAATGGACAATTTGAGGTCTGGAAACCAAACTTTATACAGCTCCCCCCATCTTATGGATACAAATATGTTTTAGTTGTGATATGTATGTTTTCTCACTGGACTGAAGCTTTCCCTTGCAGGCAAGCTAATGCATCTGCAGTGGCGAGAGTGCTGTTAGAGAAGATTATTCCTACTTGGGGAACTCCTCTTGAACTCCACAGTGGTCGAGGAACCCATCTCACTGATCAGGTGCTAAAAAGCAAGTCTGCTGTTTGGCCAATCCTACAACATTTTCACTGCCTACCACCCTCAGTCTTCAGGATTGGTTGAACGCACTAGTGGTATCATTAAAACTCAATTGGCAAAATTTACAGAAACTCTTCAAATACCTTGGCCAAAAGCATTGTCATTAGTCCTTTTAGCTCTCAGATCTACTCCTTTTGGAACGCATAAGCTCTCACCCTTCGAGACAATTACAGGATGCCCTCTGCATCTGGCCCCTGCCTCTCTTGATGCGTAGTTGGTGAAAGGAGACATACTTCAGTATTGTAAAGGCTTAATTGAGTCTATCGACAAAAATCATGCCTTAGTCAAACAATCGTTTCACCATGCCCTCCAGAGAAATGAAAAAATAAAATTTCATACTTTAAAACCTGGAGATTTTGTTTATTGGAAAAGACACCTAAAAAAGGATTCCCTCCGGCCACGCTGGAAGGGCCCTCAGCAGATACTGTTGACAAACCCCTGTGCTGCTCAACTGCAGGGAGTAGGCTCTTGGATACAAGTGTCACACTCACATAAGGCACCAAACCCTGGCTGGAAAAGCACACAGCCTAGTGACCTGAAACTAAAATTGTCATTTAAAACAGGTGACCTCTGAGGAGTTTGAGTTCCTGGCTCACGCCTGCCACATAAGCTGTTTTGCTTTGTATTAATTCTTTTTAACTTTAATCTGTTTAAGCTCTGCTTCTGATGCCGGTTGACACTGGACGCCAGCTGTTTTCCCGATCCGTGCACTCTTCCCCACGATGACACTCAAAAGAGGTCCTTCTGACATTGAGGGACAAAAGGATGAGCAGACATCGAAGGACAAAAGGCTGGACACTGGAAAACCTGAGACTAGAAGAGCTGACTGTTGATCATTGATCTTTTAGAGGAAAGATCTTGATCAAGAGTGGAGAATGATAAGTGAACTGACATTTTGTGATGCTTGACCATAGAGTTCGAAGGACTGTGGGTGCAGCTGGGTCCTTTGTTAACTCTGTGCCTCTTGACTCCATGTTTAACTTTCTGATAGCTTCCAGGGGAAGGGATGATATTAATAAAAAGCCATCTTTTTTTTTTTTTAAAGATTTTTATTGGGGAATTGGGGGAGGGGAACAGCGTTGGGGAATCGGAGAAGGGGAACAGACAAGTTGCTGTCCTTTTTGTCCTTCAGTCTAGTTGTGGAGGATGTTGCTTCACTGGTCCATGTTGGTACCTTGATCATTGTGCTCTTCCTGGCTGAGGCAGTCTCGGTCACCGGCCATTGGACGGCTGTTCACGGCTGCCCACGCTGGCTGCCGGCCGCTCACACTGGCTACCGGCTGCTCACACTGGCTACCAGGCCACTCGCGGTAGCTCATGGCAGCCCACTGCAGCAGGTGCTGTAGCCTATGTCATCGCCAGCGACTCACAGCAGCCCAGCTCCAGGTGGAGCTGTTGTTCACCATCTTAGCTGTAGAGGGCAGTGTCACTGGCCCTTATATGTGGGATCTGAACCAGGGCCCTGCTGCTCAGAGCTGGCGCCCCAAGCCAACTTCTAACCAACGCGTCACTCAGCTGGCCCAGAAATAGCTCCCTCTCCGTTTCTCCATGTGGGCTGCCAGTTGGAGCCCTGGTACCAGAGCAGTGCAGTTTCTCGCACTGAGGCAGTAGTTAGTTAGTTTTTGGGTTTTTTTCCCTTTCTCCGAATAAACCCTTTTCTTTTGTGCATCATTTTGGAGAGTTATTTTCGCCAGTCAACAGAAGTTACAAAATAGTCATGGGGATGTAAAGTATAGCATAGGAAATACAGTCAATAATATTGTAATAACTATGGTATTAGGTGGGTACTAGATTTATTGGCGGGGGATCATTTTGTAAATTATATAAATGTTTAACTGCTGTGCTGTACCATACACTTGAAACTAATATAAAATAATATTGACTCAATTGTAATTGAAAAAAACCCTCATTTTAATATTAAAAAAAAAAAACAATCAGCCATGCTTTTTCAATCTGGAAAATTATCCACCGATTCTGGGAATGTTTTTAAATTATTTAACATATTCTTCCCCTCCACTATTTTCCTTTGTTACTCCTTATATTCAGATGTTTGACCACCTGGGTGGATCTGATTTTCTTTCTCTAATTTTTTTTATTTCCTTTGTATCCTGTTACCCTAAAATTTCTCTATTTTATCTTCCTGTTCTAGTGAGTTTTAAAATCTGCCATATTTTTTTATTTCTCATAGTCCTTTTTCTTAGTTTCTTTTTTTGAGGGCAGTGTCACTGGCCCTCATATGTGGGACCCGAACCGAGGCCGCTGGCTTCCCAAGCCAGCGCTAACCACCGCGCCACTCGGCCGGCCCTTAGTTTCTTATTTAGAGAATTCCGTCCATCCATTCATTTCAGTATATACTTTTGGAGTATTTACGGTATGTCAGGCATTATTTCAGGTTTTGGGGATATTGCAACAAACAACAAATTTCAGCCCTCATGGGCTTATATTTTAGTGGGGAGATAGGCAACAAACAAGATAAATATGCCAATCATTTGGTGTGTTAATTGGTGGTAAGCGCGGAGAAAAATGAGGTAGGGGGGCAAGAAGTGTGTCAGATGGTTCTTGTTTCAGGGGTGTAACATCCTGTGTCTATGCGGACATGTTTTTGTTGAAGTCTTCCACACCTTACATCACCTTGGTTTCTCAAAATTTCCATTTTCTGTGTGCTTCGTGGTTTTAGTGGTGGAGGTTTTCCTTCAGTGTCTGGCTCATGTTGACGACGGGGCTTTGAGGAGCTTGTTAGAAGCTCTGCCAATGGCTGTAGCCTGCCAGCTGGTAGGCTTCTCTGCTTTTCCCTGGGTCCCAGGTGCCAGTGTTTGCAGGTCTTTGGGGGGTGGAGCATTTCCTCCAGAGAAATCCTCGTCCTATGGCCTGAAAGCTTAATGTCTGAGTGGGAGAAGGGGGCCTGGGCTCCCACGCAGTGTAGACTTTCTCTCAACCCCAGCTTTCAGGGGCCCTCAAGTATGCCTGGAGCCTGAGTTCACACCTGCGCTGACTGAACTGCTGCAGGCCTCACCCAGGTAGGGAAAGGATCTAGCATCACACTGCTCCTTGTTCAAACCTTCTACCAGGCCTTCCGATTTCTGTGCCTTCCTGGGATTCCTTGGCGAGAATGGTCTCCTTTCTTGATGGCTTCACTGCCACAGAGGTGTCGCTTTCCCTGGCTTACTGAATCAGTTATCACTACTCCTTTGTGCCCTCTAGAATTTTGTTGGCCTCTCATTTACTGCTACCTCCTCTCCCATCCTTGCACTGTGAGTTTTTATCTTGTATTATTCTATGTAAGTGGAGTTTCTGGGGGAAGTGGACGTTAACGCCTGTGCTCAGTGCTACATATTTAACTGGAATCTTGCCCCTTTTGTTTAAAACTCTGCAGTGGGGCTTTTCTCCTCATGTCTCTTGAGATTGCTTATAAATCACCAATAAATTGTTTTGCCACATCTAATCATCAGTTCCCAGACCTCATTTTACAATCCCCCCAAACCTCTCCACAGATCACCATATCTTCACGTGGCTTTGCTGACCCCGTACTCCCCTGGTTTTTCTCCTCTTTCTGGACACTCTTTCTCCTCAACTGGGAATGGTGGCATGCTCCAGAGCCCATCCTGGAAATTCTCTCTGGAATCCTCCCTAGCTGATCTCATCCAACCTTACGTTTTCAAACGTCACCTGAAAACAGATGACTCACAAATTCCTCTAGCCTTGTCTTCTCTTCAGAACCCCCACCTACTCAACATACCTACTAGAGTGTCTGACAGGAATCTCTGTCTTAACATGTCCCCAAATCTAAGTTGAACTTTTCCCCCAAAACTTCCCTACTTTAGAAAGTGACACCACCACGTGCCCTGTTGTCCATGCTGAAAACCTTGCAGTGTTCTGTATTCGGTTTATTGAACTAGCTGACTTTGTGGGGTGCAAGCAGAGAAGCATGACTGTCCCTAGAAACTCATCTGTGGCTTCTCAGAGGGATTTTACAGTTTTTTCTCTTTCTTCCTTAGATATTAAAAAAGAGATTATTTTGCTCATAAAACGTTCAGTGCAATAAAATCTCAGAACCCAAACCCTGTCCCGCTGAAACCTCTTTCCTCCCTTGGCTTGCTCAGGCTCGCAGGCTTCGAGGCGCCCTGCGGGCTGCAGCCATTATTTCCATCTTTGTTTCCGCATGGAGGGACATCCCCGGGGAGCCCCAGCGTCTTTTCCACTTCCAGGGAAACGTGAATTGGTGAGTCTGGAACAGACAGGGTCAAGGGCACTCAGGATCCTCTGGGATCCACAGGCTAATGGGTGTCACATTGGTACTTGGTGGGGTAGTGTGCCTGACAACTGTCGAACTGCTTGCTCCCCCAGCGCTTGCCCCATGTCAAAAATGATGAAGTGTCTCGGAAAACCAGGAACTGGTGGAATGATATCGGTAAAACTTCCTTAAGGGAGAGTCCTGGAACACTGGGGCCTGATGGAATGATATCAGGTTCTCTCCCTTTCGGATGCTTTCTTTACCTTGGAGCCATCCTCTGGGGTGAAAGCATGGGTGCATGAAGCACAGCACATGTTGGAATGCAAAAGTGGTTGCAGGGAAATAGCCAGCAGGCACGCACCTATCACAGACCTTGGAGAGAATACACTTTTCTTTCTTTGATGTTTCTTAAAAGCCCTGGCTCGGCCCGATTTGGGGCCTTCAGTCCTGGGTAGACTGTTGGTCCCTTGGCCCCAGCTTGCACCTAAATCGCTGGCTCTTTGTGTTTATTTCAACTTTCGATGCCCCTTCCTGAGTCTCATCGCTCTTTGCGGGATGTGATAGGGTAGCTCCGTGGCCCGGAGGCTGTAGTTGTCCAGTTGGGCCAAGACTGGGAGATATGTTTGTCTGATCTGGGGATGGTTCAGTAGCTAGCCCTAAGCCATTTTCCAAACTAGCTTTTGATCTGTGTTAAGGCTGGTATTTTGATATCTGTTCATCTTATTGCTATGAGGTGTGATCAAAATCTATGGTGAATTTTGTTTTTAAAGGTTTTATTGGGGAACTGGGGGAGGGGAACAGCATTGGGGAATCGGGGAAGGGGAACAGACAAGTTGCTGTCCTTTTGTTCTTCAGTCTAGTTGTGGAGGACATTGCTTCACTGGCCCATGTTGGTATCGTCATTGTGCTCTTCTCGGGTGAGGCAGATGGGTTGCTGGCCTCTGGACAGCCGCTCACCGTGGCTATTGGCAGCTCACATGGGCTCCTGGCCACTCACTGTAGCCTATGGCAGCCCACTGCAGCACGGGCTGCAGCCTACACGGTCGCTGGGACTCGTGCAGCCCAGCTCCAGGTGGAGCTGTTGTTAGCTGTGGAGGGCAGTGTCACTGGCCCTCATATGTGGGATCCGAACCGGGGCCGCTGGCGTCCCAAGCCAGCTCTTAACCAATGCGCCACTCGGCTGGCCCTATGGTGAACGTTTACATAAAAAGAATTTATTACCATAAAGGACACATTGGCAAAGGACACAACCCCCCTCAAAATACTCCTCCTCCCTTTGAACACACTTATCCCATTGTTCTTGAAACTTTCTGAAGCAGTTCCGGAAGTCCTCTTTTGTGAGTGCCTTAGTTGCGCCGTCGTGGCTGCCTCCACGTCCTGAATCATTTTGACTTTGGGGAAGAGCCGGGAGTCACACGGTGCCGGGTCCGGTGAATAAGGTGGATGAGGGCACTCCGTAATGGTTTTGACAGAAATTGCCGTACCAGAAGCGATGTGTGACACAGAAAGCTGTCATGATGGAGGATGATTGACGGCACACTTTAAAACACACTTTCTCTCACATCGCTCACACCGCACCAAACACGCTGACACTTGCCCTGCCCTGTTATTAGAGTCACCGCGCCGCTTCCCGCACTGAGGATCCTGCCTTTCCGCTGGGCGGCCCTCAGCAGCGGCACTGGCCGCATTTCGCGATTGTAACGGAAAGGCCCCTGTCACATCGCTTCCGGTTCGGCAGTTTCTGCCCAACAAAAGCGTCACGGCGCGTCCTCGCGCCCTTACTCGGCAGACCTGGCCCTTCCCCGCGTCAAAGCGACCATGGCAGGTGATCGCTAATAGGCCCAGGACCTGGAGGCAGCCAGCGCAGCTGCAGGCCCGGGAGAGGCCTCCCGAGCCGCTCCGAGGGGTCGCGGCCGTGCGTTGCCGCGGGGAGT
Organism: Aselliscus stoliczkanus; assembly: GCA_033961575.1. NCBI lineage: Eukaryota > Metazoa > Chordata > Mammalia > Chiroptera > Hipposideridae > Aselliscus > Aselliscus stoliczkanus. Next base: position 393,133 of record CM066729.1, read on the forward strand.
GTCTTGCGCAGTCACGGCGGTGCCGGTCGCCCCCAGTCTGTACGCGTCCCTGAGGCGGGACGGGCGGAGGCGAGTGGCTTTCACCGGCCTCTGAGCCCTGTTCCGCCCGGGAGGGGCGCGTCTCCTTTGCAAGGGGCGCAGCCCCGCTTCGCGAGGCCCGGGGCGGCTGGGGCCGGGGCGTGGGGGCTGTGGGGCCGCGGGGGCGTGGGGACGGGGCGTGGGGGCGGGGCCCCGGGGGCGGGGGGGCCGGGGCGCGGGGGGTGGGGGGCCGGGGCCCGGGGGCTGTGGGGACGGGGCCCGGGGGCTGTGGGGCCGGGGCCCCGGGGGCTGTGGGGACGGGGCGTGGGGCCGGGGCCCCGGGGGCTGTGGGGACGGGGCCCGGGGGCTGTGGGGACGGGGCCCCGGGGGCTGTGGGGACGGGGCGTGGGGACGGGGCCCCGGGGGCTGTGGGGACGGGGCCCGGGGGCTGTGGGGACGGGGCCTGGGGGCTGGGGGACGCGGGACGCCCGGCTGCCGGCCTGGGCTCAGCGCGGAGGAGCCACGGCCCCGCCCCCGCGCCCCCGCCCCCCGCCCCCTGCTCCGGTCCCGCCCCCGCCTGGGCCTCGCGCCTCCCCCCACCCCCCCACCCCCCGCCTCCCCGCCTCCCCGCGTCCTCAGCCCTGGTCGCGGCGCGCGCCCCACCCCTCAGGCCCGGACTCACCAGTGCTCCCGGCGTGACGGGCAGGTCGCCCCGGCCCCGCCCCCTGGCCCAGGGCCCGCTCAGCCCCCGCCCACCCCCGTCTTGGTCCCGCCTCGTCCAGAAGGCCGCGCCCACTGCCATGGGGCGTCGCGCTCTCCTCCACTGCTGTGGCCGGCCGCGCCCTGGGCCCGCCCCCGCGGCGTCCTGATTGGCTAGCCCGGCATCTGCCCATCGCGCTCCACAGGTAGGCCGAGCTGCGCGCATGTGCAGTGCGCGCGAGCGGGCCCTTATCGGGGGCGCGGGCGGACGGGGTCGCGGCAGAGCGCGCAGCAGCCGTCATGACGGAGGGCACGTGAGTCTGGGCGCCGCGGGCCCGGCGGGAAGGGGGCGCCGCCGAGGCTGTGGGTGCGGGGCGGGCGTCCTGGGCGGGCTCCCGCTGCCCCGGGACGGGAAGGCCCTCACGCGCGCGCCCCCCAGGTGCCTGCGCCGCCGAGGCGGACCCCGCCGGACCGCGCCCGCCACCGACCTGCGCCGCTGGCGGCTGCGCAGTGACCGCGGGCGGCAGGTGTGGGCCTACCTCCCCGAGGACGCCGCGGGCCGCGAGCAGACGGCGCTGGAGGCCCACGCGCTGGGGCTGGACACCGTAGGTGCCGCGGGCCCGGAGGGCGGGGCGGGGGGCCGACCGGGCCGCTGACTCGGGAGGGCGCCGATTGGATGGCCCTTCGCGTCCTTCCGCCCTCGCCGCCTCGTGCGGAGGCACGGCGTCCTCGACCTTCGTTTTCATTCGGAAAAAGAGTTTCATTTATTTGTCTTTTTTTTAGCGCAGCCCTCCTGCCCCCTGTTGGCAGCTCCGCGGCAGCTCAGCTCGGGCTGGGCATCGAACTGCTGTGGCTCAGAGCTCAGCTCGCGCTAGAAACAGTGTCTGATCTAGTGAATTTCATGTGAGAAACTCCACTTTTCGGAAAGTGCCCAGTGCGCCTGGGTCTCCGCGGAGCCCCGGCCTCCGGTCACTGTGACTTCTCTTGGCCCTTTCCCGTGAGATGCCTGAGGCCCAGCTCTGGATGGGCGTCAGCTCTGCACCCCACACTTGTGGGCCCCGGTGTAGTCATTTGAGAAGTCTTGGAGAAGTTGTGAAGACATTTGCCAATATGTGTGACTGGAAGGCAAAACCATGAGAACTGCTGAGGTGCCAGTGCCATCGTTAGGGTTCAGATTTTTGATCGAAGCAGCTGAAGCTTTTAAAGTAGCTCAGATTCATTCTTTGACTTGGGCTGCGAGTGAGTTCCGCTTCTGTAGCCTGGCCACAGACTCCCTCAAGCTCTCATCTCTTTTTCTCCTTTGCAGGGGAGTTACTTTAAAGACTTGCCCAAAGCCCACACAGCCCGCGAGGGAGCTCTGAATGGGATGACATTCTACGTGGGGCTGCAGGCTGAGGACGGCCACTGGGCGGGTGATTACGGTGGCCCACTCTTTCTCCTGCCAGGTAGGAGGGTGCTGCCCCTGCCAGTGGGCAAGCCACCTGGGGCATCACAGGGGTCCCGGCCTGACCTCGTTCATGCTCTGCGTGGACATCTGCGGAGAATGGGCGAGCAGGGGCACACGGGAGCTCGCAGAAGAGGCTGGGGAGGGTTGCCGGCACCCTGGTTGTCCAGTGTTCTGTGGGTGCTCTGGGGGCAGGGGAGGCGTGGCTGGAGTCCCACAGCAGAGTGGCAGGGGCACTCCAAGCGGAGGGCCAAGCCTGTGCAAAGGTGCCGGAGGCGGGCAGAGTGCTGGGTGGGGGCTTGAAGTTCTCTGCTGGCAGCTCGGGTCAGTGAACTCACTTTGAAGGGGTGGCTGACAGAGCTCAGGCAGGTGGGCTACAGGTTGGGGTTAGTGAGTGCCCGGAGGGTTGCAGTTGGGCCCCCAGGCCTGGAATTGGTTTTGCTAGACAAGACTTGCATTCTGGAACTGACTCTCTAAAGAAACACTCAGTCTTGTACTGTGGGAAATCCACCTACTGTAAGAATATCTGCAGAAGGATGAGTCCCCCGGTGGGAGGAGCATTGCGGAGCCATCAAGCTCCCACCTCGGGGCCGGCCGAGTGGCTCAGTTGATTAAGAGCTCGCTCAAGAGTGTGAGCTGAGCTCTGAGCAACAGCAGTTCGATGCCCAGCCTGCGCTGAGCTGCTGCTGGGCTGCCAACAGGTGGCAGGAGGGCTCAGCTAAAAACAAAAACCAAAAATCCCAAAAGCTCCCGTCTCTGCTTTGCCTCCAAGCCCCGCTGCCTCCTGGACTGTAAAGCTTTGAACCTTTCTTCCAGGGACCCCCGGGCCTGTCCTTGGGGACAAGGCAAGGGGCTTCTTCCCTTGCCCCCTCTGGGGACTGTCGAGACTCTTTCCGGGCTATGCTCTGACTGAGCAAGGCGTTAGGGCTTGGGGTTCCTGGGCCACCTCACCTGTGACATGGCAGTGATGAAAAGTGGGTTTGGTGAGCACTGATTGGGGGTCCAACCCCCTGGGCTCCAGCCTCAGCCTCACCATTTAGGGGCTGTGCCTCAGTTTTCTTGCCAGCAAAATGGGGGAAGACACTGCTCCCTGCCTGTGTGTTTCCTGTCTTGACAGCATCTTGACTCTTAGGAGAGGAGGTGGGCTTGTTTCTGCGAGCCTCTGGCGGCTCCATGCCTGTCTGCCCTTCCTCCAGGGTGGGTCTGGCCAGTGTGGCCACCAGGGCTCTGATGCCCCTGAGCCAGAGCTGGACACTGCTCCCCGGCACCTCGTGGTGGTGTCCCAGGCATGTGGCTGATCGAGCCGATGCCGGGATGGGGTTGGGGGGCAGCCTGTGAGTCCCGTGCTCAGGGGAGCAGGCAGAGGACGGAGGGATTTTTGTGGATGATGTTTACTGTTGTCCACTTTCCCCTTTTGCAAAGTGACATATGCTGGTAAACAATTTACGAAACAGAAACATATAAGCAAGTAAATGTTACCCCACTGCGGGGTGCCCCAGCAGGTGTGACAACATTGTAGGGCCCTGGGGTGGCTGGCTGGCGTCCGCACGCCCCATGTGGGGAGTGTCCTGTGTGCTGTTGCTGCCGCACCTGGGGCCTGTTCCCATAGCCCTTGATGGTGCCAGGAGGGGCAGCCGCCCCAGGCTGGTGTGTGGGAGGGAGGCCTGTGGGAACAGCTCCTGGTGGGTGGGTTCCTCAGGAGGAGAGGGGCCGGGCTCAGCCTGCTTGAGCGCCAGCTCCCTGCTGAGGGAGGGGACCCTTTTGCTACACAGGCCTCCTGATCGTGTGCCACGTGGCGCAGATCCCTCTGCCGGCTGGGTACAGAGAAGAGATGATACGGTACCTGTGGTCTGTGCAGCTCCCGGATGGCGGCTGGGGCCTGTGAGTGTGCCCGGCCTTGTCACTGCACGTGTGTGCATGCGTGTACACACGTCAGGGCATGGTCCTGTAGTGGGGCGCGGTGACTAGCCATGGGCCTGGGGTTGGGGGTTAGTGTCACAGCTTGTGTTGTAAATTGGTCTCGTGACTGGTTGACAGACTCGAGACCTTCATGCCACAGTGGCTGTTATGGTTCATACTTTGGGTGGCAACACTGGGGCTGGTCACCCTCCTAGCCTCAGCTGGCCTTTCTGTGGCAGGGCACGCTCTAGAATCTGGGCCCTCCCCCAAGGTTGTCAGCTTCCTGCCCGGGCTCTGGGGGGCTAAATCCATAGCACCAGCCTCTGGGACAGCTCAGCTTCTGCTTGCCTCTGCGATGGGGTGGCAGCACGTCACGACAGCTGTCGCGATCTCACACCTCGCCCTGACATGTCCCCTGCAGGGTCGCGTGGAGTGAGGCAGGGAGGGAAGCAGCGGCAGCGGAGAGGAGATGGCAGGTCCCACAGGGCAGTCTGGGAACTGATTAGTTGTCATGGGAGGCGGCGGTTCTAGGTGTTTCTCGCATAGTCGTGTTATATCAGTGTAAGATGTCAGCATTCCGGTTTTCTGAGGAAGTGCCGCTGAAAGTGTTGCTTCATTTCTTAAAGCTATCCCTTTCCTGCCCCGTCTCCTGCTCCTGCAGGCACACGGAGGGCAAGTCCACAGTGTTTGGAATCGTGCTCAACTACGTGTCTCTGAGAATCCTGGGTGTCGGGCCCGACCATCCTGACCTGGTACGAGCCCGGAACCTTCTTCACAAAAAAGGTGCGCCCTGCACAGCTCGCACTGGGGCAAGGGGCAAGGGACGAGCTCCTGCAGATTAGAAATGCAGAGAAGCACCTTCTCCCGAAATACTGGGCCCTGCGCATGAGCAGGGAAGGCATCAGAGCAGAAAGTGGAGACCGCTCACCTCACCAGTCACGTTTTAACAAGCAAATGAAGATAAACATATAACCGTTTACTTTGCGAATTGGCAAAGATACGGTATGCTGGTACGCTGCCGTGGGAGTGGACATGCAGCGGCTTTTCCAAGGGATGGGCAGCCGGCCCTGCTCTGCTCGCCCCCACGCTCCCCCTGCCTGTGGGCACTGGAGACAGTTCAGTACGGCCCGGGGGGCCCATGGCTCCCGCTGCTCCCAGGGTTTTCCTGCCGCTCTGCAGAGCCTGGCGGTGCCCGCCCGGCCGCATCTGTGCAATGCTCCCCACACCTGCCCCCCTGCTGTTGGTGCTCACACGTGGGCCCCGTTAGCTCCCCAAGCCCTTCCCGCCTCAGGTCTCGGCAGGCTGCTTCCTGCGTCTGGGGTCCCGTCTTCCACCCCATGCCACAGCCTTGGTCTGGCACTTTGGGTGTCCTGTCTGTGGGAGCCCTTCGGACCTGCCCAGCTAGGTTAAGCCTCCTGTGGGCACCCAGACCTTCTCACTTCACTCCTGCCGTAGCGCCACCTCGGCCTCTGGTCTCTCCCTCACCTGTGGGGGGATGTGTCACTTCACTCCTGCCGTGAGCTCCACCTCGGCCTCTGGTCTCTCCCTCACCTGTGGGGGGATGTGTCACTTCACTCCTGCCGTAGCGCCACCTCGGCCTCTGGTCTCTCCCTCACCTGTGGGGGGATGTGTTAGGGCCACGCTTCCTTCCCTTGTTGCTTCCTGGGTTTCTGACTTCCTGACACACATGGGTCTGTGTCAGGCCCCCTGGTGAAACACGGCCAGGGAGGTGTTTCTGTGCCTGCGACCCGTGCTGCTGGGGTGGCTACAACTTGGGCTAGACTGTCACAAGACAGACACGTTGGAGTCCCAACCTGCCTGCCGAGTGGGGACCCAGGTTGGGGCAGCTAGCAGCGGCCCAAGAGAAGGAGACTGAGTGTGCATGCTCACTGCCCCTCATCCCCTTCTCCAGGCCAGTGGGGCACGGGCTGCCGTGTGCGCCTGGGTCCCTCACCTTCCCAGGTAGCTGGTGGGGCAGCGGACACCTGTCCTGGGGCGAGGAGCCTCTGGTCCCAGTCCGTGCCTGTCCTGAGCAGCTCTGGAACCTGCTTCCCATGGGGCTGGAGGCTCCTTAGCAGACCTGCCTTCAGCTCATGCCCATAGGGCACACGTGACTCCCGAGGGCCTGTGACAGGGAGGTGACGTGGGCCTGTTCTCTCCTCAGGTGGAGCTGCGGCCATCCCCTCCTGGGGCAAGTTCTGGTTGGCGGTCCTGAATGTTTATAGCTGGGAAGGCCTCAACACGCTCTTACCAGAGATGTGGTAAGCCTGCCTCTGCGGGGACAGGTCCGTCAGGTCCTCACTGCCTCACTGGGTCCCTGCTGCCTGCTACCCAGACAAGGGATGGCCCCTTTTGTGGGGTGGGGTGGTGGTAGGCTTTTGGCGGAGGCCCTACTTAGCTGAGCCCCACAGATGGGGGGAGAGGGAGGGGGCGCCGTGGGGTGGCCATGTGGCAGGCAGGGTGCAGGGGAGCTGTCTATTGGGGACTCCTGGTTTGGAAAGGGGAGCTCTGGCTTGGTCGCCTAGACCACCATAATTGCATCTCGTCTGCCATTATGGACGTTCTGAGCATGTGCCGAGGTCGAGAGAGGTTGAAGCCCGGCACTGCTCCCGGCGCCGGCTCTGGGTTGTGCTGTGCTGTGTGCTGTCTGCCGCCGTTTTGCCGGTGACTGATCGTTACTGTTAGACATCATGCTTCACCCATGAGCACTTCAGTGTGTCTGTCTTTAAAAGGAGACAGTTCAGGGCCGGCTGAGTGGCGCGGTGGTTAAGCGCTGGCTTGGGAAGCCAGCGGCCCCGGTTCGGTCCCACATACGAGGGCCAGTGACACTGCCCTCAAAAAACAAGGACACAGTTCTTTTTAACAGAACCACAGTCTATTCAGATGGTCAGCAAAATCGACACTGCCACAACCAGTGTCCTGTAACATTTTATGAATAGGTAGTGAAAGCTGTGACATCTCCCCAGAACACACTCATTTGCATGTAAATACCCCACTGTCCTTTGCAGTAGGTGAGACCACGCGAGAGAGCCCCCCGCACCCCCCCGCCCCGACCTTGGAGCAGGGTCAAGGTCCCCCAGAGAGCGTCAGGGAAGTTGGGGCCTTTGTGTTAGAGGACTTTGGTGGAGGAAAGACATGAAGTGAAAGGACCACTCAGGAGACGACAGCAAGGCCCTGATGAAAGGGCCTGGGGCCCAACCTCCACAGCCATGAGAGGTGGTGACGGTGGGGAGCGGGGGAGAGGAACAGAGCTGCCCGTGAGTGGGGGGGCCTGTTACCCAAGGCTGGCCACTCGGGAAGAGGAGAGGAGGTGTCCTGGGGCCATTCCAGCGTTCCTCGTTGGCGTGGTTGCCCGCTGGACCATGAGCCTCCCTGATGTGTAAGGCACAGGCAGGGGCTTGGAGGGTGTGTATGTCGGAGGCTGGTGTCAGGAGGACTCTGCTGTCTGTGCCCCCAAGAGGTGGGCCCCAGCAGTCGCTGCTGGTCTTTGCTGGAGTTTTCGGAGTGGTGGTGGTTATAGTAAAGCACAGGCGTGTGGGGTCAGAGGACCAGAGACCTGGAACCAGTTCCAGAAAAGCTGGAATGACTGCCCAGAATGTAAAACACTCCCCTTAAAGCTGGTGGAGGATCCCTCAACAGGGTGAGGGCATGGCCCCAGGCTGGGGGTGTCTTGCCTCACTCGGCCGGGAGCAGGGAGGCTGCACTCGGCTCTGCGTTTCCCAGTGCCCCGGCTATGAGACCGGGCTTAGGGGGGGGAGAACACCCCAGGCTCCCCACCGGGGAGTCGTGGTCAGGCTCCGGTCTACCAGTTTTGTTTTGTATTTTTAGCTGAGCCATCCTGCCACCTGTTGGCAGCTCAGCGGCAGCTCAGCTCGGGCTGGGCATCGAACTGCTGTTGCTCAGAGCTCAAGCTTGCGGTCTTGAGCGAGCTCTTAACCCACTGAGCCACTCGGCCGGCCCTTGGCCTACCAGTTTTAAAGAAAGGTGTTTTGGGAATAGTGTTCCATTTCCAGAAAATTGGTAGTCCAGACCGGTCCCGCAGGCCCCTCCCTCACCCTGTTTCCCGCTGTCAGCGGTCCACGTCACTATGGTTTGTCGGTAACAGTCCGAAACCAGTCGGTCCTGAAGGTAGGAGCCGAGCCTCCTGGCTTCAGGAAGTTCCTGGCTGAGGCAGGAGTGGCCTGCGCCCTGGGGCACCAGGGGTTGACCGCACCCACGGGAACGAGCTGTGAGTGCTGGCCGTGCCGGCTGGGCCTGGACGGCCGTCCATCCTGTCCACACTTGGGAGCCCTGGGGCGGCGGGAGTGGTGGCGGGGCCAGCGCGTCTGCTGATGCTCTGTCCCTCCAGGCTGCTTCCTGGCTGGGTGCCCATGCACCCGTCCACACTCTGGTGCCACTGCCGGCAGGTCTACCTGCCCATGAGTTACTGCTATGCCACCCGACTTAGCGCCCCGGAAGACCCGCTCGTCCAGAGCCTGCGCCAGGTGAGGCCCGGCCTGGGTCGCCCTCACGCCGTCCCGCCCGCCGGCGTGCAGCCTGCCCCGGGAGCCTGTGGAGCCGAGCGCCGGGGGCCTCCCTGTGGTGCCTGCCCGGTGGGGCTCCACGCTCGGGGCTCATTAGGCACGCCGCCCCCAGGAGCTGTACGTGGAAGACTACGGCAGCATCGACTGGCCGGCCCAGAGGGCCAACGTGGCCCCTGACGACCTGTACACGCCGCACAGCTGGCTGCTCCGCGTGGTGTTCGGTGGGTGCCTCCCCGGGGCCAGCTGACCCTGGAGGTGACCATGAGTCCCCTGAGGTTTAGTTGTCAGACAGAGGCTGGCAGTGTGCCCTCTGCTCGGCCTTGGCGGGAGCCTGTCACTGGGGGAGGAGGGCAGGGCCCCACCCCGAGCTGCCCCTGTGTGGCCTCCCCTCGGGGCCAGCACAACCATTGTGCCCCCTCTGTGCCTGGTCCTTGTTATCAGTCAGCGCTGACACAGCTGGAGACCCCTACGGCCGGGACGTGCGGGAAGAGGGGTGGTGGGCTCCGGAAACGGAGGCGGACGGGGCCAGGGCCGGCTGGAGGGGTGGCTTGCCTGGGCCGGGCTGAGGCCGGGGCTCTACGCTGTGCCCCGTGCCCGCTGACCCCTCCTCCCCTCAGCGTTCTGCAACCTGTACGAGCGCTACCATAGCACCAGCCTGCGGCAGCGGGCCATCCAGAGGCTCTACGAGCACATCGCGGCCGACGACCGTTTCACCAAGTGCATCAGCATCGGCCCGGTCAGTGTCCCCTGTCCGCCAGGTATCGGCTGCCGGGGGCGGGGTGGCCAGGACCAGGGCAAGAGGCTGAGGCAGCATCTGCCGCTGGGCGTGGGGGTGCCTCATAGGCGGCAGTCTGATCCCGCAGGGCCCCCCGCCCAACTCCCATCCCCACCACCTGTGAGCCTGAACACTGCTCCTTGAGGACCCTCCCAGGGTCTCTCTGGCCAGCCCCCTACCCCCAAAAAAAACCCATCAGTCCTTCCCTTTCGCGGTTTAGAGCGCCTGGGGTGCTTGGGTCCCATTCCTGGCTCCTGCTGAGCCCGTGCCATGGAACTCAGAGCTCTGAGCCTCTGGGCTCCCGAGTTGGCTTGGCCTCGACCGTGAGGCTGGCGGAAGCCTGGTGCATGCCGGCCAGCTCAGCCATGGGGCAACAGGGCAGGACGCAGGCGTTGTGAGCCCCCGGTGGGCTGTGACCACTGGTTCCCGGTGCACCTAGTTGGTGCAATTCACCGAATCCCACTCCCGGCCCTGCACCCAGGCGTTTTCTGGGCCTCATGGGACCCCGGTGGACTGGAAGCGATGGCTGCCCAACAGCGGTCAGCTGTTTCCTTTTAGCAGCATCTTGAGTTGGGCTTTGGCTTAACGCTGCATGAAGCATGTCTGACTGAGGCCAGATGCAGTTTTTAGTTGGGTCCTGACTTTGGTCCCAGGGTGGCAGGTCTGGGCTCGGAACGAGGCAGCCCCTGCCACACAGATCTGGCCTCTGCCTCGGCCCTGGGCCCCGCAGGCCCCCTGCGCCCGCTGTGGCACCCACGTGGTTCCGCCCGCTCGCCAGCTGGCCGGGCTTCCCTGTTGTCCTCCCTCTGTGCATGCCCTCAGCCCCTCCTGATCTCCCACGGAGACCTGTCTGCCTGCACGACTGCCACTCTGCTCCGGAGGAGGATTAGAGCAGAGGACCCAGCAGACTGCTGGCTGCGCACGCTGCTGTGGCCAGCACTGACCCTCTTCTGTCTCCCTGCCACGGGCTCGCAGCCTCGGCTGGAGCAGAGCGCTGACGGCCTGTCCCCTGCAGATCTCGAAAACCATCAACATGCTTGTGCGGTGGCACGTGGACGGGCCGGCCTCCGACCCTTTCAAGGAGCACGTGTCCAGGATTCTCGATTACCTGTGGTGAGTGCAGCAACTGGGCATATTCAAAAGGCAGGGCTAGGGAGCCTCTGGGTGGCGGGCCAGCATCTGGAAGGCCTTGGTGACAAGAAAGCTGCTCATTCGTGGATGTGCACGTCTGCAGGGAGCTGCCCTGTCCAGTGTTTGGGAGCCAGCGGCTGACCGCAGACCCCTGCCCCCTGACCTGGCTTTTCTCTTCACAGGCTGGGCCTGGACGGCATGAAGATGCAGGTGAGGCTGTAGGCTGGCTGCGGGCTTCCTTGGCAGCCATTCTTCCTGCCTGTGGGTTGTTGGGATTGAAAACTCCGTCCTTACAGTGTGATGCCAGGGTGCAGGTCCCCCTCTAAGGGGACGTGCCTGCCTCCTGGGCTGGGCTGGGCTGGGCTGGGCCATCAGAGGAGCCGAGGGTCCCGGGGTCATGGGAGGATCGGAGCCAGTGCAGTTTCGAGGTGCAGGTCAGGAGCACGCTAGCCAGGCCTCAGTATGGGGAGGGCCCTGCCCTCAATGGCCACCTGCCTCCTGGGGTTTGCAGCTTCGTCCCCAGCCCTGAACCTTCCCTGCACGAGGCAGGCCCACTGGTCTGTGCTGCTGGGCTTGTCCCCCACGTTTGCATGCTGTAGGTGATATGGCACCATCACTGCCGCCCCCATCGTATTTCCCGTATGTGACCCTGTGGGTAGGGTGCCACGTCAGGGTGGCCCCGGCTGACCTCATCCTGTCGGGGCTGTAGGGGCCCTGGAGGCCGTTGGGTCCGTCCTGCGCTTTTGTCTGCTGCCCCAGTCCTGGCTCACTGTGGAGACACAGAGCCTCCAGCAGGGGCCTCGGGGCACACGGGCCACCCGTCCATCTCTCAGTTGGTGGGTGGGCAGAGGAGGCCATGGGTGGTCGGGTCCAGATCCTGAGGTGCCCTGACAGTTGTGTCCTGGCTGGTGGCCTGGTGATGGCACACACGGGTGGCTGCCTTCAGGACCAGCCCCTCTTAGGCCCCCGTGGATTTTGAGGGGTGCACAGATCCTGGGGTCAGGGGTTGTCTGGGCTCCCACCTGTTTGTGGGAGCTCATGGGAGCCCCTGGGTGCCTGTGGCTGCCCTGACAGCCCATCCTTTGCATGCAGGGCACCAACGGCTCGCAGGTCTGGGACACCTCGTTTGCCATCCAGGCTCTGCTGGAGGTACGTGGCTGCGTCTCCTGCTCTTCAGCCTGCATTTGATTCCCTGTACGGCAGTCCTAGCCCAGCACGGACATGCACCTGCTGACCCTGGCTCTGCGCCCTGGCCCCTGAGGCCCCTGGTGATGTCCCGCTGAGGCAGTGGGCCAGCCAGGAGGCTTTAGGAGCAAGGAGGCTCGGGGGTGTCCCAGGACATGGTGGCGGGGCTGATCCGGGCTCTTCTCAGTCACTGCTCCTGGAGACAGTGAGAAGACCACTGAGCGCGCACTAGAGAGAAACGGGAGTGTACGGGAGCGTTTCTATTCCGGCGAATGAGCCATCTTGGAGAGCCCCGAGGGGTTCTGGGCCCTGTGGGCAGCTGTGGTGTGGATGTGCCTCCTGCACCCTCCGTGTCTCCATCATGTCTTTCTGACTTGTGGCAGATCCAGTTGACCCCGAGTGGGCTGGTTCCCAGTTCCTGGGGGTGGCACCGTCTCGTCCGGGGTCCAGCTCACCCGCGTAGGCTGCTGCGGCCAGTGGCTGACCCTCTTCTGTCTCCCAGGCGGGTGCAGAGCACAGGCCCGAGTTCTCATCCTGCCTGCAGAAGGCGCATGAGTTTCTGCGGATCTCACAGGTAACTTGGGCCTGGCGACTCTGGGGGCCTCCCGTGGGCAGAGGTGCCCGCTCCATGTCACCACCCTGCCCTGTCCAGCTCAGTGGGGGCCTGATGGTGTTTCCTTGCAGTGGGTGTGGGCTGTGGGCAGTGGGTGATCTCGAGGGCACCCTCTGGCACCAATGGCCGAGATGCCACAGCTCTGGGCCCCTCCCTGCCCTGGTGTCTGCGTATGGCCGTGACTTGCTCCCTCCTGTGCTTCCACACACGTGTTTCCCACGCTGCCCAGGTCCCAGACAACCTGCCCGACTACCAGAAGTACTACCGCCAGATGAGGAAGGTACGTGGGGCTGTGCGCCGCTGGGCTGGCCTTCGGGGGCTCTTCCCTCAGGCCCTGGGCTTCTGGCGGTGAAGACGCATGCGTGGGGTGCCCCAGTGGCCCCGACGGGCGCTGTGCACAGTGGGGGACACACACGGGCTTGCCCACGCGCTGTGCACACCCATCACATCCCTGAGGTGCTCCAGCCCCACGGACATGTTAGAGACGCCGTGGGCACAAGGGTGAGGGAGACGGAGAGGCTGGCGGAAGGGGCAGGCCCCGTGTGTGTGAGCGTGGGCCCGGCGTGACGCATCCTTGCTGGATCAGGAGGCAGGCGGTGGCCGTTCCCTGGGTGGATCTGGGGTGTCGCTGATGAGAGTGGCTACAGTGAGGGCTTCTTGAGCTGGGAGCCGAGGCCCGTCGACAGGGGGGCTCCCCTCGGGGGCGGAGGGCGCCCGGGAGGCCTGCCCCCACCAGTCACGGCCGCGTTCCGCAGGGCGCCTTCCCCTTCAGCACTGCGGACTGCGGGTGGATCGTCACCGACTGCACGGCGGAGTCCTTGAAGTCCATCCTCCTCGTGCAGGAAAAGTGTCCTTCTGTCACCACACACATCCCGCCAGAGCAGCTCTTCGATGCCGTCAACGTGGTAAGGCTGCTGGACGCTCAGGGTCCCCGGGTCCTGTTAGTGCTGCACCTGAGCCCTGGCCTGCACCCTGGGACCGTCCCAGCCAACATTTGGGGCCAAGACCGGGAGGCAGAGGGGCATGTCCCCACAGCACGTGGGCGTGGCCTGCAGGGTTCCCTGGCCGGGCCCAACACAGGGCGGGGCGGGCACCGGGCAGGTGGCTTTGGCCCGTTCTCTCCTGTGTCCTGGAGGCTCCCAAGCCTGCAGCTCCCACGCCCCTCCAGGAGGGCTAGCTGTCTCCTCAGTGCCCGGAACACGGGGCCAGCCCTTTTGGCACGGCTACGGCAGAGGCCGCGTGGCTCAGAGCACCTATGGGACTAACAGCTGGGTGTGTGCGTGTTGGGCTGTGTCCCCAAGGTTTCACGGAGTGCCTGACTGACAGAGGCCGCAGCCCACCGTCAGGGTGCCGAGGCTCGGTGTGACGTGGGGCCGGCTCCGCCAGAGGCCGCAGCCCACGTCAGGGTGCCGAGGCTCGGTGTGACGTGGGGCCGGCTCCGCCAGAGGCCGCAGCCCACCGTCAGGGTGCCGAGGCTCGGTGTGACGTGGGGCCGGCTCCGCCAGAGGCCGCAGCCCACCGTCAGGGTGCCGAGGCTCGGTGTGACGTGGGGCCGGCTCCGCCAGAGGCCGCAGCCCACCGTCAGGGTGCCGAGGCTCGGTGTGACGTGGGGCCGGCTCCGCCAGAGGCCGCAGCCCACCGTCAGGGTGCCGAGGCTCGGTGTGACGTGGGGCCGGCTCCGCCAGAGGCCGCAGCCCACCGTCAGGGTGCCGAGGCTCGGTGTGACGTGGGGCCGGCTCCGCCAGAGGCCGCAGCCCACCGTCAGGGTGCCGAGGCTCGGTGTGACGTGCGGCCGGCTCCGCCTTCCCATTCCTGCCCCGTGCCTCCTGGCGCTCCCAGGAGCCCCACTGCCCGGGCACCCACATGCTCAGCTCAGATGTGCTCTCATTTCAGTTGCTGAACATGAGGAACTCCGATGGGGGCTTTGCCACCTACGAGACCAAGCGTGGGGGGTACCTGCTGGAGCTGCTGAATCCCTCAGAGGTCTTCGGTGAGTGGCTGGCCAGCCGGCGTGTAGCCACATCCCAGGGCCCCTTGCCCAGGCTGAGGGCCGGCCAGGCCTCGCCCACAGGGGCCCTGGCAGGCGATGGCGGGTCCTGTAAGGAGCCCCCAGCCCTGAGTGCTCTGTGCTCCTTGACCCACCAGGGTGGCCGTGGAGCCCCTGCTGTGGGTAGGGGTCATGGCAGGCTCTGGGGCTCACACCCGCTCCAGCACCGCTGCGTCCGGAGTGCTCTTTGCAGGGAGCTATCGATGGGGACCCTGTCACCCTGTGCCCCCGGCATGTTGTGGTTCTTCACCCTGCTCCACGTTTGGGCCCTGGCATCCCTGCTGTCATTGTGAAACTCGGGCCGTGGGGGGTTCTGGGGTGCGATGCAGGTCTCTGTTCTGTGTGCCCTGTTCCATCCTCCCACTGGCCTGGAGGTCCCACAGCACACGAAAGCCACCAGGTCACCTGTGTGGCAGTGTCACCTGAGCTGGTCACTGGTGACTCCTTCCTATTTCCGCGAGGGACGGTCAGGCTCTTGGTGCGTCAGGCCACACACGTTACGGTGCTTCGTGCTCAAGCCTTGGCCGGCGTTGCCGAAACGGGTGGGGAGCAGCCTTTCCGACCTCGCTGCGCTCTTGCTTTCCCAGGGGACATCATGATAGACTACACGTACGTGGAATGCACCTCGGCTGTGATGCAGGCGCTCCAGCATTTCCACACGCGGTTCCCGGAGCACAGGCCCCAGGAGATCAGGTAAGGGTGGCTGTGGCCACTCCGGGCTGACAGCACAGTCACGGCCAACCTTGACCTTGGGCCTGTACAGAAGGGGGCTCCAGGCAAAGCTCCTTTAGACCCGGGAGGGCTTCCAGGGCCCCTGAGCTCGGTGCACACCCGGAAGTGCCTCAGATGGTGCTGGGGGCTCCGAGTTGCAGTCGCCGCACGGCAGTGCGTGACTTCCTGTCGTTCTCATGATGCTAAAGACACGTGTCCCAGCTCCACCGGTGGCTCCTGCCAAGTGTTTCCCGTTGGCGCCTGGCCCATGTGCAGAGCAGGGCGCACCCTGCGTGTTGACCTGTCCTGACGTGGACACGAGGGGCTGCCTTGGCGCGCGTGTTGCCAGAAGCCCTGGCGGAGTGGCTGCCGGTGGAGCCCCCATTCCCGCTTTGGCTGTGGGCCATCTGCCGGATCGCGTGCCACACTGCGTGTCCATGTGTTCCGGGACCCTCGGGGCATTTCTGTGGCTCTTGTGACTCGTGTCGTGAGCCTCGTACTTGTGTTTTGGGGCACCGAGGACGCGTTGTCAGGATTGCCTCGCTGTGCTGTGCCCTCCGCAGTGTTGGAGAGCCCTTCGTGCTGGGAAGGGCCCGGCTCCGTGCTCCCCGGTGGTAGGCTCGGTCAGGCGCGTTCGCCTTGTCGGTCTTGTTGGGTGTGTGGGAGTCGATTTGGGAAGTGTTTTGTTCAGGGCATTCACAGCTGCTGCTGAATGAAACGGTCTGTAACTTTGTTACAATGCCCTCTTCAGGGACTCCTGTGAGGGAGGGCAGCCTCGAGATGAGCTGCAGAGTGTTTTTTTTGTGTTCCCTGCAAGGTTTGAGGCCTGGGCTGCTTCTGCCTCCCGTGGGCCTGCAGTTGTCTTGCAGGGAAACAGTAAGAAGCACTATTTCTGACTTGAAAGGGGACTGCTGCTCATACGCCCTCAGTAGCAGTGATATTTGCTATTGGTTTTGGGTGGTTACTCCTTCCCAGGGTAACAAGGTTCTTGATTTTTTGTGCTAACTACTTTTTCCTTCCACTGTGAGTGGGTGTTGAGTTTTAGTAAATGACCTCTTTGTCTATGAGCTCATTAGGTGTTTATCTCCTTTACCTCTTCATGTCTTAGATGTTTATTGTACATTTTTCCTTTGCATTTCTGGGAAACCTAATGGGCTTATCTCTGCCGTTTAGCTTAGAATTTTGCATCTGTGATCCCTAGTGAGCAGCCACAGGGGGCACGGTACCCCTCCTGAAAGCTTGTGCTGGGTCCCTCGAATGAGTCGGAGTGTCCCGGGCTTTTCCTCATCCCTAGAGAGTTTGTGTAAGACCAGAATGCTGTTCACAATAGTTGAGGAGAATTCACTTGTAAAACTGCTAGGCCTACAGTTATTTTTCTGGGAAAAGTTTACTTTTTGATTCATATCTTTAGTAGTTACAGGACGACTCAGGCTCTTTCTTCTTCAGGCCATTTTGATAAGTCAGTTTGCCTAATAGCTTGTACGTTTTGTCTGAGTTTTCAAATGTGTTGCCTAAAGTTTTATTTTCTCTTTAACTTTTTTATTTTTCTTAAAGATTTTTATTGGGGAATTGGGGGAGGGGAACAGCGTTGGGGAATCAGGGAAGGGGAACAGACAAGTTGCTGTCCTTTTGTTCTTCAGACTAGTTGTGGAGGACGTTGCTTCATTGGCCCATGTTGGTATCATCATTGCGCTCTTCCCGGGTGAGGCAGATCGGTTGCCGGCCTCTGGATGGTCGGCCTCTGGATGGTGGCTATTGGCAGCTCACGCTGGCTGCCGGCCACTCACTGTAGCCTATGGCAGCCCACTGCAGCAGGGGCTGCAGCCTACACTGTCGCCGGGGCTCGCAGCCCAGCTCCAGGTGGAGCTGTTGTTCACCATCTTAGCTGTAGAGGGCAGTGTCACTGGCCTTCATACGTGGGATCCGAACCCGGGCTGCTGGCCTCCCAGGTCAGCTCTTAACCAGTGTGCCACTCAGCCAGCCCTCTCTTAACTTTTTGATTTCCACTATATCTGTGGTGACGCCACTCTTACTGCCGATGCTCTTATTTGTACCGTCACCTTTGTACTTGTCACTGTCGCTGAGTGACAGTATCACTACAAACTTGGTGGCTTAAAGCCACACACAGTGATCACCTCCCGGCTCCTGTGGGTCAGGAGTCCAGGCCACGCCGGGTCCCCTCGCCATTGACCAGGGTCTCGTCTGAGCATCGACCAGGGAAGATCTGCTCCGAGCTCGTGGAGTCATTGGCAGGTTTCCCCTCCTTGTGGAGTGTCAGCGTCTGGGCCCGCTGGCCTGCTGACTGGGCTGGAGGCCACCCTTGATTCCCAGCACGTGGGCCTCTGTATGCAGCTGCATGACAGCCGGCCAGAGAGAGAATCAAGGGGGACAGGGACTCTGCAGGCAGAGGGAGGCCAAAGCGTCACGTGGTGTAGTTACAGGGGTGATGTCCCATCAGCTCTGCAGGAACTGTGGTTAGAAACAAACCTCGGGTGCCACCCACACTCGGGGCACGGGGCCCTCAGGCCGCATCTGTACCCTCAGGCCGGCCTCTTCAGGAGGACCAGCTAGGCTTACGGTGGTGCGTCTTCTTGGTCCTCTAAGTCTTTTGTTTTTGCTCTAATGTTTCATTTCTTTTTAGAATTTCATCTTGTGTCATTTACTGAAGCCCGTAGCCTGACATTTTTCAGTGACACCTTTCCCATTTGCAGCTGCTTCCAACATCGAACCCTACCTGAGCATTTGCCTTCCCCTTGGGTTTCCTCAGCTACCTGTGCTTGCTTCTGCCTTGGCCTCGTAGCTCCTCTCTGAACTGTTTATTTTTACGTATTTCTTGGAGGGAGACCACTCATTCTTGCTGAGGCCCCAGATGGGCGGGATGGGGTCAATTACCGTTTTGCCGGAATGTTCACCGGCCGGCCCCTGTGTTGCAGAGAGACTCTCGAGCGGGCCCTGGAGTTCTGTCGGCGGAAGCAGAGGCCTGACGGCTCCTGGGAGGGGTGAGTGAGCTCCCGGGGTGCGGCCGCCCACTTGTGCACACCGCCGGCCTGGCAGGAAGCCACCAGCCGCGGGTCCTGGTGGGCCTTGTCCCTCATGGAAGCCTGGCCCCCACCCTGTGGGGTGAGCGAGTGCTGGGCGTGCGGCGGCTGCCTCCTGCCACCTTGCTCCTTGGGTCCGATTCCTCACGTCCTCCCTGGGTTGGGATCCCTTCTGGCCTGGCTGGGTGGTTCCCGCAGAGGGAGCCCGAGGCCGGAAGGGCCAGTTCTGCCCCACAGGCCTCACAGTCCGCAGGGTTGTGGCTCGTGAAGCCCGCGAGGCTGTTTTCCCTGGAAGGGACCACAGCCTCCCATCCTCCCGCCGGCTGCGTGTGGGGCCCGGGCGCTGAGGCCCCGTCTGCTCCTGTCTCCCCAGCTCCTGGGGCGTTTGCTTCACCTACGGCACCTGGTTTGGGCTGGAAGCTCTCGCCTGCATGGGGCACATTTACAGCAATGGGTGAGTACGGGCGTTCGCCCCCCACCCTGTGGGACGGGGTCTGCTCAGCATGACGCTCTGCTGATGTTTGATTTTGGGGGTGTTTTTACATTTTTTAAACAGTGGGGTAAGATCAGTATTCCAGAAAACGTAGGCCTCACCAGGTTATGCTGAGGACGTTGCTGGCTCAGGAGCGGACAGAGTCCGTGTTAAAGACGCTTGACTGGGTGTGCTGCCCTCAGCTCACCTGGTCACCCGGTGGCAGTGGCCAGTCCAGGACTCTCAGTGGGCTGGCTAGGGAAGGGGAGGCCTGGGCCAGTCACGTGCAGCAGCTGCACCCAGCCCTGCTTGGCCCGGTGTCTGTTCAGGGGGTGGTCATGGTGGTGAGATGTCAGCAGCTACAAAGCATGTCGCTTTGCCTGTTCCCCGTCACACCCGTGGTGGGGTGGCCTCGAGTGCAGCACCCTCACCCCACGGCCCTAAGGAGGCCCGGCCAGGCTGAGGACCCGGGACACTCCTTGCATGACGGCGTCTCGTATCTGCTCTCTACAGGGCCGCCTGCGGGGAGGTCTCGAAGGCCTGCGACTTCCTGCTGTCCCGGCAGATGGCAGACGGTGGCTGGGGGGAGGACTTTGAGTCCTGTGAGCAGCGGCGTTACGTGCAGAGCGCCCAGTCCCAGATCCACAACACGTGCTGGGCCCTGATGGGGCTCATGGCCGTCAGGTGGGGCGGGCAAAGGAAGGCCGCTGGACGTGGTGGCTGGGTGGGTGTGGGTGGCCGAGCTCCGAGGGCAGGGCTGCACCCTGGGGTCCTGGGCAGGCCTCTAGGTCTGTCCAAGCCATTGGGCTCCTGCAAAGAGGCTCAGCACTCACAGTGACAGCAAGGGGCACGAGAGGCCCCACGGAAGCAGTTAGAGGTGTGGCGGCGTCTGCGCTGCTCTGCTTGATCCTGCCGATGTTCACAGCCAGTGCTAAAGCACGTGGACACACGTGGCTGCACAGGCACATGCACATACAGATGTGCAGACGTGCAGAAATCTGCAAAACCACAGGCGCGCTCGTGCATGCGTGCGCACACACCCACGCACATATCCAGTGTCCCAGTCTCTGTAGCCCTGTGGGGGGTGGGGACATTTGGGGCATCTTGTGAGAGCCCCACAAGGCCAGGCCTGGACAGGCCAGTGCGGACAGCAGGGGCAGTCTGTGGGTATCCAGGACTGGGTCGGGGACCAAGCCGCCAGCCTGGCCCCCTCAGCCCAGTTGGTCCTGAACTCACAATTCTCCGGTGTGTCACCCTCGCCAGGATGGGTGACAGGAGAACGTGGGCTGGGTTGGCACAGGCTTGGCCCCTTCCCGGACACATCTGTGGGCTGCCCACCTGACCTGCTCACCTCCGTGCATGCTGCGTCTGCACCTCTCAGGCTGGACCTGTGTAGCAATGTCCTGAGTGGTGCTGACTGCCCCTAGTGTGTGTGACACCCGTGTGGTCAGTTAGGTGCTCTGTCATCATGCGGTGTTTCACGTCCTTGTCCGGGGGGCGCTGCGGCTGTTAGGCCTGGGCCCTAGCTGCAGCTGAAGGCCATGTCACCGCGCTGTTCCGCGTGGTCATTGCCCCGCTTCCCCAGGCATCCCGACGTGGAGGCTCTGGAGAGAGGAGTCCAGTGTCTGCTGAGAAAACAGCTTCCCAACGGCGACTGGCCCCAGGTACACTGTGGGCCCAGCACTGGGCCCGACTTCCCACATCCCCCTGGGCCACTCGTGGGCAGGGCCTGGCTGTGGGGATTAGAGATTCAGAAACACCACCAGCGAGTGGCCTGTGGGAGATCTGCGGTGGGAAGCTTCAGGACCTTGCTATCGGCAGCTGAGGCGATGGGTGGGGGCAGGGCTGGGGGTGCTGGGCGGCCTGCGGCCCACTCTGCCCGGTGAGTGGGGCAGACAGCCGTGCAGGGTGAGGGTGGCGGGCTGACTGGCGGGTGATCTTCCGCGGAGAGCCCGCGCGGCTTCCCCCGGCCAGCCTTGCCCCTCGGCCGCCTGGTGGGCTCTGTGTTCAAGGCCCTGTGTCCTCTCAGGATAACATCGCTGGCGTCTTCAACAAGACCTGTGCCATCAGCTACACGAGCTACAGGAACATCTTTCCCATCTGGGCACTTGGCCGCTTCTCCCGCCTGCACGCTGACAGCGCCCTCGCAGGCCGCCCTTGAGAGCAGACCTGTGGGTGCCTGGCGGGTGTGCGGCGGGCACCACCCCTGTCTCCTCGCCTCCGGAGTTTGTCCCAGGACCAGGCCCGGCGGGGCGGGGCTGGCAGTTTAGACGCTTTATCTTCAGTTTAGGTTCAGTTTTGAGAAAAGCTTGATGGGCCCGGGTGAGGGAAGGAGCAAGATGAGCTGTGACACTGGTGGGGAGAGGCCACCCCGGGGCCGGTGTGGCGTGGGGACCAGCAGGGCTCGCTGACCTGCCCCTGATCGCGTTTGCCCACGCTGTATCACAGTGCTGCCCACGTGGGCGCCAGCACCCCACCTCCAGGGTTTGCAGTCATCCTGTAATGACAAATGCTCAGGGAGACCATGACAGGCTGACGGGGTGCTACTCCGGTGCGGCACCGCTCTGCACGCCGGTCTGTCACTCACCACCCCTGCAGCCGGCCAGGTCACCCTTGTGGCTGCCGAGACCCTTCTGTCCCTGTCTGCTCTGACCTGGAGCGGGCGTGACTTCGGGCGATGCCTTTTGGCAAGTTGCCCTCTGATTCCTAAACCTGCCTGGTTTGCCGGGCAGGACCGGGGGCTCGGATTGGGGAGTCCAGGCGGTGGGTTTGCCCTTGACCTACGCGGACAGGCGGCTCTTGTGCTCAGGACCTTCTCGGGGGTGTAGCTGTGAAGTCACCAAGAGCTTTGGTGAGAATAAGGCCCAGAGCCCCACCCAACGCCACCTCTGCCTGCAGCTGCTGTGTACTGCCCCCCGCACTGGCAGCAGCCCCTGCTGTGCCCTGCCCAGACAGTGCCGAACCACCGGGAGGCCCTCTGCCCCCGCCGTCCCCAGCCCAGAGGCCGGAGGGCCCTCGCCGAGGCTTTCCACTTGTGGCCGTCCTCTCGCAGCCCTCGTGGCCCTGGGGCGCTGTCCCTGACCACCGGGGGCTCGCTGCCTTCAGGGTCCTTGCCTGAGCTGCCCTCCCCCTCACCTCCTCCCGCCCCTGGGGTCACACTCCTGCCTGCTCTGAGCCCTGCGGGGCCGGCCGCACCGGCTGCCACACTGACACAGCCGGGGTTCAGCGGGCGCCTGCTGCTCAGATATACTGGAGTTTTTTTGGTGAAGGAACCGTGTTGAGTACTGCTGGGTTTGCTCTTGTCCCTTTTTTGAAAAATCTGGACTACTTTTTTTCCAAGTACAGTTGATATTCAATATTATATTTGTTTCAGGTGCACAGCATACCAGTTGGACATTTATATAACTTTCAAAGTGATCTATTAATCCAGTCCCCACCCGACACTATCATTCCGTGTTATTGACAATATTCCCTGTACCGTGCCTTACACCCCCATGGCTGTTCCGTGACTGCCAGTCTGTGCTGCCTGATCCCTTCCCTTTCTCACCCTGCCCCCCAACTGCCCGCCCATCGGGCAACCGTCAGTTTGTTCTCCATCTTTGAGTCTGTTTCTCTTTGTTCATTTATTGTGTTCTTTAGATTCCACACATAAATGAGATCATATGGTATTTCTTTCTTTCTATTTAGGAGATTTTCAATATTATGCTGGGAAACTTTCTCTGGGGCTATAGTTATAGTAGGTTTTCTGTGTTCACCGTCATGTACTTCACAACCTTCCCTTTGAGAGATTCTCTAACTGGAAACGTGTGACTCACAGTGGGAACTTCCCTCTAGGAAAATTATTTTCCTGACTGAACAGAATCACTTTTGTTAGACTTACATTTGATTTAGGCAATAAAACTGTGTGAAGTCAGTCAATGCCACTTAATGTTGCTTCCTCTACATCTCAGAGCTCTGTAAGAATCATGGGCTCGGGCCGGCCGAGTGGCTCGGTTAAGAGCTCGCTCAAGAGTGCGAGCTGAGCTCTGAGCAACAGCAGTTCGAGGCCAGCCTGAGCTGAGTTGCCGTTGAGCTGCCAACAAAAGAATCATGGGCTCACTGGTCAGCTTCATTCATTTTCATCTCCACCTGCTATATGAGTTCTGATTTGCAATTCACTTTCTTTCAAGAAGGAATTAAGGTTAGTTAGAGACACGAGGCAAAGGGACACGGTCAGGAAATCCAGATGGGCTGGGAGGGGTGTTGGCGCCCACGATATGTGCCAGGGGCCTGCTTATCACTCTTCTTGGCCCCCAGAGTCAGTGTTGCACTTGCTAGGAGCAGCTGGAGAGGGGTGAGTGTAAACCCCTGTGGCGGAGCACATGCCGTGGCACTGACTGCAGCTCCTCACAGGACATCCGGTCGGCAGAAGCCACGAGCACAGCATGCTCGGGCAGAGGACGAGGCTGAGGGGCGGCAGCAGCAGAGTGCGGACAACTCGCCAGGAGCTCAGGGCAGCCGTTCTGGGCCTCGGGCTTCTCATGATGTGTGACCTCTGTGCCTGGGATCTGCCCTTGGAATCGGGTGCCTTCACTCAGGAGGGTGAGGTTGATGTGATAGCTTCAGAGTTCTGTGTCTTTAGTGAAAGTAATCCAGCCGTTAGTTTCCGTATAGTGACTTACTAAGAGCAGGTGATTTCCGGCCTTCCTTGGAACAGCAATGCCCCAGGGGGTGTCTGAGACCCATGTGGAGACCCATGTGTGACACAAGTGGAGAACAGCTGGTTTGCATGGCGCTGGGCAGCCTCAGACACGTGCCCCACAGCCAGGCCCATTATGGGCGTGAGAGGCAATGAGCCTGAGACCCCATGGCCGCTGGTGTCCCCTCTGGGTCTTGGGAAGATACCGGAGCAGGGCCGTCTCCTGGCCATCCAGGACTAGGGAGCACTGACATGTCTGTGGTGGCCGGAAGACTTAAACAAAACAAACCAGCTTCGGTGCCCCGTTGCCTAGTAGGGAGCTGTCTAACATACCTATAAGGGTAGTTCCAGGAAACGGGGCGAGAGGGAGGCAGAGAAACTTCCAAAGTAATCATGGCTGAAAGTCTTTCAAATATGAAATATATAAGCCCAGAGATCCATGAAGTTAAGCAGGCATGTAGCAGACAAAAGAACAAAATCAAAAGAGCACATCATAACCAAATTGATGAAAACCAATGATGAATAAAAGTCTTAAACAGAACACCAGACATGTCACAAGTGAGCAAAGGTAAGGATGATGACCACCGTCCACAGGAGCAGTGCAAGCTAGAAGAGTGGAATGACATCTTTTTTTTCTTTTTTTGAGGGCAGTGTCACTGGCCCTCATCTGTGGGACGCAAACCAGGGCCGCTGGCTTCCCAAGCCAGCTCTTAACCATGGCGCCACTCAGCCGGCCCGAGAATGACATCTTTGAAGTGTTGAAAGGAAAAAAACACAAAAACTTAAAATTCCATATTCAGACAAAAACTAGAGCTGTGGGAATTTCCCAGCAGCCTTGCCCTACAAGAGATGTTCAGTTGTTTAGGCTGAAGGAAAGTGATGCCAGGTAGAAACTGGTCTTCACCAAAAAATGAAGAGCACCAGAAATGGTAAGCCTGATAAATATATGTGGCTTTTCCCCAGTAAAAAATGTCTTTAGAATATAATTAACTTTTTTTTGTTTTGTTTTTGAGGGCAGTGTCACTGGGACCCGAACCGGGGCCTCTGGTTTCCCAAGCCAACGCTTAACCACCATGCCACTCGGCCAGCCCTATAATTAACTTTTAAAAGCAAAAATAATAATAGTGTTTTTCACACAAAGAAGATATGTTATCAATAGCAGGGAGGGTGTTGGAGGAGGAGGAACATGGGCTGCTGTGGGGTTCTTATCCCGTATATGAAGTGGTACATTATTTAAATGTAGATTGTGATAAGTGAAACATACCTATTACAATCCCTGGAGTAAACCACTAAAAGGACGAAGAGGAGGTAAAATAATGCAAGAGAAGTCAGGAAAAGGAAAAAGAAGAGACAAATAGAAAACAAGATAATGAACTGAAACCCAACTCATGGACTGAATTGTGTTCCCCCAAATTTCACATGTGAATAAATTAGAGGAGACAGGATCTTTAAGGAGATAATTAAGATTAAACAAGGTCATAAGTGTGAGGCCCTAATTGACAGGCCTGCTGTCTTTAAAGGAGACACACCAGGAGCATACTCGCACAAAAGACAACCTTGTGAGGACAGCACACCCGGCGAGGCCTCAGGAGGAACCAGCCCTGCCCACACGTGGATCTGGGACAGACAGTTCTTGGAGCTTCTAGACCTGTGAGAAAATAAGCTGCTGTTCTTTAAGTCATTTGTCTGTGATGTTTTGTTACAGCAGTCTGAGGAGATAATATACCAGCCACTCAAATAAATGTATTAACTGTAAAGGGCTAAGCATTTCAGTAAAAGGCAGAGATTGTCATATTGGCAATGAAAAGGCATGACCCATCTATTTGTAAGAAACTTGAAGAATAAAAGAAACTTTAAAATACAGGATAAAGGGCCAGACGAATGGCGTGGTGGTTAAGCGCTGGCTTGGGAAGCCAGCGGTCCCAGTTTGGTCCCACATATGAGGGCCAGTGACACTGCCCTCAAAAAAATAAAACAAAATACAGAATAAGAGTAAAAGTTTAGGAAAATATATAACATAAGAACATTAATCATAAAAAAGCAAAAGTGCTGTAATAATATCAAAGCAGATGTCAGGAAAAGGAATAATACCAGAAATAGATGATGATGAGTGTTAATTCATCAAGAAGATAAAACAACCCTGAATGTATATGTACCTAATAACAGCTTCAAAATGCATGAAGCAAAAACTGGTGGAACTAAGGAG
This sequence comes from Aselliscus stoliczkanus, assembly GCA_033961575.1. Classification (NCBI taxonomy): domain Eukaryota; kingdom Metazoa; phylum Chordata; class Mammalia; order Chiroptera; family Hipposideridae; genus Aselliscus; species Aselliscus stoliczkanus. The sequence continues at coordinate 418,572 of CM066729.1, forward strand.
AGAATTAGACAAATAGACAACGTGGAAGATTTCAACACTTGTCTCAGCAACTGTGGACACAAAATCAACAACTTGTCACTGGCATTTATAGAAGACTTCACCTAACATTCTTTTCAACTCCTTGTGGACCAGTCACTAAGATTGGCCATGTGCTGGGTCATGAGATGAGTCTCAAGGAATTCACAAGGACTGAACCCATGCAGAGCATATGCTCTGACCACAGTGGAATTAAATTAGAAATCAATAACGTATTTAGAAAATCCCACATATTTGTAAATTAAACAATATACTTCTGAATTACCTATGGTGAAAAATGAAAGCACGTGAGCAATTAGAAAATATTTCAAGCAGAATCAAAATAAAAACATGCCATCAAAGTTTGTGGGATGTAGCTAAAGCCATGCTTAGAGAAATGTTTATAGGCTTCTATAGTGGTGCTGTAAATAAAGTTTAAAGTCAGTGATATAAGAGTCCATCTTTATTTATTTATTTATTTATTTACTTATTTATTTTGAGGGCAGTGTCACTGGCCCTCATATGTGGGACCGAACCAGGGCCGCTGGCTTCCCAAGCCAGCGCTTAACCACCACGCCACTCGGCCGGCCCCCAAAGTGTCCATCTTAAGGATCTTAAAACCAAAGTATTAGAAGGTAGGAAACAATAGATAAAAACAGTAGAACTCAAATGCTACAGAAAACATAATAGAGAAGACCAATGAAACCAAAAGTTGATGTTTTGAAAGAATTAGCAAGCCTCTAGTTTGATCAAATGAGAAAAAATACCCTATATCCGGAATGAAAAGGGTGAATCGCTCCAGATCCTACAGATGTAAAGCCAGCTATCCAACTTGCTCTGCTGAGCCTGCTGCTCGGGCCTGGTCACCCTGGACGTTTTGACCTGGTTTGGCCACTTCAGGCCTGCGGACCTGGCCTGGTCACCCTGGCCTGCTGCTCTGGCCTGCCCCCTTCTCTCTGGATCACAGTGTTTCCACTTGTCTGGTGTGCCTCACATCCTGAGGCTGCAGAAACCTGCCAGTGCTGACTCCCCCACTGTGGCTTCTGCCTTGATGGGATCTGTTTGTCCTCCAGGAGGTAGACTGCAGAGGGGTTAGTAAGGGCCTATCAGTGCCAGCATTCCACAATGTAGACGGCATGGCTAGATTCCTTGGAAGGCTCCACTGCTATCTAGGTGGACATGAGAAGAAACGGAAAATTTAAGTGGCCCTATATGTATTTCAAAAAATGAAATTCAAGACTTTCCCAGAAGAAAACCCTATAAGCTCAGATGGCTTCACTGGTGAATTTTATCCAACATTAAAAAAAGGAACTAACCCAAATACCCAGAAAATAAAGGAGGAGGAATCACTTTGCAAGTCATTTTATAAGGTCAGTATGACCTTGATAGCAAAACCAGACCGAGGCATTACAGAAGAGAAGACACAGGTCAGCTTTCCTCACAAACAGAAAACACTTAACAGAATATCAGCAAGTTGAATCCGCGCACATTAAAAGAACTGCGTGCGTCACCATGAGAAAACTGGCAGATGCCTAGGCTGGAGGCTGGGGCCACAGACACGGGGTTTTCCTGGGCCTGGAAAGAACCAGGATTTCAGTGCGATGGGGCGGGGGAGGGCGGCAGGCAGCGATGCCTCTTTAAGGCGACATCACAAGGCCTGGAACTCCTGGTCTGGGCTCCACCTGCATCAGGTACAGCCGTGGCTGAGGGGCGTGAGCTGGTGGCCAGGCTGCTGAGTGAGAACGCCGACCTGAAGAGGCAGGTGCTGAAGCGCCTGCTCAGCCAGAGCTGCCCTGACGCCTGGCGCGTGGCCCACGACGCCCTGTTGGCGAAGGCACCCGCCTACCCTGAGGGCTGCTCCCCGGGCACCGCAGGTGAGGCCTGCTCCTGGTCTTGTGCCCAGGCGCCCATTTGGCTGTGTGTCCTCAGGCGAGGCCCTCTCCTCCCTGAGGCTGGAAGTCCACACCTGGAAGACGGTGCGGTGGCTTGGTCACTTGGCTAGCGGGTGTGTAACCATCAGTGACAGCACTCAGCGTTGCCACAGTGGCTGAACACAGGTTCCCTGGTGTCAACCCAGCCAGGCGGCGCTGCACTCTGCCGCAGGCATGGCCCTGGGACCAGCAGGCTGGCCTGGGCCTGCTGGTGTCACCACGGGGCAGATGAGCCAACCGCACTAGCTTCGAGCTGCTACTGTTTCCTCTGCGCATCCGCATCAGCCGGAGCAAGTCACGTGGCTGGGCCAGTGCCAAGGGCAGGAAGCGCCACGGGGCAGGAGGCCCTGCAGCGGCACCGGGGCGGGTGGGCGGGAGCGCACAGCCTAGCCCAGCTGCCCCACAGTGTCCACACCTACGCTCTAACAGGCTTTGATCATTTGGTGCAAAGTATTACAGTTGGGGCCGTTTTAAATATTTCTGTGGGAAAACCTCTCACACCCGGGAAGTCTGAGCTAAGCTTCGTTGGTAGGCAGGAGTGGTTTGGATGTGGACCATGGATGGAGCCCTGTGACCAGCAAGATCTTGGAAATGGGCCCGCTCAGGCCACCTGGTCAGGTGGCCGGAAGACACACCAGGCCTGTTCAGTGGCCGTGGCAGAACAAGCAGCCTGGCCAATGCCCTGGGACCCGCCATCACAGGACGAGCCGTTCAGCTGGGTGTGGGACGTTGCTCGCCATGGAGGCTGTTTGCAGAGCTGCTGCCGGTCCCGCAGTGGGATGCTCCAGGCACAGGCTGCTGGGCCCTGCGTGGGCTGTGGTCACTTCCCAGAGTCCATTGGAACGCCTGTCGCCACTTCCAAACAAGCACAGCACACGTAGACCGTGGCTGCGTGGAGCTCCTGGGTGCAAAGCCCTGGGGAGCAAGGGCCCTCCATGGCATCTGGATATCTTGAGCCTCAAGGGGGAGCTGGAAGAGGGAACTCAGGTAAGGATGGGGTCCTGGGGGCGGATGGCCGGAAGGGAGCGGTGCACTAGGAGGGCCAGCCGGGGATACCCTGTGCTCCCAGCTGCAGCCCTGTGGTCTGAGCTCTCACCAGCAGGCAAGGCTCGTGCTTGTCACCAGACGTTTGCTGAGGAGGGTCAGTGCTGCTTCTCAGGCCACTAATGATGTCTAGCTTGCGGTGGCTGCAAAAGACACTTGTCTCCATGCCTTGCCAGCCTGTGGCAGCTGCTGAGTCACGTGCCTTGTGCTGCTTTGTTGTCTTTCATCTTAAGAACCAGGGCAGGCCAGGGACAAGCCCAGGTCTTGCTGGGCACCAGCCTTAGGGGGAGACCCAGCCCCCAGCTCGCTAAGTCCACCAAGCTTCCATAGAGAGGCCTTCCACCCAAGCCCCAGCGCAGCGTGTGTGCCAAGTTCAGCGTGGGTGCTGCCTCCTCAGGGGGGCCCTCAGCTCTGGTTTGAGCAACCCCCACAACGGCTGCATCCAGCCTGGGCCCCAACCCTCAACTTCTGGGCTGCAGCCGCGGCCCAGGGTCTTAAGCTCAGGGAACCAGCGGGGCTCCTGCACAAGCAGCAGCAGTTTGTCACAGAGGGGACCCCTCAGCAGTGGCCCCCAGTTCCCGCAGTCCCTCAGCCTCTGCCTTCCAAACAGGATATGCTTTAAAACCCATGTTTCTTAGCTACATGCACTCACGTGAAACTCAGCAAGCCCCAGGAGGCTGTCGCATTTAAGGGTGAGCGTGTGCTCCCGGCTCACCCCCAAAGGCAGCCAGCCTCTGTCCACGTGCTTGAGATTCTGGTGTTCCTAATCGGTGCCCCTGGGTGCATATAGGCACCTTTGCTTTCCCTTGAATTTGCTGCAACCCGGTATCTCCCTGCCGTCGCCCATTGGTCTTCTCCGCCTTAGAGCTAAACGCACTTGATCCTGGGGAGCAGCTCCTGTGGGGCTTCCAGCTGCTCAGCCTGCCCCAGGACGGGCAGCGGCCTGCCGGCTCTGCGCCCTCGCGTGTGCCTCTGTGACCGCGGCAGGGTGACTGCCCGCAGGTCTGTGGGTCAAAGGCTGTGTGTGGCTGAGATGTTGAAATAGATCCGTGTCTCCAGAAGGCGGCGGCCTCGGACTCTGCCAGAGGAGGGCCTCCCAGCACCTTCCCGACACCCAGCTTCACCGCACGGCCCGCCTGCTCCCGGGAGAGGCCCACACGCTCCCGCCCGCCTGTCACCCGCAGCCTGGAGGGCTGTGTTCTTGGGGTTTCCCAGCGTGATGTACATTTTCAAAGGGACCAGAGGGAAAGGCGGGCCGCCCGCCGGGGCCCCCGCCTCAGTTCTCAGGGGTCCTTCAGCCGCTCACTTGACTCCTCCTGGTTTGGGGTGGAGGTGATTTTGAGCAGTTTGGAGTATTGTCTGTGTACAACTCTCTGTTTCTTTAACGCCGTGGCACGCTTACGTCTGTGCAGCATTCTGAACCAGTTTAATAAAGTCTTCTCTTCATGTTTGAAATTCGTTCTTTCTTACCCTGAGGTAAATAACACAGCCAAACCTTTCCTCTTTGGGCTATTTGCTTAGGGCGTGTCTCCCTGGGAGCTGGCGTGCTGGCTGGGGCTGGGAAGCGTTGTTCCCCGATTCCCCTCCCGTCGCCCGTGGCTCCGTATCTGTTATATTGTTCCCCAGATCCCCCTCCCGTCGCCTGTGGCTCCGTATCTGTTATATTGTTCCCCAGATTCCCCTCCCGTCGCCCGTGGCTCCGTATCTGTTGTATTGTTCCCCAGATCCCCCTCCCGTCGCCCGTGGCTCCGTATCTGTTGTATTGTTCCCCAGATGCCCCTCCCGTCGCCCGTGGCTCTGTGTCTGTTATATTGTTCCCCAGATCCCCCTCCCGTCGCCCGTGGCTCCGTATCTGTTGTATTGTTCCCCAGATCCCCCTCCCGTCGCCCGTGGCTCCGTATCTGTTGTATTGTTCCCCAGATGCCCCTCCCGTCGCCTGTGGCTCCGTATCTGTTGTATTGTTCCCCAGATCCCCCTCCCGTCGCCTGTGGCTCTGTATCTGTTGTATTGTTCCCCAGATGCCCCTCCCGTCGCCTGTGGCTCCGTATCTGTTATATTGTTCCCCAGATCCCCCTCCCGTCGCCTGTGGCTCTGCGTCTGTTGTGTTGACTCTGTGCACGCCCCGCCCAGCGCCTTCCGGTGGAGGCTGAGCTGCCTCCCCATCTTCCAAGTCTCTTTACTTCTCACATGTAAACCTTCCGCCCTTGTCAGTAAGTTTATTCATTGGGAACCTCATATTATTCCTTACAATTACGTATTTATTTTTCCATTGTATTTTTTGAGTCATCAGAGTTGACATATTTTGGAAAGCTGTTGATTTGTAAATACCCGTCCTATATCCAGCCACTTTTTAAGCCGAGGGCAGAGAGTAGTACATTTCACCCACAAGGCGTTCATATGCAGAATGCAAAAGGGGCTGCTACAAATAATTAAAACGACTACCCAACCCCCCAAAATGAGCAAAGAAGAGGCATAGATAATTCATAGTCTCTACTGAGAGGCCCATGATCACGTGAACACGTCCAGCTCACCAGGCGTCAGGGAAAAGCCACATGGCATCCCCAGCCCGGCTGCACATGCCAAGGTTGTGATGAGAGTGTGGGCCAGAAGCCACCGGTGCACGGGACCGCCAGTGCTGTTGTAGAAAACCAAGGTCAGCATGCACACACCTGAGCCCAGGTGTGGACACTGCGAGCGAGGAGGCAGGCCAAGGGACACTGATCACAGCTTGACTTTTACACGGAGACCTGGAAATAGCCCATGTGCCTGGAGGGCGGGGAGGGGTACACACAAAAACCGCTGTGCTTGAGTGCGCATATGCAGTGCACATACGCAGGTGCGCCAAGAAATGGTTAAAGGAACCAGGTAGCTGCGGTGACTCAACATGGGTAAGCCTAAGTCAAGACAATGCTGCAGCCAGGTGTGCTGCAGAACAAAACGTGCATAGGACGACACCATTTATGCAGACATGGAAAAGCATATCCAGGTCACTGTACTGAGTGTGGACACACAGGTGGATGGAAGCGTACGGGGGCCGCACGCTGGATGTGCCCATAAACACGGGGCTGGTGGCTTCCTTGGGCAGGGCAGGATCCACAGCCACATCAGCCCCATCGGGCACCTTCTCCAGAGCGGAAGGGGAGGGCTCTGGAGATGGGGGATGAGAGCAGGTGTCAGAGCAGGGGGTACGTTCCCCAAGTGTTCTCTGCACTTCTGGAGTGTTTGGGGACAGCAGCCTGACAGTTCCTTCCTTTTCTCCCTTTCCTCCCTGTCACAGTTCCAGAGTTGGGAAGGTTCGCCAGCATCCCGGACATGCCCCCCCAGCTGCAGACGTCCTCCCTGGAGGATCTGCTGTGCTCTCAAGCCCCTCTTTCCAGCAACGCCACCTCCCCTGGCTGTGCGACCTCCTCCCAGGTGCCCTTCAAGACTTTCCTCAGCCCCATGGAGCCATGTGCTCCCCAGAGCTCTGACCGGAAGCTGTCCCCGCTGCTGACCCCTTTGCAAGACCCACTGGTGGACAAGGGCCTGCTGGAGCCCAGGGAGATGGCCCAGCCCAAGAAGGTGTGCTTCTCAGAGAGCAGCCTGCCCTTGGGGGACAGGACCAGGAGGAGCTACTACCTGAGCGGTATGGTGGGGGGCGGGCACCATGGGCACCAGGCATAGTGGCCGGCAGTTGGGGCGCCCACCTGGGCACAGCTGCTCCATGCACCCAGCACAGGAAGGACCAGGTGGCTGGGAAGCCAGGGTCCGGGGCTGTGTCTGTTCAAATCTTTGGCCCATTTCAACTACAATATTGCCACTGGGATGTGAAAGACAGTTTGGGGAATATAATTAATAATGTTGTAAATATTCTGTGGAATGTCAGATGATCATGGGTCTTGTTAGGGAGACCATTTCATGGATGGAGTAGAGGTTTGATCACTGCACTGTATAACTAAAGCGGAGGTTGTATACCTACTGTAATTGAATATAAATAGATAGTCACGGGATGTGGATTATACTGTGGAAGAGAGTCAGAGGAAGAGTAATAGATATATATGATATGGGGGGGGGAGTGGGGTGGCGAATTGGGGGTGGGGGGTTGTCACTTTGAGGGGTAAAATGTATAACTATTGCACTGTGTTGTACACCTGAAACTAATTTAAAAAAAAAGGTGAAGGGATTAAGAAGTACAAATTGGTAGTCGCAAAATAGTCATGGGGATGTAAAGTACAGCATAGGGAATATAGTCAATCATATGGTAATAATTATGTATAGTGCCAGGTGAGTACTGTTGAATAATTGTGATGTATATCTGAAATTAGTAAAATATTGTATGGTATTATAGCTATATTTTAATAAAAATCTTAAAAATAAATAAATACACCCCCCCAAAAAAAATCTTCTGCCCATTTAAAGAAAACTGAGTTGCTCATCTTATCTAGTTGTAGATATTCTTTATATAGTTTGGATACAAGTCCTTTCTGAATATGTGTTCTGCAAATAGGGTCCCCTAGTTTGTGACAGTTCCATTTTCATAACAGTGTTTTCTGGAGAATCCTGACAAATGTAACCTTGTATCCTGCAACCTTACTGAATTCAACCATTTGTCCCAGCCGCTTTTATTTATTTATTTATTTATTTATTTATTTATTTATTAAAGATTTTATTGGGGAATTGGCGGAGGGGAACAGCGTTGGGGAATCGGGGAAGGGGAACAGACAAGTTGCTGTCTTTTTGTTCTTCAGTCTAGTTGCGGAGGATGTTGCTTCACTGTTGGTATCGTCATTGCGCTCTTCCCGGATGAGGCAGATCAGTCGCCGGCCTCTGGATGTCGCTCACCGCGGCTATTGGCAGCTCACTCTTGGCTGCCAGCCGCTCACGCTGGCTGGGGGCCACTCACTGCAGCCTATGGCAGCCCACTGCAGCAGGGGCTGCAGCCCACACCATCACCGGGGCTCGCACAGCCCAGCTCCAGGTGGAGCTGTTGTTAGCTGTAGAGGGCAGTGTCACTGGCCCTCATGTGGGATCCGAACCGGGGCAGCTGGCATCCCAAAACCAGCGCTTAACCAATGCGCCACTCGGCCGGCCCTGTCCCAGCCGCTTTTAAAAGAAGGTTCCTTAGGATAGATGACTGTGGATAAAGACAAGATTATCTTTTCATTTCTAACCTATGTGCTGTGTGTGTGTGTGTGTGTGTGTGTGTGTGTGTGAGAGAGAGAGAGAGAGAGAGAGAGAGAGAGAGAGAGAGAGAGAGAAAAGACAGAGAGATTGCCTTGGCTAGAACCTCTGGAACAATGTTGACTGGAACAATGTTGACTGGAAATGATGATGGTGGGCATTGTTTCTTTTCCTAATTTAAGGAAAAGCATTCAGTCTGTCCCCCTTAAGGATGATGTTAGCCTTCATCAGGTTGAGGAACTACTCTTTATTTTCCAGTTTGTTTAGAATTGTCATGAGTGGCTGTTGGACTTGGCTGAATGTTTTTTCTGCATCTGTTGAGATGAGCATTTGGTTTTCACTTGTAGTGTATTAATAATATAGCAAATTGATTGATTTTTGAATTTTAAAACTACCCTTGCATTCTTGAAATAAATCCTGCTTGGTTATGATGTATTCTACTTTTCTGTATTGTTGGATTGAATTTGCTACATTTTTGTTAAGAATAATTGCTGTCTGTGAGGGACATTGGTCTATAGTTTTTCATAATGTAATTTTTTTGGTTTTGGTAACAGGTTAGTGTTGGCCTCAGTGAGTAAGGTGAAAAGTGCTTCATCCTCTTTAATTATCTGGGATAGTGTGTATAGAATTGGTATTATTTATTCCTTAGATGTTTGGTAAAATTTACTACAGAGCCTTGAATTTTATTTTTTTGTTGTTGTTTTTTATTTTATTTTTTTATTATTTATGTTTTTCAGTTACAGTTGACATTCAATGTTATTTTATTTTAGTTTCAGGTCCACAGCACAGCGGTTAGACATTTACATAACTTACAAAGTGGTCACCCCAATAAGTCTAGTTCCCACCTGACCCCATCCGTAGTTATTACCATAGCACTGACTATATTCCCTCTGTGCTGTACCCTACATCCCCATGGCTATATTGTAACTACCAATCTATACTTCTTAATCTCAACCTTGAATTTTCTTTGTAGGAATATTTCTCTTCCACAAATTCAATTTCCTTAGTTGATACACGGCTATTCAAATTATCCGTTTCTTCTTAAGAGTGCTTTGGTATTTCTATCACAAAAATGAGCTTTTGTGTCTTTTAAGGAATTGGTCCATTTCATTTCATCTGAGTTGTCAAATTTATTGGCATAAAGTTATTCCTATATTCTGTTATTATCCTTTTAACATCTGTAGGATTTGTGGTGATGCCATCTCTAATTTCTGATAGTGGTAATTTCTGTCTTATCCTTTTTTTTTTTTTTGTAGTAAAAGAGGTTTATCAATTTTATTGACTTTCTTCTTTGGCTAATCTTGGAGAGCTCAGGTTGGACTACAAATGATCCCTAGAACATCTCAGGGGTAGCTCATTTCTTCCACTAATTTATGCTTTCGAGCAGGAGGGAGGGAGGGACACTGATTCCTGATGAGAGGGGTGCATCGGTACCGCAGGGGGTTGCACCCCGCTCCTCTGCCACGTTCATTATCTGATGTAACTTGCTTCTGTGTCTTGTGTCTGATTCTCAGCATCAATTCCTGGGTAACTTCTGTAGCCTTGCAAAGTGTTTAGGGAAGGAGTACACAGAAAGCTACAAAACATTGTTTAAAGAAATTAAAGAAGAACTAAATAAATGGGAAGATAGCATGAGTTCACGGAGTACAAGAGAAGACAGTATCATTAAGATGGCAAAACTCCCCAAACTGATCCACGGATTTCAATGCAATCGTATCAACATCCCAGCTGGGTTCTTTGCAGAAACGGACAAGCTGATCCTAACATTCAGAGGGAAACACAAAGGACCCAGAACAGGGTCCCTTGAAATGTTTTCGTCTTCTCAGAGGGACAGAGAAAGCACGTGGCGCCTCAGGTTTCCCAGAGGACACGCTAAGGAAAGGGAGAGGACAGGTCCCGTTCCGCTGGGGAACAGAAGATTCCGTCTTCTTTTAAATGCGTATTTCTCCTCGTAGTGGGGTGGGCAGGAGGGCGCCCCACTCCACGGTCAGGACCGGCCCTTGGGGAGCCCCTGTCCCCAGCCCCGGCGGCTTCACCGGGAAGCTGCAGCGACTGCGTGGCGGGCTGTCCTTTCCCTGCGACGGGCCCTGGGCCTCCTGTTGGGGATCCCCCCCGCCACAGGGACCCAAAGCGCCGCCAGCGCGGAGAGGGACGGGCGCGTCGTCGGGGAGATCGCCTTCCAGCTGGACCGGCGCATCCTGGCCCACGTCTGTCCCGGGCTGACCCGGCTCTACGGCTTCACCGCGTCCAACATCCCCGAGAAGATCCAACAGGTGAGCCCGCCACCGCGGGGCGCCGCCCTGCCCCGGGCCCCCTCCCCTCCCTGCCCCGGGCCCCCCCCCAGACCCGGGCCCCCTCCCCTCCCTGCCCCGGGCCCCGCCCCAGCCCCGGGCCCCCTCCCCCCCAGCCCCGGGCCCCCCTCTGCCCCGGGCCCCCTCCCCCTCCCCCTCCCAGACCCGGGCCCCCTCCCCCCTGCCCCGGGCCCCCTCCCCCTCCCAGCCCCGGGCCCCTCCCCCTGCCCCGGCCCCCTCCCCTCCCTGCCCCGGGCCCCCCCAGACCCGGGCCCCCTCCCCGCCCAGCCCCGGGCCCCCTCCCCTCCCTGCCCCGGGCCCCCACCCCCCAGCCCCGGGCCCCCTCCCTGCCCCGGGCCCCCTCCCTGCCCTGTCACCGGTGGTGCCTGCCCAGCGGCGGGCCTGGGCGAGGCTGAGGGGCGTCCCAGGCTCAGGCGTCGGGGCACGTGCCGAGCCAGCTGCCCGGAGCACGTCCGCCCGCTCGCGCCGCCCGCCTGGTGGCCTGGGACGGTCTGGGAGCGGCTCCTGGGTCCCAGAGCGCAATGGCCTCCTGCATTCCCGGGGGGCTCCCTGCTCCGTCCCTGACACCGGGCGCTGAGGGGACCCGGGCGCTGAGGGGACCCAGGCGGCTCGCCTCCGGGGTGGGTGGGGGCTTGGCTCGGGCCTGCGCCCGGGCTCACGGCCTCGCTCGCGGAGGTGTGCCCACTGCCCCGCCCCGCCCATCCCCTGCTGTCCCGCCCCGCCCCCGGGCCTGCGGCCCCGCCCACCCACGGCCACTGGCCCCGCCCCGCCCCGCCCACCCATGACCACTGTCCCCGCCCCGCCCCCGGGCGCTGCGGCCCCGCCCGCCCACGGCCACTGTCCCCGCCCCCGCCCCGCCCACCCATGACCACAGCCCCGCCCCCGCCCCCCATGACCACTGTCCCCCCGCCCCGCCCCCCATGACCACGGTCCCCGCCCCCGCCCCGCCCACCCATGACCACAGCCCCGCCCCCCACCCATGACCACTGCCCCCTGCCCCGCCCCCATGACCACTGTCCCCCGCCCCCGCCCCGCCCCTGGCCTGCGGCCCCGCCCACCGCACGCTGTGCCCGCAGAGGTCCGTCAGGTCCCTGGACGGCTCGGTGGACGAGCGGCAGCTGCGCGAGCTGACGCGCCGCCACGTGGCGCTGACGGCGCGCCTGGGGAGGCTGGGCACCGCCGCGCCGCGCACCCGGCCTTCAGCGAGTTCCTCGTCAACGCCTCCGGCGTCCTGCAGCCGCGGCCAGGCCGCCCTGCGCCAGCTGCTCGTCGACGTGGTGCCCCCCAAGTTCCTGGGCGACGCGCTGCTGCTGCTCAGCTGCCTGTGCGCGCTCGCCGAGGAGGCCGGCCGGCCGCTCTTCGCCGGGTGAGCCCGGGGCCCCGCGAGGCGCCCGCAGCCCGCCCCCGGCCCCGCCCGCAGCCCGGCCCCGCCCCCGGCCCCGCCCGCAGCCCGCACCCAGGCCCGCCACGCCCCCGCCCGCAGCCCGCCCCCGGCCCCGCCCGCAGCCCGGCCCCGCCCCCACAGCCCGCCCCCGGGCCCGCCCCGCCCGCAGCCCGCCCCGCCCCGGCCCGCCCCGCCCCGGCCCCGCCCGCAGCCCGGCCCCGCCCCTGGCTCCGCCCGCAGCCCGGCCCCCGCCCGCCCCGGCCCCGCGCCCGGCTCCGCCCGCAGCCCGGCCCCGCCCCGCCCCGGCCCCGCCCCGCCCTCGCCCGCCCGCAGCCCGCCCCCGGCCCGCCCCGGGCCCGCCACGCCCGGCCCCGCCCGCAGCCCGACCCCGACCCCCCATCCCGGCCCCGCCCGCAGCCCGCCCGGCCCCGCCCCCGCCCCCCGCCACGCCCCCCGCCTCGCGTCATTAAACTCGCCTGCCCACGCGCCCCGGTCCCGCGCTGGGGGCCTGCAGGGCCCCGTCTGTGGGAGGCGACCACAGCTCCCAAGGCCGGGAGTCCCAGGCGGCGACCACGGCCGGCCCGTGACAGGCGGTTGGCTTGGGAGGCGACTCGAGGAGGCAGGGGCCACGCAGGGAGGTGGGACCCGCGTGGGCAGTGGGAAGCCCGGATTCCTCTGATTGGAGACTGGCGCCGCCGGGCGGGCCTGGGCGCCCAGTGAGACGCGTTTCTCCATAAACAGCCCCTCGGAACTCTAGCACCCACCAGTGTCTGGCGTGTCCAGCGCCACCCCAGGCCAGGCCCCAGCCCAGGACCGTCCCCACGGGAAACGTACCACTGCTGCTCCGACAGCCCTGGGCCCCCCTCGCCTGAGGCCTAGAGAGGGCAGGGCACCTGCTGGGCCCCGGGAGCGGGACCAGGGCCTGCCACTGACCCCTTCCTGGGGTTTGCCTTCCAGTGCAGTGGCTGCTCATTTCTCTGGGTGAAGGTGTCGGGGCTTCTGGACCAACCCCAGAGCAGGGCGATGCGGGGAGCCAGCCCCGCAGGGCCAGGGGTTCCCTCGGGTGGGGACGGCGTCGGCCAGGAGGAAGCAACATGGACACACCGGAAAGAGGCTCACAGGACTGTCACAGTTTATTATAAGATGTCCTTTTTATAGGGACTCTGAACCGATATTCCAATTCCAAATTACGTTTCACATAGTTTTGATGTTTGGTTTTTCTTAGGACTTCTACAGTCTTTACTTTTTTGTAACTGCTTTCTCCAGGGTGCACCGTGACCTATGTTTAAGGATTCACTTATCGTCTAAAGTGTGGTTACCATGACTACCTCGTTATTATCTAAATTCCAGCATCTAAATATAATTGCAAAACTCACAGGGCGCAGACTTAAACTATTACTTAAAAAAACTAGCAGTGGCTGCGTTTAAGGTAAAACTTATCTAAAGTCTGTTGCTACATGATTACAATACTTAGTAATAAAAGGAAGTCTCAAACCTCTCTTATCCTATAGAGGACTAAATATTATTTTAATAGAGGGTAACATCTGTTTCTCAGTCAAAGCTTCAATATCCGTTGCTACAGCAATGCACAAGGCAAAGAATCAAAACAAGGCTGTTGATATAACATACCCCATGGTCAGTAAGCTGTCTCTTATCAGAACTCCCATGACCAAAAGACCTTGGTCTGCTGGTCTCCAAGGAGATTTTTTCACAGCCGCACAGGCAAGGATGAACGATAGCACCAGTTTTTCACAGACACTGTCTGTATCTCACAGACTGGCTTTTTTAGGCCTATGTGGCCAAAGGCCTAAGCCTCAGTTTCCAAGGGGCTCGAGTCCCCTATTTCTCAGTCCTAGGGTCCCCTTGGACTGTAGCCTGTCTTAGGGAGTTTCCCTTTTTGGGAAATCTAACCCCGTCTTTGACTTACACAGCCAGCTATCATCAGGGTACCCCAGGAACTTGCCATGAATGCAGTGAAAGTGCTGTCTCCTATAGGATCCGATGTGGAGGAAAGGCACATGGGTTCATAGAGACAGGAGATATTACATGACCAACCATAAGGCAGCACCCCAGACATCCCGTGCTGAGGGTGGATCTTTATTTCAATGTGGGCTTGTCCGACACCGGGGTGCTGACGGCCCCCGGCAGGGCTACCTGTCCCTCCATCCCCAAGCCTGGTGTGTCCTGAACACCAGCATCTTAGGATCGTGTCTTTGTCGGTTTTGGCAGCTGCAACAAACACCACAGACCAGGGGCTTAAACAACACATTCATTCTCTCCCAGTCCTCGAGGCTGGAACCAAGACCCAGTGTCCCAGGGCTGGTTCCTCCTGCGGCCTCTCCTGGGTGCCAAGACACCGTCTTCTCTCTGTCCCTACGTGCTCGTCCCTCTGTCGTCCGTCTGTGTCTGCATCCTGATCTCATAAGGACACCAGTCATGTTTGATGAAGGCCACCCCAGTGACCTCATTTTAATCTAATTACCTCTGTAAAGACCCTCCTCCCAAATAGTCACTTTAGGAGTTAGGGCTTCAGTGTGTGAATTTGGGGGTCACGATTCATTCCACAACAGGCCCCCACCCTCCCCTCCCAGCTGCTGGACACCGACCTCTGCTGAGGGACTCCCTGCCTCGTGGGGGTGTCTGCAGGTGCACACGTGCCACACCAGGGCCGTCTGCCAAGGAGGGCTGGCAGGCACTTCCGGGAGCCCCCACGGCTGCGGCTGTCTCCAGGTGAGGCCCGGAGCTGCCCTTGGTGGGCCTTTGCCATCTGCCGGGTCCTGCCGAGACTCCCACAGCCCTGCATGAGACCTGGAGGTGGCATGGCTACAGTCACCCACATTCACCCAGGGGAGCCCTGGCTGGAGAGGACCCAGCCTGTCCCCAGCCTCGGAGGGTCTCTGGGCTCGCCTGGCCTCTCCAGGGTGGTGAGCCGCTGCTGGGAGGGTGGCTCCCCAAGGCCCACAGGGCTGGGGATCCGAGAGATCTGGGCACCTCTTCACCCAGGCCCCACAATGACTGCCTAGGGGCGAAGTGGCATTAGATACTGAGTGCCCCAAAGGCTTGTGGCGTGCCTGCGCCTGGGAGGGGCCTGTGGGGTATCCATGTGCTATCAGGATGGCCCCGTGATTGCTGGGCCTTTGCAGAACAAAACTCCCACTCTGATTAAAAATCACCAAGAACTTCAAGATGTTGTCCCCCTGTGCTGCTGGTCAGGGTCCAGCTGCCCTTTCGTAGGGAACCTCCAGCCTCGGTGAGCTGGGGCCTCTGCTGGCCACCGGCCCCACTGGGGACCCACGCACCTGCACTCCCCTCCCAGGCCCTCCTGACAGACTGAGCTGAGCTCTGCCGAGAGCAGAGAGCTGGGCCGGGGCTGGGGCTTTGCAGCCCCTCCTCGTCCCCTGGACGCCCTGAGGCCGGGGCGTTTACATGAAGAGACGGAGGTCCAGAGGGTCACCCGGAGTGTCGTGAGCGAGGTCACACAGCCGTGCTGGGCTTGGAGTCTGTGCTGACCTGAGGTCACAGTCTGGGGATGACTTTTCCCCACTGAGGGGCCCGGGCACAGGCTCTTCTCTGAGGGAGCCCCCCCTGGGGACATTGCCCCCCCCGGGTCACGTCCTGGGCGTCCTGGGTCTGCCCCTCCCTGGACCGCTCCGTGTTTGCACAGGGCCCGGCCTGTCCCTCCCTTCCCATCGTGACTGGGGTTAATAAGCAGCCTAGTGGGGAGTATAAAGGCCCCGCCAGGCTCCAGAGCACCCCATCCCTCCTGCCCGCCTCCTGTGCTGTGAGACAAGTGACCCCATCAAGGTCCAAGGCCAAGACCATGTCCCGCCTGGTGGAATGTGTCCCCAACTTCTCAGAGGGAAACAACCAAGAGGTGAGGCGCTGCTGTGTGTGTGGGGCAGACCAGGGGCAGCACCAGGGGCTCGGGGGCCTGTCAGTCTCAGGGCCGTGCCCCGTGGGCAGGGGGCTTAGAAGTGACTCGCCCAGGGGTGAGAAGGGGGCAGCAGGCGCACGCAGGGCCCTGGCTTCAGGTACGGGCAAATTACTTGACCTTCGTGAAAATGGACCCCCAACCCAAACCCCCCCCCCCACGGTTACCGTCTCCCCCTCCCACACCTTACAGGTGAGCACTGTCGTTATACTCACGTCATCTACAAGGAAACAGGCACAGAGAGTTGGGGCAGGGCCACAGAGCATTTTGGGATCTCAGGCCACTTCTCACCATGGGCCTTTCTGTCACCTCAGAAGTTTCCGGGACCTTCATGCCCCTCCCCCAATGCAGCCGCTCCCACTGGAGGCTGCTTAGCGGACTGGAGCCCTGACCCTCTGTGACCTTGGCCTGTAGGTCACCTTCTCGGAGCCCCTGCAGCCCCTCCACCCGGGCTCCGCTCCGTGTCCATTTCTCCTGGAGGGTGCCACCGTCGCCCCCCGTGGTGACTGCTGCCGGCAGCGGTCGCCCCAGGCTCCCGCTTTTTGAGGAATTCCCAAACACTCAGCGCCAGCTCCCGGGCACCCCTTGGGGTGGGTGGAGGACAGGAGAGGGACGGCCACCGCCAAAGCTCCTGTGCTGGCCTCTGGTCCCCAGGTGATCGACGCCATCTCCCAAGCTGTGGTGCAGACCCCGGGCTGTGTGCTGCTGGATGTGGATGCGGGCCCCTCGACCAATCGCACCGTCTACACCTTTGTGGGGCGACCGGAGGATGTGGTGGAGGGGGCCCTCAATGCCGCCCGGGCGGCCTTCCGGCTCATAGACATGCGCAGGCACAAAGGTAGGGGCTGTCCTCGCCCACAGGGCCAGGTGTGGGGTGTGGGGCTTCTCCGTGGACCCCGGTGTCTCTGAAGGGCAAACCCACTGTGCGGGGTGCAGGTGTGTGGAGACTCCCATCCACGTTGCCGCTTGGGGCTGGCAGTGAGGCTCATGCACCATGAGCAGGCCCTGGGACGGGGGCCAAGGTGACATGGCCTTACTGGGAACTAACCTGTCAACAGCCCACAAAGCCAAACACAGGGTGACAAGCGGGCTCAAAGGTCTCTGGCTGCTGGGACACCAGGCCCACAGGCAGGGACTTCACAGGTGACCCCAACTGGTGAAGAGATGGGGCTCATCTCAAAGCAAGGAGCCACCTGGGGGGAGGGGAGACATATTGGGGACGGTGGGGGTCTGCTGGCCTCTGAGAAGGACGCCCTGGAATGCAGCCAGACTGGCAGATGCCATGGGAGGGAGGGCTGGGCTGTCAGCGCCAGGCGGAGGCAGCCGTGCAGCCGGCCGGGACTCACTGGGAGCCTCGTAGCCCTTGGGAGTTATCTTTGTGGCTCGTGGGAGAGGGAGGGGTTTACACCGCTCCCCTGAAAGGCCAAAGCCAAGGCCTTCCAAAGTGGGAGGCATCAGCCTTTACTGAGCCCAGGAAGGAGAGCCGTTCGGCAGCGTGATGCAGGCAGAGTCCACGGTCCCGAGGAGGAGACAGAGCCGGGGTGTTGACGAGAAGGGGCAGGGAACACTTCTCTCCGTAGGAAGGCCGCTCAGGTGACAGCACGGTGGCTCTGGTTCTAAGAGCGTCTTTAATGGCCAGTCCCGGAGCCATCATGGCGGCTTTCCTGTTCCCCTTGCAAACAGCTCTTGGGGACACAGGCTGCCCGAGGCCCAGGGCAAAGGTGGTTTTGCTCTGTTTTAACTTCCCATGGTTTGAGGAGTAAGGTGAGCCAGGCGGCTGCGGTGGGACGGCAGCCCTCTCCGTTTTCAGGGGCTCCGTTGACACTGTGTTTAGCACTGTTTTAGAGAGGTGCCAGAATGCTGGGGCCTGCTTCTCCCAGGGCTGGCGGGTGGCGGGCAGATGGGGCTGGAGAGGGTGGGGTCTCCGGGAGACCCCTGAGCCCCTGCCCACAGCGGGGCCTCCCTTCAGCCCCCGTCTCTCTGCAGGGGAGCACCCTCGCATGGGCGCACTGGACGTGTGCCCCTTCATCCCGGTGAGGGGTGTCAGCATGGATGAGTGCGTGCTCTGTGCCCAGGCCTTTGGCCAGCGGCTGGCAGAGGAGCTGGGCGTGCCAGGTGAGTGCCCCCAAGAAGGGGACCCAGCCCGGCCCTCCTCAATCCGTTTCAGTTTCCATCATATTCTTAAAACATCACCAATGAGTAAATGACAGGCAGGGTCCTATCCCTATCCTCCATCATGTGACCGAACCAGGGGAAGCACGGCTCCGGGCAGCGACCCCAGCCGCTGTGTAGTGACTTAGCCTGGAGAGGGGCACCCTGACAGCCCGCGTGGCTCCTAGGGATCATTTCACATGGGGAATGTACCGCTTGGAGAAAATGCCCTAGAACAAAGGCTGGCAGGGGCAGGGCCCCCAGGGCTTGTGAGCACAGACTGGGGATAGCAGGGGTGCACGCGCACATACACACACACATGCACACACATACACGCGTGCTCACATGCGCACACACACATATACACACACACGCATCTGTGCTCACGCGGGTGCTGGGGCTGCTGGTGAGTTCTGCGTTCTTTTCTGTGTTCCTTCATTTGTGGTCACGTTTATTGTACAATGAAGATACATTTTAGAAAGAACACGAACGTCCTTCCAGCAGCATGCCCCGCCATCTGCTCCGCACTCTAGTGATTGGGATGATGGCTTTTTCAGGGGCCTCTGGGTGGGCAGAGGAGGGATTCCGGCCTGTCCTGAGTGTCCGTCAGTGACCACCCATCCCCATCCTACGAGGCACAGAGAAAGGGTGCTCCCAGAGTTAGGGGAGCTCAGCGAGGTGGTCCCAGGTGCCCTGCTCGGCTCTCCTCTGGGAATGGGGTTCTGGACCGCTGCCACCAGGGCCCGACCAGCGGACTCCCTTTGCAGTGTATCTCTACGGTGAGGCGGCGCAGATCGCCAGCCGCCGGACCCTGCCGGCCATCCGGGCTGGGGAGTACGAGGCCCTGCCTGAGAAGGTGCCATGTCCCCTCTCCCCCAAGGGCGGGTCTGGGGGCCCCTGCAGGGGCGGGTGCCCCCCTCCTGCCCCCCAACCCGGCGCGTCACCCCGTCCATGCAGGACACAGCCCCAGGGTGAGTCTCCCCACAGCTCAAGCAGGCCGAGTGGACACCAGACTTTGGCCCGAGCTCCTTCGTCCCCAGCTGGGGGGCCACGGCCACGGGGGCCCGGAAGTTCCTCATCGCTTTTAACATCAACCTGCTCAGCACCAAGGAGCAGGCGCACCGCATAGCTCTCAACCTGCGGGAGCAGGGCCGCGGGGCTGACCAGGTGAGAGACAGAACGGTCGCCCGCCGTCCCGCTGTCCTGGGGGCCGGGCCGGTCCCCATGGACCCCAGGGGCTGAGGGACGGGCTCAGTGTCCATGCATGTGGGACTGGGCCGGTGGGATCCCTCGTTTGAAGTTGGGGAGCACTTGCTTTAAAGGACATTTTCCATGGACGCAGGCAGGACTATACCTGTTGTGGAAATATTGCAGCGTTTCCATGCCGATAGGAAGATAGGTGCCCCCAGAGTCCCCCAGGTACCGCCAGGTGCCCTGAGCCACCCAGCCTGCCACAGCAGCTGTCATCTAGTGCGAGCATCACTCCCCTACAAAGTCCAAGTTGGACACAGGTAGACGTAGGGGCACCTGGTGAAGGGGGGGCCAATGCACTACTCACCCATCAGTCCTCCACCCCACAGACCCCAGTTCCCTGGCCCGCAGACACCATTGTATAAGCACAACACAAAAGCACGGAGAACCCCAAATCTTTGTTTGTGTTCTGGCTGAAGTCAGAGGTCAGAGGTCCCTTCCCAGGTGGGCTGAGTTACCCCAAGAAAAGGGGCTAAGAGCTGGCCTGTGGGCTGAGGTGTGGGATGGGGGGAGGGACCAAGTACTGGGGTTTGGAGCTGGGTGGGGGCGGCCCTGGGCTGGACACAGTGTGGGTGGGGTGCTGCTTGGCAGGCAGGTCTAGCCTGAGCCTGGTCCTCTGGGGCCTCAGTTTCCCCGTGGTGGGCTCCTTCCTGCTGGCTCAGGTGAGAGAGAAGGTAGAGGGACACACACCGGCCATGGGGCAGCCCCGCACCACCTGCAGGCTACCGTGGCCAAGGCAAAGCAGCTGAGGGCGCAGGTGAGGGCGAGGCAGGGCCGGGCCTGGGCTGGGAAAGGCTTTTCCTCTGCAGCCGGGACGTCTGAAGAAGGTTCAGGGCATTGGCTGGTACCTGGATGAGAAGAACCTGGCTCAGGTGTCCACCAACCTCCTGGACTTTGAGGTCACAGCCCTGCATACGGTGTATGAGGAGACCTGCAGAGAAGCCAGGGTGAGTGGGGAACACCGTCCTAGGTGGGGACCCCCAGGTGAGTGGGGACCCCCGCCCCAGCGTTCCTGACATGGGCCTACATGTGCAGGAGCTGAGCCTCCCGGTGGTGGGCTCCCAGCTGGTGGGCCTTGTGCCCCTGCAGGCCCTTCTGGACACAGCGGCCTTCTACTGCGAGCGGGAGAACCTGTTCGTCCTGGAGGAGGAGCAGCGGGTCCGGCTGGTGGGTGAGCCCCGAGCGAGGGGTCAGCCGAGGGCAGGGGTGGGAGTGAGGGAGCCCCACGCTCCTGGGGTGGGTCTGGGTGTCGGGGGCGCCTGCAGCATGTCCCTAGCTTCTGGTGTCTGTCCTGGAGGTTCCCGGCCTCCTCGCCCTTTGGGGTGCAGGTGAGGGACCCTCCAGGGAAGTACGGCGGGGTCCGAGCCTTGGGTCCATTGGCTTTAGCACGCGGTTCCGTCTGTCCTATGGGACACCCGGCCTTGAGTCCGGCCAGCCGAGGGCCTGCTGGGGTCGGCACGTCCTGTTGCTCTGGCTTCGGAGCCAATTTGTTTTAAGTGTTTTTTACATTGAGCAAATGACTGGATTTCTCTGAAAGTTTTTGTCTGGTGTTGATTTGCCAGGTTAGCAGGTATGTCTGGAATTAGTTTTGCCTTATTTTCATGTATGGGTGTGTGTGGGTGTGGTTCCTTCTAGTTACTGCATATGGGAGAGTAAATCTATTTTTTAGGTATTCTGGTAATTACTGCTATCATGTAATATACTTCCCTCTTTTTACGGATTTTTTCAATTTTAAAATTATATCCAAATTTTCAAATTTATCAATTTTTATCAGTACACTGACTGCGTTCTATGAAAATGAAAAAACAAGTTCACGTACACAGTGTTTCCTCTCACCTTTTCTTCTTTCTCTATTTCCTGACTTTTTTTTTTTTTTTTTTTTTTTAGCGTTGGGTATTTTTTTAGGGGGATTCTTTTGGTGGTTAATTTTTTTCTTTTTTTCGTGGCAAGAAATACACAGAACATAACTTTTGCCATCGACGCCGCTGGCGTCCCAAGCCAGTGACCACCACCATCCAGGGTAGGTTTTCTGTTTCCACACAGAATGGGCCCGGGATTTCGATAGTGATCGCAGAGTCTGCAATCACTGGGTAGTGTCATCTTAACATGAAGTTTTCTGTCCAGGAGCACGGGACGTGTTTCCAGTTACTTATGAAACTCCTTCAGCTGTGTTTTATGGTTTTCAGTGTGTAGTTTTTCACCTGTTAATTCATCTCTAAGTATTTTATTCTTTTTGAACCTACTGTAAATGAAATCGCTTCCATAATTTCTTTTTCAGATTGCTCATTATTCATGTATAGAAACACAGCTGACTATTGTTGTTCACTTTGTACCCTGCAAGTTTGCTGAATTCATTTATTAGTTTGAAGTGTTTTATGTTTTAAGTTTAAATAACATACTTAATCCTTTAGTGCTTTATTAAGAGTAGACAATGTGTTGACTTGGTGAAGAAAGATAAGGAAATTAACGCACTCGTGTGAATGGTCATCTCGGCTCCAAAATGTGGTGTTGTTATTTTCACGTTGTCAGATATATAACATTGACCTTCTGTACCCATACCCACACGTGTCAAACCTATGAAATGTCCACCGGTAATCATTCTTAGCTCTGTATGTAAGTGAGGTCCATGTGCACCTCTGTCTTTTCCTGCCAGCCTCCCTCCTCATCTGTTCATTGGCTGGATCTCACATTAAGCAAAGTTGTGTGGCAGGTCACTCCGTGGATTCTAGCATGTTGGGGAATGCCCTTCTGACAAGACATTCCAACCAACATTCCAAGTCTCTTGTTTTTCCCAGAGAACGTTGCAAATGTATCCTTACCATATTCTGGAATTAAATGTCACTGGAGGTGGTGGTGGTGGAGGGAGGTCTAAGGCCACCTGGCCATCTTCCCCCCACCCAGGTGACCTGTGCTTTCACCGACACCTGAAGTATTCCTTGCTTGTCCTTGAAATTCAATACCTGCTGTGTACATATTGCTGCTAATTATTTTACATTATCTTTTCCATTGGAAAGTGTTCTTATAGTTTTACAGATTCCATTCCTACTTAGTTTCAGGAATTTTCTCTTCTGTTATATTTTTGACCTAGTTCTTTGGTTCTTTGACTTCAAGGACACCAATTACATTGTAGAAGCATTTCAGCCTTCTATATAGCCTGTGTTTTCTCTACTTTTTTTTTTTTTAAGATTTTATTGGGGAATCGGGGGAGGGGAACAGACAAGTTGCTGTCCTTTTGTTCTTCAGTCTAGTTGTGGAGGACATTACTTCACTGGCCCATGTTGGTATCATCATTGCGCTGTTCTCCGGTGAGGCAGATCGGTTGCCGGCCTCTGGATGGCTGCTCACAATGGCTCTTGGCAGCTCACACCTGCTGCTGGCCGCTCACTGTAGCCTATGGCAGCCCACGGCAGCAGGGGCTGCAGCTATGCCGTCCTGGGGACTCACGGCAGCCCAGCTCCAGGTGGAGCTATTGTTCACATCTTAGCTGTAGAGGGCAGTGTCACTGGCCCTCATATGTGGGATCTGAACCTGAGCCGCTGGCGTCCCAAGCCAGCTCTTAACCAACGTGCCACTCAGCCGGCCCTTCTCTACTTCCTTTCCATTTATTTCCCTCTGTATTCATGTGGTTTCCTCAACCCTCACTTCCAAATTGCTGATACAGTCCATGGCCACTTTATTCTCTTTTTAGATTTTATAAAAGTTTGTGTAACTTTTTTTTAAAAGAATCAAATAGTACTGAAGGGCTTTTCTTTTTTTTTTCTTTTTTTTTTAGGGCAGTGTCACTGGCCCTCATATGTGGGACCTGAACCGGGACCGTTGGCTTACCAAGCCAGCGCTTAACCACTGTGCCACTCAGCAGGCCCTCTATTTTCTTTTTTTTAAAAAGATTTTTAATAAAAATATAGTTAGCATACTATATTAGTTTCAAGTGTACACAGTAGTTATTCAACATTTATATACCTAAAAAAGTGATCACCATGATAAGTCCAGCAAGCACCTGACACCGTCCCACGCTATCACAATATTACTGACTATATTCCCCATGCTGTACATCACATCCTCATGACTTGTTTGTTTTATATCTGGAAATTGGAACCTCTTATTGGAAACTTTACCTTCCCCCCTCTTTTATTTTTTTTTAATTTTTTATTTTTTTAAAGATTTTATTGGGGAATTGGGGAAGGGGAACAGACAAGTTGCTGTCCTTTTGGTCTTCAGTCTAGTTGCGGAGGACGTTGCTTCACTGTTGGTATCGTCATTGCGCTCTTCCCAGACGAGGCAGATTGGTCGCCGGCCTCTGGATGTCGCTCACCGCGGCTATTGGCAGCTCACTCTTGGCTGCCAGCCGCTCACGCTGGCTGCGGGCCACTCACTGTAGCCCATGGCAGCCCACTGCAGCAGGGGCTGCAGCCCACACCATCACCGGGGCTCGCACAGCCCAGCTCCAGGTGGAGCTGTTGTTAGCTGCAGAGGGCAGTGTCACTGGCCCTCATGTGGGATCCAAACCGGGGCCGCTGGCATCCCAAAACCAGCGCTTAACCAATGCGCCACTCGGCCGGCCCACCTTCCCCCCTCTTTTAAAATTTTCAATTACAGTTGATATTCAGTGTTATTTTATATTAATTTCAGGTGTACAGCATAGGGGTTAGACATTTGTATAATTTAAGACGTGACCCCCTGACGAGTCGAGTCCCCGCCTGGCACTGTGCATAGTTATGACCATATCATTGACTATATTACCTATGCTGTACTTCACATCCCTATGACTATTTCATAGTTACCAATCTGTGCTTCTTAGTTCCTTCACATTTTTCACTCTGCCCCGTAACCCTTTCTCATCTATCACCCCAACAAATCTAGTACCCATCTGACCCCATACATGGTTATTACACTATTACTGACTATATTCCTTATGCTGCACCCCACATCCCCATAACTACTGTGTAACAACCAGTTTGTAGTTCTTAACCCCTTCCCCCTCTTTCACCCTTTCCCAAACCCCCTCCCGTCTGACAACCATCAAAATGTTCTCTGTATCTATGAGTCTGTTCTGTTGTTTGTGTATTTTGTTCTTAGATTCCATGCATAAGCGAAATCACATTGCATCTGACTTTCTGTGTCTGACTTACTCCACTCAGCACAGTACCCTCCAGGTCCATCCATGTCCCTGCAGATGGCAGGAGCCCACTCCCTTCCCTGGCCGAGCAATACTCCACTGTACACATGCACCGCCTCCTCTTTATCCATTCTTCCATCGATGGGCACCCAGGCTCCACATCGTGGCCACTGTGAACAATGCTGCAATGAACATATGGATGCACGCGTCCCCTCAAAGTAGCATTTGGATTTCTTCAGATAAATGCCCAGAAGTGGAAATTCTGGGACCTTCTTTGTCTCTCATTATAGCCTTTCTTTTAAAGTCTATTTTGTCTATAAGCATTGCTACCACAGCTTGTTTGTTTGCTTGTTTTGTTTCCATTTTCATGAAATAACATTTTCCATACCTTTACTTTTAGTCTGTGTGTGTCTTTCAATCTGAAGTGAGTCTCTTGTAGGCAGCATAGGTAAGGGTTTTGTTTTCTTATCCATTCAGCCCCCCTCTGTCTTTTTTTTTTTTTTTTGAGGGCAGTGTCACTGGCTCTCATATGTGGGACCCGAACCGGGACCGCTGGCTTCTGAAGCCAGCGCTTAACCACCGCGCCACTCGGCCGGCCCACCCCCTGTCTTTTGAGTGGAGCATTTGATCCATGTACATTGAAAACGTTATAATTGTTGATAGATATGTAGTTATTGCCATTTTATTATTCACACACACACACACACACACACACACACACACACACACACACTGTGTGTATGTGTTGGTGAACTCCTTTAGCTTTTTCTTGTCCAGGAAGCTCTTTATCTGTCCTTTGATTCTAAATGATAGCCTTGCTGGGTGGAATAATCTTGGTTGCAGTTCCTTGCTTCTCATCACTTTGAATAGTTTGTGCCAGTCCCTTCTGGCCTGCAAAGTTTCTGTTGAGAAATCAGCTGACAGTATTAGGGGAGCTCCTTGTAGGTAACTAACTGTTTTTCTCATGTTGCTTTTATTTTTTTATTTTTTTATTTATTTATTTATTTATTTTTTTAAAGATTTTATTGGGGAATTGGCGGAGGGGAACAGCGTTGGGAAATCGGGGAAGGGGAACAGACAAGTTGCTGTCTTTTTGTTCTTCAGTTTAGTTGCGGAGGATGTTGCTTCACTGTTGGTATCGTCATTGCGCTCTTCCCGGATGAGGCAGATCGGTCGCTGGCCTCTGGATGTCGCTCACCGCGGCTATTCGCAGCTCATGCTTGGCTGCCAGCCGCTCACGCTGGCTGCGGGCCACTCACTGTAGCCTATGGCAGCCCACTGCAGCAGGGGCTGCAGCCCACACCATGACCGGGGCTCGCACAGCCCAGCTCCAGGTGGAGCTGTTGTTAGCTGTAGAGGGCAGTGTCACTGGCCCTCATGTGGGATCCGAACCGGGGCCGCTGGCATCCCCAAACCAGCGCTTAACCAATGCGCCACTCGGCCGGCCCTCTCATGTTGCTTTTAATATTCTCTCTTTGTCTTTAATCTTTGTCATTTTGTTTTAATTATAATGTGTCTTGGTGTGGGCCTGTTTGGATTCATCTTGTTTGGGACTCTTTGCTTTCTGGGCTTGTGTGTCTATTTCCTTCACCATGTTAGGGAAGTTTTCAGTCATTATTACTTCACATAGGTTCCCAATCCCTTGCTTTCTCTCTTCTCCTTCTGGTATCCCTACGATGCGAATGTTGTTATGTTGATGTTGTCCCAGAGGCCCCTTAAATTCTCATCAGTTTTTTTGGATTCTTTTTTCTTTCTGGTGTTTTGATCGGGTGTTTCCTGCTACCTTACCTTCCAAATTGATGATTCAATCCTCTGCTTTGTCTAGTCTGCTGGTGATTCCTTCCAGTGCATTCTTCATTTCAGTTTTTGAATTCTTCACTTCTGACTGGATCTTTTTATGGTTTCTGTGTCCTTTTTTATGCCTGCAACATCTTTGTTGAAGCTCTCACTAAGTTCCTCAAGCATCCTTTTAGCCATTGTTTTGAACTCTGTCTCTGGTAGGTTGCTTGCCTTTATTTTGTTTAGTTCTTTTTCTGGATTTTTCTCCTGTTCTTTCATTTGGGATGTATTTCTTTGTTTCCTCATTTTGGCTGCCTCTCTGTGTTGGTTTCTATGTATTAGGTTGATCTGCTATGTCTCCCAGTCTTGCCTGGTGGACTTATGTAGTAGGTGCCCTATGGGGCCCAGTCTCCCTGGTCACCTGAGCCAGGTGCTCCAGGTGTGTCCCTTGTGTGGGCTGTGTGTGCCCTCCTGTTATAGTTGAGCCTTGGTTGCTGTTGGCATGTCAGTGGGTGGGATTGATCCTCAGACTGATTGTGGGGTTTGGTCATGCCCACAGCTTATGGGCTGCTGTGTGGGGGGCGGGCTTACCCCACTGAGTGGGATTCACCCCAGTGGGCTCTGGTGCCTGTTGAAACCCACCTTTGTGTGTACTGCTTGTGGGGCTAATTGGGTGGTACTCTGTTGTGGTCTGAAGCCAACTTTCAGGTATGTTGGTTCTGGGGCCTCTTGGAAGGGGCTCTGGTACAGGCCAAGGTCACCCTCTGCCTGTAGCAAGCCGGGGACTACCTGGTAGAAGCTACAAAGTGATCCATGATTGGTCGCTGCCTGTGCTAAACCTGGAGGAACATGGGAGAGGCCACGCTGTGAACCGAGGACAGCTACCACCAATACCAGGCTTGGGGTAGCTCTGCTAAAAGCCAGGAAACTCCGAGGCCTGCTGCCACCTGCTGGCTTCTATAAGGTTCAGCTGCTGATAAAGCCTCCTTCCAAGGACAAGCTGGATGAAGCTGGTCTCAGTGAGTCATCAGGGCAGAGCCCCAGAGCTCACCAGGCCAATCAGATTCAGATTTGGCTGTAAGCGTAGGGGCAGTCTCAACACAGGAAAGATGGCGCCCACCTGCCATCTGTGTATGGGAGGAGAGCCCCATTCATTCCTCGTCCCAAAGTTACACAATTCAGTCTCTCCTCATATGTCGTCCATGTCGCGAGAGTTACTGTCCTTCCACTGGAGCCCAAGGTGAGTGCCTACGAGTGAGTGAGTCTGTGTGTGGGCTGTTTAAGAGGACACCTGGGTTTCTCATAGCCTTCCGCCCCACCTGGATGGTCAGAATCCCCACTGTTTTCACAGTCAGATGTTGTGGGGGTTCCTCTTCCCGGCACCAGTACTCCAGGCTAGGAAGTCAGTGTGAGGGGCTGGGGTCCATTCCTCCTCCTGGGGAGCCTCCGCGACCAGGGTATTTCTCCTGATTCCTAGCCGCCACATGGAGCTTTGGAGGCCCATTCCACATCTCCGCCCCTCCTATGAGTCTCGGTGTGGCTGCTGCTTTATATTTTTAGTCATATGATGTCTGTCTGGCTAGACTTCAGATGGTTCTCCAGGTTGATTGTTATAAAACTTAGTTGTAATTTTGATGTGTTCCAGGATGAGGCAAGCACAGTGTGTATTTACTCCACGATCTGGGATCTCCGAGATCTGTAATAGTTTGTGTACTTTTTATTTTAGTGTAGTTTCCTGCTCACAGAAAAGGTACATGAGTAGTACAAGGAACACTTTCTTTCTTTTTTTTTTTTTTTTTGAGGGCAGTGTCACTGGCCCTCATATGTGGGGCCTGAACCGGGGCCGCTGGCTTCCCAAGCCAGCACTTAACCACCGCGCCACTCGGCCAGCCCAAGGAACACTTTTCTATTGATGAGTCCAGACTCATCAATTGTTTGCATTCTGCTCCATTTGCATTTTCACTCTTTCTCTGCACTCCCATAATCATTATTTTTTTGTCTAGACCATTTGAGAGTAGGTTGTAGACATTGTGTTCCTTTGCCTCTAATTTATTCAGGCTGTATTTCTTAAGAACAAGCACATTCTCTTAACATAACCACAATGCAATTATCAAAATCAGGAAATTCAATGTTAATACAATTCTAGTATGAAATCTACAGGCATAATTAATTGCATCGATGTCCCAATAATTTCCATCACGCTATTTGCCCTCCACTGCAGGATCCAATCCAGGTAACATAGTGCATTTTGTTGTCATGTCCTCTATGTCCTTTAATCGGGAACAGTCCCCGGGTCCTCCTGCCCTTCATTGACCTTGACAGACTTTGTGAGTCGGGCTAGTTGTTTTGTGAAGTGTCCCTCACGGGTGCTAGCCTGACATTTCTCATAACTAGACGTGGTCTCATTTTGGTGGCAGGAGCAGCACAGATGTGACTTGGTGACCTCGGAGCCTGGGGTCCGAGGCTGTAACTCTGTCCATGGGGGAGGTGCTGTCCCCTGCCAGCATTTTCACTGCCCTCTTTCTTTTTTTCTCTTTGTGACTGACAAGCACTCTGTGGGGAGGGCTTTCCGGAATATGCAAATACCTGCTCTTCTCGAAATTCCAGCCGTTGGTGTTAGTGGCCAGCGACTTCATCCTGCTTCTGTCAGCACCAGCTGTGGCCTCTGCTACCTTTGTCTACTCCTTATTGACACATTCGGTGCTCTCTTGCATTTTCTAATGTACTATTTTACACTGTTTATCTCAAAGTTCCGATGCTGCAGTCTTTCCAGTCTGATTTGGCAATTGTTTCCGCTGGCTCTGACTTGTGACTTGCTTCTTCCTGTGTTTCGTGAATTTTGGTTCTGAGTGTGGGTTGTGTGGGGCTCTGTTTGTTGCCATTCTCGGACCCCTGGGTGCCAGGCCTGTGTTTGCATTCTAGGTGCTTGGGGACACTGTGGCTGAAGCCAGGGCTGGGGGGTGGATGTGAGCCTGGTGCCCTCAGCAGCATGGTTTGTGGGCAGACAGAATTGGGGCAATCCCAGTGCATCCTTTAGTGGGCGTTTCTTCTCGCTCACCTTTGGAGATGTCACCCTTCAGGGGCCCCCACTCTTTGAATGTGTGAGCCCCCAGTCAGAAGAGTCAGCCAGAGGTTCTCAGATGTCCCCAGGGGTCCCAGCTCCAGGGTGAGCAGGCCCTCCCGTCACCTTCCTGCACATCCCAGCCTTGAATGGCTTCCTTTTGTTTCTGCCTGCTGCACCGGGCATCTTCCTCCACTTGAGAAGTTCTGTTCCTCTGGAGGTTTTCTGCACCAGCAGGGCCCTGCCCAGCTGCTCGCTGATGCCACAGGTGACTCTCCGGGGGTCTCTCCAGCCATTCCTGTGTTCTCGGGGACCCCAGGACTCTGTTGGTTCCTTCCGCTCCAGCAGTACTTGTCACCACCTATTTTTTTGTTTGTTGGTTTGTTTTTTTCTTTTTTTTGAGAGCAGTGTCATTGGCCCTCATATATGGGACCCGAACTGGGGCCGCTGGCTTTACCAGGCCAGCACTTAACCACCGCACCACTCGGCCGGCCCAGTCACCACCTATTTTTGTGGAGTTGTCACTGAGCTGGGACTGTGTCACTGGTACCATAAGGTGTTTTAATGCTTTTGGTAAAGAGAATTCTAGTCTTAAATGGGGACTGTTCCAAGTTTATTTTGAATTTCGGTAAAATCCACTTTTCCTTGACTAACGAGTCTTATGTTCAGGCAACTCCTGCAGTGAAAGACCAGTCAGTTGTTGGCATCTAAGCTTGTCAATAAAATCTTGTCCCAAGGAGTGGTGTCGCTAGCGTCGCCGTTCTGGTGACGGGCTCCTGCACGTGGTGTCATGGGAAGGCCCGTGTGGTTCAGACTGAGGGCCGAGTGGACAGCTCCTCTCCCTGAGCCTCAGTTTCCCTATGGGGTAGCATGGTGGGTGGGGTGTTAGGAAGTCTGCCAGGGTGCCCTCTGGGCTGGGTGTCCTCCCAGGTGGGCCCAGCTTGGACAGGGAGCCAGCGGTCAGCAGGGCCCGTGGTGCGCGAGAGTGTGGCCAGCTGCGCCCCGCCTCACGGCTCACACCAAGGCGGGGCAGGGCGGGGATCACGGGGAGCTGCAGTGGGACGACCCTTCAGAGGCCTTCCTCACGCAGGGGAGACGGGCTAAGGTCAGCGCCGGTCACCAGCCCCCTTCCGTTTCCAGGTGGTGAACCGGCTGGGTCTGGACTCCCTGTCCGCCTTCAATCCTAAGGAGCGGATCATTGAGTGAGCAGCGCCCTGACCCTCTGCCCTCCCCTCAGCCCCAGGCCTCCCAGAGCCTTTGCTTGGCAGGGTGCCTGTGCCCGGCGTGGGCTGGTTAGTCCTGCTGTGGCCTCCTGGGGGCCCCGTGTCGTCGCGGCCCCTCCCAGCCTGGGGCCGCTCTGTAAACTTGGACCACATCCCCGGTCCTGTGTTGGTGACGGGTGTGAGGGGGGTGGACAGGAATCAGGTGCCAGGGTCCGAGGCAGAACTTTCCTCACAGTTTGTGCAGGAAGGATCCCATCCCCTGTCCCCAAATAATTCAGGAGCCCATCCCTGTCCTCCATCCCCGCATGACCCAGCACCCTGTCCCCTGTCCCTCCTGGGCCCCGCAGGTACCTGGTCCCTGAAGGTGGGCCTGAGCGGAGCCTGGTGGAAAAGCCCCTGCGTGCTTTTGTCCGTGAGGTGGGTGCCCGCTCGGCGGCCCCAGGGGGCGGCTCGGTGGCAGCAGCCAGTGCGGCCATGGTAAGTGAAGGCTGGGGACAGTGACAGGGACAGCAGTGGGATAGGACAGGGGTGGGGTACAGACAGTGGCAGGACAGGAGTGGGGCAGGGACGGTGGCAGGACGGGGCAGTGGGGGCATGGACGGGACAGGTGGCATCAGGGCCCCAGCCCTTGGCATGCCACCCCTGAGGTGACCGTCCCCAGGGCGCCTCGCTGGCCTGCATGGCTGGCCTGATGAGCTACGGCAGGCGACAGTTTGAGCACCTGGACGCGACCATGCGACGCCTGATACCTCCCTTCCATGCTGCCGCAGCCCAGCTGACGGCGCTGGTGGATGGGGACGCCCGGGCCTTCGCAGCCTACCTGGTGAGTGCCCCGAAGGCCACACCAGTGGGCCTGGTCAGTGGTCACTGGGATCTGAAGGAGAGAAAGCTCCGCCAGGGCCCTAGATAGCTGGGGCAGCCAGCTTGGGGGAGGGGCCGCTGCACGCACAGGTGTGAGGCCGGCGGCTGGGGGAGGGGACAGTGGCCTGGTGCTGTTGGCCCCTCCCTCCCCCTCCCCCTCCTCCTTGTTCAAGGCTGAGTCCAGTGGGTCTGAGGGTTCCATGAAGGCTGACACACAGCCACATCTCCACAATGTCAGGGGTGGGGTGGCTGGCAGACAAGGTCACCTCCCTGAGGGGCAGCCCAAGCCCACGTCCCTCCCGCCAGCTGTCCCCGGAGTCCTGCAGACACCAGAAGAAAGTGAGGTCCCCAAAGAAAAGCTCACATCCCGGGAAGGGCAGCCACAGAAACTCTGAAAGAAGCAAAGCTGGTGGCTGACGGTCTCAGAGAGGCTGGAGGCCAGTTTCACCTTGACAGTGAGGGGGGGCCGTGGGCATCACTCCGACACGGCTGTGGACTAGACCCGGGAGGGAGTGCGTGTGGCCGAGACCCAGGGCAAGGTCAAGAAGCCCCACTGCGCATCGGAGGGTTTCCAGACAGAAGGCCTGGGACTAGTGGGAATGAGAGGGGCTCACAATGGGACCGGCGACGAGGTGCCCCGGGAGGGCGTGGGTGCAAGTGCAAGACATCCCAGAGGCTTCTGGACAGAAGCACCTCACAGGCAAGACTGGGTGTGTGGGGACTAGGGGACGCTGCACCGCCCCGAAGTCGGGAGGCCCCTGGTGACATCAGGGAACGCGGTGTGGGCTGTGTACCTGCAAAAGGAATGCCAGTTCTGCACCAGAGGCCCCAACGGAGTATCATCAGGATAAACCATGAGTAAGAATGGAAACCATCTGAACCGAAGATTAGAAATAAGATGAATAAATAGAAAACAACTGGCGAGGGGGTGGGAAAGTGAAAATTGAAGCAAAAATCTGGAAAGAAAAAGAAAAGCAGTCACAAAGGTGTGTGATTGGAGAAAACCAGATGGGGAGACAGGGCAGTGGGTGCCACACCAGGTGTGGACAGGATGGCACTGTTGGTGTACGTGCTCCTGAGCCGCAGGCAGATGCGCTTCTGGGAGAAAACACGAAAACATCCTTATCTTGCACCAAATACATAAGTAATTAACAAATGGAGCAAGAGGCTAGCTAAGTCCCCGCAACCCGCCGAACAACCATCACAATAAATGAGAAAATAAAATGGACTCTGGGTGGGCAGACGCCCTCAGCGGGCGGGGCTCTGACGGCAGCTCGCGACAGCCCAGGCTTAGCACCCCACTCATGTGGGAGCTGCTGCCACCCACAGGGACAAGACACCTGGACGGGGACACACAGGTGGGGCTGGTCTCCAGAATGGGACTGGGTGCCCATTAGCTGCAGTTGTTGGGGTGCTGGCAGGACCTGCTTTCACAGGGCCGATGACAGGGCTGGCTGGTAATGACCTGGGTGGAGATTTGGCCAAATCTGTAAAACTGGAGTGGGCATAGTCCCCACTAAGCTGTGCCCTTGGGCGTCTAGAAGTCCTGTAGGAGGGCAGGGTGGGGACGTGGCACTGGCAGCACAGGGGTTTGCGGAGGAGGAGGTCTGCCCAACAGCAGCCAAAGGACGGGTAGCTCGCGGTGGAGAGCCACAGACCTGGTTGCTTCTGGGCTGAGGCGCCTCAAGGGATGAGAGGACACAGTTTGCACCTTTATGTCTAGACTTGGGGTCACACTTTTGCCTGTGTCACTTTTTTTTTAATTTTATTGGGGAATTGGGGGAGGGGAGCAGTGTTGGGGAACCAGGGAGGAGGAACAGACAAGTTGCTGTCCTTTTGTTCTTCAGTCTAGTTGAGGAGGACGTTGCTTCACTGGCCCATGTTAGTATCGTCATTGCGCTTTTCCTGGGAGAGGCAGATCGGTCGCCGGCCTCTGGACGGCCGCTCACGGCGGCTCTTGGCAGCTCACGCTGGCTACTGGCCACTCACTGTAGCTCACGGCAGCCCACTGCAGCAGGGGCTGCAGCCTACGCAGTTGCTGGTGACTCAGGGCAGCCCAGCTCCAGGTGGAGCTGTTGTTCACCATCTTAGCTGTAGGGGGCAGTGTCACTGGCCCTCATATGTGGGATCCGAACCGGGGTCCTGCTGCTCAGAGCCAGCATCCCAAGCCAGCTCTTAACCAACGCACCACTCAGCCGCCTGCCTGTGTCACTTTTTAACAATGACTGGAGGAAGGTGCTGTTGGGGAGGGAGGAGGTACAGAGACCTCCAAGGACTCCCCTGGCCCCTGGGCGCCGCCAGCCCCTCACTGTGTGTGTTTCTGTGCCTCGTTCCGGCAGGAAGCAATGAAGCTGCCCAGGAGCACACCTGAGGAAAAGGAAAGGTGAGTGCCCCCATGGCCAGGAGAACATCAGGTGCCTGGGAGGGACCTCAGTCCTGCTGAGGCCACCCTCTAGGCATGTTTTTAGTTAAAGGATGGCTTTCCTGTTGTCCCACCCTGGTTCTGTCTGCTCAGAGCTGGCAGGGTGGGGTCCAGGTGTCCCTGGCTGGTCCCTGGGCCACTTGGCCTCTGACCCTCAGCCTCCTTGGTTTCAGGCGCTCGGCTGCCCTGCAGGAGGGATTGAGGCGAGCTGTGGCGGTGCCCCTGGCTCTGGCGGAGACGGTGGCCACACTGTGGCCGGCGTTGCAGGAGCTGGCCCTGTGTGTGAACCTGGCGTGCCGGTCTGACCTGCAGGTACGTGGTGGGGCCTGTCGGGCAGCCGCCGTGTGGACGGTGGTGGGTCAGGAGCTATCACAGCCGTTCATGGGCATTTCCTGAACCTGGACACAAGCACGTCCCAGGCGGTTTCGGCCAGTCTCGGCCAGCAGGTCGGCATGTCGATCTTGTTTGAAGATGGAGGATTTAGGATCTCGTTCAGGATTGCAGGGCAGGGGAGGCGGAAGCGTGAGCGTGTCTGCAGAGTCCACTGCTGCCGGTCCTGGAGCCCCTCCGTGCACCTCCCCCACCTCCGCCTCCCTCCTGGTTCTAGAAAACACCGCAGACACCTCGCAGGTGTGCACACATGACGTGGCCCCCAGCCTGTGCATGGAGGGCTCGGGTCTGCGATTTCTGCAGCCCGAACTGAGAGCCCAGATTACGCTGTCTTTACGAGAAAGACACCTGTTTTCAGTGCTTGCTCTTGGGCTGCAGGGAAGTGTCCTGTCCTTCCCCGGGGAGGGGGAGGGGGCTACGGACGGGTTGACAAGAACAGACGCTGCCTGGACACGGGCCGTGGTTCCAGCCATTCCGGGTTCCTGCTTAGCCCTGTGGGGTTCTGTGAATGGCTACCACGTTGGCACTCATTACGGATCCCCCCTGAGGTCAGCTCCGGCCAGGGCCGGGCACCAGGCAGCATTTGGTGCATGGGGTCAGGGAGCCCCGAGGCCACTGAGATGCAGGCCTGGGCTGTTTACTGTCAGCTGAAGGTGGGCCTCTCCCTGCACGCTCCATGGCGTGGGGGCTGGGGGACCCCCAGGGGGGCCATGCAGGGACAGGGTCCCCCAACCCCAGATGCTCACTCTGCCCGAGTGACCGGCCACTATGCTCACTCTTGGTCACCTCCACACCCCCGAGGCCAGCAGGTGGCAAGCTGGGATGTGCCAGGAGGGGCCTCTCAGATGAGGGGCCTCGCTTTCTGAGCTCGAAGGTAGAGAGTCAGGCTGCAGTTATTATTTCCGTCCTCTGGGGGACCCTCGCGGTCAGTTCGCTGACTTTACCAATGAGGTGTGAGGGCTCAGGGGGGCGCTTGCCGGGGCCCCAGACACTGTCCCCCAGCCCTGTCCCCGCACCCTGCAGGTGGCAGCCAAAGCTCTGGAGACAGGCATGTTTGGTGCATATTTCAACGTGCTCATCAACTTGAAGGACATCAGTGACGACAAGTTCAAGGACCAGGTGAGCAGCAGGAGCTCAGCACGGGGCCCCACGGGGTGGTCTGCAGGTGGCCCAGGGGCCATGGTTCTCAGACAGCAGACTCTCCAGGGAAGAGTTGTCGGATGAGACCGTTGTCATGGCCTGGTCGGCCGGCAGCACTAGACAACGGCTGGCGTCCTCCCTTGGGCTCTCTGTGGCGGCACCTCCTTTCCTCTACTGGTGGGGCTCCGACGGCCTGGGAAGCTGCCAGCACAGGGGCCCCTGCGCCCTCCATGAAGCTGTGGCTCGGCCGCCTTGTGCGTGTCCACTGTGCCCCCTGCCCGGTGGGGCTGCCCAGGGTGGGGATCCCCTAGCATGGCAGGGCCCGACACGGGACCTCAGAGAGCAGTTGCCCACCTACAAAATTAGCTTCATCAGTCACAACACTTCCATCGCTATTGATACTTTCATACAATTTACTATTTGAAAATGTTCAGAGCTTTAGCACACTTTGTGCAACACGGCAATATGAGTCCCCACCTCTGTCTGGTTCTGGAACATTCTTGTCACTCCAGAGGAAAGCCCACACCCATTGGCACCCATTCCCGGCCCGGCCCCCGTCTAGCTGCGCCATCTCGTGATAATCTTTAAAGAGTGGGTTCATGGCTATGAGTGGGCACTGTGGCCTTTCCAGGGGCAGCCACTGCCCCTACCCGCCTGGTCCAGCCAGGCAGAGGTGGCCATCCAGGGGAGTCACTGCCCACCATGTGGGCAATGAGGTAAAGGACGGGCCACGTGACTGCTGCCCCTCTGGGCCTTGGGGACACAGCCCTACACTTGGCAGTTGTGGCTAAATTGAGAAGACCAGGAGGGCAGAGGCCGGGGGCCTGGCCACCCCCAGATCTCAGGACCTGCAGAGGGTCCCTCCCATTCTCCTCAGGAGGCCTGTGAGGAAGCCCAGAGTGGACAGGCCAGAGGGGCGCAGGGAGGTGGCAGGCAGGCCCGGGCATGGCGTGCTGACTGGCCCCATGTCTGTCAGACCCGCCAGCGAGTCACCAGCCTCCTGCAGGAAGCCAGGACCCAGGTGGCGCTGGTGTTGGCCCGCCTGGAGGAGCGGCAGGAGTGACTGCGGCCGGTGACCTCGCGGACGCTGCACCCCAGAGGCCCGCGCCCTTCGCAGTAGGCTCCGGCTCGCCCGACAGGCAGGGTGGCCTCCGGCACGGTCCTCGTGAGGTCCAGGCAGCGGGCATGGGGGTCGGTGGGGCCTGTCTAGGGCTGGCAGTGTCACCCTCTGTCACCTGCGGTCTTCAGTAAAGTCACAACACACCAATGCCTGTGTAGTGTGTTCAGGGTTTGGGGGAAAGGGCTGAGCTGATCCGGCAGGGGTGGGGGTGGTGCCAGTGAGCGGGGAGACTGGGGGAAACTGGGGCATCACGAGGGGACGTGTGTGAGACGTGGCAGGGCCTGCGCCAGGCCACTGGTCACTCAGAGTGCCCGCGGCTCGGTGCAGGCTGCCTGGCGAGGTGGCTGTGGGCTGTGCTCGGGCAGAACCTCCAGGGGCTAGAAGGGCCCCTCCAACTGCATCACTCCTGATGGGGGGTGGCAGGCGGGTGTCTGGGAGGCGGGATGAGGAGGGGCAGGTGAGCTGGAGTTCCTGCGGAGGTGACAGCGACATGCAGACTTCCCGTGTCCCGGCTGGGCGAGGGGCGGGCGATGAAATGTCATGCCTGGGGTCCCAGGAGGATGGCCCCCCAACCCCAGCCCGCAGCCCCTCTGCCTGCTGCAGCCTCCCCTACAGGGCCTGGGTGTGGTGGGGGGCCCCAGGGCTCAGGCAGCCAGACCAGACCCAGCCTCACACAGGGGCCCAGGTCCAGGTGCCAGATGACGATGGCACCAGAGGGAGGGTTGGGGGGGTCCTAGATGGGGCTCCAGGTGGAGGAGGCCCGGTGTGCCGCAGGACGCGAGCCGCAGCGTTGAGCCTGGGGCTGGGGAGCCTGGAGGGGAGAGGCCGAGGCGGGAGCCCCTGTGGCCCTTCGGGCTGCGGAGGAGCACATCCCACCTCCAGCCGGGAGGCTGCGTGTGGTGGCGGAAGCCCAGGTGGCCAGGGGTCTGCAGAGCGGCTCCCACCTCCACCTGCCGGGCCCTGCTCAGCCTCCAGGAAATCACTGAAGTCCCCGTGCCCATGTGGTATGTGTCTCTGCAGCCCCCGTCAGTCACACAGGTGCACGCATATTCTTAGTCTCCCATCGCTGTCACCAGGCAGAGAGCAGGTCACGCACGGTGCCTGGTTTCTACTTAACGAGACAGCTGAGCTTGTCCACATCTGCATCCAGACAGACTCCTGCTGGCAGTGGCTTTATTCCCCCATCCTTCCTGTATCTTCTTAATGTTTTATCGTGAAATATGAGATACATTCAGAAAGGTGCTCGAAACAGTGACCAGTCATTCCTCAACAATTTGTGACAAAGCTTGTCCTGAGTGGCCATCTCTCCATCACGGAATCTCTGCCCTGACCCCTGACCCCACCGCCCTGCTATCCTGCAGACCTGTCTGGCACAAGCATGCCCTCGGACACCACAGTCCAGTTCTCCCTGTTCGCTGACCTTTGAATAAGCAGGGTGGCACCTGTGACCCACCTGTGTGCCTGGCTGCTTCTCAGCGTCTTGGGTACGTCCCTGTCAGCGGGGTGCTGACATGGGAAGAAAGCGCTCTGGGCGTATGTGCCTGGTCTGGCACCACTGACATCCTGAACAAGGCTCACGGGCGGGTGGAACTGCTGAGTCATGGGGCGTCACCCTTTTGAGCAGCTCCACGCCCCGTGTTCCCTGCATCCCCTGGGCCCACTGCACAGGTGCCCCGGCTCTCACCTCTGAAGGCGGAGTGTGTCCCTGGCTCCTGGACGTCTGCTCAGCCTTCAGGGCTTCTGAGTACCACCTGTGAACACGTGCCCTGAGCAGCCTGAGCCCCACAGTGCAGCACAGGCCGTGAGTGGGGACTGAACTGCCCGGGGCCTACGTGCAGCTGTCCTCGCCCCCCTCCCATGATGGAGTCAGTGCTGCCGCCGTCCGTGGGTCTCTGGCTGGTCGTTACGCAGCAGGAGCTGACTGACACACTTCCCAAGAGAGTGTGTCCTCAAACTTCAGGGGTTTTGCCCCGAGACGTGGAAGATGGCCCTCAGTATACTGCCATTACCTTGTCATATCTGAGGATGCCCACCTTCCTTCTCTGCGGCCTGTTCGTGCTGCCACCTTTTGCTCCGCTGGCGCCTGGCCGGCTAGTCCGAAATGCGACCAGTCTCTGGCTCCTGCGGGAACGCCTTCCTTCTCGGCTGCCCCTGGAGGCCCCCAGTGCTGCTATCTCTGGGAAGGGATAGTTTGGGGGCGCGGGAGCGTGCCTGGCACCTTTACTGTGTATCTTCTGTGGTGTGCATTTGTGGCAACAAAGCCACATTTGAGGACTTCTTCATACGAAACACCGGGGTCACGCTTGCTGCTGTGAGTGAGCAGGTTGGTGGGGGCTGCACGCGGAGCCGAGGGGGGGGTCCCCGTTGTCTGATCAGGAGTCTACACGTTTGCGCCGACGCTGGCTAGAGTAGA
The DNA here is from genome assembly GCA_033961575.1 of Aselliscus stoliczkanus. Lineage (NCBI taxonomy): Eukaryota > Metazoa > Chordata > Mammalia > Chiroptera > Hipposideridae > Aselliscus > Aselliscus stoliczkanus. Next base: position 457,276 of record CM066729.1, read on the forward strand.
CAAGCGTCACAGAGGCCTCCCTGACCGGGCGTGTGCCTCGCTCCGCTTCACCCCTCAGCTCCTGGTAGCCGGTCCCCGCCCTGAGCTCCATGGATGGACACTGAAGCTGGTGGCAGCCGGTCCCACCCTGAGCTCCATGGATGGACACTGAAGCTGGTGGCAGCCGGTCCCACCCTGAGCTCCATGGATGGACACTGAAGCTGGTGGCAGCCGGTCCCCGCCCTGAGCTCCATGGATGGACACTGAAGCTGGTGGCAGCCGGTCCCACCCTGAGCTCTATGGATGGACACTGAAGCTGGTGGTAGCAGGTCCCAGCTGGGACGTGTACCAAGCATTGGCACCGGCTCCCGGGCTCCGCTCGGCAGCCCCAGGAGGCTCCTAGCTGGTTAGCTGGTGTCTCCACCTCATCCTCTCATCGTGGCTCTTCTGGGGACCGATGCTGCCACGAGCAACTCAGTCTCCCTGCCTGTGACTGAGGCTGGCCCAGTGCTAGGCCCCCTTACACCTGTCACTCACCAGCTTAGGGAACAGGCAGGTGTCATCACGGATGATAATGTCCCGTGCAGAGGTCTGGGGAGGCCCACGGACACTGACACTGCCCTGCAGGCAGGGGGCCTCTGCAGGGCAGGGAGGGGGCAGTGGCTTCCTCGGCCATTGCTATTGGGTGACGCTCTGGGAGGCAAGTTGCCACAGAACTGGGAGCCATGGGTGAGCAGGGGGTCTTGGCCACTGTCCCTGCCTCGTGTCCACCGTTCAGGACCTGGGTGACCACATGGCTTCTCCAGGGTCAGCTGTGAGGAAGGAGGGCTGGACAGGAGATAAGCCACCCGGGGGGGCAGACAGGATGTCCTGTGTATGAAGTGAAGGGTCCTCTATGAAACCGTCATAGGGCCCTAACTCAAACACCACACGTGGCAGGCAGTCCCTCCATGGGCTGAGGGCAGGGGACATGGGGCTTAGAGTGCAGCCCCAAGAGAGGGTTGGCATCTTTGCCTTCTGGGGAGGTTTGGGGTCCTCAGTGGAGAACCCTGTGTGTCAAGCACTCCGGGAGGCTAGAGCTGGCCTGCACCCTGAAAAGACCCCACCCATCCACTCATGGATGTTGTAAGTCCCTTCCAAAGGGACACACGTTCTCATCTCCGGAGGGCCAGGGGCTGAACGCGGAGGGACCAGCATCACAGAGAGGGTCCCCTGGTTCCTTGAAGTGGGATCCCCTGGCAGGGTCCAGCGGGCAGAACTCCAGGTACATGGGGTGGGGTGGGGGGCTCGGGTCTCCTCACCCCTGGAAGTCACAGGTGGGAGTGCTGAGGCCTGAGGCTTCCAGGTGGTTGCAGGGTCTCTTCTTTCTCTTGTTGGCACTTTGTATGGTTCTTTGAGGGGAGGGAAGAAAGGGCAGAGGAAGAGAAATGCTTGGTTTGAAGCCCGGCCTCCAGCGGCGGGCTATGTAGGCAGATGACGCGAGAAGTGGAAGTACCTCAAAATGAGTTAGTCATCCCACGAGGGACAAACAAGGTATCAGCTTGTTGTGTACTGACGCGTGTCCCCCCAGATTCACACGTTGAAGTCCTAGCCCCCAGGACCTCAGAATGTGACCTGACTTGGAACCAGAGTCGTTGCAGATGCAATTAGTTCGGTTAAGATGAGGTCACGCTGAAGCAGGGTGGGCCCCCATCCAACATGACTGGTGTCCTTGTAAAAAGGGGCAATGTGGACACAGACACGCACGGGGAGACAGCACATGAAGATTAGGGTGATGCTGACAGGTCAAGGAGCTGCCCGGAGCCGGCGGGAGCTTGGAGCAGAGCCTTCCCGGAGCCTCTGAGGCGCCTCCGGACTGAGACACTCGCCGTCCGGCCTGTGCCGCTTTGTTAGGGCGACACGCAGTGCCAACAGTGAGATCGGAGCCCCTGCCTACGGGAGTCACGGTTTAACTGGGCACTTCCGAGGGGGTGAGCTCGGAAGACCTGGGAGTCTGAACAAGAAGTCACTGTGGCTGCCACACACAAAAAAGAAGAACCTATTTAGCTCTCCACCAAGTGTCCTCATACAAACCAACAAATATTCTTTAAGACCTTTAGCCCTGGTCTGAAGATGCAGGGAGACCTCATCAACCAAGTAGCATCCTTTTCAGCCGGAAGCTGACAGCTGTGCTTCCATGATTGAGGCTGGGAAAATGATTCAAGGAAACCTCGTTAAACTGGGAGTGGGGACGCGCTGAAGGGGGAGCTCTCCCACAGGCCACCCCGCCCTCTGGGGGCCCCGCAGGAAGGAGCCACCCCGATGTCCCCGAGGAGCAGCAGCCCAGCGCCCCACTCAGGCGGCAGGCAGGCCCCGGCCCAGCACCCGCAGCCCGCGCGGCCACCCCGCCCTGCGCCCGCTCCCCTCCCATGGGCTTCTGCTCCTGCCGCCCTCCCAACATCCTCAATTTTTTCTATAATATTAGACTCCTCTTTGTTTTTAGGACTTGCCAATGGTTTGTCACAGTTTGCATGTCTGGAATTGCAATTCCTCCCTATTCCTGAATAAGCCCATTTTTGCTGGTAAAGTAACTGGCTATTTTAAGGTTGACAGGTCAGTCCAGTCTACGCACGTGGGGACAGCGTGGGCAGTCAGTGCTGGAGGCGGCATCTGTTCCTAGGAGAGGAGGCCAGGCAGGCACCATCTCCATGCATAGAGCAAGTGGAGGGGATGGGGTTGGGGCGTGATAAACCCCCTGTGGGCATGTGAAGGTCTGAGAGGCCCGGCCTCCGGGCTCCCTGGCAGGCGCGGACACTGGAGGCTGGCGCAGGAGGCGGTTCAAAGCCTTTATTGAACTGGGGCGTGTGAATACAAGGACGCGCGTGGCCTGCTGTCACAGCCCTGTCTGCTGGAGGCAGGTGGGCCCCAGAGGTGAAGCAGAGACCTGGAAGGGAGGCAGGAGGGCCGGTGGGGTTGGCAGAGGGCCTTGGGGAGGCGCTGAACGGCGGATGAGAGTCCAGGGACGGGGCTGGGCTGAGGGGCAGGAGGGGCCTGTGGGTGACGGTGTGAAGCGCACCCAGGAAGACTCAGGTCCGGGCAGGGTGTGGAGGGGGGTCAGTGCCCCGGGCTGCAGGAACCAGGGAACAGCTGGGAGGGAAGGGGCCCTCCGCTCCGGACTTCACACCCACGCCTGGGGAGATCGAGTCTGCAGCACGCTGGACCTCTCAGTGGGGTCCGAGTAGCACCATGGACAGGAGGGCAGTGCCTGCAGGGCTGGGCGCGAGCTGGGACTGGGTGGGGCCGCTAGCAGATCCAGTGGATGAACCTGTCGAAGAATCCGGGCTGAGCCAGGCTGTCATAGTCCTTCTCACGGAAGATGGCAGCTGTGTCGCCCAGACTGATCTTAGAGAGCATTTCCATGTCCACGTCATCGCCCACGGCCACCACGGTAGGCACCACATTCTGCTTGCGCATGGAATGCACCGCCTCGTCCAGGCTGTGGTTGCCCGTGACGCCATCCGTGAGGAACACGAAGGCCAGCTCAGCGTGGCGGCGCGCCCCGGGCTGCGTGCCAAGCACCACCTGGTTGATGGCACCCACGATGCCCGAGCTCACGTGTGAGAAAGAGTTGAGGTATCTCTCTCTCTCCAGCGCTTCCTGGATGACCGTCTCGTTGAAGGTCAGTGGGAAGGCCACCTTCAGCTGGTCTGGGCCCCCAAACTGCAGCAGGGCCACACGTGCGTTGAGTGGGTCATCATCACGGTTTGCGAGTGTCAGCTCCTGGGACACCTTCTCCACGAAGTGCCGGGCCTTATGAAAGTTCTGCTCACCCAGCCGCTCGGAGCCGTCCAGCAGGAAGACGATGTCCACGGGCCGTTGCGTGCACGGGGCCACATACAGCTCTGGGGGGAAATAAGGCTGGTGGGTAGGGGTGGGCCAGGCGAAGCCCCCCGCCGGCCCTGCCTTGGCCAAGCCTCTCTGTATCATAAGCCACCCAAGCCACGACCCCACTCTGGCTAGGCCCATTCTGCCTCACTCTGCACCCCATCTCTTTATGTGCCCCGCTCACTGGAGCAACATGGACTCGCTGGAGCGTCGAGAAGCTGCACCCAGGTCACCTATTGTTGGGAGCCCTCTGTCCACCACAGCCCCTGGGCAGGGTCCAGAGTCCCACCCCATCTCCTCAGACCATCGCCATCTCTCTTGATTGTGCTCTCACCAGGAAATGTCCCCAAATCTGAGGGCAGAGGGCTGTTTCCACCCCGTGAGCACCATCTCTGCCCAGTGCTTCCTCCAAGCCCTCCAGGTAGGAATGGGCCAGCAAATTCCTTCACTTGGCCCAGGAACTGGACACCCCCAGAAGGGCCATAGCCCATGAGGTGGGGGGGTGAGAGGCCAGGGAAGCTGCCATCACATTTGCAAGGAGGACCCCAGCCCTGAACACCCCTGGACGCAAGGACCGACCTGCAGCCATGGCCCTGCCGCTCCCCGTCCCAGAGCTGCCAGGCTCTGGCCAGGCCGCCTCTCTCCTGGCGCTTGGGGTATTAGAAAGAGAAGGGGCCTGTGTCTGCTCTGACTGGACAGGGCTTTGGTGGGCAGTGGGCACAGGTGTGGCCCACCTCTGCGGCAGCCCAGGTGACTCACTGTTACCTAAGGAGACACTTGCCCCTTCTCAGCGGTGACCAGCCCCGGACGTGGCAGATGGTGTGGGGGCAAGGCTGCAGCGAGGTCTGAAGCTGGGCCTCTGGGGGACACGGGCACCACACACAGCCTGCAAACCTGCTCTCCACACACGTGGGTGGGACACAGTCCACCCACCACAGACATGGAGCCCCTCCCTCGAGGCCTTGCTTGAGACCTCAGCTCTCACTGCCATCAGGGCTGGGCAGGAATGGGGCGGTCCTCCAGCTCCTCAGCCCCGCGGGCACCCTGCCTGGATGTGGGCTGCAAAGGACTCTGTTCCCAGCCGGGAGTGCAGGGATCCCGGTGGGCAAGGGTTCCCGACCCACAGCACAGAGCCGAGGGCCGCCTCCCAGGACCCGGCCCCTGGGCAGCACCCACCTGCCCAGGACCAGCCCCCGCACATCACTCGACCACAGCGAGGCATTTACGTGGGTTTCAGCTTTTATAGGATGTTGAAGGTGTGCGCACAGCATCTGAAGGATGACCCCCGGGAGTGTCACCAGTGTCACGCGGTGCCAGGGGCGAGCACACAGGACGCTTTTTTAAGGAGCTTATTAATGATGCAGCTTATTTTGGCAGTGGCAGTGCAAAGGAAGAGCCGCCGTTAGACGCACAGCTGGGACTGCTGGCAACGGAGCAGGTTCGCCAGGCGCCCTACAAGTCCTACAAGCAGACAGACATGCAAGGGAGGCAGTCTGGGGAGTTCTCCTCGACAAGGGGAGACCAGACACAGAGGCTGGAGGCAAGGCCGGGCGTGTTGGGGTGTTTAGGAGGCTCTGCTCTTCCCTCTTTCCTTCTGAGGACCCCCTCCTGTGGCACGGAGACTGTGCAGTTGGCGTGGGGCGGAGAGCCTGCCTTCGGGAACCGGGACAGGGGCCCGAGCCCAGGACAAGGGCTCCTCTGAATGAACCCGGCTTCTGGGGGAGTGGGCACATGTGTGTCTGAGTGCCTCCTGGCAGCCTGAGACGGGGTTCCCTGTCACTCCCCGGGGCCTGGGGCTGGAGGAAGTAGATGATGTGGTGTCTATGGTCCCTTCCCCAGCTGTCAGCCAGGGGCTTTGGCAGCTGGGTTTGATCCAATGGGGGATCCTTTTCTTTTTTTTAGAGGGCAGTGTCACTGGCCCTCATATGTGGGATCCGAACCCGGGCTGCTGGCGTCCCAAGCCAGCGCGTAACCACCGTGCCACTCGGCCGGCCCAAAGGGGGACCCTGATGTCCGTCGAACACCTGAGACAGCTCGGCTGGACTGGGGGTGGTGTAGTCAGCTGAATACTGTCCTTCCAAAGATGCCCATGTCCTGATTTCGGAGCCTGCGAATGTGACTTACGGTGAGACAGGGCTTTGCAGACGGGACAGAATCACAGATGTAGATGGGAGGGTGTCCAGGGCTATCTTTGAGCCCCAAATGCCACCTATGTCCTTATAAGGGAGAAGGGCAGTTAGGCCGCAGAGTCAGGGGGGCCCTCCGCGAGCCCCCAGAGGGAGCACGGCCCTGCTGACACCCGTCTCGGCATCGGGCCTGCAGACTGAGAGGTTCCCGCTGCCATAAGCAGCGCCCGCTTCCCTGCACGGCGGGAGCCCCGTGGGGCAGCTCCAGCCTCTCCGAGCACTAGGGCTTCAGCAGAGTGCCAGCGCCGCCTCGGAGTCGCCCACAATGTCCCTGTGCACCAGCTTAAAGGTGTCAATGAACAGCTGCACCCAGTCCTGCCGCTCGCCTCCTGTGGCGAACTTGGCCCGCTCGGCGGTGTAGACGAGCACGGCCACCAGCCTGGAGTAGGCGGCCGGGTCCTGCGTGAGCTCCGTGGCGTTTAGCAACTGTTGGATCAGGGGGATGGCCGTGGGGAAGGAGGTGTCTGGGCCCTCTTCCGTGCGCAGGAAGGTGGCCAGGGGCTCGCTGCCAGGCCGCGGTCCATCTGCGGGCATCCAGAGAAGGCTTTAAGGGACGCGGCCAGCGCGAGCGGCCTCCAGCCGCCCTCCTTGGGCCTCTCTCCTCAAGACGAGTTAGGACCAGAACCAGGAATGCGACTGAGCCTCACGAGGGGTCGGACGGGAGACAGGGAGCCCGCAGCACCCCAGCTGAGGCCCGGCACTGCGGTGGCAGAGCTAAATGGGGCTTTGGGGCTAGAAGCAAAAGACACTGCCAAGGACAGGAGGGGACGCACCGCTGGTCGCCCAGACCTTAAGAACCGAGAGACGCTAGGCTCAAACGGCCGCCCCGAGACCTGAGCGGACTCTAGTGTGGCTGCTGACTGCTGGGGGCCGTGCCCTGGGGTGGCCCCAGCCCCTTACAGTGCTCCACACTGCCAGGGGAATGGGTGTCTTTGCAGCCCAAACATGGTGCTAGGACCCCTCTGGGGGTCCTGTAGCTTGCAGCTATAAAGCCTTGGGTGCCCTTTGAGGCGGGAGCCTTTCCCCGCCCAGAGCAGCCCCTCGAGGACCGTGAGGCGCACCATTCGTACCTCCGAGAGGTACGAGGCGTCTGTTTCTCCCCTGGGTAAATGCCGGTCAGCAAACCCAGGTGAATGGTGACGTGGCCCCTTCCCCAGACCCTCTGCACCCCAGCATTCAGAGGTCTCCAGCCTTCGTTTGGGGGAGCTGAGCTCAGATTACCCTGGACCTCCTCTCTCCTGCAGTAGTGATGTTGGAATAAAATCTGTGTCTGCCGCCTTTACCTGGAGTCTGGCTTTGTTTCTCTTTGACATCATCCTGTGATTCTGACACAATCAAGCCACCCCCGGCCTGGTCCAAGCCCAAGCGTGGCTGGACTTTTCGTGGACCAGGCCATTTGGCCCAGGAGGTCAGGGCCATGCCAGAGCTGGGAGCGTCCACCCAGTATCCTGTTTGCAGCCCCAAATGCCTAGGAGGACACCCAGCCCACGGGAGGCCGGAGTCCCCACGCGTCACAGCGTGTTCTATAGTGACACCCTCTTTCTTCCTCTCTGGTCACAACGTCTACTTAGAAACTTCTAATCGCTTTACAGGAGGATGAGCTTATGAGTCCAGCAGGGTGTGGTTAGAGAGGGTGGGGAGAGGTTTCCAAGGGCCTCGGCCCTTTCTCTGTTGTGTCCTGGAGGCTCAGGGGAAGTGAAATCGCCGTCCTGGGGATTCACATTACTCTAACACCAAAACCGTCACAAGAAAGGGAACTACAGCCTAAGCTCTCTCACGAGCAGAGACACAAAAATCACAAAATATTAGCAATGGAATCCAAAAAGACATTAAAAAACTTCAGCTCCATTCCCCAGTGGGGTTTATCCCAGTCTGCGAGGCTGGTCCAACATTTGAAATCAGTCAACACAACGCATCATGTCAGCAGCCTGAAGAGTTGCACGACTGCATCAGCAGACGCAGACAAAGCCTCTGACAAAGTACCACTCACGACGAGGACTCATGACGAGGGGTAGAGGGACCTTCCTCAGCTCGATCAGGAGCAGCTAACATGGAACAGCAGTGACACGCGTGAAGATTTCCGCTGCAGCAGGGCAGGGCGAGGATGCCAGGCCACTGCTGGGCCTGGGCACCAGGGCTGGGGTCTGGTCTGTGTCCTCGAGGGGCCACGTTGACCATGGGACCCACCCAGGAGGACTCGGGCACCCTGAAGGCAAGGGCACAGCCTGTGGGCTGCTTGGGTCTCCGCATGGAGCCAGCCCCCTTGCCTCAGGAGGGCCAGCAGTCTCTGCCCAGTGTCTTAGCTTTCAGGTTTCTGGCCACCACACACCGCTGACTATGGGGACCCCAGGCCTGGGCAGTCTCTGGGATGACCCCACACCTTGGTGGCAGATACAACCGTGATGAACATTTCCTTGAAGTTCTGTCAGAATAAGTAGGGACCCGTGCCCCCAAATCCACATGTTCCTTCCCTCAGGCCACCTCAGAGCCCCTGCACCTGCCGGATGACCCACCGGCCGTCCTGTGAGGAGTCTGGCTTCAACAGGGTTTCCTACCTACGACCTCAACTTACTGCCAGCAGCCCCGGCCCCGCCCTGAAGGGACAGGCTCAGAGCCCTTCTCCCAGCGGGAGTGTCCAGCAATGGCTGCAGGACCCAGGCGGGCGGGGGCAGGCTCGCTGGGTGGGGCTCCGCCCCCGGGGGGCACCTGCGTGGGCTGCGTGGACCCAGTCACTGTGCAGCTGCTGAGGTGGCAGCATGACGCTCAGAGGAGTGACGACGCCATCTTGCCCTTCCCAGGCCCCTGTGGAACCCCTCGGGGACAGCCTCTGTGCGCCCCAGCGTTCCAGACGTGCACACAACACACCACCTGGGGTGGGGGCACCGTCCCCTAAGCGCCCGCTGGACTGTGCTCCCAGGGGCAAGATGCACACAGTGAGGCTGCAGCTCAGGGACCTCAAGGGTCCAAGGGAGCCCATCAGCTGCTCCCAGACCGGATTAAATCAACCCTTTTGTTTACTGTACCCAGGGCTTCCGTCTGTGGGGGCCAGACGGCCCTGGGTGTCTGTCCCTCCTGGGTGGGCAGTGGGGACCAGAAGGCCCGCCCCCTGGGCTCCGGCAGCGCCTCTTCCCCACATGTGCCAGGCGGGTGGGGATGGCCGGAGAGCCTGAGCTGCCAAACCCTGAGCCCCAAGCCCCTCCTCAGACATGCTGGGGCCAGGACATCGAGCCGATGGGAGGGTTTCCTGCTGGGCCAAGGCCCCGAGCGAGCGGGGCAGCCGCTAGTCTGGGTGGGGCGCTGCGCACCCTGCGTTACCTGTGTGGCAGGGAAGGTCTGGGCACACGATCTGGGGGTCTAGGAGAGAGGAAGGAGGCCGGGGTCCCGGTTAGTGTCCGCTGCTCGCCCCGCACCCCCAGCCCTGCCCTGCCCCCCGTGCAGTCTCCTTCCGACTGCGGCGACAAGGGTCGGGAGGCCACTCACCCGGGCACAGGACGTCCTCCATGTCGTCGATGAACTTCTCGGCCACCAGGTCGGAGAAGAGCGTCATGTTGCGGACCTGGCTGGGCTTGTCGCAGGCGATGGAGTTGAGGTTCTCGCTCTCGTGCCTCTCGTGGAACATGTCCCCGATGCCGATAGCCGTCACGGTGACCTCGTGGTTGCACAGTGCCCGCAGGTTCAGGTCGTCATCGCGGGGGTCGTGGCGGCCGTCCGTGATGACCACGGCAAACACGCGGGTCTTCTTGCGCCGGCTCTCCTTGATGAGCTGGTCGTAGGCGAACTTGAGGGCCGAGGGCGTCCAGGTGCCGCCCGCGATCCACTCGAGGCCCTTGACAGCCTCCTTGAAGCTGGACAGCGAGTCGATGCGCTCGTCGTCCAGCTGGATGGCCTCGAAGGTGCCCTCGTGGCTGTACTGCACGACGCCCACGCGGGTCCCTGTGGGGCAGACGCCGCTGGGAGGGGCTGGCCCTGTGCCCGCTCACCGCCCACACTCGCCACCCTCAAGTGGGGGCCTTGGGACCCGTGGCCATGCTGCGGTCCCCCCTGTGCGTCCTCTGTCTCCCAGAACCAGACCTCAGGGCATCCTGCCTGCTGGCCTCCCACCCGGCCCTGCAGGGGCAGCTGACCCGTCTCGGACTTGGGGTCCTTGGCGATGGCCCCCAGCCTGTTGACCACGTTGATGACAAAGTTCTTCTCCAGTGTGAAGTTGGTGTAGCCTATGCTCTCAGAGCTGTCGATGACGAAGACCACGTCCAGGGCGCCACACCGCTTCTCGCAGTCTGTGGGCGGAGGAGGGGCCCTGGCTGTGTGCACTCACCATGGCCGGACACCCCCCGGACCTGAGGGGCACACAGCCAGGTGCATGGCCGGGAACGGTGACTGCGAGAGGGAGGGCGGGACTTGGACCCCACCCCCTGGATGAGACCCCGCACGGGCCAGTGACTCACCACAGCACCCGCACGTCTCCCGCACGTAAGTCATGACATCGCACTCCTGCAACAGAAGTCAGCCGGGCCCACACAGTGAATCCCAGGGGGGTCAAGGGGTGCTTCTGCGAGGGATCCGCAGCCCTGCTCCCCTCCTCAGACCGCGCCCTCGGACACTGCCCTCTGACTTCACGCTGCTGCCCTCACTTCTGACCTCACTCTCTAACCTTGGTTTTCGATCTTAGCGGGGAGGACACTGATTCCATCCCCAACGGACACTTACCGTGAGGCCGGGATCTCCAGGGGGGCCGGGCTCTCCCTGCAGGAGGAAGGACCATAATGAGAGGTGACTACTGTCACAGCCGAGGCCGGGCAGGGCCCCTGCACCCTGCGTGCTCCCAGCCCCTGGACACTGACCCCATGCGTCCACCACAGGCAGAGCCCCGTGTGGTTCAGGGTGCATGTTGGCCTGGCTGGCCCAGGGACAAGCGACCGACCTACCTGGGGTCCTGGGGCTCCTCTTGGCCCCCGAGGGCCTGGTTCGCCAGGGGGACCAGGATCTGCCTGAGAAGAGAAAAGGAAGGTGGGCTCAGCAAACACCCTGGATGGTCCCTGCACACCGCCCTGGGCTGTGGGGGTGCGGAGGGTCGAGGAAGGCCGAGGAGGAGGGATGAGGTGGAGGGGAGGGGCACGGAGGACACTCACAGGCTCGCCCTTCGCGCCTTTCCGCCCAGGTGCGCCTTTCACACCGAAGTCGCCTCTGCCCCCCTGAGACACAGGACACACACGTGAGCCCCGGAGGAGGGGACATCTTTGGGAGAGCTCTGCTGCCCCCTCCCAGCCTTTCAAAACCCCAGTGAGTTGGCTGGGAACAGACATGTTGGTTGGAGAACCTGTGCCTACCGTTAGGGTTGGTTAGATGCCAACAGTGCAGGGCAGTTCGGGGGGCCCTGGTTTTCCATTAGAGGGAGACTAGTACTGGGCCCCACCACCGCACGCAGTGCTCAGCTGGGGGCAGCCCCCTCGCCAGCGGGAGAGAGGGGCATGGCGTCCCTGCCCGGGGAGCAGGGCACAGACCCCCAGGCGGGCACAGGTGGCCCCCACGTGCCCGGGGAGCAGGGCACAGACCCCCAGGCAGGCACAGGTGGCCCCCACGTGCCCAGGGAGCAGGGCACAGACCCCCAGGCGGGCACAGGTGGCCCCCACGTGCCCGGGGAGCAGGGCACAGACCCCCAGGCGGGCACAGGTGGCCCCCACGTACCTCGGGGCCACGCGGTCCTGGCTCTCCTTTCTGTCCCTGGGGAGCACAGGTGGGGGTTACGGAGCGCAGACACACTCACCCCGGGCATAGCTAGGGGCCTGGAGGTTTCTGCAGCCCCCCCCCCCACAGGTGGTCTCAATTGTAATAATCTGGGTGAATGCCACCTGCACTGCACCCAAGACAACTCCTGGGGGATCTGTGTCTGCACCCAGCCTGTACCCCGCCCCTCATCCGTCCCCCAGGACAGCGCCCCACCCCGGTCCCATGCCAGGACTTACAGGCGTGCCTCGGGGTCCTGGGTAGCTGAATCCAGGCCTGCCGGGGTCCCCCTGGAGGAGGGAGGGGGAGGGTCGGGCACGAAAGTCCAACAGGAAATGTGAGTGGTCAGCATGGACTGAAGGTGGTGGGCCCAGTTTTGGGGAGGCGTGCCACCCCTATTCCCCCCACCCCCAGTGAGAGCAGAAGCGCTGCCTGGCCCCCTGACCCCCCCACACCACTCTAGAGCTGAGAACAGACTCAGCCCCCAACTCCCAGGAGAGGAGAGGGCATACCTTGGGGCCAGGCTGTCCTGAGTCTCCACGGGGACCAGCATCGCCGGGGTCTCCCCGAGATCCCTGAGGTCAGAGAAAGTGGGGAGTTGGTAGACCGGCCGCGTCCAGCTCTGACCACCAGGCACACTGCCTTGCTGCCCCTCTTCCACGTACCCCCTCCTGGCTCCCAGGTCCCACCTGGTAAAGCTGGACCCACCAGGGCAGGACAAGGGTGTGAGGTACACGGGGACCCTTGGCCCCTATCCTACTGCTTAAGTCTGCCATGGGGACAGTGTCCTGCCCAAGGGCAGGAGGACCCAAGTGGCAGTACAGGGCAGAGGAGGGAGATAGTGAGGTTGAAGGGCAGACAGAGGCCTAAGTCCCAGAGCCACAGGGCCCTCCCAGGTGTCCTGCTACTGACCTGCTTCCCAGGCTCCCCGAGAGCCCCCTGGGGGCCTCTGGGTCCAGGCAAGCCTCGGTCTCCCTGCAGAGAAAGGGGACAGGGGCACCTCTGAGGGTCTGTCGTCAATACTGGGCAAGTTGCAGGGTGGGGGGCCTGCTGCCCTCCAGGAGGTCCTCAGCCCCGAGCGCAGTGCCACCCCCACGGCCCCCCTGCAGCGCCCGCAGAAGCGGAAGGGCAGGAGGGGGTCAGGGGGTCCCAGCCGCAGCCCCGCCCAGCCGGGCAGCTGGGTGCTGCCTGCCACCTGCTTACCTTAGCTCCTTTGCCACCAACCTCCCCGGCCAGGCCCCGGGGCCCCTCGGGGCCAGGGTCTCCCTGTGAGAAGAGGGCCCAGTTAGCCTGGGGCTTGTGTGGGGGAGGAAGCCTGGAGGGGAGGACCCAGATTGCGGGGGTAACAGTGGAACGGCAGCCCTGCCCGTCTGATCTCATGCAGACTAGGCAGGGACCCCACCCATTCCCAGAGGAGGTGCCCCTCCTTCAAACCCTCACCCACGTATCTGCTTTGCCCCAAAGGCCAGACACCTGCACCAGCTGCAGGGTGTGTGTGATGGGGCTGCCGCGGAGGCCCCTCAGCAGGCGCGCCCCCAAGGGCAGCGGGACCCTTGTGCTCCCTTGTCCCTGGGGCCATCAGCATCATGGTGGGGACACTGTGGGCCCACGGGAAGCCACGTGCAGAGGTGGGCACTCACCTTCTCGCCTTTGGGGCCTTGGCTGCCTGGGCTGCCCTTGGTTCCAGGGTCTCCCCTGCGCCCCTGCAGAGAGTGGGCGTGTGGGTAGGGGCCACACAGGGACCCCTCACTCTGCTCTCCCCAGGAGGACTCTGGCTTGGGGCCTCAGTCCGGACCCTCGTCCTCTGCAGGCCGGTTTGGTCCCAGCCAAGGCTTTAGGAAATGGTGGGGCCTGGCCCTGCTCAGCCTGGTGGCTCGGCTCACTTCTGGGGCAGGCCGGGAGGATCAGCCCCGAGGAGGGACGTCCTGGGCTGGCAGGGTGGGCTGGGGACACTGTGTGGGACCCACGGAGTGTGTGCTGGGCCATGGTCAGCTCCCGGGAGGGCAAGGTGGGGAGGCACGCGGAGCCCTTCCCCTGCCGCAGGGAGGTCATGGGGCGCAGTGGGGGCGCCTCGGGCCGAGGCCCAGAGCAGGGCACAAGCCAGGGGGGGCCGGGCGGCGGGCAAGGGGTGCACTCACGGGCTCGCCTTTGGGTCCCCGGGGTCCAGGCCCGCCTTTGGCTCCTTTCATACCAGAACTTCCTGGGGCTCCATTGTTGCCTTGATAGCCCTGTGGGGAGGGGCCAGCTCAGCCGGGCAGGGTCACCTGGGCTGTGTTTGCTCGGGGAGTGGGCGCCCCTTCATGTGGCAGGAGGACAGCCAGGCTGGTAGCCTGCTCAGGGTGGGGGGCTGGTGAGGGCCCCTGCCGTCCCTCCTGTCCCCCGTGGGCACCCCAGGCACGTCGCTGGGGCGGGGCTACGGGGACCTCAGGGGCACTTGCCTTGCTCCCCTTGGCTCCGCTGTCTCCTGGGGGCCCCCTGCGTCCTGGGCGGCCAGCATCCCCCTACAAGGGTGGGGAGAAGTCAGCCTCATGTCCCTCGGGCGCCAGATGTGGGGCAGGCTCCTGTTGGGGGTGGCGGACACGGGCCTCCCATCCCCCTCTGCAGGGCACAGTGTGGGGGGCAGCCAAGCAAGTGAATTAATCAGACCCGACTCCTGTTTGGGGTGGGCTGGGAGAGGCAAGGCTGCCCCTCCTGTCCTTCCAGTGTTCTGGGTGGCCAGGGGGCCAGGCAAAGTGGCATTTCACGCGCTTACGAGGCAGGCCCCCCACAGGCCCCTGAGAGATAGAGCTCAGCTGGTGAAGCCCGGGCAGGAAGGACGCCAATGGGCCCCCGGCCCTGACAGGCACCGGTCCCTCTGCTGTCCTCCTGGGCCTGGCTGCCCCCCCGAGGCCAGGTGCTGCAGCAGGGAGCAGGCACTGGGGAGGCGGCGACCCCACTCTGCTCTCAGCGCTGCCACCTTGGCCAGGCCACCCACCTTGGCGCCTTGGTCTCCTGGTTCCCCGGGGCTGCCTGCGTCCCCTGGATAGCCGTCAGGGCCCTGCAAGAGAGAGCGGGGGCTGCACTCGGGGTTTCCCCATGAGCCCAGGGCCAGCTGACGTGCGGTGACCAGCCCCCCATTTTCGGGACTGGACACTCCGCCCTGTTCTCAGCTGCCTGAAGCCACTGGGCCTGGGTGGGATGACCAGACGAGCTCAGCGCCGAGCCCATCAAGGACTCTGAGAAACAGCCACCGTGAACCCAACCCAGATGCCTCCAGGGCCATTTTGTCCTGTTGTGGCTCCAGCCCTGGCTGAACCCTGGCAGGGGTCAGGGTTCCGGCTTCCCAGCCCCGCTGGGGCCTGCTGCCTCAGGAGCCAGGGGTTTGCCGTGGGAGGAGCCGAGGCCGTGCTTACCCGAGTCCCGGGGTCTCCCTTGCAGCCGGGAGGTCCGATGCGCCCCAGCTTGCCCTGAAGGAGAACAGGGAGCAGAAATGCATCAAGGGCGAGATGGGGGGACGATGCGCCCAGTGACGGTGTGAATGGCGGGCACGCCCCATGCTGCTCTGTGTGCGGCATGTGTGACCCTGTCTTCCACGGGCTGCACTGTCAGGGCGACACCCCTGTGGAGGCGGAAGAGCCTCCCTGGCTGCAGCTGGGAGCACGAGTGTCCAGAGCGCCCCTCCACGTGAAGTATGCATGTGCAGACATGTGCACCTGTGATGTGTGTGCACGTGTGATGTGTGTGCACGTGTGATGTGCATGTGTGTGCACTGCCAGTCAGGCACAGCTCGGCTCCGCAGGACAGGCTGGGACGTGCCTGCAAGGCTGGGCCATCATTCTCAGGAGGAAATGTCCACTCCTGCGCTTGCCATGTCCTTATTTGTCCTGTGTCCCCTGGACAAGTGCGAACTGGGGCCCAAGCCACAGGTTGTGGGCAGTAGCCAGCGGGCCCAGAGGCCGCCTCAGGGGAGGCCGGAGGAGGTTCTGTCGCTCCTGCGGCCTCTGAGGAGCCGCACACCGCCCTCCCGCCCAGCCCGTGGTGCGCCCCAGGGCGCCCTACCTTCTGTCCGTCAGTCCCGTTCTTGCCGGCCAGGCCAGAGGCACCCTGGATGGAGGAGAAAGAGGGGACGCCATCAGCCCCACCTGCCACCCCCTTGGAGCAGCCAGGAGTTGGGGCGCCTGGGCCCCGCCCTGCTCACCTTTCGTCCGTCTGCTCCGAATTCTCCCTGCGCAGAAGGAAAGTGAGGCCATTAGCTCAGGTCTCCATCATCACAGACCCACCCGTCAGGGGCCAAGTCTGCCCTCAGCCAAACACGAGGCCAGAACCCCAGAACAAGGCCACCAGGGGCCCGAGGCTGTGTCGTGCCCCCAGCAGGGACCACAGGCTCGCTGAGCACACGGGGAGGGACTGCGAGGTCTGGCTGCTCAGTTGGAATCTCACCTTCTCTCCTTTGAAACCAGGAACACCCTGAGGTGGGAGGAGAGAAAAGGCACATTAGGATGGGGTGTGCGTGACAGAGCAGTGGGCCATCGGGGCGGGTGGTCACCAGTCTTCGGTGGGGGGCCTGACTGGGGCTCAGGCTGGTCACTCGGTTTGGAGACGACATTCAAAATATTGAGGTGCTTCACTTCCTTGGGTTGGGGCAGGAAGGGTGGGCTGCGCCAGAGACATCCTGACGCTGTGGGCCGGCCCCACCTGGAGCCAGGCAGCCCCCATGTCCCCAGCCACCAGGGCAGGGCTGGGGGCAACTTGCCTTGGGTCCTGGGAATCCGATGGGGCCTTCGATGCCTGGATCCCCCTGTGGAAGAAGAACAGAAGGCCGTGGGTGTAACCCCAGCCTTGGGCACAGGGGCCGCCGGATGGGGTGGGATCACTCAGCCTTGGGGACAGGGGCCGCTGGATGGGGTGGGGACACTCAGCCTTGGGCACAGGGGCCGCCGGATGGGGTGGGATCACTCAGCCTTGGGCACAGGGGCCGCTGGATGGGGTGGGGGACACTCAGCCTTGGGCACAGGGGCCGCCGGATGGGGTGGGGACACTCAGCCTTGGGGACAGGGGCCGCCGGATGGGATGGGATCACTCAGCCTTGGGGACAGGGGCCGCTGGATGGGGTGGGGACACTCAGCCTTGGGCACAGGGGCCGCCGGATGGGGTGGGGACACTCAGCCTTGGGGACAGGGGCCGCCGGATGGGATGGGATCACTCAGCCTTGGGGACAGGGGCCGCCGGATGGGGTGGGATCACTCAGCCTTGGGGACAGGGGCCGCCGGATGGGGTGGGATCACTCAGCCTTGGGGACAGGGGCCGCTGGATGGGGTGGGGACACTCAGCCTTGGGCACAGGGGCCGCCGGATGGGGTGGGGACACTCAGCCTTGGGGACAGGGGCCGCCGGATGGGATGGGATCACTCAGCCTTGGGGACAGGGGCCGCTGGATGGGGTGGGGACACTCAGCCTTGGGCACAGGGGCCGCCGGATGGGGTGGGGACACTCAGCCTTGGGGACAGGGGCCGCTGGATGGGGTGGGGGACACTCAGCCTTGGGCACAGGGGCCGCCGGATGGGATGGGATCACTCAGCCTTGGGGACAGGGGCCGCTGGATGGGGTGGGGACACTCAGCCTTGGGCACAGGGGCCGCCGGATGGGGTGGGGACACTCAGCCTTGGGCACAGGGGCCGCTGGATGGGGTGGGGGGACACTCAGCCTTGGGGACAGGGACCGTCGGATGGGGTGGTGGACACTCACCTGTCGCCCCTTCTGTCCTGGTTCTCCGGGCTCGCCCATGTTGCCCTTGGCGCCCTAAAAGCAGACAACAGAGAAAGGGGTAAATTGAGGCAAGGAGGAATGGGGTGGGCCGCCAAGGGACCCTGTCTCCAGCTCCTGGGAGGTAGAAGAGTGAGAAACTTGGGGTCAGCATGGCCAAGGCTGCTGGTCCTGCCCGGGTGACAATGGCAATGCCACACGGGGATACTCCGGAGTCGAGTCAGCTGCCCTGCATCAGGCCAGGGCCTGTTTTGACCCTGTTTCTCTGAGCTCTGACTGACAGCCCAGGGTGGAACCTGCCGAGGCCCCTCTGCAGGGCTCCGATTCCCTCCGGGCCTGGGCAGTGCCCACCCTCACCCCGAGACACCGACTCCTGCAGACCCAGGGCTGGGGCACCTAAGTGACATGCCCAGGTCAGGGCTTTAGAGGTCGAGAGGTTGCACTCCCTGGAATTAAAATTACAAATGCATCTATTTGTTAATATACTTTCAACTTCAGGGCAGAGGAGCAGAGAGAGGGGAGAAAGCTGAGGTGTCAGAGGAGACAGCAGGGACGGTGGGGTTGGGAAGAAGACGGAAGGCAGGGAGAGCGCAGAACCTGCCGCAGACAGATGCTGTGCTTGTTTGGGGGCTCCCTCTGTGTGCACCCCATGCTCACTGCCCCTCGGATGCTAACCATGTGATCCCTGCGGCAGCTGTCAGCGACCCGCACCCAGGAGGAGCAAGTCACCGCCCTGCGGTGGGAGGCACAGCTGCTCAGGCAGCAGGTCTGCTCCTGGGCTGTGGCAGGTGGCCCTGCCCTAGGAATGGGGACACCAGAGCGATTGTGGGAGCGCCCGGCCAGCGGCCATGCACACCGCGTCTGGGTAGCTGTCTTCCAAATTCAGAAAGAAGAAAACACGAAGCTATTTGGTGATAACTTTCTCTGTAACAGTATTTCAAACTCTGTCTCATCTTCTCAGAGGTTCTGTTCCTTTGTCTGTCTTTCTTCATAATGTTCTACATGAATTATGGCATTTCTGATACTCTGGTATGAATTTTGGAACAATTTCATTTTATACAGCTCTGCTGTTAGGAAAATGCGGGCCCAACCGGACCCCTTAACCTTATTTAACAAGTGACCGAAATGAGTGGTCTTTGTATGAATTCACATTGCTAGCAGTAATACCTTCTGCATTTTGTTGACGTACTTGACCTGCTTGTTTACTTGTCATATTGTATTTGAAAATATAGCTAACATACACTATTATAGTAGTTTCAGGGGTCCACCATAGTTATTTAACACTTATATACCTAAGGAACCGATCACCATAAGCCCAGCACCCACCTGACACCCTCCCACGCTGTCACAATATTACTGACTATATTCCCCATGCTGTACATTTCATCTCCATGGCTTGTTTTATACCTGGAAATTTGGACCTCTTATTCCCCTCCCCTTTTCCCCGCTTTTTAATTTTCAATTACAGTTAACATTAGATATTATCTTATATTAATTTCAGGTTTATAGCATGATGGTTAGACATTTGTATAATTTAAGAAGTGACCCCCTGACGCGTCGAGTCCTCACCTGGCACCATACATAGTTATTACCACATTATTGACTATATTCCCTAATGCTTTACATCCCCATGACTATTTTGTAACTATGAATTTGTACTTCTTAATCTCTTCCCCTTTTTCACACACCTCCAACCCGCTTCCTATCTGGCAATCATCAAAATGTTCTCTGTATCTATGAGTGTGTTTCTGTTTCATATGTTTATTTTGTTCTTAGATTCCACATATAAGCGAAATCACATTGCATTTGTTTTTCTTTGTCTGACACACTTCACTCAGCATAATATCCTCCAGGTCCAACCATGCTGCCGCAGATGGCAAGAGCCCACTCCCTTCCCTGGCCGAGCAATACTCCACTGTACACATGCACCGCCTCCTCTTTATCCATTCTTCCATCGATGGGCACCCAGGCTCCACATCGTGGCCACTGTGAACAATGTGGCGATGAACATATGGATGCACACGTCCCCTCAAAGTAGCATTTGGGTTTCTTCAGATAAATGCTCTGAAGTGGGATTACCAGGTCCTTCTTTGTCTCTTGTTATGGCCTATGATTTTATTTTTATTTTTATTTTTTATTTTTTTATTTTTTAAAAAATTTTTAAATTTTTTTATTAGTTTCAGGTGTACAACACAATGCAATAGTTATACTCTTTAACCCCCAAAGTGACAACCCCCCTCCCCCAGTTCGCCACCCCACTCCCCCCCCCATATCATACATATCCATCACAACTCCCCTGACTCCCCCCCACAGTATACTCCACATCCCGTGACCATCCACATATTCAGTTACAGTTGGCATACAATACTATACAACATCAGCTTCAGGTGTGCAGTGCAGAGATCAAGCCTCTACTCCATCCATGAAGTGGTCTCCCTAACAAGACATGTGACTATCTGACATGCCACAAAATTTTTACAACATTATTATATTCCCCTAACTGTGTTTCATTTCCCTGTGGCAATATTGTAGCTGTCTATTTATGCTGTCTAACCCCTTCCCCTTCCCCCCATCCCCACCCCCCTCCCAACTAGCAACCCTCAGTTTTTCCTCTACATCTACGAGTCTGTTTACTTTGATCGTTCACTCAGCTCTTCAGACTCCACACACAAGTGAGATCACATGGTACCTGTCCTTCTCCGACTGACTTATTTCTCGCAACATAATAGTCTCTTCACAACATTATCAATTACATTCCCAGAACTGCCCCCATCTCCCTGTGGCAAGATTGTAGTCCCACCTACACTGTCCAAAACCTTCCCCCTCTCCCTCTTCCCCACTCCCTCCCAGCCAGCAACCATCAGTTTTTCCTTTATATCAACTCTTTCTGTGTTGATTTTCTGTCTAAAGGGTCTGTCCATTGGTGACAATGGTGTTGAAGTCCCCTACTATGATAGTGTTACTGTTGATCTCTGTCTTTATGACTGTCAAAATCTGTTATGTGTAATTAGGAGTTCCTATGTTGGGTGCATAGATGTTTATTAGGGTTATAGTGCCCTTCTTTGTCTTTTATTGTAGTCATTTTAAAGTCTATTTTGTCCAAAATAAGTACTGCTACTCCAGCTTTTTTTTCTCATTTCCATTTGCATGAAATATCTCATTCCATCTGTAAACAGCGTATACATGTGTCCTATTTTCTTATCCACTCAGCCACTCTCTGTCTTTTGATTGGAGTATTTAGCCCATTCACATTTAAAATGATTATTGATAGGTGCATATGTATTGCCATTTTGTTATTTGTATTCCTGGTCTCCCTGGGTTAGCTTGTTTATCCCTTTCTTTTGTTTAAAAAAGCCCTTTTAACATTTCTTGCAATGCTGGCTTGGTGGTAATGAATTCCTTAAGCTTATTCTTTTCTGAGAAGCTCTTTATTTCTCCTTCAATTTTAAGTGGTAGCCGTGCTGGGTAGAGCAATCTTGGTTGTAGGCCTTTATTTTGTGTCACTTTGAGTATCTCCTGCCACTCCCTTCTGGCCTGCAGAGTTTCTGTAGACAAGTCAGCTGTTAGTCTAACACGAGCTCCTTTGTATGTAACCTGCTGTCTTTCTCTCGCAGCCTCTAGGATTCTGTCTCTGTCTTTAAACTTTGCCATTTTAACTATGATGTGTCTTGGTGTGGACCTGTTTGGATTCAGCTTGTTTGGAGCCCTCTGCACCTCCTGGGCCTGTATGTTGATTTCCTTCACCAGGGTAGGGAAGTTTTCAGTCATTACTTTTTCAAAT
This sequence comes from Aselliscus stoliczkanus, assembly GCA_033961575.1. NCBI lineage: Eukaryota > Metazoa > Chordata > Mammalia > Chiroptera > Hipposideridae > Aselliscus > Aselliscus stoliczkanus. The sequence goes on from CM066729.1 coordinate 478,551, forward strand.
ACATTTTCGACCCCTTGCTTCTTCTCTTCTCCTTCTGGTATCCCTATGAGTTGTGGTTGTGTTTCACCTTGTCCCATAGGGCTCTTAAACTATTTTCATTGTTTTTTATTCTTTGGTCTTTTTGCTGTGCCAACTGGGTGATTTCTGCTATTTTATCTTCCAAATCGCTGATCCGCTCCTCTGCTTCATCTACTCTACTGGTGATTCCTTCGAGTGTGTTCTTCATTTCAGTTATTGTATTCTTTAGTTCTAACAGGTTGTTTTTTATGGTTTCCCTATCCTTCTTTATGTCCGCGTTAAGTTCCTTAAACATTCTTTTTTTTTTTTTTTTAAAGATTTTATTGGGGAATTGGTGGAGGGGAACAGCGTTGGGGAATCGGGGAAGGGGAACACACAAGTTGCTGTCTTTTTAACAGACTTAGTTGTGGAGGATGTTGCTTCACTGTTGGTATCGTCATTGCGCTCTTCCCGGATGAGGCAGATGGGTCGCTGGCCTCTGGATGTCACTCACCGCGGCTATAGGCAGCTCATGCTTGGCTGCCAGCCGCTTACGCTGGCTGCGGGCCACTCACTGTAGCCTATGGCAGCCCACTGCAGCAAGGGCTGCAGCCCACACCGTCACCGGGGCTCGCACAGCCCAGCTCCAGGTGGAGCTGTTGTTAGCTGTAGAGGGCAGTGTCACTGGCCCTCCTGTGGGATCCGAACCGGGGCCGCTGGCATCCCAAAACCAGCGCTTAACCAATGCGCCACTCGGCCAGGCCTCCTTAAACATTCTTATCATCAGTGTTCTAAACTGTGTCTCTGAAAGGTTGGCTCCCTCTGTTTCATTTGGTTCCATTTCTAGAGGTTTCTTCTGATCTTTTACTTGTGACATGTTTCTTTGTTTCCCCATGCTGGCTGTCGCTCTGGGATTGCTTTGATGGATTAGATAGATCACCAGGAGAGCCCTGGCTGGATCACACAGGCACACAGCTCACGGCCCAACACTCCCAGGAAAACTCCCCGTCTCAGCCTGTCCCAATCAGCCGCTTGCAGATCAGGCCGAGCAGCCCGACAACCAATCACCAGCCTGGCAACTCTGTAAGCGAGTGCGGAGAGCGGGGACTCGAGGCGGCTTGTGCACTCCCGCGTCTCAGTGAGCAGCCTGTTGGAGCCGGAGCATGCCCACCAGGCGTTTCCCTGGCAACGCAGCACAAGCCGAGCGGAGAGCGGGGACCCAGGCGGCTTGTGTACTTCCGGGTCTCAGTGAGCAGCCTGTTGGAGCCGGAGGACACCCGCCCCGCGTTTCCCTGGCAACGCAGTATAAGCCGGCGGAGGGTGGGGATCCAAGGCCGCATGCGCTTGCACACACACACTTCTGCGCCAATCCCACCAGACCAATGAGGTCTCGGACCTGACCCTCCGTGGGCGGGCCTAAGCCTGACAAAATGGCGCCCTCCCCACACCACTCGCGTGCGGGCTCCGCACCACGGGAACCACAGTTCAAACACCTCCAGCCTCTGCACCAAAGGCGCCCAGCCCAGTCCGTCCCCGCAGGCTCCCGGCTCACACAGCCACTCCCTCCACCAGGAACCAGGTAAGTGCTCACCGGCGAGCACGCCCGGGCGCCGGCCCCACGGATTCTCCAGCCGCTCTCGGCCTCACCGAGCTGAGCAGAGAGTCCTCACTAACTTACTGCCGGCTGTCTTAGAACTCCTCTTCCCGGCAAAGGCGCTCTGGGCTGGTGAGCTTGGGGTGCGGCCGGAGGGTCTCCCCCAACCAGACAAGCCTCCCACGGCTGGGGCCTCCCTCCCGGGGCTCGCCCCCTCTCGTCTCCGCCCGGCCCCCAGACCCGACACGGCCTCCTCTTTAAGTTCTTCGTTTAGTGGTTCTGTTCCTCCAGTGCTCCGGGGACCTCCAGGGTTGAATGCTGTATAATTTGGTTGTAGTTTTGGTGTGATCCTGGGAGGCAGTCAGCACAGCGTGTGTCTATTGCGCCATTTTACCAGAAGTCCTCCCGGCCTTTGTTTTAAAGTCTGTTTTGTCTGATATAAGTATTGCTACCCCAGCTTTTTTTGTTTTTCATTTCCATTTTCATGAAATAACTTTTCCCATCCTTTCACTTTCAGTCTCTGTGTGTGTCTTTCAATCTAAAGTGAGTCTATAGTAGGCAGCATACATAAGGGTTTTGTTTCTTATCCACTCAGCCCTCCTATGTCTTATTTTTTTTTTTTTTTTTTGAGGGCAGTGTCACTGGCCCTCACATGTGGGACCCGAACTGGGGCCGCTGGCTTCCTAAGCCAGCGCTTAACCACCACGCCACTGGGCCGGCCCCCTCCTATGTCTTTTGAGTGTAGCATTTACTCCATTTACATTGAAAGTAATTGTTGATAAATATGCAGTTATTGTCATTTTATTATTCATACTTTTGATCCTTTTTTTTTTTTTCCTTCTCAGAGAAGTCCCTTTAACATTCCTTGTAATACTGGTTTGGTGGTGATGAACTCCTTTTGCTTTTTCTTGTCTGGGAAGTTCTTTATCTCTCCTTCGATTTTAAATGATAGCTTTGCTGGGTGGAGTAATCTTGATTGTAGGTCCTTGCTTTTCATCACTTTGACTATTTCCTGCCAATCCCTTCTGGCCTGCAAAGTTTCTGTTGAGAAATCAGCTGACAATTTTATGGGGACTCCTTATAAGTTGCTAGTTGCCTTTCTCTTGCTGCTTTTAAGATTCTCTCTTTATCTTTAACCTTTGTCATTTTAATTATAATGTGTCTTGATGTGGGCCTGTTTGGGTTCATCTCGTTTGGGACTCTGTGCTCCCTGGACTTGTATATCTATTTCCTCCATCAGGATAAGAAAGTTTTCAGTCATTATTTCTTCAAATACGTTCTCAATCCCTTGCTGTCTCTCTTCTCTTTCTGGTACCCCATGATGCAAATGTTATACTTGATGTTGTCCCAGAGGTCCCTTAAACTGCTCTCATTTTTAAAAAACTCCTTTTTTTCCTTTTGCTGTTCTGATTGGCTGTTTTCTGTTATCTTTTCTTCCAAATCACTGACTTCTTCCAAATCTCTGTTTCATCTAGTCTGCCGGTAATTCCTTCTAGTGCATTCTTTTTTTTAAAAAAAAGTTTATTGTGGTGACAATTGTTAGTAAAGTTACACAGGTTTCAAGTGTATAATTCTGTAATACATCATCTGTATATCAAATTGTGTGTTCACCACCCAGAGTCAGTTCTCTTTCCATCCTTCTAGTGCATTCTTCATTTCAGTTATTGTATTCTTCATTTCTTACTGGTTCTTTTTTATGGTTTTTGGTCCTTTTTTATGCTTGTTACCTCTTTGTTGAAGTCCTCACAAAGTGCCTTCAGCATCTTTATAACCATTGTTTTGAACTCTGTCTGTGGTAAATTGCTTGCCTTTATTTCATTTATTTCTTTTTGTGGCGTTTTCTCCTGTTCTTTTATTTGGGACATATTTCTGTTTCCTCATTTTGGCTGCCTCTCTGTTTGTTTCCATATATTAATTAGTTCTGCAATATCTCTTGCCAGGTGGCCTTATGTAGTAGGTGCCATGTGGGGCCCTGTCACAGCCTCCCTGGTCACCTGAGTTTGGTGCTCCAGGAATGTCCCTTGTGTGGTTTGTGTGTGTCCTCCTGTTATAGTTGAGCCTTGATTGCTGTTGGCATGTCAGTGGGTGGGATTGATCCTCAGACTGATTGGCCACATCCACAGCTTACAGGCTGCTATGCACGGGGCTTACCCCACTGAATGGGGTTCACCCCAGTGGACTCTGGTGCCTGTTGAGACTGCCCTTTGTGGCGCTAACTGGGTGGTGCCCTGCTGCGGTCTGAAGCCAACCTCCAAGTATGTTGCTTGTGGGACTTCTAGAGAGGGTCTCTAGTGCAGGTCCATGTTAGCCACTGCCTGTGACCAGTTGGGGGCTACCTGGTAGGAGCTACAGAAGAATCCACGGTTGTTCGCAGCCTGTGCTGGACCTGGAGGCATGTGGGAGAGGCCACACTGTGACCGGGTCTGGGGTAACTCCACAAAAAGCCAGGACACACCAAGGCAGGCTGTGTGCTCCCATTAGGCTCAGCTGCAGAAAAAGCCTCATGCGGTATGAAGTTGGCTGTGGCGGGGTCCCAGTGAGTCAGCAGGGCAGAGCTGTGGAGCTCACCAGGCCAATCAGATTCAGATTTTGGTGGAAGCGTAGGGGGCGGGCTCAACACAGGAAAGGTGGTGCCCGCCTGCTGGCTGCACGGGAGAAGGTCCCCTCACAGGGGAAATGCTTACTGTCCTCTAGGCCTCCCCCTGAGGTCATACTCTTCAGTCTGCTTCCCGTTTGTCTCCGATGCCCCCTGAGTTATTGTCTCTCCACTGGAATCCAGGGTGAGTGCCTGTGAGCGAACGAGTGTGTGTGCAAGCAGTTTAAGAGGATGCCTGGGTTTCCCACTGCTTTCCGTCCCACATGGATGGTCAGAATCCCCACTGTTTTCAAGGCCTGATGTTGTGGGGGCTCCTCTTCCCGACACTAGTACTCTGGGCTGGGGAGCCTGGTGTGAGGTTAGGGTTTCTTGCTCCTCCAGGGGGAACCTCCGAGACTGAGGTATTTCTCCTGATTCTCAACTGCCACACGGAGGTTTGGGGTCAGGCCGCTCCATGTGTCTGCCCCTCCTATTAGTCTCGGTATTGCTTTTTCTGTATGTCCTTAGTTATAAAACTTCCATTCAGCCACAATTCAGATATTTCTCCAAGTTGATTGTTCCGTAATTTAGTTATAACGTTGATGTTTCACAGGATGAGGCAAGCACAGCATGTATCTACTGTGCCATCATGGATTGTTCTCCCTCAAGAGTATTTTAAAGGCAAATCTTAAAAATAAAAAAGGGTCCCTTCTTTTCCCAAAATGCCATTTAAAAGGAAGTAGGTAAAAACTGAATTTTAGTTTCTCCGGGGTCAGCTATGTTGAGCCCATGTGGTGTAGTTGACTATACATTTGCAGTTCATGAGGGGTCGGGGGCTTCCCTGCAGTGCAGACCCCAGGGTGGTCTGGGCCTCTTACCTTCTGTCCACGGTAGCCTTTGGGGCCCAGAGGCCCAGGGATCTCCAGACAGCTCACCTTGTAGCACTGAAACAAGAAGCAAAGGGCAGCATGAGGCCAGCACGAGTCCCAGCTGGGGGCCAGGGGAAGGGGGGTGCGGTACAGACCCTTGGCCCACTGGGTATTGGGCCAACCTGAGCATGGGGCTGGATGAAGGGCCGGACTCAGGAGGCGCCCGCCAGGGAGCTGGGTCTACACAAGCTCTAGCGAAATGTTAGAAACGGAGGCTGGGCTGATAGCAGTAAAGGCCACGCAGTGGTGGCTAGGCACCTTGCGCCTGTTAACCCCAGGCTGCGAGCAGCTATTCTGGGAAAGGCTGTGCTTGTGAGATCCTAGCGGAGTGGGAAGCACCCCTTCCCGTGAGCTGGTGCGGGGACACACGGGGACAAGGGGAACGTCAGGGACCCGGGCAGCCGATCCCACGTCCCCATCTTGTCTTCCTGGCCTGGATCGGGGGATGGAGCCTGTCAGTCGGGAGAGCCACCCTCAACCTCGACCCTCATCCACTTGGCGGTGGCTTGGTGGGCGCCCCTACCACCACCCCTCACACCAGCCCTAATGCCAACTCCCTGCATTTCAGCAGCACCGTTTGGGTCAGGTGCCCTTCCTCCAAACCCAAGTTTCAGGCCCGACTCGGAGCACAGGGGTCTCTGTCCCTGGCCCCGGGGGGAGGACCACGTTGGTGCCAGGTGAGACGTGTAATCTCTGCTGGGTCAGTTCAGAGGCCCCGGGGGCGCAACGGCATGAGTGGGGCTGGTAAGCATGAAACGCCTCTCACCTCTCCATAGGCCTCGTGTTTCTGCAGGAAAGAGAGAGAACCCCTGGTTAGCCCCGGGCCGGAGCGTCTGGCGGGGAACGCAGCCCAGCAGCGCACGAGGGACCCTGCCGGGCTCGCTCCCTCCACGCGCCTCCCTCCCAAGGGGTAAACTGAGGCTGGCGCCGCCGGGGCAGGCCCGGGCCGCTCACCATGACCTTGATGATGCGGTTGATGGTGTCCTGGTCGATCTCGGTGGAGTCGGGCCGCATCGTGGCGTAGTTGCTGCGGTAGAGCTCCAGCGGCGCGCTGGCCACATCGCGCAGGCCCTGCTCGTTGAGGTTGCGGTTGGGGGACACGGCGAAGAGCCGCACGCCCTCCTCGCGGGCGCGCTCGGCCTGCAGCTTGATGCCGCCGCACGGGCTGCCGGTGACGTGGCCGTCGGTGAGCACCACGGCGAAGTGGACGGCGCCCTTGGCCCCGTGCTGCCGCACCTCCCGCGTCATGTTGCCCAGCGCGCAGTCGGTGAAGGTGCCGCGGCGGAAGGAGCGCACGGCCTGCAGGCTCTTGGTGAAGGAGGCGCGGTCGCTGCCCGGCGGGCTGAACACCTCCACCTGGTCGGAGAAGTGCAGGCCGCCGTAGCGCCAGCTGAGGGCCACCTGGTCCAGGTACAGCTCGTCCTGCAGCTGGCTGATGAACTGCGGCACGAACTGCTGCATGTGGTGCAGCAGGCTGTCGGTGGGGGACTGCATGGCGACGCTCTCCGACGTGTCCAGCACGAAGTACACGTTGACGGGGCAGTCGGCCTTCTCTGGGGACACGGGCGGAGGGCCGGTGAGCCCCCCGCCAGGCCCCGGCTCCCCTCTGCCCGCCCGCAGGCCGGCAGCCCGCACCCCCGGTACCTGGGCAGCTGTTTCTCTCGGAAGTGCCAGGTGCGATGGCCTCTTGCTGCTGGGCATGGAGCGCCCCCAGGAGCCCCCAGAGCAGCAGGGCGGAGCAGGGGCCTCGGAACATCTCGGCAGCGCCTGTGCGCCCTGACGTCCTGCAATGGGGAGGAGTGGCCACTGCGACAGCGCCCCACGGGACACCAGGCGGCCCCTCCCAGACGGTGGGGGTGGCACACACAGGGGGTCAGCTAGCGCCTGGGTTCAGGGACCTTGAGTAGGGGGCCACATTTAGTGGTGTAGAAACCACAAGCTTTGGGCTGTGTTCAAGGCCATCCCTGCGCTGGAGTCCGGGTCCCCTAGGCAGACAGGTGCATTTCTGGGAACTGAAATGCCAACGATGGGGGCAGGGAGACTGTGGGGGACCAGGAAGAAGTGTCACCTGGGAGGAGGGGACACCGAGGCCCAGGCTGAGGTGGAGTGGGACCTGGTACTTGATGCCAGCGGTCCAACTGCCCTATGTGGACCGGGTAGGGAGGACATCCTGGAGGTGGAATATGGGATCCACCGTGCAGACAGGCCTGGGGTGCTCGGGGTGGGGGCCTTCCCTACATCCAGGGAAGGTGTGCCTGGCATGTTTCCTCGGATCGGAAGTTTCCTGCCGCTTGCTGCCTCTGTGCCCAGGTCCACCCAGGACCAGAGAACCTGGAGCCTGGGGCGGGTGGGCAGGCTCTGGGGACCAGGCGTAGGAGGAATGCGGGCTCTCTGTGGGAAGGTGGGGAAGGGGCTTGGCCCAGCTCTTCTGGTGGGGACCCCTGCGGCCTGGTTTGTACAAACCCCGTGCTGTCCCTGGGAGCCCCTGGAACAGAAGGTGGACCCAAAGGATGACCTGACCCTCCATCCCCTAAACTGGGGACCCTGCTGGTGGGGAGCGCTGGCCGGCTGAGCCCTGCAGTGCTGGGGTGAGGGGCGGTTCCTGGACAGAGGGGCACTTCAGTGCAATTTTACTGGTGACGTCCCTCAACGCTGTGGGGCCCGCTTATGTTTAAGGGGATGTAAATGTGTGGGCAGGTGCCACCACACCTGGATTTAAAGCAAGAGGGGCTAGTCCTGGCAGAGTTAGAGGTGAACAGGACACGCCCTGCCTCCCTCGACATGGGGTCATGGTTGGGACAAGAGGCTGTGATGCTCCAACTAACAGCTGTGACCCCCAGAGATGCTGATAGTGGCTGAGATCAAAGCAAGCTCAGTGGGAGCACCAGGGGGTCCAGGAGGGTTTCCTGCAGGTGACAGATGTACCAGACTGAGGACATGGCCAAAGGAAGGGTGCTCCTGATGAGCAGAGGCTGGTTCCGGGGGGAGGGCTGAGGGTGACACTCGCTTGAGGTGGGAGCCGAGGAGATGGGGTGAGAGGCAGACCAGGGTGTGACAAACTGGGAAGCCATGAGGGAGTCGGGCTGTGACAATCAGAGCCAAGGGGTCCAGAGCCATCAACCACTGGTGATGGCCACCATGGGACCTTAGGGGAACCAGTCAGGGCTGAACACCGGGATGTGGGCACAGCTCCATCCTCCATTACCCATCACCCTGCTGCCCCCGGGTAGGGGGAGACCTCAGTGGAGGCACCAACAGCCCCACCCTGTCCTGTCTGCTATGGGTGGGGCAGGAGGGGGCCTAGGGCCAGGGGAACTGTGCCGATTGGCACCGCTCTCCACGAATGTGTGAGCATGCACCCCCCCACACATATCATATACATCACATACACACTGCACACATCACATGCCATACACACCCCGCATGCACACCCTCACACACATAATAAATGAAAAGATGCCGACATAATAAAGTGTACTGGTGGAAAAACTCTCAAATGTAATGAAAAATTCCAAAAAAGCTACATAAGAAAAACACAATAACAACAACAAAAACAGGAAACACCTAAAGAGAAAAATCATCTGGCATTGTGCTAGGCAGCGTCCAAGGGGGCCCCAAGCATGCCTGCCTCCCAATATCCATGCCTCATGAAGTCCTCTCACACTGAGTCATTGCTGGCCTGTGACCAACAGAATAACATGGAAGTGATGGCATGTGATTGCCCGACTGGGTCATAGAAGACATGTGGCCTTTGCCTGGTTCACTGATGGGGAAGCCGAACAGGAAGTCACTCAAGCAGCCTCCACAATCCTTGATGGGAGGGACAGAGGCCTCCAGCCAAGAGCTGGGGGCGAGCCACCTGACAGGTAGATCCCCCATCCCAGTCATGACTTCAGATGACGGTGACCTTGGCCGGTATCATGACTGCACCTCATGAAGCGCTGACACTGAGCTAGAACCACCCAGCCAAGCCCCAACTAAATTTCTGACCCAAATAAATTACGAGGCAGTAAATGCTTATTGTTTTAAATCACTAAGTTAGAGAGAATTTTCATTACAGCAATAAACAACTAACAGATGTATCAAACTTTTCTCCACAGTATTGTAGACAGAAGACAATGAGATAATAACCTTGGAGTTTTGAGGAAAATAAAATGACCCAACAATGTCTTCCCAGCCAGCTTATCTTTCATGTATAAAAGCCTCTGGTAAAAATGAGCTCAGATCTATGCCACCTATATACCACTGCTAAAGAATTCTGCAAGGAATTTCTGCAGCCAACAGAGAAACGAATACAAATAAATAAAAAAGCAAAGAAACTTGAGAAATACAGTAAAATATAGAAAAGGAAGGAAAAAAGAACCAGGAAGCATAAAATTAAATAAGTGCCAGAAATATCACAAAAATCAGTTGTGACAATAAATAAATTTTCTAAGGAACACATTGGAGAGACACATCTTGTTTTTGGATGAGAAACACAATATTTAAGAATATCAAGGGCCGGCCAAGTGGTGCGTTGGTTAAGAGCTGGCTTGGGATGCCAGTGGTCCTGGTTCAGATCCCACATATGAGGGCCAGTGACACTGCCCTCTACAGCTAAGGTGGTGAACAACAGCTCCACCTGGAACTGGGCTGTGTGAGTCCCGGTGACAGTGTAGCCCCTACTGCAGTGGGCTGCCATAAACTACAGTGAGTGGCCAGCAGCCAGTGTGAGCGGTGGGGCAGCCGGAGTGAGCTGCCAAGAACCACCGGGAGCGGCCGTCCAGAGGCCGGAGACCGATCTGCCTCACCCGAGAAGAGCGCAATGATGATACCAACATGGGCCGGTGAAGCAATGTCCTCCGCAACTAGACTGAAGAACAAAAGGACAGCAACTTGTCTGTTTCCCTTCCCTGATTCCCCAATAAAATCTTAAAAAAAAAAAAAGACTCACAACAGCCCTCGGACTAATAATACCCATCTCACAGATGGGGAAACTGAGAGTAAGTGTAGGTAACTGGTCCGAGATGCTCGGCTAATAGCTGAGGTCCAAACCCAGGCAGCTTGGTTCCAAGCTCACACTCTGATAACTGGGTTGCCACGTATGACTTTCATTACAGCAAAAGCAACATGAGCAGAGTGAAAACAGACCAAGAGCCAGGCCACAGTCCTCCCAATGCATGAGCAAGATTTCACATTCTTAAGGTTTAAACATTTTGATGGCTTATTGTTAGGTATGTAAATGTTGATAACTGTCACATCTTCTTGCTGTATTGAACCTTTTATTAATATATAATGTCTTTCTTCATCTCTTCTCACTGGTTTTTATTAAAGTCCATTTTCTCTGATGTTAGTATGGCCATCCCTGCATTCTTTTGGTTCCTAGTAGCATGGAATAACCTTTTCCATCCTTTCACTTTCACTTTCAATTTGTGTCTTTGGATCTAAAGTAAATCTCTTGTAGACAGCATATAGTTAGATCATGTTTTTAAAAAATTTATTCTGCCAGTCTTGTCTTTTGATTGGGGGGTTTAATTCATTTACAATTAAAGTAACTACTGATAAGGAGAGGCTTACTTCTGTCATTTTACCATTGTTTTCTATATATGAAATGTGATCAAAAAGTACGGTGAATGTTGAAATTTTAAAAAGGTATTACATTTAAAAAAGACACATTGCCATTAACCCCCTCAAAATACTCCCCCTCCCTTTGAACACACGTATCCCATTTTTCTTGCCACTTTCTGAAGCAGCTCTGGAAGTCCTCTCTCGTGAGCGTCTTTAGTTGCGCTGTCGTGGCTGCCTCAATGTCCTGAATCTATTAAAAACACTTACCTTTCATGGTCATTTTGACTTTGGGGAAGAGCCAGAAGTCGCACGGTGCCAGACCCGGTGAATAAGGTGGGTGAGGACACACTGTAATGTTTTTGGCAGAAATTGTGTCTCTTATTGTAATAGTTTTTAAAATTGAAACATTCACTGTATCTTTTGATTACACCTTGTTCCTTGTAGCTTTTTTTTTTTTTTTTTTGAGGGCAGTGTCACCGGCCCTCCTATGTGGGACCCGAACTGGGGCCGCTGGCTTTCCAAGCCAGCACTTAACCACTGTGCCACTCGGCCGGTCCCCTTGTAGCTTTTTTGTTTCTCATTTCCTGCATCACTGTCTTCTTTTGTATTTAGTTGATTTTTGTAGTGGAACATTTACATCCCTTGTTCATTTCTGTTTGTTTATATACTTTAGGTATTTTCCCTGTGGTTACCATGGGGATTACATTTAATATCCTGAAGTTATAACAGTCTAATGTGAATTTACCAGCTTTACTTCAATATTATACAAAAACTTGGCTTTTATACAGCTTTATCCCAGTGCTTTCAGTTATTGATGTAACAAAATTACATCTTTATATACTGTATGTCCAAGAACATAAGCAAATGTATATATATTTTTAAAAATATTTTTATTGGGGGAGGGGAACAATAAAAAATATTTTACTGGGGGAGGGGAACAATGTTGGGGAATTGGGGAGGGGACCAGCTAAGTTGCTATTCTTCAGTGTTCGTTGTGGAGAGTGCCAGTCACCATCTGGCTTCCCGTCTGCAGCTCGTGACCTCTAAGCTCAAGGTGCTGTGTTCAATCTTAGTTGCGGGTGGGCGTAGCCACCATTCCATGCGGGAGTAGAACCAGCAGCCTTGTTGTTAAGAGCGCACGCCCTATCTACTGAGCCATCGGGTGGCAGCTCAGCTCAAGGTGCTGAGTTCAGTCTTAGTTGCGGGTGGGCATAGCCACCATCCCATGCAGGAGTCGAACCAGCAGCCTTGTTGTTAAGAGAGCACGCTCTATCCTCTGAGCCATCCGGGCGGCAGCTCAGCTCAAGGTGCCAAGTTCAATCTTTAGTTGAGGGTGGGCCCTGTGCTCAGAGCATGCACTCTAAGCCAACTCTCAACCAATTAAGCCACTCAGTCGGCCCATAAGTAAATATTTTTGTTTTGTTTTGCTTTTTATAGCTGAGCCATCCTGCTACTTGTTGGCAGCTCAGCGGCAGCTCAGCTCGGGCTGGGCATTGAACTGCTGTTGTTCAGACCTTAGCTCGCACTCTTGAGCGAGTTCTTAACCAACTGAGTCATTCAGCCGGCCCCATAAGCAAATATTTTTAATAAATTAGTCCCTTAGTTATGTAGAAAACAAAAATCATGTGGAGTTACAAACCAAACTTACAATAATACCAGCTTTTACACTAATAATTGTTTCTAAAATATATTCATTTCTTAAATCATGTAGAAAACAAATGTGCAGTTAACACCATTGTTACAATACGGAGAGTTTTTGTAATTGCTCATGTATTAATCTTTACTGAGATCTTTATATCTATGGCTTCAGGTTACTGTCTAGTGACCTTTTATGTCACCCTGCAGGACTCCCTTGAGCATTTCTTGCAGGGCAGGTCTAGTGGTGACAAACTCTCTTAGCGTTTATCTAACTGGGAATGTTTTAATTTTGCCCTCATTTTTGGAAGACAGTTTTGCTGGATGGAGGATTCTTGGGTGACAGTTTTTTTTTTGTTTGTTTAGCACTTTGACTATATCAGCCCACTGCCTCTGGTTTTCAAAGTTTCTGATGAGAAATCTGCTGGTAACCTTATTGAGGATTCCCTTGGATACGATGAGTTACTTCTCTCTTGTTGATGTCAAAGTTCTTTTGTTGTCTTTTGACAGTTTGATTATAATGTGTGTCAGTGTGACAGTCCTTTTGAATTCACTCTACTTGGATTTCACAGTGTTTCTAGAATGTTGAAATTTGTCATTCATCAAATTTGGGAAGTTTTTGGCCATTATTTCTTCAAAAATTTTCTCTGCCCCTTTCTGTTTCTTGTCTTCTTCTAGTACTCCCACAACACGTATGCAGGACCTATTCACTTTTTAAAAAATCTTTTTTCTTTCTGTTCCTCAGAAGACTGTCCTATCTTCAACGTCATTGATTCTTGCTTCTGTCTGTTCAAACCTGTCTTTGAATGAATTCTTTCATTGTAGTTATTGTACTTTTCAGCTCCATTATTTCTTTTTAGGTTCTATTTAGGTTTTCTATCTCTTTATTGATCGTTCCATTTTGTTCAGACATTGTTTTCTTGACATTCTCCATGCCTTCCTGGTTCTTTGAGCATTTTTAAGATGGTTGTGTTACAGTCTTTGTCTAGTAGATCCACCATCAGGTCTTTTTCAGCAACAGTTTCTGTTGGTTTATATTTTTTCCTTTGAATGGGCAAAACTTTCCTGTTTGTTTGTATGTCTTGTGACTTTTTGGTTGTTGAAAATTGGACATTTGAATCCAATAATGTGGTAACTCAGGAAATCAGACTCTTGCCCTTCCCCAGGGTTTGCTATTGTTTGTTTTGATTGTTGTCGGCTTTCTTTGTGCCAACAATCAGCCTGGAGTATAAATGTAAGATATTCTCTGGTCTTTTCTGAGCCTGCCCTTCCCCTGGGCATGTATATGAAGTTGCATCTGAATGTCTTAGTCTTTATTGTGGGGATCCCAAAAGGAGGAAAGGGAAAATAAATGGGGAAAAAAGATGCCAATGCTTTAAATCCCCTGGAAGGTCAATTCAGCCAGAAGAAAGGGACTTGCTGTGATGGGGGAAAGTGTGACAACAGTGGCGGCCTCAATAGGTTTAAAAACAAAATATTACACAAAGTATCTTCTCTTATCACAATGGGATAATGTTAGAAGTCAATAACAGAAGAAAAATGGGAAAACTCACAATAGTGTGGAAATTAAATAACTCACTCTTAAACAACCAATAGGTCAAAGAAGAAACCACAAGAGAAATTAAATACTCAGAGATGAATAAAAATGAAAACAAAATATACCAAAACTTATGGAACACAGTGAAAGCAGTGCTAAAAGAGAAATTTACAGCTATAAACATTTACAAAAAAAAAAATCTCAAATTAATAACCTACCTTTACAACTTAAGGAACTAGAAAAAAACAAACTAAACCCAAAGCTAGCAGATGGAAGGAAATAATAAAGATCAGAACAGAGATAAGTAAAATAGATACGAGAAAAGTCAACGAAACCAAAAGTTGGTTCTTTGAAAAGATCAACGACATTGACAACCTTTAGCAAAATGGACTAAGAAAAAAAAAAGAGAAGATTCAAATTACTAAAATGAAATTGGGGGCTTCACTACCAATTCTACAGAAATAAAAAGAATTATAAGAGAGTATTACAAGCAATTGTATACCAACAAATCACATAACCTAGATAAAATGGACAAGTTCCTAGAAACACAAAACTTATAAAGACAAAATCATGAAGAAATAGAAATTCTAAATAGACCTATAAGTAGTAGGGAGATTGAATCAGTAATTGAAAATCTCCTGGGCTGGCTGAGTGGTGCATTGGTTAAGCGCTGGCTTGAGACGCCAGCGGCCCCGGTTTGGGTCCCACATATGATAGCCAGTGACACTGCCCTCAAAAAAAAAAAAAAAAAAAAAAAGAGAAAATCTCCTGACTAAGAAAATCCATGGACCTGATGACTTCACTGGTGAATTCTACCATTTACAGAAGAAGTAACACTAATACTTCTGAAAGTTTTCAATCTCAATTCACCAAACTTCAATTGAAGAGGAGAGACTATTCCCTAACTCATTCTATGAGGCCAGCATTATCCTAATACCAAAGCCAGACAATAACACTACAAAAAAAGAAAACTACAGACTAGTAACTCTTACGAACATTTGGTACAAAAATCCTCAACCAAATATTAGTAAACAGAATTCAACAGGATAGTAAAAGTATTAAACACCATGACCAGGTGGGATTTATTCCTGGAATGCAAAGCAAATATTAGTAAACAGAATTCAACAGGATAGTAAAAGTATTAAACACCATGACCAGGTGGGATTTATTCCTGGAATGCAAAGCAAATATTAGTGAACAGAATTCAACAGGATAGTTAAAGTATTAAACACCATGACCATGTGGGATTTATTCCTGGAATGCAAAGATGGTTCAACATATAAAAATCTATCAGTCTAAAACACCATATTAACAGAATGAAGAAAAAACCCTCATGATCATCTCAATCAGTGCAGAAAACCTTTTGATAAAATTCAACACCGTTTCATGATAGAAACATTAAAAAAATTAGGAATTGAAGGAAACTACCTCGATATAATAAAAGCCATATGTGAAAACCCCATAACAAACATTCTCAATGGTAAGAGGCTGAAAGCTTTTCCTCTAAGATAAGAACAAAACAAAGATGCCCATTTTTGTCACTTCTATTCAACACAGTATGAGGAGTCCTAGCCAGAGCAATTAGGCAAGAAAAAGAAATAAAAGGCATTGAAAATTGGAAGGGAAGAGATGATCGGTTCACAGATGATCTTATATGTAGAAAACCCAAAGATCCCACAAAAAAATACTTATGTGTGGAATAAATAAATTTAGCAAAGTAGCAGGATATAAAGTCAATACTCAAATATGAGTTGTGTTTTTGTACATGAACAGTGAACAATGCAAAAAGGAAATCAAGAAAACAACTCCATTTGTCTTAGCATCAAAAGAATAAAATACTTAGGAATTACCCTTACCAAGGAAGTGAAATACTTATTCACTGAGAGACATTAAAGACATAAATAAATAGAAAGATATTCCATGTTCATGGATTATAAGATTTAATATTAAGATGTCAATACTACCCAAAGTGATTTACAGATTCAATACAATCTCTAACAAAATCCTAATGATAATTTTTACAGAAATAGAAAAATCCATTCTAAAACTCATAAGGAATTTCAAGACACTGCAAATAGAATAAACAATCCTAAAAGACAAGAACAAAGCTGGAGGACTCACACTTCCTGATTTCAAAGCTTACTAGAAATCTACAATAATCAAAATAGTGTGGTACTAGCATAAAGACAGACATATAGACTAATGGAGTAGAATAGAGTCCAAAAATAACACTTGCATATATAGTGAAATGCCTTTCAACAAGGGTGTCATGATTTAATGGGGAAAAGACAATTTTTCAAAAAATAGTGCTGGGAAAACTGGCTATCCACATGCAAAAGAAAGAAGTTGGAACCTTAACTAACACTATACCCAAAAATTAACTCAAAATGGACCCATGACCAATGGAAGACCTAAATCTTTAAAAATTTAGAAGAAGACGTGGAGCAACATCTTCACGACGTTAGATTTGGCAGTGATTCCTTGAATATGACACCACAAGCACAAGCAACTAAAGTAAGAATAGACAAATTGGACTTCATAAAAAATTTTTTTGTGAGTCAAAGGGCAACCTACAAAGTGGGAGACAATATTTGCAAATCATTTTTCTGGTAAGGGATTAATATGCAGATTATAGAGAACTAAAATGCAACAGTAACAAAACAACAACAACAAAAAACCAAACAACCCTATTAAAAAATGGGCAAAGGACTCGAATAGACTTTTATCTAAAGAAGGCATACAAATGGCCAATAAGCACAAGAAAAAATGCTCACCATCACTAATTAGAGAACTGCAAATCAAAATTATGAGCTACCACCTCACACTCATTAGGATGGATATTATAAAAAAAAAAAGAAAAGAAAAGAAAAAGTGTCGGAGAGGATGTAGAGAAATTGGAATTGTTTGGTGGGAATGGAAAATGGTACAGCTGCTGTGGAAAACAGTATGATGGTTCCTTAAAAATATAAAAATAGATTTACCATATGATCTAGCAATTCCACTTCTGGGTATATACTCAAAAGAATTGAAAGCATGGTCTCAAAGAGACATTTGTGCACCTCTGTTCATAGCAGCACTACTCACGAGAGCTAAAATGTGGAAGCAAACCAAGTGTGCACTGACGGATGGAGGAGTAAGCAGTGCGGTCCATGCTTACTAAATAATGTCTAAATAATGGAGTGTTATTTAGTCTTTAAAAGGAGGGAGATTTGAACACACACATTACAACATGAATGAATCTTAAGGAAATTATACCAATGAAATAAGCCTGTCACAAAAGACAAATACTGTAGGATTCCAATTATATGAGATACTTAGTATCTCAAGTATCATAGAGACAGAAAGTAAAACGGTGGCTGCAGAGGCTGCGGGGAGGGGGACGGTGACTTACTGTTTAGTGGGGACAGAGTTCAGTTTTGTGAGATGAAAAGCTCTGGAGAGGGCTGGTTTGATGGTCACACAACAATATGAACGCATTTAATACCACTGAATTATACACTTAAAAACGGTTAAGGTAGTAAATTTTACATTATGTGTATTTTACCACAATTTTAAAGAAATGGGGGTGGGGAAGCTTACAAAACAGTAAAAAATCAGCAGCCATGAAGAACATGGGGAAATCATAACCAGGCAAGTAACAACACTACGAACTGTCAGTGAGCAAAAATTGTTGAACCACAGAAAAACCAAGGACATGCTGACACACCGGCCAGGCGTCCACCCTCATCTGTGAAATTGGAAAACAAGAAGACGTGACTGCGCCCACTGTCTGTGCCTGGCGCTGAGCAGCAGGGCCCCTCCCCACTTCTCTGGCAGGCATCTGACTGTTGTCCTGGGAGCATGGGCCTCCACGCTGGGGTTCCCACCCTCTACCTGCTGGTTACAGTGTCTACAATGGGCCACCATGAGGCTGACCCACCAGTGCGGCGAGGGGTGTTGACATGTTTCACGTCCCGGCTGAGTCTGTGTAGTCCGTGGAGCACGCTGCTTTATGATAAGGCCCAATGCCAACGTGTGCCGCTCGGGTGAGGACTGGGGCCCCAGGGCCTGTTCAGTGAGCTGCCTCCCGTGAACCTTTGCAGCTGTGCCCCGCACCAGGCCTCACCCCAGCTTTGCACAAGTGTGCGAGAGGAGCCACACGAGGTGCCGACCCACGAAGTGTGGGGCTGTGTTTAAAGGAAAGAAGCAAACTATTTGTGTTGTGGCTACAGACACGGTCTACTTAATGGCCAGGCACCTGGAGACCCCTCGCAACCCTGGCAGGTAAAGGGCAGATGGATGCCCAAACCTTGCTGAGGCCCCAGGAACAGCCCGGGGGCCCAGGGCCTTCTCCCGGGCACTGGCAGTTCCTTCTGCCTTGGCCACCCAGGTTGCTGTCTGAAGGCAGCCCTGCTGCCCACGGCTCCCCAAGACACCCAAGGGACTGCAGGTGGGCCCTGCACAACAGAGCAGTCTGTGCCATCATGGGTGTGCACTGCCCAGTGCAGGGGCCCACACCCCACCCGACCAGGTGCCCAGTGGATGGAGCCCGACTTTCCCCCTGGACATTGCCTTCCGTGTGGCTTCCACGGCAGACGTGCCCAACAACTGCCCCGACTGGCTGCGGTCTTCACAGGCCTCCCAGGTTGCTTTCACCAGCACGGCTTCAAAGTGCTGGAGTGGCCCAATGGCCTATTGAGACCTGTGTCCTGCCAAGGGAACACGCCTGGGCCCTGCGTACCCAGCCCCTCCAGCCTGAGCAGGAGATTCCGAGCCCCTTAGGGTCTGGGGCCCAGGCCCTCCCACAGCCCTACTCTCCTGCGTCCCAGCAACTTCCTTCCGGGACCCCGATGCCTGTGGGCTTCTGGGCCCGGCTTCTTAAGCAAATGTGAGATGGCTTCCAGGCCAGACTCCTCTATGGGAAGGGAAAAACGGGGAAATCTGTGGCTCTCAAGCCTCCTTTTTTTTGGGTATCCATTTGAAAGCGAAGATCCTCTCCTCGGGGACAGCTGGGTAGATGGGGGAGGTGGCTGGGCATGGGCACAGGAACCAGAGGCGTCCTCCTTGGGCTCAGGGCCACATTCTAGGCGTCCTGGCAGGGCCCGGCCCAGCCCTGCACGGGAGCCCCCACAGGCGAGGTCAGCGGGGCTCCCGCCTCGGTCCCTGTGACAGCCTCTCAGCCCCTGCTTAGCTCCCAGTAGACTCTGTGGGGGAGGCCTGGCGCGGGGGTGTGTGGGGGGCAGCCCGGCCTGTGGCGGGTTCCCAGGGCGGGGGTATGCGGCCTGAGCTGCCCCCTCTGCCCGCCGCATCCCTCCCTCGGGGTATCAGAGACGCCCCTCCTCCCTGGTTGCCCCCAGGAGCTCGGTCTAGCCCCACCACTCCTTCCAGAAGGAGGGGTCCAGGGCAGAGGGGCAGCACAACTGGAGACTCTATGCCCAGTTCCACCTCAAAGGGGGCATCTCCCCAGGGGCTGGCTTGGGCCGGCAACACCCCTCCAGGGCAGAGGTGCCGCCTGGCACTGGTCTAACTGGATGCCGAGCGCTTCCAGTTACTGGTGAGTTGGGGTGGCGAGTTCCAGCAGAGCCGGGGACAGGGAGGAAGCCCCTAACTCTGCCCCAGGACAGGCCGGGGGCCCGCGCCTTACCTCTGCGCCCCCCGTCCCAACACGGGCCCCGGGCCAGGAGGCGGGTGGGCCCCAGCCCCGCGGGGGTCCGGCGCCGGGGAGCCCCACCGGGTGCCCCGGGCCCCTGCGTGGCGCAGCCCGCAGGCTGTGGCTGGGGGCCGGCTGCCCGCGTCCCAGGCCCGGGGCGCCTACCTGCCTCGCCGCGCGGCGCCCTCCGGACCGTCCCGAGCAGGCGCCGGGTCCAGGCGCAGAGCGGAGCCGGGGGCGGGGGGAGGGGCCGCAGCGCCGGCCTCTTATACCCGCCGCCCCGCCCGCCGCCCCGCCGCCCCGGCCGCCGGGAGGCGCTGCGGCCCCGCGGACGGCACCGGGGCCCGGGGAGGGCGGCGGGCGGGGCGCAGGGACGCGGGTGCGCGCTGCCAGCTCCGCGGAAGCAGCCCTGGGCGAAGCCCCCGCCCGCTCCGTGGGACCCGTCCGACAGGGGCTTCCCACTCCCGACGCCGAGCAGCAGCCCCCCGGGACCAGGCCAGGGGCTGGACCACAACACTGCCATTCTGGGGGCTCCGGCCTTAGATGAGCAGCCTTGCAAATCTCTGGTTTAGCCCCCTCCCCCCAAGAGCAGAGAGACCCCAGAGCTTCCTGGCCCCTGTGTGCAGCCCTCTGGTGGTCCTGACCCCTTCTTTCCCCTGCGCCCCGACTCTGTGCGCCGCGTGCCATCGCCTGGCCAGACAGGACGGTGCCAGGGCAGGGTTCTGTGGAGGCGACTGTTCTCAGTGAGGCAGCAGCGGCGACTGTCCAAGCAGGGTGGGGGCGGCTTTCCGTGCGAGGAGGGCCGGGCCACCCAAAGACCCCCGGGTTGTCCTCGCCCCCAGAGCCCTCTCAGGCTGGACACCCGTGGCCCCCACTGCCTTCCACTGCACCCCTCCCCGGGCAGCGCACTCACTGCTGCCCTCGGCCACAGCTCCTTTCCTGTGGGCAGCGGGTGCCTGCAGCCAGGGGCACTGGAGAGAGTGTGTGCGCACCTGCGCGTGCGAGCATCTGTGTGTCTGTGTGTGTGGATGTGCTGGCCCCGCGGGGGCCACGAGCAAAGCTCAGTTTCTGCCCCAGGATCCCACGGGCCGAGGCCCATGTGCTGGCCTCTGTGTTCACCTGCCTCCCGCTGGGCCGCACTTTCCATGGGGCTGCTCCTCCCGACCCAGGCCCAGCCCTTCAATTAGCGGTTACTTTGGCTCCAGATGCCCCCATCAGCCTTCCACTGCCCCCCCACCCCGTGCCCCCCGCCTGTCCTTCACAGGGGTCTCACCTGCAGGCCCGGTCATCTTCCGCGCCTCCCCGGATCCTCCGTGGCCGTTGCCCCATAGATCTCAGATCACATCCTTCTCAGAGGACCCCAGGGGACGCAAGGACTGCAGGAGGCGGTCCTGCTGGCCCGCCACTGGCGTGAGAGGTGCGGGTATTTCCTGGCACAAGAGGCTGGCCCATTTGTTAGATTTCCCCGGGGAAACCGTCCCAGGCGCGCGGAAGGCAGTACATTGTAGATACACGGACTCTGGCATTTGGAGGGGTGGGGCGTGGGCTGCTGAGTGCACTGACGGCCTCGCAGACAGATGATGGGGCCGAGCGGCTGACCAGTGAGCAGCTGAGTGACAACCAGAGGCCTCTTTGCTCTGAAGAGAAATTCCATCCACCGTATGCACTGTCCTTGTCACAGCAGGTTAGTAAGGCCATCAATGGACAATCACATTCTTTTCCACCCAATTAGAAAAGAAGCCAGAACAGATTGCATTCACCTGCGAGGAACAATACTTAATGTTCATTTATGGTTGGCCCTACGGCCCAACCATATATAGCCCAGGAGACCTGGGCCACCTGGCCATCCCCCAGGACACCAGACACATCCTAACAGTGACAACCGCTTGCTGACTGGGCAGGAAGGACCAGAGAGAGAAGCCGTGTGTGTTGGAGGCCACAGGACACATGCGCCCCGAGGTGGGGTGACCCTGTGTAAACCCAGAGTTCTGCACTCGGGAGCTCTTAGGGATCCAGTGGTCGGGGCGTGCCGGGGTACCCCCAAAGTAAAGGACTAATTGAGTCATCTTGATCCTCTGCTTCAAAGGAGGAAATGCCAGGCCTGGGGGCCTTTTTGGGCTCTGAAGGCCACACAGTCCACTCTTAGGGATGCTGCTCTGGCCCGTACTGTTGTCGGAGAGCGGGCCTTTTCTTGGCACAGGGTCCAGGTCCTTGGCAACTTGAGCGAAGAATTGAACGAGATACCAGAGTAAAGCAGTAAAAGATAGTTTATTAGAAGAGAGAAGTTATTTCAAGAAGTTTGGAGAATATGGAACGGGCCTGTGCAAAGGTGAGGCCCAAAGGCTCAAAAAGGAAGGAAGGGGTCAAACGGTTACAAAGAGCAGTGGTCAGGGGTCAAAAGGAAAAGAAGAGTGTCCAGCAGCAGCAGCAGCCCACTTCTCAGGACTTGTTTTTATCTGTCCCCCTCTGGGCGTGGGTCTACTTGATTGGCACCCGTAATTGACAAGAGGCTATTACCTCATCTGCGCATGTTCCTTCGCAGAGTTCAGTTTGTTATAAGGATATTAATGAACTTCCGGGCATATGTATGATATTAAAATAATGGTATAGTGAGGCCCGGGTGAAACGAAGGTCGTTCTGGCCTTCACTGCACAGGTGAGTGACTGGTCTATTCCAGTCAGGTATTTTGTACCCATTTGTTTTAGGGGTAGGTAGTTACAATGAATGGAAGTTTTGGGTGCTGAGGGGATGTCCCCCAGGCGGTCACACTCTGTGGGACGTGCAGGAATGCAGAGACCCAATGCCTGCCTCTAACTGCCTGCCTAGTTTTCCCCTTGAGAGACGTGATCCCCATAAAATCCATATGGGAAGCTGAGGGACAGGAGGTCTCCTCTTCTGTTTCTGCTTCCTGCTGGGCAGGGGCGTGGAGCCCCTATTGGGGTTCACGGAACTCTCGCCCTAGCTGACCTCGGATGAGAGGAAGGGGTCTCGAGCTCCACCCGGAAGACCACGCTGGCTTGGTTGTCACTTGGTTGGCAATCTTGCTGGGGTGTCCCCTGTATCCCCAAGGCCCCTGAATGAGAAAAAAATAGATTTTAGTTAATAAACCTGTTAGCTCTCATGAAACCTGTGGCCATTCTGCCCGTCCCTTAGGTGGCGTCAGTTGTCTGGAGCCAGATGGGTTTGGCATTTAGCTTCCTGGCCTGGGGGAGGTCACAGGCTTTCAAGTAGTTATCTGAAGGAAGGGTAGGGGAGTCTATGAACAACCTACTGTTTCGGATTCAGAAGCTGATTAGAAGAGTAGGAGCTGAAGAACTAAGAAACCAGGGAGGAGACTTAACATTTCTATGGGAAGGAGAACTAGAAGGTCTCAGTGGGGGTGCTGCTCAGTTGGCCGGTGACAATACCTCAGGTGACACTGCAGCAGCCAGCTTCAAAGGGTTAGGATGTCCATGCTGTAGGAGGTGGCAGTGTGGGAGGAGGTGCCCTGCAGAGCTCAGGCTGCGTCTGCGTCTGCGCAACCAGTGCCTCTGCCCCTGGGGACAGGAGGTTCTGGCTTGGGGCTGGGCCATCGGGGAAGCTGAGCACTTGCTCCGTGGCCTTGCTGGGATGCTGCTGTTTCACCCCCTGCCTTCTGTGGAGGGGTCCCGCTGTAACGGCCGCCAGCCCGTGGCCCCGTGCTGGGTTTCTGTTTGTCTCTCCAGGTGGTGACGACAGCATCAGCCATACCAGAGCTTCATGCCTCACGAAAAACGTTCCCCACAAGGGACGCTGTGTGTGCAGCTCACATCCCCTTCCCCTGTCCTGACTGTCCTGACTGTAGGGAAAACAGACTGAGAGCTGAGTGACCTTCACAAGATCACGCAGTCGGTACAGGGTCAGGTCCACGGCGAGGACGCGCCTTACGTGCCCTCCTGTCTGCAAGGCACTGCGGGACCAGGACCCTGATATTGTCCTCTGGGCTCAAGCAGCAGTGCATCCCATCCTTGGCCAGGGCAACTGTAGGCTCTGTGAGGTGTGGGGCTGACCTCAAACCGCAGCAGTGACACCAGCGCCACATTTCCATGAAAAGCAACAGTGCCGCCCACTGCGGCTTTATCGAGATAGCTCTGGAGGGACAGGACTCACGCCTTCCTGTCTCTTTATCATCACTTGTCTATCCCAGGTTTGTTTTCCTTAATGTGCCAGGAGACGGGCTCATTCTGATTGTTTGGAATTGCAGGTGGGCTTGGTCTGCTTCCTCCTCATCACACCCCTCTCAGCGGCCCTGTTTGCCCGGCCCACAATCACACCAGGGCCCGTGCTGCCTCCTGTCCCTGCAGGCAGAGGGGCCGATGGAGGGGTCTCCAGGTCAGCCCCGCCTCCGCAGGCTTTGAGCCGGCTGCTGTCTCCTGAAGGCCCCCGCCCCCGCCCCCCGAGGTGGGCTGCCTGACGTCCAGGGAGGTCACAGCTGGGCCTTTCTGCTGCTTTCTTAAGAACCTCTTTGTGGGGAGACAGTGTGCAGGTGAATAACACAGACAGGCTTGAGACTTCGGGCACTAACTGATGCCTCAGGAGGACACATGCGAGCTCCATTAAGGACAGAGCGCTGTCACGGGGCTGCTGGCCAGGGAAAACTGAGTCATGCTGGTTCCGCTGCCCACACGTTCTCCGGTGAGGGATGCCCTAAGCACTTCCGTGTGGACAAGCCCTCATGACTTTCCTGTGCTCAGCGCATCTTGTGGGACTGTTCTGCGTGGCAGGGCGTTGCCTTAGAAACACGTTTAAGCTGTTTCCGAAGATGACGGCGCTCTCATACTTTCCTTTGCTCTCTCGTGGGGCTGAGAGTGCGTGTCTCCTCCCCCAACCCTAACGGTCTTAGCTTCTTGCAGGGACAGCTCAGAAATGAAAGAACCCGCCATTATCGAGCAACGGGCTGCCTGTTACAGTGCGTGTTCCAAGTTGGCGGCAGAGCAGTGGGCTTTGTTTTTTAAACCAAAACGAAATCACCAGCCTCAACAGCTTTACCTGGTCTTGGGTGGCAGGATGCTTATGTTTTGGCCTTACGATTGGTGACGGCACCCACATGCTGTGAGATAGTTCGCATCTCCAATGGCAGCCGGGCCAGGGTAGCTGGGTGAGGTTCACCCAGTGACAGGAAGGTTGAGGGATTCATGCTGGTGGTCCTGAGCTTCCCTTCGATGGAAAGGGGCCGTGTGCGCCCAGAGGACTCTGTCCGGCATGGTGGCTTGGGGACAAGGCCATTGATGGAAAGTGAAGCCAGCCTGAGGGTAGCAGCACCCCATCACGATGTCCGCACAGCTCCCCGCACACAGAGGGTCTGACCGGACCCTGTGTCAGGAGCGTCTCCTAGGAGACAGATGCTCACGGGGAGATCAGGTTGGGGAAGAAAAGCTCAGGTCTCAGAACTTTCCCACCACCACCTCTGAGTGTATCTAAACTACGGGAAGTTAGACTACAAAGGCTTCCAGTATTTCTGCCTCACAAGAAGCTTCTGCTAACCAGCTGTGCTGTGCTAACCTGGAAGGGTCACCAGGATGTCGTGCAGGTCATTTCTCTGCTGGCTCAGCAGGACCGCAAGGACGGACGCTCCAGGGCTGGCCTGGACTGTGGGGTGTGAGTGCCAGGTGGCCACACCACGGGACTGCTCCCTGGGGTCTGCCCCAGGGGCAGGGCGACCAAGCCCCAGAATCTAAGCAAAACTTTGCCTACACACATTTTCCTGGGCAGAGGGCCCACAGATCTCACTGGGATCCCAAAGGTAACAAGTGACTCTAAAGGCAGTGCGTATCTTCAAAGAACTGGGACAAAGAAACACACAAGAACCATATTGAACTAAGTCTAACCTTTCTCTGATGCCTTAGGAGGTCCAAGTCATGGCATCGCCACCATCATCACCCCCACTGCTGTCACTCCCACCGCCACCATCACAACCATGTTCATCAGCGTCATCCCCAGATCAGTTACCTCTGTCTCCATAACAAACCACCCTAACACTTAATGGCTGAAAACAACCGTTTTGTGGCTCCTGTTTCGGTGGGTTGGCACTTTGGGCTGGGCTCAGCTGGGCAGTCCACCTGTTGGTCCTCCTGAGTGCAGCCAGCTGGAGGCGTGCAGCAGCTGGGTGATCCAGATGGCGCTGCATAGGCTCTGTAGGGCCGGCTATTGGAGAGGGGCTGCCCTGCTGCTTCTCTGGAAGGATGCCCCAGACCTGCTTTCATGGTGGCAGAATGGCGACCAGATGAGAGCAGCGCAGACTCAGAAGTCCTGCCACATGACTTTGCCACATCTGGTTGGTTAAAGCAAGACACAAGGCCAGCCACGACTCACCGCAGCTCTGGGAGAACTGTGACCATAATGGGTCTCCACCAGCTCTCAGCATAGCCTTCATCAGTCACCTTCATCTAGCCTCAATATCCTCTCCCCCACACAGGCTCTGACCCTTTCAAGAGCTTGGCTCTTAGAAAGATATGGCCTCTGTTCTCAAAGGTGACAATACAAGGCACATTCATGATGGATAAATAATGGTGCTGGGGTGCTCATGACGTATGCCTCAGTTATGCTCACAAACTCTCCAATGAGAAAGAAGGTCTGGCCTTCTCCTATCTTGGGTCAGGAGGTGGGGCCTCTGTCTAGTATGGGAGAGCAGTGTGCCCACCTGCAGGAGTGTTCTCTTTGTCAGCTGTGTTTAGTTACTACTCTTTGCCTTTTCTTTACTTTTTTTTTAGCTGAGCCATCCTGCCACCTGTTGGCAGCTCAGTGGCAGCTCAGCTCAGGCTGGGCATCGAACTGCTGTTGCTCAGAGCTCAGCTCAAACTCTTGAGTGAGCTCTTAACCAACTGAGCCATTCGGCCGGCCCTTGCCTTTTCAATTTTACTAGTGGTCGACATTAAACTTTTATAATATTATTTATTTATTTTGAAGCAGATAATGCATGTTCATTGCATGAAATTCAGAAAATCCAACAGGGCGTGGGGTAAAAAAGCAGCCTCCCTCCCAGTCCTTCCTGTAAGGTCTGACGGGGAGAATCACTTCCAAGCTCACTCAGGTGGCCTCAGCTCCTGTTGGCAGGAAGCATTAGCTTCTCATCACAGTTCCGCACAACATGGCAGCTTGATTCCCCAGAGTGGGGGCTGAGAGAAAGAGACAGAGACACAGAGTGACAGAGAGAGAGCCAGTGAGAGAGAGAGAGGGAGAGGGAGATAGTGGTCTAGAAGGGAGGAGCCAACATCTTTTTGTAAATTAATCTCAGGATTGACATCTGCTGTCTCCAATAAGTTTCAGCTGCTGATAGGGCCTCATGAGGTATGTTAGTTGGGTGAGGCAGCAGGGTGGAGCTGTGGTGCTCACCAGGCCAATCAGATTCAGATTTGACTATAAGAGTAGGGGGCAGGCTCAACACGGGAAAGATGGCGCCCGCCTACCGGCTGCACTGGAGCAGAGACCCAATCAGGAAAAATGGGGACTGTCTCTCCAGTCCTTGCTCTTACATAACTCAGTCTCTCCCCATATGTCGCCAATGCTCTGAGAGTCACCGTCCCTCCGCTGGAGCCCAGGGTGAGTACCTGTGAGTGAGTGAGTCTGTGCACAGGCCGTTTGAGAGGATGCTTGGGTTTTCCTCCGCCTTCCATACCACCTGGATGGTCAGAATTCCCACTGTTTTTCACAGCCAGATGTTGTGGGGGCTCCTTTCTCGGCACCAGTGGGGAGCCTGGAGTGGGGCTGGGGTCCCTTGCTTCTCCGTGGGGAACCTCTGCTGCTGAGATATTTCTACTGATTTTCAACCGCCACAGGTGGATGTGGGACCAGCCTGTTTCATGTCTCTGCCCCTCCTACCAGCCTTGACCAGGCTTCTTCTTTATATCCTTAGTTATAAAACTTCTGTTCAGCCAGACTTTAGATGGTTCTCCAGGCTGGTTGTTCTATAATTTAGTTGTAATTTTGATAGGTTCACCAGAGGAGGCGAGCACAGCGTGTACTTACTCCGTCATCTTGTATCTCTCATGACATTCTTTATTAGGCTGAGAAAGTTACCTTCAATACTTGTTTTCTTAGATGCTTTCATAAATGGGTGTTGTATTTTGTAAAATATATTGCCTGCATTTATTGAGAAGATCAAATGTTTTATCACCTTTATTCTGTTAATGTGGTGAATTATATTATTTGATTTTTAAAAACCTGAAACCAAAATTGCATTTTGGGGATAAGCCCACTTGGTCATGGTCATTATCTTTTTTATAAATTGGTAGGTTCAATTTACTAATGTTTTGTTAAGGATTTTTATGTCTATATTCATGAGGGATGTGCTTTTTTTTTTTTTTTAAATGTCTTGTCTGGTTTTGGTATCAGGGTGATTCTGGCCTCATAAATGAGTTATAAAATATTCCCTTCTCTATATTTTAAAAGTTTACCTATGATTGGTTTTACTTCTTTCTTAAATGTTTGATAGAATTCTCCAGTGAAGCTCTCTCAGATAATGAATTCAATTTCATTAATAAATATAGAACTATTTCTTCTTCAGTTAGTTTACAAAATTTGTATATATTTTAAGAAATTTGTTTATTTAATATAAGTTGTCTAAATTAATTGGCATGAAGTTGGTCATCAGATTCCATTTCTCCTTTTTTTGAAAATGAAGTACACAGGGAAGACTTTTCTACATGATTGTTTAAGAGCTGGCAATAAAACAAGTCTTCAATCTAAGCCCAATGTTCTTTTGAGAATAATTCTTATTGTGTTAAGTTTTCTGAGAATTTTGCTGATGCTTCTTTCTTCTCTTAGCAACTAAATATGTAATCATCTAATTTCTTTTTTTTTTTTAAAGATTTTATTGGGGAATTGGGGGAGGGGAACAGACAAGTTGCTGTCTTTTTGTTCTTCAGTCTAGTTGCGGAGGATGTTGCTTCACTGGCCCATGTTGGTATCATCACTGCTCTTCCCGGATGAGGCAGATCGGTTGTCAGCCTCTGGATGGCCACTCACTGGGGCTCTTGGCAGCTCACGCTGGCTGCCAGCTGCTCACGCTGGCTGCCGGCCACTCACTGTAGCACATGGCAGCCCACTGCAGCAGGGGCTGCAGCCTACACCGTCGCCGGGGCTCGCACAGCCCAGCTCCAGGTGGAGCTGTTGTTAGCTGTAGAGGGCAGTGTCACTGGCCCTCATCTGTGGGATCCGAACTGGGGACGCTGGCGTCCCAAGCCAGCTCTTAACCAATGCACCACTCGGCTGGCCCAAATCATCCAATTTCTTTATTGTCCTCTTAACATCTGTTATCTATAGTGATGTCTTTTTCATTCCTGGTACGTATTAACAATTTGTGCATTTTCCCTTTTTAAAATTCAGTATATCTGGAGTTTTATTAAGTTTATTCTTTTCAGAGTCAGATTTTTTTGTTTTGTTGGCTTTATCTTCCTTTGTCTGTTCCGCTTCAGTGTTGATGTCTCTTAGCCTGACGTCCCTGTGAGGCTGGGAGTCTCTATCTGGGAGGATGAGTAGGCACAGGCCATTTGGCCTGCCGAGGTCAGTGTCTCGGGCTGGTCCATGAAGACAGGTCAGGGTGATGAGGCCAGTGCACACAAGTGACCAGTGATGAAGGGCATGACTCCAGAATCACATGTGAGCCTGCCCTGCTGGCCAGGCAAGGAGCCACCTGAGCCTGGCTCCTCCTCTATCAGAGGGGCTGTACTTAGCACCACTGTCAGGTGAGCTGCCCTGTGCATCTCACTTTGCCAATGTAGGTTCGTGTCTTGAACCCTCTGGCATCTCCACCAGCTGACTAGGTGGTGCCGGCAGCTCGGGCATGTGTGTCAGCTGGGGGAGCGTGTCTGTGTCTCATATGAAAGAAGAGAAAAACTGACCTTTGGCTTAAGAGGCCAACGGTGCATTCAGCCGCACGCAGCATCCATTTCGGCTGAAACTCACTCTCACGTGATTAGAGGAGGCTGGCGGGATGCATTCCCATATGTTCCCCGTTTTTTCAACTTCTGGCTGGTGTGGTGACTTATTCCCACCAGACTCACCTCTGCTCCTCTCAGTGTGTCCCTGCTGTGTCCCTGCTGTGTCACTGTGCCAGCCAGTCAGCCACATTGCCCAGTGCCTTGTCTGGTTGGCAGTTGCTGTGTGCCCACATGCTCCCCTCTCCTCTAGCATGGCTGCTGCCTGTCCCCCAGGGTGGCAGGAATGGGGACTGCTGGGAACACAGGAGCCATGTCCTCGACCCCACAAGAAGTCCCAGGTGGGGAGGGCAAAGGTGACTGATGGTGGCCACAGGGCAGGGAGGGCTGAGCTGGTCACACATTGCCTGTGAGGGGAGGGGAGTCAAGGACGTCTTCGCTGGTTTTAGTCTTAGAGGGATGGGCTGTCACGGGCTCGGCCAGGGCCTGGGTCTTCCCCTGGAGCTGGAGTGACAGGCTGAGGGCCAAAGCTGACCGGGGGTGATTATTTAGACCCGGTGACTGGACACTGAGTCTCAAAGTCAGGATGCTGTTGTCACTTAGGTCCCCACTGCCCGACATGGAGTAGGGGTCAGGAAGCAGAGGGCTCCCTTGGCCTGAAGCAGGTGCGTGGCCAAGTGTTCCCTGGAAACTAGGAACACCGCCTGGAAGGGACCCTCAGGGTTACATGGAGGGGCACCCGTTTCACAGATCCCAACCCCCAGCTCCTCCCTCAGGGACAGGGCTCAGAAACCACGTATCGCCCCTCACCCACCCGCACTATAACACTCTCTGAAGTCAGGAAGGGTGGGAGGCTGTGACACAGCCAGTTTTGTGTTGGGTGGAGTTTCCTGGGGACACTTGCACAGACCCTTCCCCTGGTTTGCAACCTCTAGAGCCTCAGGCCCCCACGCCCCGGTGGGCTGACTGGGGGAGGGGCACGCAGCGACACCAGCTGCAGAGAAGGCTTACTTCTCTTTGATGGAGCCACTTTTTGGCAGGAAGAAAAATTTAAATTGTCTGACAAACCAAGCCCTAAGCAGAACCAGCTTGTCTGAGAGTTAACTGCCCTGAGACCCAAACAAATGAGCAGCTGACTTCCCACAGATCCGCATTTGGGGGTGAGCTGCATGGTGGGCGGTGATGGGAACGGATTTGTGAGTTGGAAGCAACTTCAAGGGTTCCGGGATGTTCTGAAATGCTTCAAGGACCCTGTGATTTCCCCTCAGGATCTGGGACGCCCAGGCCAGGAGAGGCTTAGGATGCCGCAGCCACTTCAAAACCCAGACCTTGCACTGCACGGCCCTCGGCTGCACAGGCCCTCCATGGTCCCAAGCACAGGGCCACTGTGGACGATGTGAGGCGGGCCAGCGTGCCCACCATGCTCTCTTAGCCCACTCAATTGTCTACACATTAATCCACTCCATGTGAAGATGTGGCAGCAGGCACAGGAGGGATGGCTGTCACTGCTTCCCTCTGTGAGGGAGGTGGCACCATCCAGGGTCTCATGAGTGAGGGACCACAGACAGGTCCCCGCCCCCTGGGACCGGACCTGTGAAGCAGGCGAGGCCGGGGGTCTAAGAGGGCCGCCGGGCAGGGGACCCCGCCCGAGTGCCCCTCAGGCCCACAGCGAGTCTCGACGGGGGCGCTGCTGCCCCAGCAGAGAACAAGGTCCCCTGGGCTGGGAGGCAGATGGGGACCGGAGGGCCAGGCAGTTGTTGGTGGCCCTGGCGGGCACAGCAGTGCCTGGAGGACGTGTGTGCGAGTGGGCGAGGGGCCAGAACTCCTGCCTGGCTCCACACACTCCACGACTGATCCTGAGCGAGGCCTCCTAGGGCTCCGCCATGGTGACCTCGCCTTCTGATCCTCGTCTATATGAGCCGTGGCTGACGCAGGGCGAGTGGCTGTCGGGGTGGGTGGCCAGGCTTGTGGACCCAGAAAGCCTTTCCTGAAGCAAAGCCTCTGGGGTCCCACCCGCAGGCCCTCCTGCCCCACCCTCCCAGCTGGACCTAAGCAGGAGGCTGCCCTCCTGTGGGTGGGCTCTTGCACTGCCCAAGCTGGACGCTCCTGGTCAGCTTGTCCTGGCCACGTGGCTACAGCAAGACGGAGGGACGGTGTTACGCTGGACCTCAGGCGCTGGGCCCCTGCCCAGTGGGTGGGGAAGTCCATCCGCCTGTCAGAGGCCCCACTCCATGTCTCCAGAGTCCAATCTTGGTGCCTGTGCCCTCCGGTCTCTGTCCACACACAGCACCAGTGGGGCAGCCAGGAGCCTGGAGCCCCCACTAGTCTGCTGCACAACCCGAGGCCGCCTTAGTCTCCCCACCAGTAAAATGGGCAAACGGGTCATGTGAGACCGAGCAGGTGCTCCGGCCTGTGAGGTGTGGTTCCCCTATTCCTGTGTGAGGGGACTCAGCCGTGAGAACCAGCGAATGACCGGTGAAGGTGAGGGGACATCCTGTTCTGTTTGCTGCCAGAGGAAATGGCATTGTGAACCTGCTCAGTGTGTCCTGATGACACTGGTCAGCCCTGGAGGCCAGCGTGTGCCTGCTCTCCCTGCCCTCCCCAGGTGGGGGCCCTGCCGGCCACACAGGACCGCAGCAGTGTCCTGAGGGTCGCTTCTCTGTCCTGCTCCACATGTGCACCAATAGCGGACCCCCAACAGTAGCCGTTCCTACAAATGTCCCAGACATCGTGGCTCCATGTGCTGCTTGCTGGCATGGGCATCCCAGCTGCCTGTGCTGGAAGGTGCTGAGGCAACCCGGGCAGGGGAGTTCCAGCAGCCTCGGCACCAGGGATGCGGTGACTGGCCAGCCCGTGGACCCCACCACAGCACAGGCCCCGACGCAGGGCTCCCTGCTCCCATCCCCGCTCTGGGCCCACCTCTCGGTTACTAGGGTTGGCGACAGGGTCTTCTGTGGGGCCTGGAGGAAGTGTCACACTGCTGGTAGGGTGACAAGGCCACAGTCCCTCCCTGGAGTCAACTGAATGGGCCACAGTGATTGCTGTAGTGACACACTTTTCAGCCCTGGGCCATTGAGCTGTATTTGTCACTCAAAGAAAATGTGGCAAAGGTGCTGGAGGCCAGGTGATGCGTCACAGCTAATTTATCAGGAAGGAATGTGGTGTTTGGGAGTCACTGTGGAAACGAACGCCCAGACCAGGCCTCCATGTGGACGTGGTGAAGGGAAGACGTGTGGCTTGTGCCTTTGCGTCTCCTGGCGACGTCACTTGGTGCCCACAAGGCCTGTGGGGACCATGCAGTGTCTGCGCTGGCTCATGGCACCCCCGCACCGCCCTTCCCGGTGCCCCGCTCAGTGTGCAGCTTGCGTCTGTGGTGGCAGAGTTGCGAGCGGCCGCTGGGGCCCAGCCTGTGACTGCCATGCCCATTTGCAGGTGCCATTAAGGTGACCAACCGGTTGACCGTAGGATGGAAATAGCTGGGTGGGCCCGACCTGACCACACAGCCCCGAGACTCCGTGTGCGGGAAGGGCCTCTGTTCTGGGGGCAGGAGCCATGCGAGGGGCTGAGGGGACCCCGGCAGCATCTGGGGGCAGGAGCCATGCGAGGGGCTGAGGGGACCCCGGCAGCATCTGGGGGCAGGAGCCATGCGAGGGGCTGAGGGGACCCCGGCAGCATCTGGGGGCAGGAGCCATGCGAGGGGCTGAGGGGACCCCGGCAGCATCTGGGGGCAGGAGCCATGCGAGGGGCTGAGGGGACCCCGGCAGCATCTGGGGGCAGGAGCCATGCGAGGGGCTGAGGGGACCCCGGCAGCATCTGGGGGCAGGAGCCATGCGAGGCGCTGAGGGGAACCCGGCAGCAGCAGTGGCCAGGAGACCTAGTCCTCCAGCCGCAGGGGCCTGAGTTCAGCCGAGGACACAGACGAGCCTGGAAGGGGGCTCTCCTCAGGCCTCTGGTCAGAGCCCAGCCCAGCTGTCGCCTTGATGTCAGCGTGCAAGGGACGGCTGAGCCCGGACTTCTCACCGGCAGACTGTGGGCTGAGAGTGGGTGCTGCTCAAGATGCAGTTTGTAGAAAACTGACTCACTCCGGGGTGCCCGTGGTGCACACACACCTCTCCATGGTGCACACACACCTCCCCGTGGTGCACACACTTCCCATGGTGCACACACACCTCCCCATAGTGCACATACTTCCCATGGTGCACTCACACCTCCCCGTGGTGCACACACTTCCCAAGGTGCACTCACACCTCCCCATAGTGCACATACTTCCCATGGTGCACTCACACCTCCCCGTGGTGCACACACTTCCCATGGTGCACTCACACCTCCCCATGGTGCACACACTTCCCATGGTGCACTCACACCTCCCCGTGGTGCACACACTTCCCATGGTGCACTCACACCTCCCCGTGGTGCACACACTTCCCATGGTGCACTCACACCTCCCCGTGGTGCACACACACTTCCCATGGTGCACACACTTCCCATGGTGCACTCACACCTCCCCATGGTGCACACACCCCTCCCCGTGGTGCACTCACACCTCCCCGTGGTGCACACACCTCCCCATGGTGCACACACACCTCCCCATGGTGCACACACTTCCCATGGTGTGCACACACCTCCCCATAGTGCACATACTTCCCATGGTGCACTCACACTTCCCCATGGTGCACACACACCTCCCCGTGGTGCACACACTTCCCATGGTGCACTCACACCTCCCCGTGGTGCACACACTTCCCATGGTGCACTCACACCTCCCCGTGGTGCACACACTTCCCATGGTGCACTCACACCTCCCCGTGGTGCACACACTTCCCATGGTGCACTCACACCTCCCCATGGTGCACACACCCCTCCCCGTGGTGCACTCACACCTCCCCGTGGTGCACACACCTCCCCATGGTGCACACACACCTCCCCATGGTGCACACACTTCCCATGGTGTGCACACACCTCCCCATAGTGCACATACTTCCCATGGTGCACTCACACTTCCCCATGGTGCACACACACCTCCCCGTGGTGCACACACTTCCCATGGTGCACACACCTCCCCATGGTGCACACACACCTCCCCGTGGCGCACTCACACCTCCCCGTGGTGCACACACTTCCCATGGTGCACTCACACTTCCCCATGGTGCACACACTTCCCATGTTCACACACCCCATGTTGTGTCCGCACACAATAGGAGCTGATTTGCCGTGAACATGAAGGCTGCTTTTCAACAGGGGATAAGGGAGAGTCTTGTGGGGCGGAAGGGAATTGGTGCTCCTCACATCCTCATGATTAACAGCTTGTCTCTGCCATATTTTCCCAAAGCAGAGCCCCTGGAGATGAACCTGAGACACTGTGGTGGGAACCCTTAGTGGTCACTTCAGTGTGTTGGGATCCCATGTCCTCGCAGGCGTGAGGAGCTGGTGGAATGTGCTGTGTATGTATGTATATATAGGCCCACACATGCATGTGTATTTGCACACAGATATGTGCTTGTATATGTATGTGTATGTGCATGCATGCCCTACACATATTGCACACATGTACATGCACATGTGTGCGTACACTACACACATATTATGCATGTGTGCACGTATGTGTGTACATGCCTCTGTATGTGTGCATGTGTTTGCATCTGTGTGTGCACACTCACTTGTGCATGCATGTAACCGTGTGTACACACATATGCATGCATGTGCACATCTCTGTGTATTGTGCATCTGTGTAGGTGCATGCACGCAGCCAGGTGCCCTTGGTGGGGATGAGGAACTGTGATGTCCAGTCTCCAAGTCAGGGTGGACGTGCATGTGAGCAGAGTGTTCTAGAACACCCCAGCTGGATGAGATCAGCTGTGTGCCCCACACATGTCAGCCAGACTGAACCAGGGGCTCACAGGAAGTAAACCCCCTTGTTAAAAAGCCTGTGTTGGGGAGGGAGGTGCCAGCTTCCTCTGAGTCATGCATAGGGTCTGTTTCCAATTACATGTTCCGCTGACAGAGAGTGGCCTGTGGGAGGTTGGTGAGCTACGCACAGCCTTGTGAACTCCCCAGGCCCTGGCACGCCGGGCCATCGGGAGCTCCTGACCAGGGCCCATTCGACAGTGGCTGCGTGTCAGCACTTACACCCCCCATCTGGGACCACCTGGCCTGGGTCTGTGTTTGTTACTTTTTAAAAATTTTGTAATTTAATTCTTTTATTATTAGTGAAGTATTATTCATACCAACTGGACAAAGAGTTAACCAAATTTACTATTTGGAAGTGCTGAGAAGGCTGCATGAAAAGTTAGACGACCTGAACTTTCACCCATTCATGGCTCTTGCATCACAACAGTGCACCAGCTCACACGGCACCTCTGTGAGGGTTTGTAGCCAGTAAACAAATAACTGTATTGGAGCACCCTCCCTGCTCATCTGACCTGCCCCCAATGACTTCTTTCTTTACCCTAAGATAAAGGAAATATGGAAAGGAAGACATTTTGATGATAATCAGGACATCAAGGGTAATATGATGACAGCTCTGATGGCTGTTCTAGAAAAAGAGTTCCAAAATTGCTTTGAAGGGTGGACTAGGCGCTGGCATCAATGCATAGCTTCCCGAGGGGGATACTTTGAAGGTGACTGTAGTGATATTCAGCAATGAGGTATGGAGCACTTTTTCTAGGACGAGTTCATGAACTTAAGTGTCAGACCTCATATACGTAAGGATATTTACTATAGGAATTGGCTTATGTGCTGTGGAGGCCAAGAGGTCCCACACTGTGATGTCTGCAGGCTGGGGACCCAGGAGAGGCAGCGTTTTCCTTTCTTCAAATGTCCCGTGTCCCATGCACTGCAACGAACTTACATTGCTGAGCCTCCATGTCCCCCTCCCATCACTCGGGCCACTGCTATTATAAATTTTACTTACACTACACCCAAAAGACACTGATGTTATTTTTGCTTTAGACAATCAATTATCTTATAATTTTATACTTACTCATCATCCTCAGCATTATTTCATGTAGATCTGAATTTCCATCTGGCCTAATCTCCCTTCCTTCTCGAGAACCTCCTTTATCATTTCTAGTAGGTGCCGTCCTGTGAGTGAAGGGTTCTCTCAGCTCTTGTTTGAAATGTCTTTATTCTGCTTTCATTGTTGAAGATTAGTTTGCTGACTACACACGTCTGGGTTAGTGGGCTTTCCCGGTCATCGCTCTAGCTATGTGGTCCTACGGTATGTGGCTTGCATGGCTGCCGTCAAGAAGCCCGTTTTCTACCTGAACATGTCTCCCCGGCCTCCACACAGGACCGGTCTCTTTCCTCAGGGCTGCCTTAGAGTTCTCTTTACCATGGCCCTTAAGAACTTCATGATTATACAGTCTAGTGTTTATTTTCTTTGCTTGTGCTGTTTGGTGTTTGTTGAGTTTCTTGTACCTGTAGCTTCCTGGTTCTCATCAACTCTGAAAAAGTTCATCAACTATTTTCTTGATGCTGTCCTCCCAGGATTCTAATTACAGCCATGTCTGACCGGTTGATATTGTCCTTTAGCTTTCCGATACTCTGGTCTCTATTTTATTACTTTTTCCCTCTGTAGGCAGTTTCCATTGCTGATTCTTCGATTCAGTGGTCTTTTAATCTCTGGTACCTAATGTGTTTTTTTATTCTTTGTCTCAGACGTTGCATCTTTTTGCCTCCAGCCATGCCATTTGGGTCTTTCTTACGTAACTTCTCTCCTGTCCTCGTTATGTTCATGACCCGGCGATCATTTCGTTCATAAATTTGGCCCTGAGACCAGGGCCCAGGGCTCTTCACGCTGGTCCCAGGCCTCTCTGAGAGTAGCTGGAGCAGCTCAGGTCTCAGAGGCTCGTGCACAGGCCACCGTCTGACTCTCAGCACTGCGTTTGCCTCTGCCTTTCATGGCTCACTTCTGAGCACCTGTCCTCTTGCTCCCGTGACTCCTTGGGTCTTCACCACCACACCTGGCTGGGACCAGGTCCACTCAGAGCCAAGCCTACTGTCCCAGGTGCCAGGCCACAGGGTACCTGGTTAACATGAGGCAGTGGAAAGGTGCGTCATCCCACGCAGAGAGGGGCAGTTTTGTTGGATCACAGAGCCCAGTCTGAGGCCTGATGGCCTGCATAGCCCTGGCACCTTCTTACACCCATACCTACAGTCCCTTAATGAAATGCAAACTCAAAAAGTCCTCAGTGTTAACTTTCCACCAACAGCTGTATATTAAAGAGGAGGAACGAAGCCAACCTAAGGAGACATGACCACAAACAGCCCATTTGAAGTGATGGGGAGTCTACTTTTAAAGAAGTTGGCAGTGAATGAGCAAGCCCTGGGCGCACACAGCAACACCAGGGACTTCTGGGTAGCCCGTGGGCTCACAGAGAGGCCAGGGGAAGTCCGTGCGTTACACGTTCACAGGACGCCCTGAGCATGGGCTCTGGGCCAGATCCCATGTTGGGCCCTGGAGAACAGTGTGCACCTGACCCCTGTCAGCTAAGCTCACCGGTAACTTCCTTGACCTTTTTGTCCCCACTGCCTGTCCTAAGGACGCCGTGTTTTATTAGCCACCTCCACTAGTGCCTTTGGTTGCAATGACAGCCTCACTAGTCACTGAGATAGTGGCAGCCTGGCCCTGGTGATCTGGTGCTGCCATCTGGCCTGTTATTGGGGGGCCTTGGGATCCCATGGATATAAACACATCCAGCTCTGTGATCGTATCTTCTAGCCTGGCCTACACATGGGAGCCACCACGGAACTTCTGGGGGGCACAAGTTCCCCTCCCATCTGATGGTCTTGGTGGGTGTCATGTCCTTGGGTTATCCTGTGTAGCATAATCCTCCGGTCAATTTGCTGGGTAAACTTGTTTCTCACAGAGCTCAGTTTAACAGTTCCGAGACTGCTTTGCGTGTGCATTAGAGCTGAACAAATACGTAAGTGGACGCTGAGTGGTGGAAGCCAGTTTCTCACTTTCAAAATGGGAGTTATAGACAAGCAAGAGAGGAAGGCTAAAATGAGCCCTGGATTCATCAATGGTACTGGATTCGAGTTGGAGATATTGTATGAAATCATGTTTAGTCACACACACACACACACACACACACACACACACACACACACACACACACGTAGATGAACAGGAAGAAAATGATTTACAGCCATTACTTGGGTGACTGGGGAAAAGAAGAGACTCAAACATGCTGAGGGCGAGGGCCCAGAGCCCGAGCTGACACCGTTACTCAGAGCTTGGAAGCGCTGCCCTGGCCCCTGCTGAGTGAGACTCACCACAGCCAGGTAGGACGTACCCAGGTAGGACCTCAGGCACGGTTTGCGGCCACTGGTTTGGCACCTGCATTCTCTTCTATTCCAGTGAGGAAACCTGTCACAGACAGTCTGTAATCCTGCGGTATGGACTAAAATGTCCTGACAGTTTTGCTTCAGGTTTGGTGAACTCATGTCTTCTGTCACAATATAGAAACATGGACTGCCTGGACATCCTTCAGACGTCAGCACTGGTCAGTTACACTGATGGCCTCACGCTGACCAGGCAGCATGAGAGAGGGTTCTGGGTCAGGCCCATGCCACCTCCAGGACAGTGTCACATGCGCTTGGACACATAGCTCCTAGAACGTGAAGAGCCTTGATGGGATAGAGCACTTGACCAGGGGACTGCAAATGACCTTGTGTCTGAAACTTCCCATCATGAGGTACAGTTGTTGGACTCACCATGTCCTAAGGCCACATGGGTCCAGCAGCAGTCTTTCAAAAGACGGCCAAGAGGGTATGCATCAGCGGCATGAGCAGGTGCCCTAACTGCCATGTCACCACAACAACGACACCAGCATCTCTCCCCAACTCATATGTATGGCTGTGTGGGGGGCTCTGTATGACCAGATGAAGAAGCGGTCTGAGCTGGCTTTACAGATGGGGTCAGCTTGTTATGGCAGCAAGCTGGAGATGGATGGAGCTGCCTTGCAGCCACA
Source organism: Aselliscus stoliczkanus (assembly GCA_033961575.1). Classification (NCBI taxonomy): domain Eukaryota; kingdom Metazoa; phylum Chordata; class Mammalia; order Chiroptera; family Hipposideridae; genus Aselliscus; species Aselliscus stoliczkanus. The sequence continues at coordinate 517,861 of CM066729.1, forward strand.
GTCAAGGGTTGAAGACGATGGAGAAGGAAAGCTGCCCAGTGAGCAGGGCTTCAAGCAGCTGGTCACCCACTCTTTGTGGACAAAGAAGTGGCTGGGATGAGAATAGGTGCAGATTTCTGGGCAGTGTACAATGGCCCCCAGAAGGACAAGACTGTAGGATCAGGGATGAGGAATTCTGAGGTGAGGCGTGGACATTTGGGAGTGGACGTGATGTGTGAAGGAAATCTTGGTGATGGAAGAGGCACTGAACAGTGAAGCAGACACTGCCTTGGCCAGTGAGCATGCCCAGTCTTCACTGTCAGTCCCCCAGGACCGATGTGGTGGACATGTGGATGGAGTGGCCACGGTAGTGGGGACGTGGACCCAACAACATCAGTTCCCACTTCTGCGGCAGATCCAGGTACGTCTGAGTGTCCGAGTTCTCAGCAACAGAGGACAGTCCTGGGTCCCTGTCTTGCGCAAGGAGACCAGCTGGCTACTTGGTGGCAGGCCAGCTACCCTGGGCTACCCCGGTCCTGCCGGGCCTGGTGAGAAGCACTCCAGGTCTACCTTGCTCACAGGCTGCAGCCCAAGTAGAGAGCGCCTGATCCATGGGCATGGGCTCTCACGAGCATAACAGGTGAGCGAGGCCACTTCAAGGTGAAGAAGTGTAGGCGTGGGCTCAAGACCACGGTGTCTGTGCCACTCAGCGTCGGCCAGCCTCACAGAGGCCTGGGAAGTCTTTCTGGGCAAAGCTGAGGAAACAGCGAGGCAGCAACACTGAGAGGACGGGTGCCCTCCTCAGGACGCAGTGTCACAGACACTTATTATACGGTGCTCTGTCCCCAACAGGAAGGCGACAGGGGTCCAGGACAAAGGCTAGATGTGGAAGTAGCCCCACCAACCACAACCCTCACTGGCTTCCTGTTCCCTGCAACTCTGGGCTCTACAGGCTGGAAGCTAAGGTCCCCTAAGAGTCCCTCGGGCCACCAGGGGACTTTGGGCTGATATCCAGGGTCCAACAGATGGCAAGAAGAGTCACCAGCTTGGCGGGGTGACTGGCTCTAGTCATCAAGATGTGGAATGCTTTCATGCTACTAGGCCTGAAAAGACACCGTGAAACCCAAGTGGTTTACTGGGGTGCCTGCAGGCATGCCCTTTCCCCATCGTAACTGTGAATGAACACGAGCAGCCATTGGCCCAGAGTGAAGGTTGAGGTCATGCCCCCAAGGGAAACCATAGGGACCTCCCCAGGTGATGGCTTCCCAGAGTGAAGGGGTTCAGAATGGGGTGGTGGGTGGAGGAAGGAAGGATGTGTGTTGTGGCCCTAAGGCCTGCCGCTGTGATGGGGTTCACCGCGCTGCCCTCCCTCCTCTAAGACCTCCTGAGAAAGAGGCCACTGGGGTCCCGGAGGAGCCACTCCGGCCCTGAGTAAAGCGGGTCCTCGCAGTGCAGCCAGCCGCGAGCGAGCGCAGCCGAGGTGACTCAGAGCCCCGTGCGCCCTCTTGCCCCTTCTACCGGGCGCCCAGGACACACTTCAGGGGAGGCGCCTGCCCAGTGACTCAGCTTGTGGGGATACTAACGCGGGTCATTCCTGTAACACACTGGACCCCATGAAAGGGGGGATTGGGCTCCAGGGCCCCCACTGCCTGCCTGAGCCTTTCTGGCCTGGGTGGCAGTCCGAGGCTTCCTGCTGCAGCCTGCGCCCTCCCCTTTATCCTTCACAGATGTTTCCCTAAGACGTCTGCTAATCCCAGCTTGGCTTCTGCCTCTTGAAGGACATGAACTAACACTTCTCATCTCTTTTTCTGAATGGCAGCATGTTTTATTAGGCCCAGTAGTTATTCCGTGTTTCTGAGGGAAGTCTGTCTAAGCGGTTCATTGCGTGTAGTCATGTCAGAACTGAGATGGGCCCTGTCAGAGCCTGACGTATGCCCCTGGTTAACCTCCAGATCCAGAACAAGGGAGAAGGACTGACTCTGAGTGTACGGTGCAGTTGATGACCCGGCCTCAGCGCGGAGGCCGCGGCAGCCGAGCAGCAGCCAGTTCTGAAAGGCAGCCGAAACTGCCCGTGAGGGCGGCGAGCCCGGGCACAGGCCAGGTCTGCCCAGCCACCGCTGTGACCCAAATGCTGCCCCCCCTCAGCAGAGACAAGGGAGTCTGGGTGTCTCTGTCCCCCTATTGTCCCAGGCCTGCCTTCCCTCTGGCCCTGGGCCTGGGCCACTTGCAGGAGGACAGCTGTGGCCGGCCGGCCTCACTGGTCCTGACAGCGTTTCGCTCACACAGAGGCACCAGCCCAACCTCTGCCTGGGCTTCCAGCCTGCACACATGTTTGAGAAGGGTGGGGGAGTTTCCAGCCCAGATATTTTTATGGGGTTCCTATAAAAATATTGGGAAAGTTAGATGTTGATTTTCAATTTACTAGTTTGCTGGAAATTCTCTGTCCAAACTGCTCTGTAAGCTGAAAGCCGCCGTAGGAGCACGGTGTGCTCGTCTTTGTGTATATTCTCGCTGAAGGAAAAGTAGGCATTGAGTAAGGTCACATTCAGCAAACAGAAAGAAGATAACCTGAGAGTCTTCTGCTGTCACCTGATCCAACCAACAGGGCTACAGTGACACAGGCAAAGGGGGCTGGGAGAAACGATTGCACGGAGGATGTCAAGCCACTTGGCACTTTTGTAACTGGTTTAACGGTTTTCTTTCCTTTGGGTAGGAATAACATAATGTAAATGCTAAATTGTTTGCCCTCGTAAAATCCTGCAGAGGGGAGCTAATTTCCATGCAGGTCCATGCTGCATCTGTGGTCACATGGCGCCGTCACCACGCACATGTATCTGACGCACTGGAGGCCCGCGAGCTCCTGAGAGCAGACTGGCCTTAGCCACCGGCATTCCCAGCACATAGCGCTGGACTCTCGGCCGGTGTTCAATAGCCATTTGGTGAATTAATGAGTAAAAGGACCCATTTGGCTGATGTGTTGAATATGTGTCAAAAATACTTCTGTGCTGTCAGAGCACATACTTGAGATTCAAAACTGGGGAGAAATTTGAAATCCCTTCTTTAAGACAAAAATAGAACAAGTCAGCAAAGATAGAATTGGTGAAGCCCAGGGCCTTGGGCCCTTCCGGGCCACCTTCTGCCAGTGGGGACGAGCCACCCGGTGTGCAGGGTGGGCTGGGTGCTCGAATGCGGGTTCCTCTTTCTGGCTTTGCCACTAGTTTGAGGTGCAGCCATCTCTGTTCTTCAGCAACTTCACTTTACACTGAAATAATTGGAATAAAGGAACAAAATTTCCCTAGCAGCCAAATTTCTGTGATTTCTAGACAAGGGATCCTCAGGGCACATACAGCCTGTCCCGCCATCGAAAGAAAGTTCTAGTTGTTAGAAAGAAAGGAGGCAAATGCTGTGTGCTTTTATTGAGATCATGAGCAGGGTGGATGGCACAGGCGCAGAGCTCCCCGCACGGCCTCGGGGAAGCCTGACCCAGGGTGGAGGCAACAGCACCAGCGCCTTTGTCCTTGGTGCCGGGACACGGCACAGCGAGAAGCGAGAGGAGGAGTTAGCGAGAGGAGACCACGTCCTGCTGAGTTCCCAGCCCTAGGTGTCTGCTGGAAAAATGTAGCCGGGAGCCAGTGACACAGCTGCGTGTGTTTGTTTTTGATGTTACCAGAGAAACAAGAGGGAGGAATAAAAAATGAAGTTTTCACAAAAATCCACACTGACTTCCAAGACGTCTGTGTGCATGGGGAAAGGAGGGACTCCGCCCGCGCGCCAGGAACCGCACGCTCTGTCCCGCTGGGCCCCCCAAACGCACACGCGCTCGCTCACACGGACGGGCGGCCGGCTGTCCCTGTGGGAGCGGGCTGCCCACATGGAGGAACACACTGCCCCACTGTTGCTAGATTGCTCAGCGGGTGAAATGAAGCCGCCCAACCACAGAGACACACTGGTCTGCATTATTAAGTGGCTATAAATAGGAGGGAGGGGTTGCTATTAGCCCATTAAGCATCAGAAGCCAGGGAACCGGAAAGGAGGAGGCCTGACCCCTTCTGACTTAAAGAAAAGGCGGAGAGCCAAACGCAGCGGCCAGAGGGGCTGCCACTCACCCCACAGGGCCTGGCGCGCCTTTCCCAGAGCGGGCGGGTGCGGGCCCTGCCGGTGCCCTCTCGAGGGCATGCAGTGGGTGGGAGCAGGCTGCGCATCAGACCCGGGGAAAGGGCAGCACACGCAGGGCGCCCGTCGGGGGTCTCAGCCGGCTGCTCACTCCGGGCAGTCGCTGGGCCCTTGTCTGTCTGTCAAGCCGCTTGTGGCCCCCTCTGGGCTCAGCGCATGTGTTCCTATCACTCCGGCAGGACTCTCAGCGCCCGCTGATGCCCCCGGGAGGGCCTCCGGAAGGTGAGGACACAGTGCCTGGCCTCCAGACACTTGCCGTGGAGACAGTCCCTTAGGCCCCTCCCCCCCACGCCTCCCCTCCCTCCCTCCCTCCCTCCCCCTCCCTCCCTCCCTCCCTCCCCCTCCCTCCCTCCCTCCCCCTCCCTCCCTCCTCCCTCCCTCCCTCCCTCCCTCCCTCCCCCTCCCTCCCGCCGCCCTCCTCCCTCCCGCCCTCCCCACTCCCTCCCTCCCCTCCACCTCCCTCCTTCCCCCTCCCTCCCCCTCCCTCCCTCCCCCCTCCCTCCCTCCCTCCCTCCCTCCCTCCCCACTCCCTCCCTCCCCTCCACCTCCCTCCTTCCCCCTCCCTCCCCCTCCCTCCCTCCCTCCCCCTCCCTCCCCCTCCCTCCCCCTCCCTCCCTCCCTCCCTCCCTCCTCTGTCCCTCCCTTCCTGTCCCTCTTTCTTCCTTTCCTTCCTTTTTCTTTCTTTGAGATAAAATTGATCATTTTAACCATTCTAAAGTGTACAATTCATTGACAGTACAGTCACAATGTTGTGCGACCCGCGCCTCTGCCTGGTCCCAGAACAGTTTCAGAGCCCCAGAGGGAAACCTCGCCTTGTGCCCATGAAGCAGTGGCCTCTTCCCCACTCCTCCCTCCCCAGCCCCTGGCGATTGCATTTCGCCAATCTGCTTTCTGTCTCCATGAATTTGCATATGCGGGACAATTCATGTAAATGGAATCATACGTGACTTTTTGCAGCTGAATTCTTTCACCATGCACAATGTTTCCAGGTTCGCCCCGTTGTAGCGTGCATCAGCACTTCATTCCTTTCTGTGCCGGAACAATACCCCACTGCATGATGCACCACATTTCAATCATCCATTCAACAGTTGATGGACCCTGGGTTGCTCCCACCTTTTGGCTAATGAAGCCATGACCACGTTTTCCTTTGAGAGCGTGAATTTAGCATCACTATCCCTGTTTTCTGTGTGAGGGCAGCAGAGGTGGGAGGTGGGGCTGTTTCACCAAACTGATTCTGGACAAGCCCCGAGCAGGGCTGGCAGAACACTCAGGATTCACTGCAGTTTCTACCACTAGGGCCAGACGCGAGGCTGCACACCTACAGGGCCTCCGGTCTGTCCACGCGATTCCGGGGGGCGGGCCTTTCTCCTGCTGGTCCTCTGTGACCTGGGCAGGCTTTGGGCATCCATGCACCTGGTGAGACGATCTGGGCTCCGCTCTCTGTGTGAGGCCCCGCCTGTCCGGCCCCACGTGGCACATTTGGGGCCGGAGGGCCCCCAGGCAGCTATGGGGACGCGCGGCTCCTGAGCTGGGGAGTGGCCATGCGGTGGGGTCCCTCTGCTCCCCGAGTCTCAGGCCAGACGCCAGGCCCGGCTCTCGGCCCTGGATCCTCAGGGCAGGTGGCTGCCGTGCGGGGTAATGAGGGCTCACGGTGGAGGGACAGTGGGAAAGCCCTTGAGGCTGCAGCAGGGAGGCAGCTGTGAAGGGCAGCGTCTGTCCAGCAGGGCCGTGCAGCATCAGCCCGAGCGGTGGGGTCCCTCTGCTCCCCGAGTCTCAGGCCAGACGCCAGGCCCGGCTCTCGGCCCTGGATCCTCAGGGCAGGTGGCTGCCATGCGGGGTAATGAGGGCTCACGGTGGAGGGACAGTGGGAAAGCCCTTGAGGCTGCAGCAGGGAGGCAGCTGTGAAGGGCAGCGTCTGTCCAGCAGGGCCGTGCAGCATCAGCCCGAACACAGGGCGCGCGGAACAAGGCTGCTGACACCTGCGGGTCTGAGGGCTCATCCTGGGGACTTGGACCCTGTATCCAGAGATTCAGGACTCCTTCGGGTGCTTCGCTGTCTCTGTACTCTCATCACAGTGCAGCTAACGGTACATTTCACAAACCAGTGAAGTTTTCCCACTGGGACAGGCCATCCCACTCTTGGGTCAGAAGCAGAGACTTGCCCCTGGAAATTCCCAGAGGACCCAGGCAGCCCAGGGCGGGCGTGTGTGTGCTGTACCCCATCCAGAGTGACGCACTGTGGTCACCCTCTGACCCATTTTCCACTGTGAGCTTTGGCTGGGAGAATTCTCATGATACTTATTTTTCACTACAGTCACCTCCTCACTGAAAAAGCAAGGCAAAACGAAGCAAGTCAGAGCTGGAAATGCTCAGCTTCACAATGACACTTTTGAGGGTGAAAAAGGGAACCGGACGGGAAGGCAGGTCCCTCAGTGCTGTGGTATTGTGTGGATTGCTTTTCTCCTTCAGAATAGTTTCCTCCATCTCGTCAGAGAACTGCAAGTCCTGTGACAAATGGGGAAAGGAGGCTGCGTGGCTGGGTTTGCACTTGGGATGAGGCAGTGAGCAGTCTGCCCCTCCCGAAAGTGGGCAGGGTGGTTCCTACCCCAGTGAGACTTGCAGTCTCATGGGGGTTAGACGTGAAATAAACATGGAACACACTAGGCAATGAAACCGAGTGTACCGAGCCCAGTGGTGGCACTGACTGCCCCGGGCATGTGTTCCATATATGATGGGAGCTGGCGAAGTGTGCCAGGGAGGGCGTAACAATGGTGCAGACTTCCTGCAGACGCGGCCACTGCTGTCCAGTCACAGCTGCAGTGGAGCCGCCTCTCGCCAGCAGCCCCCAAGCACCCACTCGGGCGGCTCCTGAGAGAAGCTCCTGGTGCTGTCTGATCACTTAAGCTTTCCCATGTGTGGGACTGAACTGGGAAGAACATTCTAACCATACATGGAAACATTTGGAAGGGCTGCGGACAACTGCCAAATGACTTGGGAGATGACTAAGCAACCAAGGGAAGGAAAGACAAAGCCTGCGTGGTCCCGAGGTGCCAGCCCCTGTCTCGGAGGGCTGTCGGGATGGGGTGCCAAGGACAGTGTGTGAAACCCTGTGAACACGATGCCAGCAGCAGCAGCAGTGACTCACCCAGCGTGCTCAGTGTGCCTTCTAGTAAAGGGCTAACCTGGAAGAGTCTTAGTTGGGAAAAGGCAATCTCAAGTTTGACTTCCTTAAACTCAGTAGAAAGTTAATGAAAAAGGATTTGTTTTTTTCAAAGTGAGGACTGAGTGATGCTGCCAAAACCAAAGTTATGTTATTTCCACATAGACTTACACATTGTATGCTTGTACACACAACAACCAAGCATCAACAAATTGGGTCAATTTAATGAAAAATAGGCAAGAAAGATAAGTATTTAATGTTTATTTTTAAAAAGTTTTTAATCTCTTGCTATATGGATCCAGTTTTTTAGTTTCAAACGGCATTTTCTTTCCTTTTTATTTCCCATTTGTCCCAATTCTCTACCGAGTGACACTGCCCTCAAGAAACAAACAAACAAACAAAAAAACAATTAGCTATTGCTCTTTGGGCCGGCCGAGTGGCGCAGAGGTTAAGCGCTGGCTTGGGACGCCAGCGGCCTGGGTTCGGATCCCACATATGAGGGCCAGTGACACTGCCCTCAAAAAAAAAAAAAAGAACTCAACCCAATTCTCCGCCGAGATGCTTTGGCGCCTCAGCACAGCACTGCTACGGGCAGTCAGGTCGGACAAACTGAAGGGTGAGGGAGCACTCGCCAGGCAAAGCAGATGCGGAGATTCAGAAGGAGGCACGTCTGAGTCCTGACAGGATGGCCGGAGCTTCTGGGTTTTTCCCGTTGGATGGCCGTCAGGCAGGTGGCGTTGAGTGGGCGGGCTCCCCGGCTCCCAGGAACCTTGACAGTGAGCTGCGGCCCCACCTCCATGTTACCGAGCTGTCTGAGAGCATCAAGCCCATCAGAGAACCAAAGTGAGGCCAGGAAAGGGCAGAATGCGCTTGGAGGTCACCCGCCTCCTGGGGGCAAGGAGATCTCACCCCGGGAGGCAGCTTGTGCTGAGCTACCCAGGACATGAGGGGCAGGTCGGAGACTTGAACTGAGGCCTGCAGTGTTGCACACACATCTGGGGTACACAGCTACACCCCATTTTCCAGCCTGCTTCGAGTTCAATGGAGCCACGTGGTGGGATCTTGGCTGTGGATTGCAGGTGCAAGTGATGGGTGCCACATCCAGGCTGACCCATGAACCACCTCTGTGCAATCCTCCATACTTTCTTTTTCCTGTCATTTGCCAGGGTGCAGTGGGCTCCAGTGATGGACCCCAAGGCACTAGTGGGGGCAGAGCCATCAACCTGACACCCTGAATGGCCACATGGTTTGAAGCACCCCTGCCAACTCACTGTGACTCGTGGCAAGAGCAACACTAAGCCTGTATGAGCTGAGCTGCTGAGATGCTGGTGATGCCTCACAGCACTGAGCTCACCAGCTAACGCGAGAGCGCCTGCCTCTGGCCCACACTGTTGTCTGGGCTCCAAACCTGGGTGGGTCCTGAGCTCTGGCCTGGGGAGGGAGGTCCTGTGCCACAGGGGACTCATAAGAAGATGTTAAATTTGAAGTTTTGACTGAGGGACCAAGATGCAACAGATAGAAACTCAGGTGAAGGTCCAGATCACAAGCAGAAGTCACTCGCTGGGTGACTGAGGCCCAGTCAGGAGGCACCATGCTCATGAATGGGTCCAGCATGGAGGGTGGAGGTTTGCGAAGCTATTTCTTGGGAGGCAGCTGCTGCTGGAGCCATCACTTTCAGGCTCCATGGTGGGGGCCCAGCTGGGCGGCTCAGCCTGAGGGATTTCTCTGGCTCTTTGGGGGAGAAGGGAGGTGTTTGCTATTGGAAAATGATGTGAGCAACACCTGGAAGCTCCCTTGTCTGTCTCGGAGGCTTTGTCATGCGTATCCTGTGTGCGGGGGTCCTGGACCCAGGTGCCCCATGTTGTGGGGCCACCACCCCAGGACAGTGGCCGAGGGCCTGGGGCCTCAGCCAGGCCGGCCAGCAGTTCTCACTCTGGTGTCAGGACTCCATTCCACTCAGGCAGGTTGTGGGAGTGCGCAGAACTGTTTACACAGGTCACATATGTCAGTGGTTGCAAATTAACAAGGAAAACCCCATTACCTATTAACATAAAGCACATACTTTTAACAAAAAGATTATTTGTTTTCCAAAACACAAGCCTGTGAGGGATGGCCTGCTCTTACTTTTCATGGATCTGTGCTGTCATCAAGTGGGTGGGAATGTCCTCTGAGGAGCCAGGACCTGTTGGAGCTCTGGATGGGGCTGCGGAAATCTATGTTTCTACACACCTCCCAGGTGAGCCTTGTGGGCCCGCTGCTGGGGCAGCGGCAGCCAGAGGTGGGGAGAGAGAAAAGCTGAGTGTCACGGTGCGGCCCCGAGGGCTCAGCCGCCCCGCAGCCACGGCGGGGAGTGGCACGGAAGGGGCAGGTGTGTGGTCACGCTGCGCCTCCCGGCTCTGCAGCCTGTCACTCATTATGTGTGTCCCGCCAAATCCGAAATCGCACTCAGCATGTTTCCCGACAGGGAGACCCTGGCAGTGACCAGGCCACACAGTGTCTACTCCCTCACATAGCAGAGAGGTTGCTCCTCAGCACCATCCTGACCCCCTGCGCTGTCCCTCTCAGTAAGTAACTTGCATCCTCACCTCATGGACTGTGATGACTGCTGGGGCTGCTGCCCTCACCTCGGCATCCCAGGAGGACAGAAAGAAATGTCAGGGAGGGACGAGAGGGAGCTCTTACTGGAAGAGTCAGCTTCCTCCCAGTGGCCTCCCCAGGTGTCCCTACAGTTCCACTTATAGCTTACGTGCCATGCGTAGCTGCAAGAGAGGCTGGGACGTGCTGTCTTCTAGGTGGCGCTCGTTGCCCTGAACACCTGGCGGGAAGAGGGAGGTAATAGGTGTGGGGTGAGCACCAGCAGACGCACCCCTCCTCCATCCGTCCTATTAGATGAGGCGGCTCTAACACCCCATTCCCCACCCTACCACGGACTCAGTGGGCCCCTGAGGCCCGCTCTGCATCTTTTGAAGGTGAGTCAGCGAGGTCTGCCATGTTCCCCAGACCCTCCCTCTCCTCCCCCCATAGCACCCCACAGGGGAAGGCAGGCCCCTGAGCTCCATTTTTGGGGTGAAAAAGAGGAGAGGGAGAGAGAGGGCGAGGCACCAGGACACCACCCCGTCTTGTCTCGCGGGCTGGCGGCCGACCAGCCCTGCAGCGCGATCTCCACGCCAGCGGCCGGCAGGCCTAAGTGGGTCCAGGTGTGTGTCCCCGCGAGGCTGCTGGGCTGCAGCAGGCTGTCCCCAAGGGCCCTCTGTGCCGCTGGAGGACGGCGGCCCTGCCAGCCCCTGTGGCATCCCCTGGCGGAGTCACCGCTCTGAGCAGCGCAGTCTCGGAGGCGCCCCCGGCTGCGTGTCCCAGCGAGCTCCCGAGTGGGCCCCCCCCCCCCCCGCAGCCAGCACGGCCCGGGTGGGCCCCCCGCAGCCAGCACGGCATGCCTGGGGAGGGAAGGAGGGGCTCAGGGCCCAGGGCAGCCGAGGCGGGGGGCTGCAGGCACTTCTGCAGGGTCGGGAGCTAAGGACCACAGCCTTGGTGAGCTCCGTGCTGCGTGGAGACTGTCGGGGTGAAGGCCAAGGGGATGCAGACCCTCCCCCGGGAGGGCCGCTTGGCCTAGAAGACCCAGTTTACAGTGGGATTGGGTGTGTGTGTGACCACAGAGGCCCTTTGTCCGAACTCACTTCTGTCCACAGCTGTGCGCTCGCCGGGCCTCTGTGAGAGTGCGGCTTCCTCATTCTGAGCCTTCTGCGTCCTCGCGCCCAGTTTCCAGGCCGGACCCCCCGCGCATGTTGCCTGCAATCTTTGAGGGAAAGCTCTCCAGGTCCTCAGAGCTAGAGTCACGGGTGAACGCATTCTGTGGGGGTACCAGGGCTGCCCTGCCCAGAGGAGGGGAGGGGCTCCATCTCCTTGGCCTGTCCCCCAATCCCTGGCTGTGGGACTATAAACACTTGTTTAAAAATATAACACCATCAAGGACTGGCCGAGTGGCACAGTGGTTAAGCACTGGCTTGGGATGCCAGTGGCCTGGGTTCGGATCCCACATATGAGGGCCAGTGACACGGCCCTCTTAAAAAAATAAAAAAATAAAAAATAAAAATATAACATGATCATCCATGTCACCCATTAAAAACTGCTGTATGCCGAGCAGAACCAACACCTCCTTGGGGACAGGCAGTCTCCAAGTATGCATCTCAAATTAATGTTTTTCTGGCTGAAAAAACCCCTAACATTTAAAAATGAGAGTAGAACACCTATGAATAACAGACCTATAGGAAGAGAAAAAGAATAAATCCTCTCCCCAGTGGGAGGGTGCAATGGACGATTGTGCAAAGAACAAATCTGATAAAGTGTTCTTGGAAGAGATGGGTAAAATTCGTAATCAACTGTGTAACTGTCCACTCGAGCTCTGTGTTCAGCTTCCCCCCGACCCTCTGATAAATAGCTGCGAACTGACTCCGGTGGGAGGGGAAGAGGGCAGGGTGCGCTCTTCCCTGTGTGATTCCTCCCCAACTCCCTGCAGCATTTGCCTGAATTTCCTCTGAACTTTGGATTCACAGATGTCTCGTTGTGCAAGACTCTTTCCCATTTTTGGCAAAGGAAGTTATTCAAGGGGGCGTTGGAACAAGCTTCTTTGGGCTGCTGGCCAGCTGGGCCGGGGAGGAGGCCCTGGGTGTCCGGCTCCTGGTCTGCTGGGGACACAAGTGAGGAAGGACCCATTGCTGGTTTGGGAATGCTTTGCCCTGGGAATGTCTCTTTGGAGCCAGAAAGCCTTTTAAACAGCTCCCAGCAGATTCCTCCCTCACCTCCTTGCCAGATGTGGGTCACATGCTCCCCTGGAGCTGAGCCATGCAGGGGAGGGCGGACAAGGGAATGACACAGGAACCAGTCATGAGGGAAGAGGGTGGATGGGGTGGACAGGCTAGAGTGTCCCTGTAGCGATGGCTCTCAGACCGTCCTTGCTCTGGGGAGTCTCAAGGACAAGTCACAAAGTCATAGGCAAGTGCCACGGGACTGTAATAATGGTTGTCTGAGTAGTGGTTCTCAGTAGGGGATTGTTACCTCATGGGGGCATTTGAAAATGTAGGAGAGGCTTTTAAAAATCAAAGACAGTGAGGTATTGTGTGTATTGTATGCAGATGTACATACAATAAGATGCATCCATTTTAAGTGTGCAGTTGATACGTCTTGTCTGTATCATTAGCATCTGTAACCATTAGCATTGTCAAGATGGAGAATGTGTCCACCTTTCCAAAAGGATCCCTCATGCCCTTCTGCAACAAAGTGTCCCACACAGTCACTGACTGGCATTTGTAATCATGACTCATTCTCCATGGTAATTTCATATGCTTGGAATAAGACAATATCCATTCTTCTGGCTTCTGCATAAATGGTTTGAGATGTATTCAGACTTAACTGCTGTGTACTTCATCATGTGGATATACCACACTTTGCTTATCCATTCACTGGGTTAGGGACATTTTCAGTTGGTTTCCAGTTTCAGGCCATTAAAATAGAGCAGCTCTAATGCTCATGCTTGAGCCTCTTCAAGGATGTGTCTCTGCATCCTTCGTGGGTAAATCTGGGGAATGAAGAATTGGGTCATGCTTAACTTTCTAAGAACCTGCCGAAGTGGCTGCACCGTTTTACGTTCCCAGCGGTGGTGTACAAGAATTCCAGTTCCTCCACATTCTCCGCAGACATTTGCTGCTGTCGGTCTTGTAACATTTAGCCACTGTTGTGGGTGCATAGTGCTATCCAATCACAATTTGAATTTGCATCTCTGGTGACTAGTGATATTATGCGCTGTTTCATGAACACACTGGCCAGTTGTTTGTCTTCATTTGTGAAGTGTCTGTTCTAATCATTTGCCTTCATTTTTTAAAAAACAACTCTATTTTGAAATAAGCTTAGACTCACATAGAGATAGCAAATATATTAGAGTTCCCATGTACCCTTTGCCCAGTTTCCCCAGTGATACCATCCTACATAACACCATCAAAATCAAAGCATATCAAACCAGGAAACTGAACTGGTACCAAACTGTTAATTGGACCACAGAACTTGTGTGGATTTCACCAGTTCCTTCCTTCTGTCTGTCCTCCCTCCTTCCCTCCCTCCCTCCCTCCCTCCCTCCCTCCTTCCCTCCCTCCCTCCCTCCCTCCCTCCCTCCTTCCTTCCCTCCCTCCCTCCCATCCTCCCTCCATGCCTTCTTCCTTCCCTCCTCACTCACTTCCTCCCTCCCTTTTTTGGTGTGGAGTTGACAAATTTATAGATATCTGTAACCATGACCACAATCAAGATACAGAGCTTTTTTGGTCACCCCCAAGAAACTCCCTCATGCTATCCCCTAGTAGTTAGTCATACACTCCCTCAGACCCTAATCCCTGACAAACACTAGTCTCTTCTCTACCTATATAATTCACTTTTTTCAGGAATATTATATACATGGAATCATACAGTCTGTGATCTGCTGAGGTTGACTTTTCTCCATTAGTATAATGCATTTGAGGTCCATCCAAGTTATCACATGCATCCATAGTTTGGTCCTTGTTGTTGCTGGACAGTATTCCATGATGTGGACATGCCATTACCAGTTTGCCTGTCAAGGGCATTTCTTGAATAACCCTAACTTGGTCCTAGTTTATCATTCTTCTTTTTTTTTTTTTAAGATTTTATTGGGGCATTGGGGGAGGGGAACAGACAAGTTGCTGTACTTTTGCTCTTCAGTCTAGTTGTGGAGGACGTCGCTTCACTGGCCTATGTTGGTATTATCATTGCGCTCTTCCTGGTGAGGCAGTTGCTCATTGGCCCTTGGATGGCCACTCAAGGTGGCTCAAGGAGCTCACGAAAGCTCATGCCCGCTGCTGGCCAGCCCTGCTGCAGTCTACGCCATCGCCCAGCTTCAGGTTGAGCTATTTGTTCACCACCTTAGCTGTAGAGGGCACGGTGTCACTGGCCCTCTATGTGGGATCCGAACAGGGGCCCTGCTGCTCAGAGCTGGCATCCCAAGCCAACTCCTAACCAACATGCCATTCAGCTGGCCCCCCCTTTTTTTTTTTTTTTAAGATTTTATTGGGGAATCGGGGAAGGGGAACAGACAAGTTGCTGTCTTTTTGTTCTTCAGTCAGGTTGTGAAGGACGTTGCTTCACTGGCCCATGTTGGTATCGTCATTGCGCTCTTCCCGGATGAGACAGATGGGTCACCGGCCTCTGGATGTCGCTCACCACGGCTATTGGCAGCTCACACTGGCTGCAGGCCACTCACTGTAGCCTATGGCAGCCCACTGCAGCAGGGGCTGCAGCCTACACCGTCGCCGGGGCTCGCACAGCCCAGCTCCAGGTGGAGCTGTTGTTAGCTGTAGAGGGCAGTGTCACTGGCCCTCACATGTGGGATCCGAACCGGGACTGCTGGCATCCCAAAACCAGCTCTTAACCAATGTGCCACTCAGCCGGCCCCCTTTTGTTCTTCTTATACATTACCGTATCTTATTTGCTAATGTACTGCTGATTTTTGCATTTTTGTTAATGGATAACATTGGTGTGTAGCTTCCTTTTTTTGTGCTGTCCTTATCTAATTTTGAAATCAGGGTAATGCTGGCCTCATGCAATTACTTGGGAAGTGTTCTCTCCTGTTTTCTGGAAAAGATTAGGTAGAATTGGTGCTATTTCTTCTTTAAATGTTCGGTAGAAAAGAAATAATCTGAGCCTCAATACTTCTTTCTTGGAAAGCTTTTAACTACAAATCAATTTCTTTAAGACGTACAGAACTATTCAGCTTATCTATTTCACTTCGGGTGAGTTTTGGTAGTTTGTACTTTTTGAGAAATTGATTCACTTCATCTAAGTTGTTGATTTTATGTGTGCAGGGTTGTTTGTACTGCTCACCTCTTTTCCTTCCAATAACTCCAAGGTCTGTAATTTTGATACCTCTTCTTTCATTCTCGATACTGGTAATTTGTGTCTTGTCTTTATTTTTGTCAGTTTTGCCAAAGGTTTCTTGCTCTTAATTGACTCAAAGAACTAGCTTCTGTTTCCATTGATTTTCCCCACTGAGCTTGGTTTTAAATTTCATTGACCCTCTTCTCTTTTTTTTTTTCCTTCCTTCTACTTGATTTGGATTAATTTTGCTCTTTTGAATTGGTTTCTTGAGGTGAAAGCTTGGATTATTACTTTGAGATCTTTCTTCTTTTTTAATATAAACACTTAGTGTTAGAAAATTTCCTCTAATCACTGTTTTAACTGCATATCATAGATTTTGATATGTTATATTTTCATTTTCATTCAATTAAATATAATATTTAATTTCTCTTGAGATTCTCTTTGTCCACAGATTACTTAGAAGTATGTTGTTTAGGGGCCGGCAGAGAGGCGCGGTGGTTAAGCGCTGGCTTGGGAAGTCAGTGGCCCCGGTTCGGGTCCCACATGTGAGGGCCAGTGACACTGCCCTCAAAAAAAAAAAAAGAAGTATGTTTAATTTTAAGCATTTAGAGATATTCCTGTTATCTTTTTATTATTGATATCTAGTTTGATTTTATTATGGTAAAATCAATGTAATGTCCTTTACAGCCTCACCAGCCTCATTCTCATTCATTCATTCAGTTTTCATCAACTCCCTTCTGAGTGCCTGATGGGTGCACTTCCCTCTGGGAGTGTGAACATGCACATTCTGGGGCAGGACTCAAGTCCTCACTGAGGCCTCTCAACCACTGGTGACCAATACCCTGGAAGCCGATGGCCATGGGAGCCTCAAACAATGTCTGCATCACCCTCAAAAGGCCACAAAATAGTCCCACTGTGGATTCTTGTTGTATCTCTATTTGTTGTATGCATTTAAAACAGCGGTTCTAAGATGCAATGTCCTTTGTTGTACATTTAGCAACGTATTTGTGATCAGTATGTAAAATACTGCACACAGGCTAGCCGAGTGGCGCGTCGGTTAAGAGCTGCCTTGGGACGCCAGCGATCCCAGTTTGGATCCCACATAGGAGGGCCAGTGTCACTGCCCTCTATAGTCAAGATGGTGAACAACAGCTTGACCTGGAGCTGGGCTGTGCGAGCCCCGGCAACAGTATAGGCTGCAGCCCCTGCTGCAGTGGGCGGCCATAGGCTACAGTGAGTGGCGGCAGCCAGCGTGAGCGGCCGTCCAGAGGCTGGTGACCGATCTGCCTCAACTGGGAAGAGCGCAATGACGATACCAACATGGGCCAGTGAAGCAACGTCCTCCACTAGACTGAAGAACAAAAAGACAACAGCTTGTCTGTTCCCCTTTCCCAATTCCCCAACGCTGTTCCCCTCTCCCAATTCCCCAATAAAAATCTTTAAAAAAAACCAAAACCCTGCACACATTATCTTTGTAGTAATTCAAGTCGGACCACTCTGGGTTGAGTCCTGGCTCCTCAGTGACAGTCTGTGAGTTTGGGCAAGTTTTTAGCCATTGTGACAGCGAGTGGGGATGATGCTTGCCCAGAGTTGTCAGACAAATGGATGTGAACAAAGAAGGAGGCACCTGGGAAGAACTGATGGGTGCACGGCGACAAAGGGAGTTAATTCCTCAACTAGAGACCATCCTCCAGCATATGATTTCCTGGGTGTGCATGTGCTCTGTTCCAAGGGAGGTGGGTGACCACTCTGGACAGCCTGGGACACCTCCTTCCTTAGAAGAAGGAAACTGGGGTCTGCTCAGCCAGCAGGACGATGCCTGTCCATCCACCCGTGGGTTGAGGGCACCCCCTCTGGGAGACAGGGCAGTGCCCGGCTTGTGGTGCCTGGGGGAGGGCTGCTGGGCTCTGCTCAGGCCCCCTCCTGTGGACAGGGCCCCCAGCTGGTTGCTGTCACTGGGGAGGAAGCCCCTCATGGTTTGTAATTCTTTAATTCTTTGTTGGGGAATTATCTGGTTGACACCCATCACCCTTCTGGACAGCAAGCTGCAAAAGGCAGTCAGGGGCCTGCCGAGGGGCGCGGTGGTTAAGCGCTGGCTTGGGAAGCCAGCGGCCCCGGTTCGGATCCCACATAGGAGGGCCAGTGACACTGCCCTCTTTTAAAAAAAAAAAGCAGTCGGGGTGCCGCCTCTCAGTCGGGGCTTCCTTTCCCCTGGCACTTTGGCTTTCTCCCTCCTTGTCTGCTCTCCCTCCCACTTGCATGTTTTGGATTATTTTTCCCGCTTTCATTGCTTCTCTTCCCAGGCTCCCCATTCATGCGCCCTCACAGCCCTGTCTGTCCTGCCAGCCTCCTTTCCTGGGCAAGCCCCGAATCCTCAGAAAGCCCCGTTCTAGAGCTGATGCCTGGATCTCGTCCTTCAGGGAGCTGTGGGGAGCTGGGGCCTCGGCCTGGCCAGGAGACCTCCTCCCTGACCGCAGCTTTCTGGGGGAAGTTGAAGGCTCGGTGGGACAACTCCCAGAGCCGGCTGTGGTTTGGAAGCTGGAGTGTGGTAGGCAAGATGATTCCAGAGCCCAGCATCTGAGGTCGACCCTCTGAAGGCCCTGGGCCTGCGCGAAGCCCAGAGCCAACGGCGGCCTGCGGAGACCGGGAAACTGGCCTGGGGGCACCACAGAAGGGCACCTAAGCCGGGCCAGTGGTGAACCAGGCTGGCACCCCCAATCTCCCAGCACCGGTGGTCACTACAGAGTGGCTTCCTAGACGCCTTTCCTCACCAGCTGCCCCCCACCCCTACCCCACCAAACTTCCAACAGGCTCACCATCTTCCCCTCCGGCTCTTTGCAGCAGCGTCTCCTCTCTCCTCCCCCGACTGGAATCCTGCCCCCAAGACCACTCACGTGGTTGGTCCTTCCAGTGCTCACGCTCCCACCTGTCCTTGCTGTCTGAGCCACTGCCCCTCCCTCCACACCCTTTGCAGGGGGACAGCTGCTCTCAGCCCAAGACTGGCTCGTCCTGGGCCCCAGTTTTCTGATTTATCATCTTGGGGGGCAGGCAAACCAACAGTGAAGACATTATTCAAGCTGACAACGATAAGCTCACCACGAGCTGTTTTGTTGCTGTGAACTCAGGACAAAATTCCTACCTGCACCCTATGCCCAGAACTCACTGGGGAGCAAGACCAGGGACGCGGGCCACACCCAGAACAGATGCCACGGGCTCCCACAGAAAACCAAAAGTCCCTTTGGTGGGAATCTTCACAAACATGTCCATGTGAGAGCACGCTCCAAACGCCAAGGACACCCCTTGCTGTGGGTGGCTGCCCACTCAGCACGCCTGGTGTCCGCCGATGGCCTCGCCTGCCGAGGTGGCCAGACCCCCTCTGTGCAGCTTACTGCAGTAAGTAGAGCTGCCTGGTCTTTACATGAGATTCTTTTCTACTGTTTTTTTTATTTATTTAAAAATTTCCGTGCAGTCACACATGCCTAAAGCTGTCACCCCACCATAGTCAGGACATGGCGGCACTTCCTCACCTACACGCCCCTTTCCGGGTGCCGAGAGTGCACTCCGTCCAGCCGCTCCACCTGTGGCCTGGCATCTCTCACTGCGGCCCGTTCAGCTGCCGGGTGTGCCCACACTGTCCCCTGCACTCTTCGCCCTGTGCGGTGCCACAGCCCAGGGCTGCTGAGGGGCAGCTGGTCTTCCCCAGCCTGGGCGCTTACGAATCGGGCAGCGACACCGATTCTTCCTGTGGACGTGGGGTCGGTCTCCTTTCTCAGGGCAACTCCCAGGCACGGACGTGAGGGGCAGGGGCAGTGTGTGGTGACAGACGCCACACTCCTCCCGTCTGCTCGCTGGCATGGGTGACAACTGCCTCCTCTTGGGGGCTTTGTTTTTTACACTGTAACTGTTCTAACAGGTGTGCAGTAGTGTCCCATGTGATTTTAATTTGCATTTCCCTAACAGTCAGTGATACTGGACACCTTTCCATGTGCTTACCTGTTGTCATACATATTCTTTGATGACACGTTTTGTAAACTACTCATTTTTAAAAATTGTTTGCTTTTCGCCTTATTGTTGAGTCTTGAGGGTTCTGTGGATGCTATGCAGCCGGTCAGATCTGAGGCTCAGCACTGTGTCCCTCCATCGGTGACTTGTCTTTTTTGTTCCTCAACGGTGTCTCCCAGAAAGCAAAGTTTTTAACTTTGATGAAGTACAATTTTTTCTAGTCTTTCTTTTATTGACTGTGCTTCTGGTGGCTTTTCTAAAGCTCGTTGCCTAATGTGGGTCCCAAAGATCTTGTCCTGTCTTCTCAAAGTTGTGCAGCTTGAAGTTCTGCGTTTGGGCACGCGGTCAGCTTGGAGTCTCTCTGTATGGGTGTGAGAAGAGTTTGCCTTCCGTCTGTGGAGGGAGACCACGGCGCCAGCACCATTTACTGGGAGGAGCATCCTTCCTCCATGGACTCGCATTTCCATCCTCATCAATTGTTCTCATTTCCCAAGCAGAGATGAAAGTCTGAGTACAGCTCTGTGGGGCTTTCGGGAGGGCCAAATCCAGGTCCAGTCCTACGTCTCCCCCCTGGGTCAGCAGAGGGCTGTCCTACCCTCCATGAGCTCCAGGAATGAGCGGGGATGGGAGGGACTGGGTCCCCTCCCTCCCATGTTGGGGCCGCCTGCCGTGAGCCCCTTCGCACAGCACCTCTGAGTTGCCGTCTGTCTCCGGGCTCCTCAGCCCACCCCGCTGGGCTGGGGTCCTCCGGCCTCTGCACCCAGGCAGCAAGTGCTTCCGCCTGGACACCTTCCCAAACCCGCCTGTGCCAACCTGCAGCCCGGCCTCGCCCCAGCCTGGGGCAGCATGGCCAGGCCTCCTGCATCTCGGGTGGGTCCCCACCATTCAGGACGCACCTCCACCTCCGTGAAGGCTGGGGTCCTGACTGCCTCCCTCAGAGGGGTGGAGGAGGTTGCAGCTCACGGAAGCCCCTGCCATCCCTGATTCTCACAGAGCCCTCCGTCCTGACAACAGTTTTCCTGTAATGCTGGACATTTACACTGCCTCCAAAACATGAGTAAATATTTACATTTCAGACAAATTCGTTGGTAAATATTCCTAAAAAGAGTTTCTGGTTTCTAGAGGAGTGACCTTTTTTGAGGATGTTTGTGCCTATTTTAAAACTGAGATCTAATTTCCAATATGAGAAAATGCAAGTGGGACGCACAGCTCCAAGAGTGCCCCCACTGTGCCCAGAGCACCCCTCTTCTCGGCGCCTGCCCCGCCGTGGCTCACCTTTCTGCGCGTTCCCGTCTCCCAGTCCCAGAAAGTCACACAAAGCACCCACTCTTTGTGTCTGGGGCCCACGCTCACCATCGTGGTTTTGACACGCACGTCCCTTTACGCTGTTCAGTCATAGGCCACGGCATGGCCACGCTTCGTGACGGATAAGCTGGCTTCAGTGTCCCGCCGGGTGAGAGCCACGGTGCAGGGAAGGCAGGTGTCTGCGTCATCGTGCTGACGTGAGCACGGACGTGACGTGAGTGTGGATGTGACGTGGGCGTGAGCACGGACATGACGTGACTTCTGTTGCCCAGATACTGTGGCGGGGCGGGGGGCACGGGGCGCGGGGCTGCTCCGCGTCCTGCACACGGCTTCAGTCACTTCGGAGGGAGTTTAGTGATACCTCGTGGGGTTTTTTTTTTGAGGGCAGTGTCACCGGCCCTCCTATGTGGGACCCGAACCGGGGCCGCTGTAACCACTGCGCCACTCCCAGATAAGCCATCTTAATTCCACATTCAACCTTAATCCTTTTTGCCATGTAACCAGCATAGTCACAGGGATCAGATGTAGACGTCTTTGGGGAGCTGGGTATTTTCACTGAGTGTAGAATTTTAGCATGACAGTGTTTGCTTTTTTCTTTCATCACTTTAGAAATGTCATTCCATTGTCCTCCGCTTTCATTGTTTCTGACAAGAGGTCTGTGTAAATTCTTATCATTGTTCCCCTATAAGTAATGTGTCTTTTTTCCCCTGGCTGTTTTTCATACTTTCCATTTATGTCACTGATTTTTAGCAAATCAAAAATGTTTAGCAAATTTTCATGTCACTGATTTGATTATGATGGACCTTGAGTGGTTTTCTTTGTGTGTATCCTGTTTGAGGTTTGTTGGATTTTTTTTCATCTGCAAGTTTATAGTTTTTATGAAATTTTGGGATAAACTAATCCATTATTTTTTGAATAAATACAGACATTTATTATTTTAATGGTTTGTGAACTAAAACCTCCAAAAGCCAATCAAGAAATTTTTTAAAATTATATTTCATCCTGATAACATAACAGTTAATTAATTTAATCACCCTGATGGTTAATTTTATGTGTCAACTTGGTTATAGTGTCCAATTTGAGCAAACACTAGTCCAAATGTTGCTGTGAAGGTATTTTGTAGAATGATTAACATTTACAATAGTTGATTTTAAGTACATTACCTTCCATAATGTGGGTGCGTTTCATCCAATCACGAATGCCTGAAGAGCAAATTGAGGTTTCTGGAAAAGGAATTCTGCCTTGAGAGTGTAACAGAAATCCTTCCTGAGTTTCTAACTTGCCCTACAATCATATGAGCCAGTCCTTGAAATCTCTGTCTCTCTCTGTCTCTCTGTCTCTCTCTCTCTCTCTCTCTCACACACACACACACACACACACACACACTCACACACACACCTTGAGAGATACATTCACTCATATCAACAATTGTGTCAAATGTTAGACATTTAAACTTTCCCCAGATTTTCAAAGTGTAATCCATTATTTATTAAAAGTATTTTTCAGAATTATTTTCTCTCCTCTTTTGGAGGTTTGATTATATATGTATTAGACCCCTTGATATTGTCTCGAAGGTAACTGAGACTCACTTCATTATTTTTTTTCCATTAAAAAAAAATCTCTGCTTCAGTTTGCATAGTTTCTTTTAGTGTATCTTCTGGTTTGGTGATCTTTTATTCAGTGTGTGATATGTTATTCCATCCATTCAGTGAATTTTTCATTTTGAATATTGTATTTTTAGCTCTTTGTATCTTGAATATCTTCCATGTCTTTCATTGTGTTCATGTTTTCTTTTGAACTATGTTCAGCTTACAGCCACCCAGCAGTTCTTTGCCCAGCTTCATGGAGACGCATGGTACTCATACACGACTTAATATGCAACAGATTCAGGATTGTTTCTTGGTGTTCTGAAGCTTTTTCACTGCATAGCAAATTATTTTCTGGAATTCTGCCCTGCAAATTCTTGCTGTATCAGTCAGTTCTAGAATTTCCATTTGGTTCTCTTTTTAAAGTATGAATTTCTCTGCTGAAGTTTTCCATCTTCTCACCCATTTAACTTTTCCCCTAAAAGTTTTTTTTTTTTTTTTGAGGTCAGTGTCACTGGCCCTCATATGTGGGACCGAACCGGGGCCAAGCCAGCACTTAACCAACCCCTAAAAGTTTTTTACTTTAGTTATTTTAAAGTTCTTGCCTGGCCATTCTAATATCTTTGTCACCTGATAGTTGACAATCCTCTGTTGACTTATTTTTGGGCTTGATTATGGGTCACATTTCCCTGTTTCATCACACATATCATAGGTTTTTTTTTTTTTTTTAAGATTTTATTGGGGAATTGGGGGAGGGGAACAGCGTTGGGGAATTAGGGAAGGGGAACAGACAAGTTGCTGTCCTTTTTTGTTCTTCAGTCTAGTTGTGGAGGAAGTTGCTTCACTGGCCCATGTTGGTATCATCATTGTGCTCTTCCCGGATGAGGTAGATTAGTCGTCAGCCTCTGGATGGTTGCTCACCGCAGCTATTGGCAGCTCACGCTGGCTGCTGGCCACTCATGCTGGCTGCTGGCCACTCACTGTAGCCTATAGCAGCCCATTGCATCAGGGGCTGCAGCCCACACCATCACCGGGGCTCGCAGCCCAGCTCCGGGTGGAGCTGTTAGTTCACCATCTTAGCTGTAGAGGGCAGTGTCACTGGCCCTCATATGTGGGATCTGAACCGGGGCCGCTGGCACCCCAAGCCAGCTCTTAACCAATGCGCCACTCAGCCGGCCCACACATCTCATAGTTTTAAATTGCATGGTTTATATATTGTATAGAAGAACCATGGATAGAAGTAGATGATATTGTTCCTCAGAAAGTGGGAGGGGATAAACTCTCACATTTACTAAGAAGCTGAGGTGGTTTGCGTTTGGCTGCCTCTTTACTTAGTCTCAGATCTCATATGGTTTCGAGTATCTGGTGGTGAGCTCTGTCCACTGTGACTCTATCTAGCAGGACCTTGATCTGTGAGCCCCAAGAGATTACAAAGGTATTCCTGCCTTATTTTCATCCCAGACCACACATCCTTAGCACAGCTCTTTCTTCTCTGGAAATCTGCTCTGCAAATTCTTGCTGCCTCAGCCTTCCTGAACTCTGATATGACTCAGCTCATATTTTCTGCTTGGCTTTTCTCTCCACTCTGGGGTTCAGAAAGGACCCAGGCAGTTGGCAGAAATAGTTGTGTGTTTGAGAATCCTTCAGATTCTAATTCTCATGCCAACCCACTCAGCTGTTTGAAGGTTTGGGGTTTCTCTGTAGCCCAGGAGAATCCTTCTGCCTTGAGAGACCTGATTTCCATTTGTCTGGGTTCAGATTTGAAGTGTGCTCAGGGAGGAGAGTGGCCCCGCTTCCCCTAGTGAGGGCCCACCCCTCTCTGGAATTTCATTCATTTTGATCTCTTGTCTCCACAGCTCTGTGTTTTACATTTTGGCTTCCTAATGAGTCTATAGTGTTTTCTGTTGTTACAGAGGAGGAATGAACTGGCATGACCTTCTGCATCCTAACTGGAAGCAGAACACTTGGCAGATACTTTTAAAATATCTTGATACAGTTTTTAATTGCTTCCAGCAAGATTGAACTATGGATAGTCCCAACAGCAGTGTGCATGTATGTGGACATGCACCCATCTTACTGATTTCTTGCAAGCACTGGTATTCTTCACTGTTCTCTGTTTTTTGACTAACAATAGATTTTATTTTTTTCACATATTTAATATGCATTTCTATTTTTCTCTTAGTGCCTTTATTTACTTTTTGGGATCATTATGCCTTTATTACTAGTTTGTAGGCTCTCTGTGTTTTAGAAGTTAATTTTATCTTTAAAAATTGCACATGTTATACATGAACACATAGTTATTGAAGAATGCTAAAACTCTGAGAGTTCTTTTTCTTGTACCCTATTCGTATTTCTTTTTCTCAGAGGTAACATCTTTAAACAATTTGACATGTATCTTTTCAATTTTGTTTTAATGCATTTATTTATGTATAAGTATATCCAATATGTTGCTATTCAATCACTTTTGTCCTACGAAAACAGCATTTTCATATAATTCAATCAATCTAATGGCCCGTTGGAACTTTAAAACCATAAATTCCCATACACTGCATATGGTCAGTTCTCTGGCCTTTTATTATTTTGTATTGGTGATTTTTTTCTTTGTTATATATAAGTATATATAGTATATAGCCATATATATATATAAAATTGCCATTGTACCACCAAATGTTTTTAATTAAATCACTTCCTTTTTGAATATCTTTATGTTGTTTAGACATTTCTGCTACTGAAAACAATGACAACGTAGTCTTCTTTGTGCATATATATCATTCTTCTCTAGATGATACGCTTACTAGTAAGATTATATTTACATCATGCTCTTTTAATTTCTATACTTTTATGTGTTTTGATAACTGAGAGAGTAAGCTCTGTTTCAAAATTTTTCTGACAGTTGTTTTCTTTTTCTCATTGAAATAAACTTGAGAATTAGTTTCTTAGTTTGGGATTACATCAGATTTATAGATTTAAATTCGATTAAGAACTGACATTTTTATAATGTTGAGTCTTCTCAACCAGGAAAGATATGTTTCTTTATTTAGTTAGGTCTTTTATATTCATCAATAAAATTTGTAGGCCTTGTACTTTTAAAATTCAATCTTGTTAGTTATTTTATTTATTTATTTGCTATTGCAAATGGGATCCTTTTTTTCCATTATATTTTCTAATTTTGCATTTGTCATTTTCTACATAGTTACCCAACTTGTCCATGACTTTGGATTAGGTAATAGTTTCTTAGATATGCCACTAAAAGCATGAGTTACAGAACAAAAAATAGATAAATAGACTTCATCAAAATTAAAAATGTGCTTCAAAAGACACATTAAGAAAATTAAAACACAACTCACAGAATGTGAGAAAACCTTTTAAAATCGTATATCTAGAATGTTTAAATAAATCTTACAACTCATAATAAAAAGAAAAATAATTCAATTAAAAAGTGGACCAAAGACTTGAATAGATATTTCTCCAAAGAAGTCACACAAACTGCCAATAAGTACATGAAAAATAACTCACCATTGCTAGTCATGTGGAAATGTAAATCAGAACCGCACTGTGACTGCCTTATGCCCACTGAGATGCCTGGAAGGAAAGACACACATATTATTAAGCACTGGCAAAGATGCAGAGCCATGAGATGCTTCATACATTGTTGGTGAGAAATGGTGCAGCCACTTTGGAGGACAGTCGGGCAATTTAATTCTTCAGAAGTTAAACAGAGAGTTGCCATATGACTCAGCAATTCCACTGCTAGGTATATACCCAAAAGAATTTAAACAATGTACACAGAAAAACTTGCACATAAATGTTTATAATAGCATTACTCATAATAGCCAAAGAATGGAAAAAATCTAAATGTCCATAGTGGATGAATGGATAAACAAAAGGCAGTCTATGGAATATTATTCAGCCATAAAAGGGATGAAGCCCTGACACACGCAATAACACGGATGAACCCTGAGAACGTTATATTAAGTGAGTGAAGCCAGACACAGAGGACCACATATTGTATGATTCCATGTACAGGAAATGTCCAGGATGGGCAACAACACAGAGACAAGGAAGTAGCCAGGCACTGGGGGAAAGAGAACCGGGAGTGACTGCTAATGGGTATAAAGTTTCTTTTTGGAGTGGTGAAAATGGTCTGGAATTAGACAGTGGTGATGATACACATCTCTGAATATACTAAAAACCATTGAACTGTACAGCTTAAAATGAATTTTATGGTATGTGAATTATATCACAAAAAATTACTGCAGAACTGCTTTAAAAAAAGAAAAAAGAATTTGCATATGTCCCCCAAGAAAACTTGGAAGAGTCTACAAAACAGTATAAAAAACTCATTAAAAACCACCAGAAGTCCACCCACCACTGCATCATACTCACTTATAGCATTTTTGTGTATATCCTTCCCTAATACTTCTATGCATGCATTCATCCATATATCACTTTTTAAAATGCACTCCCCTATGGCTACCCCTACGGCAAGTTTGTAACTTGCTTTTTCTCATGTATCGATATAAAATAATATAATATAAAACTCTTTATATATAATATAAACCCTTTCATTTCAATAAATCTATCTTGCTGTTCAAAAAAATAGACTGATGTGGGCACTGTGCGAGGACTCAGCCCACAGCAGGGAGAAGGCGGCCCTCCCAGCTGTGTGTGTGTGTGTGTGTGTGTGTGTGTGTGTGTGTGTGTGTGTGTGTGTGCAGGGGAAGGAGTGGGATTTACATTCCTGATTGTCTAGCGTGCGGGCCCAGCACTTCATATCTTTATTTTTCATGAACTGGGAGGATTAAAATGTCAAAACAGAACAAGAACCCAAGTCATGTTAGTCACAGGATGAGGCCCAACTGTGTGGTGTCCTGGGAAAAGGGTTTTGAAAGAGTCCCAATTCACCAGCAGGAGGCTGAGAATCTAAATATTTACGAGGTCCGCACAGTCTCCCCTGGCCTGTGGCTTCCCCTGGCACCCCACGTAGAGAGCTGTGTTCTCTCAGGGACCTGGGTCACACCCACAGGCTCAGACGGGAGAAGCTGCCGCATGCAAGGCAGGTCGGTGGGTCCCCCGTTGTAGACGTGCCCACAGTGTGTGCATGTGTGCATTCGGGCCTGTAAGACTGCCACTCGACAGACGGAACCACTGAGGCAAAGGGACAGATGGGAAGTGGATGATACCCCTGCAGGCGAGACCCGCCTGTTCGCTGGGCCTGCGCAGCTCTGGGTGTGGGTCATCTGGGGCCGTAGGGAAGTGACCCCTCGTGCTCACACAGCACAGTATATATATATATGGCTGAGCCGTGGGGACCCTTTAGTCCTTGATGATGCCTGGAGATGCCACCAGTGGTGTGGGTGGTAGAACACAGGGTTTGGATGGAAGGCATAGGCTCCGACTGACGCCCACAGCTGCGGCTCCGAGGCCTAACCCAGCCTGTGATCCCGGCCCTGCGCCTGTCCCCCTGGTGGAGCCCCCCTGAGTCCCCCAGGAGGTCCCACCCTCAGCCAGGGTGCTCCCTTGCTGTGTGCCTCAGTTTCCCTGTCCGTAAGGAGGGGATGAGGACAGCACCCCGCCGCCTCCAGCCCCTTCAGGAGCCGAGTGAGTGGCCGCAGGTCGGGGCTCAGAACCGGCCCTCACAGCTCCACTCTGTGCACGGTGTAACTATTATTCCCGTGGTCGCCAGGTTGGGTGTCAAGACCGTGGTCACTGCTCGGGGTCCCGGAGCCCTGGAAAGCCCCTGCCGGCGCCTCAGCTCGGCTGCTCCGGATCCCTGGCCCCGCGCGGCCTCCGGTCCCGGCCCGCACCTCGGGCCCTGGACCCTGGACCTGGCCTCGGCGGTTTGGGGCAGCACGTGCTCAGCACCCCGGGGACCGAGGCCCCAGCAAACCCTGGACACGAGCCGGCCAGCTGGGCGCACCCAGGCGGCAGGGCTGCTGCCAGGATCAGGGGCTTCTCGCCCGGGACATCGGGTCGGGCTGAGGCCTGGGGGGCGGGCAGGCCACCTCCTGGGAGGCCTCCGGGCGGCGGACCCGCGGGGCGGGGGCGCCCGGGATCCGGGGCGCAGCCCGCCCCCTCGGAGGCCCCATTCGGATTCAGAAGAAATCTTTGTCCAGATGTGTTCTCTGCGTGTTTAAGAGTCAAGTGACATGTTACAGGGAAGGGCGGCGCCTCCAGGCTTGACTCCCAGACCCCGGCTTGGGGCTGGGCCGGGCCCGGGTGGGGAGGGCGGCGTCTGGGTCCAGCCAAGGGCCCGGGCGAGCTGCCGGGCGGCGGAGAGGCCCTGCGGGTCCGAGGCGGCAGCGGGGCTACGGCGGCGGAGGCAGGGACACGGCGGGGCCCCAGCCTGGCGGGGGCCCTCTGCTTCCCCGCCTGGGAGGCCCCGCCGGCCGCGGTGCCCGGACCAGGGTGGCTTCCCCATCCTTGGGCAGCAGGGGCGGCAGCTCCCACCCGGCAGAGCGAGCGCCTCGCCCGTGCCGCCTGGTCATGGTGGCGCGTCCCCGTGCGTCCCCACATGGCGCCAGCCAGCCACGGGCGCCTTCCTTCTGCCCGGCCGCCTGGAACACGCGAGGCCCCGGCTTCCATGGCAGCCTGGCCCCCTGGGGCGAAGCGTGAGCAGGTGGGCTTCCCAGCCCCTCTGAGGGACACAGGCCTCAAACCCCTGGCGGAGGCTGCCTGCCCCTCACCATTAACCAGCCGTTGTGGAATAAGGAGCAAGGGCATGACTGCTCGGGGTTTGTACACATTCCACTCTGTTTCCTGTTTCATGGGTTCTCCCTGTCCACCGGGCAGATGGCCCCCACAAAGCAAGGCCCTCACAGTGGGAGCCCCTAGGGAGAGCGGGCAGAGGCAGCTGCCTTTCTTAACAGGAGGTGGTGTGGGCCAGTGGACACCTGCACCATCCTCACCTGGGCCGTGAGCCGTGGGCCCCAGCCACCCCGGTTTTCCGCAGGGAGAGCAGAGGACCCCACACCTGGCTCTGGCCCCTCAGATGCTCGCGGCCTGGCCTCTGTATTCATTGCTCTGGAGATGCAGCGTGGCCCAGGTCTTGGCTCCCACCCCGTGGCTCTCCACGCCGAGCCGGGACCCTGTGCTCAGGCTGAAGCTCAGAGCTGAGCCGGCCAGCTTCTCCGGCAGAGGCTGCACCCACACTTCCCTGTGAAAGGCAGTGGGGACGCCCTTCTCCTGGGACACGTCCTCTGCTCTGGGAGGGCCACCTGGGGCAGCTCTGCACAGCCCTCCACTTTGCAGGTGAGGGTTGCTGCCATCCAGGGAGGGCATAGCTCCCACACTTGCCTGTTCTCAAGGCAGTACTTCAGCCAAAGGCGGAGGTCCTGGAGTCCTTCCAGGATGTGGAGAGAGGGTCGAGGTAGACGACATTGAAAGTATAAGCCTGGGGCTGCCACCATGGCCACCGGTCAGATGCTTGGAAAATGTTCTGGGCAGGAGCTGCAGAGAACACGCCATTCCAGAAGCTCCGTGTTAAACCGAGTGGACAGCATGGCCCCTTCCAGACTGAAGAAGCTTTGAGACACAGCTTGTGTCACCTCCAGCCTCTGGTTCTCCTTTCTCTGGAGGAGGCCTCAGGCCATGGGTCACTTCCCACCTGGCGCATTGGCCTCTAGCCGCTGACTCCCCATAAAGTTGCCCCCCACCTGTGTGCTCTCTCCGAGGAGGCAGAATTTCTCATCCTCCATTTAAATAGGTTCCCTTTCTTAGGGAAACCGTCTTCCCTGGACTGTGTGCAGTCGAACCTCATTCTCCCATAGCCCCACTCTGGGATCTCTAAACAATCGGTGCCGAGGTGATCTGCATGACTCAGCAGATGGACACACGGAGGGGGAGCCGACCAGACCGCCCCACAGGAGCTGCACAGCCTTTAGACCCCAGGGCTGTGGCCCAGCCACGGTCACTTTCCTCAGTGCCATCTGTACGCCTCTCACCAGGACAATCCAGCCAGCGTGGGACATGCCTGCAGAGTACTGAGAGGGCAAAGAGAGCGGCCCACCCGTGTTCTGAGTTCTGGTGGTAAAGAGGCAATCTCAGGTCATTCTACACCCCAGATCTCCCGGTTTCTGTTGAAATGATCTCAGGTTTCATATGTAAATTATGTTTTATTAGTAATCATAACAACCCTAAAGGTTAAATATGTAGTTTCTTTTAAAAATTTACTTTAGTTTTTGTTTTTTGTTTTTTTTTAGGGCAGTGTCACTGGCCCTCATATGTGGGACCCGAACCGGGGCCGCTGGCTTCCCAAGCCAGCTCTTAACCACTGCGCCACTCAGCCGGCCCTGTCCTTCAATTTTAAATGACAACTTTGCTGGGGAGAGGAGTCTTGGTTGCAGATCCTTTTCATCACTTTGAATATTTCCTGCCAATCTCTTCTGGACTGCAAAGTTTCTGTTGAGAAATCAGCTGACAGTCTTAGGGGAGCTCCTTGTTGGTAACTAACTGCTTTTCTCTTGCTGCTTTTAGGATTTTTTTCTTTGCCTTTAATCTTTACCACTCTAATTATAATGTGTCTTGATGTGGGTTCATATTGTTTGTGTTCATCTTGTTTGTGACTCTCTGCACTTCTTGGACATATATATCTATTTCCTTTGCCAGGTTGAAAAATTTTCAGTCATTATTTCTTCAAAAAATTTCTCAATCCCTTGTTTTCTCTCTTCTCCTTCTGGTACCCCTGTGACGCAAATGTTGTTACACTTGATATTGTCCCAGGGGCCCCTTAAACTATCCTCATTTTTTTTTTTTGGATTCTTTTTACTTTTTGCTGTTCCGATGGGGTATTTTCTGCTGCCTTGTCTTCCAAATTGCTGATTCGATCCTCTGCTTCATCTGGTCTCTGGTAATTCCTTCTAATGCATTCTTCATTTCAGTTACTGTATTCTTCACTTTTGGTTCTTTTTTTATAGTTTCTGTGCCCTTTTTTATGCTTGCTATATCAAGTGCCTTGAGCATCCTTATAACCATTGTTTTGAACTCTGTCTATGGTAGGTTGTTTAGTTCTTTTTCTGGAGTTTTTTCCTGTTCTTTCATTTTGGACATATTTCTTTGTTTCCTCATTTTAGCTGCCTCTCTGTGTTTGTTTCTATGTATTAGGTAGGACTGCTATGTCTCTGAGTCTTTCCTTGTGACCTTTTATATAGTAGGAGTTCTGTGGGGCCCTGGCACAATCTTCTTGGTCACCTGAGCTGTGCTTCAGGAATGTCCCTTGTGTGGGTTGTGTATGCCCTCTTGTTATAGTTGAGCCTTGATTACTATTGGCACATCAGTGGGTGGGATTGACCCTCAGGCTGATTGGCTGTGGGGTTTAGTCATGTTCACAGCTTGTGAGCTGCTTTGTGGGGGGCTTACCCCACTGAGTGGGACTCACCCCAGCGTGCTCTGGTGCCCTTTTTGTGTGCCACTTGTGGGGCTAATTGCACGATGCTCTGCTGTGGTCTGAAGCTAACTTCCAAGTATGCTGGTTCTTGGGTCTCTTTGGAGGGGCTCTAGTGAAAGTCCAGGTCAGACACTGCCTGTGATCGATAGGGGAGTGCCTGATAGGAGCTATAAAGCGATCCATAGTTGGTTTCTGCCTGTGCTATACCTAGAGGCACATGGGAGAGGCTATGCTCAGACCCAAGGTTGGCTGCCACCAGTACCAGGCCTGGAGTAGCTCTGCAAAAAGCCAGGACACTCTGAAGCCTGCTGCCATCTGCCCGCTTCCTTAAGGTGGAACCGCTGATAAAACCTCCTTCAGTCCACAAGTTGGGTGGGGCAGGGTCTTAGTGAGTCAGCAGGGCGGTGCCCCAGAGCTCACCAGGCCAATCAAATTCATATTTGGCCATAGGTGTAGGGGGCAGGCTCAACACAGAAAAGACGGTGCCTGCCTGCTGGCTGCATGAGAGCAGAGCCCCAGTTAGGGAAAATGGGGACTGCCCTCCCATCCTTGCCCGGAAGTTACCCAACTCGGTCTCTCCCCATATGTCTCTGATGCCTCCCGAGTCACTGGCCCTCTGCCGGAGCCCAGGGTGAGTGCCTGCGATTGAGTGAGCCTGTGTGCACGCCCTTTAAGAGGACCTCTTGGTTTCCCGCAGCCTTCTGTCCTACCCAGACGGTTGGAATTCCCATTGTTTTTCACAGTCAGATGTTGTGGGGGCTCCTCTTCCCGGTACCAGTACTCTGGTCTGGATTGCCTGGGGAAGGCGGGGATCGCTCACTCCTCCGTGGGGAACCTTTGTGGCTGAGATATCTCTCCCGATTTTCAGCCACCACAAGTGGGTATGGGACCAGCCCATTTCACATCTCCACCTCTCCTACAAGTTTTGACATGGCTTCTTCTTTATATCCGTAGTTATAAAACTTCTGTTCAGGGCCGGCGGAGTGGCGCGTTGGTTAAGAGCTGGCTTGGGATTCCAGTGGCCCCAGTTCAGATCCGACATATGAGGGCCAGTGACACTGCCCTCTACAGCTAAGATGATGAACAACAGCTCCACCTGGAGCTGGGCTGCTGTGAGTCCCTGGGATGGCATAGCTGCAACCCCTGCTGCAGTGGGCTGCCATAGGCTACAGTGAGTGGCCCGCAGCCAGCGTGAGCGGCTGACAGCCAGCGTGAGCTGCCGATAGCCACTGTGAGTGACCTTCCAGAGGCCGGAGACCGATCTGCCTCACCCGAGAAGAGCGCAATGATGATACCAACATGGGCCAGTGAAGCAATGTCCTCCACAATTAGACTGAAGAACAAAAGGACAGCAACTGGTCTGTTCCCCTTCCCCAATTCCCCAATGCTGTTCCCCTCCCCCAATTCCCCAATAAAATCTTTAAAAAACAAAACAAAAAACTTCTGTTCAGTCAAACTTCTCCAGGTTGATTGTTCTATAATTTAGTTGTAATTTTCATGTGTTCATGGGAGGAGGCAAGCACAGAATGTATCCACTCCGTCATCCTGGATCATGTCCCGTATGATCACTGTCCTTGACTTTCTATTTTTTATTTATTTCTCCACCAGTTAAAACCAATGTCTAACTGTCCAACTGTGTGTGTGTGTATGTGTGTTTATATGTGGTGTGAGGTAAGGAAGGATCTTTTATGTAAGATATTTTGGCTCTGTTCTCTATGCATCTTCATTTTTCTCTCTTATTTTTTCACTTTATATTCTCTTCTGTATCATAGGTAATTTTCTTGAGTTTTTTCTTTCTTTCTTTTTTTTAAATGATCTGGTTTTCTGTAAAATCCAACTGCTTTTCAGTCTTTGCATTTAAAAAATGGTATGTTGGGCCGGCCGAGTAGCATATCGGGTAAGAGCTGGCTTGGGACGCCAGCGGCCCCAGTTCGGATCCCACATGTGAGGGCCAGTGACACTGCCCTCTACAGCTAACAACAGCTCCACCTGGAGCTGGGCTGTGTGAGCCCCGGCAACGGTGTAGGCTGCAGCCCCTGCTGCAGTGGGCTGCCATAGGCTACAGTGAGTGACCATCCAGAGGCCAGCGACCGATCTGCCTCATCCGGGAAGAGCACAATGATGATACCAACATGGGCCAGTGAGGCAACGTCCTCCGCAACTAGACTGAAGAACAAAAAGACAGCAACTTGTCTGTTCCCCTTCCCCGATTCCCCAACGCTGTTCCCTTTTCCCAATTCCCCAATAAAATTAAAAAAAAAAAAGGTATGTCAAAGAAAAAGCATACAGAAACAATGTTATCACATCCATAGAGCCACCAATTAGGCTTAACATATGTTGGTATTTTATGTGTGTGCTTTCTTTAAGAAACAAAACATTGTAAATACAATCAAGACTTTGTGTTCTTCACCAGTTGCAAAAGGCACTGGTCCCTTAGAGAAGCAATAATGATCCTGTTCAACTCATGGTACCAAAAACAGCATTTAATAAAATTCAGTACTTACTCAAAACATAAAATAATAGCAAGTAGGAATAGAAGGAAGTGTTCTTAAACCGAGGGAGGATATTTGTCAAAAATTTAGAGTTAGCAACAAGCTTAGTAGTGAAACTAGGAAGTGTCCATTGCAGTTAGGAGCAAGATGAAGTTGTCACCCAGGCTGGGGGACTTCCCAGGGGCCACCAGGTCTCCATCTCACCTGTTTGCAAACAATAACCCCCAAGTGAAGGGCTGTCATTGCCTGGGAGGGAGAGAGGGTGGGATTGTTCTGTCCTTTCTCATCCCTGGTAATTTTTTTTTTAGTTAAGATTTTTTTAATTGGGGAATTGGGGGAGGGGAACAGCGTTGGGGAACTGGGGAAAGGGAACAGACAAGTTGTTGTCCTTTTATTCTTCAGTCTAGTTGTGGAGGACATTACTTCACTGGCCCATGTTGGTATCGTCATTGCATTCTTCCTGGGTGAGGCAGATCGGTCGCGGGCCTCTGAACGACCGCTCACAGTGGCTCTTGGCAGCTCACTCCGGCTGCCGGCCCCTCACGCTGGCTGCCAGCCACTCACTGTAGCTATGGCAGCCCACGGCAGCAGGGGCTGCAGCTACACTGATCGCTGGAGACTCAGTGCAGCCCAGCTCCAGGTGGAGCTGTTGTTCACCATCTTAGCTGTAGAGGGCAGTGTCACTGGCGCTCATATGTGGGATCCGAACTGAGGCCCTGATTCTCAGAGCTGGAGTCCCAAGGCAGCTCTTAACCAACACACTACTTGGCCGGCCCGACCCTGGTAATTTTTTAAAAATGTTATTTTGACTAATATTAATATAGACAATGTTTTTTGTTTAGTGTTTACTTAATCTGTATTTTTCTTCTTTTTAGTTTTAGCCTGTCAATGTGGTTTATTTTAGGTGTGTCTCATGTAAGCAGCACTAATATTATTTCATTTTATTTTCATATAGTCTATTGATTATCCTTTAAGTGAGTTTAATCCATTTACAGTTACAGTAATTACAGACATATTTAAATTTTTTTTTCTACCAACTTATTTTGGGTTTTCTATTCTCTAGGGTTTTTTTCCTACTTTTTTTCTTTTTTTCCTGACTTCTGATGGATTTTTTAAAAAATTATTTTCCCCTTTCTCTGCTAGTTTTGATTTTTTTATTCTTTCAAAGGTTACCTTAAAATTTTCTTATACATTATACATTAGACATTTTCTATGACAGTCAAGTTACTCAGTATTTCTATCCTTCTCCAGAACATGAAAACTTAGCATGCTTTAACTATTCATTGAACTGTGCCCTACATTGTTATTATTGTCTGTTAGTTTTACCGTTTTTTTTTTTGTTTGTTTGTTTTTTGAGGGCAGTGTCACTGGCTCTCATATGTGGGACCCGAACCGGGGCCGCTGGCTTCCCAGGCCAGCGCTTAACCACTGTGCCACTTGGCCGGCCCATTTTTACCTTTTTAATAAACTAAACTTTTCAAACAGTAATTTATTATAGATGCCACAATTTAAACATTTTTCTTATAACTCATGCAATCTTTTCAAATTTCTTTTCCTTTGATTGAAGTACTTCCTTTCACCAGGACCTTTAGATAGTAAGGTTCCTCAGTTTTTGTTCTCGTTTTCCATTGCTTCTTAATAAACCATGATGAAATGAGATGGTGTGAACGAATATTGTATTATGCTCCCAGATTCTGTAGGTCAGGAATTCAGACAGAGTACAGCAGGAATGGCTTGTTTCTGTCCCATGATATCTGGGGGTCTCTGCTGAAAAGACTCAAAGTGCTGAGGGCTGGAATCACCTGGGAGCTTCTTTACTCATATGCCCAGTATGTGAGCTGGGGTGACTCAGATGATGGTCTCAACTGGACATGTTGACTGGGGCACCCACACATAGTCTCTCCATATGATTTGGGCTTCCTCACAAGATGGCAGCCTTGTCTTAGCATTCTCGCATGGTGACCAAAGCAAACATTCTGCCCCAAGGCAGAAGCTGCATAGCTTCTTATAAAGGTCCAGCCTTGGAAGTCACGTGGTATAATTCCCATTGTACTCTACCAGAGGAAGGGGTCTCAAGGTCACTTGGACTCAGAAGAGAGGGTCATGGATTGCCACCTCAGATGGAAGATGTGCCAAAGAATTTGCATCTATGTTTTAAAACTGCGACAGCCTCTCTCTAGACAGAAGTTATTTATATTCCTTCCCTAAGCAAAATATATTCATTTCCTCCCAAGACTTCCCCAAATAGTTTCATACTATTATGGTTTCAGGCACATGCTCAAAGTCAAGGATCTTGTTCTCTAATCAAGTCCAGGTGTGAATAAAACTCCTCAGGTTTGGGTCTCTGGAAAAAGTTCCTCTTGTTATGAAAAAAAGAGACAAGCTGCCTTCCCCCTGCACACTCAGTATGCAATGGTGGACATGGGCAGGGTCATCCACTCCTGTCAAAGAGGAGTAAAATGGGAGGCACACAGCAATGGCTGGTTCATAGCAAGTCTGAAGTCGGCTGGGCACCATCAGGGCTTCACCCTCTTCTTGTGAGATATCCTACTCTCTTAGCTCTTTTCTCTGCACTCGTGACCCCCGGTCATCCTTTGTCTTCCATAAGAAATGACCAATGTCTGCAGCTGAGTATTTCTTGGCCTGCTTCTTTTCTGTAGAAGTTCATGAGCCCAAGTCCTCTTCTAACTTTGGACTACCCTGTTCCCTTCAGGCCAAGATGATACATTCCCTTAAAAACACTGTGGGGTTCAATTCTGTATCAGAAAACTGTATCAGAAAAAAGCCACACCTAAAAGCAGATCCTCAGGCCAACCGAGTGGCGCATTGGTTAAGAGCTGGTTTTGGGATGCCAGCGGCCCCGGTTCAGATCCCACATATAAGGGCCAGTGACACCGCCCTCTACAGCTAACAACAGCTCCACCTGGAGCTGGGCTGTGCGAGCCCCGACGATGGTGTAGGCTGCAGCCCCTGCTGCAGTGGGCTGCCATGGGCTACAGTGAGTGGCTGGCAGCCACTGTGAGCTGCCAATAGCCGTGGTGAGCGACCAGCCAGAGGCCGGCGACTGATCTGCCTCATCCAGGAAGAGCGCAATGACAATACCAACATGGGCCAGTGAAGCAACACCCTCTGCAACTAGACTGACTGAAGAACAAAAAGATGGCAACTTGTCTGTTCCCCTTCCCCGATTTCCCAACGCTGTTCCCCTCCCCCAATTCCCCCAATAAATTCTTAAAAAACAAACAAACAAACAAACAAAAAACAGATCCTCCTCCCCATGTGTAGCTAGTGGGACAGTAACCTTAAAATTCTTAGATCTCTACTGGTTAACATGGAAGGTCTGCAAGGCACACCTGTAAGACCCTTAGTTGTTTGTTTATTTGAAATGGTCTTTGAGACACTGCTTTTAATATTTCTGAGGCCTTAGCTAGGCATCTTACAGTCACACCCTTGGTTTCATCTTTACTCTGAGACCACATTTTCTGAACTGTGACTTGGATTTGATCTTTATTTTTAAGATTTATACTGCTTTGAGAGTCATTTTCTAACAAGGAAGACTGTCCTTCTCTAATTCTAAATTTTACTTGAAAAGTGAAAAGTTTATTTTCAGTTCATCTCTTTCCTGTTGCATTTTTTAAAATAGGCAGCTAGAAAAATCCAGGCAGATCCTTCAACAAACCCTTGCCCAGTAACCTCCTTGGTTAGATCATCATGTTTATTAGGAACACATCCTATTTTCCAGGTTACTACAGGTGAGCATTACCAAACTTTCCATGCTATATAACAAGTTTCCTTTCTTCCAGTTTCTAAGGACATTTTTATCACCTTCCTTGAAGTCTTAACCAATAGTTTTCTTGAGGGCCATAAGGTTTCTGCCTGATATCTACTCCTCAAGTTAACAAACCTTAAATCTTGTCACAGCAACACCCAACTTCCAGCTATGAAAATCTTAACGAGGCATTTTGCTGACATACCCTTGGTTTCAATTTTACTCTTTCAGGCTGTTCCCTGCAGTGCCCTGGGCTTTAGCTTTGCCCCCAAGGCCTTTTGTTGCTTTGAGAGCTCTTTGCTGCCTGGAAAGATTGTCCTGAGCACTCTTTTCTCTAAAGTCTACCTGAAAACTGAGCAGTTCCTTCTCTTAGTTAATGTCTCTACACCTGATTGGTTTTGTTATACTCTCACTCTTGAATAAAATCTTAGCTGGGTATAAAATCCTAGATTGTTACTTGGAGCTGTTTCTCCATTATTTTCTTGATTCTGTTAATCTTGGTGAGAAGTTTGCCGTTAGCCTCTTCCTTTGCAGTCATTCTCTCTCCATCCCTGAGGTTCTATAGTTATATAATGTTGTGTCGGTGGGGGGGGGGAGCATTTTCTCCACTTGGAATTTGGCCTTTCTTTATATCTGAGGCAAGGAGAGGGCGTGAGTCCCTTGAAACCACACCGAAGGCTGGCACCTGAGCCAGAATGAGAACCCAGGCCTCTGGATTCCCCAGGATTTTCCAGTGCCGCCTTCTTCCCATGGAAGTGTGGTCTGCCTTCTGCATCCATGGCTGTCTTGGGTAATGTGGAAGGGCAGGCAACCAGGAGCTCGCGTCTGTGATGGTGTTCTTTCTTCCCTAATCGGAAGTACCTTCACTGAGTGTAGGGCTCCTCTTTTCTTTTCTTCTTATCCTTGTTCACAATGCAGTGTCATGGGGTGTATGCTCATTTGAAAGAGAACAGACTTTGGAGCTGGGCAGGCCTTGGTTGTAATCCAAACTGCAAAACCCACACACACAGTAGGATAACTGTGTGGTTTTTGATAAATTGTTATTATCTCAGAGGCTTAATCTTCTCATTTGTAAATTGAAGGTATCACCATCTTCCTTATAAGGCATTTGGAGATGTTTGGCAGGTGCTCAGTACCAGCCTGCTGAACAAGTGGTTGAGGCTGGTATTAGGGGACTATAAACAACAAACTTTAGAGCCACCCAGACACCACATTGTCCGGAGGAGGGAAAAGGGACTACAGATAAGAGGAGAGAGATGTGTTCTCCTTTGTCCCCAGGAGCATTTGCAGACTTGAGGGCACCTCTGGTTAGAGGATGAATCGGCTTCTCTTTGCACCACCAGGTGGATGGTGTTGCTGTTTTTGGCTACCACCATCTTTGTTTTTCTGAGAGTGAAGGAGATTTATGGAAGGAAGAAAGCCAGATCCCCAGTCCCTGGCTTACTCGAATTCATTCCAGAGCCTCCCAGTAATGTTCCCCAGAAGTCTCTAAGCAAGTGCTGAAGAAGGGGGCTGACATCTTAGTATTTAGTGTGCTTTGTTGGAGGTTGGCTAGTTTCTCCCAGCACTGGGTGAGTGTCAGTCTTCAAATATATTTAGGTCCCTGCTATGAATTATGCTTGTTAGCTTTGTAATTGCTTAAAATCAGGGTGCTTCCCAAATGAATTTGAAAAAAACAAAAACATTTTGAGTCTTTTTCTTTCTTTTCTTTTCTTTTCTTTTTTTTTTAAATCTTTTCAGGACAAAGCTTGTATACTGAAGGGCTCTGAAAAGACCAATCAATTCCCTTAAAATACAATGACTTAACCTTTTTGGTGTGAGTGTTTCAGGTGTGCTGTTGGACTAATCAGTTCTATGTGATGCTGGTGCTGTGAACCTTCTGAGGTTAATGACAACAAAGCTGAAGAAAGCATGTGGCTCAGAGCAAAAGAAAGGACCAAATCTCTTCTTATGAAAATCCTGTCATGCCATATAGTCTCCATCCAGCAGATTTCCCTGAAATGAAAGCTGTTTCTAGAAGATGCCAGATCCTGAGAGTGTTGCCTGAGCTCTGTGATAACCTTTCTGGGGTCACATCTGGCCAGGAGGCCATGTGCCAAACACTCCATACTTCGGGCTGAATTTGCAATTTCATAACTGAAGGGAAAAATACAATAGCATTTGCCAAAAATACCTTATCTAGAGGGAACCTAAGGACACAGAATGTTTTGGTCACGAGACTTGTTTATTTCATGGTATCATGGGTGATCCATGCATGACTAACTCCTCATGTCATCACCAACATTAGATGTTGTCAGCCTTTTGAATTTTAGCTTTATAGTTAGTATGAAGTGGTATCATATTGTGGTTTTAATTGGCATATTTCTGATGACTAATGAGGTTGATCACCTATTCATGTGATTATTGGATATCTTTGTATTTTCTTTTTTCAGAAACAATTCTTCAAAGCTTTTGCCTACTTTTTTTTTTTTTTTAGAGGTCAGTGTCACTGGCCCTCATGTGGGATCCAAACCCGGGCTACTGGCATACCAAGCCAGCTCTCAACGACCGCGCCACTGGGTCGGCCCAGCTTTTGCCTACCTTTAATTGGATTTTCTTTTTATTATTGAGTGGTAGGGGTTCTTTTTATATTATGAATACAAGTCATTTTTCAAATATATGTATTGTACATATTTTGTCCTATTCTGTAGCTTGTCTATTTTTTTTAAATTATGGGTTTTGAAAAGCAAAAGTTTTCAATCTTGATCAAGTTAAATTGATCAATTATTGAGTTGTCAGAAAAGTCATGACACATGTTTGCAACAGATGGCACTAATTCATTTTTGGAAATACTAGAGTCATTCACATCTATGTTATTGCTATGTCATTTACAGCTGACAGTTCTAGCTTTATTCTAAAACAAAATTGAGCAATTTGGTCGAGTTTTGTAGATTTTACAAGTTGAAGATGGAAGATCAAACTGCATTTTTGCCATATTTTACTGTTTTACTTTCATTAAGGGAAGAACGCACATCAAGCTTGTGAAAAATTGCATCAAGTTTATGGTGACAATGCTTTAGAAGAAAGTCAGTGCCAATGATGGTTCGTGAAATTCCTTGCTAGTGATTTTGATCTCAACAACACTCCTTGGTTAGAGAGACCCACAGAGGTTGATGATGACAAAATAAAGGCATTGATTGAGTCAAACCCACGTTACATGACAGGAAGAGATTGCAGAAACATTGAACATGTGTCATTCACGCGTTCATGACCACCTGAAGAAGCTGGGATACGTAAGCAAGCTCAATATTTGGGGTCTGCATGAACCCAAAGAAGTTCATTTGATGGTGCATATAAACATCTGCAATATACTCATTAAATGTGAGGAAAACGATCCTTTTTTAAAAAAAAAAAAAGATTTCGTTGGGGAATTGGGGGAGGAGAACAGCGTTGGGGAATGGGGAAGGGGAACAGACAAGTTGCTGGCCTTTTGTTCTTCAGTCTAGTTGTGGAGGACATTGCTTCACTGGCCCATGTTGGTATCATCATTGCGTGGTCGGTCGCCAGCCTCTGGATGGCCGCTCACAGTGGCTCTTGGCAGCTCACACTGGCTGCCAGCCACTCACGCCGGCTGCCAGCCACTCACTGTAGCCTATGGCAGCCCACTGCAGCAGTGGCTGCAGCTATGCCATCCCCAGGCTCACAGCAGCCCAGCTCCAGGTGGAGCTGTTGTTCACCATCTTAGCTGTAGAGGGCAGTGTCACTGGCCCTCATATGTGGGACCCAAACCGGGGCCACTGGCATCCCAAGCCAGCTCTTAACCAATGCGCCACTCAGCTGGCCCTAAGTGATCCTTTTTTGAAGCGACTGATAACTGGTAATGAGAAGTAGATTGTTTACAACAATGTGGTGCACAAACGGTCTTGGTCCTGATGTGACTTCAAATGACACTGAAAGCAGACATTTACCAGAGGAAGGTTATGCTCTCAGTGTGGTGATTTTAAAGGTGTCGTGTTTTTTTGAGCTCCTACCAAGGAACCAAACAATCAATTTTAATGTGTACTGTCAGCAATTGGACAGTTTGAATGAATCCATCATCCAGAAACGTCCAGAGCTTGTTAATTGTAAAGGAGTTGTGTTCCATAGCGACAACGCAAGACCACACACAAGTTTGATCACCCATCAAAAATTACTGGAGGTTGGATGGAATGTGTTGCCACACCCACCATTCTTCCCTGACCTTGCACTGTCAGACTCCCATTTGTTTCGCTCTCTTCAAAACTCCTTGCATGGTATAACGTTCAATTCAGATGAGGCTGTAAATCAGCACCTTATTCAGTTTTTCACAAATAAAGACAGGTCCTTCTATGAACGAGGAATTATGAAGCTCACTGAAAGACTATCGAACGAAACAGGCAATATGACATTGATTGATCTTTGTTCTTTATATAAATAAATGACCTTTGAAAAACATAGACAAAATACATCATGACTTTTCCCACAACCCAATATTTTCTTTCATGGTTAGTGCTTTCTATGTACCGTGTCAGTCCAAAGGTTGCCAAGACATTCTCCATATGTTCTTTCAGAGACTTTACAGTTTTAGCTTTTATGATTATGTTTTTGATACACCATGAATTAGTTTTGTGTGAGATAGGCATCAAGATTCATATTTGTTCCTTGGCTAGCCAATTGTTCAAGCACAATTTGTTGAAAAGACTCTTTCCCCCATTGAGTTGCTTTGGTGGCTTGGTTGAAAATAAATTGAGTATATAAGTGCTGGTCTTTTTCTGGACTACATTATGTTCCATTGATCTGTTTCTGCCTTTGCATCAATACCACACTCTCATAGTTACTGGAGTTTTACTAAGTCTTGAAATCTGTTAGGTAGAGTAAGTTTCTGATTTTGTTGCTCTTTTCCAAAAATTTTTGGTCCTTTGGTATTTTCATGTGAACTTTAGGAAAAAATTATATCTATTTTGTAAGTCTGCTGGGATTTTTATTGAACCTATATATTAATTGGCATTTAACAGTATTGACTTGTGCAATCCATGAGCATGATATGTATTTTCATTTATTTAGGTTTTCTTGAATTTTTCTCAACAGTGTTTGATAGTTTTCTGTGAATAGGTCTTGCACAACTTTCATTAAATTTAATCCTAGTTATTTTTTTATTTTGGTGTTATTAATGGTATTTTTCATTAAATAGTTCATTTTCCTATTGTTTCTTGCTAGTGTATAAAAATTAATTTATTATTTATTGACTTTGCATCCCATGACCTTGTTTAATTAGCTTATTAATTCTTGTAAATTTTTGTTGTTGATCTTAGGGTTTTCTATACATACAATCATATCCTCTAACAAAACAGGTTTACATCTTCTTTTCCTATGTTTATAATTTTCTTTCTTTCTTTCTTTCTTTCTTTCTTTCTCTTCTTTCTTTCTTTTTTCTTTCTCTCTTTGTCTCTCTTCTTTCTCTCTCTGTTTTTCTTCTTTCTTTCCTTTCTTTTCTTTTTTTTTTTTTTTTTTTTTTTTTGCTTTATTACACTTAGCTAGGAACTCCAGTACAATGCTGGACAGAAGTGGTAAGAGCCAACATCATTGCCTTGTTCACAAACTTAAGTTGAAAACAGTCAGCATTTTACTATAAATTATGATGTTATCTATAAGTTTACAATTGAAGAAGTTCTTTTCTATTCCCTGTGTCTTGATGGTTTTTATCATGAATGGGTTGTGAATTCTGTAAAAGGTTCTTTTTTTTTTTTGAGGGCAGTGTCACTGGCCCTCATATGGGGGATCTGAACCCGGGCCGCTGGCATTCCAAGCCAGCTCTTAACCACCGCGCCACTCAGCGGGTCCTGTAACAAGGTTCTTAATGCATTAGATGATTTTATGAATTTTACCTTTAATCTGTTAATGTGGTAAATCATATTTATTGATTGTTTGAATTGCATTCCTGTAATATATCTCACTTGGTCATGATGGAGTATCATTTCTTTATATATTTCTGTTTGATTTGATAACACTTGATTAATTTTTTTCATTCATGCTCATGAAGGATATTTGGTATCAGGATTATTCTGGCCTCCTACAATGATTTGGGAAGTATTCCATGTTCCTTTTTTCTGAAAAGGTTTATGAATGATAAGTAATATTTAGCCCTTACATGTTTGATATAATTTACCAATGAAGTCATCTGAACCTGTACTTTTCTTTGTGGGGATGTTTTAAAGTATGGATTATATTTCTATTTATTCTTGGATAAGTTTAGGTAAGGTTTGTCTTTTAAGGTTTCTATCCATTTCATCTAAGCTGTTGCATTTATTGATATAAATTGTCATTCATAATATTCCAGTAGTTTTAGTAACAGTTTTATTGAGATATAATTTATATACCATAAACCCCACTTTTTTATTTTTTTAATTTTATTTTATTAGTTTCAGGTGTACAACACAATGCAATAGTTATACTCTTTACCCCCAAAGTGACAACCCTCCTCCCCCAGTTTGCCACCCCACTCCCCCCCATATCATACATATCCATCACAACTCCCCTGACTCCCCTCCACAGTATACTCCACATCCCGTGACCATCCACATATTCAGTTGCAGTTGGCATACAATACTATACAACATCAGCTTCAGGTGTACAGTGCAGTGATCAAGCCTCTACTCCATCCATGAAGCGGTCTCCCTAACAAGACATGTGACTATCTGACACGCCACAAAATTTTTACAACATTATTATATTCCCCGAACTGTGTTTCATATCCCTGTGGCAATACTGTAGTTGTCTATTTATGCTGTCTAATCCCTTCCCCTTCCCCCCATCCCCACCCCCCTCCCAACTAGCAACCCTCAGTTTTCCTCTACATCTACGAGTCTGTTTACTTTGATCGT
This sequence comes from Aselliscus stoliczkanus, assembly GCA_033961575.1. Taxonomy (NCBI): domain Eukaryota; kingdom Metazoa; phylum Chordata; class Mammalia; order Chiroptera; family Hipposideridae; genus Aselliscus; species Aselliscus stoliczkanus. Next base: position 562,461 of record CM066729.1, read on the forward strand.
TCACTCAGCTCTTCAGACTCCACACACAAGTGAGATCACATGGTACCTGTCCTTCTCCGACTGACTTATTTCTCGCAACATAACAGTCTCTTCACAACATTATCAATTACATTCCCAGAACTGCCCCCATATCCCTGCGGCAACATTGTAGTCCCACCTACACTGTCCAAAACCTTCCCCCTCTCCCTCTTCCCCACTCCCTCCCAGCCAGCAACCATCAGTTTTTCCTTTATATCTGCTTGATATGACTTCAATCTTCTTAAATTGTCTCTCTGGGTTAGCTTGTTTACCCCTTTCTTTTGTTTAAAAAAGCCCTTTTAACATTTCTTGCAATGCTGGCTTGGTGGTAATGAATTCCTTAAGCTTATTCTTTTCTAAGAAGCTCTTTATTTCTCCTTCAATTTTAAGTGGTAGCCGTGCTGGGTAGAGCAATCTTGGTTGTAGGCCTTTATTTTGTGTCACTTTGAGTATCTCCTGCCACTCCCTGCTGGCCTGCAGAGTTGCTGTAGACAAGTCAGCTGTTAGTCTAACAGGAGCTCCTTTGTATGTAACCTGCTGTCTTTCTCTTGCAGCCTCTAGGATTCTGTCTCTGTCTTTAACCTTTGCCATTTTGACTATGATGTGTCTTGGTGTGGACCTGTTTGGGTTCAGCTTGTTTGGAACCCTCCACACTTCCTGGGCATGTATGTTGATTTCCTTCACCAGGGTAGGGAAGTTTTCAGTCATTATGTTTTCAAATACATTTTCGACCCCTTGCTTCTTCTGTTCTCCTTCTGGTATCCCTATGATTCGAAGGTGGTTGCGCTTCACCTTGTCCCATAGGGCTCTTAAACTATTTTCATTGTTTTTTATTCTTTGGTCTTTTTGCTGTGCCAACTGGGTGAGTTCTGCTATTTTATCTTCCAAATCGCTGATCCGCTCCTCTGCTTCATCTACTCTACTGGTGATACCTTCGAGTGTGTTCTTCATTTCAGTTATTGTATTCTTTAGCTCTAACAGGTTGTTTTTTATGGTTTCCCTATCCTTCTTTATGTCCTCGCTAAGTTCCTTAAACATTCTTATCATCAGTGTTCTAAACTCTGTCTCTGAAAGGTTGGATCCCTCTGTTTCATTTGGTTCCATTTCTGGAGGTTTCTTCTGATCTTTTACTTGTGACATGTTTCTTTGTTTCCCCATTCTGGCTGTCGCTCTGGGATTGCTTTGATGTATTAGATAGATCACCAGGAGAGCCCTGGCTGGATCACACAGGCACACAGCTCACGGCCCAACACTCCCAGGAAAACTCCCAGTCTCAGCCTGTCCCAATCAGATGTTCCCAGATCAAGCCGAGCAGCCCGACAACCAGTCACCAGCCTGGCAACTCTGCAAGCGGAGTGCGGAGAGCGGGGACCCGAGGCGGCTTGCGCGCTCCCGCGTCTCAGTGAGCAGCCGTTGGAGCCGGAGGGCACCCGCCCAGCGTTTCCCTGGCAACACAGTATAAGCCGGGCGGAGGGTGGGGATCCAAGGCCGCAGGCGCGCGCACGCAGACACGCACTCCTGCGCCAATTCCACCAGACCAATGAGGTCCCGGACCTGACCCTCCGTGGGCGGGCCCAAGCCCGACAAAATGGCGCCTCCCCACACCACTCGCGTGCAGGCTCCGCACCACGGGAACCACAGTCCTAACACCTCCAGCCTCTGCACCAAAGGTGCTCAGCTCAGTCCGTCCCGCAGGCTCCCGGCTCACACAGCCACTCCCTCCACCAGGAACCAGGTAAGTGCTCACCGGCGAGCACGCCCGGGCGCCGGCCACACGGATTCTCCAGCCGCTCTTAGCCTCACCGAGCTGAGCAGAGAGTCCTCACTAACTTACTGCCGGCTGTCTTAGAACTCCTCTTCCCGGGAAAGGAGCTCCGGGCTGGTGAGCTTGGGGTGCGGCCGGAGGGTCTCCCCCAACCAGACAAGCTTCCCACAGCTGGGGCCTCCCTCCCGGGGCTCACCCCCTCTCGTCTCCGCCCGTCCCACCAGACCCGACGCGGCCTCCTCTTTAAGTTCTTCGTTTAGTGGTTCTGTTCCTCCAGTGTTCCGGGAACCTCCAGGGTTGAATGCTGTATAATTTGCTTCTAAGTTTGGTGTGATCCTGGGAGGCAGTTAGCACAGTGTCTGTCTATTGCGCCATTTTTAAACCCCACTTTTTTAAAGTATATAATTCAGTGGTTTTCAGTATATTCACAAAGTACTGCAACCATCACCATGATCTAATATCACATTTTATCACCCTAAAAAGAAACCCCATACCCATCAGCAGTTACATTCCACCCCTATCCTCCTAGCCCCTTGGCACTAAGTTACTTTCTGTCTCTGTGGATTTCCCTATTATGGACATTTCAGATAGTTGGAATTACAGTAGTCTTTTGTGACTGGATTTATTTACTTAGCATGATGTTCTCATTATTCACCCATGCTGTAGCATGTGTCAGCACTTTGTTCCTTTTTATGGCTGAATGGTACCCCAATGTGTAGATATATCACATTACTGACCTAGTCATCATTGGATGGGCGTTTGGGTTGTTTCCATTTGGGGGCTATTATGAATGATATTGCTGTGAATATTCATGTACAAGCTTTTGTGTGGACATGTTTTTAATTCTCTTGGGTATATGCTTAAGTGTGAAATTGCCGGATCATATGATAACTCTATGATTAACATTCTGAAGAATTGCCAAACTATTTTCAAAGTGGCTGCACCATTCTACATTTCCAACACAGTGTGTGAGGGTTCCCATTTCTCTACATTCTTGCTAACACCTGTTATTGTCTGTTTTTTTATTATAGCCATACTGTTCTGCCTTCCTTCTTGAAGGATAATTTTGCTGGTTATAGAATTCTAGATTGAAGTTTTTCTCTCAGCACTTGAAACATGTTTCCCCCATATTTTCTTCCTCCCAATGATTCCAATGAAATCAGCCATCTTCAGAAAAAAAATCATTATTCTCTTTATGCAATGCTTCTTTTCTCTCTGTCTGCTTTTAAGATGTTCTCCTTATATTTGGCTTTCAGTAGTTTGATTATGGTTAGATGTGGATTTCTTTGTATTTATCTTGTTTGAGATTCACTCATGTCTTGGACATATAGGTTGATCTTTTTCATTAGATTGGAATACTTTGGCCATTAATTCTTCAAATATTTTTCTTTCATTATCTCTTTCCTCTTGGATTCCAAAATGCTTGTATCTTGGATTACTTGATATTGATTCTGCATTTTACAGATAATCTGTTATATTTTTTAAATCTTTTTTCTCTCTCTTCTCTAGTTTGATAATTTCCATTTGCTTTTTTTCAAGTTTATTGATTCATTCCTCTGCATTTTCCAATCTAAGCCCATTTATTGTTTTTTCTTTCACATAGTCTATTTTTTCACTTTTTAAAAGTGTTTCCATTCATTTCCTGAAATATACCATTTGTTCACTCATGTTTGAAATAACTGTTTTAGTTTATTCTTATTCCAATAAGTGTGCAATCAATGGACTCTTTTAAAGAACGTATTTTCTCTTAAGTACAGGTCATATATTTTTTTTCTGCTTATTTGTTTGTTTTATAGTTGTCTTTATTGTATTTTTTATTATGTAGAAAAGGATAATAAAGAATGATTTTTTTTATGTTATTTTTTCTTAGAGATTGCAGTCCCTTTCCTCCAAATGTAGTAAAGGTGAGAAGATTAAAAACTCAGCTTTATCCTATGTCGAGTTGAGCAAGCTAAGTTGTAGCTTTCCTCAGGCTGCGTTAACCTGTGATTAGCCCAACCTCAAATCCTGAGCTGTCGTCTTTTGGATCTTGTCATTGTTTGGGGTGGGAACGGGTTGATTCAGTTTCCACTCAGGCAGGGGCATAGAATCTATGAACCAAAAGAAAATACAGGGCTTTGTGCCACTTTTATTAGAGTGCAAGTTGGAGCGGGGAAGGATGAAAATTGTTCTGGTCGAGTGCTCTAGTCTTGCTGTTGGGGCTTTTCTAGACTCCAATTTGTCCCGTCGACCCATACTACCATCCAAAATCCAGCTGACAGTCCTTTGTTCCCACAGAGTTTCTCATCCACGGCAGGCCAGCTCTACCTAGACCTCAGTATGGAAGCAGGGAGCTGTCATGTCTCTGCTCACCCATGGTTTTGTTTCCTGGAATTCAGTTCTCAAGGCTTCTTTCTGACCTGTCCTCTTTTTTTTTTCTTTTTTGAGGGTAGTGTCATTGGCCCTCATATGTGCGATCCGAACCGGGGCCGCTGGCTTCCAAAGCCAGCACTTAACCACCGCACCACTCGGCCGGCCCTGACCTGTCCTCTTCTTACTTTTATAGAAAAGCACAATTTTTATTTTGTCTAGGTTTTTCATGTTCTTTCCATGGGAATGAAATTCTTTCTCATCCTAATCTGAATCAGAAATCTCCTGTACTTGGCATTTTACTACAGGCTTTCTCTGGTCAACAGAATATCATGGATATCTTTCTTCTTGAACACAAAAAATTTTACCTTACAATTTTAGAATTTAAAGACTTTTTTCACCAAAAGTAATGAATTTGGTGAAGTAGTATAAGCACACACACAAAATAAAAACAAAACCTTTTTTTTTTTAAGCTGAGCCATCCTGCCTCAACGGCAGCTCAGCTCGGGCTGGGCATCAAACTGCTGTTGCTCAGAGCTCAGCTCGCACTCTTGAGCGAGAAGTGCCCAAATGTTAAGTGTACAACTCAATGAATTTTACATACATTTATACTTTGTGACCCACCACTCAGCTCAGGATGTAATACATTTTCATCATGACTCTTCCCAGTAAATACTACCTTCCAGAGATAACCATTATTTTGATATCTAGCATGATAGATTGGTTTTTGCCCGTTCTTGAGTTTAATTTAATTGGAAGAATATATTATGTACTTTATTGTGTCTGGCCTCTTTTGCTCAAATAACGTCTATAAGAATCAGCATATTGTCATGTGTCTCTGTTATTTTTTATTGCTATATACTATTCCATTGATGAATTATACCACAATTTTCTTATGCATTATTCAGTTGATGGACAACTGAGTTGTTTCCAGTTTTTGGTTTGCTATGAACAAACCAGCATTGAATGTTCTTGTATGAGGTGTGAACAAACAATACCGTGAACGTTTAAATAAAAAAATTATTACAGTAAAAGACACATTGCCATTAACCCTCCTCAAAATACTCCCCTTGCATCGAACATGCCTGTCCCACTGTCCCTGCCGCTCTCTGAAGCAGCTCTGGAAGTCCTCTTCCTTGAGTGTCTTTAGTTGTGCTGTTGTGGCTTTACTGATGTCCTGAATCGATTCAAAACATTTACATTTCATGGTCATTTTTATTTTGGGGAAGAGCCAGAAGTTGCATAGTGTCAGCTCCAGTGAATAAGGTGGACGAGGACACACTGCAATGTTTTTATTTTGACAGAAATTGCCGTACCAGAAGCGATGTGTGACATGGAGACTTTCCACTGTGATCACAAAATATGGTGAATGCTGCTGCTGAGTGCCACCCAATGGAAAGGCAGGGGTCTTCAATATGGGAAGTGACATGTTGAACCTTAGTAACTGTGTGATAAGTTTTAACTTGTTTGGTGCAGTCAGTTGGGTGTGAGCTATGGTTGAGAGAAGGTTTTTTTTATTATTATTATTTGTTTTAGAGGGCAGTGTCACGGGCCCTCATATGTGGGATCCAAATCGGGGCCGCTAGCATCCCAAGCCAGCTCTTAACCACCACGCCACTCGGCCAGCCCGAGAAGGTGTGTTTTAAAGCGTGTCGTAAATCATCCTCCATCATGACAATGCTCCGTGTCATACATTGCTTACAGTATGGCAATTTCTCATCCACCTTATTCACCAATCTGGCACCGTGCAATTTCTGGCTCTTCCCCGAAGTCACAAAGACTATGAAAATTAAGGTAAATGTAGTGAGACCACTTCACATACCAGCAGTTGTTATATCCTCACCAACGTGTTGTATGCTCAGTCCTTTTAGATTTCTGCCATTCTCTTGGGTATACAGTAGAGTCTCATCAAAATTTAACTTGCACTTCCCTGATGCTCTCCCATTCTTTGTAATGGCTGCCTGGTATTCTCCAGAACAAATGTTCTAGAACTTATTTAGGCATTTCCTTATTGATGGATATTATCTTTGTTTCCAGTTTTAATTCTTTAAAACACTGTGGCATTACACTGCCTTGACTGACGCCTTAGTCCCACATGGATTTTTTTGGGTACAGGCACTTGACACTGTATCATAAAGCTCTTGGAAACAAGCGTGTCATGCAAAGGCCTCACAGCCTGTGCACAGGCCACCTGTCCAGCATTATTGCTGCCTGGTCTCAGCAGACAGGGCAGGGAGGGACCCCAGGCCGAGTGGGGGCCTGGGGGGCGCAGCGGCCCAACCGGACCATAGCGGACACGCGAGGGCTTCCTAGGAGGAGCGCACGGCCTATGTCTTCACCTCCCGTTTCTTGAAATGCTCTTTCCTGGGCCCCCCCCGCCGACATCAGCAGCTGCAGGACGCATTTGCAGATTTCCCTTCCCGGCTGCTCTTTAAAGGAAGGCGTCTTTCAAAACAAGCAGACGCGGCGCTGCGGCGGAGAGCCGTCGGGCTCGGCACCCGTCCGGACGCCGCCTCGCGCGGGTCTTGCGGCCCCGGCCCCCCGGGCGGGCGCGCGGTGCAGTGGGGGCCGGGAACCGTCCTCGGCCGGGGCTCGGCCCGCTGGCCCCTGCTGCCGAGGCGCTGCGGGAGCCGCCGCGTGGGGCCCGTCCCGCGCCCCGTCCCCCCGACGCGGCGACGCGCCAGCCCGGGAGCGGCGGGCCGGGGCGATGGGGCCGGGGCCTGCGGCCGGCTGCGTCTTCCCGCCGAGGCCCCGGCAGCGCCCCCGGCGGCGCGGAGCCACTCCGCACAGGCTCCCGAGGCGGCCGCCCCGTGGGCCGCAGCGAGCGCAGGCGCAGGGCGCGCGGCGGGCATTTCCCCGCTGGTGATTGGCTTAGAAGTGCTCACGTGGTGTCTCTCTGGCCAATGAGATGCGAAGACGGCCCAGGGGCTTCTGGGAAGGGCTTTCCTCCCGAGGCCGAGAGAGAAGCACGAGCTGGGGGCCTGTTCCGGCGGCGGGCGGGCTCCCAGGTGGGGGCCCCGTGGGGGATCCATAAAGGGGGAGGGCCGCGTGGGGGGTCCCATAAAGGGGGAGGGCCGCGTGGGGGGTCCCTAAAGGGGGAGGGCCGCGTGGGGGTCCATAAAGGGGGAGGGCCGCGTGGGGGGTCCCATAAAGGGGGAGGGCCGCGTGGGGGGTCCCATAAAGGGGGAGGGCCGCGTGGGGGGTCCCATAAAGGGGGAGGGCCGCGTGGGGGGTCCCATAAAGGGGGAGGGCCGCGTGGGGGGTCCCATAAAGGGGGAGGGCCTGCGGGGCCCCGTGGGGTCCGTAAAGAGGGAGGGCCGCGTGGGGGGCGCCATGGGGCCGTAAAGGCGGAGGCCGTGGCCCTCGCCCCCCCCCCCCGTGGCGTCTGGACGCAGTTTCCCGCGCGGCGCCCGCGGCTCCGGGGCCGTGTGCGGAACGCGGGGCCTCCGCTCCCCGTCGGGGGCCCAGGGTGCGAGCGCTCGGGCCGCGCGGGCCTGGTGTGCGGGGTCCCGTGTGCCGCGTGCGGTCGGAGCCGGCCTGAGGCCCCGCGCGGCGCCTGGGCCCCCCACCTGTGTGTGGTCCCCGTGCCGCCTCTGCCCCGTGGGTGGCGCGCGGCCTGGCCCGGAGCCTCCGCCCCGGGAGCGGCTCAGACCTGCCGTCCTCGGCCCGGCCGGCCGCGCGCTGCCCCAGAGGGAGGCCCGACCAGCGCTGCGGCCGCCCTGACAGCCGCCCTGTCACATGTGGGGCCACCTGGGAGAAGCAGAGGTCAAACGCAAGCCTCACAGGAAGCCTCATCAGATCCACTGGCAGAAGATGAGCAGCTGTGCAGGACACAAGGACAGCCACAGCAAACCGCATGAGCTGATATGCAGGACACAAGGACAGAGCCACAGCAAACCACATGAGCTGATATGCAGAACACAAGGACAGAGCCACAGCAAACCGCATGAGCTGATATGCAGGACACAAGGACAGAGCCACAGCAAACCGCATGAGCTGATATGCAGGACACAAGGACAGAGCCACAGCAAACCACATGAGCTGATATGCAGAACACAAGGACAGAGCCACAGCAAACCGCATGAGCTGATATGCAGGACACAAGGACAGAGCCACAGCAAACCGCATGAGCAGAAATGCAGAACACAAGGACAGAGCCACAGCAAACCGCATGAGCTGATATGCAGAACACAAGGACAGAGCCACAGCAAACCACATGAGCTGATATGCAGAACACAAGGACAGAGCCACAGCAAACCGCATGAGCTGATATGCAGAACACAAGGACAGAGCCACAGCAAACCACATGAGCAGATATGCAGGACACAAGGACAGAGCCACAGCAAACCACATGAGCTGATATGCAGGACACAAGGACAGAGCCACAGCAAACCGCATGAGCTGATATGCAGAACACAAGGACAGAGCCACAGCAAACCGCATGAGCTGATATGCAGAACACAAGGACAGAGCCACAGCAAACCGCATGAGCTGATATGCAGAACACAAGGACAGAGCCACAGCAAACCGCATGAGCTGATATGCAGGACACAAGGACAGAGCCACAGCAAACCGCATGAGCTGATATGCAGGACACAAGGACAGAGCCACAGCAAACCGCATGAGCTGATATGCAGGACACAAGGACAGAGCCACAGCAAACCGCATGAGCTGATATGCAGGACACAAGGACAGAGCCACAGCAAACCGCATGAGCTGATATGCAGGACACAAGGACAGAGCCACAGCAAACCGCATGAGCTGATATGCAGGACACAAGGACAGAGCCACAGCAAACCGCATGAGCTGATATGCAGAACACAAGGACAGAGCCACAGCAAACCGCATGAGCTGATATGCAGGACACAAGGACAGAGCCACAGCAAACCGCATGAGCTGATATGCAGGACACAAGGACAGAGCCACAGCAAACCGCATGAGCTGATATGCAGGACACAAGGACAGAGCCACAGCAAACCGCATGAGCTGATATGCAGAACACAAGGACAGAGCCACAGCAAACCGCATGAGCAGATATGCAGGACACAAGGACAGAGCCACAGCAAACCGCATGAGCTGATATGCAGGACACAAGGACAGAGCCACAGCAAACCGCATGAGCTGATGTGCAGGACACAAGGACAGAGCCACAGCAAACCGCATGAGCTGATATGCAGAACACAAGGACAGAGCCACAGCAAACCGCATGAGCTGATATGCAGGACACAAGGACAGAGCCACAGCAAACCGCATGAGCAGATATGCAGGACACAAGGACAGGACCACAGCAAACCGCATGAGCTGATATGCAGAACACAAGGACAGAGCCACAGCAAACCGCATGAGCTGATGTGCAGGACACAAGGACAGAGCCACAGCAAACCGCATGAGCTGATATGCAGAACACAAGGACAGAGCCACAGCAAACCGCATGAGCTGATATGCAGAACACAAGGACAGAGCCACAGCAAACCGCATGAGCTGATATGCAGGACACAAGGACAGAGCCACAGCAAACCACATGAGCAGATATGCAGGACACAAGGACAGAGCCACAGCAAACCACATGAGCAGATATGCAGAACACAAGGACAGAGCCACAGCAAACCACATGAGCAGATATGCAGGACACAAGGACAGAGCCACAGCAAACCGCATGAGCAGATATGCAGGACACAAGGCCACAGCAAACCGCATGAGCAGATATGCAGGACACAAGGACAGCCACAGCAAACCGCATGAGCAGATATGCAGGACACAAGGACAGAGCCACAGCAAACCACATGAGCTGATATGCAGGACACAAGGACAGAGCCACAGCAAACCGCATGAGCTGATATGCAGGACACAAGGACAGCCACAGCAAACCGCATGAGCAGATATGCAGGACACAAGGACAGAGCCACAGCAAACCGCATGAGCAGATATGCAGGACACAAGGCCACAGCAAACCGCATGAGCAGATATGCAGGACACAAGGACAGCCACAGCAAACCGCATGAGCAGATATGCAGGACACAAGGACAGGACCACAGCAAACCGCATGAGCTGATATGCAGGACACAAGGACAGCCACAGCAAACCGCATGAGCAGATATGCAGGACACAAGGACAGAGCCACAGCAAACCGCATGAGCAGATATGCAGGACACAAGGCCACAGCAAACCGCATGAGCAGATATGCAGGACACAAGGACAGAGCCACAGCAAACCACATGAGCAGATATGCAGGACACAAGGACAGAGCCACAGCAAACCGCATGAGCAGATATGCAGAACACAAGGACAGAGCCACAGCAAACCGCATGAGCAGATATGCAGAACACAAGGACAGGACCACAGCAAACCGCATGAGCAGATATGCAGAACACAAGGACAGAGCCACAGCAAACCGCATGAGCTGATATGCAGAACACAAGGACAGAGCCACAGCAAACCACATGAGCTGATATGCAGAACACAAGGACAGAGCCACAGCAAACCGCATGAGCTGATATGCAGAACACAAGGACAGAGCCACAGCAAACCACATGAGCAGATATGCAGGACACAAGGACAGAGCCACAGCAAACCGCATGAGCTGATATGCAGGACACAAGGACAGAGCCACAGCAAACCGCATGAGCTGATATGCAGAACACAAGGACAGAGCCACAGCAAACCGCATGAGCTGATATGCAGAACACAAGGACAGAGCCACAGCAAACCACATGAGCAGATATGCAGGACACAAGGACAGAGCCACAGCAAACCGCATGAGCTGATATGCAGGACACAAGGACAGAGCCACAGCAAACCGCATGAGCTGATATGCAGAACACAAGGACAGAGCCACAGCAAACCGCATGAGCTGATATGCAGGACACAAGGACAGAGCCACAGCAAACCGCATGAGCTGATATGCAGAACACAAGGACAGAGCCACAGCAAACCGCATGAGCTGATATGCAGGACACAAGGACAGAGCCACAGCAAACCGCATGAGCTGATATGCAGAACACAAGGACAGAGCCACAGCAAACCGCATGAGCTGATATGCAGGACACAAGGACAGAGCCACAGCAAACCACATGAGCAGATATGCAGGACACAAGGACAGAGCCACAGCAAACCACATGAGCTGATATGCAGAACACAAGGACAGAGCCACAGCAAACCGCATGAGCAGATATGCAGGACACAAGGACAGAGCCACAGCAAACCACATGAGCAGATATGCAGGACACAAGGACAGAGCCACAGCAAACCACATGAGCTGATATGCAGAACACAAGGACAGAGCCACAGCAAACCGCATGAGCAGATATGCAGGACACAAGGACAGAGCCACAGCAAACCACATGAGCTGATATGCAGGACACAAGGCCACAGCAAACCGCATGAGCAGATATGCAGGACACAAGGACAGAGCCACAGCAAACCGCATGAGCTGATATGCAGAACACAAGGACAGAGCCACAGCAAACCGCATGAGCAGATATGCAGGACACAAGGACAGAGCCACAGCAAACCGCATGAGCTGATGTGCAGGACACAAGGACAGAGCCACAGCAAACCGCATGAGCTGATATGCAGGACACAAGGACAGAGCCACAGCAAACCGCATGAGCTGATATGCAGGACACAAGGACAGAGCCACAGCAAACCGCATGAGCTGATGTGCAGGACACAAGGACAGAGCCACAGCAAACCGCATGAGCTGATATGCAGGACACAAGGACAGAGCCACAGCAAACCGCATGAGCTGATATGCAGAACACAAGGACAGAGCCACAGCAAACCGCATGAGCTGATGTGCAGGACACAAGGACAGAGCCACAGCAAACCGCATGAGCTGATATGCAGGACACAAGGACAGAGCCACAGCAAACCGCATGAGCTGATATGCAGAACACAAGGACAGAGCCACAGCAAACCGCATGAGCTGATATGCAGAACACAAGGACAGAGCCACAGCAAACCGCATGAGCAGATATGCAGGACACAAGGACAGAGCCACAGCAAACCGCATGAGCAGATATGCAGGACACAAGGACAGAGCCACAGCAAACCACATGAGCTGATATGCAGGACACAAGGACAGAGCCACAGCAAACCGCATGAGCTGATATGCAGGACACAAGGACAGAGCCACAGCAAACCGCATGAGCTGATATGCAGGACACAAGGACAGAGCCACAGCAAACCGCATGAGCTGATGTGCAGGACACAAGGACAGAGCCACAGCAAACCGCATGAGCTGATATGCAGGACACAAGGACAGAGCCACAGCAAACCGCATGAGCTGATGTGCAGGACACAAGGACAGAGCCACAGCAAACCGCATGAGCTGATATGCAGGACACAAGGACAGAGCCACAGCAAACCGCATGAGCTGATATGCAGAACACAAGGACAGAGCCACAGCAAACCGCATGAGCTGATATGCAGAACACAAGGACAGAGCCACAGCAAACCGCATGAGCAGATATGCAGGACACAAGGACAGAGCCACAGCAAACCGCATGAGCAGATATGCAGGACACAAGGACAGAGCCACAGCAAACCACATGAGCTGATATGCAGGACACAAGGACAGAGCCACAGCAAACCGCATGAGCTGATATGCAGGACACAAGGACAGAGCCACAGCAAACCGCATGAGCAGATATGCAGGACACAAGGACAGAGCCACAGCAAACCGCATGAGCAGATATGCAGGACACAAAGACAGGGCCACAGCAAACCGCATGAGCAGATATGCAGGACACAAGGCCACAGCAAACCGCATGAGCAGATATGCAGGACACAAGGACAGGACCACAGCAAACCGCATGAGCAGATATGCAGAACACAAGGACAGCCACAGCAAACCGCATGAGCAGATATGCAGGACACAAGGACAGAGCCACAGCAAACCGCATGAGCAGATATGCAGAACACAAGGACAGAGCCACAGCAAACCGCATGAGCTGATATGCAGGACACAAGGACAGGACCACAGCAAACCGCATGAGCAGATATGCAGAACACAAGGACAGCCACAGCAAACCGCATGAGCAGATATGCAGAACACAAGGACAGGGCCACAGCAAACCACATGAGCAGATATGCAGAACACAAGGACAGCCACAGCAAACCACATGAAGGCTAAAGTGGTGGGAACTGGACCCAGGCCCCATGTCCTGCTAAAGGCACAGCAGTGCACAGCGTGGCTCAGAGGCGTCGGGCCCTTCTGGAGTGCAAGTCGCAGTTATAATTCCCGGGTCCCTTCATCTTACAACCATGGGGTGTACATTTTATCGGGTTTACAGATTGAATTTAAACACTTCCCCTTGTACTTACTATGCTCTGGACACTACCTCGGGTCCCGAGGGGCTTTACATTGATCACTCCGACCATTAGGACAGCAGTCTACTGCGGGTGCCACTATTGCTCCCACATCAGAGGTGAGCAGACAGAGGCACCAACAGCCCAAATTTGAGTCCAGGTGGTCAACTCCTGAGCCGGGGCTCGGGTTTAATTTAAAAGACAGACCATACTAAACGTTGCTGAGACGATGAGGCAACTGGAACTCTCGCACACTGCTGGTGGGAGTGTAAAATGGAGCAGCCACTCGGAAGCAGTTTGTTTCTTAAAAAGTCAATCATATCTACCATATGACCCAGTCATTTCAGTCCCAGGTGTTTACCCGATAGAGATGAAAGTATATGTCCACATAGGACTTATATACACATCTTCATAGTTGAGAATGTGTGCAGAAATGGTCACGGCCATGCACTCCATTTTTGCAAACTTTTTTGCGGGCGGTTTAGCAACACCTATCATTTTTTTTCCCCGAGAAAAACTTAGTCCCCAGCTTGTGTGATATTGGCTCTGTGGTTACATTTCGGATTGTTCTGAAATTCAGAAAACAATAGAAATGGAACTGCTATAGAAATACACACTAAAATATGTTATTTATGTGTTTGTTAGGATTTTCCTTTCTATGCCTGATTTTTCTTGCTTAATTAGATGGCATTAATAAGTTTATTCCGAAGAGACTCTTTGTTGAAAACATTTTAATTGTGTGGCTATTAGTATATTTGCAAAAGTTGCTTATTAAAACTCCTCAACAAAAGCTAATTTCGTCACTGAGTAGTTTGTATTATTTTTATCCTTAAATACTTCAGTGTGTATTTCCTAAGAATAAGACCATACATTCTCTTACATAACCACAGTGCCATGATCACAATTAGGAAATTTAACATTGATACAATGCCATTATTTAATCCACAGTCCATATTCAAAGTTTTGATGATTGTCTCAATAATGTATGTCTTTTATCACTTCTCCCTGGTACACGATCCAATCCTGGATCACCTGTTGCAATTAGTTGTCAAGTCTTTAGTCTCATTTCATCTGAAGCAGTCCCTTAAGGAAAACATGATAAAACTGGAAACAAAACAAAAAAATTAAATGTCCTTTTGCCTGAATATTTTAAAACTTTGTTTAAAAACTCTGTGTCAAAGGATAACTGCAAACCAATTTCAGAATTGCTAGGAAACGATGATAATGAAAACATGTAGAATCTAGGGCAGATAGCTCAGGCAGTGCCAGAGACAAACTTACAGCCTTATATTTATATCAGTAAAAACAAAGGTAAGAAAAATAAATGAATTAATTGTCAACTAAAAGATTTAAAGTAAGAACAACTGAATAAACTGAAATCCATTAATAATGCAAAGTCAGAAATTAACAACTTGAAAACCAAAAACCGCAGAATTAACAAAAACCTGGTTTTTTGAAAACAACCAACAAAATAGATAAATCAGTAGCTAACCTAATCTGGAAAATAAAATAAAACCATAAATACACTTAACAAAAGTCCTAAAAAGCGGAGGAGATGACCATCGAGACAGAAAATTAAACAAATTTTACGCAATTGCTTAAAACACTTGAAAGCCTGATTGAAAAGATAATTTTCTGTGACTTAACCAAAACTGAGTAAGTAACTACAGGCTGAGTAAGCAGACACATTCGCACAGAGACATTGGAACTGACCCTCGGCTCCCATCCCCAAATCGCCAGGCTCCAAACAGAGCTAAGAAGAAAGTATATGGTTATACCCATATATGCAAAACGTGTCCATATATTTCCTACGTGTCTTTTATGGGGTACACAAAGTCAGGACCATGACCAGGATACACACTATCATCAGCTCTACTATTTAATGTCCCACTGAAAGCATCATCAAATGCAGGACACACACACATACACACATCGGAATTGGAATTGGAAAGGAAAAACAATCTCTTGCAGACTGTAGTCTTATAGTTCTGGTAAAATCAAGGCCATCAACTGAGAAACTTTTAAAAGAATAAGAGGGGCCGGCCGAGTGGCGTGGTGGTTAAGAGCTGGCCTGGGAAGCCAGTGGCCCCGGTTCAGGTCCCACAGATGAGGGCCAGTGACATTGCCCTCAAAAAAAAAAAAAGGAGAATTCATTAATGTAGCAGGATGTAAAAGTAACACAGAGAAATCAGTAGTCCTCATAGAGACAATGACCAAACGGTAGTAAAAACAGATAAAATAGGAATTAATAAATGTGCAAATATTATATGAAGAAAACTTTAATTTGATAGACACTGAAGTAGACAGACAAATGAAAATACAAGGCATGTTCTTGGACAAGAAGACTCAGTATCATGGCGATGTCATGTCTCCTTAAGTTAATTTATAACTAAAAATACCAAAGAGTTCCTTCGCTCCTCTCGGGTCTAGAAAAACTGACTCTAAAGCTCATATGAAAAGACACAAGGAAAGTCAAGAAAATGCTGGAAAAGATTAGCAGTGGGAGGGGAGATGGGGTCATTCTTAGCAGATGTTAAAAATACTAGAAAGTGCCCATAATTAAAAGTGTGGTTCTGCTGCATAAATAGACTAATCAGTAGAACAGACTAGAAGATCCAAAAATAGACGCACATACAAAGTCGGACGTGGAGGTAAAGGGTGATAAAGGCAGCACCTCAATGTGGGAGAAAGATGGAGTTTTTAATAAATGATATTGGGTGATTTGGATGGCCATTTGGAAAAATGAAATTGGATCCATATGTCACAGTACACTAGAGGGTAAACTCCAAATGGATCTAAATATATAACAAGAAACCATATGTGTACTAGAAGAAAACATGTGAATTGCTTTATAATTGGATGTGGGGAAATTTTTCTAAATACTGTTCAAAATTCAGTATCAATAGAGGAAATAATAAATTCAACTATATTAAAATATAAAATATCCCTGACAGAAAAAAAAATGCAAATGACCAATGATAAGTTGAGAACACACACCTACAAGTTGTCACTAAGGGCTAATCTATTTCATGTGAAAGGAGTTCCCAGAAATGGAGAAGAGAAACCCATGAACAGTGGAACAATGGGCAAGAGCCATGAATATGCCTTTTCTCAGGAAAAATGGAAGTCAGTGGCCGTCAGCATATAAGTGCTCAGCATCATTTGTAGTGAGAGAAATGCAAATCGGTGCCCTGAAATGCCAGTTTTCGGCCATCAGGCTGACAGAGCCCTAGAGGTTTGAGCGCTAATTCATCAGTGAAGATAGGTGGAAGGTGCAGTGGACCTGGTTGGCTACTGTGCAAAATGCACAGCCAATGGGGGGGTTGGTTGGGTCTAACCAAGACACAGATGTGTCTCCCTTGATCTGTCCTGAGGACGCACACATGTGCAAGAGCAGGAAACGACGCGTGCGTGGAGGTTCTCTCTGCAGCGTAGGACTGGAAACCACCCAAAGACAGACTGTGAGGTGCTGCTTGAAGCACCCACAAGCACCCGCAAGCACCCACTGCCGTGAGGAACGAAGAGTGATACGGAGCTTATGTCGTTCCATCTTATGTTCTTGCGTGAAAACGTAGAGTGCAGACCCGTGAACATCATGCACTCTCTTTTGTATAGAAATGGTGTAGCAAAAAGAAACACCGAAAGACCTAACCGGAAACGAATGAAAATGGATGCCTGCAGGGAGCTGACGGGAGGATGGAGGGATGCGGGGAGGGGAGCACAGCAAATCTAGGGGACCCTTTAACTTTCGACTTTTGAACCAGGTCAATAGTTTACACATCTGAACAATTAAATTATAAAAATTTGTGATATTGCAACAAGCTGAGAAAAAGTAAACCTAACTGAATATTCTATTGATAACATAAGCCCATGAAGGAAAAAAGTCCTTTCGAGTACTTTCAGAACACTAACTTTACCTCCCATTTTTAATGTGATATAGGCCAGAAAGGAGCCATAAATTTCAGTGTTTAGGGGGAAAGCAGCTTGTACAAGGCAATTTTGGAAAATTGTGGGAATTCAAATATGGATTAGGCATTAGATGGTGTTTAGGAGCTTTTTTTAGCTTGGGGTATTGTATTTTGAACTTGATTGGGTGATGGTATTATGCTTATGTAGAAAGCAGTCCTTACGTTTCTGGAGATGAATGCTGAACTATGTGTGTGTTCAATGTCATAATGTCTGTAATTTAAAATATTTCAACCATAAAGTTGTAAAAGAAAGTGTGGCAAATGGTGACAGCAGTCACCTGGGACACCTGCTCTCTTCTGTGTGTTTGAAATGGTCCCTGAATGAAAATCAAAATGATGATGAAAAATGAATGGGAAGGATCTGATTTAGGCAAGGGGCTCTTGCGCGGCGGGGGCGTTTAAGCTGATCCTTGAAAATGAAGTGAGTGTGGACAGAGCAAGCAGCCAGGCAGGGTCTCAGCGGGAGCAAGGGTTTGGGTCACGAGCAGTTGGCACAGTCTCCTAACCCCTATGGTAGCTTCTTTCCTTATCCTGAAAAAGCATTCCGTCAAAAAGCCAGCCAATTAGTGAGGCCTCTGCTCTTAAGGAGTCATCTTCTCAACATCCCAAGTCCGAGCGCAGCCTTTCCATGTACCAGACGCTCTCATCTTCAGTTTCTCGAAACCATGATGGATTCTTCGGAGATCGTGAAGCTGCTTCTCTCGGCTCCCAGAAGAGAAGGGAAATCTGGGCGTGCCTCCCTCTGACCCTGAGGAGTGGCCCCAGGGGGTCCCAGGCAGGGGGCAGATGCAGGCTATACTGTCTCAAAAACCAGTCACTGGCGAGTCACAGTTCACCTCCTTCTCTTTTAATGGAACATAAGCTAAGGGCACCCCCACAACCGATGAGTCATAGGCCCATGAAACACATGTCATTAAGTGGCTAGGCGTGGGTGATGGAGACTTCCTAGGGAGCCGTGCGGTCCCTGAGCTGAGGCTGGGCTGGGGACACAGGGCCCCTCTCAGCCCATCCCAGGGGCTGAGGCCGGGCTCTGAGCAGGTCCCTCAGGTGGTTTTGGCTGAGTGTTTTCGGAAGAACCTAGACTGTTTGGAGTCGAAGTAATATAATCCATGTTCAGGATTTGAAGAGTAAAATCAATGTGTAAAGCCATCAACTCACCATTTATTGACCAGGCACAGCCTGTGGTAGATTTTCACAGGCTCAGTCGGAAGAGAGTTTCAAGAGCGTCCACTCTGGCTGCATGGTTGAGGCAAGGTTGGGAGATACACTGCACTGGACAGTGAGAATGTGTGGCCTCTTGATGCAATAACAAATCACCACAAACGTGGCCTAAAACAACACAAATTTGTTAAAATCTTTAAATTTAGCCCTTGAAGTCAGAAGTCCAGAATGGGTCAGTAGGGCTGGCTCCTACAGGGCTCCGAGAAGACTCCGTTTCCTGCCTTGTCTAGCTTCTAGAAGCATTCCTTGGCTCACAGCACCTTCCTGTACCTCCAAAGCCAGCAGCATTCCATCTTCCAGATTCCTTTCTCCAATGCGGACTCTCGGGATGACCCTGGGCCCATCCAGATATTCCTGGATGTTCCCCCTATTGGAGAGGGTCCAAACTATAAGGGAAAATGGAAACCCGCAGGAGAGCACTGAAGCCCAAAGTGGAAGCAGCCCTGCTCGGGCACCCAGCATTCGGGCTGCACCCAGAGTGTGGTGGTTTTGGGGCCCTGTCAGGGGACCTTCAGAAAGAGGACAGCCCAGTGAGCAACTCCAACTGGAAAAAGCTAGCCCACGCCTCCCAGGAGAAAGGGAGGGGCACAGCCAGCATGGGGTGATGGTCCTGATTCCAGGAGTGAGGGGTGTGGAGAGTGGGGAAGTCCATTAACATATGACATGAGGTCACAAGCATCAGGGGGAGGAAGTAAAGACAGGGTGTACAGTTTTCTAACTGACATTGCCTCATAACAAATTAACACCGATTTAGCAGCTTAAAACGACTCAAATGGACCACCCCCCGGTTCCCGTGGGTCAGAGGTCTGGGTGCACGGCTGGAACCAAGCTTTCAGCCGCTCTCCTCTGGGACCCGAGGCCTCTTCAAGATTCGCTGGTTGTTGGCGGAATTCGGTTCCTTGTGGCTGTGGGACTGGGGTCCCTGTTCGGCTGTTGGCCACCGTCAGGGTCTTGCTGCCTGGTCCCTTCCAGGGGCAGTTCACAGGACAGCCAGCAAGAGAAATCTCTCTGACATCTGACCCACCCAGGAGGGTGTGGATGGTGATCCATCTGATCAGCTCAAAGGGACCTTAGTGACTGCACCATCCCTGTGCCGCTAATGTAATTCCATGCCAGTCACACTCGGGAGGTGTGGGTGGGGTGTGTATACTGGGGGTCAGTAAGTCAATACCACGTGTTCCCACAAAGAGGGTGGTGCGTTAACAGAAGCCCAGAGGGAGGGGTTCTCACGGGGTTTCCTACCCTGGCAAGTCGGACAAGTGGTCGCAGGGAGCAAGAGCGGAGAGTTCAAGGGCTTGCGGCGCTGGTGCCGCCGGGAGAGCCCATGGCACAGCTCTGCGCTTTCAGGGCAGGATGTCTGCGCTGACCTTGCACGTATATTCCTAAGAATTCTGACACACACACACCCACATAACCGCACCATCCAGGTAGACAACGTGCCCCTTATCCAGAAAGTTCCCCATGTGCTCCCCCCAGCGCCCACTGCTGCCTGCTTCCCACCGCTATCCATCCATCACGCCTGTCCTTGGCTCCCTGCAGACAGACACTCATGTGCTTGGCTGGCTTCTCATGCAACACAGCACGCATGACGCTCAGCAGCTCTCTGCTCCCTGCTGTCGTGGTCATGTTCACGGCCCAGTTTGCTTGTCCATTCTCCTGTAGATGGGCAGTTGGGTTGTTTCCCATTTTTGACTTACGAACTTTCTCCTCCGAGTTTTCGTTTGGCTATAGGGTTCATTCGTTCTTCACTCTTGGCCAGTGCTCAGGAGGGGTGGCAGAGATGGATGGCGGGGGCACGTGTGGCTCGGGGGGCTGCTGAAGGTGCTGAAGGGGCCGTATCGTTTCCCAGCACACTGGCAGCGTGTGAGGCTCTGGGGGCTCGCAGCCTGCCGATCGGCGGTGTCAGTGTGGTTACGGCCATTCTGGTGGGCTGTGTGCTCACTGTGCATTTCCCTGGGGAGGTGTCTAGTCTTAACTGGAAATGTGGGTCTCAGTCTCTTGGGGATTCTTAGTGTCACCACCTCAGCAGCTGAAAAACAGATGAGCCCCTGAGTTCCAAGTGTTGCTCCGGGGAGGGTACCACTTTCTAGCAGCCATCCACACCCCTACTGTCATCACCACCATCTCTTTCGAAAGTGGCTGCCAGACCAGCAGATGGGGACTCTGGGCTGGAGACCCCTCAGGCGGACTGGTTCCTGAGGGTCTCAGCCAGTGAGCTGCACGGCCAACAGTCCTCCGACAAGCACCTCCCATGTGCTTTCAAAATTACAGGTGGAAAAATATTCTTTCCTGCATATTCTTAGCATAAAAAAAATGCATAGAAAGACCAAATATCAGTTTTAGTAATCAACGTAAATGTTTGATTTTTGAAAAGCAAGGGTTATCAGGGCCAGCCGAGTGGTGTGTTGGTTAAGAGCTGGCTTGGGGGCCGGCCAAGTGGCGTGGTGGTTAAGCGCTGGCTTGGGAAGCCAGCGGCCCCGGTTCAGGTCCCACGTATGAGGGCCAGTGACACTGCCCTCTACAGTTAAGATGCTGAACAACAGCTCCACCTGGGGCTGGGCTGCTGTGAGTCCCTGGTGACGGTGTAGCTGCAGCCCCTGCTGCAGGGGGCTGCCATGGGCTACCGTGAGCGGCTGGCAGCCAGCGTGAGCCACTGTGAGTGGCCATTCAGAGGCCAGCAACCGATCTGCCTCACCCAAGAAGAGCGCAATGATGATACCAACATGGGCCAGGGAAGCAACGTCCTCCGCAACTAGACTGAAGAACAAAAGGACAGCAACTTGTCTGTTCCCCTTCCCCGGTTCCCCAATGCTGTTCCCCTCCCCCAATTCCCCAATTTAAAAAAAAAAAAAAAGCAAGGGTTATCAGACTGGGTGAAAAATTCTGCTACAGGCTGTCTACAAAACATGTATCTGAGACGATGGTTCTTGAGAGATTAAAAGTGAAAGGACGACAGACAAATGTTCACAAAAAGCAAACCAAGCAGGGTGCAACTCCCAGAACTCCCAGCAAAGCCTGGGCCCAGCACACAGATGGATGTGTGAACAGAGGTAAAGGAGAGCCTCTCATGACCAAACAATCCTGGGGGCTCTGACAGCCCCCCACATGGATGGATTATGGGGTGGGCTGAACACACCCTGCACATTCCCAGGACAGGCCAATGGGTCCGGGGGACTGTCCAGGGTCAGTGGGAGTGTGGGGGAGGGTGCTTCCTGAGCGCGCCCTGGGACCTCACAGGCCCTTCTTCCCTTGGGGGGTCCCTGTTCCAGGAGGAGGAAGAAACTGCAGCCCCAGGCCCCTCAGGGAGTGGCGGGACCCGGGCGGGACCCGCTGCAGTTCTGGGTTGAGCTGAAGGAGGCACCATGATCTAAAATGCTGCTTTTATAAACTTGGAGAGGACACAGGCGTGGTGGGCCACAGGTTTCCTTCATCGCGTATTTTTAAAAATTGAGCTCTGCAGAATGAAGGGGCACGCCTGTCTTTTCCTGGTGGGTGTGGGGAGGCACAGAGGACAGCATGGGGCAAAGTGTGGCTGATTTTGTTGGACTTGCCTTCTCAGCCAGCTGGTTCCAGTTAGGGATGAGTCACAGATGGATTAAGGCGCGGTCCCTTCTTAAAGGAGACATGCTATATTTCTGGTTCTCACTTTCCTTCAGGAAGCAGTCCCTGGGGTGGCCACCCCCAGGGAGCCCAGAGAAACCCCAGACCCACCTGAAATGGCGGCAGAGGAGGGAACCCGAGGGCAGCAGCGGGGTCCAGCTCACCCCGCAAGACGCCTCTTCCCTGCCAGCCCTCTCGCCTCCCACTGTGGGTGCGTCCAGGAGGCCCAAAACAGACAGGGGTGTGATGTCTGCTCCGCTGAGGGCACTGGGCCCCACCACAGCCCTCTCAGGCGGGCACTATGGTGTTATGCTCCCATTTTGCAGTTGGGGAAACTGAGGTGAAGGGACAGGCGGCTGGCTGAAGGTCACATAGCTGTGGGCATCGGGGCAGCTGCTCCCTGCTGTGGGGACCCCCGCAGGCTGGGGGCATGAGCAGGCCCCACGGATGATGGTCAAGCCGAGGAAGACGGACCGCGCTGTCGGTTTCTGTCTGGCTCCTAGCATGTCTGCTTGACATGAATCCAGGGGCTGAGATGAGGGGTCCGCTTGCACCCCTCTGTAGACTGTGCCTGACACCTGCTAATTCTACGTGGAGGTGCTGCTGTCCGCAGGAACCAGTCAAGGACCTCGTCCTCCCCGCCCCACCGCTGGCTTTCTTGCAGCTCAGCTCTCATGGCCATGTTTTGTGAGGCATTTGCGTGAGGGGCATCCCTTCCCTCACCCCCCAGGACAGAGGCCCCGGCGCCACCCACTTCTGGCCCTGACACCATGGACGTCATTTCCAGCACTTGTGCCCCCCTCCATCCATTGGCTGGATCCCGCCGCCCTCGTCCCCCAGCAGCCCTGCCAGGAGAGATGGGCCCTGGGATCCGAAAGGCTGTGGTTTCCTCGCTGTGAATCTGAGCAGGCTCAGTGTCCCCCTCCACTTCCTTCCCGAGGCAGGGGCCCGCTCCCCAGGGTGGGGCAGACCTGAGGCCGCGTCTCCAGGGGGTCTTCCCGTGGGCTCTCCGGTCCCGACCCCCAGGTGGTTTTGGTGCCAGATGTGGCGCTTCGGGCTTTATCTCGCTGGGTCTGGCCAGCCCTCCCAGGCTTGAGACCGGACCTGTTTCTGACTCTGTGGCCAGGGTGTCAGGGCTCCTCCCAGCTGCTCCCCATCTACAGATGACATTCCTGTCACTGACGTCTTCCCTACTGCAGAGAGGGGTGTCAGGCGGCACCCGCAGACCCCCAACCTTCCCGACCCTCCTCTTGGCGCGATGTGCAGACACTCCAGGGACCGCGACTCCGGGGAAAGGTGACAACGGAGAGGGGTGAAAACCTTTATTTAGAAAATTTGCTGACATGGACATGGTTGAGGAAAACCACAGGAAGGAGTGAAAAACTGACAAACGGGGTCTTCAATGAGATGGAGAAGCGCCCTCTCCCTTGGGGAAGAAGCTTTGGCTTGTTTTTAAGAAAACACATCACTTGGTGCCGCCAGATGGCCCGGGTGCCAAGGCCACTTGGTAGATCGGTAAGGGGTCGGCAGGATAGCACCTTTGTTCTTGGGGTTTGCGAGGACACGGGAGGGGTGGCAGAGGACACCGTTTTCTGCTGTTCCCTGGAGACGCTGCTCAGCATTCCTGTGCCCCGCGCTCTCGGCTGAGGCTGCAGGAGCCACGGTCCAGGCAGTGAGTGACAAGGCCCTCGTAAGAAGGTGTCGACTCATGGAGTTTGTGTTTAAGAAACCCTCTCAACCTTGGCTTTCCAGAAGCGAAACGTAGTCCAGCACCTGACATGAATGAACTAGCAGACTTCGGCTGTATGTGTAAATGAAATACTAAGTGAAGGGTTCCGTAGGGTTAGTGAGGGGCTGGGACGGGGAGAGGGGGGCAGTGCACAAGTGACACCCAGAAAGGAAAGAGAAACGAAACTTCGAGGCCCGGGGCCTGCAGGAGGTCCCGATGTTAATCAGGGTGTAAGACGGGGGTTGAGCGGTGCAGGAAGCGGACAGAATCCCAGGACTGGGTGCAGGCACCCCACTTGCGGGGCGGGCAAAACACACGGCAGCTTCTCAAGCTTTTCCTTCAAAAAACATCCAGGTAACCGGGTCAGCCAGGAAGACGCAGGAGCCCTCCGCTCCTGGGAGCGCTAGCCCTGCGCCAGCTTTCTGGACACCGTCTGGTAGAAGACGCCCTGCAGCAGGGCCTGGTAGCTGGGCACGCGGAACAGGTGGCGCTCGCCGAAGGCCACGTCGTACTCGGCCGCCTTGCCCGTGACCAGGACGTGGATGTGGGGCTCGTGGACCTGGCGG
This sequence comes from Aselliscus stoliczkanus, assembly GCA_033961575.1. Lineage (NCBI taxonomy): Eukaryota > Metazoa > Chordata > Mammalia > Chiroptera > Hipposideridae > Aselliscus > Aselliscus stoliczkanus. Next base: position 586,986 of record CM066729.1, read on the forward strand.
CCCACCGCCAGCACGAAGAGCTCGACGCCCGCCTGCTGGGCCTCCTGCGCCGCCTTCTCCATGGCGGCCGCCGTGGCCCCCTGCGAGTGGCCGTCCGAGAAGAGCAGCAGCCGCTTCTTGGCAGCGCCGGACGAGGCCTCGCGGTAGAAGCGGCTCACGTAGCTGAGCGCGTCGCTGACATCGGTGGCGTCGTTGAAGAAGCGCATGCCGTCCAGGGCGCTGGCCAGCTCCGTGTAGTTCTGCAGGAAGCGCAGCGCGGCGCGCTCGGGCCGCTGCTGCCCGCGGCCGCTGTACTGCACCACGGCCACACGCACGGCCTGCGCCGGGGCCGCCTGCCCGGCCGCCAGGAAGCGCTCGGCCAGCCGCTTGGCGAAGCGCTTGGTGGTCTCGAAGTTGTGGCTGCCCACGCTGGCCGAGCCGTCCAGCAGGATGGTGATGTCGGCCGGGGAGGAGAACTTGACTGCGGGGGTCGGGGAGGACGGGGGGCGAGCGCTCAGCGGGGCCCCCCAACGGGCTGCGGGGACCCGCCAAGGGCGCCCGAGCCTCGCAGGGCCGGGCCCCACCCGACTCGCGAAATCTCCCACCCTCGCCATGGGCGCCCCCCCAGCGCCCTGACCACGCCCGGTACTCACTTGGGCAGGTGTAATCTGGACATTTCTTGTCTGTAAAACAGAAAGCCCCCATTGGGTGTGAACCCAGCGATCAGAGGAACCGCTGCTCCATCTGAAACCCCCAACGAGGTGACACTAGAGCGTCTCTATGGAAGGTGCAGTGTGGCCATGCACACGGGTGGCGCTCCTGGACATGTGGCCAGCCCCCTGTCTGGCCCACTCCAGCCCACAAGAAGGGGTGTGCGCTTATTCGGTGGTGGGTCTTTGAAGCGATGACATGTCTGCGGGATGAGATGTCTGCGGGCACCATTTCCTGGCCCTCACACCAACCCAGTGACCTCCTGAGAATGGGGAAACCAAGGCCCAGAGAGGGGAAAGGAATGTCTGCCAGTCAGATACCCCGTGACATGCTGTCCATCACTCTGTCCCCTAGCGATGCTGACCGCGTGCCCACTGGGTGGGGAGACGGCCCAAGTCTAACCCCAGCATTCTGGCTGTCAATCTGCCTGCAGGCCCCTGGGTGCCCCCCCGCCCACCTATGCAGATCTGGGTGGTGACGTTCTTCAGGAAGGCATCCTCCAGCAGCTCCGCGTAGTTCTCCTTGACCAGCGAGATGCCCGGCCGGCCCGCAGGTGCCAGGCCTTGGCAGGAAATGACATTGAGCTGGTCAGAGCCCGCGACAAAGCCAAACACGTCCTTGATGCCCACAGAGACCACCTGCGGGGAGGGACAGCGTCAGTGTGGCCCTGGTGGGGAGCGCCCCACACTCCAGGGTGGGGGGTGGTGGTGTGGACGTGGCCCCACCTGGATGTCAGGGCCGCAGAGCACGTTGAGCGGGGTGGTGTCCCTCTGGGTGTCCGAGCGGCCGTCTGTGATGACCAGGGCGATCCGGTTGTTCTGGGTGGGTGGCAGGAGCCGGTCTCGGGTGTACTGCAGGGCCTCGCCTGTGAACGTGCCGCCCGCCATCCACTGCAGCTTCTTAATGGCTCTGCGGGGCCACAGCACTGTCAGCACCAGGCTGGGGCAGGGCCGGGGCCCAGGTGACAGTGCCAGGGTCAGCACTGGGGTCAGGGGTCAGGGCCCAGGTCAGGTTCAGGGTCAGCACTGGGGTCAGGGGTCAGGGCCCAGGTGACAGTGCCAGGGTCAGCACTGGGGTCAGGGGTCAGGGCCCAGGTCAGGTTCAGGGTCAGCACTGGGGTCAGGGGTCAGGGCCCAGGTCAGGTACAGGGTCAGCGCCAGGGCCAGGGGTCACTGTGCTGCAGGCGGCTGAGGGCGCGATCGTACTCCTTGAGCTCCTGGATGTTCCTGATGTGAGGGTCCGTCAGGCCCACGTGCTCCTGCATCTGGTTGTGGCTGTACTGCACCACGCCGGCATGCGACTGCTTGGGATCGAACTGTGAGGGACGGGCGCAAACTCAGGCACGAGCTCCGTCGCCTGGCTGCCCTCTACCCGTCTGCCCCCGGCCAGACCCGGGAGAGCCTCATGCTGCTGGCTTGGGGTTCTGGTTTTGAGAAGCCCAGCGCCCCATCTCCCATGGCTCCAGGACACGTCCCCCTCCAGCCTGGTGTCAGCACAGGTCCCTGCTTCCTGGGAACCGCCTTCTCCAGAGCTTGGGGTTGGGCCAGGCGCACCTTGACCAGCTCGTCCCGGCTAAGCCGGTCGATGACCTTGATGATGAAGTCCTTGGCGATCTCAAAGTTCTGCAGCCCGATGCTCTCAGAGCTGTCCAGCACGAAGAGGATGTCGATGGGGCCGCACTTGCACTCTGAGGGGGTGGGAGGTGGGCAGTGCCAGCTGTCCTGAGCCCGCGCCGAGAGGCGGGCGCAGCCCCACCACCCACGTGGTCAGTCTAGCCAACGCTTAAAAAGCGCCACTCACCACAGCAAGCTGGAAAGAGGGGAAAGAGGAGACGAGGTGACACGGAGCCCCGTCACACAAACCCTCCCGCCTCCCTGAGCCGCTTCCCGGCCACTGCCCGGCGATGGAGCAGGAGGCCAGGGAGGGTGAGAGTGGCCCTGTCCCCGGGGACGCTCTTGCAGTGGGACACACACCCGCGCCTCCTGCTCGCCTCCCCCTCATGAGGGCACCAACGTGGGATGTGTTCTGTCTGATTAAGACAGTTATTCAAAGATGGGGATACTCACAGCACATTTTCATGATGATGTCCAGAATCTCGCATTCCTGGAAAGAGGAAGAGACACTTGTGCAAGGGCTGAACTGGCCACTGTCCAGCCAGGGCGGCCCCGGCCCTCCGGGCACTCTTCCCTGAGACCACAGCCAGGCTTGAGGTGGGCAGGGGGCTCTCACTTCCAGGCTGTGCCCTGTTTTGCCTGTGGCTCCTGCTTCCCGGGCACGGGCACCTGCTGTGGTCACTGACATGTGGCCATCATGTGTCCCCCTATGGCTGCCACATGTCCCTCTTGTGGCCATCACATGTCCCCCTGTTGCTGGTATGGTTTCCCACCCATTGGCTCGAGTGCTCAGCACCCGAGGACATTCAGACACCCCACTTACGTCCGGTCCTGGTGGCCCTGTCCGTCCTGGGGGACCCTGTCAGAGAAAGGAGGGGACAAAGGCCGGAGAGCCCTGCTCACTACCTGAACTGCAGGTCTGACCGGAGCTCTTGGCAAGCCCCCCCTCGGCCCTTGGGACCCCACCTCCCATCCGGAGCCCCCTGAACCCAGGGGCAGCAAGGCTCCTGCACGTTAAGGGCTGGAGAACAGCCAGTAACTGCCGTCCACTCTGTGACAACTGTCCAACACAGTCCCTTTCCTGGTGGCCAGTGGGTGGGCTGGTCGGGCCCCTGTGTGGGGCTTACCCATACTCGCTGCCCAGGTAGAGTGTTCCGTTCAGGCCAATGGCAACACCTCGGTGGACAGAGGCCTCAGGCCTGGGTTTTCTGCTCCCCTGTCACTGTCACCTGGTGACGGGCCACCCCTTCTCTGCTCCCCATTCACCACCCCCAGTGTGCCCCTCGGAATTGTCTGTCCCTTCTGATACCACCTGTCAAACCCCAACCTTCCCAGCCCTTCCCCAGAGACTGGCTCCCCAAATTCTCAGCCCCTCCTCCACCCACTACAGCGTCGGAGTCCCAGGTGCACTCGCCGCCCAGCCTGGGCCACCCTGCCACCACTCACCGGCATGCCTTCAGGGCCCCGGTACCCCTTTGCACCTTTGACCCCGGGAGGTGCAATCTCATTGTTCTGGAAGGAAACAGCATGTGTCAGAGACACCCCTGTGCATCCTGCCCGCCCCCTCCCATGGCACCTGGCCGCCTCCCTGCCTGACCCCCAACAGCTGCAGACCCGGAGGCCGAGGCCAACGGGGATGTCATAACATTCGGGGTGGCGCTGCACTCACGTCCTCTCCAGGGTCCCCGGCTTCTCCCTCATCTCCTTTGAGGCCGGGGTAACCTTTAGTGCCCTACAGGTTGACAGGGGAGCACGCGGGTTAGTGGGGTGCACAATCCGGGATCAGGAGCATGTGTGGCTGAGACCCGGCCCATGTCTCTGAGGGCGACCAGCCAGGACCCCCGGGTCGCAGGGCAGCGGGGCCCACCCAAGGCACCTGGCTGCTCCTTTTATTCAGAGTTTTCTATTTTAAACTGAATTTACTGAGGCACAGTTTATATGAATTTCGTTTCCTTCTTTAGGAGAAGTTTTAGAAGGAAAAGATAAAGGAGATACTCTCTGCCCCACGCCACCCCTGGTACTGTTTCCTGGGGAGAAACAGAAGCCAAGAGCAGGCCAGAGGACACCCTGAGGTTTGGGGGAGTCTGGGTGTGGCCCTGCTCCTGTGCAGCTGAGGGCGGTGTCCATCCCCAGAAGCAGCCCAGGCCGTGTGGGGACCCCCATCAACAGAGACATGGAAAGGGCCTTGGCAACGAGCCTGGGCCAGGGGCACGTGAGTTTGCACGTGTGTGTGTGGTGCATGTGTTTGCATGTGTGTGTGCATGCACCAGCAGCCCAACGGGGGGGCGTGTACTCACATTTATCCCAGGAGGGCCCCTGCTGCCCGGATAGCCCTGCAGGGGAAGGCAGGACCGTCATACCAGGCTCTGACATGGGGCCCCAATGGACAATCCCAGCCACCAATTCCTGGGTCCAACCTGCCGGGCCTGGTGTGCCCAGCTGGCCAAAGTGGGCAAAGGGGCAAGGGTTGGGGTCACTCACGGGAAAGCCGGGGAAGCCCTCAGTGCCGTTTCCGGGGGGGCCATCTTCACCCTGGTGGAGCAGACCACATCCTGTCACAGTGGCAAGCACCCAGGCCAGGGACATCTCTGAACAGTGTGGGCACAGGAGTGGCGCCTGAGTGTCTCCCAGCCTGGACTGCCCTGCGGGCCCCATGCCCACTTCTCCCCAGACCTCTGAGCAGATGGGCAGTAAAGTGTCCACGTGTTCAGTGCCCATGGTGACCACAGACAAAAGGGTCAGTCGCCTGTGAAGGGTGCTCCCTGCCTAGTGACTGCGGCCAGGGCCCTCGAGCCCAGGGCTGGCAAGGTCTCATACAGCCAGGTGTCAGCCCCTCCAGGGCCCTGTACCCCTGGTCCCGTCACTCACCCTTTCGCCCATCAGCCCAGGGTCTCCAGGGGGGCCTGTGGGCCCTGGGGCACCTCTGGAACCCTGAGGAGGAGAAAGGTGGGTTTGAGCAGAGTAAGTGGGCATCCGAGTGACGAGAGACGCAGGCTTACACAGCTCTTAGTGGAAAACGAGAGGGAGACTTAAATAGAAAACAGCTCACCAACGGTCCTGGGGCTCAGAGCCCGCCCCTCCCACCCAGGACCCACCCAGGGCGCCCGGGGTGTGACCAGAAATGGGCAGGCACCCGTAGGCAATCCAGAGCAGCCTGGGGCCCAACACGGGTGTTCAGAGAGATGAGTGGACCCACCCACAGGTGTGGGTGGCCATTCTAAGCGCAGGTCAGCAATGTCTGGAAAAATCGTTAGGGTTTTAGGAAAATGCTCATAATGAAAACAAAACCAAACCTGTGAATTCAAACTTGTAAGGCACAACATGCAAAACCAGAAAAAGAAGTTGGAATAAGCCAAAATGTCCCTATTATGGGCCTCTGGGTGGTAGGTACCCTTTCAAATTTCTGTTCTCTTATTTTTTTCTGCATTTTCCAAATGCTCAAAAGTCCCACAGACCACAAGATGAAACATTCATACATGACAGTGGCACAGAGACCTCTCCCAGGAGAACGCTGGTGGAAGGCAGGGGGCCGGGGGGCTACTCACCTCGTTCCCTGGGGGCCCCTCGTCGCCTCGGTACCCTTTAGGTCCAGGGGGGCCCGCGTCACCCTGCAGAGAAATGGACATGCCGCGTTGGGCCCTGTGCGCCCCACGCGGCTCTGCTGACCCCACTTGCCGCCCGCTCCAGCTCTGCCCTCGCTGGAGGTCAGCGCCTGCCCTCTGGCCCAGGGCCTTGGCCCGGGCCTCCCCGGCATCCCCAGCTAGGCAGGAGGGGGGCCAAGGGGAAGCCACGCGGGGGCCACGCACTCAGTCGCCCGTGCGTGGGCCCTGGCCTTAGCTGGTATTTCCAGTGAGGTCCTTGGATGCGGTCCCCTCACAACTGTCCCATCAGCCAGCCCGCAGCCCTGACCAAGCAGCATCAGCACCACACACTGGGACACTGGCCACGAGGACCAGCAGCCCCAACTCAGGGTCACAGTCTGGGCCTTGAGAGCCCACCATGGGACACGAAAAGGAGGCACGGGGGAGGCACATGGAAATCGAGGCTGTCTGGGCCCTACGCCAGGCCGATGGGGGGCTGGAGGCTGTGTGATGGCACCTGCAGGTCCACCTTAGAGCATCCCGAGGGACAGGAAACAGCAGTCCCCAAAGACAATGTGAGACCAAACTCTGGGCAGCGTCTGTGCGGAGCTGTGGCAGCAGGAGGCTCCTGGGACCAGCATTCCTCCTCCGCCCCACTCCTGAGGGCAGCACTGGTGTCCCCACAGGAGGGGGGCCCCGCTGGGGTGGGGAGGGGTTGGGGGGGCTGGCAGGCTGGGCGCCCAACGGAGGGCCCGGAACCCTTTCCTCCATGTCTGTGTTTCTCAACTGTTTTTGCTTGGGACTTGGAAAAACACATTTTTCCAGAAACTTCTGCACAGCCACTTGGTGTGGGAGCCAATCACGAGCTGGGTCTGGAGTCGTGGGGGCCTTGGTGAGGTTGGGAGGTTTGCGAGCAAGTACGCTGTGACAATGGGCTTGCTAGTCATAGAAAAAAGTCAAGCGGGATCCCATCTTAGTTCTGACCCACAATATATATTCCCAACAAAACAGACATCAGCCAGAACGCATCAAGAGGGGTGGGCGTGTTTGCAGTCTTGTAAATGAGCAGGGCATCCTAAACATGAACTTGAAAAAAATGTGTGCAGCGCCGAGAAGAGCCTTGTGCACTCAGCGTGGGACACGGACTCCAGTGGAAAATGATTGACCCTGGGAGCAGCCCAGGAGAGCGACACCCGAGACTACGCGCGGCTTTTCCCAGCGGAGGACACGGTTTTCACCTGAGGACCTGAAATGCACACTCGAGGTCTGGTAATGTGCCACGTTGGCCAAGGTGGGGCTATAATCTCTGTTTTACTCTCCTGGAGGGACCATTTGGCCAAGAAATTCTGCTGCTAAGAATTTATATTCCGGATATAGCCTTGGAAGTATTTCAAGATGGATGCATGGATAATGGATGACAGAAGACAGAGAGATGATAGATACATGATAGAGACAAACAGATGATGGATGGGTGGGCGGATGGGTGACTGGCACAGGAAGTGGACAGATAGGTAATACATAGTGGATGAACGAGGGATGATCAATGACAGAGATACATGATACAATAAATAAACAGATAATGGATGGATGATACATGATAGATAATAAGAGATAAATGACAGTAGATAGACAGATAATAGAAAAAAGAAAGAAAGGTAGGTGATCGACGATGGGCGGACAGAAAGGTGATGGATGACGGACAGATGGACATACAGCTAGAGAGACAGGAGCGGCCAGGCAGACGGATGCTGGTATTCACCACAGTGTTTTTCTGTAGAGCGAAGTGCTGGGGACAGCTTGTGTACATGGTGAAGGGACACAGTGGGACAGCCGGGATCTGAGAAGGCGTGCGTGCTCTGTGGCTGGCTGACCCAGGCCCCAGGCCCACAAGTGTCAGGTCTGCTGCTGCTTGTGGAAGCAACAGGCCTGCACCCACTCTCACACAGCACACTTTTCCTAGGATTATAGAACGAGCTAGAGCTTAAAGAGACTAAAAACTGGTGCTTGCTGGGACAGAGCTCTGCTTTTCCACGTGGTTACTGATTTTAACCACTTCCCTCTCATGGGACAGCTCTCCTCACGGGGCTTTCTGTCTGTGGCCTCACCCTGAGGAGGGCCACCCCAGCAGGAGGGGCATGGGAGGGGATGGAACGTGCCCATCACAGGAGCAGTGGCGCCCAGATGGGGAGTGAGGCGGGTTCTAGAGAGAGTCCAGGTAAAGGCATCCATCTGTCCCGGGCGGTCTCCTCTCGGGTAGGAAACAGGCAGAGGGACGCCCTCAGCCCGGGGGATGCTTGGCCACACCAGCCCTGCCCCGGACCCAGGCCTGAAGCCAGCGGGCCGCCTCGGCACAGCCAGGGGTGAGAGCCCCGGGGCCTCCGTACAGTGCACCGTGGCACAGCACGCTCACCCCGCGACGGCGGCAGGAAAGCACTGAGTGAAGACGTGTCTCAGGCCAGGAGCAGAGTGACTCGAGACCCCGGGCTGGACGTGGAGGGTGGAGCGTGGGCCCTCAGGCAAAGCCACCCCCAGATCCAGAGCACAGCGGCCCACACCCCCCTCGATGCGGCAGGATGCGGCCAGACCCTGGCTGGACCCTCCTCTGGGAGGACTGGGCACTCGGCCCTCTTCCCAACTAGGATGTGGATGTCCTCCTCACACAGACTCCGGCTTACCTTTAAGTGTTTACCTATGTGTCACCTGTCTCCACCCCAGAATGCCCACCCCCGAGGGCAGGGCCAGGCTCGGGGAGGGGGCTCAGCAGGGCCTGTGTGTCCCCCGCCTTCAGCGCCCCCAGGGTTGGCCTGGCGACCTTCAACAAATTGTGGCTTGTCCTTTGCCCATGTCTGCAGGGCACTGGCCGCCTGTCCTATGCATGTCACCAACTCTCATGGACCACTGGGAGGGACCCGCAAGCCTAGGCCAGGGGTCTGAAGGGTGACGGGCTGAGCACGCCTGGCGTGGGGTGGCCCCTGGGGGCGGTCCCCTCTCCCCCCAGGACTCACAGCCCCCGTCTCCTCCAGGCCCTGCGCGGGCCCTCTGCTTCCTCCGGCCCCCACGCCCCGCCCTCCCTCAGCCTGGCCCAGGGATTCTGGAACTTTCCATTCACTGACACACCCACATTGACCTCCAGCCAGGATCTCACACCTGGGCTCCAAATGTTGAGCAGCTCCCCTCGTCCCTCTCACACCCCTCTGGGCCAGCCCTGCCCACGTGGGCCCCAGCCTCCGCCCCCACAGCCCTGCTCCCGACCATGGGCCGGGCACCCCCATGCACTCTGAGGACAGAGGTGGGGTGCCGCGGGGCGTGCGCACTCAGTTCTGTGTCTTGCCAGGTGCCCACCAGATGGAAAAGGGGTCCCTCTGTTGAGTGCTGGGCACCGGGGGCCACAGCAGCTGGGCTCACCCTCACCAGCCCACCTCCCCTCGCCCTAGCCGCCCCCAGCACCCCGCAGCTGGCTTCCGGCCCCCCACGCCCGCTGCAGGAGAGACCTCCTCACAGGCTTGGGAGTGTTTCCGCTGTGAGACCGGCTGGTCCCCATGGATGCCCCTCCCAGGCAGCGGGCTTCCTACCGGGTCTCCAGGGACGCCGACGGGGCCTTCTCGTCCCTGGTCACCTGGGGGTCCAGCTTCACCCTGGGGAGAAAAGCTGCTGAGGTGGCGGAGCCACTATCCTTCCTTCTCACACCTGCCCCCGTTTTCACCAAAATGTGGCCGCGCACTCAGCCGTCGAGTGGCTTGTGTGGTTTCAGGAGGCCCAGCAACGAGGCCGGCAGCTCCCGACGCCGCCTCTCCCCCAGGAGGGCTCACCACTTGGGCCGTGGGACCCGCCAGCCACCGGGCTGAGTCGCGGGGTGGGTTTGGAAGGGCGTCTGGGCCACGCTATCCCTGCCCGGATGCCCCTGCCTGGGTCTGCGGCAGGCAGAAGGCCTGGCCCACACCTGAGGTTGGAGGTCAGCATCCTTTCTCCCAACTCCCGAGCGATGGGATGGGAGCTGTTCCCCCAAACCAGGCACAGAGCATGCCTGGTCCCTGCCCTCTGGGCCCAGCAAAACCTTCTCGGTGAACCATGGGCCTGAGAAGCCCAGCTCGGCCACTGGGCCACCAGCCTCTCAGCTGTGAGGTTCGTGTGGCCACAACTCCCCAACCTTCCTGCTGTCGGAGCTTTGGCAAAGCAAAGTCATTCGAGAGAAGAGCCCAGGCTCTGCCTGCAGATACCGGGTGTGTGTGTGCGTGTGCGTGTGCGCGTGCGTGTGCGTGTGTGTGTGTGTGTAGGGGGGGCGGACAGGGACTCAGGAAAGCCAAGTGTGTGGGCCTGGGGGCCGGATAAGGAAGCTGTGTCACGGGGAAAGTCCTGCCACCAAACGGATGACAGACGTGCCGCCTGACAAGAAGCGAGGCTGGGAGCAGAACGAGCCGCCGTGAAGGGTGTTACAGACATCACGACGCAGTCCCACAGAAAACACGTTCACACAGGACAAGACCTCGCAGGGCAAGCCCGCTGCGTGTGGGTGTGAGTTCCAGGTGGGGCACTCGGCCCTGCTCGCCTGGGCTCCCTGCACCCTGACGTGACTACTGGACGAATACAGGGGCTGCTGCTCTTCCTATGCGGCGGGGAGGGCTCTCTTTGGGGAAAACAGAAGGCGAGGGTGTGTGTCACCTGAAAACTAGGGGCCAAAGGGACTTGGTGGCGTGTGCCCTGTGATTCGGACAGCCCGATTCCGGCCTGGCCTCAGTCTGTGCCCCCAGGGGGCTCCCAGACTCACCGGGTCTCCTCTCAGGCCCCGCGCACCTGGGGTCCCCCGTGGTCCTCTCTCCCCAGCGCCGCCCTGTGAGCAGAGGAGCGGGGGGTGGTGACATGGGAGGGGGCTCAAGGCTGGGCGCAGGGCCGGCCATCTCCAGGAGGGGCCCAGTGGGTATACGGCCACGTGTGCCGCTCAGCCCTGAGGCCCAGGGCGCCTTTCCGGCCGACTCACCCGATCTCCGGGGGGGCCATCTGGTCCCGCGTCTCCCTGGGATGGGGAAGAATGAGCAGGATCATTAGTCTGGGACGGAAGCCCAGCCCGAGGGTCAGGAGCGGGGAGCGGGGGCCGTGGGGTGCTCACCTCGTCGCCGGCCTCGCCCTTCTCTCCCGGAGGCCCAGGCTGTCCAGGCTCTCCCTGGGGACACAAGCGGACACTCGTCCATCTCTGACCTGGCCAAAGCCCAGCGCTGTGGCTGGCCCCTGGTCCTGGCGGCCCCCCAGGGCGCGGCCCCCACCCTTGCTGAGGGGGCGATGCATGCTCACCTCATCTCCGGGGGGCCCCGTGCTCCCCGGCCTCCCAGGCTCCCCGTCAGCTCCCGGCTGGCCCTGGAAAGATCAGAAGGGTCAGCCGCACCCGGCCCGTCCTGGGGAGACCCGTGGCCCAGGCCGGCCCTCCTCGCCCACACTTCAGCTGCCGTCTCCAACCCACTGCTGAGCCTGGCCTTGGCGGGCCCTCCCCACCGCCCACACCTCCACACGCGGCCCGCCTGGCGGCTTCCCCGAGCTGCCCACGCCTGGCAGGGACGGCCAGGTCGCCTCTAGTGGGGCCCAGCTTCCCGGCGGACTCGGCTCTGGGCCCGTGCCGAAGCCTGCGCGCTGGAAGGCAAAGCTGCATTCCAGGAAGCGGAGGGTCGGGGCCCTGAGGCAGAGCCCACGCTCCTGTCTCCCCCAGCACCTCCGTGGCAGCGAGAGACCCCCCAAAAGCAGGCAGCGGACAACCCAGCTTCCAGGCCATTACAGCCATGCGCCACTTTCCTTCCCACCGGCCACCCGCAGTGTCACTGCTGATCCCTAAGTTTTTATTTCTTAGTAACCCAAGGGAGCAGATGGATTCTGGGACGCAACGCTGAGCTGGGGGCAGGGCAGGCACATCCGGGCGCCACAGGCCACCTCTGCCCAGCAGTTCGGGGCTCTGGTTGGTGGAGATGTTAGTCCCATAACTGTTGTTTCCCGCATCCCCACCCAGCTGCCCCGCCTGACTTGCCCACGGGCTCCCGCAGGCCTGACCCTCAGCCCCGTGGGGGAATCGCTCTCAGGAAGACTTCTGATCCACACTCAGCAGGGGAAAGGCGCCCGCCCCAGCCCCAGGGGCTCCGTCACTAACCTTTTCTCCCTTCAGTCCGAATGCACCCGCGTCGCCCTTGGGCCCGGGGGGGCCTTGGATGCCCTGGTGAGAAGACGGTGGAGGTCAGTCCATAGTCTTAGGCAAGCAGCCACCAGGCCACACACCAACGTAAGTCAAGTGCCTAAAAGGCAGGTCTACACGTGGCACAGCCCGCCGGTGACTTCTCAGAGAGCCCCAAGAAGGGTCTGAGCCAATGTTCACACCTGAGTGCTCACAGTATTAACGTATCCGTGAGAGAAAGTGACTTACATCGAATCCGGGTGAGCCCTTGCAGCCTGGCAGGCCGGGGAACCCCGTGTCCCCCTGGAATGACAAAGGCAGATTTAGTGGTCAAGCCTTTAGGCCCTGACTCATCCATCCAGCCCCACTGCAGAAGATGCTGAGCTTGGCCAGGCGGCTTGAGGTCCACTGGGACCTCAGGCTTGGCAGGAAATACCTCCTACTTTCCCCACTACCTCCGGGTGCCCAGAAGTGCCCGCACGCGGCCCCTATCCCCATGTCTGGGGAGGTGCGTGGCTCTGCCCGCTGCTCCCCCCGGCCCCTAGCCCCCCGCCAGCCCGGGTTACCTTCATGCCATCCACGCCGTCAATGCCACGCTTGCCCTTTTCTCCCTGTGAGGGGCAAAGACCAAAGGGTCAGACGAGGGTCAGACAGCACCCACCCATGGGACAGAACACGGATGCCCACCGCCACTCACCTTGTAGCCCTTGGGTCCCCTGGAGCCCTGCAGAGACAGGAGGCAGAATGAGGGGGGGACCCCACCATGGAGAGAATTCCCCAGAAATTGGCCATGTCCCCCCAGGAAGGCGGGGGAGGACCACGGGGAGGGCTTCCCAGGCCCCTTGGGACAGGCGTGCCAGCCAACCCCCCACCAGCTCGCTGGGGCCCCGCCAAGCTGGGGACACACATCGTCCCTGTCCAGGTGAGGGGGCTGCTCTGCGCCGGGAGGGACACGCCCCAAGGTTGTCCCTCACTCACCTTCTCCCCTCGGCTCCCTTTTTCTCCCTACACCGCAAACAGGAGGAAAGGGGGGCTGTCAGAGGTGCCCAGGGCCCCACGCCCCGTGACAGCTGTGCCGTGCCACGGCTCAGCCCCAGGAAAGGCCGCTGTGGAGGAGCAGGGGAGACGCACCTTCATCCCCTGGTAGCCAGCGGGTCCTAGGTCGCCAGGCCGTCCCTGGAACACAAAGGGAGGGGGCGTTAGACCGTGGGAGCAGGGGCATCCGCACTCAGCCCGCCGGCCCCCCACTCAGGCCTGGCCAGCCAGAGGGACTGGACCCGACCACACTGCGGGCGGGCACCCCAGGAAGAAGCGTTGCTCTGAAGCCCCACCTCCACTCCTGGGGGGCTCCTGAGGTTAAGGGTCCCCAGGAGGAGCTGGGGGTGGGCTGTGGGGAGGTCGGCCATGGCCGAGGCAGAGGTCCTGCGACTTGCTGGTCACCCCCCTCTGCCCACTGAGAGTAGCTGGGCCTGTGTGGAGGCCCGGGGTCGGCCTGGGGCGCTGTGCGGGGCGCCCACGGGACCGTGGCCTCTGAGGGCTGTGACCACGCGCCCAGAAAGCAGCCGTCCTCAGCCTAGTCCCCCCTCGGGCCGGGCGCTCGGCACTCACAGGGCCTCCTGCCTCTCCTCTCTCTCCCGGGAGACCCGGCTTGCCTCGTTCTCCCTGGAACACAAAGCAGACCAAGGTTAGGGAACAACTTGCTGTGTATCTCTGAAAAGCCGGCGAAAGGGACGAGCTTGCTCACCCTGGTGTCTGCACGGTCAGGTCCACGTGTCCCTCCCTCACACCCCACCGGGCCGTGCCACTGCCCCGCCGGCAAGACCGGGGCCCCTAAATCTTTCTTTTCCGCCGTCCTGCGCCCCGTTCCTGCTGCTGTGCGGGCACGAGACCCCTTGGGCAGAGGCCACCCCGCTCCCATGGTCAGTGGCCACGGGTTCCTTGGCCACTGGAGCCGACAGTTTTAGGAGAAGCCAGAAACCTGGACTTTCACGAGCCATGTCCCACGTTGTAAATACTGGCAACGAGTCTTGATTTCCAAAATCTCCCTGCTCGGGCCACCTTGGCCTGGGTCCAAGTGTGTGCCCGTCCCCAGGGAAGGCCCATCTCCAGGGGCCAAGCACTCAGGGGACACCTTCCGAAAGGGCTACTTCCTCCACTACAGGGAGGGAACAAGGGTGCTATGGGACCGGCCCCACCCCACATGCCAGCCCTCGGCCACCCCAGTGGCCTCAGGTCACTATGCTGGACTCTCCCCACGGCTGGCGGGCGGGGCGCCTGCTCATCAGACGGACGTCCTCACTGCGCCCACACCCAGCCCGGTGGTGGCTGTGTGGTGGGTGCTCAGGGCGGCTGCCTGGGGCCCTGCTGTGTCCCTAACAGCTGGGCTGTGCCTCCCACGCTGACTTGACACCTCTCTCCGTCCTGGACATAAGCCACTCACCTCGTACCCGGGGTCGCCCCTTGGGCCCGGAGGTCCTCTGGCGGGCTGCAAGACAGATGCAGCAGTCAGCCCAAGAGAGCGTGCAGAGAGGCCGGGTGGGGGTGGGGCGGGGCCACACTCACCTGGCACTCGAAGGTGCAGCACTGCCGGAGAAGGGACAGAGAGACACATCAGAAAGCCGAGGCACAGCCACGCGCCGCATAGGCCCGCAGGTGTTCAGAGGGCTTGGCGCAGGTGCCCGGGGGTGGGGGGGGGCGCCCTGGGCAGTGGGGGGTGGGGAAGGCTGGGGAGGGTATCTCACCACTTGCTCCACATTATTTTTCTGAAATGAAATGGAAAAGCCAAGTTAGTTTATGTTCACAGCCACAGGGGTCGCCGGCACGGCACACGGCGGGCGAGGGTGCGCGGCGGCCACTCACGATCATGTCGGTGATGGTGTCGATGGTCTGGCTGATGACCTGCTCCGCGTCCTGGCTCTGCCCCCAGTCGGCCGCTGTGAAGTTGCGCCGGTACGTGTGGTCCGTGGCGATGATGCTCAGCCTTGGCTCCTGGGGGGCCATGGCGGGGACAAGGGTGACCCCGAGGACAAGGCCGGCCGGCTCCCCTGTGCCCACAGGCCCAGGCCAGGGCTCCTACCAGGTGGTCGGGGGTGATGGCCACCGAGAAGACCCTGACGCCCAGGTGCCTGGCCTCGTTCACAGCGTCCTCGAGGCCCCCGCACGGCTCCTTGTAGCCCTCCAGAGGGTGCCCGTCCGTCACCACGATCAGGTACTTGTTCTCCTTCAGGTGGGAGCCCCTGCGAGGCGGCGGGCGGCGGTGAGACCCAGCCTGCCTCCCTCACGCCACCTCTGACCCTTTGGAACCCCGTAGCCAAGCCCTGGAGACGGGAGGTGCCGGGCGGGCCCGACCCCCAGAGGGGACCCAGCCGCAAGCGCTGCTCTGCAAAGCGGCTTCCTGTTGCCCTGGACAAAGTTCCTCTCTGTTGGTCTTGCTGTGAAGTGGGATCATGAAAACAGACACCAAACAGAAAAGAGTTTGTGGGGTCACGTTTCTGTAAAATGTACATACAGCCAGGGGAGAGGTACGGTCCTCACCCGCCCTGAGGCATCCTGACATGGGACTCCCACCGCAGGCTGCGGGAGGGGACAGCTGAGGCTGTGCCCACCTGTGGGGGGCGCTGGGGGCTGTGGCCTGGCTAAGCCACCCCCAGGAGCTAACCGCCTCTGAGGGTTAAAGGTGGCAGTTGCTGGCTGCTCGCCACTACCAAGACTCCACGTAAAATGCAGAGCCAGCACTGGGGCCACCGATGTTCTCACAGGGGTCCCTTCCCTCTGTCACCCTCTCTGTCTCTGTCCCTGACTGCAGACGTCACCTCTGCCTGAAAAGGAGGCAGTGATGGGGCATTTCGGGTCCCTTCGACTCTCACTGGATGAGGAGGCAGCGGCAGCTCTGGGAGGGACCCTTGGCAGCCTTAAGGCCAGGCCGGGCAGTGGTCACTGGGACTGCTTCTGCGGGCTCCAGGCACCAGAGTTTGGTTTGCCCACGGGCAGCCCTGGGTTCCCATGCACAGACTGGGGAGGTGGAGCGCCACCCAGGGAATCGGGGCCCGGGCTGCTCCCTGGCCCACAGACGGAGCCACCTGTGCGCAGGCCTGCGGCGCTCACCCCACGAGCAGCTCCTCCAAGCCCTTCTTGATGGCGCAGTCCGTGTAGGTGCCCTTGCCAAAGTACTTGACCGCGTCCACACTGGCTTTGAGTGCATCGCGGCCGGCAGGCATGTGCGTGAGCCCACGGATGATCTCCACCTCGTCGCTGTAGTGCAGCGCGCCGGCGTTCCACACCAGGTTGCGGTCACAGCGGTAGTACCTGCGGGCGCGGTGGGTGAGCGGCGAGTCCCCCAGGCACCCCGGGAAGCCCTCCCGCTGCCCGGGCCCATCCCACGGCAGAGGAGGCAGCCGCTGGCTGGGCTTCCTGGGCGGGACCTAACACGCTGGGTCCCTGGCATGGGGACCACGCGCGGGTGGGTAGACGGACGTGGTCCGAGGGCCAGGCTCCAGCCACTCAGTGACGGCCTCGACTCTTCTCCAGTGAAGCAGGTGTGGCAACGGGCCCCAGACCGTGCGTGGACAGGGTGGGCGGGGTGATGGGGGCGGACCCTGCGATGGGCAGGAAGACCGGAGAGCCCAGTGCCAAGCGGGAACTGGGGGGGTCCCCATGGATCTGGGGGGTCCCCATGGATCTGATTGGCTGCCTCTCTCTGCCCCATGCACTTGAGCCCGAAGCTCGCGGGGTTTGCTTTGCCAGGGCCTGGACGTGGCCTGCCTGTGGCCCGTTCGGCCAATGGATGGACAGAGCCCCCAGTGGTAATGCTAACAGTAGCAATCACAAGAGGAGTCTACCCCAGTTCACAGGTGGGGAAACTGAGGCACAGAAGATTGAGTGAGGGGCCAGAGGAGGGGACGCTGGCCCAGCGAGCCCTGCTAGAGGCACGTGTCTGCAGCCTCTGGTGCGCATGGCCCCACGGACTTGGGCATTTCAGGTGAGGCAGGGGTTTCAGGTCCTATAGCCCCTCCCTGCGGCCCCAATCGGAGGGGGAGGTCAGGGGTCTGGTCAGTGGGTCAGTGGGTCAGCAGGGACAGGGTGGGACTAGAGATGGGGCCCTGCACAGGAGAGGGAAGGAGTTGGCTTCTGACCCGTGCTCCCTGACCCATGGCCCTGCCCTTCAACTGTGGGTGTGTCCAGTCCTCGGCCACACGCACTGCCAGGGACTCTCCCCACCCCACCCTCCCAGTGCCGCAGTCATCAGACGGATGAATGAGTGAGTGAGTAAATGAATGGTGTCATGCCCAAACCCGGAACCAAGCTGGTGACCCCCCCCCCGCAGGCCTCTCTGACTGGGACACTGGGACATCGGGCCCAGATGCAGGCTCTGACAGTCCACCTGGGCAGCGCCTTGTGTCCAGGTGGTCGGTGAGGGGCGCCCCCTCCAGGCACTGTCTGCTGGGAGGTGCAGTGCCTCGTCTGCGTGTGGCGTACGGAGCGCTCACCTCACAGCACTGTCCCCTGAGCCTCCCCGCTGGCCCACGCCTTCCCCGAGGCTGCTCCATCGAAAGCCCCTCTCTGGCCCATCTGACCGGCAGTGGGTGAGGAGAGGGGACTCGGGGTCCAGGACAGACGGGGAAGCTGAGGCCAGGCTTTGCCTCTGGGCTGTGGCAGCAGTGGCACCAGGCCCGCAGGTGGTGCCCTCCTTCTGAGAAGCTTGGGACGCTGGGAGAGTCAGGGAGTGTCTACCTGTCTTTCAGGTTGTCGATGAAGCGCTTCGTGAAGGACTTGACCTTATCCACCAGGGCGCCATAGGGCTTCAGCCTCAAGGCCACGCTCTCGGACGTGTCCAGCACAAAGAAGACGTCCACCGGGCAGTCTGGGCCAAGGACGGAAGGAGACCAGCTGCTCAGGCCCTGGGCCCTCAGCCCCCACCTCCCTGGCAGGCGAGCTGGCCCGGCACCCGCCTGCACCGAGCAACCTCCGTCCAGAACAGCTGGCACCCAGCGAAGGGGTGGGGTGGCCACGAGAGGCCCCCAGCCCTCCTGGAAGGCAGGGAGCCCCGCCCTGGTCTGGACAACTAAGACGGCTTCCCCTCCATGGTTCCAAGCTGAATTAGAAACTACCAGGGCGCATAAGCGTCAGAAAAGGGAACATGAGAGCAGGTAACCAAGCTTCTTGACCGACTGCCAGGCGAGCAGTCAAACGGAATTAACCAAGGCAGAGCAAGGACAGCGCGGGGCCGCCGGGGCCGGCCTGGCCAGCGCCCATCCCGACCCGCCTGAGGCTGGCCCGGGGTGCCGGGGAAGCCCTGGACAGCAGGCTGGGCGCCCTCACACGGCCCCTGCCCTACGGCTTTCACAGCAAGGGACGGGGCTGGGTCCGCTGGGCCACCCCAGCCGCGCGAGCCCTGTCTCCCCGGCGGCAGGAAGCACTCAGCGACGCGGCAGCAGGTCCCCTCACCTTGGAAGGCGACGGCCCTCTCAGCCAGCGGGAGGTCCTGAGCAGCCGTCCAGCAGCCCTGCAGCAGCAGCGGGAGCAGAGCACGGGCCAGCCTCATGTCACCGGCCTGCGTGTCACCATCGAGAGAGGACGGGCTCAGGGTGGGCTGGCGATGGCCAGAGAGAGAGAGAGAGAGAGAGAGAGAGAGAGAGAAGTCTGCTCTGCCGCCGGCCAGAGGTACAGCCTCAGGGGGAGGGGCTGCCGGGGGGCGGGGCGAGGGGGGCTGGGCGTCGCGGAGTCCAGGAGGCCGGGTCCTCTCCTGCTCTGGGTGAGTCGCTGAAAGAGTTTCTGGCGTCTAGAGCAGCTTTGAGGACACTTCTGGGCTAAAGGATTTATTTCCTGTCCGTGGAGAGTGTCGCGCCTGGTAGAACAAAAGTGCAGTCATGTTTAAGATGCCTGCGAAAGAACTGTAACCCCAGATGAATTTCCTTGAACGTTTTCGGCTGGTTCCAATATGCGTCTTCATGTGAGATCAGTCTGAGTCCCCACAACAACCGCTGTCTGCAAATGACGATGCTGTTGGGTTAAAGGTTTCAAATCCACTGCTTTGTCGAATTTCTGAGTTTTCACGTGTGTATTTCCTCACAGTTTAGGCAAATACATATTTGGAAAAGATGTTTAATTTTTTTTTTTTTTTTTTTTTAGCTGAGCCATCCTGCCACCTGTTGGCAGCTCAGCAGCTGCTCAGCTCAGGCTGACCTCGAACAGCTGTTGGTCAGAGCTCAGCTCGCACTCTTGAGCGACCTCTTAACCCACTGAGCCCCTCGGCCGGCCCAAGATGTTTCATTTTTTACGGTGGGAAAACAAAGTCAACATATACAGAGGGTGCCAAAAAATGTATACACATTTTAAGAAAGGGAAAAACTGTATTAAAATTACGCTGATGGGAACCACTTTGAGCACCTCTTGTAATTGCAGAAGTCAAACGTGACTTGTATCCATCTTTTGTTATCGTTATATATTGAGTATTACAATTTTAATTACAGTTTTCTCCTTTCTTAAAACATGCATACATTGGGCCGGCCGAGTGGCGCGGTGCTTAAGCACTGGCCTGGGAAGCCAGCGGCCCTGGTTCGGGTCCCACATGTGAGAGCCAGTGACACTGCCCTCAAAAAAATAAATAAAAAATTAAAACATACAAATGTTGTATAACCATCATAAGGACACTTTTGAGAAATTTCAGAAGTCATACCACTCTGTGAATATTCTACTAGTCCTTCCAATTTTTTCTTCGCTTTCCCCACCTACTTTATGGGGTTTTATCAAGTAGTTGTATGGTAATTTTACCTGCCTCTGATCATCCACGTTGTGCCCTGGGCGTGTGTCCTCTGCTCCGGGGTTTGGTGCTGGGACGTCCAGTTAAACAAACGAGGTTCAGGTCTGTGTGCAAGGCTGTTATCCGCTCACGTGGCCTCTCCAGGCCTGCAGAGATGTCCCTGCAGGTTTGGGAGAAGAACTAGAAAAATGGCAGAGGCCCAGTGGAGCGTGCACGGATCCCTGAGAGGGCAGGTGTGGCTGGGAGGGTGTCACACAGCAGGCGGGAGCTAACAAACCGTCTGTAGATGGGGACAAACGCAGCCCTGTTCACACAGGGACCTTGAGGCCTCGTTTGCTCAACCCAGCGAGTCCGGCACGGTGTGTGACCCCCCGGTGTGACCACTCCACAGTGAGGAGATGGGCGACCGCCTATGGCAGCCCCCAGCGCTCAGACCCAGCCTGAGCACCTCCAGGGCAGGGCTGGGGCCGCACTGGGCCGCCCGGGGAGGGG
Organism: Aselliscus stoliczkanus; assembly: GCA_033961575.1. Lineage (NCBI taxonomy): Eukaryota > Metazoa > Chordata > Mammalia > Chiroptera > Hipposideridae > Aselliscus > Aselliscus stoliczkanus. Next base: position 607,269 of record CM066729.1, read on the forward strand.
CGCTCCTGTCTGGGGGAGTACGAGCCCCAGGTGGGCCCGGTGGTGCCTCTGGACTCACAAGGGCTCAGCAATGAGATCTGCAGAAAACTGTGTTTTTCATCTCACAAAACAGGTGCATCCTCATCATAAAAATTTGCAAATATAGGAAAACATCATCTCGTTTCACCACCCAGAGGCAATCAGAGCTAACACTTTCATGTCTCTTCACAGTTTTTCTGCTTAAACAGTTTTACACGTGTGTGGTCACCTGGTATATATTTGCTTATACACCTTCATCCGTGGCCTTTTCTGATGATACAAGTGAGGCATGTGTACTAAAAAATATGGGCAAAAAATAAACAAAACCCCTCCTGCACCCCACGTCCAGATGTCTGTGCTGGACCTCGGCTCTTCCCTGTGTTGCAGGGTCCTCCTGAGGGGTGGGAGATGGCCCAGGGCCACAGGGACCCGGCCGAGGGCACGGGGGTCTTTGGGGGCCTACTGCAGATTTGAAGTGACCCTGTGGAGCAGCTGGTGGCACACGGGCAGGGCCTGGCCAGGTAGGTGAGCTCTCCAGGTGAGAGGAGTCAGGCCCTGGAGGCAGCAGGAGGGGATGGGCTGGTGGTGTCCAGGAGGCTTTGGGGACAGGGCTGTCGGCAAGGACCTGCCGGACAGGTGGGGCTGGTGATGAGGAGAAGCCCCCCTCATTTACCCGTGCTGGACGGCAGTCCCAGGGCAGCGTGGAGTGCCCCAGGCCTGGGGAGGGCTGCAGGTGCCTGCAGGGCACGGAGCCCGGGCAGGGCTTTCCCACAGTCTGCAGTGCCTGTGCATGTTTGGGTGTGTGTATTGTATGTGTGCATGTGCATGTGTGTTTGTGCCTGTTGCACACACGTGTGGGCACGTGCCTGAGTGCTGGGTGGTGCCCACGAGCGATGGGCACCTTGGATGCAAGCCAGCCACCTATTCACTCCCTGGCCCCAGGCTGCCTCCGAGGGGCTGGGCAGTCTGGCCAATCCTAGCACTGGGACCCTGGGGTTCCCCTGACAGGAGCCCCAGCGAATGGACCCCTCCTTTTCTCTCCCCTGCTTCCATGTCCTTGTGACTCTTGGCGTCTGGAAAAGTCAGGGAAAGAGGAATGACCCTCCAGCTCTGCTGTGAGGGCTTTAAAACTGTGACCGTGGCTGGGAGCTGGAGGGAAGATACCCTGACGGAATCCACCTGTGTTCCCACTAAAAGGGACCGAAGGAGACGGGGCGCGGGTGGGGGCCGCCCCGAAGTCAGCCCGGAGCCCCTGCTCCTCCCTCTGCCCTCCCCCCCCCCTCCCCGCTCTCTGGGGAGCACGGCGCCCCCTGACAGCAGACCTGACCCCAGCCCCAGGGCAGGGCCTTCTTCCTCTAAAACAATTCCTTTTCCTTCTCCCTGTCCCCTCTCTCTGCCTTTACCCGTTTTGTGTTTTGTTTTGTGTTGTGTTGTGTTTTGTGTTTTGTTTTGTTTTGTTTTGTTTTGGTTTGTTTTGGTTTGTTTTGGTTTGGTTTTTGTTTTGCTCTAAGGAACCATGGGGCAGCAAGTGAGACGGGATGGGTGGTTTGGCCCCCCACTGTCCCCCAGCCCAGGACCAGGGTTCCACAGACACAGGGTCCATTCCAGGGCTGTGACCCAGGGCCTTAAAGAGGGGCAGTGAGGGGAGTCGCAGGGGCAAGGAGGTGAGAGCTCCCACCAGAGCCCCGCTCTGCTCTCCAGGCCAGGGGGCCCCATGGGTCATGCAGGGGGCCCGTGGATGCCCCGTGTGCAGCGGGGACACTGCCAGGCCTCCTTTAGAACAAGCCCCTGCAGAGGACAAGGGTGGGGTCCCCTGCTCACCGTCCCGTGTGTCCGGTGGCCTGGCAGCTTCGTGTCCACACAGAGAAGGTGGCCGTCAGCATGACCCATGCTACAGCCCATGTGGACTCCTGTGCCGGCCAGGCTGCCATGCAGTGAGGTCTCTGGTTTAAAGTGACCAGTATGGATGGAGCCCCAGAGAGCTGCCTGCCCTCAGCCTCCGCTGGAGCGAGAGTCCCTGCAGCCGGTGGCCTCGGGCCCCTTCCAGTGCTGTCCCCAGGAGCAGATGGCCTCTGCAGGGCGCAGTCCTGAAATGGAAGTTTCTGGGTTAAAACTGTACATTTACAACTGCAAACAGGTTTTCTCAGCTCACAAAGGGCTTTTACCTACATTTCTCAGCTCGATGCTTTCCCAGCTGTGCGGCGTAGGAGAGCAGAGTTCACCACTGTCCACGTGGGGAAATGGGGTGCCGCGCCCACAGCCACATGGCAGACCCAGGCCCCTGGCCTCCGCTGAGCCCTCCCCGTGCTGAGCGGGCCCTCCCTGCCCCGCAGGGCAGCTCGCACAGGGGCCAGCCATCTTCCTCAGGCTCTGCCAATGCGGGCTTCACCCGATAGAACCTTCTAGACCAGGAAGGCACACACAGTGGGGGGTCAGTGCTCCTAGCCCTGGATCACCCCAGGGTGGGCACAGGCACACGTCAACACTAGCCTGCCTGAACACCCTGCTGCTACGTGCACCCAAAGCGTCACGGCCCCTCCAGGGGCCACTTTCTGCTCTGACAGTGGACATGCCTGCATTTTCTCTGGTCACGTGCCTTCAGGGAGGGCGCAGTGACAGCTGAGCCTGGGGGAAGCAAACAGACTCCAAGCCCAGAAGACAGGGTGATGTGGGGGCCAGAATATGGGTTATAGGGGCCCCAGGGCACGGGGTGACATGGAGCTGAGGAGCCCTCCCTCCTGAGGCACGGTGGATGTTTCCAGAATGTCCCACTTCTTCCTGGGGGCATGGGTGACGGAAAGCCACCTTCATTTATAAACACCAAAGACCCAAACCTTCTTAGCATCTGTTGAACAAAATGTTTTTTTTTTTGTTTTTTTTTTTTGAGGGCAGTGTCACTGGCCCTCATATGTGGGACCGAACCGGGGCCGCTGGCTTCCCAAGCCAGCGCTTAACCACCGCGCCACTCGGCCGGCCCCTTGATTTCTTTTTAATACCTCAACTCTCAAGTGAATTTTCCCAACTTAGAACATGATTCATCAGGGAAAATCATGTTTTCCACGGGTTACACATGTGGTCCTCATGGCAGTGTGACGGGGGCGTTACAGCTGGCAGATGCTAGACCCCCCCCCCGGGCACAGGCAGGCTCTACCCTGCCCTCACCCCGCACAGCCTTTCTCTCCATCCTTGTCTCCCTCTGGGCAGCTCCATCATGAGGGCCAGGGCTCTGGTCTGGGGCACCTCAGACAGGGCGGTCCTGTCCCCAGCCTGTGTCTGCTGACTGCACAATGAATCAGCTGGATGGGCAGCCGCCGCGCCAGATCCCCTGCTGGGGTCAGGTGGGGAGGCCCGGGCGGGCCCCTCGCGGTCTGGCCGGGCACCCAGGAGGAGACGCCAGGCCCGTGGGGACTCTGACTCACACCGTCCGGCAGGCAGGCCCCTCAGGCAAGGGCCCAGGTCCTAAGTGACCGGAGCCTGCTGCCATCAGCAACAAGGCTGCGGAAGCCAGAGGCCAGAGGCCAGGGCGGGCCCCGCGGTGCCCGTGCCAGGAGGACACGTCTAGCCTCTGCTCAGAGGGAGGGTCCTGGCTGTGGCCTCCGTGGGGCAGGCCCGCTGGGCGGTGGGCCTGGGCGACCACAGGCTTGTCTCCAGGGCTGCAGCCTTCAGGCTCAGTTGCAAAAGTCTCGCACCCCGCAGTCAGCAATGGGGTTGGGGGTCGCAGTGCAAAGCAGGAGCTGGGCAGTGCGAGGGTGAGGGGCGGGGCGCTCGGTGATGTCACCTCAGAGCGTGGCAGGGCCGGCAGGGCTCCCGGTGGGTCAGGGACGCCTCTGGCAATTGGGGAGGTGGGACCAGGGCCAAGGGGGGACTCCGGTTCTCACCCTGACCCACGTTCCTGGCCCACTGCTTGTTACTTCAGTGAGAACCGGCTCTGAAATCTCAGCCCTGCCCCCGGCCCTCCGGGGACGGCAGCTGAGAGCCGCTGCCAGCGTCCAGCCGCGTCCCAGGCCTCGCACATGGTCTGGATTTACTCTTGCTCTGTTGCCCAAGAGCGAAGTTGCTTTCTGGCCAGGATGAGGCGTGGAGGCTGTGGTGTGAGCATCGTTTGAAAGAATCACTGAAAAGGCAGGCAGGCAGGCAGGAGAGCGGTGTCCAGGTGAGACCACCTGTGACGGACGCCATGCAAGTGGCCAACCCAAGTGTGCTGCTGGTGGGACGGCAGCCGCTGCCGGTCTAATTACAGGTGGAAACCTGCGGCCTGAGGGGGGCTGCGCTCCCCACCTGGTCACGCAGGACACTCCTGACAGTGTGGCAATGGGCAGGCAGGCGCACCCGTCCTACGCTGGTCCTGCTCCGACCCCACGTAACTGTTTGTTTACCGAGTTCCCAAGGGCCTCAGCGGCCCGGTATCTTCAGGGAGGGCAGCCCATCCGCCTTTGTGAAGAGGAGGTGTTTCTGTGCCCTGAGTGGGCTGGCGGAGCGGTGGGCCCACTGAGCTCGCCAGGCACCCTGGTGTGTCCAGTGGGCCCCAGGACAGGCCTCGGTCCTAATGCAGAGGGAGTGAGGGACCCTCCAGGGAAGCCAGCAGGCGGTGCCAGGACCATGGGGCCCCTGTGCGCCGGGCAGGGCAGGCTGTGTGGGAGACGGTGGCCCAGGGCACCCTGGACCGCCCAGGAAGCCTCGCGGGGCCATCAGGCAGGGACCCGCCCCACACCCTCGGACGAGGTGACTCCGCTGTGGGTCCGGACGGGTTAATCTTTTCCCAGTTACCTCACGCTGGCCTCCGATTCTGTGGAAAAAGCAGAGCATCTGGCAGCGATATTTCCTTAACGGCTGTCAGAGCCTGTGGGGGAAGTGTGGCTGCTTTCCTCCAGTGCGATTTCCATGGGGCTGGGGAGCCAGTGGGAGGCCCAGCCCGGGCCTGGGGGAGGGGGCTTCCCAGGCAGCCTCAGCCACAGCCCGCCCACCAAGGGTCCTCGCAGCCAGCCCAGCATTCCTGAGAACAAGAGTCATTTCCTGCGTGGCTGACCCCTGGGGCTGAGCCCAGGACTGGCTGCTGGGCGGTGGGTACATTGAGGCTCCTAAATGGAAGCCTGGGGCCCCTCTGCCCAGAGGGCTCTTGGGGTGGGGATCCCACTCTCACCCCCCGGGAGGTCCCACGGAGGCGGCCGGCCCCACGGGCGCCCTCAGGACTTGCCCTCCCTAAGCTTCCTCCAGGACGGGGCCGTGCCCTAACCCCACACGGGCCCTCTGGGGCCCGCAGAGCAGCAGTCCTCCTTGCCACCAGCCCGGGTGGCCCCTCCAGACCACTGGACCCCAGAGAAGAGCAGTGCCCCTCCTGTGCTGGGCCAGGCACCGAGTGACCTCAGCCCTGGTCACTGCGGCCCCAGCCCGGCAAGCCTGCCCCTCGCTTCCTTCTCTGACGCTCCCCAGGACCATGGCATGGGCAGGGCGACACCTAGACCCTCTGTCCCTCAGCCTGGCCACACCACAGTTCAGGGAAGCCAACGGCATCTTGTCCGATGTACCCCAAGGCCCCGTCAGACCGGGTCAGGTCCCAGCTTTGTCACCCATTGGCTGTGGGACCTCAGGGACATCAGTTCCCAGAAGCACCAGAGAAATCCTTACATGTACTCACAGAGCAGAGTGGGTGGGGGGGACAGGGTGTCCTCCCGGTGTCCAGGCCAGGCTCCCCACCAGGCCAAGAGGGACGCAGACCTCAGTCCAGACCTGCTCCCCACCTACATCCCGAAGGTAGCGCCACAGCCAGTGACAAGGCCCTTAGGGCAACCCCTGGAGCACGCATGGGGCCTGCGTGGCCTCCACTGTCCAGGCAGACCCTCACAGAGCACGAGGTGAGAACGCGGGCCTCCCGTGGAGAAGGGGCGACCTCCTGCCCCACGGCCTCTGAGGACCTGCTTAAATCTCCTGGAGAAGCATCTGAAAGCTCCCCATGGACACTGTGTGCGCCCTCGGGGTGTGGAACAGGCAGGGAGGGATGCGGGGTCCCCGTTCCGGACCACAGGTGGACACAGGGCCTGAGTCCCAGGAGCGGGCGGAGGCTCAGGTGCCTGGGCCTTGACCACCACCTGGGGAGGCTGAGGCCCCTCAGGGGTCCGCACAAGGATGAGGGGTCTCCGTGGGTCCTGGGCTGGCGCGCTTCCTCCTGCACAGGGACCCAGCACTCAGGCTGCGACTGGTTTCCGAGAGGGGGGAGGCTGAGATGAATGTGGGCCCCTCGCGGGGCAGCAGGGATGGGGTCGGTGGAGGTGGGGGGTGGGAGGCCGGGACCTCCCCTGGGAGGCGCTGGGGTCAGCAGGGAGCACATCTCCCATCTGGGTCCTAGCCTGGGGGCCCTGCGCTGAGAGAGGGACACCCGTCTGGACAGCAGGTCTTGGATGACCGTGGGAGGTGCTTGAGGGCAGCCCAGCTTTGGGACCCAGCTCCAGGGACACAGCCCCCAAGGGGACCGGCTGTCAGGCATGGGGGCAGCATGTAGTGGCTGGGAGGGCTCTTGGGGGCACAGGACAGGAAGGCAGAGGGCGGGCAGTGGGTACAAGGGGCTAGGGGTGCAATCGTCCTGTCGGGGCACCACTCAGAGGGGACAGCCCAGCCTCCGAGGGCAGTGTTGCTGCGTGCACAGCGGCCCGCACCCTCCTCTCCCTCCCTTCAAATCCTTCCTGATGCCCTGGACTCGCACTGGAGGGCCTGGGGCGCCCTCTGCTGGGGCGCTCACACTGGACAGTTCAGGTTTGGGGAGGGCAGCCCTGGGACCGCCTGGTGGCCTGATCTGCTGGTGCCCTGGAGATGCAGAGGTGGGACGTGGCTTCCATTGGGGACAGGGACTCGGGGGACACCTGATGGCCCCAGTTCTGCCAGAGACGCGGCATGGCTGGCTCATTGCCTCTAAGTCCCAACCGGGCCTTGGACAGTGGGGCCTTTTGACCCCACCCCACCAGACGCCAGTGGTCAGCAGGCTCAGCCCAGGAGAGAGAACACGTGGGTCAGCGTCCAGCTCTGGTTAGCCCGACCAGCTCTGCTCCCGGCCTCCGAGCCCCGACCCAGCCAGGCCAGGGGTCCCTGGACCATGGGGACACGCCTGCCAAGGTGCACTGGAGCCCCGCCCGGCGCCTGCAGGCTGTGGGGGGCGGGTGGGCTCCCGGGATGTTCGCGGTCACAGCTGGGGTGGGGGTGGGGCTTCTGTGAGTTCTCTTGTTCATTTTCCATCTATCAATATCTATCTCTGTCTTCTATCAACTATCAAGGGCTATCTATCATCTATGTACCTATCATCTATATCTGTCTTCTATCTATCACCTATCTATCATATCTCCTATTGTTATCGGCCTGTTGTTATTCTTAACTGAGCAGCACCAACCCCCACCACTGAGAAACTTTTAAGTTTCTTTTCCTATAGAAATGTTAAGTATAGAAAGTTAAGTCTCCTCCCTAGTTCTTTAATTTCTTAGCTCTTGGCTTTGATGGCTTTTCTAACCAGTTTGTGAATCTTGGACTGAAGATCGTCCTTCTTAATTGCTTTGTAAATCAGTTTCTGAATCCTAAACAATGGAAGTCTCCTACGCCTGTTTCACATAACTACTTGAAAGCCTGTGACTTCCTAACACCCCCCAGGCCAGGAAGCTAAATGCCAAACCCATCCTGGTCCCAGACAACTGACGCCACCTGAGTGATGGACTGAAGCCACAAGTTTCATAAGAACTTGTTTTATTAATTAAAACAGATTTATTAATTAAAATCTATTTTTCCTCATTCAGGGGCCTTGGGGATACAGGGGACACCCCAGCAAGATTGCCAGTCACAACCAAAGAAGCCAACGCGGTCTCCCAGGTGGACCTCGAGACCCCTTCCTCTCATCTGAGACCAGCTAGGGCGAGAGTTCCGTGAACCCCAATAGGCAGGGACAGCTCTACGCCCCTGCCCAGCGGGAAGCAGATACAGAAGAGACCTCCTGTCCCTCAGCTTCCCACAGAGATTTTACGGGGATCACGTCTCTCAAAGGGAAAACTAGGCAGGCAGTTAGAGGCAGGCATTGGGTCTCTGCATTCCTGCACGTCCCACAGTGTGACCACCTGGGGACATCCCCTCTGCACCCACAACTCCCCTTTGTATTGTAATTACCTACCCCTGCGGGAAGAGCAAATGGGCGCAAAATATCCAACTGGATCAGACCAGTCACTCGCACCTACGCAGGACCTCTTGTTAATCACAGGGGCCAATCAAGTGGTCCAAGCCCAAAGGGGAACAGCCCATTCTAGAGAAAAAGGGATAAAACCCCAAGTCCTGGGGAGCATGCTGCGTCTTCCCTGCTCCTTCTGACCGCTTCTTCCCTTTGAGCCTCGCCTTTGCGCGTGGCCCGCTCCGCACTCTTTGGAATGTAACTTCTAGTAATGGGCCCTTGAGCCATCCTGTAGTACTCAGGCCTACTTTTACTTCTAAATGTACTATCTCTGCTAATAAACTACTTATTCTATTGCCTTACTTTGGTGTCTCGTTCAATTCCTTGCTCGCGTTGCCAAGGCCCTGGACTCTGCACCGAGAAAGGCCCGCTCTCCGGCGACACAATTACCTGCCTGTCATCTATCTATATCTATATATCATCTATCGATCTTCTATCATCTCTCTCTTCTTTCACCTATCAATCATCTCTACCTTGTTCTATCTATACACCTATGTCTATTATCTACCTACCTGCCTGCATACATACCTGTCAGTCATCCATTGGGGTGTCCTGACCTCACTCCCACCATTATGATCCTCTTTGCCAACGTGGCTTCCCTTGGGCATGGGATGTTTATCTTTTTGGTCAGTCCTAGAACACACACAAAGTGACTTCTGCGTTGTAATCCATTCGTATGTGAAAAAGGAAACCTACTAAGCAGAGTTTAATATTTGATTACAATGTTTTTGGTCTTTAGCCAGAGAATATTTAGTCAACACTCTCTGTTGCAAAGTTTCTTAGGCCACCTCTCACCCTTCCCTCAGTCAGTGTGTTTATACATTAGAAATACAGTCAGGTGTGTATTCCAGCTTGGTCCCCTCCCCTCCCCCCTTTTTACTTTTTTCCCTCCCTTTTTGATTTTAGTTGTTTGTGGTTTTGAGCATATGAAGCACTGACACAGGCCCGAAATGCAGAAAGACGGTCCCCTTAGGGCTGCTGCCCGCCGAGGGCTCTGTAGGACCAGTCACAACCCCTTCTGACTTGACCTCTCTGTGCTTCTTTTTGCAAAAACAGATACACACACACATTCTTATTTCTCTTCATCTTGCCCCAAAGATGGCATACTCTCATCTCTGCTCTTTTTTTTTCACTTATCAACATACCTTGAAATCACTGTCTTAGTCAGCCTGGTCTGTCCCTACAGGACACCACAGGTGGGACGGCCGAAACAGCAAGCATTCATTTCCGCAGATCAGGTGGGGCTGACCTGGTCCTGGAGTGCAGACGGCCGCCTCTCCCCGCGTCCTCAGTGGTGGAGACAGGTGCCTTCCGTGTGCCCTCTCACACGGGCGCAGGCACTGATCCCGTTCACGAGGGCTCACCCTCGTCACCTAGTCACCTCCTGACACCATCGCAGCGGGAGTTGGGATGCAACCTGTGAACCTGGGGGACACAGAACCTTCCATCCATCATGTTGACCGCTCTATGTAAGTTCGTCGGGCCCCCCTTTTTCTGCAGACCCTCCAGTGGGTGGAAGCACAATCCTCTCACCCAAAGCCCCAAGGGCAGTGCCCCGGGCCTGCCTCTGCCCTGACCTGCCATCCAGGCAGCCCATTTGAAAGTCCCCGAAACCACACGTTTTCTGTCCCCACACCCTGAATCAAGCCACTCCCCACATCACATCTGAGAAGAGGTAGCTGTGCCTCTGGCGTGATGCTGGCACCATGGTGGCAGGCCCCCACCCTGGCCTGTCTGCCTCCCCTAGACAGCAACAGGCACTGCCCGGGGACTGCCCATCCAGTGCCCCAAGCCTGGAAAATACCAGGGGATGCAACGCCTGTAATTGCCCAGTCCAGAGGAGATATGGTGGGGTTTGTGTGTTTACAAACAAAGTAGGTGACAGATCAGGTTGATCTGAGCCACAGGCTCTGAGAGAGCCAACAGCAGCTGTGCCTTCAACACGTGCTTTGAAAGCAAAAGTGGAAGCACTCAGTAATGGCCCTCGGAGACTTGTGTTTCCCAAAGGGCAGGTCATCAGCCTTCTCTGTTGTTGGAGGTGTTGCCAGCAACAGTGGCTGTCCCACCGGGTCAGCATTTACCCAGGCTGCCCTGGTTTTCATTTCGTGTTTGTCACTGCTGTGAAAATATCTTTGCACACAAATATGTGAGTCTGTCATTGTTCTCTCGTGATGGGTCCAACCAGAGGAACTGCCGTCCACCTCTGGGTGTTGGCGTGAGACGGCGTAAGAAGAATCATCCAGGAAGTGGTTGGAGACTAACTCCAGGAGCCAAGAGCGGACAAGCACTGTGGCCTCGCTGGCCGGTGCCCAGGCCAGGGAGCCCCGGTGGCCCGTGTGCTGTCGGCTCAGCTGGGGGTCCACGGGAGACACTGGGGCACCAGTGGGCTTGCTCTTGGCAGGTGGAATGCAAGGGCACTTCCTCCCTGAGACCCGTCCAGAGCAGGCACTCAGGGACACACGTACAAGTGCCAGTTTCCCAGATCCCGAAAGTCAGCTCAGACAGTATCTGTTGATATCCAAATATACGCAACCCCAATTTCCCACCATGCTCTGTCTTTAGGGGTTTTAACATCTCTGGAAAGAACACGAGGCCTGGTTGGCAGGAATTGGGATCAGAGGAGGGGTGTATACTTGAGTTATTACTAAAAGACTAGCAGTGGCTGAGTTTAGGGTAAAAGCATCTAAAGTCTATTCCTAAGTAAATACAATACCTAGCAACTAAAGGAGAATTTCACAACTCTCTTGTCCTATGGCGGTACCATCTGTTTCTCAGTCAAAGCTTCAGCATCCGTTGCTGCAACAAGGCACAAGGCAAAAGAATTCATACAAGGCTGTTAAGATTCACATACCCCATGGTCAGTAAGTCGCCTCGTATCGAAACCCTCATGGCATGGAGACCTTTGATCTCCAAAGAGACTTTTCACAGCAGTGACCATAGGCCAGTGAGCTCAAGGACTGATGTTATCATCAGTTTCTCACAGGCAGGCTTTTTGCCTATGTGACCAGAGGTCTGTGCCTCAGTTTCCAAGGGGCTTGAGTCCCCAATATCTCAATTCAGGGGTCCCCTAGGGCTGCAGCCTGTCTTAAGTAGTTTCCTTTTTTTTTTTTTTTTAGGAAATCTTGCCCCGTCATTGACTTACACAGCCAGTTATCATCGGGGAACCACAGGGACTTGCCACAAGTGCAGTGAGAGTACTGTCTCCTAGAGGAGGAAAGGCACATGGGTTCACAGAGGCAGGAGATATTACATGACCAACCATAGGGCAGCACCCCAGACATCCCGTGCTGAGCGTGGCACCGTGACCTTGTCAGACACTGGGGGGCTGTCGGCTCTCAACATTGGGTAATAAAGGAATTTCTCAAACAAGACTCAAAAACTCACAAGCCATAGAGAAGAATGGGTGGATTTGACTGGGATAGCTTCATTCACAGACACTGGAGGTTGTCCTAGAGCGAGCGCATGCTGGGACGTGTGACGGTGGCACACACAGTGCCCTGAACACATAAGGGGCTCCTGAAACATGATGAGCGAGACAGACCGTCAATAGCAAATGCCATGAACCAGCTTCTCACCACAGGAAACTAGTCGCTGATCAGACAAATGAAGCCCGGCCATGCTAGGTCCAGAGAAAGGCAGAAACACAGGTGGTGTTTACATGCACAGGAGAGAAACATGAAGTCACCTAGTCCCAGGGATGCCCAGCCCTGCTGATGGCACAACCACTCCGGAGAAGCACTGGGCAGGACCCAGTCAGCTCCACACACGCATCCCCGGAGGCACACACCCGGAGAGTGACCCAGCCGGGCAGCGCCGAGAAGGGACCTCTGCCAGCCAGCCAGGCACAGCCGTGTGGCCGAGGCCGAAGGCCTGTTGCCTCTGGCCACAAGCTTCTCCATTTTGTGTGGGGACAGTCTGAACATTAGTGCTTCTGTGAAGCGTGAACCCTCGTGCCTGTGTACCCCGAGAGCACGTTCACATCGGCAGTCTTGACAATAATGACAGACAAACAGAACCTGGGGCAGCCCCATCCCATCTGCAGTGGAGTAGACATGTGTGGCCATACCCTGGAGTGCTGTGTGGCTGAGAAAATGGCTGCAGCATCAGCCCTCACACCTAAAGCCCATGGAAAATGCTAGTCCTAGGAAAGGCATTCAGTTTGATTGCACTTATCAACACTTAAAGATGTGCAAAACTCAGCACTGCAGTGTGTCGGCATGCATATGTACGAGGTGAGATGGTAAGGGTAGGCAAACAGTGCCACTGTGCTGTCCCTGGGGCACGGTGGGGGGGCTTCTCGTACTGTCCCTCAGAGCAGGAGCCATACGTTTTTCCTGTTTTAACAGCTTTATTGAGATTTAGTTTCCATGTCATAAAATTCCCCCTTTTAAAATGCACAATTCAATTGTGTTTAGTATATTCACAGAACTGTGCAACTATCTAATTTTACAATATTTCATCACCCCAAAAAGAACCCTTTTACCCACTGACAGCCACTCCCCAGGACACCTCCCGCCCCAGCCTGGCAAGCACCTGTGTACGTTACTCTTCAGGTTTGTCTGTTCTGGACATTTCAGCAAGTGGATCCGTGCGATGCTGCGGCCTTTGGTGCCTGGGTTCTTTCACTTAGCATGTTCTGGAGGCTCATCTATGTTGTAACCATGTCAGCACTTTACTCCTTGTCAAATAATGTTCCATTGTATGACACGTCACCTTTCCTTTACGCGCTTATCAGTCGCTGGGCATTTGGGCCACTTCCACTTTTCGGCTGTTATGAATAAGGCTGCATGAATACTTGTGCACAGATGTTGTGTGCACACATTTTCACTTCTGTTGGACAGACCTAGGACAGGAATTGCTGGTCCTGTGGAAACGCCACGTTCATCTTTTGAGGAACTGCAAACTGTCGCCCCAGTGGCCGCAGCCTCACATTCCCACCGGCAGGGTATGGGAGCCCAGCTTCTCCACGCCCTCGCCAACACTTGTTGTTGTCGGTCTTTTTGATTCTAGCCGTCCTGGTGGGAGTGAGGTGGCTTCATGTGGTCCTGGTTTGATTTTCCTGATGATCAGTGAGGTCGGTTGTGTTTTCCAAGTGCTTATTGACCCTTTGTGTATCTTTTTGGGAGAAATGTCTATTGAAATCATTTGCTCATTTTTAAATTGGGTTGTTTTTTATTGTTGAATGTATATTCTGGATACGAATCCCTTATTGTTCTTTTATATTCTGGATACGAATCCCTTATTGTAAATGTGCATCACAAATATTTTCTCCCAGTCTGTGGGCAGAATTTACACTTTCTTGTTGGTGTCCCTTGAAGCACAAAAGTTTTTAATTACGTCAAAGTCCAAGTTGTTGAGTTTTTTTGCTTGTATAACATGATTTTGTATCTTATCTAAGAAATCATTGACTAATCCAAGGTCACACAAATTTACTCCTGTATTTTCTACTATGGGTTTTATAGTCTTAACTCTCACATTCAGGTCTGCTAACTATTTTGAGTTAGTTTGTGTTTGGTGTGAGGTGGGGTTGAAATTCATTTTTGCATGGGGTACGTAGTTGACCAGCACGGTTGGTTGAAAAAACTGTCTTTTCATTCATTTGATCATCTTGGCAGCTTTACTGAAGGTCAAGTGACCAAAAATGTAAAAGGTTATTTCTGGGCTATTAATTCTATTGCATTATTGGCAGTCTGCCCTGATGTCACTACCACCATCTTTATCACTGTAGCTTTGTGGTCAGTTTTGAAATCATGATGTGTGCACCCTCCAGCTTTGTTCTTTTGAAGGTTGTATCCCTAAAATAAATGAATTTTAGGATCTGTTTATCAATATCTGTACAAAAAAGCCAGCTGAAATTTTGATAGGTGATGAGCTGAATCTGTAGATCAATTTGGGGAGTACTGCCGTCTTAACAATATTAATTCTTCTCACCCGTGAGCAGGGAGTGCCTTTCTAAGCATTTAGGTCTTCTTTAATTTCTTTCAACAATGTTGTGTAGTTTTCAGTGTTCAAGTGTTCACAGTGTACAAATTGAATCCAGCTTAAGCATTTTATTCTTTCTGATGCTATTATAAAGGGAATTGTTTTCTTAGTTCCATTTTTGGATTGTTCCTTATTAGTGTATAGATTACAACTGATTCATGTATGTTGATCTTGTATTATGCAACCTGGATTAACTAATTTATTCATTTTTACAAGTTTTTCAGTGGTTTTCTTAGGATTTTCTATATATAACATCATATTATCTGTGAATAAAGATAGTTTAACTTCTTCCTTTTGAATCTGGACGCTTTTTACTCTCTTTCCTTGCCTAAATGCCCTCCCTGATGGTACCGCTAGTACAAATGAATACAAGTGGTAAGAGCAGATATCTTGTCCTTTCCTGGTCTTGGGGAAATCATTCAGTCTTTCCATTAAGTATGATGTTGTTAGCTGTGGGTTTTTCACAGATGCCCTTATCAGTGTATAAGTTTGCTCGGGCTGCCATAACAAAATACACAGACTGGGTGGCCTAAAACAGACATTTATATTCTTACAATACAATTTTATAAATGTCTTGTGCAATTGCTTTTTAAAGTCAGTTAAGAGAAGAAAAAGAAAAGGTATAGGCAAACATACTATCTTTATAATTAAGTAAATAATTACTTTTAACCGAGTTCTTTGTTTTGTGTGTAAATCTGAATTAGTGTTTTGGGGTCATGTACTTTTAGCTCAAAGAAATTCTTTTAGTATTTCTCGTACAGTAGGTCTACTAGCAACACACTTTCTCAGTTTTTGTTTACCTGCAATATCTTTATTTCATCCTCATTTCTGAATAATAGTTTTGCTGCATATAAGATTCTTGGGACCGGCCGAGTCACTCAGTTGGTTAAGAGCATGAGCTCTGAGCAACAGGGCCGCTGGTTCGTTTCCCACATGGGCCAGTGAGCTGTGCCCAAGCTGAGCTGCCGTTGAGCTGCCAACAGGTGGCAGGATGGCTCAGTTGGTGAAAGCGCGTGCTCCTAACAACAAGGTTGCCAGTTTGACTCCCGCATGGGATGGTGGCTACACCACCCGCAACTATGATTGAACACGGCACCTTGAGCTGAGTGTCTGCGAGCTGCCGACGGGTGGCTGGATGGCAACTGGGCTTGGAGCTGAGATAGTTGCACCCTCCACAATTAAGACTGAAGGACAACAACTTGGCTCTTCCTTTTCCCCAATAAACTCTTTAAAAAAAACAAAAACTCTTGGTTGAGTTTTTTTACTTTCAGTGCTTTGAACATGTCATCCAACTGCCTTTTGCCTTCCATTGTTTTTTTTTTTTTTATTAGTTTCAGGTGTACAACACAATGCAATAGTTACACTCTTTATCCCCCAAAGTGTCAACCCCCCTCCCCCAGTTCGCCACCCCACTCCCCCCATATCATACATATCCATCACAACTCCCCTGACTGCCCTCCACAGTATACTCCACATCCCGTGACCATCCACATATTCAGTTACAGTTGGCACACAATACTATACAACATCAGCTTCAGGTGTACAGTGCAGTGATCAAGCCTCTACTCCATCCATGAAGTGGTCTCCCTAACAAGACATGTGACCATTTGACAACCCACAAAATTTTTACAACCTTATTATATTCCCCTAACTGTGTTTCATATCCCTGTGGCAATATTGTAGTTGTCTATTTATGCTGTCTAATCCCTTCCCCTTCCCCCCATCCCCACCTCTCTCCCAACTAGCAACCCTCAGTTTTTCCTCTACATCTACGAGTCTGTTTACTTTGATCGTTCACTCAGCTCTTCAGACTCCACACACAAGTGAGATCACATGGTACCTGTCCTTCTCTGACTGACTTATTTCACACAACATAATAGTCTCTTCACAACATTATCGATTACATTCCCAGAAATGCCCCCATATCCCTGCGGCAAAAATGTAGTCCCACCTACACTGTCCAAAACCTTCCCCCTCTCCCTCTTCCCCACTCCCTCCCAGCCAGCAACCATCAGTTTTTCCTTTATATCTGCTTGATATGACATCAATCTTCTTAAATTGTCTCTCTGGGTTAGCTTGTTTACCCCTTTCTTTTGTTTAAAAAAGTCCTTTTAACATTTCTTGCAATGCTGGCTTGGTGGTAATGAATTCCTTAAGCTTCTTTTCTGAGAAGCTCTTTATTTCTCCTTCAATTTTAAGTGATAGCCGTGCTGGGTAGAACAATCTTGGTTGTAGGCCTTTATTTTGTGTCACTTTGAGTATCTCCTGCCACTCCCTTCTGGCCTGCAGAGTTTCTGTAGACAAGTCAGCTGTTAGTCTAACAGGAGTTCCTTTGTATGTAACCTGCTGTCTTTCTCTTGCAGCCTCTAGGATTCTGTCTCTGTCTTTAACCTTTGCCATTTTAACTAGGATGTGTCTTGGTGTGGACCTGTTTGGGTTCAGCTTGTTTGGAACCCTCTGCACTTCCTGGGCATGTATGTTGATTTCCTTCACCAGGGTGGGGAAGTTTTCAGTCATTATTTTTTCAAATACATTCTCGACCCCTTGCTTCTTCTCTTCTCCTTCTGGTATTCCTATGAATCTAAGGTGGTTGCGCTTCATCTTGTCCCATAGGGCTCTTAAACTATTTTCATTGTTTTTTATTCTTTGGTCTTTTTGCTGTGCCAACTGGGTGATTTCTGCTATTTTGTCTTCCAAATCGCTGATCCGCTCCTCTGCTTCATCTACTCTACTGGTGATTCCTTCGAGTGTGTTCTTCATTTCAGTTATTGTATTCTTTAGTTCTAACTGGTTGTTTTTTATGATTTCTCTATCCTTCTTTATGTCCTCACTAAGTTCCTTAAACATTCTTATCATCAGTGTTCTAAACTCTGTCTGTGAAAGGTTGGCTCTCTCTGTTTCATTTAGTTCCATTTCTAGAGGTTTCTTCTGATCTTTTACTTGTGACATGTTTCTTTGTTTCCCCATTCTGGCTGTCGCTCTGGGATTGCTTTGATGTATTAGATAGATCACCAGGAGAGCCCTGGCTGGATCACGCAGGCACACAGTTCACGGCCCAACACTCCCAGGAAAACTCCCAGTCTCAGCCTGTCCCAATCAGCCGCTCGCAGATCAGGCCGAGCAGCCCGACAACCAATCACCCGCCTGGCAACTCTGCAAGCGGAGTGCGGAGAGCGGGGACCCGAGGCGGCTTGCGCGCTCCCGCGTCTCAGTGAGCAGCCTGTTGGAGCCAGAGCACGCCCACCAGGCGTTTCCCTGGCAACGCAGTATAAGCCCTGCGGAGGGTGGGGATCCGAGGCGGCTCGCGCACTCCTGGGTCTCAGTGAGCAGCCTGTTGGAGCCAGAGGGCACCCGCCCCGCGTTTCCCTGGCAACGCAGTATAAGCCGGGTGGAGGGTGGGGATCCAAGGCCGCATGAGCGCGCACGCACACACGCACTCCTGCGCCAATTCCACCAGACCAATGAGGTCTCGGACCTGACCCTCCGTGGGCGGGCCCAAGCCTGACAAAATGGCGCCTCCCCACACCACTCGCGTGCGGGCCCCACACCACGGGAACAACAGTTCAAAAACCTCCAGCCTCTGCACCAAAGGTGCTCAGCTCAGTCCGTCCCGCAGGCTCCCGGCTCACACAGCCACTCCCTCCACCGGGAACCAGGTAAGTGCTCACCGGCGAGCGAGCCCGGGCGCCGGCCCCACGGATTCTCCAGCCGCTCGCAGCCTCACCGAGCTGAGCAGAGAGTCCTCACTAATTTACTGCCGGCTGTCTTAGAACTCCTCTTCCCGGCAAAGGCGCTCTGGGCTGGTGAGCTTGGGGTGCGGCCGGAGGGTCTCCCCCAACCAGACAAGCCTCCCACGGCTGGGGCCTCCCTCCCGGGGCTCGCCCCCTCTCGTCTCCGCCCGGCCCCCAGACCCGACGCGGCCTCCTCTTTAAGTTCTTCGTTTAGTGGTTCTGTTCCTCCAGTGCTCCGGGGGCCTCCAGGGTTGAATGCTGTATAATTTGCTTGTAGTTTTGGTGTGATCCTGGGAGGCAGTCAGCACAGCGTCTGTCTATTGCGCCATTTTACCCGAAGTCTGCCTTCCATTGTTTTTGATGAGAAGTCAGTTGTTAATATTATTGGGGTTTCCTTGTATGTGAAGAGTAATTTTTCTCTTGCTGCTTTCAAAATTTTCTCATTATGTTCAATATTTTGACTTTAATGCATCTGGATGTGGATCTCCTTGTGTTTATCCTATCAATAATTTGCTGAGCTTTTTGGATACGTGGATTATTGTTTTTTCATCAAATTTGGTTTTCAGCCAAATTTCTTTGAATTTTTTTCTACTCTTCTCTGCTACTCCCATTATGTACATGTTGGTGCACTTAATGGTGTCCCACATTTCCCTGAGGCTCTGTTCATTTCCAATCCTTTTTTCTTTCACTTTAAATTAAGTCATCTCTATTGATCTACCTTCAAGTTCACTCACTTTGTTCTTCCGTCAGCTCAAATATTGAGTCCTTCTAGTGAATTTTTAAAATTTCAGTTATTATACTTCTCAACTCCCAAATTTCCATTTGGTTCCTTTTGATAATTTCTATGTCTTTATTTATATTCACTATTTGATGAGTCAGTGTCATCCTATTTTCCTTTAGTTCTGCTAACTTAAACATAAAAAGGCCTTTTATTTTTTTTTATTTTTTTATTTTTTAAGATTTTATTGGGGAATTGGTGGAGGGGAACAGCGCTGGGGAATCGGGGAAGGGGAACAGACAAGTTGCTGTCTTTTTGTTCTTCAGCCTAGTTGCGGAGGATGCTGCCTCACTGTTAGCACCGTCATCGCGCTCTTCCCGGATGAGGCAGACCGGTCGCTGGCCTCCAGACGTCGCTCACCGCGGCTATTGGCAGCTCATGCTTGGCTGCCAGCTGCCCACGCTGGCCGCGGGCCACTCACTGTAGCCTATGGCAGCCCATTGCAGCCCACACCATCACCGGGGCTCGCACAGCTCAGCTCCAGGTGGAGCTGTTGTCAGCTGCAGAGGGCAGTGTCACTGGCCCTCATGTGGGATCCGAACCGGGGCCACTGGCATCCCAAAACCAGCGCCCAACCAATGCGCCACTCGGCCGGCCCCAAAAAGGCCTTTTAAAGTGAGAGGCAACAAGCATTTATTTGAGATCATTAAGTATAGCTATTCAGGGGCCGGCCAAGTGGCGCATCAGTTAAGAACTGGTTTGGGATGCCAGTGGCCCCGGTTCGGGTCCCACATATGATGGCCAGTGACACTGCCCTCTACAGCTAACAACAGCTCCACCTGGAGCTGGGCTGTGAGCCCCGGTGACGGTGTAGGCTGCAGCCCCTGCTGCGGTGGGCTGCCATAGGCTACAGTGAGTGGCCGGCAGCCAGCGTGAGCTGCCAATAGCCACGGTGAGCGACATCCAGAGGCCGGCGACCGATCTGCCTCATCCGGGAAGAGCGCAATGATGATACCAACATGGGCCAGTGAAGCAACATCCTCCGCAACTAGACTGAAGAACAAAAGGACAGCAACTTGTCTGTTCCCCTCCCCCAATTCCCCTATAAAATCTTAAAAAAAAACAACAACAAAGAATAGCTATTCAGGCAGCACTGATCCAGGCAGAACCCAAATAGTGTTCTGATGGGAAGACAAAGGCAAGGGGCGTTTATTAGAAGGGAAGGAGGACAATCCCATCCGTAGAAAGCAGGCAACTCTGCAGCGCAGATAACATAACACAGTGATGCTAATTCTAAACACTGTTCTTAATTTTCAATCTGGAAGTCATCAGTCCAGTAGTCATGTCTGCTTTCTTGTTATCTTTGCAGACAGTTCTTTGGAGGCCTAAGGTTGCTTTAGTCCCAGTCAAAAGGTTGTTTTGCCCTGTTTTAACATACAAAGGTTTGAGAAGTAAGACATGCAAAGCAGTTCCTTTGGGATGGCAGTCTGGTTCCATTTTAAAGTGGCTCCATTTATGTCATTTACAAATCTTTGAACATACATAATAGTTCAAATTTTTGTCTGCTAAGTTCAACACTTGGGCTCTCTCAAAAACCAATTTCTGTTGCCTGTTTCTTCATAATTTTCTGTTTCTATGTATAGGCAAAGGTCACATTTTTATGTCTCTGTGCATGTCTCACAATTTTTTGTTAAAACTGGACATTTTCATCACTGAATTAGTCCAATCATGTCACTATACAAACAAGAAGCTGGGTGGGGAAGGAAAAGTTTGTAGTTTGCTCTGACTGCTTCCCTCAACAGAACCTCTGTGCTTGGTTTGGAGTGAGTGCTATGGGGGAGGGGGAGACAGGCACCCCCACACCCCGGCCGCCCTGGCCACACAATATAGTTCTCCCACAGCACTTGCTGGAATAGCGGGGTGTGCCGACACCCACTGGCTGCCATGCTGCCTCTTCCACCCTGGGTCCCGGGGAGATGGACGTTGTCACTGACCTTCTGAGCCCCCAGAATGGCTTCTGCAGAAACCAGAGCAGGTGGTTGTATCTACAGCTCAGATGCCATTGCCTCCCCCTGCTCCTACTGAGTTTCCATAAATGTTGAGAAACATATTCTTCGACGTTGGTCAATTATGCCCTTTGGTTAATCTGCAAAGACTTTAAATGACTGCCTTCGCTAATTCTGACTAATGCGCTGGGTACTTCTTTGGGGGAGAGGTATTGCTGAGCTCCTGATACTGCCATTCCAGGAATCACCCTCCCCCAGGTCATATATTTTTAAAAGGAAAAAAAAAGAATGGGTTATGTCTGGGTGAGGAGTAATATTTAGCCCAGTTTCTCTTTTTGCTTATTTCTATTTTATGGACGCTCACGCATAAACATTAGACCGCATGGTGCTAAAGCAGCCGGCGCCCTCTCCTTCCCCTGCGTTTAACTGTCACGGCTGTCCCTCCTCCTGTCACAGGTTCTCACACCTGACGACGCTTCCCCACTACTCCAGCCTTCCTTATTTTGGGAATGGTGAGATTTTCTCATGATTTTTACCCTCCAAGCTCCTGTGTGTCCCTGGGACCTCTCTGTGTCAGCAGGTAGGTCCCTCAGGCGCATCCCTCCCCCGGTGGACCCGAAGTCAGGTTGACAGGGGGCGCCACAGTCCCGTGGGCTCCGGGTGTGCCCCCGGCTGCCCATGTGTGGGCTCCGGGTGTGCCCTGGCTGCCCGTGGGCTCCGGGTGTGCCCCCGGCTGTCCGTGGGCTCTGGGTGTGCCCTGGCTGTCCGTGGGCTCCGGGTGTGCCCCCGGCTGCCCGTGTGTGGGCTCCGGGTGTGCCCTCGGCTGTCCGTGGGCTCCGGGTGTGCCCCCGGCTGTCCGTGGGCTCTGGGTGTGCTCCCGGCTGCCCGTGGGCTCTGGGTGTGCTCCCGGCTGTGTGGTCGGTGCTGGGACACAAGGTCCCCTTCAGGAGGCTCCCCCACTTTCCTGGGGCTCCACTGAGGGATCAGCAACGCAGCCTCCTCCTCCCAGGCCGGGAGAGCACAGGCTCCCAGGAGTGGAGTGGACTGTTTCTCTGTGTGTGGACGTGCCTCCCGGGCACCACGTGCCCTGAGTGAACAGGGTCTGCTTGGCTGGGAGCTGTCTGGAAGCAGGAGCGAGCCCATCTGGAAGCTGCCCAGAGCGCGTGGACGAGGGCGGCGCCATGGAGGGAGGGCAGGGATCAGGCTGCGTCTGGACTGCGTCCAGCGGCCACGCTTGCCCGTCTTCAATTCACCCTTTCACTTGGATTCTGCATCCACAGTGTTTTCTCTCCTGGTCTTCACCACATGCATTTCAGACCTTGTTTATTTGAAGACCAGAAACACGCCCAGGGAGACAGGGATGTGGGGTGCCTTTCCTCTGTCGGCTCACAAAACCCCACTGTGAGCTTGTGCCGTGGAATAGGGACAGCGGGGTTTTTGCCAAATTTTCAGACAAAGTCGGACCCAAATCCACACACTGGCTGGGCGCCATTTTGGATAGTTGTTAGGGCATAAATAGAAACAGAGCTTGCGAACGTACGTATATGATCCTGGGATTAAATGACTCATAAAATTCTATGTTAGTGAGCTTGGTGAATTAGCCAGAAAGCGGCGATGACAGGCAGGCCGCTGGCAGCACCCTCGAGGGCACAGTGACAGAACTGCAGAGCAGACACAGGCGGGACCCTTGCAGGGGCGCGCACACTGTCCGCAGGCCCTGACAGTCCCTGCTCCTTCTGTCCTGCGTGGCGGGTGGCTGGGCTCCCAGCTGCAGAGCAGACTACAAGGCAGCAAGCGCTTGTCCCCCTACCTCGACTCCCTCCCACACGGGGGTTCCCCACCCCCCACCTGGTCACCGGGGCCATGGGTCTGGGGTCCCCACCATCCTCCTGGCTTTCCTGGCTTGGTGGTGGCCTTCTGCCACCTGGTGCTGGGCATGTCTTCTGCAAAGTTCTGATCACTTCTGGGGTTCTGGGCACTTTAGGCAGCCCACCTGTGCTTGAGTGAATCAGAACCCCCATCTGTCCCCCAATGGCTGTCGTGGGAATCGAGGTGTAGTGGTGAGTCCCTCGAGGTTTGGCCTTTGACTGTGTACTCATCCTGGTGGCCTCAGAGTGATGCCCGCCTCCTGGAAGCCAATTCTCCATCCAGCCCAGGCCCACCCGCGCCTTCTCACGGTCCTCAGACACAATGGACACGTGTGGTCAGGCCTGGACAGGACAGGACCACGGTGCGTGGGGGGCCTTGAGGGGCCTCCGTGGGCCCCTGCCCCCACCTGACGTCAGAGGCGGGAGGGGTCTGGGAAATGTGGACAGAGCCCCCTGCAGGGCTGTGGGGCAGAAGGGTCTGCAGCGCAGACAGATGGGCGCTGCGCGGGAGGCGTGGCGACAGGACAGTGGTGCAGCCCTAAGAGGTGGCCACCAATCAGGCCAAGCCTGGGCCACGCCAGGGCAGGAGCTGCGGGGATGACAGGTCACTGTCCCATGTCCCCGCCCTCTTGATAGCAAAGCCCTCTTGATAGTTGAGGCTCCCACTGTGACAAGCTCGGTATCAGCTCAGTGTCTCCTTCTGGAAAGTGCGTGGATTGGCTGACGCTTGAGGCTTCTCAGGCCTGTGTGTGCATGTGTGTGTACATGCACACTTGTGCTCACACACGTGGGTCTGCACGGCGGCAGCATGCGTGGTACCGGAGCGTGTGGGGTGCAGGGGGCAGCTCTGAAGGCACATGGTCTCCTGTGCCTCTTCCTGCCACTGTGAGTGCAAGTGGGACCGGACCCCATGCATCCCATGTCAGTGAGAGGGGGCCCCACGTGTGATCAAGACCAGACGAGGTCACAGGGAGGCATGGAGGAGCTGCTGTGGGGGGCCCAGGGGCCCTTGGGTGTGTCTGGGGCGGGGCAGCCCCCAAATGTGTGTGGACGGGAGCCACGTGGGTGGTGTGGCTGACCGCTGCGGCTGTCCCTGGAGGTGGGGAGACCACAGCCTGACTCAGCGGAGTTGTGAGCCCACCTCAGGGCCTCGCCCCGTGCCTGCCCGGGGGCCACTGGAACCCCCAGCTGGGCCTCACT
The DNA here is from genome assembly GCA_033961575.1 of Aselliscus stoliczkanus. Classification (NCBI taxonomy): domain Eukaryota; kingdom Metazoa; phylum Chordata; class Mammalia; order Chiroptera; family Hipposideridae; genus Aselliscus; species Aselliscus stoliczkanus. The sequence continues at coordinate 630,986 of CM066729.1, forward strand.
GTGAGCAGTCGGATGGCTCGTCAGGCCTGGCATCCCGCCCCAACCACGCGGATTGGACCCTGCCCACTCAGACAGAGGGGGGGCCGCACCCCACACCCTGCCCACCCGGCCAGGCTCCCCCCGCCACCCGCTATTAGGAAAGGGAGGACACGGATGCCCCTGTGACTGTCTCCTTCTCCTCCATCCCTTCACGGGCACCACTGGCTGGACGGTCATTTCCAGAGCTGGACCTGGGCCAGAGCCTGGCCGCTCTCCGGAGGCCCCCCTGGGAGGGGCTTGCAAGGCTCAGGGCACCTCTGGGGCCCTGTCCTGGGCAGTGCACCGACTTCCTCAGGGCAGCCCAGGCGGACGCTGCGCCTCGCAGCCACAGGCCGGGCACCGCCCTGCCCCCGCTCCCATGAGACCGTGAGTGGCGTGGGGCCCGGGCCTTCATGGGCACGAAGGGGCCACCCCGACACTCTCAGGGGAGCTGCTAGCCAGGCCCAGATCACTTCAGGCCCCAGTTCAGAGGTGGCACAGGGAGCCCCTTGGGACAGACATAGCCCAAGGTGGCTCCGGCTGGGAGTAAAAATACTCAATTACATGCCAATGTGAGTTTTTACATAAACATCCCAATCTCCACACATCAGCACGCATGGCCTCCGCCCCATGAATAAGCATGTTCTGAGGACATCCCAGAGCTCACCGCGAGTGCACACCTGAGCCCAGGCCCCGGCTGCCGGGACGCAGCCACCCGGTGGGGAGAGGCGAGGCTGCTCCTCTGAGCGAGGGTTCCTTAGAAAAGTCCCACAGAACACACCCCGCCTCCTGGCACCTGCGGGGGGCCCTGCTAATGGGGTCCCCACCACCTCCCCCAGGGGCCTGTGACGAAGGGCCCAGGGAGCTCACCCGGTCCTTGTGGGATCAGGAGGGGTGCGGCCGGCCCCAGCTCCTGGGCTTCACCTGTGCTCCCGGACTCTGAGGACCCGCCCCCACGCCCGGTGGAGGGCGAGGCCCACCGCCCACCCCTCCTGCTCTCAGGCCCTCGGGGCAGGGCAGGGCGGGAGGGCATCCAGGCGTCAAGGCCACGTGGCTGCGAAGGTCCTGCCCGTGGGCAGCCTTCAGATCCTCCCCTTGGCCGAGCCAGGGGCCGCCAGGTCCTAGACGGACGCCCCGCCTTGCACGCCCGCCACGCGTGTGCAGAGGGAAGAACAAGGCAACAGAAGAGGCTAAACACAAGTCATTCCTCTGTTCACCGTGCAGCGTCCGGAGTTGCAGCGAACTCCACAGACGAGAGCTCCCGGCACTAAAACCCCACGAGGAGCCCACGAGGGCCAGAGTGTGCGGGGCGCCCCGCCGGGGTCCTGGGCGACAGCGGGGTCCACAGGGCCTCTCAGAGCCGAAAGCTGGAGCCGAGGGAGGGCAGGGCAGGAGAACTAGCTCCGAGGACTCCACGGGCCCACACGCAGCGGGCGGGGAGCCGGCCGGGCTGCGTGGGGCGCGAGGGGCCGGGGAGCAGCTGGGCTCAGCCCTCACTAAGGGGCGGCTGCCCTGCTCTCACTCAGCACCGCCCCCTGCCCAGGCAGGCGACACACGTCCCACACGGGGCTGGGGCCCAGACTGAAAGGGGAGAGCAGACACCGGCCCCTGCGGGGAGCTGAGGCTATGGCCGGCCGGTGGGGGTCCCGAGGCCCCGCTGCTGTCCTTCCTCTGCCGTCCTCCTCAGGTTCGGGAAACCATTTCTAGGGACATGTGGAAAGGCAAGTCGCTGTGGGAAGCACGTCTGAAAGGAGGTAACAGGTCAAGGTGGGCACGCGGGGGGGCACTTGCGTCACATTAAGCGCGGCAGGGAGACGCTGCACGTGACATAGGAACAGCCACGTTAAGGTTCAGCTCTGGAATTGCACAGCACCAGTGACCTCGTCAAAATTCAAGAAACGAAACCTGAAAAGGATAGAAAGACAAAAGTAACAAGACTCCGATCCCCGCCAGCCTGAGTCAAAGGGGCCAAGAGCCCTGACAGAGACCTTCCCAGTCAGCCATGAGCACCTTCCGCGCTCGCTAATGTTCATAGTCCCTCAGGGCTTTGCTCTTATTTCCGCAGGGATTCCTGACCCAGAGAAAAAGGATACATTTGCCCTTCAAGTGTTGAAGGAGAAAGAGAAAAGCTCAGTAAATTTAGAGATCACATTCTCTAGTTAAAGTGCAAACATTTTCAAAGCACTAATAATGAAAATAGGGTGAAGACACTGCCAGGAAAAGTCCCCAAACTCTCCAACAGTCCCTGGTTCTAGAAAAAAACGAAAGCCGCAAAGGCAGGCCATTTAGAAATTATAAAAATAAAAAGATGGCGCATGACATGTAGCCTGCGCAATACGGTTAAAATAACAGAAAAACGAGTATCCTAAAATAGCTACATTACTAGGGGTGAACACAAATAGACATAAACCACATTGGTTTTTAATGTGATAAGAAAACAAATTCTAGAAGAGATGCAAATCAGAAAAGAATTAATAAATTAAACATTGAGTATTTGAAATATTGGGTCTTTGGAAAAGTCATGACGCATGTTTGCAACAGACGGCGGTAGTTCACTTTCGGAAGTACTAGAGTCATTCGCATCTATGTTATTGCTGTAATTTGACAGCTGACAGTTCAAGCTACATTCTAAAACAAAATTGAGCAATCTGGTCGAGTTTTGGAGATTTTACAACAAGTTGAAGATGGAAGACTGTGCATTTTTGCCATCTTTTTACTGTCTTACCTCCATAAAGGGAAGAACGAGCATCAAGCTTGTGAAAAGTTGCATAAAGTTTATGGTGACAATGCTCTAAAGAACGTCACTGCCAACAGTGGTTCACGAAATTTTGTGCCGGTGATTTTTTTTTTTTTTTTTTTTTAGAAGGCAGTGTCACTGGCCCTCATATGTGGGATCCGAACCGGGGCTGCTGGTGTCCCAAGCCAGCTCTTAACCACCGCGCCACTCGGCCGGCCCCATGTGCTGGTGATTTTGATCTCAATGATGCTCCTGGGTCAGGGAGGCCCACTGAGGTTGAAGACAACAAAATAAAGGCATTGATCGAGTCAAACCCACATTACACGACATGAGAGATTGCAGAAACATTGAACATCCATCATTCAAGCGTTCACGAGCACCAGAAGAAGCTGGGATATGTAAGCAAGCTCGATATTTGGGTTCTGCATGAACTCAAAGAAGTTCATTTGACGGTGTATATAAACATCTGCAATATGCTCATTAAATGTGAGGAAAACGATCCTTTTTTGAAACGACTGATAACTGGTGATGAGAAGTGGATTGTTTCCAGCAATGTGCTGCACAAACGGTCTTGGTCCCGATGTGATGATTTGCCTCAAATGACATCGAAAGCAGACATTCATCAGAGGAAGGTTATGCTCTCAGTGTGGTGGGATTTTAAAGGTGTTGTGTTTTTTGAGCTCCTATCAAGGAACCAAACAATCACTTTGAATGTGTACTGTCAGCAATTGGACAATTTGAACGAATCCATCATCCAGAAATGTCCAGAGCTTGCTAATTGTAAGGGAGCTGTGTTCCATCGCGACAATGCAAGACCACACACAAGTTTGATCACCCGTCAAAAATTACTGGAGCTTGGAGCCGGCCGAGTGGCGCGGTGGTTAAGCGCTGGCCTGGGAAGCCAGTGTCCCCGGTTTGGGTCCCACATGTGAGGGCCAGTGACACTGCCGTCAAAAAAAAAAAAAAAAAATTACTGGAGCTTGGATGGGATGTGTTGCCACACCCACCATACTCGCCTGACCTTGCACCATCAGACTTGCACTTGTTTCGCTCTCTTCAAAACTTGCTTGGTATAACGTTCAATTCAGATGAGGCTGTAAAATAAAGAGAGGTCCTTCTATGAACGAGGAATTATGAAGCTCACTGAAAGATGGCAAAAGGTTATTGAACAAAACAGATAATATATCATTGATTGATCTTTGTTCTTTATATAAATAAATGACCTTTGAATAACATAGACAAAATACATCAAGATTTTTCTGACAACCCAATAGAAAAATAGTAGGACTAATGAATAAATCTACAAGTGGATTGTTGGGGGAAAAACACAATAAAATAGATACAAACACTAGATGACTCCATCAAGAAAAATAGAAAGAGAAAGCAAACACAGAATTTTGAAAAGAGAAAAGGAAATTTAGGGTAGAAATAAAGGAAATGAAAGGATTAGCTATTCTGAGACAGACAGAGGGATGAAATGGATAATCTTCTGGAAAACCAGAAAGAGCCAAAGCCAACCCACAGAATAAAGGAAGTTGAGACAAGTCAGTTTCCGCAGGAAATTCACTGGAGGGCGCCTCTCTCCCCAGTAAAACATCTCACCCAGTTTCCAATTTGCAGCTGTCCACAGTCCGGGTTTGGGAGTCACGGAAGCTGTTCCCTGCAGGGCCATCTGTGGCAGCCAACCGCTGGGGGACACGTGGGTGCCCGCCGCGGGACTGGGCACAGCACACGCCTGCTTCCGTGCGTGTCGGGTCCACGCACTGGGAAGCCTCCCTTTTCATTGTGAGGTACCTGGCATTTTAGAAACCTATGGACATGAATTACTTTTCCAGAAAGAATCAGTATAAAATACAGTGACAATTGTTTGACAGATGAATTGGATGAACAGTGTGGTCTGTCCACGCAGTGGAATGTCACTCGGCCTTACACAGGAGGCATCCTGACACCTGCTGCAGCGTGGATGGACCTGGAGGGCACCGTGCCGAGTGAGACAAGCCAGACACGAAGGACAAACACTGTGGGTCCCCTGACATGAGGCCCCTGGAGTCAGACCCAAACACAGGAAGCCGACGGGGGTGCCGGTGCCGGGCTGGGGGTCGGGTAGTTTTAACGGGGACCGAGTTTCTGTTTGGGCAGACGGAAAGTATTGGAGATGATGGCGGTGATGGTTGCACAACGATGTAAGTGTATTTAATGAACTGTACACATAAAGATGGTTAAAATGGTAAATTTAATGCTATATATATTTTACCATAAAAAACTCACTTTCAAAAATTTAAAAGTTAAAAATAAGCTGATACCAGTGTAGTGGACAGTGGCCCTTCCAAGCAGTGCGTGGAGTCCGCTCAGGAGCCATGGCCTCTCGGGCTGTGACTGGACTCCCACCGAGAGGGGCCAGGGTGGCCCAGGGCACACACCGCGGAGGCCTGGGGGCGACCTGCAGCGCGGGCCTGTTTCTGCGCTGCACACAGCCCACCGCGGCTGCCGAGGTGCCCAGAACGTGCGCTCACCGAGCGTGGGGCCGGGACACGAGGTTCGCTGCTCGCGACAGCGCGGGGGCTCCCGGCCACTGAGCTGAGCCGACTGGCCCACCCGCAGCCCGGGTGCACACGCAGGCAGGCCCCTCCCGCCGAGTGACCAGGGCCTTTGCCCAGGGTGGCCGGCGAACACGGCTCTGTGCCGGGACCGGCGCTCAGTGGGCGCTGCCTCGTCAGCCACTTTCCCACCGCTTCAGGGGCCTGACCCTGAAGCCGGGAAACACAAACACGCACATCTTTGGAAATTCATTCCGTTCTCACCTTTGGCCTGCCGTGTTGGCGTTTTAACAGCAGAGTCAACCAGACAGAGCCAGGAGGGGGATTCCTACGAGGTCCCTGTCCTGAGGTCGAGGGGCCCCGCCGAGCCGCACGTCTGCTGGGTGGGCTCAGACGGCACGGCACAGGCTTGGGAAGCGAGCCGAGCTGGGACCGGCACACACGGGCCGTGATGCGGAGCCTGCGGCGCGAGCCCAGCCTGGTGACCCCCTGCTGGACACGGCAACGAAAGCCACGTTCCCCAGGGGGCTTCAACAGGACCCCGAGTATGAAACATGATCTAGTGTCCAGCACACAGTCCAAAGCACTCAACACGCAAAGAACCAGGCAAATGCGACCAAGGCTGAAGAGAGAAGACCAGCCGGGGTGGAAACCCCAGGACACCCCAGATGATGCGGTTGTCAGACGTTAACAGCAGTGATAACGAAGGCTGGCCGCTTTAAATGAATGCGAAGATAGGTGTTCTCAGCAGAGCAAAAGAAATTACAAAAAGAACTATTGGAAGTTTTAGAACTCAAAAATGAAACGTCAGACAAAGCCTTGCAAATCACATTGCTGACAAAGGACTTGTATCCAGAATAGAGAACTCTTAAAACTCAACGTAAGAAAACTAACAGCCCAATAAAGAATAGGCAAAATGTTCTAACCCTCACGTCACAAAGAAGATGTGTGAGTGGCCAGCAGGCTCATGAAGACACTCATCATCAGGGCGATGCCAATTCAGAGCTCAGTAAGATGCCGCCGCGGCCTGCCAGCTGGCTGGACACAAAGCCAGGAACCGAGTGCCGCCCTCTTCCCCTGCCGGGGGCCCGTGAGGGGGCACAGCTGCTCTGGGACTTGCGCTGCCAGTTTCTTTAAAAATGAAACATACTCAGATGCTTACCATCCGCCCTGAGCCCCACTCCTGGCATCTATCCTACAGAAACGAGAGCGTAGGCACACGGGAAACCTGGATACGGTGGTCACGGTGGTCCCAACTGGAGACGCCCCGATGTCCTGGGGCGCAAATGACGGATGGATCGCCCAGGTATGACAGCGAAGGGCGCCCGTCTCCAAGGTCAGGCTCCGCCACTCTGCCCCCGGCCTGGATGGGTGGGGCCCAGCGACTCAGGAAGGACTGTCGCCTCCCCGTTAACTGCCTGGTGGCATTTAGGGGGGCCTGGGAGCTATCACCAGAGGTAACTTCCTTGTGTGAGGGGCACCTGCAGGGCAGGGCGGCTGCCAGATGCCGGCTCTGCCCCACGGCTCCGCTTCCCGGGCCCCACGCCCTCCAGCTCGCTGGCCGCTATGGACCTCAGCTGCCTGGTGCCTTCGGTCTAGTTTTGTAGGCTCCCATACGTACGAAACATTTGTGTTTCTCCTGTTAATCTGTCCTGTGTCGATTTAATTATTAGGCCAAAGAACGGAGAGGGGAAGAAGGAAGTCTTTCCGCCCTACAGTTCCATGTCGTATGATCCCATCTGATGACTTTCTGGCAAAGATACAACGGTAGAGACAGAGCAATTCGGGGCTCCATGGACTGGATGGGAGGGGCTTGGACTAGAGGGGCACCAGGTCACGCTGGCGATGGTGGCCCTGGTTTGAATCTTGATTGGTGCTGCCTTTGTCCAAACCCACAGAGCTGAACGTCACAAAGAGTGAATTTTGGAGTACACGAACTAAAAATAAAAATGTCAAAATTCATGTCCTGGGGGAAGAGTTGGGAGAGCTGTTTTTAAAGGAATTCAAAAGACATGAAAATAATGTGATGTATGAACTCAGATTGGATCCCATTTCAGAAAAATAGCTACATAGGACGTGCTTGGGGCTAAGTAGCGGAAGCTGAATATAGACTAGAAACTGTACGAGAGGACACATCTCTTAGCTGTAACAATGAGTCCATGTTTTTGTAAGAAAAAGCCCTTGTTCTTAAGAGAAAAAGGATCCACACCGACATACTCAGGAGGCAGCGCCAACATATCTGCAGATTACAAACAGTGAGAGAGCGAAAGAGGGAGGGGGACAGAGAGAGAAAGATCAAGGGGGCGAGGACAGAGAGACTATGAGGTGAGGCAGAACTAAAGCAGCCCAGCAAAAATTCTGTAATTTTTCAAATTTTCTATATGTTTTACAATTTATAATAGTATAGTTTTAAATGCCATGAGGAAAATAACTCTAGACAGGTCTTAACATCTGGGACCGAAATTAAATTCTAAATTCCTACGCTGAAAGGATTCCACAGCGTTTTCCAATTGCTCTTTCCAAGCTGGATGGACATGCGCCCTGTTAATAGGCTCTGCATCTGTTTGAAAAGTTCTAGAAACTGAACCAAGAATGTATTTTGCTCAGCTTTGCTTCTGTTCTTTGCACTGCACTGCAAGGCACTGATCAGGAGCTCCCGCGGCTGCAGCTGTCCTCTCGATGCCCAAGTGCAGGAGTGTGGAGGTGGCCTGAGGGACAAGGCCCGCGATGGCCAACGTAGGGGGCAGCTGGCGGCCAGAGCCCCATCACGAGGAGAGGCCGGTGGGAAACCTGGGGGCCCAAGGGGACCTGAGCAGGGTGGGGGCTGTTGGTTTTGACCACCATGTTGACCACCCACTGACCAGTCTCCCATTTGTATTCAACTTCATTTGGCTCTTATGAATTTAGGATGATTTTTTTCTGAATTTTAAATGACATGGGAAGACCAATGACGTTATTGTTTTCTTTTTTTTTTTTTTTTTTTTTTTTAAGATTTTATTGGGGAATTGGTGGAGGGGAGCAGCGTTGGGGAATCAGGGAAGGGGAACAGACAAGTTGCCGTCTTCTTGTTCTTCAGTTTAGTTGCGGAGGATGTTGCTTCACTGTTGGTATCGTCATTGCGCTCTTCCCGGATGAGGCAGATCGGTCGCTGGCCTCTGGATGTCGCTCACCGCGGCTATTGGCAGCTCACGCTTGGCTGCCAGCCGCTCACGCTGGCTGTGGGCCACTCACTGCAGCCTATGGCAGCCCACTGCAGCAGGGGCTGCAGCCCACACCATCACCGGGGTTCGCACAGCCCAGCTCCAGGTGGAGCTGTTGTTAGCTGTAGAGGGCAGTGTCACTGGCCCTCATGTGGGATCCGAACCGGGGCCGCTGGCATCCCAAAACCAGCGCTTAACCAATGCGCCACTCGGCCGGCCCACGTTATTGTTTTCTTTAAATTTCACCAGTGATTCCCAAACCATGTATAAATGTCTGTTTTCAGTGTGTGATTTTTTTTTTTTCAGCTGAGCCATCCTGCCACCTGTTGGCAGCTCAATGGCTGCCCAGCTCAGGGTGGGCATCGAACCGCTGTTGCTCAGAGCTCAGTTCACACTCTCAAGTGTGCAATTTGAAAGATTAGCTTTCTTTGCAAATTAATAACCCATAAGAAAACATGCGTTTTTCTAAATGAGCTTTCACGTACACACACACACACACACACACACAGCTATTGGAGGCATATTTATCAGTAGATGGACACTATCTCTTAATTACAATCAAACCATAGGAGCCAGGGAAGCAGGGCCCTGGGACATTCCTGAATTGTAAGGAAGACCCGGGGCTGCGGCGATGGAGCTGAGAGCCCTCCAGCACTGGAGCTGGCTGGCTTCTTACAGGGGAGGGACACGCGGGGACAGTGCCAGGCAGCACAGCGCCCATGGACTGGGTTTACCTCTTGCAAGTTCTCACTGACGTGGGGCTCTGCTTCAAGACAAGGACAGCCAAGCCGGGGGTGGGGGGGTGGGGGGGAGGGCGGGGCCTAGCTCCCCTGGGCGCCTGCGGCCCACAGGCCCGAACCTGGGCAGCCGGTGAGGGGAGGGGCCTTAGGAAGATGGGGCCCAAGGGGCGGAGCAGCTGGCTCAGGGTGCACACCTGCTGAGCAGCCCTCTGGGCCCAGCACATCGGGTCTGTCGGGGCCCCCACATCGATCTGTGCACCTCCTGGGAGTGGGGACAGGCCCAGCGGTCCTGAGGAGCCGTCAGTGCCCGCCCAGACAGGCTCGGGAGGCCTCCTGCCAGGACCCCCTGGCCTCACAGCCCAGTGCACAGAACATTTCTGAAGATCAGCAAAGTGCTGATTCCGAATGACACCAGGACACAACCACGCTAGTGGCTTCAGCACTGTGACAAGCCCTGGGCTCCTCCGGCAGGGCACACCGGGCCGGGCCCGGGCTTGAGGCTCTCACCTCCCAGAAACCTCCTCCATGCTCGTGTCAACCACTGCAGCGCAGGATTCCACACCCCTACAGATGCTCCTGGGCTACAACTGCAGCCATTTCTTTAGGGACACGCTGTCCTCACAGTTCATTAAGATATTGTCTGGGCGAAATACGTATGTCAGCGGTTTGGCTGGAGAAGGTTTACGGTTCGTGGACTTTCTGAAATCTTATGTACTTATGAATGGTCTACGATGATCTCACAATTAAGTTCGCAAACCCATCCTAGAAAAAGTACTACATATCTCATCACTGAATATCACTACGGTCACCTTTGAAGTGCTCCCCTCGGGAAGCTGTGCACCAACACCAGCGCCTAGTCCACCCTTCAAAGCAATTCTGGAACTCTTTTTCTAGAATGGCCATCAGAGCTGTCATCGTATTACCCTTGATGTCCTGAATATCATCAAAATGTCTTCCTTTCAATATTTCCTGTATCTTCAGGTAAAGAAAGAAGTCACTGGGGGCCAGATCAGGGGAGTAGGGAGGATATTCCAGTACAGTTACTTGTTTACCGGCTAAAAACTCCCTCGCAGACAGTGCCGTGTGAGCTGGTGCATTGTCGTGATGCGAGAGCCATAAACTGTTGGTGAAAAGTTCAGGTCGTCAAACTTTTTCACGTAGCCTTTTCAGCACTTCCAAATAGTCAACTTGGTTCACTGTTTGTCCAGTTGGTACAAATTCATAATGAATAATCCCTCTGATATCAAAAAGGTTAGCAACACAGTTGCAAACAAGTTCGTGAACTTAATTGTCACACCTGCGTATTGTGCCTGGGCACGAAACATGGTTAAAAAGATACCGTTTAAATCACAATATTCTCTTTACAAAATTCTTTAACAAGCACCTCCTTTTCTCGGAGTCTCTGCCGGTCTGGTTTGTTTCCGGAGGTGAAGCTTCCTTCCCTCCCGGCCATCTGGGGAGTGCGCTCCTCCTTCATGCCCCCGTCACTTGCTCTTTATTTAAGTAAAAACAAAACTCTGTACAAAGAAAATTTTTTTTTTAAACATTTTATTGGGGAATTGGGGGAGGCGAACAGCGCTGGGGAATCGGGGAAGGGGAACAGCGTTGGGGAATCGGGGAAGGGGAACAGACAAGTTGCTGTCCTTTTGTTCTTCAGTCTAGTTGTGGAGGACGTTGCTGCACTGGCCCATGTTGGTATCGTCATTGCGCTCTTCCCGGATGAGGCAGATCGGTCGCCGGCCTCTGGACGGCCGCTCACAGCAGCTCTTGGCAGCTCACAGCAGCTGCTGGCCGCTCACACTGGCTGCGGGCCACTCACTGTAGCCTATGGCAGCCCACTGCAGCAGGGGCTGCAGCCCACACCATCACCGGGGCTCGCACAGCCCAGCTCCAGGTGGAGCTGTTGTTAGCTGTAGAGGGCAGTGTCACTGGCCCTCATATGTGGGATCCGAACCGGGGCCGCTGGTGTCCCAAGCCAGCTCTTAACCAATGCGCCACTCAGCCAGCCCGTACAAAGAAATTTTTAATCCTTAACAATATGGACAATTTCCTAGGAAAAGATAATTTGCCAAAACAGACCACAGAAGAGATTTAAAAAAAAAAAAAATCTAAATATATAGATTGATTTCCATAAAATAACTAGAGGTGTTTGAACTCCTTCTCTTCTCCAAACACCAGGTCCAAAATATTGCACAGGAAAATTCCCTCTTTTTTCCTCATAGCACTTTTATTTTTAATTATAAAAAACAAACAACCATATTGTGACTTGTCATCAGTGATCACTTTTGCCTCATGGGGAAAATGTCTAAAACTGCCAAGATCACATAGCACTAATGCTACTAAAATCTCCCAGGCTGTAGGAAAAAGAGGAAAGCTTCCACTTTGTTTTAAAGAAGTGAGTATAACATTGATTCTAAAACCTGGCAAAAATTAAATATAAAAGGAAATTATACTTTACCTACGAATATCAGCGCAAAAATCCCAAATAAAATATTGGAAAACAGAGCCAGGTAGTAGACCAAAAAGGAAAGAACACATAATAACTAAGTTATCACAAAGAGTGGTCATTATTAGGAAATCTGTTAGCAGCATTCATCATATTAATAGATCTAAGGAGAAAAATCAGGAAATTATATCTATTGATGCTCAAAAAGCATTTAACAGAATTCAAGAGCTATGACTGACTAAAGACAGACTCCCCACAAAACAGGAACCAATGGATCCTTTTGTAATACTGAAAGCCCACCCTACCTCGGTCCAGAGGCCGGCATCGCGGTGAAGGCGGAAGCAGCAACAGCAGCCCGCTTAGCTGAAGACCGCCCTGCCCACCACTAGTGTGCAGTCTACTGGAGGGTCTGGTCAATAAAATCAGGAAGAAACAAATTAGATACAAAAACTGAAACACAGTAGGTAAAACCCCCCACAACTAGACGTTTTATGAAACACCATTGAACACATCTGCTGTGTCAGTCACTTTTTTTTTTTGAGGGCAGTGTCCCTGGCCCTCCTATGTGGGACCCGAACCGGGGCCGCTGGCGTCCCAGGCCAGCGCTTAACCACCGCGCCACTCAGTGGGCCCATGTCAGTCACTGTCATAAGTGCTTTGTGTGTCATTCACTTGGTCCTCGACAAAATCCTGTCCGAAGAGTGTGATTTCACCATTTTACCGAAGAGGAAATGAAGGCACACGGCCAAGAGCTTGTCCAAGCTCACACAGCCAGGAGAGCTGGGCCCGCCTCCCGGCAGCCTGCACCAGAGCCACAGACAATACACCGGGAGAATCCACGCAAGTCATCTGGAAAACAACTACGAACGATAAACCCAGCAAGGTGGCAGGGCACAGAATGGACACGCAGGAATCTATGGCTTCCGCCCAGACATGCAGCGATCATGTAGAGACAACATGGAAGAAAAGACCCCATTTATAACAGCAACAAAAACGAAAAGTGCCTAGGAATAAAATTAACAAGAACTGTGCAAGATCTCTATGAAAAAAAAAAAAGCTAAAACCATGGAAGGGCACAGAAGTTAAAGATATGCCACATTCTTGGAAATGGAGACACAACACATAACACTGTCAATTCTCCATAATTAATAAATTTAATACGATTCCAATAAAAACACCAACTGGTTTTGTTTTGGAACAAGCAAGTTTAGTCTACGTTCATATGGAAAATAAACAAGAAAAATCCTTGAAAAAGAAGTGTGAAGATGGGCATTGGCCAGCGAATGATTATGAAGCCTAGAAATGGACACAGCGTGGCCTTTGTGACCGAGGGCCATCGGGTTGGACAGATGGTTCTGCAGACTCCGCGCCCTCCGGAGGCGGGCACACGGGTCAGTGGGGAGGTGGGTTTGCCCCGTATACGCGCTGGCACCTGGGTGGCCATCCGCACACACGGGCACACAAGCCATAGAAGGTGGCGCTGCACCTCAGGCTCCAGGAACACAAAGAACATCCAATGCTGACACGAGCTGTCGCAACCCCTCCACGTGAGGTTTGCGGTGAGCGTGCGCAGGAGAGCGTGCCGGAAGGGACCCCCAGGTCTGCTGAGGGCCTCTGCGCCGTATTCGGCAGAGTCCCGATCAGTGCACGTGTGTACGGCAAGGACTCAAGCAAAGGGCGCGATTTTAAGGTTCAGACACCGTGCGAAGCCGATTATCACTAGAAGTGGATTGTGACAAGTTTACAAACCCCAAGTCAAAAATAACAAAATAGAAGTTATAGCTTGGGCCGGCCGAGTGGCTCAGTTGGTTAAGAGCTCGCTCAAGAGTGCGAGCTGAGCTCTGAGCAACAGCTGTTCGAGGCCAGCCCGAGCTGAGCTGCCGCTGAGCTGCCAACAGGGGGCAGGATGGCTCAGCTAAAAAAAAAAAAAAAAAAAAAAGAAGTTATAGCTAATAAGCTAACAAAGATCTGCTGGAATCATACAAACACTAGGTGGATCCAGAAAGAGTCAGAAAATGAAGAAACGGAACAGAGAACAGTGGCGAGAACGCGCAATGCCCGAAGTGTGAGGTGACACATGCGCCTGCCGCCGGGGCCTCACTCCGGGGCCCACCCGCGAGGAACGGAGGAGGGACGCGTGCGCGAAGGCTCTCAGCAGCTCTGCGTGTGCGCGCGTGAGCCCGGCCGGCCCGCCGCCTGGCTGGGGTCGGGGCGCTCCCTGCCCCCCACTCGGCACCAGATGTTGCCCGGGGCTCTCCTGACTCCCGCTGGGGGTCCTGTGTGGAGCCCCCTCCGCTCCCCGTCTCTGGCGTGGCTGCTCCAGTCACGGCCCGAAGAGCCAGTTCCCGCCGTGTCCCCCACCTTCTTCCACCCCCCCGAGCGCAGGCCCAGCGCCTGCTGTCTGCCGGGGCCCCTTCTGGGCCACATCCCGTCGGTCGGGAACCCCAGGGGCACTTCCTGCTGAACGCCTCCAGAACCTGCCTTCCATCCGCCGGAGCCTCCAGAGCCAGCCGGCCGCCACCCCGCGTGTCGGCCACACCTGTGCCTCGCCCCCCACCTGCTCTCAGCCCACCCTGCTGCCCACTTAGGCAATTCCGACGGCCTCCTCTGCTGAGTGCGGCTCATCCCGGGCGTCCACCTCGCCCAGTCTGCTGGCCACCGCTGCCCCCGTGCCAATGGAGATGCCCAGAGGAAGGCCTGTGCCCAGTGGCTGAGTGGACCTCACGGCCCTAAGCCACCCGTGTGCCGTGTGGCCAGGTGCTGCCATGATGTGCACCCAACCTCCTCCAGGGGACTACGGGGCTGGCGAGGGGAGCGTGTTGGGCAGGCCGGGCACGCTGGGCAGGCCACCGGGCCACCGGATGCTTGACAGGCTCTGGGAGAAGCCGCCGGGGCCTGTGTCCCACCCGGGGCTTCAGCGTCCAGAGGGGCAGCAGGCCCGTTCCAAGTGCGCGCAGTGGGCCGAGCGGAGTCCGAGGAGGGTGTGATGGGAGCGCTGGGAAGTGCCCGGGCGCCGTGCCCATGGGGGTCATGGGAGGGCGAGTTCCACAAATCAGAAACTGGCACTTTGGTGCCAGGGCAAAAATGGGGTTTTTATTATTGTCATTTTAAGTAGTTTTGCTAAAGTAGAACTAGAAGGACTTGTACAAGTCAAACATTACGAAAGGGCTGGGAAGAGGGAAGGAAATCGGGATTCGTGTGAGGACAGCGGCCACTGCAGAGCCACTCCGGGGCTGTGAGCGCGTGAGAAGGGCGTCCCCGCGAGGGGCACAGAGCAGCCAAAGCCAGCGCGGGCAGCCCGTGACCTTTATTGAACTCCGTGAGGTGCAGACGCTCCTGGCCAGGCTGCACCCTGCAGCCACCCCGGCCCACCCCGGTGACGGCGGGGCCCTGGACCCTCACTCCGCCTGCGAGTGGCTCAGGACCCCGGCACCCCCTGACCCCAGCACGGGACCTGCACGGACAGGTGGGCCACCACAAGCAAGGCTGAGGGGAAACACAGTCAGCAGCCACAGTCCGGGTGGTGAGGAGAGGACGCCTTGGAGGAGGAGCTGTCAAAACGTCAAACCAACTCGGAGTAGTCACACGGACACTGAAGAACAAGGTTCGTAAAACGGCACAGGGGGGATGCCCCGAAGCACTGAAAAGAAGAGACACCGCGTGGCCATGCAATGGACGGACGGGTTGGTGGCGCGCCTGGAGCTCACATACGGCGGAGGGTTTGCTTGGTCGCTGTGCGGACCCTCTACGGCACAGACCACTGCAGTAAAGAAAACCTCTACTTGTACTCGTGACGAAGGGCGGGCTGTCTGTACAGAGCACGGAGCAGGCCGGCAGCCGGGGTCCGCGGCATGGAGGCCGGGGGCGGGATTAGAGCGCGCCCATCCCGGTGACCTCAGACGTCAGCCTGGAAGAGACAGAGGCACAGGGGACACAGTCAGGTCGCAGCGTTCTCACGAAACTGGACTTGACTCGAAATACACTGCTGCGGCTCCCTCGCGGAGCTGGCATCCCTCTCTCTGTGGGGACGGGCTGTCCCAGGTTGGGGCGCAGTGGCCTCGAGCTGGAGACCAAAGCCCGGCAGAGGGAGAAGCCACCAGCGACCAGGCCCACGGGGCCTCCCTTCCCTGCCCACAGGGGCCCATGTGCCTGTCACCGTGTCAGGGGCATGACGAGCAGCAGCTGTGTGTACGGCCACCCTGGGGGAGGGCCTCCCTCCAGCCCCTCAACGTTCGGGGTTGGGGGAGGGTCCGGCCCTGTGGAGGGGAGGCCACAGGACCTCAGCTCCCCCGGCAGAACCCGGACCGTCGTGGGGTTCCCTGGCGCTCGCCTCTGCAGCGTCTGCGTGGGGGCTGCCGTGTGCGCAGAACGATGTACCGTCTCCGGAACTGCAGAAGCCTTTCTGCTGTTTCTCTAGCCCAGGGCTGTGGCTGCGGACGCCCCAGCGCACCCCGCCCAGGGCAGGCCGCGCTCACCTGGCATTGATCAGGTACTGGGCAAGGCTGATGTTGGCCGGGGTCCCTGTGATGGTGATCTGTCGCTCCGAGGAGCCTTCCGTGGCATTGGCAATTTTGATCTGAGCCCCCGACATCTGTCGAATTTCATTGATTTTGGTTCCCTGGCGTCCAATTATACAGCCTATTAGCTAGAAAAAAGGATGGAGCCATTTGTTAGAGAACAGCCCATGGCGGCCCCAAGCGGCGAGTGCAGAGCCCTGGGGGCGTCTGCGGGGACGGCGCAGCGGGCGCTCCACCCCACGCCACCGCCGCGCTTCCCGAGGGCAGAGGGCTGCCGCCCTGGGAGGGACGGGCGCTGTGGGCACCTGGGCCGCGTGGCGCCCTATTACGCGTGGTCCTGAAAGATGACGAGACCTGCTCAGTGTCCTCTGGGGCCTCCGAGGCCTGCCGCCGGCACCGGGGCCGAGGCCATGTGGGCGCCTTGCCGGCGGGGTTCTCAGGGAGGCGAGGTGTTCGAAGCCAGAGCAAAGCTCCTGCCGCCTTAAGCCTGTCTCGGGACGAACGTCAATTCCGAGGACACCGTGGGAGCTCTGAGGGGCCTCTGGCCACGCAGCCGTCTGAAGGCACGGGCAGTCGTGGAGAGGGACGCGGCTCGAGGGGCAGGAGCCGGGGCTCCCTCGGGACCCAGGGCGGCCATGTGCGGGCCAGGCCGCGCCCGCGCTCAGGACCAGCTCTCGGTGGCGGCAGCCCCCCCGGGGAGCCCCCCAGCCCGCCCTGCTGCGCGCGGTCCTCTCCATTTCCACACGACTGTGGCCGCCGACGCGAGCTCCGAGCACGACGAGCACAGACGGGGCCGCCAGCCTCCGACCCGCCTCCTGCGGGCGCGAGCGGCACCAGCACGGGGAGCGCGCGCCAGCTCCGCCGCACAGCGGTGGGCGGGGATGCGGGCACCGGGCCGCGCTGAGACGGCGTGCGGGGGAGACGCACCTCCCGTGGGGACTGAGCCGCCCCGCGGAAGCCCGGAGGGGACACAGCAGCTTCTCAACTGTTAGGAGCTCGTCCATGTGGCGACCCACAGACCCCAACTCTGCTCACTGGGACGGCCCCCTCGGCTCCGCTCCTGCGGTAGGCCAGCCTCCTCGCTACACTGCAACAGGCTCTCTCCCAATGTCCGCACAAACCCGTCCCCGACTGACCCACCTGCTGCAGGTCCCTCAGGCCCACATCGCCTTATTCCCCACCCACACCTCCCAGGCCCCGCCCACACCTCCCAGGCCCCCGCCCACACCTCTCCATGCCCGGCCCACACCCACCTGCATCTCCCCAGGCCCCGCCCACACATCTCCCAGGCCCCGCCCACACCTCCCCAGGCCCCGCCCACACGTAACAGGCCCTCACTCCTCTGTGCTGGGCCCTGACAGGGTCAGGGAGAGTGATTCCCACAGTCACTGCCTCAGATCTTGGACTTAACTCTTCTGGGGCGCCCCCCCCAGCTGGCCCAGGAGTCGAGGGCTCCTCTCTGACCAGGGCTGGGCGAGGCAGGTGACTGATAGGGCTGCTGAGATGGGCCCAGGAACACAGGCGAAGAGGGGCCGGCTGAGTCCCCTGAAGGTGCCAGCACTCGGCAGGGCCCTCCTGGGCTTCAACGCCCCAACCTGGTACATCCTCCCTGCTGTCCTCACACCTTCCCGGGCCACTTTCCCGTCTGGCCGGCCGCACAGCCCCGCCTCTGCTCCACGGACACATCTGAGGACGACGCCCTAGGAACACTGCCCCCACGCGCTCTCAGCAGTGTCTGTCTCCCCATTTTCCTGATGAAAATGTCAGCACCCCGGAGTGCTCATCTTCTCTGCCCTTGGGGCATCTCCCCTCCCTGCGACTTCACACCCAAAGGCCCGAGTGGCACCCCCTGCCCCTGCTGGGGTCTGAATCTGCCTGTCTCCTCACTGATGTGAACATCTCTCTCGAGGCTGATGAGAACCCAGAGCTGTCAGTGGAGCCCCGGACACCGACACTGGCTTGAGCACACAGCTCTGCCCACTGGCAGCAGCGCCCTCAGCAGCTAGACGGAGATGAGACAAGCCGCAGGTCTCGCTAATATGGAAGCGGGGGGCGAGGGCTGCACCAGCCCTGGACTGGCTCCTTCGGGACGAGGCACGCTGGGCCGCCTCCACCCGGCCTCAAGGGTCCCGGGCCCTCAGACATCCAGCCCAGAGACCAGCTCTCCTCACCTCTCATGCCTCCACTGGACATTTAAAGAAAGGCTACAGAGATACCCTCAAATAACATGGTCTCTCCTAAGCAGGGGGCCACGCCAAGCCCCACACCTACCCCACCACCCCTCCTGGAGTTGCCTGTGCAAGCCCTTAGGGTCCGGGCCCAGCAGAAAGCCCAGGGGATTCTGGGATTAGGACAAGGGGCTGAGCGTGGGATCGCCACAGTCAGTGACCTGAGCGAGGCAAGCTGTGTACCAGTCAGGGCACGTGGTAACCGTCGGGACAGTCAAGCACGGCCCATGCAGGGCCTGGGTCCCTGTGGCCAGGAGGGCAGGCTGGCTGTGCCGTGAAACCTGTGTGTCATTTAGGTTATCACATCTGTCCTGAGTTGCTTCCTGCAGGTAAGCTGTGGTGACATGTGGGTGCTGGCCCGATTTCCCCGGGCCTGATTTAACTTCGACCAAGAGACGGAGATGAACAAGATGACAGGCAAGTGTCCCAACAAACATGCATTCTACTTCCTTCTCTCCGAGGTGGCAGGAGGCCCTGGGGTCACCAACGCCGTCCCCTGCAGGGGACCCTTCTGCCGGGAGGGGTGTGCTCTGCAGGCACACAGGCCCAAGAAGGTGCGCCCCGTTCTGAGAAGCACGCACAGCAGGAGGCTGGCAGCCGTGCGCTGGGAGGGACCCCAGGAAACAGGCACGCCAGCTCTGCAAACACACTTATCCTCTTGCTTTTTAGTTTCATTTCAGATTTAAAACCAAGGCCAGATCAGAGCAGGCTACCTGCTGCTGGAGGAACAGTGGTTTAGGAAAAGGCTACAGAGGAGGGGGCTTGCACGTGCCCTAGGGGTGGAAACACTCAGCAGGTGGCCCTGAGCCGTCTCCTGCTGAGGACGCAGGGCCAGAGCCCAGCCCGCCCGAGGTGGTCTCTTCTGGAGGGCCCGGCCCCCTCCACTCGGGCGGCCACCCCAGGCCACAGGCCGCACTTCCTGTGCTTCCCCTACTGAAGGGGAGACCCAGGGCTTCCTGCCAGCTGGGGTGCGGGCACAGCAAGGAAGGTTCCTGAAGGCCCAAGTTCTAGGGCAGGAAAGGCATGTCCCCCCCCACGGCGGCCCGCCGTCTCTGCAGGGCATGTGGGCCACACCCATCCTGGTGTCTTGGTTAGGGATCCAAGTCAACATTCTCAGGATGATCACGGGTTCGGGATGGTCGGGAGGCGGGGCGCAGGCGGACAGGGTGTGGAGGGAGCTCGTTAAGGCCAGCCCTCAGCTGAGCCGAGGCTGAGCACTGGACACAGGCGTCCAGACATCCTGCGACATCCCCACACCCTGCAGACGCCCTGGGGGCCGGGGCTCGTCTGCCCCAGAGCTTTCCTGGGCCACCCGCTCTTCCAGGGCCACCCTGGACCAGGGCAGAGCTGTCCCCTTGCTCAGGGGGCCTGACCCGGCCAGCTCCAGCCTCTGGGTCCAGGTTGAGCCCTGCACCCCCACTGGCTCCTGTTTGTGGGCACTAAACCCCTTAACGTGGGAAGGCAGAGGGAGGTGACCGGGGGGAGGGGCCCGGGGATACTCACATCGTTGGGAATGGTGAGCTCGTGAGTGCTGGCCGGGGGGCTGGCTTCCAGACCTGGGCACATCAAGGGGACACGGTTAGGCTGGCAGAAGGCTGCTCACGTCGCGCCCCAGTGCCCGCCCACGGTCGGCCCACACAGGCAGAGCAGGGCTGGGGCTGGCCTGAGGGTGAGGGTAGCGCAGCTGGAGGCCGAGGGGCCTGTGAGCTCTTAGTGCAGCTGCAGTGCGGCGGCTGAGTCCCAGCTGCTCTCAGAACAAGGGCAAGACCCCTGGCGGAAAGATGGTTCGCTTTTCTGTTTTGGGCACACCATGATTTCACCCCATGCCACTCCACGCCAGGTGCTACCATCTCTCTCAAGGCCCTGAAGACACAGGGGAAGCCCTGTGCTAAGTGACCTCAGGGTGTGGCTGTGTCTTGGGGACTCCCTGGGGCACTGGCCACACTGGTCTCTCTGACGCTGGGTGCCTCTCCCCCTTGGGTTCTTGGTCCCCTCTGCTGACCGCCGGGCTGCCTCTCAGGGCCTCCGGCCACCACACTGCGGGTCTTCCACTGTGGGGCTGCAGAGACTGACGGGGAACCAGCGGGCCCCGTGGAGGGCTGACTCATCGGCCCGGTGTACTGAGCTGGAGGTGAAGGCACAGGCCCCAATCTTTCTCCTGACAGACTGCAGCTTAGGACCCGCCCCGTCAAAGGCGGCTTCTCAGGGTTCAGGACAAGATCTACTTTTGCTTTGGACACAGACAGCAGAACGCACAGCGGTGCTGGTGAGGGACCAGTGGGGACAAAGGCCCAAGGCGGACAGGCTCCCTGTACCCAGCACTTCCATCTCCTTCTCGGAGGCATCTCAAACCCGGAGCCCACCGCTCGGGCCCTGCCCGTCCCCCTCCCGGCCCCATGTGGTCTCAGCGTCTCGGATTCTGCGGGAGATGCCCCCGGCTCCTCCCTCTCTCCACCCACAGCCAACTCCGCAGACCGGGCCCATGTACCTTCAGAATGTTCCAGAACCTGAGCCCTCTCCCCACCCCATGCTGGTCCCTGCCTCTGCCCTTGCCCCTCCGTCTCATCTCCACGCGGCTCGGAGATGTCCCGACAAAACGCAGGTCACATGCCTCAGAGACGCAAAAGCTGCCAAGGGCTGCTGCCGCCTCCCTGTGCCCTCGGCCTCCCGCAGCACCCCGGCCCGACCCGAAGCGGGGCCGTCTCACCTCCTACCCTTCCATGGCCCCCTAGCATCTGTGTCCCCACCGCCAGACGCGCCGTGGCCGTGGCCTCGCTGCTGAGTGAGCCTGTGAGGACGGGCTGTCCAGGGACCTGGCCACACGGCGCGTCGGCTGGCGGGCGCCATGGACCGGCCCTCCCAAACTTGCTGCTCTTTTCCTGCTGCACAGCTAACCCTAGAGACCTGGCCACACGGCGCGTCGGCTGGCGGGCGCCATGGACCGGCCCTCCCAGACTTGCTGCTCTTTTCCTGCTGCGCAGCTAACCCTAGAGACCTGGCCACACGGCGCGTCGGCTGGCGGGCGCCATGGACCGGCCCTCCCAAACTTGCTGCTCTTTTCCTGCTGCACAGCTAACCCTAGAGACCTGGCCACACGGCGCGTCGGCTGGCGGGCGCCATGGACCGGCCCTCCCAAACTTGCTGCTCTTTTCCTGCTGCACAGCTAACCCTAGAGACCTGGCCAGACGGCGCGTCGGCTGGCGGGCGCCATGGACCGGCCCTCCCAAACTTGCTGCTCTTTTCCTGCTGCACAGCTAACCCTCGAGACCTGGCCACACGGCGCGTCGGCTGGCGGGCGCCATGGACCGGCCCTCCCAGACTTGCTGCTCTTTTCCTGCTGCACAGCTAACCCTAGAGACCTGGCCACACGGCGCGTCGGCTGGCGGGCGCCATGGACCGGCCCTCCCAGACTTGCTGCTCTTTTCCTGCTGCGCAGCTAACCCTAGAGACCTGGCCACACGGCGCGTCGGCTGGCGGGCGCCATGGAGCGGCCCTCCCAGACTTGCTGCTCTTTTCCTGCTGCACAGCTAACCCTAGAGACCTGGCCACACGGCGCGTCGGCTGGCGGGCGCCATGGACCGGCCCTCCCAGACTCGCTGCTCTTTTCCTGCTGCGCAGCTAACCCTAGAGACCTGGCCACACGGCGCGTCGGCTGGCGGGCGCCATGGACCGGCCCTCCCAGACTCGCTGCTCTTTTCCTGCTGCACAGCTAACCCTAGAGACCTGGCCACACGGCGCGTCGGCTGGCGGGCGCCATGGACCGGCCCTCCCAGACTCGCTGCTCTTTTCCTGCTGCACAGCTAACCCTAGAGACCTGGCCACACGGCGCGTCGGCTGGCGGGCGCCGTGGACCGGCCCTCCCAGACTCGCTGCTCTTTTCCTGCTGCACAGCTAACCCTAGAGACCTGGCCACACGGCGCGTCGGCTGGCGGGCGCCATGGACCGGCCCTCCCAGACTCGCTGCTCTTTTCCTGCTGCACAGCTAACCCTAGAGACCTGGCCACACGGCGCGTCGGCTGGCGGGCGCCATGGACCGGCCCTCCCAAACTTGCTGCTCTTTTCCTGCTGCGCAGCTAACCCTAGAGACCTGGCCACACGGCGCGTCGGCTGGCGGGCGCCATGGACCGGCCCTCCCAGACTTGCTGCTCTTTTCCTGCTGCACAGCTAACCCTAGAGACCTGGCCACACGGCGCGTCGGCTGGCGGGCGCCATGGACCGGCCCTCCCAGACTTGCTGCTCTTTTCCTGCTGCACAGCTAACCCTAGAGTCTCTGGTCTTTATCGCTTAATAAAGGCGTTTTTAACACGATGTTCTGACTGTCCAACCATCCGTACACAGTCCACAGCGACGTTTAAAATGTCATTTAAGGGACTCCTCCGTGCTGTCTGAGCCCTGCACAGGAACCCCTAAGAGGCTGGCTTGGGAAGGACACGGAGGCTGGTCACACCCGCCCTACATGGTGTGCGCTGATGGCGGGAAGCTCATGGGACGGAGACTGTGACAGCGCGTCTTT
This sequence comes from Aselliscus stoliczkanus, assembly GCA_033961575.1. Classification (NCBI taxonomy): domain Eukaryota; kingdom Metazoa; phylum Chordata; class Mammalia; order Chiroptera; family Hipposideridae; genus Aselliscus; species Aselliscus stoliczkanus. The sequence goes on from CM066729.1 coordinate 653,922, forward strand.
TAAAAGTCACCTTCCTGTGTCAGGGCTCTGCGCCCAGTGGTGAGTGTCTCTGTCCTGGGTGATGACACCCCACGCTTTGGGGTGGACAACGCTCCCAACACAACCCATGCCAGTCTCGGCAGCAACGAGGCCATCGGCCTTCAGGGTCCTGTCAAACCAGCCATCGCCTGTCCTCACGGCCCTGCCAGACCCGCTGTACTGGTGGGACACGTACCTGTGTGCGCACGAGCTCAGGTCCCCTGGGGCCTTGGGGTGGGAGGGCGTCAGGGGGAGGGAGTCCCACGTCAGGCCCACAGGCCGTGGGGGGAGGGGCTGTGTGGCCCGGGCCACAGGGGTCCCCAGGTCATGTCCAGGAGCCCGTCAGTGGGTAACCACACGAATCACACTATGGACCACAGAGAGCTACACAGACACCTGTGTGTCACCAGATATAACCCCTGTAAGGGCTGGTGTCCACGTCCACACTGGAAACGTCGACGAATGTCCTCTAATTCCCACTCATTATTCTGTAGTAACTCATCAAGGCCGCCCGGGCGGAGCCCGCGCCAGCACGGTGAGCGACTCCTCGGGCCTCCTCCAGCCTCAGCCCTGCCAGGGCCCAGAACACCCGCTGGGTGACAGCCAGCGCGGCTGCGAGTGCTCCCCCTTGCGTGTCCCTTTCCTGGACACCCCTGCTCTGCTCGGACAGCTTCACTGCTCCGCGCCTGGGTAACGGACCCCTGGATCCCCCGCCCGCGTGGCCCGGCCCCTTTCTCATGCGAGTCAGAGGGGTGCCCCGCTGCCCTCCGTGAGGGCCTGCTCGCCCCCCAGGAAACACATCCTGAGACAGCCCACATCACGGGACATGCTGCACGCTGTGCCCCAGCGAGAGAAACACCAGACGGAGGATGCGCCTCATCCAGGGGCTTTGGATGAGGGGCGGAGGGCTCTGGGCGCCCCCCCACTGGGGCCCACGACCCACCCCCGGCTCCCGGCAGTGACCGAGGCAGCGGCGGGGGCCGCGGCGCTCTGTCCTCGCCGAGGCATGGCCGCCCCTCCCGCCTGCCGTGCGGGAGCCCAGGCCTGCTGCCCCTGGGAGCGCTTTGCTTTACCTGAGGGCTGGCCCATCAGATTTTGAGCTTCTTCGGAGGAGTGTAAAGGCAGCTTTTCTCCTGGAGAGCAAAGAAGAAACAGATTTAAGGTTTTGCCCTCAAGGAGATAAGCAAGGTCACTTCAACTAGGGAAGCTCAAAATCTGACTGGCGGGCTCTCACCAGCCAAGGCTGCCAAGGCGATGCTGCGTCATCAGAAGGGACCCACTGGCCAGGCATAGCTGCACTCAGTCCCGCCCAGTGCCAAGCGGGGAGCTGAAGGCCGCTGTGCCCTGGGGACTGGCTTATCGGCTCTCCCAGGGCAGGCAGGGCCCGCCTAGGGTGCTGTCTCTCCCGGGACGGGCACCAGCCTCCTGAGAGCACCCCCACCACTTGTCTGAGCTGCCACTCTGGAGAGAACAGGGCTGCCCGGGGGGTGTCCAGCAGGGAGGGCCCCAGGGCGCCCGTGAGCAGTGGCAGGCAGGCGCGCGCCTTCGAGGGGCAGGCGTCCCTCCACAAGACGGCCAGCTGGGAGGTGACGAATCCACCGCGGGGACGCAGACAGGCCTCCCGCCCGCGTGTGAACTGGGACTGTACCTGCTCTGCCCTGAATACAGACAGTTCAGATGGAGAGTCCCCAGGTGAGAAGAGAGGAGGAGAGAGAGGGCAGCTGGGTACGTACCGGGGAAAGCGGGGGCGGTCTGTCCGAGGGGAGGAAAGGGGGATTGCTGCATGGCCAACTGGTGGAGCTTGGTCAACTGCTGGGGTAGGAGGGACATGAGAGCTAAGAAGGTTATTGTCATCGAGTACAAGTCACACCAAATTAAAAAGGCAGTCACAGAACTTTGCACACACAGAGTAAAGGGGCCACGCGGACACATGGCAGACGCGGCAGACTCAAGGACTTGGCCTGGACAACCAATGGGCTCCGCGGCCTGAGCAGCCAGGCTTCCCGAGTCACAGGGACCTGGGCCGGGGCAGTGAGCAACCCCCAGACCGTGCGGTTTGCCGGGAGGCACAGAACAGGCCCAGCTGGTCCTGAGTACACAGCCAAGCTGGCACAGAGCTCGCGTGCACCTGTGGGGGACCCCTGTGAGGCTCCCTTCTGCCAGCTTCCCCTGCCCAGCCTGCCCCAGCCCTGCCTTACATGCCGCCTCGTCACCTCCAGACCGCAGGAGGCAGGGCTGGAAGGGTCTGTGGAGGGCGTGTGTGACAATGCCCACCGTGTCCCTTGTCCCCCACACCCAGCCAGTAGACTTTGGGGGGCCTCTGACATAGATGGTTTAGTTATTTTATCTGAGTTTCCTAAATAAACACTAAATGTAACAGAAGGGGCAAGTGGTGACACGTGGACACATCCAAGACCAAAGGCGGCTGGCCACTGCTCAGGACCCTCCCCCCACCCTTGGGTGATGCTGGGCTGGACGTCCTCAGGCCTGGCTCACCCAGAGGGACTGGCCTGCACGCTCCCAGGGCCCCCTGGACCCTTCGGCAGGCAGGGATGGGGGCCTCGGAGGAGCCCTTGGAGGCCGGCAGGTGGGGCACTCGGAGCGAAACTGGCATCCCCAGGGGACACGAAGATCTGCCCAGCCACCCGCGTGTCCCACTGTGCAGGACCCGGGCTCCTCCGGCTCCACAAAAAAGTCTCAGGGAGGCAGTGACTGTGCACCTGGATGTCCTACATCCTGGCGTCTCCAGAGACAAGCCCGTGGATGGCCGACGAGTGGGCTTCCTGCTGGCGTCCTGGAGGCCGCGCACGCTCTCCTAGGAGTTTAGCGGGCGCCAGGCCAAACGCCGAGCACCCCGCCCAGTGCGCGGAGGGTCACCGCTGCCTCCTCGTCCTCCAGCCCTATGGGGACAGCCTCTGGGGACAGGGTCTTGGGGTGTGCCGAACGATCGGCTTGGCTGCCTCCTGCCTCCTGGTGGGGCTCAGTGTGAGGGGGCAGGAGGGCGCCGGCTGTAGCCCGAAGCAGGGCCGTGGCCAGCCCGGGCCTGCAGTCCCAGCACCGAGGGGCCTTCGCCGCGCGAGCGGCTGGCTGCGGTGCTGGGCCTGTGCTCCCGGCGGGTCAGCACCCGAGCTGTGCGCGGTCCTGCCGCCCCCCGGGAAGCCTACGAGCGTCTGCGAAGCAGCTCGCCCCCCGCCCCAGGCGTCTCCCCGTCTCCCCGCCCCTGGCCTGCAGCCCTCAGGTGGGCCTGTTTGGGGACAGCTGGCCACACCCCAGGCTCCAAGGGGCCACTCCAAGCACAGCTGTTGTGCCTGGGGTCCCAAGGAGGGCAGGTTAGGGGCCTGGTGACCCGGGCTCAGGTGCAGTGCTGAGTCCCCAGGGGCTGGGGCGGAGGGCCCCCTGCCGCCTGCCTGCCCCTTGAACAAGGCTGACTGAGCACAGTGTGACCTGAGCAGACAGGCGTCGAAGACCCTGAAAAAGGTCCGCAGAGCGTGTCTGGGAGACACCGGCCACGCAGTGAGGCCTGGCCCGTCCCATGCGTTCGGGGAGATGCCGAGAGGCCCTGCCGGGAAGGGGGCAGGGCAGCCGTGCAGAGGCTCCTCTTCCCAAGGACACGCGAGTGCCCCGGAGAAAGGCAGTGAGAGCCCGAAGGCGTCCTGCAGTGTGACGCTGGGAGCGCGGCCCCCCGGACTCCTGGGACTGAGCTGCACGCACTTGACCCCGGAAACCCCGCCTCGCACGTGATGGGCCCGGGGCGGGCAGCCGCGAGCCCTGGGCGCGGCACAGAGTCATGGGCATCTGAGGGGCTGTGCTCGGGACGCCCCCACAGGGGAGTGGGACCGGGTCTGAGTCCTCCCTGGGAGGGAACTAAGGCCCCAGGGTATGGAGGGAACCCCACTTCTGGAGACAACATACTGACAGGGGCGAGCGGAGGCCAGCCCGCCCGGTCGTTGGCCAGCACCGGGGTCTCCACGCAGACACGGAGCTGGGGGGTGCGCGGCCCGCGGGGAGCCGCCCTCCCCCGGCGCCTGGTGCAGTGAGGCCTGCGGGTGCGCCCCGCTGCCCGCGCGTGCATCTGATGCCCAGCTGTATGCTCCCCGGGGGGCAGACCCTGCGCCCCTAAGCGTGCACAGCTGCGCGTTGGCCAGGTCAGCAGGGCAGAGGGGGGCTCTGGAGGCAAGAGAACCGGCCGGAGTGGGCTCCAATCCTGACAGGGGGCAGGCCTGGCTGGTCTCCGTGTGCACCCACGGAAGCTGTGATGGGCTGTCCACATTAGCGGGGTGAACAGTCATGGAAGCTGCCAGGGGCTTCCTACCCCACAGGGCACAGGCTGCAGCCTCAGCGGCCCCCGGGATGGCTGTGGGGCCTGACAGCCCGGAGTCAGCTCAGCAACTCCCCCTGCAATGTCCTTGCTGCTACGAAACAATAGCCACACCAGCAAATAAGCCCCGAACCCCACTCAGCCACAAATGCAGGGAAGCGCAGGCCGGGCACCGTGGTGCCTGGTAAACACCGTCCAGTGAGAGGGCGGGCAGATGCATGCCAGTTGGCATCGCCCATCTTGCCGCTGCCCTTAATTAGTCATGCAAGTCACCTCTTTGGGACTCAATTTCTACATTTTTTTGTTTTTCTGAGGGCAGTGTCACCGGCCCTCACATGTGGGATCCGAACCAGGGCCGCTGGCTTCCCAAGCCAGCTCCCAAGCAACGCGCCCCTTGTCTGGTCCAATTTCTACATTGTTTTAAAGGAGGAAGAAGACAAAGTACTAAGTGGAAATCCTGCTTTTTGAGATATTTCTGCCATCAAAGAATCACTCTTCCAGTTCTCACCAGTGCCTACAAATCATGATGGGAGGATGGGGGGGTGGGTGGGGAAATGACCAGTGGGGTGTCGTATTACACATTTCTCTGTAACTTGCCTTTTCCACTTAACATTGTGTTGGAATACACAACACAGGCTAATACGAAACACAGACAATGACTGAAACTGTGAGTTCCCTTAAGTAAATAACTCAAATGAGTTGTCACGAAACGAACGCGCCATGCAGCTACCTGAGATGCAAAGGGACCACCATGGGGGTCTGACGGTCAATCATGTCCTTTCTGTGAAATGCTTGCTTGTGTTTTTGCCCTTGTTCTATTGAGTTGACTTTTGCCAATTTACAAGAGCTCCTTATGTATTTCAGGTACTAATCCTATTTTCAGTTACATCTGCTGAAAAGACCTTTACCCCACTCTCCTAATGGTGTCTTTAGAGAAACAGAATTTTAAAATTCTGATGTAGTCAAATTAATTGGTATTTTATGATTTCTGCCCATGTCTTGTTAAGTTCTTCCCTGAGCTTCTAAGTACAGACAGCCACTGCACTATGACTCCTGAGTGCTGCGTGCTTCTGTGGCATTGGGGTGCTGGACCCACAAGGTTATCTGTGCTGTGAAGCTCCGTCTCCCGTGTGGACGGCCATCGTCCCAGCGTCTCTCTCACAGACCAGGCTTCCGCATCCACATGGGTCAGAGTCCAGCCTCACTGCTCAGACGCACTGGTCTCTCCCTGCAGCCAAACCAGTGCCTCAGCTTGCAGAGCCTTCAGCTCTCTTCCACTCACGAGGACCGAGCCCCATCACACACCCTCTTCATAAATGTGCTGATGCTTCTTGGCCATTGCTCTTCCATGTAAAAATTAAAACAGCCTATCAGGATTTTGACTGCAATTGTATTGCATCTGTACTTCAATTTGGGAAGAATCAACATAATTAAGATACTTAGTGTTCTTATCCATGAACATGGTGTTTCTCCAATTATTTTCATGTTTTCATCTTTAACTTTCAATAGACTTTTTTTTTTTTAAAGATTTTATTGGGGAATTGGGGAAGGGGAACAGACAAGTTGTTGTCCTTTTGTTCCTCAGTCTAGTTGCGGAGGACGTTGCTTCACTGGCCCATGTTGGTATCATCATTGCGCTCTTCCCGGATGAGGCAGATCGGTCGCCGGCCTCTGGATGTCGCTCACCGTGGCTATTGGCAGCTCACGCTGGCTGCCGGCCACTCACTGTAGCCCATGGCAGCCCACTGCAGCAGGGGCTGCAGCCCACACCGTCACCGGGGCTCGCACAGCCCAGCTCCAGGTGGAGCTGTTGTTAGCTGTAGAGGGCAGTGTCACTGGCCCTCATATGTGGGATCTGAACCGGGGCCGCTGGCGTCCCAAGCCAGCTCTTAACCAATGTGCCACTCGGCCAGCCCTAGACATATCTTTTGAAAGCCATCTTTCAGTTATTTATTTCAATTTAACTGCTTTGTGGTAAAAGTATATAACCTGTGATTCCAGTTTTTTGAGACAGTGAGTCTTCTTCATGATGTAGAATGTGATCAGGTTTTGTAAATATTTTCATGAATTCTACAGCTGTGTTGGGTGTAGTGTTCAATATATGTCAATCACATCAGCTTCGCTGATTGTATTGTTAATATCTCCTTTATTCTTGCCTACTTGACTTTTATTGAAAGAGGTAGTATGTTAAGATGCTACCTTGATGACTATCAAATTCTCTTTATGATTTGTTAATGTTTTTCTTTAAAGGTATTTGAAGCTATGTTTTTTTTTTTTTTTTAAAGATTTTATTGGGGAATTGAGGGAGGGGAACAGTGTTGATGAACTGGGGGAGGGGACCAGCCAAGTTGTTGTTCTTCAATTTTCGTTGTGGAGGTTGCCCATTGCCATCTGGCTTCCCGTCGGCAGCTTGTGATCTCTAAGCTCAAGGTGCTGTGTTCAATCTTAGTTGCAGGTGGGCGTAGCCACCATCCCATGCGGGAGTCGAACCGGCAGTGTTGTTGTTAAGAGCACACGCTCTATCCACTGAGCCATCTGGGCAGCAGCTCGGCTCAAGGTGCCAAGTTCAGTCTTACTTGCGGGTGGGCACAGCCCACCACTGAACAGGTAATCTTGTTGTTACACCAGCTGCCTGTTGGCAGCTCAGCGACAGCTTAGCTTAGGCGCAGCGTTCACTGGTCCATGTGGGAATCGAACCGGTGGCCCTGTTGCTCAGAGGTCGTGCTCTAAGCCAACTCTAACCAACTGAGCCACTTGGCCGGCCCCGAAGCTATGTTTTAGGTGCACATAAATTTTGAATTGTTGTATCTTCTAGTGAACTAAACCTTATATCAGTGTGCAATGACCAAATAAAAAATTTGCCTTAGTCTTGTTTATCCCCCCACTGATATTGATATTTGTAAATTGGGTTTCTCTTGGTTAGAATTTTCCTAGAATAGCTTTTTCTATTCTTTCAATTCATCATTAGGTGTGTCTCTTAAAAAACAAACACACACATACACACAAACAAAATGCTTTTTTGTTGTTGTTTGTTTGTTTTTAAGTCTGACAGCCTTTGTTTTTTAATTGGAAAATCTCTTTTACTTTGATCACAATTACCCAGAGATGCAGATGAATTTCTGCCATCTTATTTCTCACTTCAAATTGTCCTGATTTTTTTTCTTCTTCCTTTTCTTCTTTTGTAATGGCCAATAATTCCCCACCCCCCACCATCCCCTCTGTACTTCTATGGGATTATACAAGGTGTGATCAAACAATATGGTAACTGTTTAAATTTTTAAAAATTATTACAATAAAAGACACATTGCCATTAATCCCCCTCAAAATACTCCCCTTCGCCTGGAACACACGTATCCCATCACTGTTGCCACTTTCTGAAGCAGCTCTGGAAGTCCTCTCTCGTGAGTGTCTTTAGTTGCGCCGTCATGGCTGCCTCCATGTCCTGAATCATTTTGACTTTGGGGAAGAGCCAGATCTGATGAATAAAGTAGATGAGGACACACTGTAATACTTTTATCAGAAACTGCCATACCAGAAGCGGTGTGACACGGTCTGGCAATTTCTGTCCAATAAAAACATGACGGTGTGTCCTCATCCACCTTATTCACCGGGTCTGGCACCGTGCGGCTTCTGGCTCTTCCCCAAAGTCAGAATGACCATGAAAGGTAAGTGGTTTTTGTTTTTTGCTTTTTTCCGCTGAGCCATCCTGCCATCTGTTGGCAGCTCAACGGCAGCTCATCTCGGGCTGGGCATCGAACTGCTGTTGCTCAGAGCTCAGCTCACACTCTTGAGTGAGCTCTTAACCCACTGAGCCACTCGGCCGGCCCTTAAAGGTAAATGTTTTGAATTGATTCAGGACATGGAGGCAGCCACAACAGCACAACTAAAGACACTCACGAAAGAGGATTTCCAGAACTGCTTCAGAAAGTGGCAAGAACAATGGGATAAGTGTTTTCGAAGTGAGGGGGAGTATTCTGAGGAGCATTAATGGCAGTGTGTCTTTTACTGTAATATTTTAAAAATTTAAACATTCACTGTATTTTATGATCATACCTCGTATAATTGAACTCTTTTCTATTTGTCACTTTGAAATTTAAATGTGCGCATTTGAAACCTACATTCAATATCTTTACCTCTTTCGTAATGATACAATGACCTACAGAATGTTTGAATTCCCCTCAGCCCATCCTAATCTTACATAGACTATTTTTGTCCATTTAGTTCCAGTATTTTCATCCCACAAATTAGACCGCATTGGCGTTGACTTTATGGACAGTTTTCATTTACCCAAATGTTCACATTTTAGTGCAGTAGAGAGCATCACTATTTTCTTTGTGGTTTGTGCGTGTTAACCAAGGAGTGGTGCTTGTCTTTGTTCCCATTCCTCGCTGCCCCTCCAGCCTTCCTTCTGGGGCCATTTCCTTTCCCCAGCAGGGCACCCGGGAGAAGCCTGTTGGTCACAGCTATCTGTCTGAAAATGTCTATATTTAGGCCTTCGGAAGGTCCTCTTCAGGTGGAATCTTAGGTTGACAATTCCTTGCTGTTGTTACACCGTCTTCGGACTCCCACCGCTGTTGGTGACAAGTCAACTCATTTGCTCACACCTGTTCTTTGTAATGGTCTTTTGGTCTCTGACTACTTTGAACATTTACTTTTGGTCTTCGGTGTTGTGTGATTTTGCTTTGATTTCTCTAAGGCAGACTTCTGTTTGTTTACGTTGTTTGAGGATTTCTTGAGTGTGAGGATCGGTTTCTTTTACTAACTTTGAAAAATTCTCCGTGCCTATCTCTTAGAATCTTCCTCGTTCCATTCTGTTATCGCCTCCTGAGGCTCCAACTGGAATGTGCTCTTCCTTCGCAGTCCTTGTGGTCAGTTTCTCAGACTCCCACATGCAAGCAGGTCACTCAGGCCTTGTGAAAATACCAGTTCTGACTGTGAGGGGGCCAGCTGGGAAGATCGGCTTACCCGGAGCCCTGCCACTGAGCGGCTCAGCAGGAGAGGGTGCTGATCTATCTGTCTGACCCCAGCAAAGGGGTCAGAGAAGGGAAGAGCTAGCTGAGCCAACCAGGGTGACAGTCGACCCAGACCTCCTGTTTTATGAGAAGGGTTGCAGTAGCCCTGACCTTGCAGCAGCTGGGGCCGTGGCCACCTCTCCACTCAGAGCTCCTCAACCTGGAAAGAACGGAGCCAGCTGTGTCACCACCTGCTGGTGCACGCAGTGCGATGCTGGCTTGCCTTTCCATGCGGTCTCTGGGAAGTGGGCCGAGCAGCCTCAGCGCCACGTCCCACGGGCTCTGGAGGGAGACACGGAGGAAGTGGCTTCCCCGTGTCCACAGAGAGCTGCACAGTCCGGCAGTCCCCATGAGCATGTTCCCTGACTTGTCCTCTTCTGTTGACTCACGTGTTCCTGCAGTTCCCGCGGCAGCCTCTCCACAGGAGCTTCCTGGCAGATCCTGGTGCCCATCTGACTGCCAGTTTCTTAACTCCCTCTATTGAATGCAGTGATGTGGGCAGTGAGCCCGCTCCCCTCCACTCACTGGCTCCTCGGCTCTGGGCAAGGGACCGCTCGACGCTTCCTTCCACTGCCTGGCATGACAACTAGACGACGGTGCTGGCAGCTATGTCACACGCTAGTGCAGGGCTCAGGAAGGGAAGCAGGGTTGGCCAGTCCTCTGTCACCTCACACGTCAGTCCTGCTGTTGCTTGTGTTCAGTGCCCCCTCTAAATCAGGGGGTGTTAAGTCGGGGAGTGATGTGGAAATGCAGACTGGAAATAAATATCACACACAAGGGAACCCTTAATACGGACTAATTTCTCCCAGAAGAAACCATGTGCTTCCTGGTGTAATCGCACTGCCCTCGTGGCAGACAAGTCGATGAGAGAGACTAGGCAGTCCCTGTGCTGTGTCCAGGCGTGGCAGCTGTTCGTGTCTGCCCCACAACCAGAGTGCCCTGTCCTCGTGCCTGAGGCTCTGCCTGACCCCTTGGGCAGGACCCACGGAAGGGGGCCGACAGCTGCCCCAGCGGTCAGCAGTCCCCACGCCTCTCCGGAATGCGCAGAGCGGTAAGCTTCCAGAGGATTTGATGAAACAACACGGGTGGCATGCCAGACCCTGCCGGGGAGCTGGTGAGGGTGGGTGATGAGCCTTAAGGGATAAGCAGAACACCCTTTAAAGCTGGGCACAGAAACATGTGTGTGCTTTAGTTCTAATAAAGAAACACTCAGATCCAAGAAGTGTATCTCCTCATAGTCTGTGTCTGATTCAGGTAAGGTTTGGGCTGCTGCAAGACGAGTGTGGGTGTGCTCCATGGTCAGGACTGCAGCACACTACGGTCGTAGTACTACGCACAGTATAAACTAGCGTTTCCTGTAGTGAGTATATTTGGGTTCCAAGGAATGAAGCTTTAAAACTTACTACTGAATTGTAGGCTCAGATAAAAATCGCCTTCCTGGCCATCATCACCTCTGTCCCCAAAAGGGGCACCTTAGTTTACTGTGAATGGATTATCAGGTGAGCACTCCCGGACGCTCCCGCTGGCCGGGTCCTGACCGCTGGCCTCGTCCCACACTAGCCAACAGGGGAGGCCATCTGCACAGAACGCACTTGACAGTAAACAGCTACATACGTCAGATCTCTGCCAAGCACAACGAACGAGGCACTTACAGAAACAACAGAGCTGTCAGTTGAAGCTACTGGAAAAGAACCTCCTAAACTACCCACTTTTAAAATGAACTGAATCACATGGAAAGAGCAAAACAACCGGCTGATATACAAAACCAGTCTTCCCAGCCACCCCAAATCCATCGTCCTCACAGGGTGCAGGGGCTCACACCTGGGGACACTGTCTGCCCACTCAGAGGCGGCCAGGAGATGCAGCCTTTCCCCACCAGCGGGCCTGCGGATCTGGCCACGGACCTACAGCTGCTCTGGGGCAAATCATGGTTGCCTACGGGCCAGGCCGTTGCCGAGTTCTCCATCTTTGAAAAGGTCGAAGGCCAGACTTTTGAACCCGCTTCTGCACACGCGTTTCTGAAGGCGCAGGCCACCCTGCCTGGGGCGAGTGAAGGCTAAGCCGCCCCAGAAACCCGGCCTGTTGGCCCTATTCTGATCTGCCGCCCCACCTCTGGACATCCCGTTAGGGGACGCGGAACCTGCCCAGGGCAGCGCCCCCACCCCAGCCCCACCTGCATTCACCCCGCCTGGCGTTCCTGCATGTGGGGCCGGGCCAGCCCTCCCCCAGGGGCTAGCATGTGCCTCCCTCAGTCCCGTGGGCTACGACGGCATGGGACAGGAATTACCCGTGTTGGCTCCTCAATGTGCCTGAGCTATGGGGCCACCCCACCCGCTATTGGGGTCTCACAGCCCCCCTGCTCCATTTTCACGAACACCACCATTGACCTCCTGACCAACTTCTTTCCAGAGCTGCTGATGGCTCTTTCGAGAAGGCAGAAAGGGTTCACACTCCCCGTCCCCAAGATCTGATTAAAATAAATTCATAAAAGGGTAAAGAGCATCCCCAATAACAGAATGGGGTGTCGGGGGAATCGCCGGCAAGGTTGGTGTCACACGTGTTCTCCAGGGGGAGGCCGAGGTGGCCGTGGGCAGCTGTAGCAGTGGGCTCGGGTGGGCGGGGGGCCTGCAGCGAGCTGGGAACAGAACTGGGCACCACCCCACCAACGGCCTGGTGCTGGACAGCTGTGCCCCCTGCCACCTATCAGCCAGCTTCTGCTTCACACGTGGAGCCCTACGGGGGTGTTCTGGGCAGGAGGAAGACGGCTTCCCAGGCGACATGCAGCTGTGTGCCGAGGGCATGACGGAGGAGGGGCTTCTCTTTACCACATCCTCGATCATTGGAGTCCCACGTGTGTTGCTTAATGCGTTTTTCAAAAAGAGATAAACCATCAGTACTTCTCTTCTGCAGTGAGAGCGGGCCGACCTCTGCATTTCTGGCACACACACTGCTTAGCACAAGTTAACCGCTGGGCCTCCCGCCTGCCTCAGATCTTACTCGCAAGGCCCTCCCTTCAGCGGCCCACTTCAAGGCGCAGGTCTGCAGAAGATGCCAGAGCGTCTCGGGCCTGGTGGCACCTCCCTGAGGGGATGGGCGCCAAGCTCAGCCGGGAAACGCTTTCTCAGGACAGGATGTGAAGCCGGTTTAGAGAAGAGGCTTCTTGACGTGGCTAAAAGCTGGCCCCAGCTGCCGAAAGCAGCACCACTGCCCGCTGCCTGGTCTCCTGCTGCCTGGCGCCCCGCCAGCACAGCCTCTGCACTCGCTGCCCCCGTGCCCCCCGCAGAGAGCTTGCCCTGTAGCCATCTCGGCCCTGAGAGCTGCACGTTGTCCCCTGGACCCCAGGCCCCGCAGTGCACTGGAGCCGTCTCCGTCCTAGTGCTCCCCTCACAGTGCCTCGCGGCCATCACTAACTCTAGAATGAAAACCTAGGCTTCTCCCTTTGGCTTTCATAGACGTGTGAACTGTGTTTCAGCTTGGGCTCCGAAAGGGGAGAATGTAGCATCACCAGATGTTCCAAGGCCCTTTCGGACGCCTCAGACCGCTTGCCAGCACATCCCCTCACTCAGGTGCCCGTGGGGATGGGGCGGGCGCCGGGGACAGGGCCGTGTGCGGAGGCAAGTCCCACTGCTGCCACACTCACAACAATTTGACATCAGGCCAAGTCCTCCACATGAGTAGAATTAGTGCTAAGAGGTTAAAGGTTATTCAAGGTCATGGATACGACAGAGGTCAGGAACATTGAGAGGACGGTATTAATATTATTGCATAATATTAATATTTTAGCAGTTCACAGCAGCATGCAGATAGTAAATGCTGACGAGAGGGAAGGGGACAAAGTAAAAACTCACATCTGGGTGTGGGATGGCGTACTGTCCCTGGATCGTGTAGGCCTGGGGAGAGAGACACTGTCAGCTCGCGAAGGGGGCCTCCCCAGCAGGCTCCCTCCTGGGTAGGACTCTGATGTGAGCAGGCCCAGGCCCACCCCTCCCAGGGCAACCGGCGTCCAGCCTCGCCAGCGCCCCTCGCTGGGCTGGCCGGGGCTCCCACCAGACTCATGAGCTGCGGAGCTGCACCCCACCTCTTCCCAGGGCTGCGGAAGGTGGGACACGCTAAGTTAGCGGGAAGGGAGGGAAATGACTCACCCCAAATGCTTCTGTCTCCCCTGTCCCTAGTTTCTTAAAAGAAACTACCTACAAATGATCTGACCCGTCACAGAATCACTATTAACTTTTTGAAAATTTAATCAACCATGAGAGTAAACACTTTTAGGAAATATTTACTCCAAGAAAAACAAACAAAAAGAAACCTTTAAAAGGTAACCCCCAAGCTGGCCTAGTGGCTCAGTTGGTTAAGAGCGTGCTCAAGAGTGCGAGCTCTGAGCAACAGGGTTGCCGGCTGGATTCCCGGCACAAGCTGAGCAGCCGCTGAGCTGCCAACAGGTGGCAGGATGGCTCAGCTAAAAAATATGTAACCCCCAAACCAATTTTGCAATAGCCAATTAAATAAGAAATGCACCCTAATCAGTCACAGGATTGACCGATCCCTTGTCCAGCCTCTGATGACGAGGTGGCTGTTCTGGGGGGCAGCGTGCTCACAGCACAGCTCTCAGGGGACCCAAGTGGGTGCCGAGGCCTCGTTTGGGTTTCATAGTTTCACTGGCCTCTGAGACAGTGACAAACCAGCCATGGCGAGTGTGGGCCCTGCCGCATCTCCCACCCACCCTAGACACCCCCCACCCACCCCTACCTGCCTCAACAGCCCACTAGCTAAGATGCTTCCAGAAACTCATGGCCCAAAACCAAACCACACGGAGTCCAGGAAGAGTGAAGACCAGAGACTTGCCATCAGGCCTTGGCGACGTGTACGTGCACACCAGCCCCGGGCCAGCCACGTGTGGAGGGACATGGCTTCCAGCACCTGGCTGTGTGGGGTCCCTATGTCATGTCCTAAGTGGACAGCTGATGCCCACCCGAGCCCATCCATGGGGTCTCTGTGCATCTGAGACAGAAACTCAGGCCAGGCCATGAGTCACTTCTGAGGCCCTCAAACCAAGAGTGGTTTCCACAGTCCTGCCAACTCCAGGGTTTGAATCTGCTCACTTTTATTTTATTTTTTTGAGGGCAGTGTCACTGGCCCTCATATGTGGGACCCGAACCGGGGCCACTGGCTTCCCAGGCCAGTGCTTAACCACTGCGCCGCTCGGCCGGCCCTCTGCTCACTTTTCATCATAAACAACCAGCCACTGGCCAGGGACCACGGACGAGGTCCCAGTCTGGGTCAGGCCCGCCGACTGGCATGTCACCAGGAAGGGAAGGGAATCTTATCAGGTGTGGCAGGTGTCCTGGTGACAAGGCAGTGGGTGTGCTGCCTGCACTGTGCCACAGAGGCTGCATCTAGACCTTGCCTTCAGCTTGTGTGGAGTTGCCACTGGGCCATGCTCCAATGTGTCACCAAAGGTGGCAGTTCCTGGACTCACGCTGCTCCCCTCCCCACCCCCCGCCCGCCCCAGACAGGTCGGGCCTGTAGCCGGGGTGTCTGGGTGGATGGCATGTGTATGCTGGAGCTCTTGGCCCAACCCTTCAAGTAGCTGACTCATCTCGTTCGCTGGGCGGCAGCCGTCTGAGCTGTGTGCACAGCTGACGTCCCCTCTGGGCAGGCAGGCAGAAGGCGTCGGGAGGAAACCTGCACCCACTGAGATGCGGGAAGGCCGCGCCTGCGGCTGGGCTGGGCCTCCAGGGCATGGTGCCAGCACAGGCAGGCCGCCTAGGGTGGGGTCTCCGCGCTGAGGCGCCACACGGCCTTGCAGGAGGCTCTACAGCATGTCCTCCAGGTGCTGCGGGGCCTGGTGGGCGGGGAGCCCTGCTGGGCTGGGTCCCACTCACACCTCGTCCTGAGTCTGCCCTGTGACCTCTGCCGGCTCCCCGCAGAGCAGGGGAGACTCTCATGTGACTGTCCCCGTACAGATGACCAAGACCAGCCACTGGCTGGACCAGCCTGTCCCAAGGGCACAGGCGCTGGGTTAAAAGGCTGACAGCCTGGTGACAGCCTCGGGACAGGTGCCCATGACGACAGTGGCCGACTGCCCTGCTGCACAGATGGGGAGGAGCCGGACGGCAGGGCGCCCACACTACGCAGCTTCCGGGCCCCCATCGGTGGGAATATTAATGTGCCTCTCTTTGGAACAAGGTCCTACACTTCACCGCACGGTGTCATGGGTCTGTCCCTTCAGGGCTGAGAGCTCACAGCTAACTACCTGCCAGCTAACCCCGATCGGGGAAGGAGACGCAGCCCTCCACACTGCCCCTGCCCCACCCTCCAGGATGGCAGGGGTCCTCAGGTCCCGGGCTCTGGCCTCGCTTTCAGACCTGTCACATGGGGACATGTCCATGTCCTGGGGCTACTGCATGGATGTGAAGACACAGATCAGGGCTGTCGGGAGACTTCAGCAGGAGTCGGTTCCCGAGGCTGGAACCCGTGGGGCCGGCAGCATCGGGCAGGGAAGCCAGGGGACCACGCAGGCCCCACAGAGCCACTGCATCCCTCAAACGCTACTGAGGACATGGGAACACAGCACCCCGCCCTCGGCCTAACGTGTGGGGCAAGCCTACGACCAGGTGAGACTCCTTTCCGTAGTACAGAAAAGCATGGACGCACTTGTTCTTTGCCCCCTTTCGTTCTTTTTAGTGATCAAGGAAGATGCTGTGGCCTTCTGCCCCGACCAGGGTCCCGTCTGGCAAGCCTCCGTCTTAACTCTCCCTTGACAAGACACACATCACTGCCGACCGGACGCAGAGCTGTTCTGGGCGCCACTGGCCGGGCACGCGCAGAGTCCATCTCCCTGGCTCAGTGACCCTGTGGTGGCGGGAAAGGCCAGGCTCCCGTGGGACGCCTCTGGGCCAAGTGCCTCATGGCGGGAGGGGCACTGGTGAGGAAACGGGGCACAGCGCCCCCACTCAGCTCTCTCTAGGCCCTGCTAAGTGAACAGCTGGCCTCGGACAAAATTTCTCGGTGGCTGCTGGCCTCTCAGGCCCCTTCCCATGGGAGCCAAATGGCAGGCGTGGAGTGGCTGTTCCGGCCTGCTGGCTTCCGGTTGGGCATCTTTTCCTTCTCTCGTGTGCCTGGGACTCACCCGAGGGATGCTGTGACAGTGCGCTCCTGGACAGTGGGACCCTGGCTCTCACAGTCCGAAGTCTGAACCAGCAGGCTCCTGGGCCTTCTCTCCCAGCTCGTTAGAAACCCTGGGGACTAGGCCTGGGACAGCGTGGCCCGGGCAGCGCCAGGTGAGCTCAGAACCAGGGTCCGCCCGTGCCACGTCAGGGGGACGCTCGCTGGGCCCAGGGCGCCCACCTTGGCCTTGCTGACACCACCCAGACTGGCCTCTCTCTCGCGCAGCCCGTGGCCGCCCCACCCGACGGTCCGCCCTGGCAGTGGGCTGGGAGAGCTCTGCGTCCAGCGGCGAAGGGCGGGAGGCGTGCACGAGAAGGGTGAAAACCTGAGCGCACTAACGGGCAGCGGCGGGGGCTGCAGTAAAAGGCTGAGGTTGGCAGTGGAGGCCGCGAGCGGGTCGGCTCTTACCTGACCACCTGCAAAAATGACAGGGGTGGAGGCGGGCTTTGGGCGGTAGGGAATGGTGGCACCTTTCGGTGGGGACTAGGAAAAGGGACAGGAGAGGGAGAGAGAACGTTAGACAGCCTTGCAGCGTGACAGCAGTGAGGTGGGGGAGCCTCTCCGGAGCCCGCCCCCTACCGCCCCTGCCGACCCCAGGCCCCCAGGCCAGCAGTGCTGGGGGGACACCCCAGGGTGGAGGGCCACCTGCCCGGCACCACGCCCTCGGGACCCCAGTTCCCTCCTCCTCGTAATCACTGCCCTCGGTCGTCCCGTGTGGGTGTCGGTCACGCTAGCAGGACGGTGTCCACTATGGATCCGAGGACAAGGTGAGAAGGGAGAACATGACTCCATATGCTGTGGCACTGTCACTGTACACGTTAGCCTGAGGCAGTTCAGAGTCCAACTGAGGTATTCCAGTCACGGTGAGGTTTACTATAATTTCCTTTCAGTATTCTGTGTCTGAAAAGTGTGGCTCCGTATCTTCTGATGAATGATTGTCACATGCCAGTTTCTGGCCCCTTGGAGAGAGGCAGTCAGGCTCTCCTGGTCCCGGGGGAGAGTAGTTTCCCCGGTTGCAGAGGTCACCGGCCAGCCCGAACTAATGAGTTGGGAGTCCCGAGTTAGGGGGTCAGGGGCCAGGGCTGCCATGCCTGCTGGGTATTCCAGAGGCCACGGCCCATTCAAGCCCAGCCCACACCCTGGCCAGTCGGGTGTGACCTTAGAGTGCCCCCACCCATGACACACATAGCCACGTGGGGACAGCACGGTGGGCAGCAGCTTCAGCTGTTCAGGCCACACCATGCGCCCTTGGCCAGGCTCTGGGGCCTGATGGTGCTATGTGACCTTGCAGTAAAGTAGAAGGGTTGCTGAGAAGGCCTGCGGGCTGACCTCAGCTGGCGTCTGGGGTTCCATGTTTCTGTGGTTAGGACTGAGCGCCTCCAGAAACGTCTCTGTGCAAACTGGGGTTCACTGTGGTCTGAGACCAGACTTGGGGCTCACCGCAGAAGAATCGTGACTGATCCGAGAGTGTGCAAGTGACTGTTTCCACTGAGTCAAGCAGAGAACTCCGTCTGGCTGCTGCCCTGTTCCTGAGCCGGGCAGCATGCTCCTGTCCGTCGCCCTACTCCACGGTGCCCTCTGACCTCACTGACGACAGCATCTGCCATCTCGGCACCGTGAGCTCTGCCGGGCTGTCTTGCTGCCTCCGGCTCGTGATGCCTGGCTTCCTGACGGAGCACAGCCCCTCTGAACACAGCCCCTGGGGCAGGCCACAGCCAGGCCTGGCTCTCCACAGGGCCCCCCCGACTTGCCCGCACAGAGCAGCAGCCCGTCTGGCAGTGACTTCGAGGGGGTGTGGCTCGCCCCGCGGCCACGCCTGGAAGTCCCCGGGTCCTGTGCTCCACTTGCCTAGTCACCCTCCACCTCGACAGGGAACCGACGGCCTCCAGGGCGCTGACTCTTCGTCCTCAGACCGGACAGCTGCTCCCGACCTCCGGGACCTTCGTGACACCAACGAGCATGGTGGCACCTCAGCCCCACGCTTACTGTTCATATTTGCCACGTGTATTTCAACGTTCACCGTCCAAGTGAGCCTCTGGCCTTCAGGAAGAAGACAATTGAGGCCCCGGGCCGCCAGCTCCCCAGAGCCAACAGTCGTCAGACGTGCTTCTGGAGGCTGCCTGGCCACCAACGTGGCACCGGCAACACCCCGCAGGGAAGAGGGCTGAGGTCACGTGTTCTGTTCTGACCCATGACAGGATATGGGAGGGCGTGGCAGGCTGTGCTGCCGCCACTGGACCATTCGGATCACTCGGCCACCGAGGCGCCCACTGCTGAGGAACAGACGCGCCTCCCTGCACTCGGATCCCAGGCCCACTGCCACTGCCATGCGGCACTTTGGGGTCCCAGCAGCTGGGGGCTGCGGGGAACATGGACCAGTGCCAACTGTCGTCATGGCCAGTGGCTGGGGCAACTTTGGAATAACATTTAGAAAACTAATTTTGATTTCAAAAAATAGCATACTTCAGGAAAATAAAACTATA
Organism: Aselliscus stoliczkanus; assembly: GCA_033961575.1. NCBI lineage: Eukaryota > Metazoa > Chordata > Mammalia > Chiroptera > Hipposideridae > Aselliscus > Aselliscus stoliczkanus. Next base: position 672,920 of record CM066729.1, read on the forward strand.
CAAATTTCTTTAAAGAGATGGACATGGGTTTGAACACCAAGCGAAGTGAAAAAGAAGGGTGAACGCACAGCTGCCCCGCGAGGCTTCCATTCCCAGTGTCCCTGGGGCAGAGCCTTGGGCTTAGGGGCCCGGGGGCCGGGCCACCAGCGACGCTGTTGGAGCAGCTTCATCTGAGCTAGTGACCAGTAAGGACTGACGGCGTCCATGCGCCTGGCTGCGTTTGGGGCACGGGGAGGAAATAAACATCTCAGGGGTTTCATCCCCCCAAATTTCAAGGGAGGCTTTGCCTTCTCAGCTGTACCTTCTCTGCTTCTTCGTGGGTTTTTAATCCATTTGTTCACTTCTCTTTCTTTACGATTGGGGCACTCCGAGTGGTTTTCCTGAGTCCTGCTCCTCGTAGCTGGTGGGGCTGAGGCCTTTGGCTGGCCCCCTCCCCGCTCCACACAGACGCGGCTCCAGTGCAGCCTCTTCTCCTGGGCAGACCCATCTTCAGCACAAACGTGCACTGTTTTTAAGGCCCAACCCTTTAATAAAGGCCCCTCACTGCGTCCAGCTCCAGAAATGAAGGGAGGGGCGCGTGCCTTCCCGCCCGTTCTGTCCCCCGGCTCCGCAGTGATGACGACGACACACCGCCAGGCGGCAGCGCCGGCCCCGCCCCTCCCATGGCACCCCCCCCCAGCGTGGCTCCCACTCAGGCCGCCCCGGGCCACGCTCCTGATGCCCAGCGCCACACGGCCCTGACCTCACTGAGGCACCCAAGCCTCCGCCGCCGACACTAAGAAGCCGCCAACAGCACGGAGGGAGGGCAGGCTGGCCACGGGCACGGACGCAGAGGCCGTACCTCCAGCATGACCACACAGATCTGCTTGACACACTGGATGATGGCGTCAGGGGTCCCCGAGATGGTCACCGCCCGCTCCGTGGAGTTGGGCAGCATGTCCCCGGCCACCTGGACCTGGGCACCTGTGGACTGGAGAAACCAGATGTTGGGAGGGGCGGGGAGGCCGCGAGACTGGAGCTGCGATTCCGGATTCGCTCGAGGGGGTGCCGGGGAAAGCCCACGCCGACGGCACCCGGCGGCACCCCCTCCACGTGTTCCCTGGGGAGGCCCTGTGGGCAGGACAGGCAGGGCTGCCCAGGGAGCGTTTTAAGCAGCACACGGCATTTGCAGGAGAGAAGACGGAAAGGGAATCACTTCTTTCCGACGTGTTCTGTGGAGTTTAGGTCCCAGAGAAGATGGATTCTACATGAGCCTAACCGTGAAGGAATCAGACGGAGTGAGCGCCCTCCTCTGGCTTTCCTTGAAATGAGCGAACGTGTGGCTGTAAAGTGCGTACCTCATGCCAGCCCCATCCCAACTGGGATGGCTCGTGTTCCCTGGGAAACGGGGGGCAGGGAACCCTCACCCTCGAACCCTCTGCATGTGCCTCCTTGCCCACCCAGCAGTTGGGCACCCCCCGGGCTGGGGAGGGTCCTGTACCTCCCTGATCTCCTTGATCTTGGAGCCGCCTTTGCCGATCAGGGACCCGCACTGGCTGGCAGGGACCACTAGTCTCAGTGTCACCGGGGGCTTGCTGGTGGCGGGGCTGTTGCTCATGGAGTTGATGATGTCCTGGGAGAAGGGTGCACAAGTCGGCCGACAGAATACGGTCTGGACTCTGAGACTGCGAGTGCGGGGCTCTGGGGAAAAGCCGTGTGACGAGCTCCGAGAGGCCTCGGGCGGGGGTCAGGGACCAGCAGCCACAGCTCTGCCGAGGCTCCTGGCCCGCAGGAGGGGGGCAGTGTGGGAACACACGTGCTCTTGGAGGGAGGTGCACACACCCCAGCAAATGGCCGCGTGTGCACAGACAAAGGACAGTGGCCAGGCGGGGCTGGTCACAGAGGCTGGAAGGCCAAGTCAGGTTCAGGAAGACAAGGAGAGGGCTGGACGGACAGACGCGGACTAACACAAACGCGTGTCGGGGCGGCCGTGGCGCTGCCGGGACAGGACAGGGCGCCATCCGCGGGCGCCCATACTCGGGGCCTGACCTTTGTCTTAGGGTCTGGCAGGGCATGGGCGGTTTGGACAGACAGGGTGGCTCATTTTTGACGGGAAAATGTATTCCCTTGCTTGATCACCCTCCGAATAAATGCATCTCTAAATAATTTTTGGCAATTTCAAAAAAATTAAAAACACATAAAAACCTTCAGATGTAACTCACAGAAGTGCAGCAGACACACAGATGCACACACATTCATGTGCGCTGGCGGGGGCACCTGGTCTTCTGTCTGTGCACTATCTGTCCACACCTAAGCCAAGCTGGTCCACCTGGGGTTGAGCCAGCTGCTCTAGAGAAAAGGGGGGCCCGCGAGGTGGGTGGGGGCGTCCTGGGAAACAGGGGGGCTGACGGCAGCTGGGGCATTCCTGGTGAGCTGGGCCGTCACCTTGCCCATCGCCTGCTTCCAGTGGTGCATCTCACCTCCTCAAACTTGTAGGCGATCATGGCAAAGGCCTTGAAGATGGCGTCGGTCGGGCCCGTGATGGTCACGATTCTCTCCGGGCAGTTGCCCTCCGAGATGTTGATCCTGGCACCACTCTACAAGGGAGTTGAGCAGAGCCCAGAAACTGGATTAGAGCTGCAGCGCAGTGGCAGGCTGGCTGCTCCTCCTGACGCAGCCGACGCAGACATGTCCTGGGGCACGTGATGGGCCGACCTCAGAACTCAACAGGAAGTCCTCTCGGGGACTACCCTCCACAGGGAAGTTTTAGTGAGAGGCCCCAGCGGTTCCAGGACGCTGGCCTGGGGACGAGCCCCGAGCCCACGGAGGGGACCGCACGGGGGGCCCGGACAGCCCTGCACACAGGGCTCCCAGCTGGCCCAAGCCTCCCGCCTGCCAGACACAGGGTGCCACTGAGGACACCCCAACTTACCTCTTCACGCATCTTTTTCACAGTCTCTCCTTTCTGGAATAAAGGTTTAGACAACAGGGAGAGGGGTCACTCTCGGGTCCACTACAGGCACGCAGAGGGGTTGGAGTGGCAGCATGCCGTTATCAGGAGCCACCTGCCCCCCAGTGCGCCCCGGGCTGTCGAGAGCCTGACACACACTGTGCCTTCATGAGCCCTCAGCACGCCTGGCCTGTGAGCCCCGGGGCTCATGGCTCTGAGGGTGAGTGGACTGGGAATTGGGCACCTGACCCCACGGTGTGGGGATGGGAATGCACCCAGCCACCCCCATGGTCATCACGGGCAAAGCAGGGACCAGGACAATGGCGGCCCCAGAGGCTCTTGTGCGAAGAGCTGGACTTGGGCACTGGAGGTGCCCCCCCTTGGACAGGAGCCATTTGGAACCCCCGAGATAGTCAAAATGAGACCAAAGGGAGGGTGATGCTTCACCCCTGCCTTTCCCATAGGCATGGATGGGCTCCCAAATTGGCTGTGACTTCCCTGCGGGAATTGTCCTTCTATTTCAGAAAGGAAATGTAAGGAGACCACCAGCGCTCACTGGCCAGAGGGGGCAACTGCTTGTATCGAATCCTGCCTGGACTCTCACACCCGGGAGGAAGGACTGGCCACCAGGCCAGGGGGCAGCGGGGCTGCCGAGGTGACTAGCTGGGGCCTCTGGGGCTGTCACAGAGCTCTTGGACCGAGACACAGGATTCCTCTGGGGTTCTCACTGCTACCGTGCACGGGCACACCCCCAGCACAGGGACTCCGACAGAGGCAGAGAGGTCACTCACCTTCCCGATGATGCTTCCAACTTCCTGTAGGGAAAACCACAGAAAGGTGACGTCACATAGCAGAAGGACCAGACACTGTCTGTTGTGAGCAAGGGGAAGGCAGCTAGCTGGTCGGGAGGGGCGTGCGGGCGGGCTTCCTCCATGCCCACGGCGCCACGGCTGTCCCCGGCCCAGCCTCTGACCGACACACAGCTGCGCAGAGGAGAGCGGCCACCTGCTTCCCAGCTAAACAAGGACACGGGAGCCACCACTGGCCACGTCAGGAACAAAACAAGCATCAAAATAAGGAACGACACAATGGGGAATAAAATGGATAAAACGGCAAACGCTGAGTCCACACAGACATGAATGCATGCACTGAAAGCCTGGTGACAAATGGGACGTTTACACAGCATCTAAGCACCCCGGCAATGACCACCTAGTAACTGTAGGGGACAGCAGCTCTGGGGGGAGACAACTGAAGGTCAGCCAGGTGAGTGGTAATAGGACACCTTGAAATCTGGGCCACATGCAGGAAAGCTTCTGTGACTTTTCCTGCTAACAGTGAGGAAACACCAGAAAAAGCCAACATGAGGAACATTTTAAAAACGAGCTGGTCAGAAACTTTCAAAGGAGGAAGGCAAAGGAAGACCAGGGCAAGTCCTCCAGGGTGAAGGGGACCAGACACGTGACAAGGACATGGAGTGTGAGCCCACCCTGAGTAATCTGTTAGGAAGGACAGTGTGGGGATGACAGGGCACTGAGATTGGGGCGACCACAAGAGATCACCGTCAGCGTCCTGACTTTGTGATGGAATGACGAGCGCGTGGGAAATAACACTCTGAGGTACTCGGAGTGCGTGGGAAATACGCTCTGAGGTACTCGGCGCGCGTGGGAAATACGCTCCGAGGTTCTTGGTGCGCGTGGGAAATAACACTGAGGTACTCGGCGCGCGTGGGAAATACGCTCCGAGGTACTCGGTGATGGGGCATCAGCTCGGTAACCTACGTCTCGAAGGTTCTGGGAGAAATGCTGAGGCTGGACTGCACCCGCCCTGAGTGTTGAGCTTCCTTAGAATTTTAGGAAGCATGATACAAAATGAGGCCCCCGGGGTCGGCGTGTCCCCCTCCCTCGGCCCCAGTGGTCAGCGTGTCCCCCGCCCCCCCCCCCGCCCTCCCAGTGACAACGGCAGGGCGTGAGCTTCTGCACCTTTCCATGCATCAGCAGGCGGATCGTCAGGGTCACGTTCAGGCCGCCTTCTGAGACCTTGGACTCCATCTTCCTCCCAAAATGCAGCTGGGGGTGGTGGCTTACGGTGCCGAGGATGCCGTGAGGAAGGACAGATGGGGCCCAGAAGGTGTCACCTGGAAAGAGAAGGCACCGCTGCTGCTGACTGGGACACCAACACACGGGGACATCCTGGCCTCTGAGGGAGGGGAGGCAGCTGGCGCGGCGGGGCATGCGTGGAGCGACCTGCTGGGCCTCAGGTCCCGCTGCTGTAAGTAGAACATAGCGGAGCAGGGGCAGCTCTCACGGCTCTGGGGCGGGGCGGGGGCACCCGGCGGGGAAGCCCCGGGGCCTCGTGTGTGTCCAGCCCATCCGCAGTGCTGTGAGGTCACTCCCGCCAGGACTCCCGCCGCCTTGAAAAGCCACGCCGTTTCAGCTGCTGGCAGGCCCATCTCGTAGTCGACAATCCCTGGCAATCTTCACTAAGGGAACCTGGACGCTTATCAACTAAACTGCCAACCTGCTGAACGTTCCCTCCCTGTCTGGAGCTTTCAGAAAACGCTTTACAGACCCACGTCACTAGTGTTTGTGGCAGACTCTCTGCAGGTCCACTGCTCAGCCCACCAGGCAAAACGCTGGCCCCGCTGTGTGACGGCAGGCAGCGAGCCTGAGCATGGGGACAGTACCATGTGACCCACGGGGCCCACTGGTGGCTCAGGACTTGGCCTTAACAGGTGGAGAGTGGAGGACGGAGTCCAAGCCCCCCATCCAGGTTTGCACAGGGGTCCTGGCCCAAGTCCGGTCCTCCTTTGGGCTGGATTCTAAGGGATAGGTCACCCCCACTGTGGTGTATGGAGCGGCCTCACAAGACAGGCACCCAGAGAGGTCAGGCGAGGGCTGGAGTGGACGGTCGGGGAGGGGACTCCAGACCAGCTGGGGAGAGGTCTGGACTGCGAGATATGCCAGAGAGGGCAGCCGGGGCGGGGAGGCCCTGGGAGGTGCTCCTTACTCTGCGGGTCACGGGGGTCACAAGGGGGTTGTGTCTATGCAGCCTTTCTGGGAGTGCGAGCGGGCAGCCTCCGGGAGGCCCTCTGTGCAGTGGACAAACATGGGGCTGGACATGGCAGGGTGCGGGGTATGTGTTCGGGGATGTTGCAGGGCTGCGGGTCCCCAGGGGGCAGAGAGGAGGGGGAACAAGGGCACGAGAGGCCCCCAGGAGAGGGAGGGGTGACGGTGGAGTGTCCCCGTTGGACAAAAAGGCAGGACAGGCCTGGCTGGGGGAAGGTTCCAGGTGACCTGTGGGCGGCCCCGGGCCAGGGCTTCCCTGAGAGGCCTCCGGGAGCCACCACCCGCCCAGGCGCACACCGGAGCCTGTGCGGAGCTGCCGGGACAACGAGGGACAAGGCCTCACGAGCCTTCAGAGGAAGCAAGCGCCAGCTCTGTGAGAGCTGCTCGCACCCCAGCCCGCCCTCGAGTCCCGTCACTGATGAGTGACAACATCACAGCGCCGGCATGGCTGCCTGAACCGGTAAGGAACGAACGTCCCGTGGAACCTGCGTGTGCCCCCAGGCACCTCCGGGCTGTCTGCATGCTGGGCCTTGGTGTGACCTGCAAAGGTGAGAGGCTGTGTCTGCACACAGGAGAGGCTACGGGGGGAAAAAGCAGGCTTTTCCTTTAACGTACAGGTTTTGGGGGTCAAAAAACTGGCTTTCCCATCAAAATATTTCTGCTGAAAAACATGCTAAAAAGAAAACACAAACATAAAGCAGAATCCAAGCGCATCCCATCCCCTGTGTGACACTTGGGGACACCTGCAAAGGGCTGTCATGGGTGGCTGCTGGGCGTGGGCAAAACGACAGGTGCCGGAGCATTCCTGCAACGAACGCTCGCATTCAGAGAAGTATTTACAGGCAACTTCAACACAAACTGTTAGTTCTAGTTATTCATAATATGACGACATGTGGGAAGCTGACAGCACCCCAGTGTCTGACAAGGCCACATTGCCCTGCTCAGCACTGGATATTAGGGGTGCTGCCTTATGGTTGGTCATGTAATATCTCCTGCCTCTGTGAACCCATGTGCCTTTTCTTCTATAGGAGACAATATATTCACTACACTTGTGATATGTTCCTGTGGTGCCCCAGTGAGCTAACTACGCAGCCAAGGACGGGTAAGATCTCCTAAAAGAGGGGAGACAACCCAAGCCAGGCGGTAGTTCCGTGGGGAACCCCTGAACTGAGATATTGGGGACTCAAGCCCCTTGGAAACTGAGGCACAGGCCTCTGACAAACTCAGGCCAGAAAACTCAGGCCTGTGAGAAGCTGATGCATTTGCCTAAGGGCCCTACTGTGAATAGTCTCCTGGAAGATTAAGTCTTCAGGCCATGAGAGTTCCGGGTAAGAGGCAGCTCTAAGACATCCGCTGACCATGGAATTGTTAATCAGCCTTGTGTAAATTCCTTTGCCCAGTGCCTTGTTGCAGCAACAGATACTGAAGCTTTGAGAAACGGATGCAGCCCTCTGTAGGATAAGAGAGGTGTGAAACCCTTTTGGTTGCTAGGTATTGTTATTTACAAACGAATAGATTTTTAGATGCTTTTACCTTAAACACAGCCACTCCTAGTCTTTTGGTATAGCTCAAGTATACTGTGAGTTTTATGATTGTGTTTAACTGCTAGGATTTAGGATGATTTCTAGATAGTCAAGATAGCTTTAGTAAACATTCTTTAGGTGACTTACAGAAACCGAGTCTGGGTTTCATAGCAATTATCATAACAAAGACAAGGTAATCCTTTAAAGGAAGAGTAAGTCACAGTACACCCTGGAAAGAGCACTTACAGGGAAGTAGAGGACTGTGTAAATCCTGAGAACTACAAACCACCGTTAATGATTTGTTACAGTTTGCTTCCTTGATAATTCTCAATAAAAGCTATGCGCTGACCCGATTCGGGGCTCAGTCTTCCTTGGCTGAGTCCCTTGGGCTCAGTTGTCTTTGGCTGAGTCCCTTGGTCTCGCTCCTATCTTTCTTCTGTCTCTTGTTTTTCCTTAATCTGCGTCGCCCCTCTCGTGTCCCACTCGCTCTTGCCACGCAGGACGTGACAACGACACATTTGAATAACAAGGATTCTAACATGAAGGCACAGGACACAGCAAAGAGTTTAACCATCTGTCCTTGCATGTTAACATTCTCTACCTTCTCTGCCCAGTGCAGTAGCCACTAGCCACATGTGGCGACTTACATGTAAAACAAAAACCTCACTAGCCACATGCAAGTGTTGAGTCAACAGCCTCAGGTGGCTTGTGGCTGTGGCTGGAGGAGCACAGGCAGAGGCTGGGGGGCGGCCAGCTGGGCCTCAGGACGAAGGGCTCAGAAGGGACAGCACGCGGCGCGCTAGCCCCAGGGACCGGCTGATGCGGACCGGGAACGGGGCCCCTCCCTCGCCGTAGCAGCTGAGCCCAGCTGCCAGCACCAAAGAACTGGGTCACACGGGGGTAGGGCCTCCTTTTTAATTAGAAGCATCTCCCCCCGAGTCGGGGACCGCAGGGCCCCGCGGCAGCTGTTATATAAGCGTTCCCAGCCCACGTGGGACACGTGGGTCAGCGAGTGCCGGCTGCCGTCAGTCACACAGGCCAGTGCCTGCCCTCTTCCCACCCCCGGCGCGAGCGTCCCAGCGGCTCTGCAGTCCTGGGGAGGGGTTCGAGTCACCTGGGACTCAGCACCCTTGACCCTGAAGAACCCACCAGCCTGTGAGTGCTGGGCAGGTGGTCCCCTGGGATCGTGGGTCTCTCCAGGGGCATGGGGTCACCTTCCGGCAGTCCTGCAAGGCCCGGGACACCCACTCATCACTGGCAACCCCAAGAGCGCCCGGCCTTGCTCCCACCTCAGGGGCTGCGGGGGTTCAGCGGGAAGCAGCTGCGGACCCCACGGCCACCATCACCCACAGGAAACCGGAGGGTGTTCCAGAAATGCGCAGATCCCCGTCTCCTGCTTCTGTTCTTTTCAGTGCTGGGGATTTATTATACGTATTTTCAACTCATTTAATAGGGGACAGAAGCAGGCTTGGTCCCTCTCTAGGGCCTGGGAGGGGCACCCTGTCTGCGGTTTAAATGCCGCTTTATGCTGACCAAGCCCTCAGATGTGCCTTAGCCTGTGTGCAACCCCTGCCCTGCCCGCCTCCCCAGGTGCCCCCCAAGTGTTCAGGCCCCCACCCCACCCATTAACAGATCCCGACCCCGTGGATGCAGGGTTTAGGGTTTCTGTCTTCTAGTTTCTTCAAGAAGCTGATGGCATCAATTTCAAACCTTACTTCTTGCCCAACACAGGTGCTCGGTTCTGAAAATGTCTACATATGGTTTTGGCTGCATCCAATTTGATGTTTGTGCTTTTTTCCACTTGTTTCAAAATGCTTTCCGATTTCCCTTTTGATTTCTTCTTTGATTCATGGGCTATTCCAAAGTGTGTTATTGAGTTTTCATGTATTTAGAGATTTTTAAGATATCTTTCTTTTGTTAATGTCTAATTTAATTGTGGTTAGGGACATATTTGTGATGCCTGTGACAGTTCAGATTTATGGAGCCCTGCTGATGGGGCAGAATGGGGTTCACCTTGGTAAATGTGATGCTTGTGTGAGGATGGAATGTTCGACAAAGGTCCACGAGGGTGAGGTGGGGCTGTGCTGTCGAGCCCCCACAGCCCTGTGGTGGTCTGTCCGCTTATTCTGTGGACCACCGGGCAGGACGCTGAGGTCTCGGACTGCCACTGTAGCCGATTCTCCTGCAGTTCTATCAGCTTTTGCTTCGTGTATTTTTAAGCTGTTAGCATCGTAACGTTTGGCACCGCTGTGATCTGTCCATGCTCGGCTCCTTTATCACTATGGAAGATCAGTCTTCATCTCTGGTAATACTCTTGGCTCTGAAATTCACTTTGTCTGTTACTAATATAGCGACCCCAGCTTTCTTTTGGTTAGTGTCAGCATGGTGTATCTTCTTCCACCTTTTAACTTATTTATGTCTGTGTAGTTAAAAAGTGAGTTTCCTGTAGGCAGCCTACAGTTGGACCTGCTTTTCTTTTATCTTATTTGACAATCTCTCCTTTTTAGGTGGCTGTTTCAACCATTTACAGTGGTTGCCACGGCAGCTGAGTTTCAATCTATCGTTCTATTATCTGTATTTATCATCTGTTCTTTGTCCCCCATTTCTATGGGTTTTTCTCTGTCACCCTTTGCAGTAACAGTATCATGTTATGATGCCACTTTACTTCCTCTGTCCACTTATTAGCGATAACTCTGTTTCATCATCACGGTGGCTGCTTTCAGGTTGGGCTTACCACAGTGCAATGCCCAGTGGCCACTTTACATAAAGTGCCGGACCTCTCAGCGGTCAGCTTCTGCTTCTGCGCTTGGCCTGAGCTGTCCCGTCACACGCTGAAGTCCTACCTATTATAAGCCCTGTAATATATTGCCATTTTTCACTTAAACACTTGATTTATCTTTTAAAGGGACTTAAGATAACAAGAAAATGTCTCTCTCTCTTTTTTTTTTCCCCCCAGAGGGCAGTGTCACTGGCCCACATATGTGGGATCCGATCCTGGGTCACTGGTGTCCCAAGCCAGCGCTTAACCACCGCGCCACTCGGACGGCTTGAAAATATCTCATTGTTACCACAGAGCTCTTCACTCCTCTGGAGACTCAAACCATCTGCTGAAATTTTTCTTCTACCTGAAGAATTTCCCTTAATAGTTTTGGTCGTGCAAGTTTTCTGGTGATGAATTCTCTCAGCTTTTGATTGTCTGAAGTCTTACTGCCTCCTCAGTCGTGCAGGCTATTTCAGCTGGCAGAGACTTCTAGGTGGACAGTCCCGGAGACACGCTGCCCTAGCCCCTTGCTCACCTTGTTTCCAACGCGACGCCCCTCCGGTCTCACTTTTGGTCCGTCATAGGTAGCGTGTCTTTTCCCAGCACATTGAAAGGTTTTTCTCTTAATCGCTGGCTTTGTTCAGTCTAATGCCGATGTGCCATGCCATGGTTTTCTCATGGTTTCTGCGCTTCCTTGAGCTTCTCGGATCTGTGACCTTAGAGTTATCATCGATTCTGGAAAACTGTGGCTATTCTCGCACAGCGCCTCCCTGGACGTGGCACGCGCCCCTCCACGAGGCACAGGAGGCGGGCGCCGAACACCAGGGCAGGGCCTGTGCGCCTTCCTCCGGCGACCCATAAACGCATGAAGGCGACTGAAATTTGCCTCCTCGGTAGCTGGTAATTAGTTAATTCACCAAGTATTTCCTTGGCAGTTAGTAAGCGGCAGGCAGCGTGCTGTCCTACGAAGTCTGACCGTCAGGACGGGCTTGTCAACAGATCCCTATGGTAAAAATGACAAGCCGAGCAGCAGGAGGAGGGCCCACAAAGCAGGGCTCACATGGGGGACCCCCACCAGGGTGGAGCCTCGGGGATGAGTCTCAGGCTACGGCACCTGAGGCTCTGAGGGCTCCTGGGGGTGCTCTAGGAAGGCCTGTCACCCCACCTCCCAGAGCCGCTTCCAGGACAGCAGTCACACAGGCGCCCTGTCCTCGGAGGGTGGTGCAACTGCACGATTCGAGTCTAGGAGGGGAGGCCTGCCCAGTGCTCACCTGGTGCCCTGAGGCTCACCTGGCCAGCCTGAGGTGACAAGAGCAGGGAAGCCTAGGCACTGAAGTCACCTGGATGGGGTGTGTGCCCCTCAGGGCCTCATCCAGGAGACCCAGGTGGCCCTGGAAGCAGCATTTTGAGGTTGTTCCGATCCCTCCCGAGTGAAGCCCCACTTGGGAACCACTGGTCCTAATTCCCACGGCAGCATTTCCCCCTCTATTGGTCAGGAGTTCCAGGGGGCTGCCAGCAACAGGAACCAACACCCCAAAGCCCACTGGCGTGGTGCTCAGGGCCGGCTTTTGTCCTGTGAAAGAAATCAGGAGGCGCAGTGGGCTTGGGGGAAGGGAGGCCTGCAGACTGGGGGAGGTGATGGGTGAGGAAGTGGGGACAGGGAGCCCTGTGACCATATGGTGCAGGGCAGAGAGGAGGGGGAGGGTTCACGACGGAACACCAGCCAGCCATAAAGTAGGGCAAATTACTGATGCACTCAACAACCAGGGTGAATCTCCAGGGAATCAGCCAACTGAAAAAAGCCAGTCCCCGGAGGCTACACACTGTGTGCGCATTTATGTGACACTGCTGAGAAGAGAAAAGGACAGAAACACAGGACAGGTTAGTGCTGCCACGGGCTGGGAGGGGCAGGGCAGGAGGGAGACGCCGTGGCTAGGAGACGGCAGCATGGGACCCGTGGGCGATGGAATGTTCTGGATCTTGTCGGTGTCAGTGTCAACATCCTGCCTCTGGATTCCCGTTGTCATTCGCTAGATGCCACTGCTGAGAGAAACTGAGGCACATGGAATCTACTGTTTCTCCAACTGCATGTCAACCTCCAGCTACTGAAATACAAAATTTTATTTTAAAAGAGCAGCCACTACGACCTGAGGTTGTACCAGGCAGCAGTTCATGAGAGATTAAGGGAGCCAAGTAATTCCTCCGATAATTCAAACAAAATAACCATCCTGACACTGTACGAAGACCTGGAAATTATTTTAAACATTAAAGTCAGGAGCCCAAATCACCAGCTCCTCTCGAGGGAAAGCATCGTTTCCGGGTTCCTGGTCTCGATGCTGTCAGAGGCCCACCCCGGCCCCACCCGCTCGCGCTCACCCACTGACTTGCACACACACACACACTCACTCACCCTTCCATCCTCACACACTCCCACATGCGCACACCCACTCATACACTCACCTGTTCGTACTCATCGCCCCCGCACACTCACCCCTTCACACTCCCCACTCCCACTTGCACATGCACCCACCCACACACTCACACCTGCACACACTTACACTCTCACACACGGGTGTTTCCTGGCACCTGCTTCAGCTTGTATGGGTGTGAGGCCCACGGGGGCTGTGGCAGGCATGTCCCTTGAGAACCTCTAGTAACAACTTAGCCTCGGCCTGTCCCCGGGAGACGCAGGTCACTCCGGGGCCCGGCAGCACAGGACATGGGCTCTGGCCAGAGGGTTCCGGGTGCCACTGGCCCTTCCGCACAGCTCAGCGCCCGTGCGTGTAGATGAGGTGGTAGGGGACGCACCAAGGCACCCACAACTCTAGGGACGGCGCAGGCCTACGTCGCCTGGCCCCAGTCTGTGGTGGGAGTGTGATGGTGCCGCCACACGTGACAAACAAGGGGAAAAGGGCTCGCAGCCCTGCCTCAGGTGCTGAACACCAGGCCCCCGGGGGCACCGAGACGCTGCAGCCAGAGGAGCGGTGCGTGGCGCGCAGGGAACACGGCCACTTCGGACACGTGGAGGACGTGCGTCTTGCCTCCCATCACCAGTGAAATTTCGAACTTCACACTGGGCCACTCTCCCTTGCTGAAAGCCGCAGGCCGCTTCCCAAGGCCTGACCCAGGCCTCCCCCGCACCCGCCTTCCCGGCTGTCTGACTGCCAAGCCCATCAGTTCCCAGCAGGGGGCGGAGGAGACACTCAAAAGGAGCAGGGCTCCTTCAGGCCAGTCCAACATGGGGACAAAAGAAGCGAGCACCGCCCCATAAAACCAAACAAACGAGGGCCACACTCTGTCGGGCTCCTGTCTTTATATGAGCTGGTCCAACGGGAAAGGGCTTGGTTCTCAGTTTCTCGAGTTTCTGGTCTTATTTTACTATTCCCTCCTTTCTCCTTGCTTTTTTTGCTCCTTTTCATTTCTTATGGTGGAAGCTTAGATGCTTGTTTGGAGACCTTTTCTCAGGTTAGCATTTCATATATAAATTTCACTGGAGGCATTCATTTCCTTGTATCCCACGAATTTGTAAGTGTGAGCTCAACACAGTTCCTCATTTCCTTTGATCTTCCTCTGACCAGCAACTTATTTAGAGGTGCTCTTTGGTTACTGGTTTCTAGTTTAACCCCACACCGGACAGAAGTAGACTTTTCACGATTTCAGCTATTTTGACTTCGTTAGGCTTTAGACTCTTGCACAGAACATGGTCTACCGTGGCGAACAGCCTGTGTGCACGTGAAGACCCTTCCGCTGCGGGTGGACGCCCTGCAGGACCCGGGGGGCAGGGGGCTGTGTCCTTCAGCACTTCTCATCCTGCTGATTCCATCAGTGACCGAGCGAGGGGGCTGAAACCTGTGAGTTTGTCCTCTCCTTTCCTTCTATCAGGTTTTGCTTCACGCATTTCTGTCATCCGATAGATACGCGTACAGTTGGGGCGGATGAGTCTTCCTGGGGAACTGGTCATTTGCATGCATGCACGGTCCCTCCTTATCCCTGGTCATTGTCCTCGTCCTGAGCCTACTGCATCTGACGTTCGCGTGGTCACTCCAGCTGCTCTGGACTAGTGTTCACGTGAGGCATCTTTTTCTGGCTTTCAGGGTGGTGTCTGGCTGACTGCACACAGCTTGGTCTTGCCTTTTTGGTCCAGTTGATAATCTCTCACTTTGAATTGGTCTGCTTTATATTCACAGATTTAATAATTGTCGACTCTAGTGGATGCACATAGAGGTGTGTGTACAATTTTGAAATGATTTGAGATCCATGAGGACTTGTGAAAATCATGCCGTGTCTGCGTACCATGACCACTCGCCGCTGCGGGACATGACCAGCACCAGTGACTGAGGTGGTGACACACTGTTAACTCAGCGGCACCAGTTCTTCATACACCTTTGTTTGCTTATCACACGTACTGGTTTCTCGAGCCACCAGCACCAGCAGGATCACCGTGCTGCCGCTCTGTCATCACTCACTGTCCCTGGCCTGAATGCCAGGCCACCACGGATCTGTTCTGCATCACCACACTGCTGTCATTTCAAGAACTTTACATCAATCCAGTCAAACAAATGGGATAGTTTGAGAGTGGCTTTGTCACTCAACGTGATAGTGCTCTCAGAGCCACCAAACTGTGGCACAGAGCACAAGCGTGCCCGTCTCTGTGGCCCCGCGGCCTTCCACTGGACGGCGGCACCACGGTCTGTTGGTTACATGAAGGCAGCTGGGAATAGCAGTGTGCACACCTTTGTGTGAGCAGAAGTTTTCACTGTTCTGGGGCAAATACCCCGGGCTGTGAGGGTTGAACCGTACGCGAGGTGCACGTTTAGCCTTGTAAGAAGCTGCCAGTTGGTGGAGTGGCTGCACCACCTCTGGTCCCCACCCAGGCGGACACGGCCTTGGCGTCGTGGGCACTGCCACACCAGCCGGCTACCAGGCGGCAGTGATGTCTGCCTAGGCTTTAGTTTGCTCTCTCCTAACTGCTACCGATGCCCAACGGCTCGTCCTGTTTGGAGCAGTGTCTGCCCCAGTCCTTTGTTCATTTGCTAACCGGACTGTTCCCTGCCTGCGGAGCTTAACAAGCTCTCTACACATGGTGGGTACAGGCCTTGGCGGAGGTACGTCACAGATCTTCTCTGAATCCCGGGTTTCTCTTTTCAGATCTTAACAGGATCTTTCACAGAGCAAATATTTCTGTGACCAAGTACTATTCCTCAATTTTAACCTTTATGGCTTTTTTAAAAACTCTAATCTCATAGATATGCTTAATTATTTCTCCTATATTTCCTACTAGTTTACAGTTTTACATTTAGATATTTGGTCTGTTTTAATTTTTATATAAAGTATGAAGTTAAGAGGTTTGTTTTGGGTTTGGTTTACTGTTTTGTATATAGATATCCAACTGTTTCAACAGCCTTTCTTGAAAGGACTGCCCTTTCTGTATTAAATTGCTTTATTACCTCTGTCAGAGTTCAGTTGTCCGTACTTGTGTGGGTGGGCCCTGGGCTGCATTCTGGTTTTATGCCTGGGCCTGTCTATGCACCAATGCCGCAATGTCGCCATTACTGTGTGTCTTAAAATTACTCCACTTAATTTCTTTTCAAAATTCTCTTAGGTTAACTAGTTCCTTTGAGTTTCCGTGTAAACTCAAAGTCACCGTGTTTATATGTACAAAGATGGCTGGGAGTTTGAAAGGAGCTGCACTGAACCCACAGGTTTATGGGGAGACACCAGCATCTGTGTTATGCAGAGTGGCCCGTCTACACACACAGGTGGCTGTCATTTAAGTCTTGTTGGATTTTTCCCATCAGAGCTTTGTAGTTTTCAGCACACAAATTCTGTGCATATTTTCTTAGATGGACAGCAGGTATAAAACCTTTTGGAGTTCCTGTAAATGATTTTGTGTTTTGAGTTCTGGTTTCTGATTGTTCACTGGTGGTACATAGAATGTTGCTGATCTTTGTGTGCTGACCTTGGGTTCTTAAACAACTGAACTTGCTTATTAGTTCTAGGAGATTTTTATAGTTTTAATGGAATTTTCGATGACAACAATCCTGTCATCTGCAAATAGAGACACGCTCATTTCTTCCTTCCAAATCCGCATGCCTTTTATTTCCTTTTTGTGTCATAATGAACTGGCCAGAACTTGTACCACGCTGTTCAGCAGCAGGAGTGGTGCGAGCAGACATCCTTGTCTTGTTAATGATTTTAGGGGAAGCGCTGGTCTTTCACCGTTAACTATGACGTTAGCTGGTAGAGGCAGCTTACTCCATTTTGACCAGTACCAAAACCACATTTGATCTTTTATAATGATTAAGTTAGCAAAATCTGTTTATGACCAGTAAGTACTACTTAGTGAAATTCTGATAAAACAAAATTTCCAATCATTCTTTTTTGAAAAGAACATTCAAATCAACAGAATTCTAGTAAACTAAGCAGCCGGCAGAGCGGGGAGCAGCCCTCGGCACTCGCCCAGGTGCTTTCCCGGACTAAGCGCCCTCCGCCCGCCGCGGGGCGGGGCAGGCCCTGAGCGGCTGTGGCAGTGAATGGCCGCCGGCCGTGGGACTCCAGAACCAAGCTCCTGACCCCCAGACAGGCAAACTCCATTTCCACGGAAGTCAAACAGAAAAACCAAGGACATCGTTTCAGACTTGAAGGAGAGTCTCATGGTTGAAAGTGGCACGTAACTTCCAAGTTGTGAGGCTTTTTCCCGGGGGGCGGGGGGGAAGGGGAGATGGATTTGGATACTTTTGTCATCGTCTGTGGAATTTCTAACAGCATTACACACCCTGCAAGTGTTCCAGCCTGTTCTCTCCAACACGAGGTTTCCGGCCCAGATTAGGGAGGAGTCCTGCCAGCAAAAGGCCGTGTGAGGCCCACAGGGCAGCAGTGGGCTCTTCGGGCCGGCAGCTGTGCTGTGTCCAGGGCTGCACCCCGGGACTCTGCGGTGGGGGACACGGCTGTGGCAAGGACCTCAGGGCGAGCCAGGCGTGACCTGCTGTGTCTCACAGGTCAGTGCGCCGTCAGGCCAGAGCTCATTAGCGCATCCGGCCCCTCAGAGCTGCACAATGCAGACTGTGTCCCTGGGGCCATGGGAGGAAGGGGACAGTTCTGTCCTGTCGTGCCCTTGCCAGTCTCGGTTAACACTGGAGAGACTTACACAACCGGGCTTCAGTGAGCGTTCCGTACAGGCTGCTGGCTTGTCCCTCGTGTCCACACGGGCGTGAGGGGGCTGGGAGTCAGTGGCCTGCTCAGAGGCCGCAGAGAAGCACTGCAGAGCTTTCTCCCCTTGGGAGGGGTGACCGCCCCCAGGCCTGGCTCTGGGAGGGGCCCAAGGCCTAGGGTGTGACCATGTCACAGGCGTCTCTTACAGCTTTCAGTTACTGCAAACGTGGATTCAAGAGGGAGCGCAGCTCTGCCGTGGAGACGGGCGGGCCTCCTGAGACCAGGCCGGGTCCTGCTCTAACACCTGCCGCCCCTCGCGTGCCCGGCAGGCACTCCGTCTGTCTGTACACACCGTGTCTTCCTGAGGACCCCTGGGCCACACGGGGAGGCCAGCCACAGCAGAGACACCGGGCTGACTTCAGGACTTACCAGGAGCCTGGCACCGGGGTGCAGGACGGTGGAGCACAGCCATCCATCCGAGCGGCTCTCAGTTTGGTGGAGAAATTAGTCTGTATGCCAGGGCGGTGGCAGTTCCAAGACTGGAAATCCACTGTCCCTACCTCAGCCCCCAGACATGTGCTCCAGACAAGTCGGGAACAAGTC
The DNA here is from genome assembly GCA_033961575.1 of Aselliscus stoliczkanus. Classification (NCBI taxonomy): domain Eukaryota; kingdom Metazoa; phylum Chordata; class Mammalia; order Chiroptera; family Hipposideridae; genus Aselliscus; species Aselliscus stoliczkanus. The sequence goes on from CM066729.1 coordinate 690,953, forward strand.
CCTCTTTGGGAAGGAAGCCAACAAAGAGCTTCTTACGGCGCCAGGGTCGACCAGATGAAGGGGGAGAGGCCGGGGAGTGGTCCCCGTGTCCACTGCACTGCCCTCGTCCTGGATGGAAGATGTCTGAGGCCATAGGGAAAGGCCAGGCGTGGGCCAGTCATCAAGAATCAAAGAGAATGACAGAAACACGGGCCCGCCCGCCAAGGGGCCTGCTGACGCACTCGGGGCGTTCTCGTGTCCCGGGACTTGGCCCAGCGCAGCCCGGTGGATGACAGCGTAAGAGTGACGGCGGGGACAGAAGTGTGCTGCCCGGCCCACGGCCGGATGAGGCCGGGACCCAACCTGACGACCAGGCTGTCTGGAGGGTGTCCCTGGATGTCACAGGGTGCCAGCCAGGGGACAGGCGCGGCAAACCCTCCGGCTGCTGCACTCATGGGGCTGGTGTGGGCCCCCCGGGACAGCGATTCCTGAGACGCCCCCAACCAGCTAGGACACTGGGAAAAGGAGGTGCTGCGTGGGGCGTGATGGCAGCTGCTTGGGTGTAGTCACTTACTGTGGAAAAGGGGGGACGGGAGACGAGACAGGGAAAGGAAAATGTCTTGAATAAAAGATGCGCTCCTGCCCTGAGCCCGCCTCCTGGAACCTCCCGTGGGGACGTGCACTCCCCACTGTGGGCCCGGCCCCCTGAATCTCAGGGTCCCCACAGGCCCACTCCAGGCGAGCATCCCCATAACACAGCGACAGGCCAGCACAGACAGATGCAGATGACAAGATCAGGCACTTACGACCCAGAATCATCTACAAATGATTATAAGAAGGGACAGGTTTAACAGGGCAACTGGAATTATACATCGCTATACGGCAAAGCTAGAAGATATAATTTGTAAAAAAGGTTCAATTTACAAGAACCTCAAAAATGTCAGAGCTGGGATAGATCTAAGGAAAGGTTGTGAAAGCTCTATGCAGAGATCTATGAAACATTTTTTAAGAGAGATTAAAGAATTAGAGAAATGCACCATGCCGCGGACCCGAACACTCAGGAATTGAAGATGTTAACTCGCCCTTCACCGACCTGCAGATTCAGTCCCACAGACGAGCCGATTTTAAAATGTAAGTGAAAAATTCCTCAGGCCAAGCGTGGCCACCACATTCCTGGGAGAAAGAACCAAGTGAGAAGACCCATTTACCAGAAAGTGGGGGCAGGTCAGTCAGGGCGACGGGGCCACCGGAACCGGCCAGCAACAAAAGACCAGGACAGCCAGAGACGGGGGCATGCGCGGCGCGGGTCAGGGGGGCCGGCAGGTGCGGAAGGGAACCCCGAGTCCTGCCCGTGGAGTCCGCCCCCGAATCAATCCCAGGTGGACTGTGGGTCTACACGAGAAGACAACAGGAAACTAATGCGTCAAGCGGGGACCAGACTGACCAGGCGTGAAAAGCTCTGCGTTCCAAAAAGACTGATAAAAGGCCCGCTACGGGAAGCTGTTAGGAGGGGCGGGCGTGGGCATCTGCCCTTTCCTTCGCCCCTCGGCGTAGACCGCCCACGGGGAAGTGGGCAGAGCCCTGACCAGGCACATGCCAAGCGGCTGATGAACACGTCGTCAGAGATGAGGGGATGCAGGCTACGGTCACAGGCTGGACACAGGGGCGCTGGCACCACACGCAGAGCCCGCCGTGCGGCCCCGGAGGCCTCGGCTGCGGCTCCCCTCAGGCCAGTGCCCCTGAGGTGGGCTGCGGGCCGCTCCTCGCTTCGGGGCGGCAGAGATTCTAACTAATACTCGGATCAAACGCTGGCAGCATCGGCAGGTCTGAAGACTGTACTACATAGGGCCGTAAGGAGGTTTCTTCTTGTAACGCATGCATGATTTCATGTCAGGAATTCCGTCCAAATCGTTAGTCAATTAGAGGAGAACTCAATAACCACACAGATAATAAACAAAACCTAATGCTGACACTGATTGCCGTGTGCCAGGTACAGTCCTGCAAGGAAGGCATCGCCCCAGACACAGGGCTGGGGTCACAGCTGGGGAGTGGGGAACTGGGGCAGCCCTGCCCTGAGCACACAAGCCGGCTTCAACAGCTGCAGGAGAGGCATTTAATAAAACCATACAGCCACCATGGGGGGCGGGGGGAGGAAAAGGGGGGACGGGAGACGAGACAGGGAAAGGAAAATGTCTTGAATAAAAGATGTCTACCCCCAAAAAGAAAAGCACTCATTTTCAATCTGTGTCCTTGTGACCCTTTTGAACTGGGGAAGGCGTGCACAGAGCTCTTAATTCCAGCTTTTATTACAACAAAAGGATATAGATGGTGATCTGTGCCAAGAGAAATGTTGGACTCAGGAAGAATTTTAGATAAACGGAACGAAAGGAAGGGCGCTGCGCGCTATTAGCACAGAAAACAAAGGAGCCTGCGGTGATCTGCGTACATGAGCTTTTTTTTTTCCCGAGGGCAGTGTCACTGGCCCTCACATGTGGGACCAGACCGGGGCCGCTGGCTTCCTAAACCAGTGCTTAACCACCGCGCCGCTCGGCCGGCCCGCACATGAGCTTTTAAGGAGAGATCAAGGCCGGCCTGGTATGACAGAGCAGGCCGGCTGGGGCCGCCCTCGTCTGTGTGAACCCGGCCCAGCCCTGACCTCGGCGCCCGCCCACGCCTGTGTCCACATAGGAGCCGAGGCTGCTTCATGTTGGGAACACATCACCAGGCGCTCACACAGCAGTAGGAACAGTATTCTCTGTCACCTCTGGAACCTGCCCACCCCACGTGCAGCGCTGCGAGGGCCACCACCTCACGTTCCCTGGCAAGAGGCACAGGCCAGGGACCAGCGATGGCCCGGGACTGTCCCCAGAACATACAGAGACCGTCCCTCCTCTGGCGAATGTGGGGCCCTGGGCGCTATTGTGAGCCCAGAGCCCACAGTGCCCAGAAGGAGGCCGGCCAACATCTGGACCCACCACAGTCAGGGCAGCAGTGCCCACCCTATGACCCGCTCAGGGAAGGGGTGAGGCGGGCACGTGGCCTGGCCTCTGGGCTCAGGCGCCTCGGCAGTAGAGGGTCTTCTCACGTGAGGGGACTCTGAGGGCAGGCGGCAGAGGCCAGGCCCAGTCAATGAGGCCTGTCCTTCTGGGAGCGGGCCAGGGTTGTGCAGCCGCCCGGGGCCCTGTCCCTGCTGGGTGTCTTCTTGGGGTGTACACAGGTGAGGGCCCCTCAGATGTCAGGGGGTTTGCCTTTCCTAACAGGGGCACAGAGTCATCTCAGCACGGAGAATAACAGCAGCGTGGCACCGAGACGTGACGACACTGCCCACCAATGGCATGCGGATGGGACACGGGCTAGAGGCAGTGAGTGGCTCGCCCAGGCACACAGAGGGGTGGGGGCACACCGGCAGCCCCACGCAGCCTGGCCCACGCCCCAGCCTTGTGACCGCAGGGCCCAGAAGCTTCTAGCCAGACCACACGGCTCAGAGCCCGGCCGCTCCTGTGCCCACAGCGCACACAGGCATTGAGTCTGCAGGTCACGCGTGTCTTTGCAGGCTCGGCCTGCTGGCGGGCCCCCTGGATGTGTGGGCTCACGTGCTTACAGGACCCAGCGTCACAGGCAGAGTCCCAGGCACTCTTGGCCATGTCAGGGAAGCAGGCTGACACGCGTCAGCAGGTCATTTCTTTCAGAGTTGTAATATTGGAATAGTAATGTCATTACAACACTGACAAATGGCATCTGCCTAAAATATTTAAAACAAAAAATAGATGCTAAAACTACTAAAACCATGAAGAATCCTCCCAAATCAAAGACGAGAAAATTGAGAAAAAAAGAGGAGAAATAAAAATAAAGACAACAAATGTGAGTAAAACTCTAAGGGGAATAAAAACAAGAGTAGGAAAACAATAAGTGATTCAAGTAGTCAAAAGTGGACAGTTTAAGGCCGGCCGAGTGGCGCGGTGGTTAAGCGCTGGCTTGGGAGGCCAGCGGCCACAGTTCGGATCCCACATGGGAGGGCCAGTGACACTGCCCTCAAAAAATAAATAAATAAATAAATAAAAGGGACAATTTATAAAGGTTAAGAAGGTAGAGGCAGCATAAAAGAACTAAAAATTAATAAGAAATTCAGAGGAAAAAAGCAGGACACCTTAGATAAGAAATTAAAAAGACCAAAAAAATTCAAGCTTCAAATACGCCTAAGGACAACAAAAAAATCAGATTAAAAAGCTGAGACTACCATGAGTTGGGAACTGGGCCCAGTGCCATGTGCAAGCGGCTTTGATAAACCGGGCTGCAGGCTGGTGCCTGGGCCTCGCCTTCTGGATGGAGCTGGGCCATAAAGACTCACCAAGACCCACTGGGGACAGGCTCCAGAAGCCAGCATGCGCTCAGAGCTGCGGTCTGGCAGGGCTGAAGCACCCCGACCCTGGAGCCCCTACCGCACCCCTTCTCAGGCACGAACTGCCCTGCCCACTGACAGTGTCCTGGGAGGTAAGCCGAGGGCAGGAGTGAGAAGGTCCAGGGGACAGCGAGATGGCGGCGGAGGCCTGTCCGCAGAGCGCCCACTGAGAGGCGGGCAGGAGGGAGCCCTAGGCACGTCTGAGCCCCCAGGTGGTCCCTGGACCTGCGCATGACCCCGAGCACCTGGGGGGTCCCTCCCCCCCCCCCCGCAGGCTCAGCAGGGGCAACGGGGGGGGGGGCAGCACGGCCATGCCCGCCGACCTTCCCGCAGCAGTGCCTGCACTGACCAAGAAGTGGGGGCCTCTCCCCAGCTGATGCTCCTGATAAGATTTAATCCCCTGACTTCAATCCCCTAATGGAACCTTAATCCAAAAACCTTGCAGCAGCCAAAACATTTAGTTTACTTGCAATGGGTTTGGTTTGTTTCTATTTGTGTGTCGGAGGAAGGTACAGACAGTGCGTGACTGCCGAGCTCGCCACTGCCAAGACGCAGAGGCGGAGTTACAAACGCAGAGGCCATCAGGACTTCCAGACGGATCTGGTCCTGCGGCCCACAGGGGCTTGCCTGCCGGGACCTGAAGTTTCCGGAGGAGCCTCCGGCCCCGGGTCCCAGCACGCCTCCCGGTTCCGCAGAGCCAGGGGCTGGGGGCTGCACGTGGCGGGCGGGGACAGGGACGGGGGCGATGCTCAGGAAAGCCTGGCCAGGCGGCTATCCTGGGGGGCACTGTGCACGCGGCCAGGGGACAGGCCAGCGCTCCTGCTGTGAGCCCCAGCCCGGCCTGAGGCAAGGAGCTCTGGAAATGAGCGTGTCGCCTGCTGAAGCCAGCTGTCCATTCTCAGACGCCACTCGGGAGACTCGGTGGCAATTTCAAGCTCAGAAAGTGAAACATAGGCACTTACTTCTCGGTCACCCAGACGGGTGGCTTTTAAAAGGCTGGGCTGAAACAGCGGCGGGATCCTTTTTAAAAGCAGGAAGCAGCACAGAATTAAAAGGCAAATGCTGGCAGGCCCTCGTGCTGAGAGACCGAGCAGGGGGTGGGCAGCCCCTCACACCCGGAACACAGCACCCCAGAGGCTCTGAAAGAGGCGGACCGAGGGACAGAGCGACCCAGAACCCCCACCGCCGGGGTGGCAGCTGCGGTCAGCGACCCCCTTAGCATTTCCACACACACACACCACCACCTCGTTCTGTGTACGTAGCACACAGAGTGTTCCGTGACTGGATCACAAAGTGCGGGTCTAACTGACGAGCAGCAAAGTGCACACAGGCTCTTAGCATTGGCTGTGCAGTCACGGGGTGACCCTTCTCGTGTCGATGGAGGCGGTCACGCGCCGTGTGCGTGTCTGCATGCAGACGCTCCGCACACGTCCAGATGCACAGCCCACACGCACGCCCACGGAGGGCACGGCGGCCCCACGCGCCTCGCTGCCCCAAGCAGGCTTCCCGGCACTGCCGTCTTGGATGCCTGGCTCACTCCCGCCCTGCACTTACGACCTACAGGTGTGTCCACAGGGCTGCACTCGCCCTGTGGCAGCACCGTGGATTGTGCCCCGAGTCGCTGCTGGGCGGCTGCCGGGTCCCCTCACCAAGGGCTGGCACGGTGGTGTCCAGAGCAGGGATACGGGCAGGCACCACAGACTGCCTTCCCTGAAAAAGATTGTTTTAAAAACTCGACATCTGTTTTCTGTGCATTCTCGTTCCATGTCACATACGTGGTGTCTGGAGTGAGCGGAGGTTCTAAATCGGGTGTTTTTAACAGATACCTAACTGACTCCGCACCGCTCGTTACATGACGGAGCAGCCTGTCCGCTCCACTCCCACTGCTTCAGCACGGAGCACGTTTAGGAAATAATACAAAGCCAAACCCACCTCCCGGGGCCACTTCCCTACCGGGCCGGGGTCCGATTGGCGGGTCCATCTCGCACTCGGCAGGATGTTTTCCCATCGTTTTTCTTCCCTTTTAGATTCTCTTGGCTTGTTTTCAATGAAGGCAACCCCCTCCCACATACATACATCGTAATGTGGGGGCCGCAGGCTCCGGGGACTGAGCCCGAGCTCCGGACCGGGTGTGAGCAGCTGGCTTCTCAGCTGGCCACCGGCTGTCTCTCCGGAGCTTGGCCCCTGACCCCAGCCAGGCCCCTGGAAATGCCCGGACACGACAGTGGCTCCTGCGGCCCCCTGGTCACCCAGCAGACAGCCCATGGTCACCCCGTCCCAGGCGAGGGCGCCCTGAGGCACTGGCCGCCCTGGGCCTCTCCCGGCTGCCCCCTCTAGCCCGCGCGGCCTCCGCTCCCACCTGAGCCCCAGCGAGCAGGACCGGGCTTCGCCATGTCCCTTCCCTTTTGCTTTTCCGCGAGCCTCCTGCTCAGCGGTGGGGTGGAGGCGCACCGCCTAGCACTGGGGTCTCGCTGGGTGTGCAGGCGCATGCGGACTCAGCCCTCAGGACAGCCTGTCCCCCGGCTCCCACCTGGCCTGACGGACCATTAGCCGGCTATGCTCACGAGCATGGTCGCCTGCACCCGCCACATCCACAGGTCACATGCCGCTGCGCCAGGGGCCAGTGACCATTGTCCATATTTTCACTTCTGTGTGGACAGTCCAGGGGCTCTCACACTTATGTGGCCATCAGCATCACCTGGAAGGTTTGGTAAGTCACAGAGCAGACTCGACCCAGGTGGCCTGGGGCGGGGCAGCTGAGGACCTGCCTTTCCGGGACGTTCTCAGGTGATGGGGATGGTCGAGGACCCTCCGGAGGGCCACGGACCTGTGCTCCTCATAAAACCCTGCAGCTGGCGCTCAGGGAAGGCGGCCCAGGGCTCTTCCTGTGGGACACGCAGGGCCAGCCCTGCCTGAGGACGGCCCTGGAGGACCCCGGTCACAGCACTGGGCCGCTGGGCCTCGGTCCCTGGCCTCTGAGGCCCGTCTCAGCCAGAATGGAGATGTGTCTTCAAGGGCCCCAGCCGCGGGGTGCTCAGGGCACCAAAACTTCCTCGCAGGGTGACCGTCTACTCTCATGCAGAGCCTGGGGTCTCACAGAGAGCACACACAGCGGTGAGGTCGGAGGGCAACTGTGGACGGCCAGGCAAGCCCAACTCCATTGTGTGGCCTTCAGTTCCCAGGACAGTAAAGGCCAAAAGTGATGGGTGTGCTGGTAAGAGACCAGCCCCGTGTGTTCCCTGCCAGGCTGTGTGCACTGGGGACGGGCGGGCACAGAGACCAGTGCGCCCCTTGCTTTGTGTTAGGACGGTTTTCTGGGAAATGCACAGGGCTCCTACCAGCGGCTTCTGCAGTGCTGTATTTATGCAGCTTCTGGAAACACTACAGTCGGCTCCCATAAGCAGGGAAATCCACATCCCAGGACACTGTCGGGGACAGTGGTTCTCGTCCCTGAAAGGCAGTAACTGGGGTACAACTTTATGCTTTTACTAACGTGATCTCACATGGTGGCCATGCCTGAGTGGCTCAGCCTTGCTACCCACCACGTAAGATGACCGTCTGGTCATATTCATCCTTGCTATGGGGTCACATGCCAAGTACTGCGGGAACAGGCTGTTAAAAACTGCATCATGGGCCGGCCGAGTGGCGCAGTGGTTGAGAGCTGGCTTGGGATGCTAACGGCCCCGGTTCGGATCCCACGTGAGGGCCAGTGACACTGCCCTCTTTAAAAAAACAAAACAAAACAAAAAAAACTGCATCAGCATCAAAATATGTGGAGACTTTGCCCAGGCACAGAAGAAACGTTTATAATCATAAATGCGAAAAACATTGAAACTGTTTGTCCTATTCTGTTTGTTTTTTGAGGGCAGTGTCACTGGCCCTCATGTGTGGGACCCGAACCGGGGCCGCTGGCGTCCCAAGCCGGCGCTTAACCACCGCGCCCCTCGGCCGGCCCTGTTGGTCCTACGCCAATGAAACAGTAGAAGACACTTCCCTTTCTTCATGCTGGAAGGTGGCTGAGAGAGAGAGCCCTTTCGAAATGCCACGAGACTCGGGCGGAGCCTGCAGTTGGAATGGCCTGGAAGCATCTAAGCAAGGGACACGCCGCAGGAGTTCCTTTCACCAAGAAAAAGGCTTCTTTTGTTACCAAGGGGGGGTCCTGGTAACAAAGTACTCCAAAATGTAGAGTAATTTATAATCTTAAGTGTTTATATTCTACCTCAGTGAACTTGGCCATGGACCCATGTTTCCTGGAAAGCTAGTTAAAATACCAATGTTAAATATTTTATCTATGAAGAGCAAAAGACTTTTTTCTGAGAGAACATAAATCAAATTCCATTATGGCTTTAGTCCTGGAAACAATTTTCCCGGCAAATCTAAACAGGAGCATATAATTTGCCTTAATACAGCCCAGGAGGCAGCCCACCACGCAGATACTGCAAACATTTTCTATCCTACTCATTACTTGCCTAAGTGTACTCACTGGAAGGACCCGGAACTAATGGGATACCTTAGTTTATTTGCAGGACACGCAAAAAATGAGCTTTTGTTATTTATTTATAAGCTACAAAACTCAGGCGAGTTTTACAAACACGTTTAAACTAGTATACATTCATTCCACATCTGCTTTTCATGAAGCAGTCATGTTCGCTGGCCTTCCCAAAGATAAAAGATTTACGTGGTTTCTCAAGATAAGTATCCACGTCCAAAAGGGCATGTTCTCCACACAGTAATAATACACAAGCATTAGCCTCATTCTGACGCGTGGCGTTCACGGTGCTTTTATACGAGGGGAAGCCAAGAGCTCGCCCGCTTACCTGGATGTCGTCAGGTCAACATTCTCGAGCAAAGGTGCTCGCCACCCTGGGCGCTCAGGGCCCCACTGCCCGGGGGCGACCCACGTCTCTGTGGGTGAGAATCACACTCCCACACCTACCCCGCATCACCGACGACCAACATCTGTGAAGCTCCCTGCTCGTTTTCCTCCATGATGACACTTTCACATCAGGTTAAGGGCTGACCTTGACTCCTGAAAGGAGCCGCATCACTGACACAGGGACCTAATGTGCAGGCCATCACCTGAATGTCTGCATCTCGGCACGCTGCCATCTCCACTTTCCTGTCCCCAGGAAGGCTCTGCAGCAGGGCCCCCAACACCGCGAGGGCCTGTCCCCACCCCGCACTCAGCCTGTCCTCCTCGCCAGGGCGGCCTCGGCTGGTCCCCAGCACCCCTTACCTCAGAACAGGGCGGCTGGAGGTCGGGCAGGGCCAACTGGATGTGGCTATCAGACAGATGGTCACTCTCCCCGTTTAGAGAAGATGAAATGCTAACGGAGAAAATTAGAGTGGTGTTTTGTTCTAAACCGAAGGAGGCTACAAATCCCATTGGCCTCAGGTTGGAAACCTCGTGACATGGGACCAGGCACATGTGACCTACTTTTCGCCCAACTCCTCTCGGGCTGTTGGAGGGTGCGCCTGGCACGGACGTGCTGTCATTTCAATGAGTCTTTCCTCAAAAGGGGCCGCCGCACAAATCGCATGCCCGCAGGACATCCAGCCCTTGGAAAACGAAGGGCCGGCACTGATGAAAACGCAGCTCTGAATGTCACTGTGCTGTCAGCTGCCTGGCCGTGGACGGCGGGCTCGGTCCCGGGACTGCAGGGGAGGCTGCGCCCATCAGGACGAGGTGCTTCAAACGGCCCACGGCCAGTGCTCTGCCGTGAGCCGCAGCTTCTGGTCCACTGGAGGCCAGCCGCACACAGAAGCTCCGACGGGTGAGCCCATGCGTCCCTGACAGCCAGCCGCCCAGAGGCGAGGGCTCTGATCTGGGCAGCGCGGGGTGGAAGGAGCACGGGACCCCGCACGCCCAGACGACGTGCGGAATGCTCGCCGGTCCCCCCAGCAGGACTGGCGCTTCTGTCCCCAAGCAGGAGAAGCTGTCCTCCAGCTCCACCTGTACGGAGCTGTTACCTTGATCTCAGCACCTCACATGAAATCAGGCGCAGATAAACGATAACACAAGCAGGCAGCGGTACAAACACGGGTGCGGGGTGCCGTCACTAGCCCTGAGGACAGCCGTGTGTGCCGCCAGAGGCACCCACAGAACGAGCACTGACTTTCTCACACCAGCAAAGGTGGAGAGGGAGAGGGTCACGCAGGTCGCACTGACCAGCCAGCCTGATGGTTCCTCACAGGAAAAAAATAAAAAATAATACAAGTACCAGATGCTTGTTACAGAAAAGAGCAGAAAATGCAAAGCCTAACCCGTAAGTACCCAGAAAGGCCACCAGTGACTGAGCTCTTCTGAAGTCTTCCTAGTCAGACTTTTTGCCAGTAGGTGAGTTTTTAAAACAGGACTCATTATTGTCCTGTTTTCTTGTTTTTGAGGGCAGTGTCACTGGCCCTCATATGTGGGACCCGAACCGGGGCCGCTGGCTTCCCAAGCCAGCGCTTAACCACCGCAGCACTCGGCCCGCCCCTTGTCCTGTTTTCTGACCTCACGTTATATACAAAATGTTTTTCTATTTCAGTATATTTGAATCTACATAATAGTGACCAAACCCCCATTTTTACACCTAAGAATGTAACTGATCTGCTATGCTTGTGTGCCAGGTTCTGAGTGGTTCCGTAAGTGTTCTAACAACAATCTTTGGGGTGCCTCTTTCTGACCCACTCGGCTCCCTTGGAATACATACCTATGGATAAAATTTCTGAGTCAAAGCACACCCACACGTGAGGCTGACACAGTGACACACACTCAGCCAGCTGCACCCTCCTCCCGCCCCGGCCAGCAGGGTCTGTCCAGGTGCCTGAGACCTGGACGCCACCAGTTAGTGTTCAGGAGGAGGGTGCTAACAGCGATCGGTGATTCGGCTCGGTGTGTCTGGCGCTGTCGCCAGTTCGCTGCTCCCAGCAGGTTTCAGCGTAGGCTCCATCCTTATTCTTCCAGAAAGAGCAGCCGTCACTCACAGCCTGCTTGTGGTCATAATGCCTGGGTCATCGAGGGCCCAGCTCTTGCCCACCGAGGGACCGACAGCATTGAGTATCCTGAGAGAGCGAGCGAGGGTGGACCCTGGCGTCCGATCTGGCAGGGGCGGGCCTGGGGGTCTCGACAAGGCAGGTCTGGTGCAAGGTGGGCAAGTGGCGACAGCAACGCCAAGTGGTCAAGGGGACAGAGAGACGGATGGTCACTGCAAGTGGACATGCCTGCTCGAGAGCGGGCGGACAGCAAGGAGGTGGGGGGGGGCAAGGAGCCAAACCCTCAAGAGCTGAGGAGGCAAGGAAGCGGCATGCGGGGGGGACGAGAGAGACCAGGGTCCCCGGCTGAAGAGGAGGTGCTGGGGGTGCAGTGACCACCAAGACGACGAGGTGGCATGGCCCCAAGGTCAAGGAAAACGGGCGATAGTGGCACCCAGGGCGCCAGGGGCAGACAAGCTGCCACTGAGCTGAACACTGCTGAGAGGACAAGGCCAGGGCTGTCTAGGGGCGGGGGGCCTGGGAGCACCGCACCTCCCGGGTCGCTGGCCAGCACTCGGCGCTGGTGGCCTCATGCTCCCTGGAATGTGCTGGCTTAGGTGGTTGGTCACCTCCCCGGCGGCTGTGGGTTCTCCGTGGCCACGTCCCGTGCTGTACATCGGGCAGATGCCCAGACCATCGAACAAGTGGGTACCGGACAGAGGGCAGGCCGACAAGCAGCGCGGGGCTCCCTGGCGCAGGTGCGTGGGGGGGGGGCCCACTGGCCCCCAGCTAGGGCTCCCGGCTGGGGCGAGCCGCAGCCTGGCCTGGGCGCTCCCAGCCCCTCCGCCCAAGTGACCGAAGAGCCCTGGTCAGCCCAGCTCTGGTTTCCGTAACCGGCCTCCCCCTTGACCACAGCTGGGGACGCGCCGGTCATGTGAAAGGAGACGCTGGCCCCCGTTCAAGCCCAGAGCAGACCTGCTGTCCGCCGTGACGCATCACTGACACGCAGCCCACGCAGGCGCCTGGAGGTACCAGTGCTTTTAACCTTCCTCCGTGGGAGGCAGACCCAACCAAAGATCAAAGCAGCACAGAACACCGGCTTATGGAACCGGGTCAGAACCTTGGGATTGAAAATGCTAAGCTGGAGTTAAAAAACAAACCAAAACCAGACAGACAACATCGGGGCAGGGTGGGTGAGGGGCTGGTGCTCAGAGCCACAGCGAACAATTCAGAGTCGGCGGGCCAGGGGCCCAGTGTCCCTTCATTATTAAGTCTGGTGACTTTTTAAAGATGCATGCGTTTCTTTGACAGCCACCTGGGAGGTCCGTTAACTCAGAACCTACAGAAAGTTCGGCTGTGATCTGGATTAACGAGAGAGAGCGGAGAGCAGGGGCTCAGCGCCCACCCCCGTCGTCGTGGCTGTCGGAGAACAAAGCACCTCGAATGTACGAGGTCTGACAAGTTCATGAACTTGTTGCAACGATATTGCTAACCTTTTTTGATATCAACTGGACAAACACTTAACCAAGTTGACTATTTGGAAGTGCTGAAAAGGCTGCTTGAAAAAGTCTGACGACCTGAACTTTTCGCCAACAATTCACGGCTCTCGCATCACCACAATGCACCAGCTCACACGGCACCTCTGTGAAGGTTTTTAGCCAGTAAACAAATAACTGGATTGGAACACCCTCCCTACTCTCCTGATCTGGCCCCCAATGACTTCTTTCTTTACCCAAAGATGAGGGAAATATTGAAAGGAAGACATTTTGATGACATTCAGGACATCAAGGGTAATATGACGACAGCTCTGATGGCCATTCCAGAAAGAGTTCCAAAATTGCTCTGAAGGGCGGACTAGGTGCTGGCGTCGGTGCGTAGCTTCCCAAGGGGAGTACTCTGAAGGTGACTGTAGTGATATTCAGCAGTGAGGTACGCAGCACTTTTTCTAGGACGAGTTTGCGACTCAACTGTCCGACGTGGTACTGGTGAGGCTTTGGCAACGCGCCTCTAATGTAAGACGCAGGACGAATGAGCGATAACGGGGCTGGGAGCGCCCAGGGCCAGAGGGCATCAGTCCCGCAGGCTCCGAACCTGGCAGAGGCCTAGCGCCCAGCATGCGGACGTCCGGGTGTGCGCACACACGCCCCTGCACCCACACACGCACGCTCCTATACCCGGCACACACAGGGCTGGGCGTGCAGTGCTTAGCATGGGGCCCACTTACAGGAACCAGTGAAGCTGCTGACGAGTTTCCCAGTCAGCATTCTTTACAAAACGGCAGGGGAGGTCCAGAGGGGTAGAAACAGGGAACACTTAGGAGAAAATCGTTCTAAGGGTTCCCGCGCTCCTCCAAGATCCAAAGGAAGGAGCCATGGAAACTTCCCGCAGACTCAGACCAGCGCCTCAAATGCCAAATCAACGCGGCGCCACTCCCAGGAGCCAATGGCACGTGGCTCCCACGTGATCAGATCACAGCGCCCGCCGACTGCCTTTCTCCGTTCAACCTCCCCTTCCCCTGTCTCTCTCCGTGGCATGACTCCCAGCCGATACCACGCCACAGACTGAAGAGGGTAAAATGCAGATGGCGCCATGCGGAACACACGTCATTTTCAAGTGTCATATCCCTTCTTGGTTAAAACAAAACAAGCAAGCAAACGAGCAAACGGAAGACGCTTCACAGCCACTCACCTTCCCCCATAAGCGGCTCGAGGATCAGGGCAGCTCCATAGACACCAGCGTTCAGACTTGTCGTAACTTACAGCATCGCCGCTCAAGTGCTGATTTACGGGAGGCCTGACTGTCGTGGAGCCCACCTGCCTAAAACACAAAAACACAGGACACATGAGCTTCCAAAACTGATGGCCTGTCCATGAGGACCGAGCCTCAACAGAATGGCTTTCTTGCATTCAACAGGGCAGCCAACGTGGCTGCAGCATTCACGTGAGGCGGGTGGGGGAAGGAGGTGGAAAGCCCGGGGGAGCTCTCCCGGGGACGCTGCGAGGCGGCTCGAAGAGGAGGGGCTTCCGCCTTAGTGCGGGTCTGAAGGTCTCTGGTAACACGGTACAAATTTCTGAGAATGTAAATGAAACAGTCAACTTTCTACCTATTTAGTATATTTATGTTCTATGTACTGAATTTTAAATAATCTTTATGAAATTATATGTTAATTTAAATGCACTGCTGGTTTTCTACTTTCATAGCTGGTAGAATAATCTAATTGAAACCCTCCATTTCAGTAATTTTGTCCAAACAGAGGTGCCTTCTGTACCCTCTAGTGGTCTGCAAAGCATCATTTTCGCTTTGGTCTAAGTTTCTTGACTTTTCACTTTTTGAATTCATGTTTGTCGCTCCAATTGGAAATGGAATCACATCACAAGCGCCCCTTTCCGTGACATGACCCTTTCTGCTGTGTGTCCCCCTCTGCCTCAGAGGCTTGCTTTTATCTCCTCTAAAACTATTACTGTTGGCATCTCAAAGGGCTTGTTTCCAGCAGCACCCCAAAATTTGGAATTCTGAGGTCAGAGCACCAAACACCATGAGAAACCTGTGTGCAATAAACGTCTCTGCCTTCCTCCGCGTCGGTCGGGAAACCCTGTCAGGCCACTGGCAGCAGAACTGGCTGAGTTTATTTCAAGCTGCCATGTCTTATCCATATAATACGCTGGGGATCCAAATGGAATGCGTGAGCAAATACCAAATGTAAGGGGATCCCACGAAAGGCAACGCTGAGTAAAACCCCCTCTTCCTGTGGGCACACTGCACCTCACGGGGACAGTCACACCAGTGCCGCCAGAGGTTCCGCACGAGCCCTGGAGGATCCCATGGGCCCTGCTGTGGGGTTAACCAAGCCTCAAGGTCAGTGAGTGGGAATCCTTCGGAAAGCAATGGGAGAATTTGTAACAGGGAGCTAAGGCATCCAATGGGGGAAAGAACAGTCTTTGTGACAATGGTGCTGGGAAAACTGGCCATCCACATGCAAAACGCTGACCCTGGTCCCTGACCTCACTTCATGTACAGAAACTAACGCAAATGGATCAAAGACCTGGACTTATGAGCTAAAACTACAAAACTCTCGATGAAAACATTGCAAAAAATCTTTTTGACATTGGGTTTGGCAATGATTTCATGGTTATGACACCAAAAAGCACAAGTGACAAACAAAAAAATAGATGAACTAGACTTTCTCAAAATTGAGCTCAAAGGGCACTAATAAGAAAGTGAAAATATCTGCAAATCATATACCTGAGTAGGGACTGCTATCCAGACTACATGGAGAACTCCCACAACTCAACAATTTAAAAAAAACAAACAGAAAATGTACAAAGGATTTGAATACATATTTATCTCTCTAAGGAAGACACACGAATGGCCAATAAACACATGAAAAGCAGTTCAGCATCATTCGTCATCAGAAAAATGTAAATGGAAACCACAGGGAGATGCCACCTCACACCCACTTAGGGTGGCAACAGGGGTAGCAGTGACAGGAAGGAGGGGAGAAGAGAAAGGCCCGGAAGACAGCAGGTGTCAGCAAGGATGCGGAGAAGGCTGCGCCCTCATACGCTGCCGGCGGAACTAGGGAATGGGACAGCCGCTTTGGAAGAGAGCCTCGCAGCTCCACAAAACATTAAACAGAGGGCTACCCTGTGACCTAGCCACTCCACCCCTAAGTGTCTAACCATGAGACCCAAAGTCCTATGTTCACACAGGAACTTGAACACGCATGTTCATAGCAGCATGACTCACAACAGCCAAAACGTGGAAACCACCCAAATGTCCAGCACCTGATGACTGGATGAACAATGAAGTGGGGCAGCCAACAGGAAATGCTCTTCAGTCACAGAAACGGAATGAAGGACCGGTCGGCGCGGCACGGAGAAGCCTTGAAAACGGGATGCTGAGGGAAAGCGGCCAGACGCAGGGGGCCACAGCGTGTGACCTGTCCCCAGGACTTGTGCAGGGTGGGCAAATCCAGAGGCGGGCGGGAGGGAAGGAGGGAGGGGGTGGACAGTGGCTCCGGGCTGGGGGAGGGAGGGGGCACCCAGGGCTCCTTCGGGGATGAGGCGCGTGTCCTGGATCAGACAGTGGTGAGGGTTGCACAGCTCCGGGACTGTTCTAGAAACTACGAAAATACACACTTTAAAAGTGTGAGTTTTATGGTATGTGAATTATACTCAACTAAAAAAGCGAAGGTCATAAATACTCCAAAATTTCACAAAACAATGGAAGAAACCTCCCATTAAATGTGGCATGTTTACCTCTACCTTACAGAAACTGCACTAAAATGACACAAGATAAAAAGGCACAAACTCACAAGCACTAAAGTCAGCAAAAGCGACTGCCCTGGCCTCTGGACGGCGGGCGGGGAAGTGGTGACAGCTGTGGCCAAACCACGGAAGCCGGACCTGAGCCTGAGGAGGCGTCAGGAAACGGCGGTGCGCACCCCGCTCCCCAGAACGCTACGCGCGGCTCCACACACAGGAGGCGGAGGTCGGGGGCAACGAAGGGCCATTCTTCCAATTTCCTGGAAGGGCGCATCAGGCGCCCAGGAGCCCCGTGGCACCGGCGGTCACGAGGTGAGCGCCTCTCCTCCTGCGGGCAGCGGGAGGTTCCTCCCGGAGAGGGCGACCCACTCCGGGCCTGACAAGAAGCAGTGAAGGCAGCGCAGTGCCGAAATCAGAACCAGTGGTCCGCGGCAGAAAACGGAACAATGACACCTCCCGCCCCTGCTCACAGGAGGCGCTCCGAATTCCGGAGACAGGACCCTGTTCTCAATAAATCCCACAAAACAGAGTACAGAGAGCAGTCTCGACAACAATGCAATCAAAGCAGGAAGCGCTGAACTTGAACCCAAGGACAACTGACGTCATTCTAGTTTACCAAACGTAACTGCCCTGATATGTCACTAAGTCAGCAGTGGACACAAGACCGGGAACCTGGGCCGTGATGTGATGGACACATTCGTGTGCTGGTCCACGTTTTCAGGCATCGCCGACACGCTCGGGGCGCCAGGCACACCCCGCAGCCGGGGAGTTAGAGGGGCTCAGGGGGCGGCCCTGCCACTCTCTGCTCAGGACACCGTCGGCGTCGGGGGCCGCAGGCTCCTTCCTCGCTGGCCCGCCCTGGCTGCACGGCCCCTCCGGACAGCAGGAGTCATGGCTTCTAACGTCTGCTGAACAGGCTGCCAAAGCCAATCAGCTTCAAAGGACGCGTCCCTACGGGCGTCACAATCCCTCCCAGCGCAGCCCATTCGGCTGCACACTCCTCACAGGCAGATGCATGCTTGCACGTGTGCACACAGGGCACGAGCAGCTACGGGGTATGAGGCCGGGGGCTGTCCCACCTGCTCCCACTGGCCCCCCACACCCTCCTGCGAGAGGGGCTGCGCTGGCTGGGGTGTTTTAGGCCGTCGTAGGAATGGGGGCAGGTGGGACCTGCAGAAGAGAAAACACGAGGCATGACAGATGTTTTAACACAAGCAACCTGGTGAAAACGTACTGAGGACGTAGGACACGTGACCAACACAAACCGGTGGAATCGTGTGCGGAGCGCTGCACCTGCCGCCTGGCGGCTGCTCATCGCCCTCCAGCCCTCAGACCACGACACAGAAGTCAGCACTGCTGCAGCTCAGGCCAGGTTTTAACAAATGTCAAAGACAGGAAACCAACAGAGCAAGCTTTCTACCCACTAGGCAATCACAGTAGAAATCATCAGCCAAAGGATGGCTTTCTAATTCCCTCGGACAGATATCTCTGAAATGCTTCACCGTAAGAAATGGACAGGAACAACACAATGAAATCGGAAAATAATTAGACCACAGCAGTAACAAAATGACTACACACCCAAATCTAAGGCAAGCAGCTCCCACAGGACTCACAGGAAGTTACAGCTTTAAAAGCCTACATTACAAATAAAGGAAGGCCAAATATTAGTGAGCAGAAAAATCCAATTTAACAAGTTAGAAAAATAACAGCAAGTAGCCACGGAAAGCAGAAAGGTACAAATAAAGAGTAGACCAGAAGCTAAGAAAAGAAACAAAAGCCAGTTGAGAAAATGAACAAATATAAAATTTAGTTCTTCTGAAAAGGTCTAAAAATACACACCCTGCTCATGACATTAATGAAGAAAAATAATCGTGAAGGTACAGACGAAGCCAGAAATTTAAAGGAAGACACGGGCTTCTGGGCCTGGGCAGGGGGCGGCCGGCCCATGTCCCCCTGTTCCCGCTGAGCGCGCCCTGGGCGTTAGGTCAGAAGGGGACGTGGGCAGGGCGGATGCGCAAACGCCAGACACCGAGACGGCAGGGGCTCCAAGCGGCCGTCGTAAAAATGCTTCTAACAGCTTCTGGGAGCTTCTTTGAGGTGAGTCTTTTCTCTTTTTTCTTTAAAGATTTTATTGGGGAATTGGGGGAGGGGAACAGACAAGTTGCTGTCCTTTTGTTCTTCAGTCTAGTTGCGGAGGACGTTGCTTCACTGGCCCATGTTGGTATCATCATTGCGCTCTTCCCGGGTGAGGCAGATGGGTCGCCGGCCTCTGGACAGCCGCTCACAGCGGCTCTTGGCAGCTCACACCGGCTGCCGGCTGCTCACGCTGGCTGCCGGCCACTCACTGTAGCCTAAGGCAGCCCACTGCAGCAGGGGCTGCAGCTATGCCGTCCCGGGGGACTCACAGCAGCCCAGCTCCAGGTGGAGCTGTTGTTCACCATCTTAGCTGTAGAGGGCAGTGTCACTGGCCCTCATAGGTGGGATCCGAACCGGGGCCGCTGGCGTCCCAAGCCAGCTCTTACCCAACGTGCCACTCGGCCAGCCCTGAGGCGAGTCTTACAAACTTCACAAAGAAACAGCAGATGTGAAGAATGACCAGCAGACTACCAGCCAGTTAAAATGAAACACACAGTCTTCATATCCCACAGTCATTAAAGAAACTGCACCTGCCCTAAAAAGCCCAGAAAAAGAAATCTCCAGGCCCGGAATGTTTCACTGGAGAATTTTCACCAACATTTACAGAAAAATGAACACCAGCCTTAGACAATCTTTTAGAGAAAACAGAAGGCGCGTTCATTTTGTGAAGCTCTGGTCACCCTGACAGCAAAACCCAGAGGTGAAGACATGGAGAAAAAGAAAGCTACTGAGCACTGTCTCTCATGAACAGACACAAATTAAGAAAATCCAATTTAAATTAGCAGCAAGAATCTAGCAATGTGGAGAAGACCCCAGGCCACGACTAAGTAGGGTTTATCCAGGGATGCAAAGCTGGTTCCACATTAAAAGCCATTTCCTGAAATCCATCATAACACAAGCTCCGCTAACCCTGCGCCCAAGGTCAGGGGCCTGTGGGACATTGCACCGCGGTCTCGGTTCCCCTGGGGCAGAGTCCTCCTGGCCGTGGCCAAGCACTTGCTCTCCCCAACCGCAGGGAGCAAAGGCGCCGCCACGGTCACTTCTCTGCCCTTGTGACAAGCGTCCTAAAGATGTCCAGCAAGGTTAAACTGACCCGAGGCTGAAGTGACCCAGGACCCCCAGGAGGCCACTGCGCAGCCCAGGCCGCGCTGACTGCTCGGGAGCCACTGCGGGGACAGGGCCCCCACACAGCGGGCTGGGCAGTGACATCAGAGGCTGGGATGAGAACAGAGCACAACCGCAACGCGTGCTGCCTGCCGAGCGAAGCGGAAATCTCCTGACCGTGAGGAGCGAGCTTCCTTCCCAGAGAAGGGCCGCAGAAGAGGAGAGGCCGGAGGAGAGGGCGTGGGCTGCCGGCAGCCGCTGACGGGAGAGGCTCACCCTCACAGCTTCTGATCTGCAGACCCCTTAGGCTCTTAAACATCACACCCAGGCGCTTTTCTGTATGTGGGTGCCACGTTTCCTTCTTTCTTTTTGTTGGCATCAATCTGGTAATTTCCTCCATCCCTTTCATTTTAACTTTCTCAGTCATTTATTTTAAGTTTTATAAAGAGCATGCCACTGGACTTCTCTGGGGGCAAATCTGAGACTTTGTGTTTAACACTTTAACTGAGGTGTAATTGATGCACAGACAACTGCCCGTATTTAAAGTACACAGCCTCAGTTTTTATATTTGGGCTTGCACTTCTTAGTTCTAAAATTTCAATTTGGCACCTCACCAAAGAAGACATGACAGACAAGCACATGAAAGAGGCTCCCCATCCCATGCCATCAGGAAAATACAAGTATAAACAACAGGACCGGGCCGGCCAAGGGGCTCAGTGGGTTAAGAGCTCGCTCAAGAGTGCGAGCTGAGCTCTGAGCAACAGCAGTTCGATGCCCAGCCCGAGCTGAGCTGCCGCTGAGCTGCCAACAGGTGGCAGGATGGCTCAGCTAAAAAAACAAACAAAAAACAAAAACAAAAAACAACAGGACACCACCACACCCACCAGAATGACCAGAGCCCGGGACGGTGACAGCACCAGGTGCGGGCGAGGACGTGCACCCCAGGAGCCTCACTCACCGCCGCTGGGACGGCAGGTGGTGCAGCCACGGACGGGCAGGACCGCTGGGTGGTTTCCCACCAAAGGGAGTGTGCTCTCACCCCAGGGCCCGGCGACCACACTGCTTGTACCGACCCCAAGGAGCTCAAACTTACGTCCACATGAAACCTGCCCACGGACCTTACAGCAGCTTTGCGCACGGCTGCCAGGCCTGGAGCCACCCACAGGCCTTCCGTGGGATGGGTCAGCTGCGGTCCATCCAGACGATGGGACGCTCCTCAGTGAGAGAAACGAGCCGCGAAGCCCTGAACAGACACGGGAACCTCAAGGGCATGTGACTGAAAGAAGCCCCCGGCGAGGGCTTCCAGCTCCGTGACATTCTGGGGGAGGCAGCAGAGGTCAGGGGTCACCAGGGGAGAGAGGGAGGGGTGAGGAGGAGGGGCAGAGGGTGTTCAGGGCAGTGACACGCTCTGCATGACACTGTGACAGTGGGCACATGTCACTGCGTCTGTCCAAACCCACGGGGTGCGCGGCACCAAGAGTCGCCTAACGTAAAGCGTGGGCCCCGGGTGATGACGACGTGTCACTGTAGGTTCATCCGTTGTAACAGATGCCCCGCCCGGTGGGGACGCTGACGGTGGGGAGGCTGTGTGTGGAGGGTGGTCGGGGGTAAATGCGAAATCTCTGTACTTCCACTCAATTTTGCTGTGAACCTGAAACAGGTGTGACACTGTAGTTTTTCACGTGTTTCAATGTGTGTCATGGCCACTGAAGCATTTTTAGGAAGGTTTCTCTGAAAGCCTTGTCAGATAGTTTTACCACCTGTCCAGTTGGGTGTGGGCACCTGTTGACGGTCGCTTACCGTTTGAAAGAGGTTTTCTTGGACCCCAGTGCAGTGAGCGACACGCAGCTGGAATCTGGGCACAGACACAGGATGAGAATCGGTGTTTGCTCTGCTCCTCGGACTCCGTTCCAGCAGGAAGAGGGCTCTGCCTTGTTGTTTTTGATCACACCTCACGTAACACACTGAGAAGCATTTGTTCTAGAAAGCCTGTGGCAAAGGGCGGGAGCCTTCCTGTCACGTGGCCTAAGCACACCCACTGAGCAGCAGGGCGAGGGCATGCGGGGCACTGAGCAGAGTGCTTGCGCTGTGGGGGAGGCAGGCCCCAGCGTCCCAGGCAGCAGGAAAGCCACCTGTGTGCCGCTGGTCAAGACAGGCACCGCAGCTCCACTGTTCCTGGGACACCTGCACGGCTCAGTGACACGGCGGACATCTCCAGGGATTCTGGACCAGAAAGCCGTGCTAACGGCTGGTTTGCACATGTGAACGCGTGCGTGTGTGCATACAGGCGTGTGTGCATGGTGGCAACGCTACTTTGAATGGTGAATGGTGAAACCTAAGGGGAAGCCAGGAGGGCCGTCAGGCGCCCTGCAGAGGCCAGTGCACAGGGGACTGCGCGGCCATGGACGAGCGGGCGAGGGGCGGGGTGCAGGCGGAGGGCGAGCATGAGAAGCTGGGGGTCAACTCCAAACCTGGCACACGGGGGTGGCCACTGGACCCCGCCGGGGCACGAGGAGGCGCCCGCCACACAGACAGAGCTCAGGGCGAGCGGGCTGCAGACAGAAGCAGGGGCTGAGGAGACGAGGCGCCTCCTAGACGAGGCGCCTAGATGACACGGAATCAGCACCAGGCCCGAGGCCCCAGGATGATGCACTGGAAGCGGAGGAGGAGGGCGACACAGGCAGTGCCCAGCGACCAGCCAGGCCGCGAGGCAGCGAGGAGGAGGGACAGGCGATGCGCGGAGCACACGCGCTTTCTGAGGGGAGGCCTCAGAAGCCCCACAGCCCGCACTGCAGCAGGATTCCTTGTCCGAAAGGAAGTGGCTGTGGGACAAAGGACAAGTGGGGCAGTCCTGCGTGGGGGCGGCCCCAGCCTGTCAGCCCTCTGCCCCCAACAGGGTCCTCTCCAAGAGGCCAAACGATGTTGGCCAAGAGAATGTCCCAAACTCCACAAGGATGGGCGACACACTTCCCATCTGGGTGTTTCTAGAAGCCCTGGGTCGCCCCTTCCCAGGACCCGCGGCTGAGGAAAGGGCTGGCTGTGTGGCGAGGCTGTGACCACTGGGTGGCAGCAGAGTGCCACCGCCCAATGGAGTCCTTCCGAGAAGCCGGGGAAGCTTCCCACACAGAACGTGGTCTGGTCCGTCGCTCACCTGGGCCTGTGGACGGCGGCCGCTCAGGTCTCACCCACGCCCTCTACTCAGGACTTCCATCCCCTATTACCCAGAACACACCAGTCCCACGTGTCAGCTACCGACCTGGTGAGCTGCTGTCCCGGGCCCTCCAGGGCCTTCCCACCCTCACAGCAGTCACCCCGCGGTGGCGCACCTGCCGCTGCCCACTGTTCCCTTTGGGTGTCAGCCTTATCGCCATGTGGCCACCCCGCCACGGAGCCACCTTCCCTGCCCCTCCCCCCTCACAGCCAGGCTGCGGGAGAACCTCGTCACAGGAGGCAGGCCTCCCCCAGACCAGCCCCACGCGGCGGGGGCCGCAGGAAGCGCCCTCTATCTAAACGCAGCTTCTGCAGATGCTCCAGATGTGGACCGGTCTGAGCCCGAGTGAGCCCCGAGGCCGCCTCACGGCCCCCCCAGACCCGCAGACGCCCCTGCGCTGCAGAACATCCCCACAGCACTGGAGTCACAGGAAGGAGTGGGGACTCGGCGCCCAAGCTTCCCTGAGGCCCCGGGAGCAGCGGCGTCCCATCTGGAAAATGGCCATTTCCGACCTGCCTCCTCCGGCCGAAGGTCTGTGGAGAGCGTGCGGGGAGGCAGCGCGGGGGACGCGCTCCGACCACAGGAAGGCACAGCGGGGCATCTGTGCTCGCCGTTACCGCGTTCCGGGCCGTCCCTAAAGAAATCATTCCACGTAGTTCAACAAAACACACCTGGACTACATGGAAACTGCTCATTGTCAGTCTTTCTTACTCTTACTAATAACATTCAAATAAACGGCTCTTAAATGGTTTCCCCAAAGATGCCAACAAAACACACTGGCCCAACCAGTCAGTGCCCAGGGCCAGCCACAGGGTGGGGAGTGCCCGCTGACACTCGGCCCCGGGGCCCTGGTGAGCACACGGAAGGGACACGCTTGTTTACCTGTGCCACAGGTTGAGGGCTGCTCACCACTTCAGGGTGCTGGGATGCCAGGCCTGGACCCCGGGGCAAGGTGTGACAGGACCCACGTCTAGACAGGTACGAAAGCAAGGCTACAGGGGCCCCTCCAAAGACCCACTGGACCCCGAGGCATCCCCTTGGGCATCGTCCCTCCCAACGTGGGCTCTCAGGGCCCTGGGAGGTCAGCTCCTGCACCTGAATGGCCCGTAGGCCATCTGCGAGACTGGCTGACAGGTGAGCAATCTCTGAGTCATCCCTGTGCTAGCCCGAGCTCCCTCCCGGCCACGACACCCACCTACTCACAGCTTCTCAAATCCAGCCACACACTCACAAGACCTCTGGTTTTGTCGCTACCTTCACTTTAAAAATAATTTTCCCACTGCAGGAACTGGAGGCACGCAGCCCCCGTAACCCCGGCATGGGCGGCGGCGTGTGCCTGTCGCTTCACGGTGCCCCATGGTACATTGGCGATGTGAACGCAAAAAGAGCAATGTTCTTTCTCAAGTCCTGTCAGAAAAAATACACTTCAATTCACTCCACAATCAAGACATTACATGATTCATGAAAGTCTCTCCATGAAAAGCAAGCAATCCTAAATCTATATGCACCAAACAACAAAGCCACAAAATTCATGAAGTAAAAACTGGCTGAACTAAAGGAGAAACAGACAAATCCATAGTTATAGTTGGAGACTTGAACACCCCACTCTCAGCAACTGCTATATATATCAACTTAGATGAACCAAGCTGTGAAAGGAGTTTGAATGCCCTTACAAATATTGAAAAAACTGAATTTGTTGTCAAACACCTTCCCACCAAAAAGACTCCCAGCCCTGGAAATTCTGCCGAATGTGTAAAGTGACGAGATAATTCTCACACAAACTCCTGAGGAAAACAGAGGAAGAGGAAAGAATTCCAGTCATCGCATAAAGCATAACTCTGATTCTAAAATCTGACAAAGACATGAGAAAAAGGAAAGCTGTAGACCATTATCTATCATGAAATACGATGTAAAACTCCCCAAAATATCTGTTAAAAAAAAAAAAATCCAAGGGTTGGCCGAGTGACACGTTGGTGCCAGCGGCCCCGGTTCGGATCCCAGATATGAGGGCCAGTGACACTGCCCTCTACAGCTAAAACGGTGAACAACAGCTCCACCTGGTTGCCTCTTATAGCTAAGATAGCCGGTGACGGTGTGGGCTGCCATAGGCTACTGTAAGTGGCTGGCAGCCAGCATGAGCAGCCGGCAGCCAGTGTGAGCTGCCAAGAGCCGCTGTGAGCGGCCGTCCAGAGGCTGGCGACCGATCTGCCTCATCTGGGAAGAGCGCAATGACGATACCAACATGGGCCAGTGAAGCAAGGTCCTCCACAACTACACTGAAGAACAAAAAAGTACTTGCCTGTTCCCCGTCCCCGGGTCCCCAAAGCTGTACCCCTCCCCCAATTCCCCAATTTAAAAAAAAAAAAAAATCCAAAAATCATGACCAAGTAGGATTTACACCAGGAATGAAAAGTTGGTTCCACATTTGAAAATCTATCAATATAACTCACCAGATTAACAGGATATGGCACAAAATTATCATTTTAACAGATGTGAGAAAAATCATTTGACAAAATTCAATACCGCACAGGAGAAAAACCCTCAACAAACCTGTCTTTTTTCTATTCAGCTACAAAACTTGCTTCCCAACAGCGCCACTCTGCTTACTGATTCGCTTGGTCTTTCAGAAAACACGTGGTGGCATTTAACACAGGGTCAGGATGCGGCCACTGGTGTCGAGCACTCCTCAGGCGGGAGTTCCCGGTAAGGGCCCAACACCAAATGCAGGCCTGTGTCTGCAGGAGAAGGCAGACACTGGAGGCGAGCCCACACTCACCTGCTTGCCGCCTGGGGGTGTTTTCTATGCGGGGTGCAGACCGTAGTCAGGAGCTGCTAAATCAGCTCTAGAGAAGGAGCCCTAAACCTGTGTGAAATCGTCCTCGGGTCTCGGCATGGCTGCCCCAGGTGAGGCTCTGGGACGCTGGGAGAGCCCCCGGGCTGCAAGGGTCGCACTGACAGCGCAGAGGGAGCGGGAGTGGAGAGACCCGGGGGGCAGCCCAGGCGTTCCGCTGCAGTCACACTCAGGTGACTGTGGGAGGGGCACGGCCCAGGGCCAGGCAAACGCGGACAGACCTGCCCTAACGAAGCCCAAACCCGAGGCCTGAGAGGCAGCGCTGCCGGAGCGCAGGGGGGGACACACGCAGAGCCCCGCGCGCCCCAGGAATTCCAGACGTAACTGCGGCTGGCACTGAGAAAACGAACCGGCAACAGGGGCAGACCCAGGTGATCCACACAGCAGTCACCAAGGACCTCCACGGAGGCGCCATGATTACGTGTAGGAAACACGGGAAAAGGTGGACAAAGTGGACGGTCCCAACAAAGAATGCAAATGTAAAGAAAAAATGCATTCTAAAACTGAGCATTACAAAATATGAAAGAAAAAACTCACTGTCAGGAGTCTGGACACAGCAGAACCCAGGGCAGTGAACCTGAAAAATGGTCAACAGAGAAGGCCCAAAATGAAGTAGAGAGAGGAGAAAAGGTGAGGGAAAAACAAAACTCCCGAGAGAAGAGCGTACGGTGGGGCTACATTGAACGGGTTTCCCCAAATATACCTAATAGCTGAGAAATAACAGTACTAACATTATTACTAAGAATTAGTCTATAGAACTGTTTTTTCTCTCAGAATATACCCCACCGGGGAGACAAAGTCAAACTGCCATGTTATTAAGTCACCTCAAGTAATGAATGTTATTCTGTTTGGTGGCATCACCAATTTGACATACTTAATACGTATTTAAA
This sequence comes from Aselliscus stoliczkanus, assembly GCA_033961575.1. Taxonomy (NCBI): domain Eukaryota; kingdom Metazoa; phylum Chordata; class Mammalia; order Chiroptera; family Hipposideridae; genus Aselliscus; species Aselliscus stoliczkanus. The sequence goes on from CM066729.1 coordinate 717,744, forward strand.
CTAATATTTTCCATCTTTTTTTCTTCATTTAAATGTTTACTGATTATCGGAAAACCTTTACATGATTCCATTCTCAGTTATATGACTTTCACAGAAATCTTCCCATTTCTGTCCCCTTTGGGGTCCTCCCTCCAATGTGAGTGACAACAGCTAGTTTTGGGGATTCCCTCCCATCGCTCCTTTCCGAGCGCCACGTGCTCACACTGGCGTCCATGTCCATCTACCTCTGAGGGGTCCCCACAACCAACAGTTCCGCACCCACTTCCCTTCTTGCTGCACCTTCGAGATGCATCATCGGTACGCAGGTGGCCGTCCTTTTCCTGTGCAGCTGCACAGGGCCCCGTGTCGGGACCCCACAGCGCGCAGCCTGCGGATGTGCGCGGGGCTCGTGTCTCTGCTGCTGAGATGCCGGAGCAGCGCCCGCGGCTCCATTCCCTGGGCTGCCACCGGGGCTCCAGGCGGAGTCCCAGAGACGGGGCGGTGGGGTCACAGGGCCGGTGCAAGTTCTCAGTGGCCCGGGGCCTTGTCGTGGGAAGGCGGCCGAGATAAGACCTTGGGGACACTAAGTGACTGTCCAAGTTCTGACCACAGAAAGAGCCACGGGCTGGCGGGCCCTGTCCCTGTAGGGCTGCCCGAGCCAGGCTGGGCTGCGGGCTCCCCCACTCCCTGTGGCCAGTGCCCTCGGATGCAGGGGCCATGCCCTGGGAAACGTGGGCTGCTCAGGTTTGGAAGGCAATAGGCAACCCCCCAGTCCGATGGTGGGTGGGGGAGCCGGGGCCGTCCCTCGGGGGTTCTGGGCAACGCTGCTCCCCTCTGCGCGCCCCTCACCGCTGGCTTTTCCCTGAGAGGAGTGTAAGGGAACGGCCGCTGGCCGGGGGTGCAGGGCTGTGCTGGGCGGTCAGCCGGACCTGAGCATCCAGGGCGCAGCGTGGGGTGCAAACTCAGGCACCACGCACCCCAGCACGCACAGACAGGAGAGGCTGGGGCCCTGGGAGGAAAGGGAGACCAGCTGGGGGGGCGGAGCAGAGCCCAGGGAGACGAACGACAGAAGGGGGGCGAGGCGGGCAGCAGTGGGAGCGGGGGCTGCGGAGTGAAGGTCAGGCGGGGCACACTCCAGGCCCCGGGCCGTGCTGAGGACTCCCGTCGCCGTGGGTCCCCAGGTCCCGAGCTGTGCGCTCCCGGAACGAGAGGGCGACGACACGTCCTTTCAGGCTCACTGCCTCAGGTTGGCACCTGTGTTAAGGACAGAGTCCCCACTGTCCCCTGGGCAGCACGGTGGCAGCGGGAGCGCGCAGCGAGGAGGCTGGCGGCTCAGACACGCTGGGCAGCTTCGCTGGACGCCGGGAGCCCCACGGCTTCCCGCCAGACGGTTGGCTCCGAGGGGTGAGTGGCGGCAGCATTCTCTCAAGAGTGCTGGTTTTATGTCGAGACTTCTAAGTGAAAACGAGGCCTGTGGCTTTCACCCCACTGCTGGACACAGTGGAACCCACAGGCGACCACGTGGACACAATGCGTGGTTTGGAGGGGACAGCAGGCTCGCTCAGAGCGACACTCGCCATGGAGGCAGGCAGGAGAGGACAGTGGGTCAATTCAAATCCGCCGGCGAGGAGCCACCCCGCTGTGCTGCCCTCGGTACCGTGGTGGCCTCAGGCACGTCCTCTGGCGACCGCGACCCAGACGGGGTTCTGAGGAAGGGAAGAGCCAGCCCCGGCCTGGCTGAGTGGGGCCCGCAGGGGGCCGCAGGGGGCTCCTGAGCCCACCGGGAGAAGGGCAGGTCCCTGTCCCGACAGCCCCACCGGCCCTGTGGGTCAGCTCTGAGCCTCACACCCGAGGACACGGGGACAAGGACGCTCTGAGTAGGGGCGCGCTGGAAGACAGAGCTCCATCCCTGTGTGGGGACCTTGCAGTCACAGATTGAGAAAACAGTGTTGATTTCTCACTACAAACTGTCTCACCCTAGACACACAAAAAACTATGAGACACCAGTGTACCCAATCCTAAGAATTAACAAATGTTAACACTGCTATAATTGCTTCAGCCTATTTTTAAACACATAAAACACACAAAAGCCTCCCCCCAAACCCCCCCACACACACAGCTGGCTTCTGCACAAGCCCCTAACAAGACGGCCTATCGCCTGAGTGTCGGGCGCACGCGGGTCTGTCTTCACACTACGTGACGTGTGTGTATACACGGCACCCCCTACCAGGCCCCAGGGGATGCCTGAAACCCAGATCGTACCAAACCCTATTTAACTAGGTTTTTCTTTCACATACATCCTTATGATAAAGTTTAATATATAAATTAGGCACAGTAAGAGATTAACAATGACTAATAAAACAGAGCAATAATAATATGCTGTAATAAAAGTTATGCGAGTGTGGTCTCTCGGTCTCTCTCTCTCTCTCTCTCCAGTAATTTTATTCTTTTCGGTCTGAGCCTGTTTCTGAATCCCTTACAGGGAGTAAGTGGATGGATCGGTGTCACCCATTTCAGGGGTTCCCTCGCTGAAGTCCTCGTATAAGCTCAATGCTTTCTAACAACACGCGGCTGTCGACTGGAACATGTTTTCTGGTCATGCCTTCTACCCACAAGCTGAATGCCTTTTCCATCTTAACTAAGCACTTATTGCGCACCATGGCTGGAACTTTTGTAGTTTCAGATGTGACAGTAAATCTAGCACAAGTTTCTTTTTCCTTTTTCACCCTTTTCATAGACAGAAGATTTGTTCTTACCATAGATCTCACCCTCAGCATCTGAGCTTCCCTTTCCGTATTAAGTCAAGAGCGTTCCCCTTGTCATTTAAGGGAAGCTCTGCTCTGTGGCGTCTCACTGCTCAGTCGGTCGGATAATAAGATGGCTAAGTGGCTAACGGGCAGCCACGTCTACGCATGGAGACGCCGGACAAAGGGATGATTCAGTCCCAGGCAGGATGGAGTGAACGGTGCAAGATTTCAACACAATACTCAGGACGGCATGAAACCTGAAACTCAGGAATTACTCATTTCTGGAATTTTCCATGCAATATTTTTAGACTGTGGTTGACTGGCAGTGTAGGTAATCGAGGATAACTGAAACTGCAGAAAACAAGACCGCAGGTAAGGGGGGCCTGCCGTAAACGGGGCATTTCTGAGTCTTCGCACAGGAACCTGCCCAGATGTGTCTCCTCGTGCACAGTGCATGGGTCCCCTCATGTGTGTCCCCAGGAGGACACAGCATTCCTCCACCTCCCGGGGGGCGGCCCGGCTGCTCTCCAAGGTGGGGGCCCGCCAGCGTGCTCGTCCACCTTCTGCACCTGCCGCCCAATTTGCCAGTGAGGCAGTGAGGGTACGAAGTGGTCCCTCCCGTGCCCGGCTTTTCATTCCTGGGGCCGGCAGGGCTGAGGGAGGCCGGGCCCGTCAGTGGACACTGGCCCGGCACTTGCCCTCCGTGACGCCAGTACTTTCTCTGCCCCATTTTCAAGGGCCATCCGTTCTTTGCCTCCCTGATCAGTGATCTTCTTTACAGTCTGCACGGCAGGGGACCCTGGGGACCCTGGGCTCCTGCTGGGATGTGGGAGGTCGGGGGTGAGGCACTCGGGCACAGGCCTGGAGGTCAGCAGCAGGTTCCGAGGTCAGGCTCCCGCTGGGCACCCAAGACCCTGGAGGGAGGGCAGCTGGCCAGGCCGAATGCATCTTGGGAGAGGGCTGCCCATGTCCACATCCCCGTGAGTGGAAAGGCTGGCACAGCAGGTAACAGAGCTCTGACGCTGCGCCACTCAATGGCGGGCAAGAAAGAGAACACGCGTGGGGCCAGGAAGCTGCATCCCCGGGGGAGGGCGGGCGGCCCAGCGCAGCACCCGCCACGGAAGGAGAGGGTTTCAGAAAGCCACGCCAGAGCAGCCAACAGTTCAGGGACTACAAAACCCAGCAGGCTGTGCGGCAGCTGCGGCCTACCGATGGCTTCTGGGCAGGAGGAGGGCGCGGTCTGGCCAAGCGCGGACCGGACGGGCTGAGGCGCAGCGTCTTCCTGAACCTTCGGGCCAGGCCGCTCCTTACGGATGACGAGGAGCTGCAGATACTTCAGAAGGAAGGGGTTCAAGTCACTATTCCTGATAACGTGATTCGCTACCTGATACGTCCCAACCTAACAGACCCAACAGGGCGCAGTTTCCTGATGGCAGATAAAGAGGCAAAAATAAACACCTTTACTATCTATCAGTAATAATTACAATGGAAACCAAGAATACGAAATAGAAAGCCACCAGGGAGAACGGGGATAAGGAGCACGCACTCTCCACGCAAGACGCCGTCAAACTCCCCCGCCGGCCGGGGAGCCCTGCCCGCCCCCCTGAATTGGAAGACCCTCCCTCCCAACAGGAACGTGCCATTTCAGTGGCAAGTCAATCCAAACCCAGCTGCAGTTTTCGAATCTGCCCGAGGGGCTCCAGTGCTCCCCTGGAAGCACAGAGAAGTGAAATGAACTCAAGTTTTGGAGAGCGAGCAGTGAGATGGGTCACACTGCGGCTGTTCTGTAGGAACAGACAGACACCCGTGAGACGGGCTGTGTCCGAGCAGTCCAGCGGGCGGGCACCGACAGCAGGTGACTGTGGTGAAGGTGACACCACCCCTGTGCTTTCACACAGGGCCCAGGGGCCTGCTGTGGCGCTGGTCTCTGCCGCTGGGGCTGCGTCTGCAAACCGCACACCTGCCTCCGAGGTCCCCAGCGCGGCGTCTCTACTGCTCGACAGGGAATGAGCCCAGCTCAGGGCTCCAACTGCGCCCACCGACAGCGGGCAGCCCCGAGGGCAGAGGCCTCACACGGGCGGCTGGCTCTCTAGGCAGAAGGCCCGCCACGCAGGGGTCAGCGGCCGCGTGCCACCCGGAGCCGGGCGTCTCCCCATGGGCTCGGGCTGCGGCAGAGTGCCGTCCCCTGTGGCTGCAGGGCTGGTGTCCTTTCCATCCCCTGGCGCACAGCACCCCCACCTGGAGCCTCCCGTGCTTCCAACCTCTAGCTTCCGCCATTTCTGACTTGTCACCAAGGCTTAAAGGGCTCATGGGACGGGGTCAGGCCACCCAGACACTGGCCTCTGACTCACTCCAAGTCAGCAGGCTGGAAGCCCTAATGACATCTACAAGATCCCTCTGCTAGGCAGCACGACCTAAGCAGGGGTCGCGTCCCACTCAGGAGGGGGTGACAGTCTCGGGGGCCTTCCTGGAAGTCTGCCCTCCACACCCGGGGGGCTGGCTGTGGGCCTGTCCCCAACGGGAGGCCCGTCCTCTGCCCCTCAGCGTGGCGGTGGGAGGGCCCTGACAGAGACCTTTGCTGTGAAGCGCCCCCTGCAGCACCCCCACCAGCACTGCCTGGGGCAGCTTCCCTGCGGCTTGGCGGTTGCTGAGAAGCGCCCCCTGCAGCACCCCCACCAGCACCGCCTGGGGCAGCTTCCCTGGGGCTTGCCGGTTGCAGCCTGGGGGTGTGCTGTGCAGAGGCTGCTGTCAGTCTGAGCCCCTCACGGGCTGTTTCACACCCTCTCCAGCGCTGCCAAGCCCTCGGCAATGTGCAGAGGGCCACCCAGGGAGGAGTCCTAGGCCTCAGTCTCCCGGGACAGTTCTAGAGGAAGAGGCCAGGCCGCCCCCACGTCCACAGAAAGGCCCCCCTCACTCACGGAGACAAGGGGGGACAGGCGGCACTGCCTTCAAGGTCGCCCGCCCAGCCTCAGAAGGACTATGCGTCCTTCTCCAGATGCCGCCCCAAGAGGTCCCATGAGGCTGGGGGCCCTGGAGGCAGCAGGACATGGGAGGGGGTGTGGGCGCTGCACTCACGCTGGCCGGGGAGTCTGACCTCGGCTGCTTCCCAAGGCCCAGCTCGGCGGGTGGGGGTGGCCCTACCTTTTGCCACTCCCGCTCGCTCACGTCCTTCCAAGTCCTTTCCTGGCCTGCCCGTTGCCCACCTGGCTGGGATGGGTCCTGCAACCGCAGCAACAGCCCGAGTCACACAAAGACGAGACCCCCCCGCCAAGGGCACAGGCCATGAGGGCGTCCCCAAAGCCAGGGCTGAGCGTGCAGTCCAGCGGCCACAGGCTGACGGCGGCTCGCTCCATCCTCTCCTCTGCTGACACCTGGACACCGGGGGCGGGGGTCTGAGGGGCTTGGGGGCGAACCTTGGAGTCTGGCACAGGGAGTGCTCAGCTACGCCCCCAGAACTCCAGTCTACGCTTATGAACCACTTGGGGACGGGCGATGACGACAGGCCCCGTGCTCCCTGCACTTCTAGGACAAAACCAACCAGGGCTCCCAACCTCCCAAAGGACGGTGTTGGGGGGGCGGGGGGGACCCTACTTCTACCCCAGGGAAGGAACAACAAACACGACTACTGTCCTGGGCCAAGCTGTTCTGAGGGCAAAAGATAAACAAAATAAAAACATAAACATAATAAAAACAAAACAAATGAAAAATCATAAGCAAAGTTTTAAAAAGCCTGGCCAGCACATAAGCAAAAGTACACGCACCCACGTGCAGTCCCCACACGGAGAAAGGGGGGCGCTGCCCCTCAGGCCCATGGGACCAGGGGCCGGACCAAGCCACAGGACAGGAAAAGGCAACCCCAGGGCCCGTTCTGGGGGGCGCCGCAAGGGATTGTCAAGGAATAAAGAATCAGAACAAAAGCGTTCACAACAAAATAAAGACTTTTGATTTCAAATCATCATTCTGTCTTCTGTCCAATACAGCTGGAAGACTTGACTCGTTATTGGAAACAAGACAAGTTACAAAGGAGCCGATCGGAGTGCGTGCGAGGGCTGAAACCCTTTCCCTCACGCGCTTACAGGGGCCTCTGCAGCCTCCGGGCCTCCCCACCTGCTCCCAGAAGCTCTGCCCTGGGCCCTGCTACCCCTGCAGCCACAGGATGGATCTGCCCGTCCGCCCAGGAGAAAGTGCGACCCCACGGGCCCCGCCCTCACGGCCCCGAGGCCCCAGCCTGGAGCCCTGCAGGGGCCTGAGGCCTGGGCCGCACCGCCCTGCGCTTACAGACCAGGAGACAATACAGACACTGGGAATGATCTTCCAGGACTAACAGGCCAAGAAGAGGCACGGAAGGAAGGGAGGTTAGGCCATCAGGGCTGCTCTATGTTTTGAAGCGCCCCCTGATCACGGGGCCCAGGACCCCAGCGCTGCTCTATGTTTTGAAGCGCCCCCTGATCACGGGGCCCAGGACCCCAGCTCCGAGGCAGCACCGAGGAGCGGCCTCAGCCTGGCTGCAGGCCCCCGGGCCGGGCTGCGCGGCTGGCTCCTCACTGGGACCCTGTGAGGGCCGAGCAACGAAGAGGCTCTCAAGGGACAGGAGGGGAGCTCGCGGAGGGACGGTCAGCGCCACAGAGCAACTGGCCAGCTCAGTAACGTCACTAAGAGACACGGGCGGGACTGCACCGTGAGAATGACGAGCATGATTGGTTCCGACGATACACTTACTTTCAACTGGGGTAGATCACAGACCATCAGCCCACGGGTCTGCCGATTCCCTCCAGGGTTACCCAGCCTCAGCTGCGGGCATGAGACCAACGACCGTCGTGTCCACGTAAGGGGATCAGCGGGTCAGCGACCGCAGTGAGGGGCCTCATTAGCACAGTCTCGGATCCCTTCCAAAGAAAAGTCCTTCTGGAAGCGCAAAGCAGGCATGCGCACAAGCAGCGTGGTCTAAGGAGGCCTCCGCAGGCAGGTGCCAGGAAAGGTGAGCACAGTGGAGTGGCAGCAGGGTGCCAGGCGTGTGGGTCACCTCCCTGTGACACGGTGCAGAAGAGAGGATGCCACAGACGTGGAGTGTGGGGTGTCTGCGTGACCCCAGCCGGGCCGATCCCCCTTTCCCATGGAGATGACACCACAGCCAGCAGGCCGGGGACACTAACTGCCCTCCAGACGGGGACAGCGGGGCCTGGCAGCACGAGGGCCCACACAGGCGTCACAGATGTGTCAGCCCACACAGCTCTCCTCCAGCAGGCTCTGTCCAGGGTAAGACCTCTGCAGGGTGAGAGTGACAGACACAGTGGGTGAGGAAGGCGATGCCGCGGGCTGAGCTGGACAGCGTTCCAGGGTCAGGTCAGCGGGCATGGTGACACGCATGGGCCAGGTCCAGGGCTTCTGAGTTCAGCCACGCCGTGTCCCAGAGGATCCAGGTGTGTGCATGGCAGTGCCGGGGCTGGGCCTAAGGGCACAGGGGACGGGGCTGGCCGGTGGCCACCACGGGCAGCAGAGTGCCAGGGCGGGAGGCGGCCAGGGCTAGCTGTGTGGCTGGGCAAGAGGCCCAGCGAGGAGGGGACCTCGAGGGCACAATCGAGCCCGCATTTCCAGGAGCACCTCTCGGTGCAGCCAGGCCTGCAGCCTGTGTCAGGAGTGTCTCTGGAGCACAAAACGTGCCCGGTGCCACGGACGTGCCTGGCGCACCACCCACTCCACGCGCTGCCGACAGAAATGCCAGCTTCTGCGGTACTGATGGGTCTCTTCCTTCAGTGCAGCCTCTGCCTATAGAAGGAGACGTCTCCACCTCGCAGGCCTGGTCCACGGCGCTCAGAGCCCGGAGGCCAGCTCCTGCGTCCCGCTCCCAGGGACGCCTGGCTCTGCTCCGGGTGCAGCAGAGGGTTCTGCATGAGAACCTCGGGGCTCTGCCCAGCCCACCGCGCTGCACCCCTTGCCCTGTGGCCTCCCCGCCACCCAGCAGTCAGGGCTGCTTCAGCGTGGGAGCCACGCACCATGGAGAACCGTGGGACCACCGCTGGCTTACACTTGACAGTGGAGAAAAGCAGCCGCGGTGACAGTATGAGGCTCAGCAACAGCAGACACTGCCACCAGAAGTCACCTGCCCTCCCGGGGAAACCATGAAGAAACTGAGTCAGGGAGCTGGGCCCCACGCGTGCCTCGGAGCAGCGCTCCGCCCCAGGCTGGCAGGACGGACGGACGTCCGTCAGGAGGAGGGGAAGGGAGCGGCCATGGCGCTTCCCACTGAGGAGTCACTTTTCTTACTAAGTGGGCAGCTTTTGATGGTGATCTAATTTCAAATCTGGAGCAAAGTGGTGTGAGCAGCACAAAGAACTTCTCTATACACGTCATTGTTCCTCCGACTGTTCCCCGTTAGGCCCGCCTGCCGTCACGTGCTCGCTCGCTCGCTCACGCATCCTCCCTGCTGATCCGCACCACCTGAGGCAGGGAGCAGACATCATGCTCCTTGACTCCAAATACTTTAATGTGTATTTCCTAAAACCAAGGACTTCCGGCTAACCAAATGATCAAAACTAGAGCATTTCACATCGATACAAGACTATCACCCAATTTCCTGGCCACCCATTCACCACGCCTCAACACCAGACCCACTGACTTCATTTTAACCCGTCATAGAAATAACAGGAGAAGGCATTCTAGAGCCGTGAAGTCAGCAGCGCTATTACAAACCAGGCCGCCCTGAGTTCAGGAAAATGAATTTCACGTGAAGTCAAAGCCCATACAAGGTCTTTTTAAAAGAACCGAAATGACATCCCTACTGACAATAAACACACACAAAAACGAAATTAGAAAACCATAATCTAATATCTTTAAATTGATTAAAAGGCATTAAGATAATAATGCAAAAGATGAAAAAGACATAAATCAGAATTAGAAAAATGCAAGAATGAGGTCATAGAACTCAGGAAAGAATCAGGAAAAAAATAAAAAAATATTTCAACGCCAAGATGAAATCAGAAGACACAAGATCAAATAAACACAACAGAGGAAAATGGAAGAAGAGAAAACCTTTAAAACTCAAAAAGGAAACAGAGCAATGAGAAGACTTCAAGCGACGTGACACGTAGAGAAGTGACACGTGGAGACGTGACACGTAGAGAAGACAGAAGGACTTCCACACAGAAGAGACCGCCTCGGGGGTCGGGCAGTGTCCAAACCGCAGCTCAACCAACCCTTCTCACGCTGGCAACGTGCGTGGGCAAAGCGCACTGGCGGCTTCGGCCCGCTGACGTTTCTCTTCGGGCGGCACGTCAGTCTCGGGAGGCAGTCACCTAAGGATTAGTCTATGATCACTTGCACAGTTTTTAAGGCACAGGGCTGCCGACCCCATCCAACGGCATGGGGACTTTGGGCCTTTTCTGTCCGCACCTCGCAGCCCCATTTCCTTGAGGACTGTGAGATCTGGGAGCACGGGGTGCAGCTCTCTGACAGCCGTCAGTCACTTCCACAGTGACGGGTTATTGAGGCCGTCTACGTCATATCGAGGCAATTCGTTTAGTTTACATTTTTCTAGAAAATTAATCATTTCATCTGGATTTTGCAATTTCTTTGCACGGAGTTGTGAATAGCAGTCTCGGCAAGTGAACAGCCTCCCTAGCTGCAATCACAGCTACTTTCTGGTCACCCAAGTCTCCCAGTTTCACCTTTCCCCCCATCAAAGTTGCTGACTGTCTAAGGATTTTATGGTCCTCTTTCAGAGTTTATCACACCAGCAAGAAGTTTTCATCACTACTTCATCTTCGTTAATGTTTCCGACTTAGTCTTAAATTATTTTGCAATTCTTTGTCTAATATTTAGAGTCACAGGGCTAGTTCATTCATTTTCAGTGTTTCTGGTTTTCTGACATTTTCTCCTTAAAACTGTTTTGGCAGCACCCTTCATGTTTTGATATGCTGTGTTATCTCATTTTCATTACTTTTAAACAGTTTCTGCTTTATTTAAAAGCATCCCCAAATCTCCAAGTATATAATGGAGTCTGGATTCTCTTTGGTTTTCATTCTGTGGTTCATTCCCATTTTTATTATACTTAATGACTTCTGCTGTTGAAAAATAAGATTTTCTTTAAAATCAAATACACGGTAAATGTATTTTAAAAATTAAAAAAAGAACAGGGTGGATGGTCCTGGTCCTGGTGTGTTTGAAAAAAAGGAAGGAAGGCAGGAGGGGGGAACGTAAGGAGGGGGACGAAAAAGGAAGAAAAGTATATTCTATGCTGGGAACAGAGTTTGTTAAGAATGCTATTCAAATCCTTCATAGCCATCTGAACTTTTTTTGTCTTCTTGATTTTTCAATTAGAGTTTCCCATTATGGTGCCGGATCTGTCCGTTTCCTGTTCTACAAGTTCTTCCTTCATAAATTTTACAGCTATGTAATTATCTACAGAAAAGTTCATGAATATCGTATCTTTTTAGAGGATTATAACTTATCAAAATGAAGGATCTTTGTCCCATTTAATGCTTTTTATCTTTTTCTTGAAAATGACCTTGCTTTCCAGTGGTTAACATTTGCTTAGTACCCTTCCTATGAACAATTTTCTGTTCCTGTGTCATTTTTAAGACAATCTGAGTTTGCGCCTTTAACAGAGAAATTTAACATTTGAACTAATGCCCACATGATGTCTTGCCTTTTGTATGCTCTATGATTTCTAACTTTTTTTCCTTCTACACTACCTTTGGTGACTTTGGGTTTCTTTGTTCCAGAGTTTTTCCTGTACGAGGCTGGGTGCTCCATGTAAAATGTTACTGTGTTAACCTGCAGTTACACCGCGGGCTGTGGGAGTAGCACAGACACATTCCCCAGAAAAGACCCCCACTCTAGGGGACTTCCGCTTTTCTCCTCCTAGTCACTATTAAAATGCACACACAAGAATTTTTTCAGCCATTATTTGAATTTGCACCCCAATATGCATTAACAGTTCTTTAGAGCTAGCTACATGGATTACTGGGTTCTTTCCCCACCACTACTAGTGGAACCAAATATCACTCCTTTGTCGATGGCTGTCCTTTTGTAATTTTGCCAGTCTTTGGGGTGAGGCTGGTAACCTCTTGAATCCTTGAGTGTCTGAAAACACCTTTCCTTGGTCCTTCAATGTGAATTCGAGTTCGGCTGTGTCTAAAACTCCTGGCTGGGAATAATTTTTTCCCCAAGTACTTTGAAGATGTTGATCCAATTAATTCTAGAAGACAAATTTGTCAATGAGAAATCTGACGCCAATCGATAGCTGGACCTCCGTGCCTCCCGCGGACCACTGTGGCGTCTTCTCCTATTTGGTTGTATCCTGAATGCGTCCCAATGTTCTGGGCAGCTGTGGCTTCTAACCTGCCCTCTGGCACTCAGCCCTCCGTGACGGGTCTGCTAGTAGCTCCTCATTACCCTTCCTCAGCCTTCCGTGTTCTCTCCTTTTCAGACTCCTCTGCAAGAGAACAGGGAGCTTCCCAAACCCACTCTGGTCTCACCCTCTACGTCTGTATTCTGGAATAATCATTGGCTCATTTGTCCAACTGCTGATTCCTTCTTCTGTCTGTTCTGTGATTCAAGCCATCCTGAGTGGTCCATTTGGACTAACTTTTCTTTCCAAAACCTTTCGTTGTTTTTTTTGAAGGCGCGCGGTTTTCTTTTATGAGTTCCCTTCGTGCCGGTAACTCACCGAGTATCTCCTTTTGCTGCATTTGCTGCTTCTGCTCAGAGCCGTGCCAGCTCCTGACTATGCCCGCAGCTCTGCTTTTGAGAGGCTCATCTGCCTGCCATGGGCCGAAGCTCCTTCTCTGCTCTTGCCAAGAGAAGAGGCAGGGGCCTTCGGACAGCCCTGCCAAGGTTTTGTTTTCTGCGTAGCTCCCTGCTCGTCTGGAGCTGGTGGCTGGCCGGGACACACCGCCTACCGCCCTGGCCCGAAGTGCCCACTGGCCGGGGGCGCCCTGAGCTTGCCGCACATGGCGCAGGGGGTGGGAGGGCTGCCAGTGAGCCCTGCAGAGTTCTGGTGCCCCTGGTCCTGGGCTGAGTGTGCGAGTCCTCCTTCTCAGCGCACTGGGCATCCCCGTGTCGTCCAGGATGTCTGGGTTCCACGTGCATTATCTGCTTCTGTCCCTTAATAATTGATCAAAACATCTGATCCTCTGCCTTCAGTTGTCACTGTCCCACGAATGTCGTGAGTCTCTGCTGTTGCTGCTGTCTTAGGATGTCTGTCTTTGGGGGGACTGTACAGGTGACAGCAGGTGACTGCCTTCAGGGAAGCATCCTCTTCAATCTGCAGAAGCCTGGTCTGTATACTGACTTGTACAGGATTTTTTTAAGAAGGAAAACCCCACCTGAGCTTTCTTTTCATAGCCAGGTGATAAGCTACCTAAAGTCTAGAAGCACCTTTTCAAAGTTCTGGTCAATAAAATCAATATCGACACCACAGCACGGAGCCGAGCGTGGCCCTGGGAAGGTCAGCCCCACAGAGGCACGGGGGGGGGGGGGGGGCTGGGGAACAAGGTGCTTGAGGCCTCAGCGCAGAGGAGGGGGGGCAGGGAGGAGCCGAGCCGCGGCTCACCTTCAGGCGCGGAGCCCACCCTACAATGCTCCGTGCTGACGGAAGACTCACCCTGCAATTTCCCTGTTGTCTGTAATTACCCTGTGTCACCACACAACGCGGCCACGGAGTTAATAGTTGGCAGTTACCATGGGGACCAAGTACTGTTCTCTAAAGGCAGTTGTATTTTTAAAAATTCTTAGTTGTATTCTATTTTGAAAGAGATTTACAACTGCCGCCAATTTGAAAAGAAAGTCAGGTGTGGCCAGCTGCTGTTTCGGCTGTCCTAGCTCCTCCCTGGGGAACGTCCGTCTGTCCCTCTCCCGGATGGCACCCAGAGGGGGTCACCAGCATTGTTCTTTTGCATGGGTGCGCGGCTCCGTCCATCCTTGCTTAGCAAGAGCCGCGACCTTGTGTGAAGGTAGCTGCCCAGCCCCGCCGACACCCAGGCAGCGGCCGGCGCGGGAGAGAGCGGCCACCACGCTGCAGCCGGCCCCGCTCCCGAATGCGCCAGCGCCACACAGCATCACCCTCCACTTTACAGCGCGGCCACTGGTGAGCACGGTGTCATGCCACTTCCCGGGACAGGCCCCACTGCCGCACGCCTGCGGCCCCCCTGGACAACCACCTGCCCGCCGGCCCCCCCGCACAGTGCCGCCGGTGACACCCACTCAGAAGCCAGCCCCTGCTGCTCCCCCTGGCCTCACTAGTGCCGCCGTCCCCTCTGCAGCACCCCCGTGGCCCTGTGCTCACTGGCCGTCTCCTCGGGTCACTAAAAACACTCAGGCTGCCGCTGACCTGCAGGACGCCAGTTCTCCCTCCCCAGCGTCTGCAGGAATGCACGCAGGTCTCACGCGTCACTCCCAACATGGCGTTCCTCTCGGCCTGCGTCTCCCTTGCGCGTCCCTGGCCCGGACCTGTGCACTGCCGTCCCACTTGGAAGCCAGAGCGATCAGGCCTAATCCGGCTCCGGCCCCTCCTCTCCCGGCAGAGTGACAGCGCTCACGAGGCCACAGCCACCCGCCTCACCTCTCCCCCGGGTTCACCAGCAGGCCACACGGGCCCCTGGCTGTCCCCTCTGCTGGGAATGCTTCTCCATCTCTGACTCACACCCTCTCCTTTACTTAACGCTTTGTAAGCGGGCATTTGAGCTATATGACGGGTTTACTCGCTTCCCACATACAATGTGTTAAATGTCGCCTTCTCAACGAGGGCAACCCTGAGGGTCTACTGATCACAGGTGACCCCCACCTGCACGCTCGCTCGCTCCTGCTCCCCTCCCTTTCCCAAAGGGGCGCATCACCCGATTTCTCAGGTGTGCAGTCTACCTCTGATGGCCATATCTGGGGACAGAAGCCTGCGTCTGATCTGTCTGCCGAGTGGATCTGCTGAATCTGAGAGCACAGTGAATTTTTCCAGCATCATTTAGAATTATTCCTGAAACACTTCTGACTCAGAAGGTCTTGCTCCCTCCACTATGTTTCCAAGCTGAAGAGACTCGCCCATGGCGGGTGACAGCACCAACAGTCGCACAGGTGACGAGCAACCTCACCCACACTGCAGGTGGCATTCCCGAAGGCTGTCCTTTCTCATGTCACTGAACATTACCCTGTTAAAAGAAATGAACAGACAAGCAGCAGGTCTGCAGCCAACAGGTGTGACCGCCAGCAGGTGGACTCGCTCCATCAGGGGTTAATGGGGGCCAAGTGCAATTCAGGGTCAAGACCTCGAAAGAAGTGGTCAAGCAAAGGGGGCAACCGGAAGTGAGGACCAGGCTCCGAGTCGCGTGGGAGAAGGGGGGTCAAGACCTGGGCTGCGGTGGGTCAACCAACAGGCACCGAGGTCGGGTGCAGGCAGGGCACAGGTGGGCAAAGCAGGCCAGGAGAGGCAGGGGGCCGGGCAGGCAGGTCGCCAGCAGGGGCAGAGGCGAGTACCTGGGAGTGTCTCCTGTGGACGCCTGGCCTGCCAGCCCACCTGCTTCCCCGAGGACACTGTCCATCTACCAAAAAGCAAGGGAAAAGCGTCACGTTCCCCGGTGAACTCAGCAAGGCTGACGTTACGGCACTCTGGAAACCCCACTCAGCCCAGGCCCTTATCATTCTCACATCTGGGGCTCACAGGACACCTCGTAGACTGGAAATTTGCTTTGCGTCCACCAGCAGCTGTCACACAATCCCACGTCACGCCTCACAGGGGCGTCCCCACCGTCTCCCAAGGGGCCCTCCCTCCCTCCCTGCCTGTGCTCTGGTTGCTCGAAGACCTTCGCCTTCCCTAGCGCCCAGCGCACCCGGCTGCCCCTCGCAGCTCCAGCTGCCCCGTGCGGCTCCTGCTGGGGCAGCACGCGCCCTCGGTCACACAGGAACAGACCCTCAGAAATCAGGCGGACCCCAGCCAAGCACCACTGTCACCTTTAATGGAGCAAAGTGCCCGGGGAGGTTGCCCTGCCCGTGCACGCTGTCACCTGCAGAACCGGGGCCGCAGCCCACCCTCCCGGGAGTGGCTCATCAGTGGGCTCGGCTCGGCCTGGGCAGGGCCAAACTTCTGAAACGCTCAGGTGAACGCTGGCAATCTGGTCACTGCCCTGCCTGCTGAGTTATGTTCAGAACCAGCACGGGGTTAGGGAGACACGCGGGATCCTTAGGGGCTGACGATCCCTAAGCACTGCTCCTCCGAGCACCTCCGTGTTTATGCTCCCTCCCGGCAGCGCTATGCTAGGAGGCAGGTGTGACAGCACCACCTTTACAGAGCAGGGGCCAGGCTCGGGGCCGCAGCTGTCAGGGCCGCCAGGTGGGCAGGTCCCACTCCACCCCAGCGGACTGCTGTGCAGGGAGCAGGCCGGATAATCCTTCCGAAGCTGCGGGTAAATTCAGGACATGTTGCTATTTACGGCACTTTAATGACTGTAATTGTGTGTCCCTTCCACGCAGGAGCCGTGATGATGCCAGAGCATTCTGTGCCTGCGTGCTCCAGAGGCGGGGGGGGGGGGGGGCGGGTGTGGGTGTGTGAATTACTTCACCTGTGTTTCAGGTTTCTCAGTTATTAAATAATAGTAACGAGCCGTGAGTCTGTCTAATCTTGGCAACACATGTAGCTTCTTTTAACAGTGGTAACTATTAAAACTCTTCCTGGTCTTTGGTGGTTTTCTTAACTTTTCAAAACGATAGATATTTAAGTACAAATAGCACAAATGGAAAGGAGCCAAGGAAAGGAGGCCTCTCTCCCGCTAAGACTGCCACTGTCCCCAGCCCAGGGGGGCCACCAGGGCGCCCTGCGCGCGGAGGGGACGCACTCCCGGGGCCGTCCAGCGGGGCACACGCAGGGCACCTCGGCACGGGAAGGGAGGCGCTGCGCCTCTCCGTGACGCTCAGACGTGGAGCGGGCTCCTGCACAGGGCTCTGCAAACCCCAGCCCTCCAACTTCAGGGTGCTCGCTGCAGCCACTGCCCCGCCACTCACTCCCCACGTTTTGACGCTTGACAAATGAAGAGGTGAAAGGCGACCTCATGGGTTTACCTGTTAAGACTTTAAGACTGTAAAGATCTTTGGTGGGGCTGAGTACTTCTGGTCACTGAACACGTGGCCTTCATGTGCACGGGACAGGCCTGCTCGTGGCCTTTGTCTGTGAGGTGTGGGAGAGCCACACGCACTCGCACACACACGCACACACACGCTCACGCTCACATGCACACTCTCGCGCGCACTCATACACACACACGCACGCACTCAACACACGCACACACACGCGCTCACTCACACTCACATGCACGCACACACGCACGCACTCACTCACACACACTCACACGCACACACACCCCCCCCAGGGTGCGTCCTCCCCCAGCTAGCTCTGGTTCTGTCAGTGGTGACCCCGGAGTGATGCCCGTCAGTGCCCCACGCATCGGGCGAGTGGCCTGAGCGCGAGCAGGCCTGGAGCCTGCGGGCCCCTCTGCCTGGCCTCCCCCTCCATCGCTGTCATGTCTCCTGGGGCGTGAACAGCCTGCTCTCCACACTCCGTGTCCACTGTGCACTTGCAGACCTTTCACCCCTGACCCCTGTTCCTTCTGGAACCTGGAACCTCCACCCTCAAGGAGCCCCGTCAGCAAGGACACAGGAGCATCACTTTCCCCAAGTCCTCACAGGTCTGAAAACACATGACTGAGAAACTCTTTCTTTCCTAAGAAATTTATCTAGCATGAAAATCGCTGTGGGGCCAGCCCCGTTGCTCTACACTAGACACAAGCAGAAAAATGGGGAGACCCTCAGACAAGTCCTCCACAGAAGACGAGCGCCAAACGGCCAGTAAGCACACGAGAAGGTGCTCAGTCTCTCTGGTAACCAAAGACACGGAAACGAAAACCGAAAATAGATGAAAACACACACCCACCGGACTGCCTAAAATACAACGCGGGCAAGGCGTCGTGAGGACTTAAATCCTTCCGGTCAAAGGCTATTATTTTGTTCTGAAAACCCTTCTACTCTACAGGAAAAACTGTAGCCACTCAGTGTAATGGAAAATTATGATGTGTTCAGTCCCGACCAAAGGTAACCAAACAATTTTCACAGGTACAAAAACACACCAATTGAACTGTGAAAACAAACTTCCAAAGTGGTAGACATTCACGGGACCAACACCGGCGGCACGTGCGCGGGTGAGGCGGCAGACAGGGCGCCTCGGGGGAGGGCTCGGACGCGAGGCCACCCTCCCTTCTGCGCCATCTCCTTCACCAACGTCCGTCTCTGGGAGGCTCGGGTTACTCTGCACTCTGAGTGCGTCCACAGCACGGCACCATGAGGACAAGTGACGGCACAACACGAGGTGCGTGGGGACACACAGGGAGACTCTCAACAGAGCGGCGCGATGGGAGACACCAGGGCCGCGGGATCCCTCACAAGACGTCACATGAAACTATGTGGCGTTTACCCCAACGCTGTGCACCATGACATTCACCCCATAATTCCTGGGTTGTGTCAAGAAATTGGTGGTCCGGCCAAGTAGGTCAGTTGGTTAAGAGCTGGCTTAGAGCACAAGCTCTGAGCAACAGGGCCACTGGTTTGATTCCCACATGAGCCAGTAAACGCTGCACCAGAGCTGAGCTGTTGCTGAGCTGCCAACAGGTGGCAGGATGGCTCAGCTGGTGTAACAAGATTATCTGTTCAATGGTGGGCTACGCCCATCTGCAACTAAGACTGAACTCGGCACCTTGAGCTCAGAGGCCACAAGCTGCTGACGGGAAGCCAGATGGCGACTGGCGTCCTCCACAACTTGGCTGGTCCCCTTCCCCAACTCCCCAATAAAATATTTAAAAAAGAAATTGGTAAGTGTCCCTTTTTGGAAACCATAAAGCTAAATATCACTCCATATACTGTATTTTGCCATGTATCATGCACACTTTTTGCCCAAATTTGTGAGGGAAAAATAAGGATGTGCATTATACATGGGTAATACTAATTCTGTATCTATATAAATGTTTTTATTTCTTTTATTTATGCTTATGAGTTAAAAGTGTAACTCTAGAAATCAATAATGTTATCCGTATGCACAATAATACAGGGTGGGCAGGCAGAGGGAATAAGATAATCAATTTTTTTGAACCTGCAACAACGAAGAGCTCTTGGCCTTCTATGATCATAACTGTAGTAAATTTGTTACCGGTACATAAAATTTATTGTACCTTGTATCCATTCTTGTTTTGTAATTATTTGTTACACAAAATTCCTTGTACCATAATACGTTAAAAATAAATGCTAAAATTCCTTCATAATACAAAAAACAAGTACTGAAATGTAAACAAATAAAAATTTGAATTAAAAAAAACAAAACACGATTTTTTTTTTCCCTGAAAGTTTGGGCCAAAAACGTGGGTGCGTGTTATACACAGAAAAATTGTACTTTGTTTAATTTGTTTTGGGCTAAAAATCATCATCACATGGAAGGGAGAAAAAGATATTGCTCTCTAAAGTTTGGTGTAGTTTTCATGAGCGATTATGGAAAAAAGCGTCTGCGTGGACAGTCATCACGTGAGGGCTGTCTGCGTTTTCCTGGCACGAGTACGAACTATGAAAGGTCCAGACCGGTCGCCCAGCAGAGCGGAAGCGCGCAGGGCACAGGCAGGGGTGGGCAACCAGCTCCGAGCCAGGGTCATCCTGAACTCACGCCGCTTTTAAGACCCTTTGTCTCTAGTTGTCACCAAACAATGATGTGCCCAGATGTGAAAAGTGTTTCTGGTTTGTTTGCTTGCATTTTATTCATTCACAAATCCGGCATGGGCAACTTCCAGTGCTTTGGGGACACGCATGGCCTTGATCTGCGGAACTAATTGTGCCCCCACCATGGACCCTCACTCCATGCCATGAGCCGCTCACACTGTTTCGTAGCCTCCTAGTCTGTCCTCTGCTTCAGTACAGAGGCGCCGTTGGGCCGGCCGAGTGGCGCAGTGGTTAAGCGCTGGCTTGGGACGCCAGCGGCCCCGGTTCGGGTCCCACATGAGGGCCCGTGACACTGACCTCAAAAAACAAACAAACAAACAGTACAGAGGCGCTGCACCGCCGGCTGCCCTCACTAAGCCTGCGCCCTGTGGACCAGCCTTGTCACACACACCCAGAGCCTTACTCATTCACAGCCTGTACCTTCCAAGTCTAGAATGTACGTCCTCTTTTCACACATGACAATGCACGGTGGACCCCTCACTTCCCACCAAGCTTCCAGTCACGCTGTGTACCACCCAGCTGTTGGCCCGCTCTGGGGCCTGCCCCTGCCCCCATCCCTGCCCCCACCCGCACCCTGCAGTGTTGGGGCCCCAGGGCTTGTGGCCTGGGCAACACCGTGTCACAGGGCCCTCCCTGCTCTGTTCTGACCTTGGCTCCCAGGCTCACTCTCTCAGTGACAATGCCCCCTGCCTTTGGGACGACATGCTGCTACGACAGTGCCCAGAGCTGAAACTTACTTCTTACTCGCCGACCACACCACGCTGCACATTAAGCTGAGCGTCGCTAAGCGTCGGCCCAAACCTGGTCTTCACTGAACACCCACCAAATTTTAATGAATTCTCTCAACACGTCACCTAGGGGATCCTGTGTGGCCAGTCATCTTGGCTTCAAAATATATCACCTATTGGACATGAACGCAGGAAAAGCTTAATGTTACAAAAGCCAAAAGCTAGTTCAAGGCCACAAGAGCAGCAGTGCCGGGAGGAGGCAGTCCTGGTGGTGGCAGCCACGCAGACCCCTGGCTGAGGGACAGCGAAGAGCCCGGACGCGAGGGCTGGTGGAGGAAGGCTGCTGGCCCAAGCACATGCTTTTCACTCTGCGTGGCCCAAATTTCCAGTGAGTCAAGCAAAGAAATTAGAAAAACAAACCACTCACGGTCACAAACGTGGAGGCCTTTCTGTGAGCGCCAGCGCCAAAGTGACAGCATGGATGGCTGGGAGCCTGAGGCCCCTCTGAAGACCTCCCACAAGGCAGTGGCCTGGAAGGGGCTGGGGGTGGGAGACGCGGGCCCCAAACAAACGGGGAGCAAGAGGAGCCAGAGGCCGCAGAGCCTCCCCTCGGCGTCCCGCCTGGGCTGCTGGCGTCCAACGCGCCCTGAGGCCCAGCCCAAGTGAGCCCAAGTGAGCTGTCACCCAGCTCAAAGTCCGAGGGCCTCGCAGCACAAGTGCACGGACTTCGGGGCCCAGCGGGAACCAGGCCGCGCTTCTCATTTAGGGAGGAGCAAAGGGAGAGAAAGACAGAAGCCATGAAAACATCCCGCCACTTACAGAAAACACAAAAACACAGCAGGAGGCAGAGAAGAACATATGGTCAGAAATATGCACAAAAAGAAACATGAGTGTTCAGTCAGCAACTTGCCATGTGCTTTCAGAGAGGATAAAGAAAACAAAAACTCATGAAACCAGATTAAAAAAATGGTAAACTGACCATCTGAAAGGAAAGAGAAATAAGGGTATCCTGAAACAGAGCTACAATCGAATTTAAAACAGCTTTAGTCAAAGTCAAGTCCAGACACACTAGGAGGGAAATGCAGGCCTCTGGGAACCAGGGAGGACTTGGGCCTGGGGCGACCGGAGTCAGGCCCCCTTGCGTTCCACTGGAGCGCCTGCATTTCCGGGTATTTGAGAGGTTTCCGAAATCATCAAAGCGCCAGTCCCTTCCCGGCAGGCTGGCGGTTACAGGGGATTCTGGGGTGTCAGCCCCTAGAGGCAGTCCCTCACTGCACACAGGGAGTGGGGCCCGAACCCCTGAACCCCAGTATAGGCCTGAGGAGCCGGTCTCAGGGAACTCTCAGCGGTGGAAACACACGTGCACTGGACTCCAGTCCCAGAGAGCGCAGGACAGCACTGCGGGTCAGAGGGCCGTGGCTCAGTGGCCCAGACCAGGGAGCTCACGCAAGGAGCAAGTGGTGGTGAGTGAAGGAGGGAGGGAGTCATCCAGGAGTCCCTGCACCTCAGGTGGCATCATCCAAAGCCCCAACGCTGCCACTGGTGCCAACTCCCCTGACCGTGAATGAAGGCAGGCGGCAGCCTGTTCTGGAAGAGCCCGCCGCTGCCTCTTGCAGATTCGTGCTCACACAGGACGGTGCACTGGCGCTCAGCGGGTGGCAGCAGTGGCCCCTGTCACAGAGCAGCCGCGGGCGGCTGGTCCACACAGCGCACTTCCGCCTGCTTCTGTCCTCAGCAACGGATGCTCGTTTCCAGGCCATCAGCTCCTCAGGAAACGCACACGCGGGTAACGGGGCCTGAGCAGTCTTCAGTGTTTCCTCTGCTAAACAAATGTATTAATATATCTCCACAACCTATACAGAGAAGTCATGCTGATATGTTCCATTCAGTCACGTGGAATTACCAGGAGCTATCACACAGGATGTGATAATGATATGCTGGGAAATCTGAATAAACCTCCCTTCTTATGTATCTGCTTTGCCACCTCTAAGAAACCACAATTAAGTCCCACAGTCTGAGGCTAAGTAACAAGACCTCTGCTAACGATTTGCACTGTGCAGTTCCGCTGCCTGCAGCGCTGACTGTCGGTCGGAGCGAAGTCACAGCGCGTGGCCTGGCAGCTGGCGCTCCCACCCGGGAACCTGCCCCTTGCTGAAGGCTGTGAGCGCATGAGGGAGACTGAGGGAGCCGCAGCCGGGGCGGCTCAGGCATCGAGCTCGGCAGGGCCGAAGGCGGCCCCCGGCCCAGGGTCTCCCTATAAAGCTGAGAGGCCGATCCCACCAGGGTGGGACAGGGAGACGCCTGACAGTCACCAGCGGGCACATCTTGGCAAGGACACCTGGGTAGCAGCAGGGCCTGGGAGCTACCAGCACCTTATCGAACAATCAAACACCCCAAACTCGGGAGCTCATTAAACTCCCTGTTCGCACTGCGTCCCGTGGAGGGCCCCTCCCTTCCCTGAGAAACCCAGCAGGGTCCCGCTGCCTCTCTGGGCCCCGTCCTGACAGCCTGCAGGGAGCAGGGGCCCGGCGACAGGCCCACACGGACCTGCCCCACTGTGCGGCTGTCCCATCCTGTGCCGTCCCCCCACTGCACACACCAGCTCCGCCACTTATCCAAGTGGGAAGGCAGCGCCCCTCCTCTCCTGTAAAGTGGCGCAGCTTACTGGGCCAGTGGCTGGCGGCTCCTCAGCACGTGAGCCATGTAATTACCAGGTGACCCAGCAGCTCCCCCAGGGATGTGCCCCCAAGACATGAAAACAGGTGTGCGAACAAAACCTGTGCAAGATTACCCATGAGCTCGTACGTTCACCGTGCCGAAGGGTGGAGCCCCCAATGTCCGCCACTGGGTGGGCACGGGAGCACACTGGTGTCTCCATACGGGGAACATTACTCAACCAGGAAAAGGGGTGAAGTCCTGACACCTGCTGCAATATGGAAAAACCCTGAAAATGCGCTAAGTGAAAGAAGCCAGGCACCGTACAATCCTGTCCTGTGCATGAGGCTGTCTAGAGCAGGCAGGCCAGAGGCGGAAACACCGGTGGTGGCCAGGCCTGGGGGGCGCGGCTGGGGAGTGACTGCCCAACTCTGGACAACGTCGGTCCGTGGTCCCCATGGCAGTCCCCAGACGGCAAGGCTGAAGCTGTGCCCAGACAGATGGGAGGGAGCCACTGGTGACCAGCGTGGAAGTGGGGGCCCCATGACAGCCCCGGGCTGGCAGACACCCTAAGCCCAGCACCTCGCCGGAGCCCCCGGGGGGCCGGGCCGGGCCGGCCACTGGTGTAACAGCACAGTCACCGCGCCTCAGGGCAGCTGCTGAGCTGGGTCAGCCTGAGCACGCCCCGTCTATTCGTGCTGGTCTTCGAGTTTAAGCTGTTCTTTCTACCAACTTCTTCATTTCAGGAACATAGTTTTTCTAAAAGAAGAAACCTAACCAGTCATTCCCTGCTTACACCCACCAGAGGCGGGCCCTGGCCGGAGGGTGCAGCTGCTGCTGCTGGAAGGGTCTCCTGGGCCCAGCCTGGCTGCCCCCGCGCCCCAGCCCCACAGCGGCACCCAGAAACCCTGGAGGAGTCACCGCGGTGCGCGCTGCTCACACTGACTGCTCTGCCTCGCTGGAGTACGCAGCCCCGTCATGCCCCCCAAGGGCCGCCATCTCCAGTGTGACAGCTCGGCAGCAGGGGACCCAGCACTGCAGGCCGCCGTGCAGCATGGTCAGTCCCACTTGAGGGTGGGCCATCCCAGACTCGAGCAAAATGAGTTGGCATCTGACTTAGCCTTAAAGATAAATAACTCACATGGTTCCCCCACGCCGATCGGCACGGGCTGCCCCCGGAGGTGGCACATCTGTGCAAGGCCAGGCCCACTCTGGAGCCAGGCTGGGGCATGTATTATTGGATTGTAGGAAAAGTCATGACATATTTTTTCTGTTTTTCTTTTGTTGCAAAAATGCGTCATAACTTTTCTGACAACCCAGTAGAAGTGCGTGCGTGTGCGCACGCGAGGGACACGCATGGATCTCACACACACTCATGGCTTATTTTACACACAAGATACCAAGCACACACACATCTTTGCAGCTGGCATCTGGAAAGCTGATTAAATCTCGAACGCTCGTCACCTCACCCACGAAACACATGGTAAGACATGCGCGCTAAATGTTTCCCTTAACTCTTCCTTCAAAAGGACTCCTGTGAGATGACGAGGGCTTCCTCCGGACCCCGGGACCCGGCACCAGCCCCTGCAGGAGGCACTGTCACACCTGCTTCTCTGGGTGGGAACTCTGGGCACTGGCAGGATGCCAACAGGTCAAGGTCACCTAGGAAGCGTGGGTGAGGTAGGACTGAACTGAAAGACCCAGTCCAGGTTAACCACCAACCGGACAGGACTAACAGCAGCTGCACTCACGCGGGCAGCAGCGCCCCGGACGCTCATCTCAACCACACGCCTGGGCACCAGGACCTGGGCCACCTGGGTCTGCGAGCCACAGGCACACACACAACACTGCCAAGAGATGGCGCTCACAGAGCCGCCGCGGATGGCCCCGGGGGCGAGTCAGGCCCAGAGGGTCCAGGCCAGGGAGGGCACCTGCGGGCCGGGCACCTGCCTGCGCTGCCTGCCCCCACAGCCCGGGAGCGGCCCGGGACAGACTAGGCAGGCTGCCCGCAGTCACACAGGGCCGGGGTGCAGCGGCCCCATTCCGGTCAGTGCTTTCTGCCCGCGGGGAGGCAGCCCTGCCCGGCCACGGCGCGTCAGAGGGAGCCTGCGCAGCAGGGGCGGCCGGGCCCTCCAGGACGGCCAGCCCCAGGAGGCCCCAGGCCAAGTCTCTCAAGCAGCAAGGCAGGTGGAGAAGCAGGAGGAAGGCCTGACCCAGCCCGAGGCCTCCGGGGGGGCTGTGCCGGGGCTCCCGTGCCGGGCACGTGCCACGGCTGAGGAGGAGGTGCTCCGGGCAGGGGCAGTGAGCGGTGCCCGCTCAGCCGCCCTGGGTCTCCCCGCCTCGCAGCTCCAAGCCTCAGGGTCCCTGTCCCAGTCAGCAGGGCCATGCGTGCCACACCTCCTCGTTCCCCAGAGCGCACAGCCCCATCGGCTCCCAGGAAGCTCACATCTGTCCCCACACCTGTAATTATCACTTAGGAAAGACAATAATGACACCCTCTCCCCTTCCCCAGAATGCAGCACAGAAAAGCGCATTTTAAATCTCACTTTTACTTTCTGTGATTGTTTAAATTAAGAGCATGACAGTACCTTTCACTGGTGGACTCCACGGCCCCACGCGCACGGACCACCTCTGCCTGCCCCTGCCCAGCAAACTCTCTGGGCTCCTGTCTGCCGGGCCCGTCCATGTCCACATCCAGCAGAAGCTGCCCCGTGGCCGCCCTGCCTCCCCCACAGGTGCGTTTCTGCAAGGGGCTTCACAACGTCAGGGAGATGACCTGAAATGGGCAGAAACGGAGGGGTCTCCGCCCCCCACCCATGAGGTAACGAGTAGACAGCCAGCTGGCTCTGCTACAGCACAATGGTACCCCAGAAACTGTATTACTGAAATGATCACTTCAGTAAGACAAAAGGAGGAGGAGGCTTACGAGCTAGACTTTCCCGTTCCTAATAAAAAGCTCTTTTCTGCCATTATTCCAATGGTGAAAGCCAGGTACAGCGATGCACACCTCGTGTGACTAGGACCTAAACTGACTGGCTGTTAGATGCAGCTAAAACCAAGCCTGTTAGTGAGCAAGTCCGAGCAAGGCGGGCCGTGACCCAAACGAGCGGGAGACAAGGGAGCATGGCACACGAGGAGGAGAGTGGGCGTCCCACCAGAGGCCGCGTGTCCCATGCGTGCAGAGCAGCCGGGGGCTCCCACGGCCAGGCAGAGCCGGCAGGACGCAGGCAGGGCGTGGCTGCCACCCCGACCCCTGCCACCCTCCACGCCTGGGACTGTCCCTCCTTCTCCTCCTCCTCTCTGACACCAAACTTCCTCTGCAGTTAATTCTGTCACCTGCCGCCCATCTGTACTTCAAATACTCGACGCAGAGAGAGTTCAAGGGAAGAAGGGACATCAGGGCGAACATGAAAGGAGAGCAGTGACGAACCGACGTCCACACAGCCCTCTCCTGGCTCTCCCGTCGCATCACGGTTACACGGCGCCAACAAGGCAGAGTGTTCCCTCTGCCAACCTGGAGCTTCTGCGGGGCAGGGGCCGTGTCAGGAGACCTTGGGCGCCGTGCCCACAGAGCCCAGCGGGAGCTGAAAGAATGGTGAATAAACGAGTTAGTGTCTAATGTCGTCTAAGCCAGAAACTGGGGAATGTGACTTCACAAGTGACACGAGCTCTGCGAAACTGCCCCAATACTAAAAAGGCCTCGCGGGTTACTGTTACACCAACTCTGCGGCCAGTCAGAGGGCGGGCGGGTCCAGGGCCCACAAGCACTGTCTGCCCCGGAGTGTCCCAGAGGGAAACTTCTAAGCAACGTGTCAAGCTCAGTAATAAGCAAGAAGAAGGCAAGCACGAAAGGAATTAGACACACACTGTCTTTCCGTTAAATTACCTAGACAAAAGCCTATAACAAGAGACTATGAAACTAACCACAGAAGTTCTAAGACATGGAAAAGCCCAGGCATACGCTGAGGCTTTGAAGGTTTGTGACAGGTCTGCTCTGCCGGGAAAAGGGGAGACAGACCTCCAGGGCACCTCCCTGCTCGACCGGGACACCCCCGGGGAACTCCTCATGGTTCTGCAGTGAGAGCATCACACCCGCCCTTGGGGGGCCTGTACTTGGTAACACACTAGGACTGGGTGCTGACACCAAGATTCGGGCATGAGAAGCATGGACCTCCCCCTTGCTCCCTCTCTTGGATCACTCACTTTGGGGGAGTAAGGGGCCATGCCATGGGAACCCGTAAGCAGCCCTACGGACAGCCCTGCGGGAGGAACAGGTCTCCTACCCAAAGCCACGCGGGAAGCCAATGCGGGAGCAGCTCCCGCAGCCAGCCGCACTCGACCTTCAGGTGACACAACCACAGCAACCTCATGACAGACCCCAAGCGGAACCACCAGCTAAGCCACTGCTGAATTCCTGACCCATGAAAACGGTGAGATAATACGTATCTGTTGTCTTAAGCCACTCAGGTGTGGTTCATTTGTCACCCAGCAACAGAGAACACCACAGGAAGAGAGCAGACAGGGTGGGATCCATGGAGACACGATGCCGAAGGCCCACAGGGCCAGCCTGTGTCAGGAAGCCAGGGGCTGCCTCGGGGGGGCAGATGGCGAGAAGGCAGACACGAGCTGCCCACTCACTGTGCAGGGAGCTGCGGTCAGGACGCACCGCGGGGGCTGTGTGCAGCAACGTCCCCAGGGGAAAGCGGGCACTCGGAGGCGGCCGCCCCTGAGCCCCTCGAGACACGTCCCCACAGGACAAGCTGCCCAGCAAACTACACCTGGCTGCGTACCCCCCACTTCCTACCCTAGTCATGAAACAGGCTTTCTCAAAATGCAAACCTCATCCACCAACGAAGAAACAATATTTGAAGAAAACCAGTGTGATGGGAAAGAGACACCCAACTCAAAATAAGAATGACCATCTGAGAAATCGTAACGCGAACAATCACGCTGGTTTACATGGTCGAGGTAATGGACATGATGTCCATCCCATACACGAGACAGAAACAAGCAGGCACCTTGAGAGGGCAAAATATTGTGAAAGTAAAAATGCATATGTGTGTAAAGGCACATGGACGCAGCCGCAGAGCCAAGGGCCAAGTTAGAAGACGAAGCCAAGGAACTTTCCAAGATGCAGAGTGAAGGAGAAAGAGAAAGATGTAGGAAAGACACCGAAAGATCCGGAAGTTGCAGAAGGAATGAACACAGGCCCCAGTGAGTGCTTTGGTTACATTTATAAAAATCCCAGGATGCAGAGCGAGCTCTCCAACCTCAGCAGGACGAGGCGAACGCCGGGACGCCGGGGCTCCGAGTGAAATTCTTCCCGCGGAGCTTCTTAGCGCCTGGAGCCCGTTAGATCGGGACTTGGGCACCACCTTAGGCTGTTTTCCATGTTCCTGTAAGTCTCCTTTCTGGCCTTCCTTCAGATCATTTTCCCCTCTACTTCATTATACATTTGTTTTTTATTTCTCAGCCTAAACACGATCACTTGAGCCCCTAACTTTCCGGAGTCCTATGTGCTCTTACCCACCCCCAGCCCTGCCCCCGCTGACAGCCGCGGGGTCCTAAATCCGTGTAACTCTCCCCACTCGCCATGGACATGACCCTGTGCTCACGTATTTTAAGTTCCACTGTTTGTTGTAAACCCCAGAAGACATTTGCCTCATTGCTTTAAACATTAAATGTGTGTTTGGATGAACTCACATGCATACAATTTTCCGTTTTTAAATTTTTCTTAAATGTCTGAACTTCCATATGCGACAACTTTCTTTCCTCCTGAAATAGATCCTTTAGAAATGCCTATAGGTATCAAATTAGCTGAGTTTTCCTTTGTCTGAAATGTGATTATTTTGCCCGTGTTCCTGGAAGGTTTGTCCATGAATACAGGATACTGGGTGACTTCTTTCCTCCCTCCACCTGGAAGATCCAGCCATCCTGTCTCCATCGGCGCAGGTAAAAGCCATCTGCTACTGTCTTTGGAGATGAAAAGCGTTCCTTCTTTGGACAGTGTTTTTTCTCTGTTAAGATCCTTTACTTGTCTTTAATATTCTGGAGGCTCACCACAGTATGTCTAGACACAGATATATTTCTCTTCACTTCACTGGATTGGGATTTATTAGGGTTTTTGAAACTGTACAACGGTGGCTTTATCAACTCTGGAAAACTGTTAGCCACTCTCTCTTCACGCATTTCCCCTACCCCAGTCTTCTCTCTTCTTCGGGAACACCAGTGAGTTCCGTCACGCCTTTTCAATCTCTCGCCAAGTCTCCTAGCCTCTCTTTCGCTGTTTATATTGCTTTATCTCTCTGTGCTGTGTTGTGGATAATTACCACGGATTATAGCAAAAACCCATAGAAGGATAGTGAATGTGGAAAAGAAGAGACACAAGAAGTGTGGAGTAAGAAAGTCTGACATAATGTATTTGGTTTGTGAAGAAGAAAATATGACAGAAGTAATAACTGGCCAGAGAAACCACATTAAATATTAAAGGAAGCCACTCCAGCAGTAGGATTATGATATCAAAAGGAAACTGAGATCTACACAAAGAAATGAAGAACCTTATAACAACTGAGACTGAAGTCATGGTTTAAAACTGTCAAACAAAGCACACTCACTGGCTTTATTGGAAAATTCTATAAACAATTAAGAGAAACAAAAATGCCGATTCTATACAAACTCCTTTTAAAAATAAAAGCGAAGGCAGCTCTTGCCCACCCACTTTAGGAAGCTACAGTTACCCTAACAGAAAGCCACTTCAAGGAAACAAAGCTACAGACCTAAACCGCCCCCATGAATATACATGCAAACACCCCTAACAAAATCCCTTTTATGTAACACGTCTTAACTAAGTAGGATTTAACCCAGTAATGTTAGTTCAACACTTGAAAAGCAGCCGATGTAATTTACCATTTTTATAGACTAAAAATGAAAAACCTTTACTTCAATAGATGCCGAAAAAGAATTTGACAAAATTCAGCAAGCGCTCAGCATCTTCTTTAACCTGATCAAAGGCATCTATGAAAGGCTATAGCTATCACCACATTCAAAGGAGAGAAACGGAATGCCATCCCTCCAGGCTCAGATACAAGGAGGGCGGCCATTCTCACCCTCTCTAATCACCCTCATACTGGAGATCCCGAGTAAACGCAATAAAGGAGGTAAAAGAAATAAACAGCACATGGGTTGGAATCTGTAAAAAATAAACAACTAGAGCTAATGGTTGCAAGACACAAGATAAATATACAAAAATCAGTTGTATTTATACACAATAGCAAGAAAAATTCAAACTGAATTAAGAAAACAATTATATTTACAATAGCAGGGAAAATAATAAAATACTTAGGAAAAAAAATGCAAGACTTGTACTGTGAAAATTACAAAATATCACTGAAAGAAATTACTGAAGACCTTAATAAACGTGAAGATGTCTTGCGTTCTTACACTAGAAGACCATACTTTTAACAAGGCCCTATTTCCCGAATTTATCTACAGATTCAAGGCGATCACTGTCAAATGTCTATCTGCCCTTTTTTATATAAATGGACAAGCTGATCCTAAAATTCATATGGAATTGGAGGAAAAGAAAACCCAAATAGCCCATACAATCTTGAAACAGAAGAACCACGTTGAAGGACTCACACTTGCCCATTTCAAATCCTACTACAAAATCTACTACTAGACCGTGTGGCACAAGGATATACAGACAGACACTGGATGAGGACGGAGAGTCCAGAAAAAGCCCATACACCCGTGGTCAAGGGAATTTCAACTAAGATGCTAAGACCATTCAAGGGAGAAACAACAGGTTTCTAACAAATGGTGCTAGGACAGCTTGACGTCCACATGCAAGAGAATCAATCTGGACCACTGATTCAGACCATATATAAAATGAACTCAAAATGGGTCACAGACCTAAACGTAAGAGCTAAAACAATAAATCTCTTAGCGTCAACATGGGGGCAAAAGCTTCATGACACTGGATTTGGCAACTGTTTCTTAAGCACAAGTAACCACAGGAAACATAGACCAGGCTTCATAACAATTAAAAACCTTTTTAATTTTGAACTTCCTTGGTAGCAAAAAGCATGCTACCAAGAAAGTGAAAAGACCATTCAAATAATGGAAGAAGGTTTATATCAATTATATATCTAATGGTCTAGTATCCAGAATATATGAAGATTCCTCAACTCAACAATAAAAAGACATCTCATTTAAAAAGTGGTCAAGGAATGTGAATAGATATTTCTCCAAAGACAGAGGAATAGCCAATAAGCACCTGGAAAGATGCTCAGCATCGTTAGTCATTAAAGAAATGCCAAACAGTAACACTTCCAACCCACCACTAGGATGGCTAGAATCAAAACAAACAATAACAACCAAAACAACCCAGAAAATAGCAAGCGATACTGAGAAATCGGAACACCCAAGCACTGCTGATGGGAATATAAAATGTTCCAGCCACTCTGTAAAACAGTTAGGCATTTCCTCACAAAGTAAAACAGAGTTACCATATGATCCCACAACTCCACTCCTAAGAATAAACCCAACATACATTAAAACATATTCATACAAAAACTTGACATGAATATTCGTAATAGCCAAGAAGTATAAACAACTCAAATGTCCATCAACTGATGACTGGATAAAGAATATGGCACATCCATATAATGGACTATTACGTAGCCACAAAAAAGGAATGAAGGCCTGAGAGACACCATAATAGAGATGGACCTGAAAACATTATGCCAAGTGAAAGAAGCCAGACACAAAATGTGAAATATAATTCCATTTATGTGAAAAGTCCCGAAGAGGCAAATCCATAGGGACAGGAAGCAGATTAGTGGTTGCCAGGGGCTGGGGTTCAGGAGACCGCCAGTGGGTGTGGGGTTTCCTTTCAGGTAATGAAAATGTTCTGGAAATAGACAGTGGTGATGGTTGCACAAGCCTGTGAACATACTGAAAAACACTGAATTTTACACTTGAAAATAGTACATGTTATATATGATTTGTAAATTTTACAGCAACAAAAATAGTAAAACAGATGCCAATTATCCCCAAATTAATCTGTATCGATTCAACACAATTTCAATCAAAACCCCAGCAGTCTCTTTTGTAGAAATTGACAAGCTGATTCTATAATTTATATGGAAAAGAAAAGGACTCTGGGCAGGAAAACAATTTTGAAAAAGAAGACCAACATTTGAGGATTCATCCTACCTGATTTCAAGGTTGATTCTAAAGCTACAGTAACCAAAATGCTGTAGTGCTGGTGAGAGAGGCATAGAGAGCAAGTAAACAGAAAAGTCCAGAAAGAGATCCAGCCATATGTGGTTGACTGATGAAGAAACAGAAATAATCAATGAAAAAATAATGTTCTTTTAACAATGTTGAAATTATATCCATGGGGGGAAAAAAGAAACTTTCCCCGTAACATATACCATATTTTTAAAAATTAGCTCCAAATGGATCACAGGCAAAATAAATGGATCAGAGACCAAAATGTAAAACCTAAACTATCCAATTTCTAGAAGAAAATATAGAAAATAATGCTTGGGACCTAGGAGAAAGTGTAGAATCCTTGGCTGGGACACAGAGCGCAAACCATAAATGAAAAATATTGACAAGTTTTACTTTATGAAGGGTAAACACTTCAGCTTTTTTGAAAGATGCCGTTAAGAAAATTAACATTTAAGCCATGCTCTGGGATAAAAATTTGAAAAACACTTATCCGATAAATGACTGGAATCCCAAATATATAACAACACTCACAACCCAATAAGAAGAACACACATAGCACAAAACTTGTAATGGGCAAAATATTCGAACAGACACTTCATCAAAGACAGACAGACAGCAAAGAAACACAGGAAAAAATGTTCAATGTCATTAGTCATCAGGAAAATGCAAAGGGCAACGATGACGTGACATTGCACACCCACCGGAAAGAACCCAATTTTACAACTGACCTCAAGTGCTAGCCATTCGGAGAGCACGGGGTCTCACACGTGGTTCTGGGCCTGCAGATGGCACCGTCACTTTGGAAAAACACCTTGGTCGTTGCTCACAGAATTAAACACACACTTATCAGATGATCTAGAAAGGCCCAATTCTGGGTATTTATCTATGAAAAATGAGGAATGCTTATAGCAGTTTTAGTTATAATCTCTAAAAGCGTAAATCTCCGTATTTTCTTCAATTGGTAAATAACCAACTGCGGCACGTTCATTAAATGTCGCTCGACAGGACCACGGGCCCCTCTCGAAGCATGGCGGGGGGGGGGGCCGGACTCACAGCTGCACGCCGAGCCCACTGCCGAGCCCACTGCCGAGCCGCTCTGAGGGAGCAGAGCCCGGCTGCAGTGCCTGGGCTGTGCGGGGCGTTCGTCAGGGGCCCGGGGGTGAGGGAGAGCGGGCGGAGGGGGCTTGCCTGGGGCGGGGAAACAGTTGTGCCATGATTTGTTGACACGTTTGTCAAAACTCATAAAATTACATCCCTAAAAAGAGTGAATTTTATATTACATAAATCATTCCTCAATAAACAATGTGAAAAAAAATATGAAGAATCCCAAGCAAGATAAATAAAGAGAAAACAACACCTAGATACATGGTAGTGACACTGTGCACCAGCGAAAACGGGTATCTTAAAAGTAATGAGAGTTTAGAAGATTCCTTGAAATGCGCACCACTTAGACTGAAAGATGGCTTCCCCACAGCAGTGGGGGCCACGGGCCGTGGCGGAGAGCCAGGGATACAGCACCGCGAGATTCTCCTATCACCTGGGATGTGGCCCAAAATACAGACTTTAGACACCAACAGAGTGAGTCTATGTGTACGACTAACACAAAAACAACAGAAACCACATTTATACAACGAAGGAGAAAACTAACTGAGGAAAATAATCATTTGTTAATAAAAAAAATGAGACGAGAAAACAAACATAAGTAAGTTGAGCTACACAGAAAGGCCAAAGATTGTATGGAGGAGTCCAAATCTATAGGTAATTAAAGCAAATGGAAGTAGCCTGACCACTCCAGTCTTTCAAAGACAAAAACTATAAAACAGGATAAAACAAACTGCTACTAGATACATCTACAGCAGAAAGACACCGACAGACTGAAAGAAAGGGGAAGAAAAATATATACTGGGCAAACACATTAGAAAACTTTAAGGCAAAAAAGCATTACCAGAGACAGACAGATCACACTACATAAAAATAAAATGGTTCAATTTGTTAGCAACACAGCAATTCCAAACTTGCATGTACCCAAAACAAAGTCCCAACAGTTTATGTAAAGCAGAAATGAACAGCGATATAAGAAAACAGACACATCCACAATTGCACAGGCTGGTGAACACAACTGTCACAGAGATCAATGTATCAGTCAGAGAAAAGCACCTGTACGGACCGAAAAGATTTAAACAAGATTACCAGGCGCCCCAATGGACACGTGTAAGAGTTCACAAATCAGCGGTGTGCGTTCTACTCGGAACCCCATGACAGTCAGGAAGCCGAGTGCACACGCCACCCTCCTGCACACACAGACCACCTGCAGACAATGCACCGACCAAGAAATTAACATCCGAAAATACTGCACATGGAAATGTGAGTACATTTTCAACATACGTTTTTTAAAACTTGATGTGTTTGGAACTGAAACTCCTAAACAACTCCTCAGTCAAGAAAGAAATCATAGCGGAAACAGACACTTGTGAGTGAGGGTAATAAAAGCTCTAGGCATCTAAATTCGTGCACTTGAACACGCTCTACATTAGAAGGAAATGTTTAGCTTCAAATGCTTATTATATGAAAAGAAAGCTGCATATCAATGAGCAAACCACCAATATATAAACTAGAAAAAGACGAGCAAAATGAACCCTGAAAAGCAAAAGGAAATAAGAACAGAAATTAATGAAAAATAGAAAAAAAAAAATCAACATATTGAAAATTTTAGTTAAAAATAAATAAAAAATTAAACTACATAAGTACTAGGGCAAAACGTAAGTGGTTTTCTCTCTAACCTGAGTGTAGAAAAAGACTATCTGACCATGACTAAATAATCCACGTGCAATAAAAGAAAAGATAGATAAATTCGACTTTATAAAAAAAAAAAGTGTTTGGCATGACAAAAATATTTATGACAAATAATAAAAGGAAAATATTTGCAACACATATCACTGGAAAAAGAAATAATATTCCTAATATGCAAAAAATTTAAAAAAACTTTTTAATCTGGGGCAAAAAAAAACAACAAAAAACCCACCAAAAATCCTACAGAAAAACAAGCAAAAACATGAAAAATGATAGAAACATATATCTAAACCTAGGAAAGGAAGTTCCGTTCCACACATAGAAAAAGAAATGCAAATTAAAACAACACTGAGCTACCTCTGTCTCCTGTCACTTTGGCAAAAATCGAGGCCCTTATCCAGAGGCAGCCGCGTCGCGGTGGGAAGGGGACGGGACAACCGCTAAGAGGGGACCTGGAGATAAGTCCCCAGTAAACGACACACGCACATCCCACTGAATCCTGGGGGCGCGCCCAGAAGACACAACGGGAAACAGCAGCACGCCAGGCTCTCGTCACGGCAGTTTGCACCTGCAGATCAAGGTCAGCTGCAAGGTCACCGGGGCCTGACTGGGCAGCTCAGGGAGCGGCACGGATTTCCCATCTCAACCACGGACAGCGGCCGGAAGCAGACCCCAGGGCAGCAACAGGCCTAAGTGCTCCGGTGTCCGTGTCTCCTACCATTTCCACCCCACAAACAAGCAGGACTCCTGAAAGGCACGTTGATGCCAGGGCTGGGCAGGTTAGGTGCAAGATGAGCCTGAAATATGATACAGGGAAGGTTAAAAATAAATTTTTAAAAAATATATAGGAAGAGAGGAAAAGGGAGAGAGGGAGGGAGGGAGGGAGGGTGCTATGGACTGAAT
The DNA here is from genome assembly GCA_033961575.1 of Aselliscus stoliczkanus. NCBI lineage: Eukaryota > Metazoa > Chordata > Mammalia > Chiroptera > Hipposideridae > Aselliscus > Aselliscus stoliczkanus. Next base: position 753,517 of record CM066729.1, read on the forward strand.
GTCCGCAACCCCCTCAAATTCATGTGCTGAAACCTACCCCCCCAATGTGATGGCATTGGGGGGCCTTTGGTAGGCGGTTAGGTCACAAGGGTGGAGAGCCCGTGACGGGACTACGCCCTCAGGAAAGGGCCCACAGCGCTCTGGCTCTGCCCCACGGAGCGCATGGGACACGGAGGCCGCCTGCAACCGAAGAGGGCCCTCGCCAGGTGCGGCCTGCGGGCGCCCTGAGCTGACTTCAGCCTCCAGAAGCGCGAGAACGAAACGTGTGTCGCGGACAAGCCACCCGTCTGTGGTGTCCGACACAGCGGCCGGAACAGCCTGAGGCAGGACCAAGACGGGAAGGGAGGGGAATGAAGTGACAGGGACGCGCCACAGGGCCAGGAGGCACACTGGGGGGCTCTCGCAGATCCGGGACAAGTGGAGCACCCCATCACTGAGGACAGTGACGAACTACAAAGTAGAAGCGTGAGGAAGTCAAGCACAAGAGTCCATGAAACCCGAATGATAACCTGAACACACAGGCAGGGGGCGGCTCACAGCGGACGCCAGTGCTGCCAGGCCTGTGCCGCTTGGTGACCGTCACAGGAAAGACCGGTCTAGGCAAAGGTCATCGATGGATTCTAAACATGGGAGCAGTTTTCCTGAAAAGCAGCAGGGATCTTAGGGAGCGACGGGGCAAGTCCTTGACCGAGCGAGCTGCTTAGCATCCGCACCGGGCACATGGACATTCTGTGTGTCCCAACGTGAGGCCCTGAGGAGGCCCGCCTCACACCCACGGAGGGCCCAGCCAGGAACGCACAGCTCGGACCTCCGCGTGGGGGCTGATGGGAGGGACCGTAGTCTTCACAATGCCAATGTCGTAAAAGTGACAGAAAGGCCGTGAGAAGGGTCCAGACTGCAGGAAACCAAAGGCCCGGGGGCTCTGCGGGCCACACGGAGCCCGGCCGGGCTCCTGCCCCGGGAAGCCATCACTGGGGAGTGGAGCCACTGGAGGGCAGAGCGTAGGCCCCGGTCAGGTCAGCGCGGACGGAAGAGGAAGAGAAGGGCCCAGTCTCAGCGAGCAGCAGCTCTGCGGCCTCCGCTCCGAACCCTGCGCGCTCCTTGGAGACCGACGTCTAAGCCTGTCCCACTCTCACTCGCTTCACTCTTCAACCTTTGTGTCTCTGCTAACAGCCTCTTCAGGTCTTCAACACAGTCACATCGCTGCTCTCCAAAACAGACACACAGCAGCTCTCTCCCAGACGCCACGCTCACACCCGTGCTCAGAACGGCGGCCCACAGGCTTGCTCAGTCTGCGCTCTTCCCGCAATGCTGAGCTGGGCTTCGCTCAGTCTCCCCAAAGCCAACGGGCACCTTCAGTCCTCGTCTCCCTGTACTGTCCTCCTGGAAAAAGGAAAAAGCCTTTCGAGGCGATGCGCGCTGTCACCGTAGGCACACGGAACCAGGAACTCTCCGAAACTGCTGCTGAAAAGAGAAAGTGGGCCAGTTTCCTGGAAGGGAATTCAGCCACGAGCACTTGAAATCAGAACTTGGTACAACTCAATCGGAGGGAAGCAAAGGGGCTGAGAGAAGGTCCGGAGGGAGCTGTGGTGCTGACTTCCGTTGTCCTTGCTGATAAAGCCGGATAACGGGAGGCCCGGAAGTGGCGTGGGGTGGAGCGAGGACCTGGGCCTGGAACACAGACAGCAATGCTTGGAAGCCATCCTCCCGAGGGCCACACAGTTATCCCTGGAAACACATCAGCGCCCTGCCCTCCGAGAGAGCTCAAATGGGAGCCTGCCACCTTCTCCGCAGGACAGGTCGGAAGATCCAGTCTCAGATGGGGAAGCAGCACACCGACCAGCCAAGGTGGCTGGGTGAGAGCTGGACGCAGAGTCCATTTCTGGCCCCCGGCTGGCTCCACGGGGGCTCCTACCAGAAAGTTCTCCTCCCACGATTTCTGCTTATGCTCTGCCAAATGCATACCAGGGACGGTGACAACGGCGGCGCTCCAGCTGCGACCAGCCCTGCTGGCTCTGAGCTGAGGCCCAGGCCCTGCAAACGCGGGGCCGTGGATTCGGTGGGGCTAAGAGGCTCATGAGGTGGTCCAAGCCGGCACCTTTCCTCAGCTACAGGGTGAGCGAAGCCGTAAGGTCAGTCTGTGCCCCGAAAGAGCGGACAGCCAGAGCGCTGGCCGAGGCCACGCCCACACCGAAAGCGCCTTCCGCCTCGGTGTAGCTGGCGTCACTGTCCCTCAGACCCAAAGATAAGGTGGCCTCCACGGGACAAGCAGCACAGGACCCAAGGTGGCACGGGGTGTGCACACATCGAATGGTGTAACCGCAAGTGCCACTGGACTTCCAGAGAAAGAAATGGCGGCCTGACATTAGCTGACTGCGTTTGCTCAGGCAGACGCAGTGCACCCTGGCCCCGTGACGCTGCCCAGGCAGCACACGAGGTGACTCACAGCCGTCCACGCCGGGGCGCCCCTGACCACTCCGCTACGGTCAGCAGTCAAGGGGCCGTGTATGTCCTGACTGGCAGTGCACAGACAGGCTGGCTGCGGCCTGTCTGTCTCCAGGAGGGGACTCGTCCCCACCCCCGCACACCATCCCTGGCCACCACAGAGCAGTGACGCAGTTCTCAGACCCATCACAGTCTCTGCGTGTGGAGCCACCAGACAGCCTGGCAGCGGCAGCAGGGGAGGACAGAGGGAGCCATGTGCTGGGGAAGCGACCTTTCCTGCCAGGCTGCAGTGCTGCCTAACCCTCTGGGAGCGCAGCGCACTCCCACGGCCCCGCGACAGGAAAGAGACAAAGAAAGACGAATGCCCGCAGCAGACGTCACTTGACTCAGGAGAGCTGGGCGCCGCGGTCCCCGTGGCGTGGCGCAGGGCGGCTGGGCACTCGGTTCTCGGGAGGGCACCGGCGCCCACTCCACGTCACCATCGCTCTTGGAGAGGACGCAAAACCTCCACGCGTCTTCCCTCTTCTTCCTGGTCCTGGGCCCACGTTAGGACAATGAGACGGGCGGTGACCACAGATGGTAGGACTGCTGCGAGCGCGATGCTGGGAAGAGGCTGGGGCCTTCGTGTGCTTCCTCAGGGGGCACAGGAAGCAGTGCCACCCCAAGTCTGTCGCCGTTCTGAGCCCCCAGCCTGTGGGCTCCACCTCTACCTTTCAACCACCACCCCTCCCTCCCACCGAGTCCCCTCCCTCCTGGCCCTGAACGACCATGACATCGAGCTTTGCATGCCTCCTCCGCTCCTGTGGGGAACAGCTAGCTGTCCCCAAATCCCTTCTCCCTCCTTCATGACAAAAGCTGTGAGCCTAGAGCCACCTAGGAGGAGATGGCATGGCCCAGCCATAGGGAAGCCAGGGGTCAGCACGCCACATACTGGTACACAGGGGTCTTGTGTAACACCGTCGGCGGGCAGTGGGCTGCGTACCATGATACAAGTTGGCATAACTTGAGTTTCACAACCTTGAACAGCTGTTGTTTGCTCTCCATGTGCCCTCTCTGCTTACACAGGGTGAGAACATCGGAAGTGCGCATCATTTGGTCTATCAGAGGTCATGCCAACAGACTGTGTGTGACAACCACACACAATGGCAGACCACCCAGAGCCAGGCCTATGTGCCCAACAGGCAAACTTGACCTAGTGAAAACCAGTGTTTGGGGAGCCCTGTGTTTCAGGAGCTTAACCTCTCCCCAGCGGAGCCCCATGACATGGCAGTGCTCTCGGCACATGCATCTCCTCCGGTCTCTAGACCCACGCCCCCTCCTCAGGCCCTGGGCCCCCGGCTCCACCCAGGGATCCAAAGCCCCTGGGACACGCTCCAAGACCCCACACGGAAGTGAATCTGCTCCCAAACTCCAGATCTCTTCCCACTGCATGCATTCTTACCGCCTCCCGGGGTCCCAGGTGTGACTCCCTGGGTGTCGCTCTCAAACCGCCGTCTCTGTGGGCTCCCACCTCACCCCCATGACTGATGCGGTGTCGTGCTCCGCAGGCCTCCCTCCCGACGACCGGCCTGACCAAGCCTGGGCCACTGTCATACGTGACAAGCACAGCTCCACGGGCTCCGTGTGCTCACCCTCGCTGAGCCAGACAGGCCACACTCTCTGAATGTGAAGCTTTAAAAGTGGAAACTTAACAACAAAAGCATAGTCTACCCAACAAGGGAAAAACCATATAGAAAATTTTAGAACCAAGACTGGGAATGACAAGCAGCTCATATCAAAACCAACAGGTGGAGTTCCAAGTTCTTTGAAAGAAAACTGAGAGCCAGATGTATTCACTAGAAAACAACTGAAAATGTCCCAAAGAATATTCAGGAGACTAGAGAGAACAGCGTGAGCGTGACCCTACAATATGCATTAGATGAGAAATTAAACTGTGAACAAAATTATAAATGATCAATATGACTAACAGCTATTAAATAATAAAACATTAACTAAATACAAAATGAAGACAAATTTGATAATCTGACTAAGAAGATGAAATAAGCATTAGAAAGGAAACCATGCAACAAGAGATAAGGAAAAGACTGAAAAATTGTAAGAGCATGTCATCTGTGCCCATGTACCTGAAAACTTCCCTGAAATGGACTATTTCCTAAGGGAAAAAAATCGATGGTAAGATCGACAGCCATGATAGAAACTGCACAGGCGTCAAAATTCTGTCTCCAGGGCCGGCCGAGCGGCGTGGTGGTTGGGAACTGGCTTGGGATGCCAGCGGCCCAGGTTTGGATCCCACATGTGAGGGCCAGTGACACTGCCCTCTTAAAACAAAACAAAACAAAACAAAACTCTGTCTCCAAAGCGAGCTCCAGGCTTAGAGGCTTTCACATATCAGCTATTAGACGAACAACATTTGCTTTCCTAAACACATGACAGAAAAATGGGTCACTTAAACAAAGGATGGAAAAATAGGGGAAGTTTCTCAAATCATGTTACGGAAGCATGCTATCACTTACATGACACCTAAATAAGTTAAAAATTAGACAGAAAAAACAGAAAGACTTATAGGGCAGTATCACCTCGGCCCTACCCTAACACTAGCCCCCACCTGGCACTAACCTGAACTCTAGCCCTAACCCTATAACTAATCCTTATTCTACTCCAAATAAAATACTGGAAGGGTATTACAATTGGAAGATTATTAAAAAGCATCAATTAAGGGCTGGCCGAGTGGCGCGGTGGTTAAGCGCTGGCTTGGGAAGCCAGCGGCCCCGGTGCGCTCCCACATATGAGGGCCAGCGACACTGCCCTCAAAAAAAAAAAATTAAATAAAATAAAAAGTCTCAATTAAGAACTAACAGGATTTGGGCGGCCCAAGTAGCACGTTGGTTAAGAGCTGGCTTGGGACACAGGCCCCAGTTCAGATCCCACATGAGGGCCAGTGACACTGCCCTCTACTGTGAACAACAGCTCCACCTGGAGCTGGGCTGCTGTGAGTCCCCGGGACGGCATAGCTGCAGCCCCTGCTGCAGTGGGCTGCCATAGGCTACAGTGAGTGGCCGGCAGCCAGCGTGAGGGGCCGGCAGCCAGCGTGGGCTGCCATTAGCCGGAGTGAGCGGCCGTCCAGAGGCCAGCGACCGATCTGCCTCATCCGGGAAGAGCGCAATGACGATACCAACATGGGCCAGTGAAGCAACGTCCTCCACAACTAGACCGAAGAACAAAAGGCCAGCAACTTGTCTGTTCCGCTTCCCCGGTTCCCCAACGCTGTTCCCCTCCCCCAATTCCCCAATAAAACCTTCAAAAAAAAAAAAAGAACTAACAGGATTTATTCCAAGAATCAACACTTGGAATTTCATCAGTGAAATTCTCTATAAGGAGATGAAAGGAGAAAATCATGTAACTATCGTAACAGCAGCAATGGACACATTTAGCAAAATGGAACTTTTGTTTCAATTTAAAAAATCAAACAGCTTCATAGAGCAGGACTAGAAGGCGGCTTCTGCTGCCTAAAGAAAAGTACTCGCCACACAGCACTCACACTTCCTGGTGAAAGCACGTGGGTCAGTCCCAGAAAAGCCAAAAGCCCAACTAGACACCTACTGCAACTAAAGCATTTTAACACCGGGCACATCCAAATGCACAAAAATCGACAGCTCTCCTATACACACTACTAAATATTTGAGAAATGTAATAGGGAAAGTCCCAATAACAGTAACCAGATAACCTAAATAAGTTGCAAATGAGTTCAAAAGAGAAAAAGTACCTATAGCAAGAAAGCTATAAAATGTTAACTGAATGCTAATAACATACTAAATGGAGAAACAGTATCTTTCTATACTAAAAATTCGTATTGTTAAAATTTCAGCTGTTTACAATATTTTTTTTAAAGATTTTTTTTTAAAAATAGGGAATTGGGGGAGGGGAACAGAAAGTTGCTGTCCTTTTGTCCTTCAGTCTAGTTGTGGCGGGCACAGCAAGCTCAGCTCCAAGTCCAGTCCCGCCACTCAGCTCAAGGTGCCGAGTTCAGTCTTAGTTGCGGGTGGGCTTAGCCACCATCCCATGTGGGAGTCAAACTGACATCAGCTGTTTACAATTTAAATTATAAATTTGAACCATCTGAAATGAAATTCCAATCTGATTAACTTTTTTACTTGAAAATCATTCTAAATTTTGTTTTGTTTCTAACTGAGCCATCCTGCCACCTGTTGGCCGCTCAGCGGCAGCTCAGCTCGGGCCAGGAATTGAACTGGCGACCCTGTTGCTCAGAGCTCGCACTCTTGAGCACGCTCTTAACAAACTGAGTGACTCGGCCGGCCCCTAAAATCACTCTAAATTTCATCTAGAAAATAAGTAGCCAAGAATAGCCAATATATATATATATTTTTAAAGATTTTATTGGGGAATTGGGGAAGAGAACAGTGTGTTTTTCCCAGGACCCATCAGCTCCAAGTCAAGTTGTTGCTCTTCAATCTTAGTTGTGCAGGGTGCAAACTCAGCTCCAAGTCCAGTCGACGCTTTCAATCTAGTTGTGGGGAGGTGTAGACCCCATCCCATGCGGGAGTCGAACTGGCAACCTTGTTAAGAGCACGCATTCTCATCAGCTGAGCCATCTGGCCGTCCATCTGCAGCTCAGCTCAAGGTGCTGTGTTCAATCTTACTTGCAGGTGGGTGTAGTCCACCATCCCATGTGGGAGTCGAACCAGCAACCTTATTGTTAGGCGCACGTGCTCTCACCAGCTGAACCATCCTGTGACCTGTTGGCAGCTCAGCTCAAGCACAGCTCACTGGTCCATGTGGGAATTCAACCAGCGACCCTGCTGCTCAGAGCTCTTAACCAAGTGAGTTACTCGGTCGGCCCCCAAAATATTTTTTAAATAATGAGGTTACCAGATAAATATGCCATAAAACTAAAGTAATTAAAATAGTTGTCCTGGGCCGGCCGAGAGGCGCAGTGGTTAAGTAAGCGCTGGCTTGTGAAGCCAGCGGCCCCGGTTCGGGTCCCACATATGAGGGCCAGTGACACTGCCCTCAAAAAAAAAAAAAAAAAAAAGTTGTACCAGCACAGGAAGAAACAGATCAATTAGAGAATTTAGAAACAGACACCATATATACATTATTTTCACATAAGTTGCACATATAGGATAAAAGTAGCAGTACAAGTCATTGGGAAAATCAAGTATTTTTCAATAAATACTGTTTTTAAACAATTAGAAGAAAACAAAATAACTTATACCTTCACCTAATAACATATCAAATTAAATCCTAAATGGATTACACAGGTCAATGCAAAAAGGCAAAGCAGAAAAGGAAATGTAAGTGACTTGCCCTCATTTCAGGGTGGGGGGCTTCTGAAGGTGAACACATGGAGGGGGCACCGCACAGGAAAACTCTGGCGCAACTGCCCCCAACGCCAACATCATACTAGGAGGTGAGAGTCGACTGGGGAAGATAGGTGCCACAGGGTTAAAGGCACAACATCTTCAACAAAACTGGAATGTTTTACAAGTAAGGAAAAGACAAGACTAACCCTAGGGAAAGCTGTGCCCTGCGTCCCGTGCCCTCAGGGAGACAGGGCACAGGCGTCTCCTCTGGCGGCCCTGTGGTCAGTGTGGCAGGTCCGCTTTACGCCTCCCCTAAAACAGCCCCGTCCTCTGACTCCATGTGCACGGGCTCCGCTTCCGCCTCGCGAAGAGGGGAGGCTGACTTATGCACACAGGTGCCCGCCTCTCTGCTGCCCGTATTAGCAACAGATCTGAGGAAAACACACACTCCTAAACAAAGGGGAATGATTTAATAAATACCCACATCCACACAGTGGGAACTGTGCAGCCTTTAGATAACAATGGCGTTCTATTTTCACCCGGGGAGCATGGAGCGCTTTGCAGCACAGCATGCGGTTTACAAGCAGGGCCCAGACATGTGCAGGCATCTCAACCCGACACAGGCTGCAGTGGCACACACGGGAATGTCTGCAGCACTGCCGTGGTCCCCCAAGCGGGTGAGCGGGTGGGCTGTGGCCGTCACGGAGTGGCTCCCACAGGGGCAGGGGCGCATGCAGGAGGAGGTGACACACAAGCACAGGGACCCGAGAAAGCTCACAGCGCAGGATGGGGTTGCTGGCTCCATGGGCTCAGGCTGCAGAGCTGGAGCTGGGAGGACTTCCCACCGATTCTGGGGGCAGAGGCCAGCAAGCAGACCAAGGGGTGCGAAGGAAGCACTCTGGGGAGAGCCAGATGGCCACGCAGTCCGGCGCGGCCGTGGCTGGAGCAGGGGCCCAGGGTGCAGAGGGGACCTGCTTTCACAATTCCTGTTTTTTTTGTAAAATAGTATTTGCTACATAACCTTTTATTTTTAACAAAATTATCAAGGTACATCGTTTTAAAAGCCAAAGAATTCCACAAAGCGTATGATGGAAACAGTGTCCCCTCCCATAGGCAATCTTTGTAGGTTCTTTTCCGCACTTTGGCTACTTAGCTCCACATTTCTAATTTCCAGGTTCGTGGTCCTCTTCCTGACCTCCCAGCCTCCTGTCACAGTCATCCGCTAACTTCCTACGAGGGCCACGTGGCCCCGCCCCTGCCCCGCCCCCTCCGGCCATCTCACCCCTCCGGGCACCCGGGCGTGTGGGCCCTGAGTAAGGGCTCGCTGCCCTCCTCATACTCAGCGCTCACAGCAGGGGTCACCCAAACATAGCAAGGGGACAGCGTGGGAGGCGTCCTGGGGCCACTTCTCCCTCCTGGAAGGCCGGCACCCTCCACTCTCTCGCATCCAAAGTCCATCTCACTTTCCAGTGTTCTGAGGCCACTAGGGCAGGGGCTGGCCCCGCTGTCTGCTTAGCACAGTCCCCTCTGCTGTGACAGCAGGCTCCTGGTCCACCCCCAGGCGAGGGAAGGGGCTGCAGACAGGATTCCCACCACTTTCCTATTTCAGCCCATCTTTACTGCCTTCCCCACCCCAATTTCAGAGGTATGAGATAATGTCATTCCTGAGACTGGGGACGAAACTGTCTGCAGCGCATCTGCCTTCCAGACCCCCAACACGCACGCGCGCACACGCTTCTCCACTTTCCACTGCTCAGATCTGCAAGGTCCCTCTGCTTGTCTGTCTGCTTCCCAAATTCCCAAATTCTGTCATCTCCTCTCTCAATCTCTTAGTGGCTTGTGCTTTTCTAGTGTGGGTTTTTAAAAAAAAAGCAAGGTCACAGTGAATTTAATCTGCCATTTTGGCTGAAAATCAAGGGAGGAATTTTTTATTTTAAGTAGAAACTCATGAGTCAACTTGGACGCTAACAGAAGTGATCTGTCAGAGAGGAGAAACTGAGGCCCAGGAGAGATGGCACAGCGGAGGCAGGAGCAAGTCCCTGAGCAAGCCGGGGCCGCCCTGGGACCAGGACACAGGAAGCCCCAAGGGAGGGGGGGAGCTGTGGCCATCAGCTGAGACTGGCATCCCAGAAAGGAAGGTCAGAGGCACCAGAACGCCCGCAGATAAAGCAACCCCCCCGGAGGGAGGGCCGGGTGGGCTAGACCGAGGCCACCCCGAGTCCCTTGGCCAGTCCACAGGGCTGCGTGCCTCCCGGGAAGACCAGGCTGTCACTGTGCCCAGCTGACTCTCAAGCACAGGAAGGGTCCGGGGGCTTGTGAGAACGCCGTCACAGGGCTGCCTGTGGCCCGCAGGCTGTGGGCAGAAGCGTCACCAAGGAGGACACAGCAGGAACGGGGCCCTGGTCAGGAAACCCACCTGCACTGCCCCGTCCGTACTCACTCTAGGTGAGCTTTAAAGGCCTTTTCCATATTTCCCGCATTTTCCAATTCTCTAGTGAAGGCTGTTACCTTAGTGTAACAGAGGGCAAAAAAACTGTGACAAGCGAATAACCAATTCAGTATTCCAAATAAAAGACCTCAAAGTAAATGAAAGTTTCAACGAAGTTGTTACGTTCCTCTCTTTAATTTCCTGCTCTTGCTGTCGTGGGAAGCCAGTCCTGAGCCGGCTGCGAGCGGGCTGCGCCGCCAGCCAGCTGTCGGAGCCCGGAGTCCCCTGTGCCAAACAGCCGAGGCGGCGCGGCGTGCAGGAGTCCCAGCTGGGTCCAGCGTGGGCCCGGCCCGCAGGCAGCTTTGGCTGCACAATGGTGGAGCGCCCCTCACCTCTTTCTAAGGAAGTGTGGCGAGCTCTCAAGATGTGCAAATGGAAACCACGTCCTTCCACTGCAGATGAGCTCCGTTCTGGCCTGTCCCCCGCCATCCTCCCTCCCCCAGGAATCCCACGGGAAGACACTGCGGGACGCAACCAAAACTGCCAAGGGAAGCAGAGCCTCCCCACCAGCGCAGTGCTCCGAACAGCTCCCTCCCTCCCTCCCCACCTGCGAAGCGGCCACAGGTGCCCTATAAAGAGCTGGCGGACCGAGCCCCAGGGACTCCCAGCTCTCCGCTGCAGCCCTCCAAATGGCAGTCCTGATGGCTCCAGAGCACGGCCTGTCTGCCTCCCCTGGCACAGAGCCCGCGGCGCGCAGCACAGGCCAGGCAGATGTCTGGGCCAGCCCGCCCACCAAGGACGCAGGTTCATTTCCAGAACTGCGGCCAGGAGGACGGGCCTGGGCGGCACTGAAGTCTAGGGGGAGGGCCCGGCACACAAGGCCATGTTCACAGGCGCCCGTCCCTCGGGCTCTGGAAAAGCGGGGCTGAGGTTTGCCCAATGACAACGCTGATCCCAGGCCATCGCTCTGGGTGTCCTCTGTGTAACAGCGTGAGCTGGAAAAACAACCCGACACGGACGGAAATCAGGCTGCCTGGCTCCCCGGCCCCTGCACAGTGCAGAGCGGGCCTGCTGGCCTCAGGATGGCCCTCCAGGCCCGACTGTCCCCGCTGCCCTCTGCCCTCACCTCCCACCACCTGGCCTCCTCGCTGCCTGAGCCCACCAGGCCGATCACCCAGAGCCCTGGGCAGGCCTGGCTCCTGCGCCCCTCGGAGCTGTCCCGAGGCTCTGTCTTGGCGGTGCTGACGGCCCACTCGGAGCCCCACTCGGCACCCCCACAGCACACGCCACCACCTGCCACACTGTGTCGCTCGTAACAGTTAGGTGTCATAACCCCCACAGGACGTGAGCCGAAGGAAGCGGATTCCAGAAGGGCGTCTGACCATCACAGGCGCTCCCTGATGATCTGCAGATTGAAGGGAAGAGCGGACAAGCTCCGTGATCAAGCCTTTGGTAAGTAAACGCTCTCCCCTTCAGAGGTCTCAGGATCCTGGCTCCCACCAGCCCCGAATGCCTACGTGCAGGTGCTCCCGACTCCCGCTGCAGTCTCTCCCGTGGGGGCTGCTGAAGTGGCTCTGGGAGCCCAGTGGACTGGGCCTGCGTGGCTCTCCGTCAGGAGGGCTGAGCTCAGGACCCCACGGCGGCCACTCAGGGCCGCCACCAGGACCACCGGGAAGGGCAGGCACTGAGTTCCGGGCCGCCTCACACCAACACACAGCTCCCGCTTACCCCGCCGATGTGAGGCACACGGACACGTAGGCGCCGGCCACCGACGGTTATACAGACCACTGTGTGCCCACCGCGCGGCCCCCACCGCGCCACGTACACCACCATGCACCGTCGTGAAACAAACTTAGGCTCATGAGGTCTCGGCACACATCCCAGTCTCACCACTGACAACCGTGACGTCACCTCCCCGAGCCTTGGCCACTGAGGACTGAGCGAGGTATTCAGACATCACAGCTGTCACACGCCAGGCGCTTCGTAACCTTTAGCTGCTGTTATGACTGCGTTACTATTGCACGCAAGCCTGCTGAAAACCTGTAGGAAGTAGTATTTTAGAAAAACGAAGACACACCTTCAGGATACATTTAAAAGGAATCATTTCAAGGTAGTTTTGCAAAACCGGAGTGAGAGCCACAAAAGAAGTGTGCCCACTCCTAGAAGCGCCATCACAGCACCAGGGCACACTCATCACCGCCCGGCCCGGCTCAGGGGCCTGCCGGAGCGTGGGGCAAACAAAGCGTGCGCCTGCTCAGTGCCAGTGCGGCCACGCTGACTGGAAGAAAGCTTAATAGACAAGGAGGGAACTGTCCCTCTTTAAATCTTGGCTCCACAGAAGCAAGGGGGCCATGCATGGCACTGACACTGTTGTTGCACCCTAAGCTGTAACTGTTCTTCATGTGACATAAAACCAGGCCACAAGGAGGGGCAGCACGACACGTGGCTTCATACGCAAGCATGACTTTAAAAATCGACTGCTGTAGAAAGAATCCCTGGGTTTGAAGACATGAGCTCCGTAAGGGCTGCGCTCCGTCCCTGCAGCCATGGGAAGGTCTCTCCAGGGAGCCCTGTGAGCTGATTAGAGACACTGTTATAACTCTAAGCCACAGGGAGACAACATGAAGAATGACCTATCTATCACCTTAGATAGCAGATCTTATCAAACCAAAGTAATGGATTTTAAAATATAATGATAAATCAGTTATTTGGAGGCTCAAAGGCAGTTTCCCAGGAAAAGAATTCCTCAAAAAGCAGTGAGACTCAAAACTGAATCCGGAACGTAAGAGACAGCAATAAACTCTCAGAGCCCCCGCCTCCCCTAAACACTGACCCGGAGTCCTAAAGCCGGTGGGGGTCTGGGGCATGTGCATTCACAGAGCCGTTTAAATCTGTGGGGAGTGGTGGAGAAGGCGGGTGAGGTGCAGCCCAACTGCCCTGGAGCCCACGCAGCCTCAGCGCTCGGCCCCCCGCCCCCGTCTTCAGAGGGCTTTACCTAGACCACAGGGCCAAGGAGCCCTGCCCAGGCAAAGACGCCAGAGGCAGGCCAACACCGCCAGGGACTCCTGCAGGCAGCCCGAAGCCTCTCTTCATGAGCACCAAAGATGAGGGGCGTCAGAAACCACCAAAGGAGGCACTGACTCCCATCTGTGACAGAAGAGGAGGAATCAGATTGAGTCTTCCACCTCAAACATGAAAAAACAGACAGAAGACCTGAGACTGTATGTTTGGACATGGGACAAGGACCCCTGAGGGAAAGAAACGACGTGGCACATCCTGACTGCCCAGTCTGCAGTGCAGGGAAGGGGGAACCCAGGAAAGCCAGGGGAGGCCTGAGATGAGCAAACGGGGTTGGATTCAGGAAGGCAGCAGCAGCCAGAATGAGCAGAGCAGAGAGCCAGAAAGGAGAGAGCCACACAGCGAAATGGCCCCGAGACCTGGGGAGGGAGGTCGCCTGCGTCTTCACCTGGACCTGACCAGCACATGTGGGTGAGCACACTAAATACCTGCGGCATGAAAGAGCCGAGAGCAAGCAACAGACACCGGTGGCTGTCACTCATACACTAGGAACGGATCACACGCAGCAACTGGCCAGAGGACCTAATGACACAGGGGCCACGGGGCCGAGCTCTTGGAAGAGTGTTGTCCCAGCTGCACTGGCAGGTAAACTGGGAACTGTCTAATAACAGTTAACAACAAGCCACCAAAGGATCTAAACTTTCCAGCGAACTTAAATGCATTCATTCCAAACAGAAAGCTTAAAATATTTAAAAGAATACAGAACCCAAATATATAAATTTCACAATGTCTTCCATCTATTCAAAAATTACCAGATATGCAAAAAAGCATAGAAATATATCTTGTAATGAGAACAACTGATCAACAAGAAAAAGATCCAGATATTACACATGGAAATAATCAGTACACAAGGCCCCTAAAACAGCTGTTGTAAATGCTCTGTATATGTTTAAGAAGGTAGAGGAAAGCATAACATACTAAGGAGACAAGAAAAGCATTTACAAAAACCCATATCAAACACCTGGAGAGGAACAGGCACTGGGCAGGGTCACTGTGACATCAGACACTACAGAAGGGAAGCCGAGTCACAGTGCAGGCACAACCATCTCTCCGACAGAAAGTATCTAAAAAGAAACTGAGAAGGAAAGCGCCCCTCTTCCCTTAAAAAAAAAAGAAATATATGTGTAATTGAAGACTACAGGGGATGACTGGATAAGATAAAACATATTTAAAAAAATAATGATAAACGTTTTTCAAAAACCGATGAAAATTATGAACCCATAGGTCCAAGAAAGTCAATAATCCCAGAGCAGAAGGAAATTAAACCAAGGCACATCATCATCAATTTACCGTAATTTACCTGAAGAGAAAATCTTAAACGCAGCCAGAGAAAAAAGAAACACATAGAGAGGGACAAGCACAGGCATGTGGGCGGGGGGCTTTTCGGAAACAACGCAAGGCAGAAGTTAAGGAAATTACATCTCTAAAGTAACCAAGGATAAAACTCAACCTGAAATATCATACCAAGTGAAAATAACTTTCCAATACAAAGGCAAAATGAAGACTTGTTCCAACAAACAAAAGCTAAAATAATTCATTACCAACACACCTGAACTACAAATAACATTAAAATAAGTCCAACATACAAAAGGAAAATGATATAAGGAAGTCTTATCTACAAAAGAAATGAAAAGCACTGAAAACAGAAAATTCATGAATAGAAATGCCATTTTTTCTTAATTTTTAAGAAGTAACAAACTATTTAAAGCAAAAATAATAACAATGTATTGTGCGGTTTGTAACAATGTATAAGTAAAATGGCGACAAATGGCAGAAAGGCTGGGAGAAGGAGGGAGAAGTTACTGTTAGGTTTTATTTTGTAAGTGAACCAGTATCACGTTACTTGAAGACAGGCAGTGATAAATACAAATATATACAATGAATCCCAAAGCAATCTCTAAAAACAAAGAGATATAACCAACAAATTAGTAAAGGTGATAAAATCAATTATAAAAAGTACTCAATCCAAAATCAGGCAGGAAAAGAGAATCTAATAACAAATGGGACAAACAGAAAAGCAACAGCATATCAATAATGACATTAATTAGAAGTGGTATAAACATCCTAATTGAAATAGATTTTGAGATTGGATAAAATAACACAACCAGGACCCCAGGATATGTTATTTACAATAAACCCACTTGAAATATAAACAAAGAGGTTTAAAGGAAAAGGATGGGGAAAGACATACCATGCTAACCCTAATCAAAAGAAAGTTGGAATGGCTACATTAACATAAGAAAAGGTAGGTTTCATAGCAAAGAATATTATCAGAAGTTTTAAAAGAGCATTACATAATCATTAAGGGGTCAAAATAACTAGACAGAAGACCAGTAAAGAATATAGGAGACTCGGGCCAGCCGAGTGGCGCGTGGCGCGGTGGTTAAGAGCTGGCTTAGGAAGCCAGCGGCCCTGGTTCGGTCCCACATATGAGGGCCAGTGACACTGCCCTCAAAAAAAAAAAAAAGAATATAGGAGACTCAAACAACACTATCACCCACATGACTCCACTGACATTTGTAGAGCACTCTACACAATAACAACACAATACACACTCTTTTCAAGGGATTATGGAATTTTTAAAAAATTTTTTACTGGGGAACAGTGTGCTTTTTCCAGGAACCATCAGCTCCAAGTCAAGTTGTTGTCCTTCAATCTAGTTGTGGAGGGTGCAGCTCAGTGGCCCATATAGGAATCAAACAGGCAACCTTATTGTTCAGAGCACACGCTCTAAACAATTGAGCCACAGGCCTCCTCTGGAATATTTTTAAAGACTGTATCTAAGCCATTAAAAAAGTTCCAATAAAACTTAAAAGACTGGAATCAGAAAATGCTCCCTGACCACAATGGAATTCAATTTGAAGTCAAAAACAGGAAAATATCTTGAAAATCCTCCAACCACTTGACAATAAATAACGTACTTTTAAATAACACATGGGTCAGAGAAGAAATCATAATGGAAATTAGAAAGCATTTAACCTTAGTAAAAATGAAAGCACAAGATATCAAAATGTGTGGAATGCAACAAAAGCAGTACCATGAGGAAAATTTATAGTACTACAATGCCTAGATTAGGAAAATAAGTTCTCAAATAAAACACCCAAGCTTCTATTCTACAAAGCTAGAAAGAAAAATAAAGAGCAAATTAAGCCCAAAGACAGCAGAAGAAATACAGAGTAGACATCTATGAGCTGGAAAGCAATAAAATAATACAGAAAATTAATGAAACCAAATGTTGGTTCTTTGATAAACATCTAGCCACAGTGATAAGGAAAAAAAGGGAGACAACACAAATTACCAGTATCAATAATGATAAATAGAATATTACTATGGATATAAAGGACATGTAAAAGATAAAATTAAGTCAAACCATGATGTGATACCACTTAAGTGGCTATAAATAAAAGAGCATGCACAAATAACATGAGGCACGGGAAACAGGCACCCTCATACATTACTGGTATGAATATAAAATCGTGCAACCTCTGCGGAAAAATTTGCCAGTTCCTCAGAAAATTAGACATAGAATTACCCTATGACTGAGCAATTCCACTCCTAGATATACACCCAAAATAAATCAAAACGGAATCAAACAGACGCCTGTTCACAGCAGCACTATTCACAATAGCCAAAAGGTGTAAACAACCCAAATGCCCATCAACAGATGACTGGATAAACACGCTGTAATACAGCCATACAATGGAATAATCTGCAGTCATCAAAAGGAATGAAGCACTGACACACACTACAACTCAGATAAACCTTGAAAACATTGTGCATAGTGAAAGAAGCCAGACACAGAAGGTTACCTTACTGTATGATTCCATTTAAATGAAATATCCAGAATAGGTAAATGCACAGAGACAAAAGCAGGTTAGTGGTGTCCAGGTGATGAGGAAAGGGAGAAATGGGAAGTGATTACTTAACGGATGTGGAATGTTCTATGTTCTGGGGAAGCAGAAATTTTTAAAAATTCTGAAACTGAGTGGTGGGTGCACAACACTGTGAATGCCACTGAACTGCACATGTTAAAATGATTAATTGAATGTTATGTGAATTTTACTTCAATTAAAAAATAATAAAATATAAGGGAAAGTTAGAAACTATTGCATGGCAGTAAATTTTACAATTTAGATGGAACAAATTCTTAGAAGAATCAAGCTATCAAAACTCACTCAAGGGCCGGCCGAGTGGCGCACTGGTTAAGAGCTGGTTTTGGGATGCCAGCGGCCCCGGTTCGGATCCCACATATGAGGGCCAGTGACACTGCCCTCTACAGCTAACAACAGCTCCACCTGGAGCTGGGCTGTGCGAGCCCCGGCGATGGTGTGGGCTGCAGCCTCTGCTGCAGTGGGCTGCCATAGGCTACAGTGAGTAGCCGGCAGCCAGCGTGAGCGGCCAAAAGCCGCGGTGAGCGACCATCCAGAGGCCGGCGACCGATCTGCCTCATCCGGGAAGAGCGCAATGACAATACCAACATGGGCCAGTGAAGCAACGTCCTCCGCAACTAGACTGAAGAACAGAAGGACAGCAACTTGTCTGTTCCCCTCCCCCAATTTCCCAATAAAATCTTTTTTAAAAAAACCTCACTCAAGGAGAATTAGATAACCCCATATGATTTCAAGAAATTGAATTCAAGCTAAAAACCTTCCCATTAATAAAAGCACCAATTCAGATGGCTTTGATGGTGAATTCTACCAAATATTCAAGGAAGAAAAATAATACCGACTCCTTACTAACTTGTTCTGAAAATTGAATATAAGAGAACACTTCCCAACTTAGTCTAGGAAGCAACTGATATTATAGCAACTGATATTAAACTGATAGCAAACCCACAAAAACACATTAGGCATCAACACACCAATATTCTTCATGAATGCAGATGCAAATATATTTTTAAATGTTAGCATACCAAATCCTACAGTATAAGAAAAATCATGACAAAGTAGATTTCAACAAGCAATGTAATTGGTTTAATGTTTTTTTTAAAAAAATCACTGTAATTGATTTTTATATGGATGGAACATATAAACAGACTAAAAAAGAAAAATGATATGATCATCTCAATCGATGCAGAAAAAGTATTTGATAAAATTCAGTAACACTCCTGAAAAGAACTATGGGCAAACTTGGAATATGAGAGCATTTTCCGAACCATCCCTAAGGGCTCCAGACCGGATGCTCACCCCAGGATCAGGGCGAGACTTAGGGGGCCCTCTTAGCACTCGAGTCAGCTCATGGCAATCTCAGTGAAAACAGACAGGCTAGGCCAGTTCTGAAAGGTGTGTGGGGATAGAAAGGGACTAAAACAGACAAAACAACTCTGAATCAGAGAACCAACCAAGTGGGAGAACTCACCCTGTCTTATTTCATGATGAAGCTAGTCATCAACACCGCTCAAAGGAACAGAGCAGAGCCCACAAGCAGTCCGCACCTTGCTGAGAGCATATCCTCCTTTTCCCTGTTTTCTTGCTCTGACACCTGGGCCTTGGGGACCCTGACAGGCAGGCCTCCTAGAGTCAGCCAACTCCCAGAGATATTGGGGGGCCCTCCTTTGACATGCAACCCACCAATCAGAGCCCACAACCCACCGCCTCCTCTGTGGGCCCTAGCTCTGGGCCACTGTCCCCCTGCCCTGATCACACAGGGCCAGGAACCAGACCATCAGGGGCAGCCCCTCTGCCCCAGAGCCTGCGGACGATTCAAACCAGCCCGTCCCGAGCCTGCTGCCCTACAAGCACTCTCTTGCCCACAGCTGCCCTGACCTCCTCTGCCTCCTGACCCCCGCCCCCAGTGATTCCCCCATGTGGCCCCGCATGGGGTGACCTGCCTTCTCTTTCTAGGGACTTGGGGACACACTTCTTTCATGACAGTCCTTGCCGTGTGTGTTGGTCTCACCGTTCCTGATTAAATCCAGTCCCCGGTAACCTTAAAAACACATACACACGGGCCGGCTGAGTGGCACATTGGTTAAGCGCTGGTTTTGGGATGCCAGCGGCCCCGGTTCGGATCCCACATGAGGGCCAGTGACACTGCCCTCTACAGCTAACAACAGCTCCACCTGGAGCTGGGCTGTGCGAGCCCCGGTGACGGTGTAGGCTGCAGCCCCTGCTGCAGTGGGCTGCCATAGGCTGCAGTGAGTGGCCCGCAGCCAGCGTGAGCTGCCAATAGCCGCGGTGAGCGACATCCAGAGGCCGGCGACCGATCTGCCTCATCCGGGAAGAGCGCAATGACGATACCAACAGTGAAGCAACATCCTCCGCAACTAAACTGAGGAACAAAAACACAGCAACTTGTCTGTTCCCCTTCCCCGATTCCCCAACGCTGTTCCCCTCCACCAAAAAAAAAAAAAAAAACACATACACACATATGGTCAATTGATTTTGGTCAAAGGTTCCAATGTAATTGAAAGGGGAGATCACCTTTTCAACAAATGGTTGAAAAGCACCAACTAACACCATGTACGAAAAAAAAAAGACCTTGACATTTTCTTCACACCCTATATAAAACTAATTCAAAATAAAACAGACTTAAAACTAACAGCCAAAACTACAAAACTTCCCAAAGAAAGAATAAGAGAAATCTTACAGACCTCCAGTTTCACAAAAATTCTTAAGTATGATACAAGACATAATATATGTGGATGTATTTAAGGGAAAACTTGACAAGTTGAATGTCATCAAAATTTAAAACTTCTGATTTTCAAACGACACAAAGATGAAAAGTCAAGCTACATAGGAGAAAACATTTTGCAAAACAAGCACCCCATAAAGGACTGTATCCAGAATGCATAAAGAACTATCAAAATTCAGTAAGAAGCACCCTAATTTTTTAAATGAGCAAATGTTTGATGCAGGCTTCACCAAAGGAAACATATGGATGGCAGGCAAATAATTAATACACAAAAGACACCAGAGCCCAGCCCAGAAGTACGGGGTAGGGGCGGGGGGCAAGGAGACACCCTCCCCCATCCTGAATGCCAGGTGGAAGAAATCTGAAAGACACACAAACCTCCAAGAGGAAGACCTAAATGGCAGATGCGGCCTCACCGTCTGCTGGGCAGGGACAGGGAGCCCTGGTTGGCTCAGGTGCTCCCCGCGGCTGGCGATGCATAGGGGAGAGAGCTCAGGCCTGGGGGCGCGCACACAGTGCGGACCTGGGCCTCTGCCCCTCTCCCCTACCCACACTCACTTCCCTGGGTGAGCCCACCCAGGCTATAGCCATAAATGCGCTTTCTTTCCTGAGAATTCCCTAGGGCAGCCTTCCTGTCCCTGCCATCTGCCCACCTGACCAAGCCACCGGGACGTCTAGACCGCAAGTCCAATCCGGATTCCCTCCCACCCACACCTGGCCCTCCTCCAGCCAGCCGCTGAGCTCTGACCACCATCTGCAGGCTGCAGCCAGTGAGCTTCAGGGACCTGAAGGTGCCCTGACACCCCAGGGCACTAGGGTGACACCCAAACTCTCGGGGCACTCGCTCCTTGCCGGCCTGCACCCCACCCCGCCCAGGCCTGTTCCAGCAGCGGCTGCTTCATCTGGGGCAGTGTGTGAGCTTCGCAGGCCACCTCCTCAGAAACGGGTCCCTGGATCGCCCGCCAGGCGCCTACCCCCACCCACCTTTTGTCTGTCTGTTCTAAGCCAGCTGTCACGTGCCGGCTCATGTTTTTAAGCCACGTCTCTCGTCCCCCACTAGAAGTGAGCCCCATGGTGGCAGGGACAGTGTGTGTGCGCCCCGCCGCGCCCAGAAGAGCGCTGGGTGGGAGGGGGGCCTGCAGCACCTGTTGGACAGATGCCCGCTCGAAGGGACGGACGGGCAGCCGCACCGCGGGCCCAGGGGAGGGCACGGAGCTTCAGAGGAGGCTGCCGGGAGGCCCGCGCGCGTCAGCCTCTGCAGACTCTCTCCAACCTTACCGCAGAATGCGATGACGCCGGATGGGGGAGAGGAGAGGCCCTATACCCACAAGGGGCTTGTAATTCAACTGCTCAGGAGAAAGCACACCCCGGACAGTCTGAGGGGCCGCCTCCCCCAGGGCGTCCATGCTCACCGTCCCAGGCCAGAGCCTGGGCTCTCGCAAAGTCATCGGTTTGAGCAGGACACCCTGCACCGTATGTGTCAACTCACACTCGTCACAGATTTTTTATCACTGGTAAGACATTTTAGAAGCACAGACTAAAAAGGAGAAACTGAACAAGCACAGTTTGATTCCCTCTGTGGACGGAGCCGCAGACGCAGTAATGGTCCTGCTCTTGTTTGGCTACTGCAGATCAGTTCCTGCTTTTGGCGCAAAGGAATCTCATGAATCTTAGAGGTCGCCAGCCAGTGACCAGGGTGGAAGCCCTCCCTTCCTGAGGGCCAGCTCGGTGCCCCCATGCCCCCTCTCAGGCCCAGCGGCCTCTGTGTCCCCACAGCCAGCAGACAGTGAGGGGGAGGGTTTTCCTCTGGACCCTCCTGGCCACCTCCACACAGCCACACGTCTGCTGCCCGTGTCCTCCCTGCACTCAGACACCGAGGCGGCCCGGTACAGAATGGGCTGACCCACCTGGCTGGGACCCCATGGCTCCACCAGAGCGGCTCCATCCTTCCAACATGAAGTCTTGATTTCGGGGCTCTGCTGTCATCAGAGAACCAACACGCAGAGACCTGCAGGCAGCGCGGCAGCGGCAGGGCCACCCCCAGAGTGTTCTGGCCCAAGGCTTCCTAAGAGCACTTCACGATGATGGGGGCACACTCACAAACGCAGCTCAGGGGCAACTGCCCTGGGGCTCTCCCTTCGACAGACCTCCGTCAGGAAAGAAGAGCAAATACCACAGTTTTAGCCCAAAACTAAACAGGCCACAGCGACATCTGACTTCAGGACAGCCTGACTCCAAATTTCTCCCCATCTGGAGAACCAAGCGTCTCATGAACTCACCCGGCGCGAGCGAATTCAGAGCTGGCAGTGCCCCCGGAGCCGGGATCACTCGAGCTCCCCAGAGCTTCTGGGAGGGAGAAGGGGGCAGGCGAGGAGGCCGGCGCTCGGGCCCCACCGCAGAGCCCGCCAATGCAATTACCGTGAGAAATCACACTAGTGGGGCTGCCTCGGTGGGCGGGGCGAGGGGGCCAGGGCTTGGACTTCCTCATTCCTCACCTCAAAACACACCGTCGAGGCCAATGCATGCGTCGAGGCCAATGCATGCGTGTGGTGACAAGGTCAACAAGGCCAGGGGACACAGGCCCCAAGCGCCCCGAGGGGGCTTCCTCCGCCCAGAAGCGCAGGGTCATGCTCGCAGCACCGGCCCACGTCCCAGAGGGGACACGTTTCACTTCCTATTTAGACAGGTCATACTCCATGTTGTGTGGATACAGATATGACACCATGTTTCAATCTTTTTAAATTATACTGCTATTTAATTTTATAAATTATAAAATCCTTTATTCACTATTAACTTACAATCATTTATAAAAGGATTTTTGTATCAATCTCAACACAGGGAGTTATTAAATTAAAATTTTAAACCCCATTTTCACTTTCTTGGTTTTCTTTTTTTTTTTTTTAAAAGATTTTATTGGGGGAGGGGAACAGTGTTGGGGAACCAGGGAAAGGGAACAGACAAGTTGCTGTCCTTTTGTTCTTCAGTCTAGTTGTGGAGGATGTCGCTTCACTGGCCCACGTTGGTATCGTCATTGTGCTCTTCTCAGGTGAGGCAGTCGCTCGCCAGCCATTGGACGGCAGCTCAGAGCGGCTCATGGCCACTCATGCCAGCTACCTGCCAGCCTCACTGCAGCCTACGCCATCACCAGTGACTCACAGCAGCCCAGCTCCAGGTAGAACTGGTGTCTACCATCTTAGCTGTAGAGGGCGCAGCGTCACTGGCCCTCATGTGGGGTCCGAACCGGGGCCCTGCTGCTCAGAGCTGGCGTCCCAAGCCAACTCTTAACCAACATGCCACACGGCTGGCCCTTGTTTTCTTTTGTTTTGTTTTTAAGAGTTCATTGGGGAATTGGGGAAGGGGAACAGCCAAGTTGTCCTTCAATCTTAGTTGTGGAGGGCACGGCAAGCTCAGCTCCAAGTCCAGTCGGACAGCTCAGCTCAAGGTGCTGAGTTCAGTCTTAGTTGCGGGCGGGTGTAGCCCACCATCGAACAGGCAACCTTGTTGTTAGGAGCACGTGCTCTCACCAGCTGAGCCATCCTGCCATCTGTTGGCAGCTCAGCTCGGGTGCAGCTCACTGGCCCATGTAGGATTCAAACCAGCGACTCTATTGCTCAGAGTTCGCACTCTTGAGCAAGCTCTTAACCAACTGAGCCACTCGGCCAGCCCCTTAAATACTGGGTTGTCAGAAAAGTCATGATGTATTTTTTCTGTTTTTCATTGCAAACATGCATCATGACTTTTCCGACAACCCAATATTTCTTGCACTTTTCTGCACTTCCCAAACTACCCCAAGAGCAGGCATGTGTTTTGCAATCATACGATATGCATATGCACTCATCATCACCAAGAGTGTGTCTGAGCACCTGGCCTGCTCTCAGGGGCCCCAGGGCAGGGGCGTCCACAATTAATTTTCTATCACTAATTGCAAACCTCTCTTACTTGGGGAGTTATCTAGAAAGTCTAGCAGACATATTGTAGGCAACTTCAGTGCCCTGGTGAGGTGACAACCAGGTTTCTTGTGTATGATTCTGCTGAGAGTGACCCAACTCAGAAAACCAAGAAAGTGGGCCAGCCCCTCCACTTACAGTCAAGTGCTTTTTTGATTAAGGGTGCCAAAACAATTCAATGGAGAAAGGCTGAAACAAATGGTGCTGAGACAATTGGATACCCACATGGAAAAGAAAACATGTGGACCACTGCCTGACGTCATATACAAAAATTATTTCAAAACGGACCAAAGACCCAAATGTAGAAACTAAAACTATAAAGCTCTTTAGAAGAAAATGTGAAAAATGTGAAAACATGACCTTGGATTGATTAGTCTATAGTTTCTTAGATGTCACACCAAAAGTACAAGTGACAAAAGGAAAAATAAATAAATTGGACTTCAACAACATTAAAAACTTTGGGGTTTAGGGCCGGCCAGGTGGCTCACTTGGTTAAGAGCTCGCTCAGGAGTGCGAGCTGAGCTCTGAGCAACGGCGGTTCGATGCCCAGCCCGAGCTGAGTTGCCGCTGAGCTGCCAACAGGTGGCAGGAGGGCTCAGCTAAAAAAAAAAAAAAGAGCTCTCGAGGGCTGCGAGGAAACCTGAAGCCCCTCCAGGAGCCGGGCCTGCTGGAGCCCTTCCTGTTCCGCTTCCGGTTGCAATCAATAAAGGCCATGCTTAAAAAAAAAAAATTGTTTTTTAATTGGGGGTTTTGAAGAACACGATCAAGAAAGTGAAAAGACAACCCACAGAATGGCAGAACATTTCTACATATCTGATAAGGGCCTGGCATGCAGAATAGGTAAAGAATTCTTGTAACTCAACAATAAAAAGACAAATAACTCAAACAATGGGTAAAGGGTCTGAATCTGCATTTCCCCAGAGATGCGCACAAAAGTCCAGTGAGCATGTGAAGGTGTCCAATGGCACCAGTCACCAGGGAAATGTGATCACAGCCACGGCGACACACCACTTCACATCTACCAGGACAGCGAGAATCAGAAGACCGAATAACGCATTCTCATGAGGACGTGCAGAAAGTGGAACCTCACACAGAGTCAGTGGGAATACTAAATGGGGCGGCCACTTGGGAAAACACTGGCAGTTTCTCAAAAAGGTAACATATTGTTGCCTTGTGACTCAGTAATTCCACCCGTTTACCCAAGAGAACTGGAAATAGAAATCCACACAAAAGCCTGCACACAAATGTTCGTAACAGCATTGTTCTTAATACCTAAAAAGCAGAAACAATCCAAATGTCCATCAGTGGATGAATGGATAGACAAATGTGTTCTATCCACACAATGGAATATTATTCAGCTGTGAAAGGGAATAAAGCTCCGACACACGCTACAACATAGATAAGGCTCAACAACATGATAGTAAGTGCAAGAAACCAGACACAAAGTACCACATTTTGTTTGATTCCTTTATATAAAACGTCCAGAATGGGCAAATCCATAGAGGCCGAAAGTGGATTAATGGTATCCAGGGACTGGGGGAGGGAGAATGAGGAGTGACTGCTAATGGGTACGGGGCTTCTATTTTGGCTTGTAGAAAATGCTCTGCACAGCTCTGTGACTACACCAAAATCCACTCAATTCCGTACTTTAATGGGGTGAATTTTATGGTATGAAAGTCTTACCTTGAAGACTAAGGAGGTGTCACATTTTGCTTTAATTTGCCCCTGGTGTCTATTAACAGTTCCCGCAGGTACGACTAAGCCCTGTACCCCAATGGGAGCTGCCCCTGCCCTACAGGTAGGTAATGACGGAGGTAAAGACAGCGCCATCCTTCACACGTGGGTGTTTACACCACCACTGGCTACGGAACGCCAACAAGGACAAAACCATACTACACCCACACCTTCGCAACTTGGTTTTTTAATGAGATTTACGCATCTTCATACTCATAGATCTAACTCATTCATTTTAGTGCTGAATAATTTTTGACTATACGAATAAAACAAATGTCCAGGCCCCCTTACTGAGGCCAATTAGGTGGTTTCCACTGTGTTGCTATTACAAACACTGTAGGACCATATCCGTCAGGCACCGTGAGTGCTTCCAGACTGGAACGAAAGCCTGATAATGGCATTGATGGGTCACATGACATGCAATTACCAACTTCAATTATGTAACCGACTTCACCTCCAGCCGGCATCCCAGAGCCAGGAGGAAGGATTCCCATGTTCTCAGACCTCACCAATATTCATTAACTGGCTTCCTGCTTGCCAATCTGATCGATATGGAATGGTCTCTCATTGCTTTAATTTATATTTCACGAATAGAAAAAACTCCCAAGTTTTCATACATTTATAATCTTTCTGGTTTCCTCATTTCAAATTGTCTTTTTATAGCCTTATCCACGTCTGCTTATTCTCTCTAGATCTTTGATATTAATCCTTTTCAAATTCTATGACTTTCAAATGTATCCTCTTGTCTGTAGTCTGTCTTTTAACTCTATAAATATTATCAACCATACAGATGATTTTTCTATTTAATATAGTCAAATAAACCACTCTTTTTCCTTACAGTTTGTGCTTTTTGTGCCTGGTTTAAGAAACCCGTCTGCACCCAGACAGCCTTGTCAAAGATACAATGTCAAAGAGTGACACTCTACGGTCTTTTTGGTAATCTTTCTTCTATAAGATTTAGTTTTGCCTCTCACACTCAGGGTTTTATTCCATCTAGAACTCAGTCTCACATATGAAGCATTAGGTATGGCTCTAATTTTTCCTCACCCTACGGGTAGATTATCCCCACAATACTTACCAAAAGGTCTATCCTTTCCCTGTGGACTTGTAATGCAATCTCCAGGGTTATGAATTCCTATGTGTGAGTGTGGGTGTTTGGGGGTGTGTATAGGGAATGGGGATGGGTGTGGGGGGGTTGTGTCTGTGGGGGGGGGGTTCCCTAACTCTGTTGCACTCTGGGCCAATAATACAAATCCTAAATATCACACCTCTATAAGCTTTGACATCTGAGAGGGCAAGTCTCCTCTTTTTTTCAAAATTACTTCTTATTTTGGTTCCTTACTCTTCCATCTGTATTTTAAAATCAGCTTTTCAAAACCCATGAGAAGCCCTGACAGGATTTGGATTTGAGTTTAACTGACAAATGTCATCTTTAAGTATCAATTGTTCACATCCTTAACAAGATATAGCTAATATTGTTTATGCCTTTTTATTTTTTGATCAATCTTACCAAAGGTTTGACAACTTTGTTTTTCTTTACAAAGAACCAGCCTTTTATTTTACTACTTCTATTTTTCTCTCTTCCCCGTTTCACAGATGTCTGTTCTTACCTTTGTAATTTCCTTCTGTCTACTTTCTTTTGCTCTCCTAACTTCTTAACTGGAGACTTATCTGATTAATTTTGAGCCTTTCTTCTTTCCAAACACATAACTCAGGATATAAATTTGCCCTCCAATACAGCCACAATCAACAAGCCTTAAATTACATTGCTAGAGTCAGTCAATTCTGGATATTTCCATTGTGACTTCTTCTTTAATTGGAATGATTTTTAGTGGTTTTTTGTTTTGTTTTGTTTTTCAGGGCAGTGTCACTGGCCCTCACATGTGGGACGGAACCGGGGCTGCTGGTTTCCCAAGCCAGCTCTTAACCACTGCGCCACTCGGCCGGTCCTAGTGTTGTTGTTTTTTAAATGTCAAATATATAAACTTAACTTCTTTGTGCTTTTATCGTTGATTTCTCACTTAACTTCACTAGGTCAGATGGCATGGTCCAAAAGAATTAAGAGTTACTTTGTGACCAAATACAAGGCCAGATTTTGAAAATGTTTCACGTGCTTCGAGAATATGTATTCTCTAGTTGGCTGCAGTTTTTTTGTTTTTGTTTTTTAATAACCAAGAGATAGAGCTGGTTCCAATCTTGTATATTTTACTTGTGTGTTTGTATCTGATCAAACACATGTACCTATCAATCCCTGAGAAAGAATTAAAATAACCCATAAAACTGCAGACTTATTAATTTCTCCTTGTAAATCAGCCGATTTTTCTACATATTTTGAGGTTTAGACACTGTATATACTTATAAATTCTGAATGATTCTATCTTTATCATGACCATTTTCTCAGCAGGTGGAAAGCACATTCGGCATCAGGATGTTTTGTGTGTCTATGTGCTCATCTGGTCGTCAGAGCTATGCTGGTTTTGTGGTAGGTGTTAACTGCCGCGCATATTTACTGCTTTATGTATCTTGTCAGACACACTCCCAGATATTAGTGAAGGCAACTGAGTGGATTTTGTATTGTTAAAGCCCAGTGTGAAGGCCGCTTGCCCGCATCAGCTCTCTGGGTGCCTTGAGAGGCGGCGCGGACCCTTCTGGAGAACGGTGGAGCAGGGGTGAGACAGGAGGGGCCGGCGCAGCTCCCAGGCTGTGGCGTCAGCAACGAGACCCCACTTTTGGACCTGTTACATCCAAGATGCTCGCCTGCCTGGCATCAGATAGAGGGAGCGCTCAGGCATCACGACGAACCAGTCCGGCGCTGATGGGAAAGGCCCAGGGTGGGGGTCATCAGAACGAGGGGGGGGGTGAGAATCCCGAGGGACGAGGGAGAAGGAGGCACTATCGGCCACAGGAGTGTCCAGTGTATTCGGGGCTGTCTGCAGAGACCAGAGCCCTTCGGGGCAAACGGCAAAGCAAAGGACAGAAACATAAACCCCCAAAATCAAGACAAAGTACGAACACGGTTGGAGTTTGACCAAGCGCTCTGAGCTTGTCCCACGCCCAGCTGTCCTGGCCACACGCCCCCTTCCCCAAGCCAACAAGGAGGCCACCACATGCAGACGAGGCGGACAGAGTCGGAGGCTGAGCCAGGATGGCCAGGTGGGAAGAGCCCAGGAGCCACTCAGTGAAGCCGACAGAAGCAGACCCTGAAGAAAGCAATCTGTACATGACTCCAAAGGGTACACCTCCACCTGCGTCCACAGGAGAACTGCGGGATGGGGCTGCTGGTCGGGGTCGGGGAGAAGCCACACAGGCGCACGCCTTCACTGTCACTCTTCATCTGGCAGAGCCCACGAACGGGGACGATGCAGACCCTCCCCCACCATGGGCCCTCCCGGGACGGCTGGCGCGGCAGCATGCCGGCAGGGGCCCTGCCCCCAGAGCCCCCACAGCACACGGAGCCCACAGGGCGGGCACAGCTGCCTGGGGCCCATGCCAGTGGAAGAGAGCTGCAGACCGACAGCCATAATGTCCGGCTGGGCAAACTCATCACTGCCTGCCTCACTACGGCAAGTCGGTGAGCTACCGCAGTCACAAGGAGACACAGCTTCCGCCCGGCTGGCCAGGGCGAGCGGTGTGCCAGACCAGGCCCTGAGGG
This sequence comes from Aselliscus stoliczkanus, assembly GCA_033961575.1. NCBI lineage: Eukaryota > Metazoa > Chordata > Mammalia > Chiroptera > Hipposideridae > Aselliscus > Aselliscus stoliczkanus. The sequence continues at coordinate 782,755 of CM066729.1, forward strand.
CAGGCTGGGTCCGCAGAGGGCAGTGCCGAGGGAAGGAAAGCAAGAGCCAGGTCAGGGGCTCCGCCCAGTCGGCAGGGAGCACAGCGCACAGCGGGGGAGGGGCCGGCTGAGCCGGACGAGCCGCAGGCCAAGGCCAGAGCACGGACTGCGGGGGAGGGGCCGGCTCGCTCGGGCTTCATCGGAAGATAGCAGGTCGCCAAGGACAACTTCAGCGCAGCGGAGGCATGCTGAATCTGAAACCACGTTACTCCTGGGGTCACTCCCCAAAGTCTAGGTGACCCATTTATCCCCAGACACCCAGGGGGTGCGGGGAGATGACCTGGCGTCTCGCTGCGAGGCAGCAGTATTTCCACATAAGTGACAATGAAAGCAGCCCTCACTAAAATGTGTTGTCGCCATCGGCACAGCGATGGAGAACCAGTAAACAGCTCAAGCTAGTAAGAGGCAGGCCCCAAACCAGTGCTTATGCCGGCAAGGGAAGGCTCGGAGACAAGTCATTTGGAAAAAAGGCTTACTCGAAAGAGATACAAGGGAGTCCGTCCTCAAAACTGACTCGTCAAATGAAAAACAGCAAAGTGAACATTTGGCAATTTAGGGAACTGCACATTAAAATGAAAAACAACTACACACCGGCTAGCATTGTTAAATTCAAAACACTGACAACACCCAACGCTGGCACGCCACTCTAGTGGGAATGGAAAATGGAGCAGCCACGCTGACCGTTTCTTACAAAACTAAACAAGCCTTACCAAGATCCAGCATTCGTGCTCCCTGGTCTTTGCCCAAATGAGCTGAAATGTCCAAACAAAAACCTGCACACAAATGTTTAAAGCAGCTTTATTCATAACTGCCAAAGACTGGAAGCAAACAAGACGTCCCTCAATACGTGAACGGATAAACTGTGGCACGTTTACACAGTGGAATACTACTCAGCAATAAAAGAAAGAAGCTCCCAGGCCACAAGCCCCAGTGAATCTTACTCCACATCGCCGAGTCCAGGAGCCAATGAGAACGCTGCACATCATGCCTCCAGCTGCAGGCCACTCTGGGAAAGGCGCACGTGCAGACGGCACGCAGGTCAGCAGTTACCTGGGACGCAGGGGAAGGGCTGACGGCGTACATCCCAAGGGAGTTTTAGGGCAGTGGTGACTGTAGGACAGTAAGCATTCTCAAAAGCCATAGAACTTGACAGCACTAAAGCAAACCTTAGTGTATGCAACTTTGTAAAGGGTCACCTAGGATGTCAGGGGATTCCAGAGTGGAACGGGTTGTAAATACAGGATACAACCTCCCTGATGGGAGGGGCCGTGGGGGGCGAGGTGCTGCGCCGAGTCACTCGGAGATGAGCCGGGTCTGTAAGAGCAAAGGCAAGAGGAACTGTTCACGGGGCGGCACGGGGCAGACACTCCTGCTGCGGTGCCTGTGACGCAGGACCGGAGCGAAGGAGTGAGCGACGGCGACGGGGGGCGGTGTCCCCTGTGGGAGGGGAGGCTGCACGCAGCAGGGGCAGGAGGCTGGTCAATCCCCGGGCCGTGGCTCCAAGTGGACACGGCCGCGTGAACGGCAGCTTAGCTCAGTGTCGAGGCCGATGGCTGCATACAGGCTCACAGAGGGCCGTGTGTAGACACAAGCTGACTGGCAGACTGACACACTGACACACACACACACACACACACACACACGGCTCCCGGCTCCAGCAGCTGAGCGCCTGGAAGCAACACCACCGCAGCAGCAACGCGCACGCACACCGGCGCCCACATCTCCGTCTGGAATAACTTCCTTCAATGAAGGAACCAGGCTCCTCAGAGAAGCAGCCGATTCAGGGACAAGGGCAGGAAGTATGCAAATGAGCCTGGAGCAGCTCGTGGGGCCAGAAGTGGGAAAGTGCTAGAAACACACAAACAAAACTCCCCATGCGGATGGGGCGCGTCAGAGTCACAGGAGCCAACGGGCAGTGCTCCCATGACGGGAGCCGCCACAGGTCCGGCCCCGAGTCTGGAACCCACGCCCACGCGTCACACAGACGTGAATGAACGACGGACGCGTCGGCGGGGAGGAGAAGAACCTCTGCGCAGATGCCCCACGTGCTCCTGGGGCTGCCCGGTCCGCGTCCTCGGGGGGCGCCGCCCCCAGGTGTGGGCTGTGCACGGCGGCCTCCGGCCACAGAGGACAGAGGCGGGGGAGTGGTGTGGAGTGGAGGAGCCGGACAGACACAGCTCCGCCAGGGGCCGGTGACGAGACGGCACCTGACCCCTGTGGTCTCGCTCCCGACCACCTACACTCCCAGTCTATTCATGAGAAAAACATAAAGGGATGCTCTACAAAACCCCTGACCAGTAGTCCTCAAAATGGTCAAGGTCATCAAAAACAAAAGAAGTTTAATAAACTATTACCACCCAAAAGAGCCTAAAAAGACATGACGACTAAATGTCATGTGGTGTCCTGATGGGATTTTCGGACAGAAAAAGGGTATTAGGAAACCACTAAGGAAAAGTAAAGGGTAAACCTCAGTTAATAGTAAGGTATGAACGTCGATCTCCTAATTATGACAAATGTTAAATTGGGTGTGAGGTATAGAGGGATTCTCTGTATTATCTATATAATAATTCTGTAAATCTAAAACTGTGCTAAAATAAAAAAGCTTGTTTTTTAAAGTTAAAGGAAAAAAGCCCAGAGTCGCCAGGCTCTCAGCAGTCTGTCCGGTGGGTAAACAGCACCTTTCCCCCAGTCCTGTCAAGTTCTGAAACACTGTCGTGTACCTTCTGACACGGACTTTGCAGAAGTCTGAGCGAAGGTGTTTTGGCTAAGGTCCAAGTTCACAGGAAATGCTCACAGGCTTGCCGTTTGGGTTCCACGTAGCTTGTAGTGCATCTAAGATGCAAAGCGTTTTCCCAGCGACTCAGGTTATCTGCTAGTCGTAACAAAAGCAGAACAGTGTCAGCTTTGCGTCAGTAATGTTTCCAATTCCTACACTGAATTTTAACATGGGACACTGAGTATTCTAGAAAACAGGCTCCCAGTTCTGGTCTTGAGAAAATGTCGTCGCACTTGCTGATCGCCCCTCAGCAGCTGCCCCTTTGCTGAGCGCCTCCGGCAGGACATGCTGGTGCTTCGTGTGCACGATCATTCTCCTCACACCAACTCGGCCAGACGGGCTAGCAGTGGAAACTGAGGCCCAGAAAGGCTAAATGCTTTGTCCACCAGCTGCACAGATGGCAAGCAGGAGGCCAGTCTCTGAACTCCAGGCGGCCAGGCACTGAGGCTGGACCAGCATGTCCGTCCACCCCGGTCCAGCCTGAGGCCCCGAGGCCTCTGCACACAGCCAGGGCCTTGCCCAGCCACAGGCAGAGCCCGCTGGGAGGTGGACATTTCTGTGAACAGCGCAAATGTTCCCGGGGAACAAAGGATTCTTCCTACATGGAAAAAGATCAGGAGTCATCTTCAATCTGTGCCCTTGAAACAGAGCCAGGGTCTAAAAGCTTTCACAGAGCCGCATGCATCTCAGTCATCAATATGCCATTAGATCCTGGACATTTATGCCGTAAAAGTATCTCCAAACCTTTGAAGGATTAACCCTTTCCAGCATTAAGCCGTCCCCCTCCCGTCAGCTACAGTTGCTGGCTTTCTCTTTCCGACTTAAACGAGACACTGATTTTAGTTTTCTATCTTCATGACCGTTACTTACATAAGGCAATGTGTTGCAAGCGATCCCTTTCACTTTATTTCCCGAATATTAGGAGGACCCCTTTGGTTTCCAAAAGTTCTATGTATGGCCCCCAAACCTCAGGCAGCAGACCCAGAGTGTTCCCTCCAGGCTTCTTGATTAAAAAGCGGGTCGCTGCAGGATGGGGAAAGTCAGAGACCATCAGGGTCCCAAAGTCTCTGCGGAGAGCTGGAAGGGCTTTCACAAGTCATCTAACCTAACGCCCAGGCCTGGGACTCCTGGCGGCCAGCCTCCCACCAGCACCTCCTCCCACAAGGCGGCCCGGCCTCCGGGCCCACCTGCCCCCGCCAGAGCCCCAGGCCTGCGGTCCCCTCCCCCGCAGTGACACTGCACCCCTGCGTGTGCTCCTGCCACACAGAACCAGTTCAAGCCTTCTTCCAAATCTGAGCCTTTCACACAGCAAGTATTCCTAACACTGCGTGGGGGGGGGGGGGGCCCTGCCAGCGCCTCCTACCGGGGACAGCCTCCCTCGGTCCTGCACCACTGTCGGCCGGCAGCAGGACCGGCTCAGCTGCCAGAGAAGCCTGGGCTGGTCCAGGCGCAGTTACCAGTGGACAACCTCGGGCAAGCTCTTCTAAACCTCGGTGTCCTGCCGGAGCGAGCCAGCCGCTTCCAGGCGCTGGATGAGCAGTCACAGGGCAGCACAGGTGAGCAAGTAAGTACTCAGCACCGCAGCTGGGCAGGTGGGCCAATGCCCCGCTCCTGACACTGGAGACCTGCCTGCACACGCCAGCGACAGCTCCACTCTGACTCCCTCGCCAGGAGCCTAACAACAGGTACGCGGCACACTGAAGCAGGACTATCACCTCCACCGTCTGTATGCCATGCTCCTAATAATACAACACATATGGTCCAGCTACCCTCTAGGATCAATCTCATTATGCCACAAAGGTGGGCCACGTGCAATGGCCCAGAGAGCTCACTGGGTGTGCAGAGTCCAGGCCTCGGTCCTGCTGGACCAGACTCTGCAGTTTTAGAAATCCCAGTAATTCGGGCCGGCCGAGTGGCGCGGTGGTTGAGCGCTGGCTTGGGAGGCCGGCGGCCCCGGTTCGGGTCCCACATGTGAGGGCCAGTGACACTGCCCTTAAAAAAAAAGGGTGAGCGCTGGCTTGGGAGAAATCCCAGTAACTCACGTGCACACTCAAGCTGGGGCAGCACAGGCCTAGACCCCTAGGGAACGAACGTATTGCAATTGCAGGGTTCTGTTAGGGACCATACAGGCTAGAAAGCAGTCTTTCCTCCCCACTCCTAGTAATACACAGTCAGTATGAAGAGTAAGAGGCTGCTTCAAGGGCCTAGAAATAGGAGTTATAAAAAGAAAAACTAAGTGTGCTGACGAGCCTCGGAACCATGAGGTTTCCTGCCATCTTTTTACCAACCTCCCTCTAAACACTTTGCCGTTCGATCAAAATTTGCAGAGATAATTATTGAAACAAACACCCAATTCCTACAAGTAAATGTCACCAGGAACTGGGACAGTCTCACTGAAGAAGGAGAAGGGGACGCCACTGGCGTTTCCTGACATGCCTGGAAAGCCAGTGAGCTCACCCCCTCGGCCGGCTGGAGCCTCTTCATCTAAGCTGCTGAAAAGCCTCCCGTGCCATCTGGGACCTGTGCTAACTGAACCAGCTCTTGCTGATTAAGCCCAAACCCTCCCTCGCCCTGGAGCATTTCCTGCGTGTTGCGGGGCGAGGGGAAGCGGAAGCAGGTGGGCACGGGAAGGGGGAGCAGCGGCGGCGGCGGCGGCAGTGACCCGACCGCACACCCGTGAGCCGGGCTCTGGCCGCTAGAAAGCAGCCGCCAGAGCACCCGGGCCGCACAGCACAGCGGGCAGCCTGCCCCCGGACGCTGCAAGGCCTGAGTGCAGTCTGGGCGCCTGAGCACTGCTGCTCCACAAAAGCCCCAGGTGACTTTCAAGTGCAGTCAGGGTGAGCAGCGCTGCTCCAGGAGAAGGGTCAACAGGGTCGCTGGGGTTCCTCACTGCTGGCGCTCTGCAGTTACGGGTGGGCTTTCTGAAACACGGCGCTGCTGAGGGACAGCGCGAGGCACCGCTGGGCGACTAGGGGTCCTGAGCGGTGGAAGTATAAGGAGACGGCGGGCCTTTCCAAGGCTGGCTGGTACTCACACGACATAAACGCACACGCCCAAAAGCAAGTCCATCCCGACACTGGACGTCCTCTGTCCTCTCCCAGCTCTACGTGGACCACACTGCTGCACCTACGGCCAGGCCAACATTGCACTCCTGCCTCCCGGGCTAGGGCAGGGGTCAGGGGTCGTGGTGGTTTTCATAGGCCTGTGAGCTAAGAGCAGTTGTTGCCATTTTAAAGGGCTGAGGAAAAACAGGGGATGAGAAAGGTCACGTGTGGCCCACATTCCTAAAATATTTGCTATGCATCCCTTTACAGAAAACGCGGTCAGACTCCTGACCTGCGGCAGCCATAGGTGCCCAGGTGTCCCCAGCGTGGGTCACACTGGCAGGCACTTCCTCTGCCAACCTCACAGCCAGGAAAGACCTGACATGCCTCGAAAAGGTGAAGCCAGGTGGAAACATGCTCAGTCACCCTAGAAATCTCGGGGCAAAGCACAGCCACCAAGTGCTGAGCTCCCTCAGGAGCAGAGAGAGGCTCCTGCCTCCGTGTGCACACAGGGGCCGTCCAGCTGGGTGAGCTCAGGACAAGTCTCCGCAGGCACCCGGGTGGTGGGGGGCCCTGGCCGTCCCTTACCCACTGTGCCCCAGGCTGTCCTGCTGCGCCCATGCAAAGTCCGGGATGCCCACAAAGGCCCTTGCCGAGCCGAGCCCTGAGTTGAAGACATTCGTGGGACTAAGGCAGCATCCCTGCTGGGTCCTCAGTCAACCACAGCACTGCCTGATCCTGGGAGGGACACACGACACGCGGCACACAAGAATGATTCACACTCAGGAAGCAAAGTGTAGAGCCGTGCTTGCTGCGCAGAGCAGATGGCAGCCCCTGGTGCCATGGGGGGATTTGCCACAGCCCCCCAAAGCCAAAACCAGAGATATGCTTCCCTAAGACGGCCTGGCGGAAGCTGGCTGAGAAGCACTAGGCAGGCCCCCAGGAACCAACGGAAGCAGCGTGTGGTTGTCCCGCAATGCATGCCCCAGACGGGAGGCCTGTCGGGTCCCCGCCCTGCATCTCACCCCTCTGTGGGTCGCTGGGCTCCCAGAATTGACTTAGGAGGATTATTCAACCCCATTCGCATTTTCACGTTTTGGAACCCTGCCAGCGGCCACGTCTGCTTTTCCAGAGGTCAGAACACTTTGGACAAGGCCATCTCCTGCTCCGGTAAATGGGACTCCATATTCCCTCCATGAATTTCCTGCCAATCTTCAAATTACTTCAAATACGATTGCCCTTCATTTAGACAGTGTTTTATGGATCCATGTCTACCTTCTCCCCATATCCGATTACCTCGTGGGCTGCAGACAGCTCTCCCCGCAGCCCCTCTGGGCGCCTGTGTCGGAGGAAGTGTGGGCGGGCGGGCAGGAGCGCTCACCGCCGCCTCTGGGGCGCAGGAAGCGAGTGTGCCCGGCATGTGAGGAGCTCCTGCTCTGGCCCCACTTCCCCTGCCAACCACCGCCACGCGCCTACACTTTTTTGCAGGAAAATAAGTGAACAGTCCTGGCAGTCTTCTCCTCTCACTCCGTGGGCTCTGCCTGCCTGTCCCCCTCGGGCAGCGACGCCCGTCAGCCCATCTGCTCAGCCGCTCCCTTTGCTCTCCACCACTGACCGGCTTCTCAGTCGCTCCGATGGACGCGTCGTGTTTTCTCCTGGCCCCTTGACCCCAGAGGGCCCCTCTTCAGAAACCCTGTCTATCCCCGCCATGCACAGCAGTCCCCAATCTCTGTCGCCACGTCCTGGTCCTCTCGCCCAAGTCCGGATTCAGGCGCAGTGGCCTGTTCCTGCCTCCAGCGTGACACCCAACCCGGGAGCCGAGGGCTTCCCTATCCCATCCGTGACCACCACATGCCACCTTCCAGGCCACCAGGCCAGGCGTCACCCTCGACGCCTCCGCCTCTCCCATCCGACGTCGATGTTCCTGAGAGCGTCCAGCAACTGCACACGCCACCACCGTCCTCTCCCGGTTAATGGGATAATTCTGTGCTTGACCCCAAAGAGCAGGCAGGGCGGTCCTGTGTCAGCGTCCATTCATGTCACTGCTCTGCTCAAAGCCTTGCAATGGCTCCGTTTCCCACAGAGTAAGAGCCAATTTTCCCCCAGCCTATGAGGCCCAAGGCGGGTTCACCCCTTTCCCGCCCACCATCTACTCTGGGCCCAGCTGCCATCGCTGAGTTGGCATCTCCTCACCTCCAGGCTGCGTGGCACCAGCCTCCCGTGCTGTCCCCCCACTGGGATGGGCCTCCCCATGCAGCCATGTGTCTAACGCCCTCACTGGCTCCACATCTGTCCTCAGATGGCACCTGCTCGACCAGGGCAGCCCGCCTCCCTTGGCCAGTGACCCCCTCCCCTGCATACCCACCATCACCACCATCACCACCTGCTCCTTTATCACACTCCCTGTTCACGCTGTCTGTGTCCCCGACTGGCCGGAAGCCTCTCTGGCAGGGTCTCTACCTGCTCTACTCACTGACATCCCCTGAGCAGCTAGAATGGGCCTGGCACTGGTGGGCATCCACCAGTTTGAGTTTAAAAACTATTGGTCTCAAAACCTGTTTCCTGAAAACCAAAGTAAAAGAGGGAGTGAAATGAGGTACATTTTGGACCATGTGCTCAGTGCTTGAGGAACAGCTAGGATGCTGACGTGGTTAAACTGTCAGCCAGGGCGAGTGGCGGGACGTAGGTCCGGGAGCAGACAGAGGCCGGGTCAGGTGCAGCTCGGACCTGAAACTAGAAGGGACAAAGGGAGACCCTGGACACTTCTGGATGGAAGGATGGCTGATCGCACCTATTTTTAAATAAACTTTTTTTTTTTTAGAGGGCAGTGTCACTGGCCTTCATGTGGGATCCAAACTGGGGCCGCTGGCGTCCCAAGCCAGCTCCTAACCAACACGCCACTCGGCCGGCCCTTAAATAAACTTTTGATCTGGAGATTAACTGTAGACGCAAGCGCAGCTATGGAAACAGCAGAAATAGCCCATGTTTCCCCAACAGCAGTATCTTGCAAATGCACCGTGCATTGCCACGACCAGGCCCTGAGCTGACCGTCAGCTGCAGGCAGCTTCCCCTCAGCCACTACCACACCCTCCCGCACCTTCTCCTTAACCCTGGGACCACTAACCTGCCCTCCGCTCCTGTCATGGTCTCATTTAACAATGGCACCTAAGTGGCACACCGTGTGTAGCCTTTGGGCACTGCCTTTTGTCACTCGGCTGATTCCCGGTCGCTGCGTGTGGTTTGTTCCTTCTGTCCACGCAGTGTCCCACGGTGTGGGGGGCCACGGTCCAGCCTTCCATCCACTGAGCGGCATCTAAGCCGTTCCCAGTTTGGGGCTGTTTCATATAAACCCACTACGAAATCCCGAATAGCATTTGTATGAATACAGTTTTCAATTTTCCAGGGTGAATGCCCAGGTCACATTGCTGAGTTGTGTGATAGTTACAAGTCCAATTCTGTCAGAATCTGGCAAGCCGGCTTCAAGTGGCCGCTCCATTTTGCGTCCCCCACAGTAAGAGCCCGGCGCATGCACCCTGCCAGCCTTTGCTGGTCTCACCAGTTTTCTGGCCCAGCCACACTGCCACGTGTACAGTGCCATCTCACTGCGGTTTCATTGGCCCTCCCTAAGTGGCAATGATGCTGAGCACCCTTTCATGAGTTTATCTGCCACCTATATCTTCTCTTCAGTTAAATGTCTCTTCATGTCTTTGTGCAGTTTCTAGTTGAATTGTATTTTTTTTTTACTGTTGAGTTTTGATAGTTCTTTGTGTATTTTCATTACCAGTCTTTTCTTAGTCATGTGATTTGCAAATTATTTCTCCCAGTGTGTAGCTTTTCATCGTCTTACCAGGTTCTTAAGTAAAAGTTCCTAATTTTGATGAAGTCTAAATTATCAATTTTCCTCGTATGCTGATGTCAAGTCTAAGAACTTTCTCCAGCCTTTGCCCTAAAACATTTACTCTTCCTTTCTAAGTAGATGTGAGTCTGTCATCACTTTGAGTTGGTTTTTGTATCAGGTGCAAGGCAGCTGAAGGTTCATTTCTTGCCTATGGGTATTTGCTCCAGCACTATTTGCTGGAAAGGCTAACTTTCCACCACTGAATTGCTTTTGCAATTCTCAAAATCATGTCAGAAGACAATTTCTCAAAACTCATTTGGGCATATCGCTGCGATTTCCCACACTAATTTCTATTGTAGGTTCCCTCTACTGTTCCCCCTACTGTGCCTACCCTCCTGACAACACCACATAGTCTTATTACTGTGGATATAAAATCTTGAAACTAGGCAGACCGATTCCTTCCACTTTATGCTTTCTTTTCAAAATTGTTTTAGCTATTCCGGTTCCTTTGTTTTCCATATTTATTTTAGAATCAGCTTGTCTATACCTATAAAAGTTTTTGCTGTGATTTTAACAGAAATTGCATTAACCCAGTATAATAATTTGGGGAAAAGTGACATCTTTACTATGTTGAATTTTCTAGTACATGAACATGGTATGTCTTTCCATTTATTTATATCTACTTTGATTTCTCTCATCAGGATTTTGTAGTTTTCATAAAAGTCCTATAAATATTTTGTTAGATTTACATCTACATGTTTGCTTGCCTATCTTTTAGGGATTGTACTGCATTCTTAATTTTGATATCCATGTATTCATCGATAGTCTCCAAATATAAAACTAATTTTTGTGTTTATTTTGAATTGTGCAGCGTTGCTAAATTTACTTATTAATTCCAGTTTGTTTTTGTTTTTGTAGATTACTTGGGATTTTCTACATTTTTACAACTTCTTATGGGTAATTATTTCAAAATAAAAAAAGTTTTAAATATATGTGGCATAGAGCTAAACCAGGGCTTAAATGGAAATTTATAGGTCTAAATGCCAATGTCAGCAAAGAAAAAAAAAAAAATCAACCAGCTTTTACCTTAAGGAGCTAGAAAAAGAAAGGTAAAGTATATCCAAAATAAGTAGAAGGAAAATAATGAAGAATAAAAATCATTAAAAGGACAAAAAAATTAGAGAGAAAATCTTTACTTTGAAAGTACAATCTATATATACATATATATATATATATTTGAAAAGTCAATAAAATTGATTAACCGCTAGCTAGATTGATCAAGAAATCAGAAAAAATACAAGTTACAAATCTCCATAGTAAAAAAGGAGACATTATAAATCATACAATAATGAAAAGGGTAACGATCAATATAAAAGAGAAACTCTGTCACTGAACATGATAACCAAAAATCAATACCTTACAAAACAACAAATAACTAAAACTGAGTCAGGACACAAAAATCTGAAAAGCTTTAAAAAGCTAAATTTTAATTTAAAATCTTCCCACAAAGAAAACCTGGGGCCTGGATGAATTCTATCAAAAATTTAAGAAAAACATAATGCAATCTGACACAAATTCTTTCAGGAAATGGAGGCGGGAACACTGCCCAGTACATTTAATGAGACCAGCTTTATTCCATCACAAAACCAAGCAAGGGTACTTACTACAAGGGGGAACTGCTGAAGAGCTTCCCTCAGGATCCTGGATATAAACAGAAGTCCTTTCAAAAGGATCAGGAACTCAAACTCAGGAAGATAGATAGAAGATAGGCAGGCACATAGGTAGGCAGGCACATAGGTAGGCAGGCAGACAGACGGGTAAACAGATAAATATGTCCCCTACTGCAGCGGACTACAGTGAGTGACCACAGGCTACAGTGAGCGGCCAGCAGCCAGTGTGAGCTGCCAAGAGCTGCCGTGAGTGGCCGTCCAATGGACAGCGAGTGACAGCCTCGCCCGGGAAGAGCGTAATGATGATACCAACATGGGCCAGTGAAGCAACATCCTCCATAACTAGACTGAAGAACAAAAGGACAGCAACTTGTCTGTTCCCCTCCCCCGATTCCCCAATAAAATCTCTAAAAAAAAAAAAAAAATACAAAAAGAAACTACAGTAGCCAACAGTTAGAAAATGAAAAATCTTTTAAAACTACTATTTATAACGGCATCCAAAAACACGAAACATTTGAGAGGATACGTTTAAACCAAGTATGTCCAGGATTTGTATCCTGGAAACAAACCTCAAGATACTGCCTTTTCCAGGCACAGGAGATCAGGCCCCAGATCACCTGAGGGCAGGGCTAGTCACCAGGGGAACCACACCTGTGATTAGAGGGTGGGACCTTTCAGTCCCACCCCCAGACCTCTGGCAAAGGAGCTGGGCGGAGCCGGAGTTCAATCACCGGGAGCCAAGGATGTCACCAATCCGCCTGGGTCATGCAGCCCCCTCAGAACCCAAAGGGACCAGCTTTGTGGGGCTCCCATGCCGGTGAATACTTGGAGGTTCAGGGGAACCGGTGCCCCCAGAGAGCACAGAAGCTGCAAGCCCCTTCCCTCATCCCTCACCTGTGCATCTCTTCCATCTGGCTGTTCATCAATGTCCTTTATATTCTCCCCTCTGATAAACTGGTAAATGTAAGTAAATGTTTCTCCGAGTTCAGTGAGCCGCTCTAGCAAATTAATTGAACCCAAAGAGCGGGGGCCATGGGACCATCCAGTCTATAGGCAGTCTGTCAGAAGCACAGGTAACCACATGCAGTTGGCGTCCGAATGGGGGTGGGGAGCACCTTGTGGGACTGAGCCCTCAGCCTATGGGGTCTGGGTCTGAAGCTACCTCCAGAAAGCTGGTGTCAGAACCGCGATACCTCCTACAAGTGTCGGAGAAGTGCTCGGGATGATCAGCAAAGTGCACACAAAAGCCACAGTGCACACTACCACACAGCCTCCAGCAAGGCAGGCGTGGAAAAGACAGAGACCAGCAAGTGCTGGCGACAAACGGAGGGACTGAATTTTCGTGCATTTGTTGGTTAATCTGCAAACGGGGTCAATCACACTGGAAACCTGTCTGGCAGCTGCCCGCTTACAGTAAGCATACAGCAAGCCTGTGACACTACAACTCGTGTATGTGGAGAAATGTGTATACATGTCAGCTAGAGGACATCGAGGGTCCAGAGTCAGAGCGGCTTCATCTGAGTAGCCCCAAACTGGAGACAGCCCAAGTGCCCATGTGGGGGAGGACAGCTGGCCCAACAGGCACCTTGGGCTACGTACGCACACTGGAACACGGCCAGCCATGTGGGCTGTAAACAAAACAGGGAATGGAAGGGCTGTACCCCTGCCGTGGAAGAGAAAGCCAGGCGACAGGGAAGGCCTGCTGCACCCGTGGAGCTCCCTGGGACCCTGGGGCTCTTCTTGCAGAGCTCTGGAGACCCTCGTAGGCTGAGAGCTCCTCCCACAGACCCACCCGAGGCCTGTCTTGGTTAAGGTCACTGTCACAGCTCTGACAGCTATAAATAAAAACTCCTCTCAACATCTCTTTGAACTCCTGCTGCAACACAAACTCGTTGAGAACACCATCTAGTGATTTTTTTTAACTTTTTCTCTTTAGCACACTAAACACTCGAAAAACCCCTACTCGCAGTGTCTTACTAGTCAGACTGAAATGCAGCCATGCCTCGTTTTTAATCGGACGTACGACTGCCCTCCATGAAGGACAGAGCTGTGCCTCCGCTCTGCGGCAGCAGGCGGCAGAGTGGACGTCACCCAGGCTCCGACATCTTGGCCATTGGGTACCCGACACAAGGGCCACCTCACCTGGCCGCCTTCCCCACACACTGCCCCCCAAGCATCTTAGCCTGTTGTCTCATCTGGGAGATGTGGAAGGCAGCTTTTTTTGTATTTTACTACTTAGAAAACAGAAGTGTAGTGAATAAAAACTAACCACAGCCGTCACTCACTGCACACAGATCAAGGCAGACCGGAAGTCGAAGCAAACGCAGTCAGTCAGAGGGCTGGGGCAGGAGCGGGGCTCAGGGGAGACCCTACAGGAAGCGCTCTGTGACTGAGCTCTAGGCTCTAACGCCGCTTTTCTCTTCCATAAACACCCTCCATCTCGGCACGCAGGCCAGCGTGCTCGCCACGTCTGCATGCACTGGGTTGCAACCCCTTCTTTTTCCCATATAAATCTTTTTTGGTGATGAAACGCCTCGTCGATCAGACCTTTCAGACAACACTTACCAGGTGCCAGCCCCTCTGCAGAGGCCCGGGTGGAGCCGAAATGCCCCTGCTCTCCGGCCTCCTTCCGTGCCTCTGCGGAGCTCCGCGTCCTTCCTCTGCTTTCTCGGATGCCCGCTGCAGACACTTGATGGTGTTCCTGCGTTATCCCCTTCCCTGTGGGGCTACCTGCTCCTCGGGGGCGGGGCCATCGCTCACCTGTGTTTACATCCTCAGCGGACCCCTGGACAAGGCTTTCCAGGCAACAATGAGTTGGGCTGAACTCCTAGCATCACATCTCAGAGCCTCAGCTGGGAAGGCTTCCTGAAGGAGAAGGATTAGGCCCCGCCCGGTGACAGCAAAGGCCAGCACATGACAGACACAGCAAAGGAAAGAGCAATCTTGGTGAGGGCTCCGGGCTGCGACAGTGACAGTATTAATTCCAGTGCAGCTCCTGGCCAGCACTGGGGGAGCCGAGAGGCTGATGAGCTCATCGCCTAAGCGCTGGCAAGCGTGCTGGTTCCTGGCCCAGCCCCAAAAGAATGTGATGTGACATTACCCGCCGTGAAGCTGACTCAGAGAACAAATGACTAAGTTTCCCAGAATCAAGGAGAAGATTCTGGCTTGGCCACCCTTCATTCTGATGCAACCTGCGTTTAATGCGTGGTGACGGATGGTTCCGGCCCAGTCCCAGGAGCGGCTCTGAGGTGGCGTGTGTGTTCTCAGCCGGGGGTGCCTCCCGGCGGGGGGTGAGGACGACTTCGGTGCCCGGCCAATGTCCTGCCAGCCATTCAGAATCCTCTGTGAGCCAATCGTCTTCACTATCAGGCTATAAAACAGGTGATTCTGTTTCTCGGAGCTGCGCTATTAAAAGACCAGCTAGAGCTCATTACCGTCAGCTGCCACAGCCCTGCACTTTACGCCGCAATTCAAATATGGCCCACAGACCGAGGACAATCTCCAAACCCCAGGAAATGGAAAGTATTAGAGGGCACGGGGCCTGACAAAGGCCTGGACCACCTACTCCACACCTTGAGGGCATCAGAAAAATCAGCCCCCAGGCAGGGGTGCTCCCAGCTGGCCCAAGGGCTAACAACCCCAGTCATTTCCCACCTCTCCATGATTCTTTCATTCTGGGGACTCCTGTGAGGGACTTCCCTGCAGGAGGTGATGATGGCACTTCACAGGTAAGCCCAAGTTCCCGCTGCCCTCCCTGTACTCGGCACGGCACGGAGCTCAACCACACACCTCTTCCTGTTGGTCACTGACACCCAGTTTCCAGAGAGACAGGCTCGCACAGCCTGTAGTAGCGGGGACGAGCAGGTTTCTGGCTTCATTTCTACCTCCACAGAGCCAGGACAAGACCCATGCAGGACAGTGACAGTGCCGCCCCTGCGGGCGCTTGTGTTCCCAGATGGGAGACATCTCCCCGTTGATTTCTCGGAAGCCTGGGATTACTAATATGGCAAGGTCAACGATGCCCTAAGGCCGATTCAACACCCTTACGGTCTAACCTGTTTTCTCAGGATGACCTGGGCACTGAAAGGGAAATGCAGCTATCAGCATGCCTGCTCCCCGACTGACTTCTCTGTTCTTTCCACACAGGGCACTGGCACCAGCCCACAGTCCGGCCCCGGGAGAGGCGCGGAGGCCGAGCAGGGCCAGCACAGGGCACTCCACTCTGCAGGCACGTGGCCTGCGTCCCAGCACTGCCCATGCCAAGTCCTGAGCATGCGGCCTGTCCAGCGACAGTGGCCTACCTGGTCTGAGGGGCGCGTTTCTTTACCTTTGCTCCCCACTGGCACCCAGTAAGCTCGAGTGGGCCGGCTAACAGGCTCTGCCTCCGAACAGCGTCCCTGCCCCGGGGTCTGATCTGCCCGGGGTCCAGCCTGGCCAGGGTCAGTCCCTCCTCCTCTGCCCCCCCCTCACTGGGCAGCTGCTGTGCACAGCCACAACTTCCCCGTCTCCTGTCCTACAGGCATCCCTCGGTATCCGGGGGGCACGGCTCCAGGGCCCGCCCGCGAGGGGACCGAAGTCCGACGCTCACGTCCTTCTGTGAAACGGGGCGGTGCTGGCGGGTCACCCACGCACACCTCCCCAGGTACCTGAAATCTCCTCCAGGTTACTGATAACCCCTGACACGCGATAAATGCTGTGTCAGTAGTTGTTGCCCTGGGCCGTTCAGGGCAGAGCGGGAGGAAGACATCTGCACCTGTTCAGCGCCAATGCGGCATCGCAGACCTGACTGCACAGTGCACGTCAGCAACAACGTGGCCTTGTAAATACTAAAAAATCTGCACCTGTTCAGCGCCAATGCGGCGTCGCAGACCTGACTGCACAGTGCACGTCAGCAACAACGTGCCCTCGTAAATACTTCCGACCCACAGATGGCTGGCTCCACTGATGCAGACCCCACGGACAACGAGGGCCCACTGTAGCTTCCTAGACAGCTTTTCGGTCGAGGGCTGGTCCCTCCAGCCTCCTCTCCCTCATAAATGACTGGAAACAAACCCTTAGACTCAGTAAAGCCGCCTGCAGCATCTCCGACTTGGCGCTCAGCTCAGAGGTCTACCTCCCACTAGTGACACTGGTGCTGACAGACGCTGCTGAATCACACAGCTGTCTGGGTTCAAGCTCCATCACACAGCAGGACCACCTGTAGGGCTCTGAGTCGATGTCAAATTCTGACATCAATTTCTAAAATTATTTACAATACTGATGTGCAAATAAATCCCTCAGGCAATTTCCTTCCAATGTCGTCTTTCAGTTGAACCTACTTTCCTGTCAGCATTCACCTAAAAACAAATAACTCAGTCCTCTCTGACTCAGTGTTTGATGACAGCTCACCAAAGCCGTTTTCCAAGGCTCTTCACCAAAACCACCTGTGTTTCTACTCAAGCACCACGGTATCCTATGACAGTAGACCAGCAGTTCTCAAACTTTTGAACTCAGGACCCCTTTCATTACCTCAAACTATTCTTAAGTGGGTTCTATCTGTTGGGATTTACAGTACTTGAAATTAACAGAGATTGCAAAATTATTTACTCAGTAATTTGTTTACGATGAATAATAAACCATGAAATAACGAAAACATTTTTATAAAAATAACTATATTTCCAAAATAAAAAAAAATTAGAAGACTGTCTGGAACTCTAATGTCAGGATTAATGCACAACGGCTGGATTTTCACAGCTGTTTCTGCCTTTAGTCTGTTGTGATAGTTTTGGTGAAAGTGTGTCACACAGACATGTGGCTGGAGACAGGAGTGTGTTAGTAGGGTTACCAGGTCATTGTGGATATTCTCCTTTGAAAGACTCCTCAGACATCAAAACTGACAGGTGGTCACCTCCTGAAGGTTAGGTGCAACAAGGAACCTGGAACCCTACTGATGAACTTGGAGGACGGTGTCACATTCAAACCCGTCACCTAGCAGTCTTGCACTTGAACAGGTATTTTGCTCATCACGACTGTTGTAATATCATGCATTTCATCTGGAGAACAGTGGTTCACTGAGTTATGCAGCTCTCCCAAATGTTACACTTCAGTGTACAACGTCAAAAACTCACGTTTGTTAATATCATCTGAGTGCATCCAAAACAACTTTAAGTATTGGGAAGCTGTCAAACTCACCGAGTTTTCCAAAGTCTAGGTTTTGACTGAAAACTCCAGTTTTATCAGTTGAAACAAATACAGGCAGTTATCTCCTCTGAGGTGACAGCTCACTTAGTTCAATTTCCAGACACTGTCTGCCATGGTCTGTCTGTCACTCTTTGAAGTAGGAACAGTGTTTCACGAGAAGAGGAGCGAGTTCAGCTCCCACGCCCAGAAAAGCACAAGTGTGTTTCCTCAAAGCAGTTGCTGCAACTCCCCCTGCAGACGTGCAGGATGTGAACTTCTAATCCTGTCTCAGAATATTAAAAAAAATGCACTCAAGGATCAAAATTTAACAGAATTAATCATTCTTATTGTCTCTTCAAGGACACTCGTAAATGATGTTGGCTTTCGTAAGCGAGAGGGTGGCAGTGAAGGCCACCGTGACGACAGGCATGTGGGGCCAGCCCTGACTGTGTGCAGGGGCCCGCCGTGCTGCCCGCTTGCCTTTGTGTCATCAGCACAAACAGCAGCCCAGAAAGAAGGGATGCCTCGGTAGCATCCTGAAAATATTGTGACCTCGCCTCAGGGCTCTGGAGCCCTGGAAGCCCGCAGACCACAGACTCCAGGGTGTACCGCGGGGACAGAGCTGAGGAGCAACACATTTACGGGTCTCGCTCTGAGCCTGACCACTACCGGCTCAAAACGGAGAGCCCTGGGACCTGCATCTGTCGGTCCTCCCTCTGGGGGTGGGGTTTAGTCTTCCGCTCAGCAGGGACTGCAACTCCATCTAGCTCCACGTTCCAGTTCGGTCCTTGGCCTAATGGGCGCTGCAGGTCCTAGTGCTGGGGCCTCTCCCGCGGGTCCCATGGTGGGCTTGCCTGCCCAAACAAGCTCAGTCACCAGGCAGATAGGCCCAGGCAGGAGGCACACCCTCACCGCACTGCCCCCACCCCTGCTGCCCCGGCCGCTTTGCTGGGCCTGATGGGACAGGGCCTGAAGCCAGGCTCCCCTCGGCGAGTCCAGGGGAGCACAGGGCCCCACCTCAGCCAGACTCTGTTCTGCGAGATGCCCTGCTGCAGAACGCCAAGCAGCGCAGACACTGCACTGGTTCCATGGCACCTGTCGGCCCAGGAGAAGCTGTGCCCACGAGATGCAGTAGTGCCCAGAGCAAGGCAAACAGAAATGACTGGTTCCCTGTGTCCAAAAGCGACCCAAGTGTGCCAGGAGGAGTGGCGGGCCAGGTGGGGGCCGGAGCCCAGCATCAGAAGTCTCAGGACGGAGCGAGAGAAGCTGCCAAAGGGAGGGTCGCAGACCCACGGGGGCCGTGGGCACAAGGCATTCCGGGCCCTGAGATAAGAGCATCTATTCCACCTTCTCCCAACATCACCTCCATGCCAATCACACGGACAACACATGATTTTGACCATTAAATCAAAACTGTCCGCCTCCTAAGCAGACCTAGAAAAGGGCCTCAGAAGGGACAATCCCTCCGTGTGTAAGCAATCCGCAGCACGACTAGCTGTTTGATTACGGAGGTGTTTCATCAAATCTAGAAAATTCAGCAACAGTTCGATCAAAAGAGGTTCTGGAAGACATTAGGGAGAAACATGGTTCTATTACAAAATCTCCCGTGTTTAAAATTCCAAGAAAACTCCAACTGCCAGCCTGGGACACTAAGTATTACAAGCGATTACTCGCTGTCACACTGCAGGTGACTGTCGGCTGCACCCTACGAAGTGCCACCACTTCGGACTGTTTCATATGTGCATAGCAGGTAATTATGAACAGAGCTTGGAGCTCTCGGAAAAAGCACCGGCTCAGTAGCACTCACAGAGGACATGTCCCTGGCCTCTTCCCTCTGTGAGGCTGTACATTTCCAGCGCTGGCTTGGGCACGTTACAGTCGGAGCACTTGGCCTCAAAGGATGAACTTAGTGTGCTACATCAATTATTAATCCCCAAAAGCACTTCAGGATGAAATAATAATGCCTTACGTACCAGAGAGCTTTACCATTGAGCGTTTGCACGTCTATCACCTCATTTTGCTTCCACAGTGGCCCCAAGAGAAATACAGGCCAAGTACTCACACCCTCCTTTCTTCAAAGCAGAAACAGACTCAGAGCAAGGAGTGGCCGCTGGGCCCGGGCCCTGCCTGCCGCCAGGCAAACAGGGTACCCTGGTGTCTTCTGTGTCACTGCAACTTGGACTCAAAATGGTTTTCTTCATTTATTTTACTTATCTTCTTTATATCCCAACTTATTGCCCCCAAAATTGAAGTGTTTTATTTTCAATCTTGTAAGAAATCAGAAAAGGCTTGATTTCCAATGTGAATAAAGCTCCAAACAAGAAAGATGGACCAGTATGCCATGCCCTTGTAATGTCCGCCCAGAAAGCTGCCATGAAGGCACAGCTTCATTTCTTTTTTTATGAGGGCAGTGTCACTGGCCCTCATATGTGTGACCGAACCGGGGCCGCTGGCTTCCCAGGCCAGCGCTTAACCACTGCGCCGTTCAGCCAGCCCTGAAGCTTCATTTCTGAGTGGGGGAGAAAGAGAAATAGAAAATGGGTCAAAGAATTCCCAAGGAAAGAGTTTAGATCAGATTTTTTTCCTCTTTTAAATTCTCTATCATGAAATACACATTTCAACAGTGATGAATTAAGACAGAATGGATTCTTTGAAGAGGGGCGATGCCGTAACAAAACCTTGCCAGGCTGCTGGTAATCAGGAAGCCCTAATTCTATGCATTGCAAAGCATCTCCAGGGAACACCTGAAGGCAGCCCCCACTCACGCCAAACCGCCAGCGCAGGGAGAGAAGAGAAGTGGGTGCCTGCAGTCTGGGTGACTGCCACCTGTTTTGCTTAACCGGGTACTACAAAAAGAGATGAGTGTAGGCCAAAACAGGCCAACTTGAGAGAGATGGTAAAGTATCTGCATACAGTCCACAAATGTGGGGCTCACTTAGTGGGAAAAGCTACTCCTTCTGCACCCCAAGACTGTGATGGAAGGCTGAAGGCACTGTGAGGAGCGAAAGCCAATGAAGACCCCTCAACGGAAGAGCAGAAGCAGCGGCACACACAGATTAGAAGACCGGGCTTCTCTCGCACCCACGCCAGGCCTTCAGACACCCTGCACAGAAAGGCAGAGACAATCGTCCTAGGTCTGATATTATCCCTCAAAATAATTCTGCCAATACCATGTCTAGCACCATGAGCAAGAAACCGTAGAAATCACAGCAAACAAAAACAGATCCACAAGGACATGAGAAGTTACACTTACCCAACATACACTATCAAAGAAACTACACTTGCAATAACATGAAACAAACAACCCCACTTAAAAAAAATGGCCAAAACGAGCCGGCCGAGTGGCGCGGTGGTTAAGCGCTGGCTTGGGAAGCCAGCGGCCCCGGTTTGGGTCCCACATATTAGGGCCAGTGACACTGCCCTCAAAAAAAAAAAAAAAAAAAAAAAAAAAAGGCCAAAAGGTTTGAATAGACATTTCTCTAAAGAAGATATACCAATGGCCAATAAACACATACAAAAATGCTCAACATTACTAATCATAAAAGAGATGCTAATCAAGGGCCGGCCGACTCAGTTGTTTAAGAGCGCGAGCTCTGAGCACAGGGCCACCGGTTTGGTTCCTACATGGGCCAGTGAGCGCTGAGCCGTCACTGAGCTGCCAACAGGTGGCTCAGCTGGTGTAATAACAAGATTGCCTGTTCAATGGTGGGCTACGCCCACCCACAACTAAGACTGAACTCGGCACCTTGAGCTGAGCTGCTGCCCGGATGGCTCTGTGGATAGAGCGTGCGCTCTTAACAACAAGGCTGCTGGTTCAACTCCTGCATGGGATGGTGGCTACGCCCACCCGCAACTAAGACTGAACACAGACCTTGAGCTTAGAGGCCATGAGCTGACATCGGGAAGCCAGATGGCGACTGGCGCCCTCCACGACAAAGACTGAAGAACAACAACTTGGCTGGTCCCCTTCCCCAATTCCCCAATAAAATCTTAAAACAAAAAACAAAAGAGAGATGCTAATCAAAACCACAATAAAATATCACTTCATACCCATTAGCATGGCTAGTATCAAAGATACAGAAAAATAACAAGTGTTGGCGAGGACGTAGAGAAACTGGAATCTGGGTACACTGTTGGTGGGAATGTAAAATGGTGCCACTGCAGTGGAAAATGGTACAGAGGGTACTCAAAAAAATTAAACACAGAATTGCCATTATGAGCCAACAATTCCACTTCTGGGTATATGCCCCAAAAAAGTGAAAGCAGGGACTCAAACAGATATTTGTACACCCATATTCAAAGCAGCATTATTCAATACAGCCAAATGGTAGAAGCACCCCAAGTGTCCATGAACAAACGAATGCATAAACGGAATGTGGTCTGTACACAGGGAAACATTATTCAGACTTAGAAAGGAAGGACATTCAGGCACATCCTACAACACGGGTGAGCCTTGAGGACACTGTGCTCGGTGAAATAAGCCAGTCACAGAAGGACAGCTACTGTATGACTCCTCTAAGAAGAGTCACCTCGAGTCCTCACATTCACAGGGACAGTAAGAGATGGTGGGTACCAGGGGACTTAGGAAGGGAATTATTGTTTAACGGGGACGGTTTCAATCAGCAAGATAAAAAAGCTCTGAAGGTGAATGGTGGTGATGGTTGCCCCATGTGACTGTACTTAATACCACTGAACTGTACACTTAAAATGGTGAAGTCTATTTTATATATGTTTTACCACACTAAGAAACACTATGTTCTGTGGAAAAAAGAGTATGGCAGTTCCTCAAAAAATAAATATAAAATACTGTATGATCCAGCAATTCCACTTCTGGGTATATATCCAAAAGAACTGAAAATAGGGTCTTGAAGAAACATTTGTACATCCATGTTCATAGCAGCATTATTTACAAGAAGTAAAATGTGGAAGTCACCCAAGTGTCCACTGATGGATGGGAGGATAAGCAAATGCAGTATACCCACACAATGGAGCATTATTCAGCCTTAAAAAGGAAGAAAATTCTGACTTCTATTACAACACAGATGCACCTGGAGGACATTATGCTATGTGAAATAAGCCGGTCACAAAACGACAAACACTATGATTTCACTGATATGAGGTACTTAAGGGAATCAAAATCAGAGACAGAAAGTAAAATGCTGGTTTCCAGGGGCTGGGGAAAAGGAAGAATGGGGAATTACGTTAAATAGATAATTCCAGTTTTCTAAGATAAAAGAACTATGAAGACAATGATGGTGACGTCTGTACAACTTGGTACATAATACCACTAAACTGTACATTTATAAGTGGTTATGATGCTAAATGTATTTTACTGCAATTAAAAAATGGAAAGACAGGGCCGGCCAAGTGGCACGTTGGTTAAGAGCTGCCTTGGGATGCCCGCGGCCCCGGTTCGGATCCCACATATGAGGGCCAGTGACACTGCCCTCCACAGCTAACAACAGCTCCACCTGGAGCTGGGCTGTGCGAGTCCCGGCAACGGTGTAGGCTGCAGCCCCTGCTGCAGTGGGCTGCCATAGGCTACAGTGAGTGGTCAGGAGCCCATGTGAGCTGCCAATAGCCACGGTGAGCGACATCCAGAGGCCGGCGACCAATCTGCCTCATCCGGGAAGAGCGCAATGACGATACCAACATGGGCCAGTGACGCAACGTCCTCCGCAACTAGACTGAAGAACAAAAGGACAGCAACGTGTCTGCTCCCCTCCCCTGTTCCCCAACGCTGTTTCCCTCCCCCAATTCCCCAATAAAATCTTAAAAAAAAAAAAGGAAAAACAAAAAAACGATATATTTGCTATGGTCAAAAACCTAACTGAGATTTTAGAAGCTATAAAAAGTAACATCGGTCTTTTACATTTTTTTAAAATCTAGAACTGAGAAGTAAAAAAATCATGAATGGGCTTCAAAGCAGATTAGGTGCTACTGAAGGGAGGACTGGTGAACTGGAACCTAGGTCAGAAGAAAATACGCAAACTAAAAGCACGGAGAGACCAAAACCTGGAAAATACAAAAGAGAGGGCACGAGAATATATGGCTGGAAATCTAACACATATTTAATTAGAGTCCTGCAAGGAAAGAAGGGGAAAGATGAAGCAAAGACAATATCTGAAGACAATGGCAGGAAATTTTCCAGGCTGGTGAAAGACACCATGTCATAGATACGAGAAGCCAACATACTTGAGGGTGGAGGCCTAGTGACACTACAGAAACCTCAGAACAATGAGAAAATCCTTTAAAAGCAAGAGGAAACACAGAGTACCTCCAGGGGACGAGTAAGTACACGGACTACTGACCTCTAAACAGGAAAAATGAAGCCAGACATGTGGAAATAAACCTCCAATGTGCGGAAAGAAAATAACGCCAACATAAAATTCAGTATACAGGAAAAATTCTTTTAAAAATAAAGACAAGAGGATGATGTCAGTGAAAATAGCAAAATTAACTACTTCCAAAATTCCCTGTTCTGTAAAAGCAATGAAAAAAATAGCAAAATTTGTCAGACTCAACTTCTTCAGAAATCTGAAAGTTTAACCAAAGGCCTGCAGCAATCCAGTGAACATTTGTTTAAAAAAAAACAACCAGCTTTAGAAAGAAGAAATCTGTGGTGCTTTAACTTGCTGTACTGCTGTCGCTGTCCTCATCATCCCCGTCCCGGGCCGCCGCCTCCCACCTCAACTCTACAGCAGTCCTGAAAACCAACGGCGGCAATCACAGTGAGGACCAGAAAGCCAGCAGCCACAGAAGGGGACAGAGGCGGGTTGGAACTCCTGCAAAGCCTTATTCCCAGAGAACTGCCATTATCTGACACGGCTGTTGGGTTCCACTTGCAAGGTTGTCTTTATTTTACCTGAGTCAGAGCTAACCTAGTGCAAAAAAGCATTTTCCTCACAGGTTTATGTCAAACCGTTAGAAGCAGTTGTTTAATTTTGTAACTACCAGAGACAGCAGACAACATTAACCCAAAAGCTTCAAAGGAAAAGCTGGGGAACGCAATGTCTGCTGGGGCATTTGAAAACTCTAACGCATTCCCGGAATCTAGACGATTCCGTGTGTATGTAGAGATGTGCACAGACGCGAGGCTGTGTGAATGCCCAAGAAAGACCAGAGACAGCTGTGAGTGTTCACGCTGCACTGACTGAGGCTCTGCACAAGCAGGCGGTGAGGCCGAGATGGAGCTGTAAACTGCCCGACTGCAGCTGAGGTACGCCCCGGTATACACAGAGCCCCGTGGGAAAGGCTGGGGGACTCACTGATTCCTGGCATTTAAGGGAGTCTCTGTCCAATCATTAGCTGACCACTTAGGCTAGCCAATCAGAGGCTTTCAGTGGAAACACGTGACAAAGAACACAGACAAACAAAAACTACAATACTACAGCAAGCAGCAGCACAGAAATATCCCACGGGAGAAAGGAGAAATGGATATTCAGAGTTGCCACTATATTATTTAAATGTTCAGTTTTCAACAAATCATTGTGAGACACACAAAAAACAAGAAAGTATGATTCATACAGAGGAAAAAAGCAATCAACAGTCCCTGAGGAAGCTCTATATTGGACTTACAAAGATTCCAAGGCGTGATCAAAAACTACAGTGAATGTTTAAATTTAAAAAAATTATTACAGTAAAAGACACACTACCATTAACCCCCTCAAAATACCCGCCTCCCTTTGAACACACGTACCCCATCGTTCCTGCCACTTTCTGACGCAGCTCTGGAAGTCCCCTTTCGTGTCTTCAGTTGCACTGTCGTGGCTGCCTCGATGTTCTGAATCGACTCACAACGTTTACCTTTCATGGTCATTCTGACTGTGGGGAAGAGCCAGAAGCCACACGAATAAGGTGGATGAATAAGGCGGATGAGGACACACCGTGATGTTTTTATTTGACAGTAATTGCCGTACCAAAAGCGATGTGACAGGGGTGTTGTCATGATGGAGAATGATTTACAGCAAACTTTAAAACATACCTTCTCGGGCCGGCCGAGTAGCGCAGTGGTTAAGCGCTGGCTTGGGAAGCCAGTGGCCCCAGTTCGGGTCCCACATATGAGGGCCAGTGACACTGCCCTCAAAAAAAAAAAAAAAAAAAAAACACACAAAAAAAACCCCACCTTCTCTCAACCGTAGCTCATACCAGACTGACTGCACTGAACGAACTGAAACTTGTCACACACTGTTACTAAGATTCGATGCACCACTTACCATATTGAAGATCCCTGCCTTTCTATTGGATGGTACTCGGCAGCAGCATTCACTGTATTTTTTGTTTTGTTTTTTTTGAGGGTAGTGTCACCGGCTCTCATATGTGGGATCCTAACCGGGGCCGCCGGCGTCCCAAGCGAGCTACCAACCAACATGCCACTCGGCTAGCCCTTCACTGTATTTTTTTTATCACACCTCATATAAGCTAGTTTAAATATGTTCAAGGAACTAAAGGAAATCATGTCTAAAGGATTAAAGGAAAGTATGACAATGTCTTACCAAATAAATATTATTAACATACAGAGGGTGCCAAAAAATGTATACATATTTTAAGAAAGGCAAAAACTGTATTAAAATTGTAATACTTAATATATACCGATAACAAAAGATGAATATAAGTCATGTGTATACATTTTTTTGGCACCTCCAATAGAAATTATAAAAAGGAATCAAATAAAAATCCTGAAGCAGGCAAATTAGATAACCTAGGTGTAAAGGACAAATTCCTACAAAGATAAAAACTATCAAAACTGATTCAAGGAGAAATAAAAAATTTGGGGCCAGCCGAGTGGTGCGCTGGATAAGAGCTGGCTTGGGACACCAGCGGCCCCGGTTCGGATCCCACATATGAGGGCCAGTGACACTGCCCTCTACAATTAAGATAATGAACAACAGCTCCATCTGGAGCTGGGCTGCGTGAGTCCCGGTGATGGTGTGGGCTGCAGCCCCTGCTGCAGTGGGCTGCCATAGGCTACAGTGAGTGGCCGGCAGCCAGCGAGAGCAGCTGGCAGCTGGTGTGAGCTGCCAAGAGCCACTGTGAACGACCATCCAGAGGCCGGCGACCGATCTGCCTCATCCGGGAAGAGCGCAATGACGATACCAACATGGGCCAGTGAAGCAATGTCCTCCACAACTAGACTGAAGAACAATAGGACAGCAACTTGTCTGTTTCCCTCCCCCAATTTCCCAATAAAATCTTTAAAAGAAATAAAAAATTTGAATAGACCTAAAATAAATAAAGGCATTGAGTCAGTAATTGAAAAACTTCCCACAAGAAAACGTCTAGGACTAGATGGTTTCACTGGTGAATTCTACCAAACATTTAAAGAAAAATTAACATGATCCTTCACAGATTCTTCAAAAAAACTGAAAAGGACATTACCTTATTCATCCTAAGGCCAGTATTACTGATATCAACACCAGACAAGGGTATCACAAGAAAAAAAAAGTCCACTATGTCTTAAGAATACAGGTGCAAAATCCTCAACAAAACACTAACAAACTGAATCCAACAGTATATAAAAACAATTATCCACCATGACGGTGAGAGCACACAGTGTGATATAGACAGTGTATTACAGAATTGTACATTTGAAACATATGTAATTTTACTAACAATTGTCACCCCAATAAATTTAAATTTTAAAAAAAGGAACAAAGAAATACCAAAAGGGGGGGGGGGAGAATTATCCATAACCAACTGGGATTTATCCAAGGAACGCAAAGTTGGTCCAACACACAAAAACCAGTCAATGTAATGCACGACATTAATAAAATAAAGGACAAAACCACATGTTCATCCCAATAGATGCAGAAAATCTTATACAGCACATAGAAAATCCTCAGGAATCCATTAAGTACTATTACAGCTAATAAATCCCATGCTCATGGATTGGAAGACTTAATGTTGTGAAAATGGCAATATTTCCAAATCGGTCTACACATTCAGTACAGTCCCTATCAAAATTCCAGCTGTCTTTCATGCAGAAATTGACAAACTAATCCTAAAAGTCATACGAAAATGCAAGAAACTAAGAATAGCCAAAACAAAGATCGAGAATAAGAAATAATAAAAACAAACATCGAGACTCACACTTCCTGACTTCAAAACAACACAAAGCAGGCCAGCTGAGTGGCTCAGTTGGTTAACAGTTTGCTCAAGAGTGAGAGCTCTGACCCACAGGGTCGCTGGTTCGATTCCCACATGGGCCAGTGAGCTGTGCCTGAGCTGAGCTGTTGGCAGGATGGTTCAGTTGGTGAGAGCACGTGCTCTTAACAACAAGGTTGCCTGTTCAAGATGCTGGTCTATCTTTGCCCACCCGCAAATAAGACTGAACTCAGCACCCTAAGCTGAGCTGCCACCCCGATGGCTCAGAGGATAGAGTGTGTGCTCCTAACAACAAGGCTGCTGGTTCGACTCCCGCATGGGATGGTGGCTGTGCCCCCCCGCAACTAAGATTGAACACAGCACCTTGAGCTTAGAGGCCACGAGCTGCAGACAGGCAGCCAGATGGTGACTGGCGCCCTCCACAACGAAGATTGAAGAACAACAACTTGGCTGGTCCCCTTCCCCAATTCCCCAACACTGTTCCCCTCCTCCAACTCCCCAATCAAAAAAAAAAAAAAATTTACACAAAGCTCCAAATCAAGACTGTGGTTCTATCGTAACGGCAGACATACACATCAATGGAATAGAAATGAGAGTCCAGAAATAAACCCATATTTTATGGTCAACTGATTTTCAACAAAGGTGCTAAGACCATTTGATTAGGAAACAGTTTTTTCAACAAATGGTGCTAGGACAACTGGATAGCCACTTGCTGATGAATACAGTAAAACTCCCCCTTCACACCATATGTAAAAATTACCTCAAAATGTATCAAACACCTAAATTCAAGAGCTAAAACTATAAAACCCTTAGAATAAAACACAAATGTGAATCTTTGTGACCTGAGATTAGACACTGTTGTCTTAAATATGATACCTAAAGCACAAACAAGGAAAGGAAAAATAGATAAAATAGACTACATCAAAATCAAAACTTCTTGGGCCGGCCAAGTGGCACATTGGTTGAGAGCTGGCTTGGGACGCCAGCGGCCCCGGTTCAGATCCCACATATGAGGGCCAGTGACACTGCCCACTACAACTAACAGCTCCACCTGGAGCTGGGCTGTGCGAGCCCCAGCGACAGTGTAGGCTGCAGCCCCTACTGCAGTGGGCTGCCATAGGCTACAGTGAGTGGCCGGCAGCGAACATGAGCTGCCAATAGCCGCGGTGAGCAACTATCCAGAGGCCGGCGACCGATCTGCCTCATCTGGGTGGAGCGCAATGACGATGCCAACATGGGCCAGTGAAGTGACATCCTCCTCAACTAGACTGAAGAACAAAAGGATAGCAACTTGTCTGTTCCCCTCCCCCAATTCCCCAAGGAAAAAATCTTTAAAAAAAAAAAAATCAAAACCTTTTATGCATCAAAGGACACTACTAAGAAAGTAAAAAGACAATTCACAGTTGGAGAGGAAATATTTGCCAATTACATCTCTGCTAAGGGACTAGTAAACAATATATCAAGACCTCTTACAAATGAACAATAAAAAGACAAACAATCCAATTTTAAAATAGCCAAAGGATTTAAAAGAGACATTTCACCAACGGAGACATACAAAAGGCCAAACAAGCACACAAAAAGCTGCTCAACAGAATCAGACATCAGGGAAATGCTAATCAATACCACAATGAGATACCACCTCACACCCCTAGGATAGCTAGAATCAAAAAACTAAAGGATGACAAGTGTTGGTGAGGAGGTAAAGAAATTGGAACTCTCATACATTGCTGGTGGGAATGTGAAATGGTACAGCCTCTGTGGAAAACAGTTTGCCAGTTACTTAAAAGTTAAACAGAGAATTACTATATGATCCAGAAATGCCACTCCTGAGTGTATGCCCAGAAGAACTGAAAACACGTATGCAAAAAACAACCTGCACATGACTGTTCATGGCACATTCATAATAGCCAAAAAAGTGGAAACCACCCAAATGTCTACCTACTAGTGAATGGATAAAGACAATGTGATGTAAGGACAATGTATATAGTATGATTCTGCCATAAAGAGGAATGGAGTACTGATACCCATCAATGAACCTTGAAAATATTCTACTTAGGAAAGAAGCCAGACACAGAAGGCCACGTATCTATGACTCCATGTATATGAAATATCTGTAACAGGCAAATGCTTAGAGTCAGCAAGTATATTAGTACTGGCCAGTGAGGGGATAAAGGAAGGGAGGAGTGGGCAGTTGCTGCTAGCAGGTATGAGATTTCTTTTGAAGGGGATGAAAATGTTCTGGAATTAGGTAGTAATGTTGATTGTACAACCTTGTAACTATACAAAAAGCCACTGAGTCATACCCTTTAAAAGGGTAAATTTTATGGCATATAAATTATATTCCAAAAACTGTTAAGTAAATTGAAAGAATTTTAAAAAGAATAAAAGTGAAATCAAAATACTTATAGGAAAAAAAAACATATAGGAAGTGTCTACCAGCAGCTGATCTGCAATACAGGAATGTCTAAAGAAGGCCTTGTGGGCAGGAGGAAGCGACCCCAGAATAAGGTACAAGTGTCAGAAAGCAAAGAACAAGTGAGGATGCGAATGAATCTAAACGAACACGTAGGATGGTAAATAATACCACTGTTAATATTATTTCACTGAGTTTAAAAGGAGCACACAGAACTACAATACATAATAACAAGCACACATAAATCTGGAGGGGGTGAATGGCGTTCAAGTATGCTAAGAAACTATGATTTCTGCATGGCCCAGGAGGAAGGTACAGCATTATCTGGATAAGTTAATAATACACTGCCTAATTACATGGTAACCATGAAAAGAAAAATAGAATATAATCTCCAATGTACTCGGGAGAGTGGAAAAGTAGAATGATTTTTAAAAATCACGATACTAATTTAAAATAATACAAGAAAAGAGGGAAAAATAAACAGAAAACGTGGCACAAGACAAATCTATAATAAGAATGTGGATTTAAATTCAAATAGATCAGTAATTACATTCAATGTAAATGAGCTGAATGTTCCAATTGGAAGACAAAGATTATCAGGCTGGATGATAAAAATCTAACAGCACTGTCTTTGCAAGAGACATATCTAAAGTATAACAATATAATAAGGTTAGAAGTAAAATGATAAAAAACAAAGATATCACGCGAATGGCTCTATTAGCATCAGACATACTGTACCACAAAAGCAAAGGTTCATTTCTAGAGATAAAGAGAACCACTCATAATAATTAGTCTCAATTTATCAGGAAAATAAAACAATTTTAAATTTCCATGCCCCTAAAAACATGGTCTCAAAGCACATAAATAAAAATTGACAGAACTACAGGGAGAAATAAGACAAATCCATAATCATAATGAATCTGTGGATCTTAGTAATGGATATAATAATCAGACCAAAAAAGTAGTAAGAAAACAGAAGATGTGAGTAATATGATTATCAAGTGAGCTGATGATACAGTACATTGAATCTAATTTTTTCAAGCACACGAGAACATCTGAGAAAACATACAGTCCGTATTATGGGTTATAAGGCACATCAGCATGTTTCAAAGGATTAAAATCATAAAGACCAAGATCTCTGGGCAATGGAATTATGCTGGACAAGAATAAAATAAGAAAATATGCGTATGTTTGGACATGTAAAAATATTCTTCTAAATGCCCTACAAATTAAAGAAAAATTCATAATGTAAATCAGAAAATATACAGTCACAGTCTGCTTGGGCTGCTGTAACAAACACCACAGACTGGGTGGCTTGTCCACAGCAGACATTTCGTTCTCAAGGTTCCGGAGGCTGGAAGTCTGAGCTCAGGGCGCCCACACAGGCCAGACCTGGCAAGGGCCCTCTTCCTAGCTTGCCGACAGCTGTCTTTTTGCTGGCGCCCCACATGGTGGGGAGGCAAAGAGAGCAAGCACTCTGGTCTCTTCCGACAAGGCACTAACCCCATTACAAGGGTCTCACACTCAAGGGCCTCATCTAAACCTCCTCACCTCCCAAGGGCTCCCTCTCCAAGGACCACTACATAGGTGTTGCGGCTTCAACCTATGACTGTGAGGGGGCACAATTCAGCATATAGCAGATATTAAACACTAATGAAAATACTGCAAATCAAACTCTGTATGACACAGTTAAAGCATTATTTACAAAGAAATGTATCACCTTAAATGCACATGTTAGTAAAAGAGGAAAGCTGCAAATTAATAAGTATTCACCTCAAATTAGACAGAGAACAGCTACAGGAAAGGAAAAATATGGGCCAACTTCACTCAGACATGGATGAAAAAAATCCCAAGCAGGGACAGCCAAGTGGCACATTGGTTAAGAGCTGGCTTGGGAGGCCAGCAGCCCCAGTTTTGGATCCCACATATGAGGGCCAGTGACACTGGCCTCTACAGCTAAGATCACGGGTGAACAACAGCTCACCTGGAGCTGGGCTGCTGTGAGTCCCCAGGGACGGCATAGCTGCAGCCCCTGCTGCAGTGGGCTGCCATAGGCTACAGTGAGTGGCCGGCAGCCAGCGTGAGCGGCCAGCAGCCAGCGTGAGCTGCCAAAAGCCACGGTGAGCGGCCGTCCAGAGGCCAGCAACCAATCTGCCTCATCCGGGAAGAGTGCAATGACGATACCAACATGGACCAGTGAAGCAACGTCCTCCACAACTAGACTGAAGAACAAAAGGACAGCAACTTGTCTGTTCCCCTCCCCCAATTCCCCAATAAAATCTTTAAAAAAAAATTCTTAAATACCAAACAAAATATTAGTCATTGGAATCTAATCAATTTATTACAGGAATAAACTGTGATAGTATGAACAAGTTATACTTATATAATGGTCATCTGTGGGTGGTAGAATTAAAGATTTTTATGATAATCTTTAGAAATTTTCTAAGTAAGTACTCATTGTTTTATGAATCAGGAAAAATATTTTTGACTTAGTAATTCATACTCAGCTGATCTCTAACACTTACGAAGTCAACTAGTTAATGAACGGCGAGAAGACCAAGGGCCAGCCCTTGAATAGCCCTCCTTCTGAGTCATCAGGAGGCTATGAGACCTTCTGTGTCAGTGTCTCCATTTGGTTGAGAACAAAAAAAGGGTGGGGAGGAGGAGAAAGGATTTACAAAGACAGAGATGTGATAATAGCAATTCATAGGCTTTTTGCCCAGACATTAAGGGAGCAATCTCATACACAAACATGTCTATAAATAGAATCCATATTGCACTTTAATGAATAATTTAAAAGCACTTTGCAAACAGGGTTAAGAAAACAGAAACCTAAATGCTCAAAAATCAATAGTTCTGCCCTATCCCAACCTGGTGAGTTACAGAAACAGACGTCTGAGTTTTATATTATGTTTTAGAAACACTGGAAGCTAGATGGTTAAGTATCAAAAGGCTTAAAAACATCTAAAACTTTAACCTAATAATTCTGCCTTTAGAAATTTATCCTTCAGAATTAATCGGTGATACACATGAAGACTGTTATATAGGATATTAATCAAAGCATTATTTATACTGGTAAATACTTTACTGCAGCATAAATGTCCAGCTACAGGGAAGAAGTTCAATAAACTGGGACACCCACTGGAATAGTATACAGCCAGTCAAAATCATATTTTAGGAGAATATGACAGGGCACAAGAAAGTGCTTGCTATCTAGTATAAAGAAGAAAGTTGTTCATAAAACACATTATGGGATGAATCCCATAGAATATGGATATCACATACACGTAAAAGTAGAAAAAAGTATTGGCTATCTTTGTGTGGTAAGATTATGGATAATGTCCCTTTCTTCCTTGATACTTTCAGCTTGCTCCAATTTTTCTACACAAAACATCTGTATTATTTTACATATAGAAATTTTTTTATTTTTTTTTTTGAGGGCAGTGTCATTGGCCCTCACAAGTGGGACCCGAACTGGGGCCACTGGCTTCCCAAGCCTGCGCTTAACTGCCGCGCCACTCGGCCGACCCTATATATATAGGAAATTTTTAAACCTCTTTCATCAATCCAAACCCACTTCTAATGAGGGTAACTGAGAAGTCAGGACAGATCTGATACATTAGTTTTCTATAGCTGCATAACCAACCAACACAAACGTAGAACTTAAAACAATATACATTTGTTATCTCAAAGTGTTAGGGGGGTCAGGGGTCGAGCAGGCTTAACTGGTCCTCTGCTGAGGGTCTCACAAAGCTGCAGTCAAGCTGTTGGCGGGGCTGTGATCTCATCTGAAGGCTCGACTTCCGGCTCACTCAGATTACTGGCAATCGCTGTTTCCTCGCTGTAGTCAGGACTGGGGGCCCCTGCTTCCTACTGCCTTTCCCTGCATGCCACCCTCGGCTCCTGGAGGCCACCCGCAGTTCTTCCAGTGTGGGCTTCCCCAACACAGCCTCTTACTCAAGCCAGCTAAGAGAGTCTCTAAATAAGTTTCTAGCAAGATCAAATTTTATATAACGTAACATAATCACAAGAGTGACATCTCACCACTTTTGCCATATTCCATTGGTTTGAAGCAAGTCACAGGTCCCGCTTCAATGTGAGGGAGTCAGACAAGGGCACGGATACTAGGAGGTGGGGATCACGGTGCGGGCACCTTCACAGAGTCTGTCCACTATGTCTAGCTTCCTCCTGCAGAGCCCAAGCAAAAAACAGAAGGAAGCTTGCACCTGGATCTGAAGAGTATTCTTCTGACTGACCCGCCCCGAACACAACGGAATCCTGTTCCCTGCCCTGCTGAGGCGGTGGAGCACCGTACGGACTGAAGAGTTCACCAGGGGTCAAAGCTGACAGCGAATCTCAGCGCGTCCTGTGCCAGCCCTGAAGAATGGTTAGCACTTAGATCAGTGGGAAGGAATGAGAAAGGGAGACTGCTTCTGCAATAAGGAGAGGCAGAGAGGCAGAAATTCTCAAGGTGAGCTCTGGAGAAAGTAAGTAGGGCAATTTGGTCACAACGAACACAAACCAATGAGGTCTAACTTCACTTTTTCATTGGTCCTTTGATGACCAATACACTTGCAATACCTAGAAATGAGACTTAGAGGGAAACACAGTGTGAGTTTTGGCTAATTCTGTAGCACTGGCATCAAGTAGCTTCCATAGTGTGGTAAATATCAGTAATATTAGTAATATTTACCAGTATCCAGTTGTCCTAAACTTCCCAGACATGAAAGACCTCCCTGGCCCATTTGAAACTAGATGTGGGGGCCGGCCAAGTGGCACAGCGGTTAAGCGCTGGCTTGGGAAGATAGCGGCCCCGGTTCGGGTCCCAATTATGAGGGCCATTGACACGGCCCTCAAAAAAAAAGAAAAAAAAAGATGAAACTAGATGTGGCCAGAATGACTGCTTCTGGCTAAAAATGTGAGCAGAATGGACCAGCAGCCCTTCTAAAGCGATTCCTTACTGGTGCAAGAGTCTCTGTGTTCTAAAAGGACCCAGATCTAGGACATTTAAGAAGCAATTTTGCGGGCCGGCGAGTGGTGCAGTGGTTGGACGCTGGCTTGGGAAGCCAGCGGCCCCGGTTCGGGTCCCACATATGAGGGCCCGTGACACTGCCCTCAAAAAAAAAAAAAAAGAAGCAATTTTGCCAAACTTGCAAGGAACAAAAATCCCTCCTTTTCAGAAACACAGAGATAATGAAGCATCACCTTGATATTGGATCTGAATGAGAACAACACAAGAAAGGATTAGTACTGGTCAATACTTCTAATGAGCATATGTACCAAAATCCTAAATGAAATATTACCATATTGGACCCCATATAATTATTAAAGTAGTACATCATGACAAGGTACAGTTTAATCCAAGAAATCAATGATTGCTTAAAATTAAAAGATTAAAATAGTTCATCTCAGTCATCATTTAAAAAACATAAAAATCATCTAAATAGATACAGAAAACCATTTGCTGAAATTCAAAATCTAGTAATGATTTTTAAAAGTCATTATTAGGATAGCCTTAGCACAACTTTGTCTAGTGGTCCAAGCAAAGGGAAAGAAAAAAATAAATGAATAAATAAAAGATTTAAGGACTAGGAAGGAAGCAAGGACGTTCTCATTATTACATAGAGAAATTAGAAACAGATCCACGCATCTGTGACATCTGGTATGTTTCAAAGGTGACACTGCCGATCATTGGCGAAGGACAGTATTCAGTAACGGCACTGGTACAATTGGTTACACACTTGGGAAATTCTGAAATTATACCTTTACCTCACACCTCACACAATAATAAGTTCAAAGTAGAATATTAAAAGCAAATATTCAAACATTTTTTTAAAGAGAAGGCTATCTTATGGCCTTGTGGTAACAAAGAATTTCTTAAATAAGACTTAATAACCACAAACCATAAGGACAAGATTGATACATTTGACTACAATAAAATTAAACATCTGTTCATTGAAACAGCATTTTTAAAGGATAAAAATAGGACACAAATAGAATCCAGAATATATAAAGAACTTCTAAAAAGCTTTTAAAAGAACAACCCAGGTAACAATTGGACAAAATATAAGAAAACAATTTATAACAGAGGAAACCAAAATGGATAAGAAGTCTTCAAACTCACTAGTAATCAAGGAAATGCAAATTAAAACAGTGAGATAGTTCATATCTCCTAGACTGAAAACAATGAAAACATCTGAACATACAAAGAATCAGCAAGGATGTGATGAAACCAACCCTGGGGAAAGTACTGTGACAACAGCTCTGCAGTTGGAACTGGGCTCCCCCAGGCCCCCACAATCCCACTTGTAGGTGTACACCAGGTCCACTCTCCCCTGAGTGCCAGCACAGAGGACAGGTAGGCCAGTGGGACGTGAAATTAGCCAGGGGAGACTAAGCAGGCTGCTGGGAGGGAGACTACAAGCGGAACACAGGCGGGTAAGACAGTATCACATGCGTCTTGCCAGATGAAACGGGATCAGAATCATGCTTACCGGGGGCAGCCCTCTTCCCAAACAGCAGCTGAATCAGTTTATCTTCCACAGCCAACCTGATCAGGTGATTCCTTCCTTAAACTTCCCCAGCTGACACATCCTAGAGCAGAGTCCCAACTTGCATCAGTTTCTTGTGGCTGCTCTAACAAATTTACTGGCTAAACACAACACACATTAATGGCCTTGCAGCTCTGGAGATGAGAGGGCCGAGGCCGGTCTCACTGAGCTACAGCCGGGTCAGCGGGGCTGCACAACTTTCTGGAGGCTCTGGAGAATCCATTTTGTCGCCCTTTCCAGCGTCAGGAGGCTGCCTGCATTCCTTGGCTCGTGACCCCTTCCATTTTCAAAGCCAGCAATGATAGGAAATCGTCCTCATTTCACATCACTATGACATTGACTCTTCTGCCTCCCTCTTCCCCATTTAAGGACCCTGTGACTACTTTGGGTCCACCTGGGCAATCCAGGATAATCTCTTTATTTTAAAACCAGCTAATTAGCAACCTTCATTCCATGTGCTACCTGCAATCCTTTTTGCC
The DNA here is from genome assembly GCA_033961575.1 of Aselliscus stoliczkanus. Classification (NCBI taxonomy): domain Eukaryota; kingdom Metazoa; phylum Chordata; class Mammalia; order Chiroptera; family Hipposideridae; genus Aselliscus; species Aselliscus stoliczkanus. Next base: position 819,828 of record CM066729.1, read on the forward strand.
AGATAATATAACATATTCACAGGTTCTGGGGATTAAGGTGTGGCTAGCTGTAGAAGGCCATCGTTTTGTATACCACACCACTTCTTCTCAACTATCACCTACATACACTTCTAGTGGAGCCCAGCACCCCACACCTTCAGCTGCAGCACTACCACACACCATTCTCCAGTTACACCAACCTTCTCGTCTTTTTCAAATCAGTTTATACCCATCCATGACCAAATAATTACAATTCATCCTCCAGGGCTCAGCCCAAAGGCCACCTCCTCTCTGGAGCCTTCTCTGATTCCCCGCCTAAATGAATCACCCCTCCTCAACACACTAACCCAGTTTTCTGTGTATCCCAATTGCAGCATTGAGAGCGGCCCCCTGTAACCATCTATTTACATGTCCTATCCTCGGTCTGAAGTGGTGAGTCCTTCAATGATAAGAACTCTACCTCGGGCCGGCCGAGTGGCGCATTGGTTAACAGCTGGCTTGGGACACCAGTGGCCCCGGTTCAGATCCCACACATGAGGGCCAGTGACACTGCCCTCTACAGCTAACAACAGCTCCACCTGGAGCTGGGCTGTGCAAGCCCCGGCGACGGTGTGGGCTGCAGCCCCTGCTGCAGTGGGCTGCCATAGGCTACAGTGAGTGGCCGGCAGCCAGCGTGAGCTGCCAATAGCCGCGGTGAGCAACCATCCAGAGGCTGGTGACCGATCTGCCTCATCCGGGAAGAGCGCAATGATGATACCAACATGGGCCAGTGAAGCAACGTCCTCCGCAACTAGACTGAAGAACAAAAGGACAGCAACTTGTCTGTTCCCCTCCTGCAATTCCCCAATAAAAATCTTAAAAAAAAAAAAAAAAAAAAAGAACTCTGCCTCATTCCCCTGTGGGTTCCCAGATCATATCACAATGCCTGGCAAAAAGCAGGCCCTCAGAGAGTATTTCGGAGTTTGGAGAAGGCAGAAGGAAACTGCCCTGGGTTTCTCTCAACAAAACAGATGTCAAAGAGTAATCTGGGTTAAGTGTAAAACCGCTGGGACCCAAGAACTAGTTGATATGCTCATAACAAAACACCTCAACAATCCACTGCTTGGTTTGATGCACAATTTACTATTATATGGAAGAATCTCTGTACCACAAGTTACACCCATTATGTCCATTGCTAACCTGTGGGGCAATTTTAAAGCAACAGGCAAAATTAACCTCGAGAGAAATAAAGGACTTACCTAACATGATTTACAAACATGTTCTCAGAATTACAGAAGAGAGAGTAGGTTGCTCCAATGAGGGGGGAATGCCTGGCAGCTGCCCAACAGCCCCACCACATACTCAGGGGTTCGGGTCCCTCTCCATGCCAGTGACCATGCCAGTGACGTGAGAGGTGCTACAATCAACCGTGTTTAGGGAAAAACAAATCGCCCCATGTACAAATATATATATACACACATATTATAATTTTATATATATATATATAATACCTGTTTGTACATTTAAGAGGGTGGCTGTTAATCAAACAAAATCTCATTTAATTTCAGTCGTTTATTACTTGATGTCCATACTCTACCAAGAAAATTCCCACCTGGGGAGGAGGCCAAGCAAAAGAAAGGGAATGCTGAGTTGGCACAATTATCCACTTAAAAGAAAAGAGAGACAATAACATGGCTTGAGTTTTTAAAATGCACACTTCCTTTCAGATTCAATAGAACTCCCCTGTTCAGCTTTTCTTTAATAGTGTGAATTCTGAAATTCGTTTTAAAACATATTCAAAAAACCACTCTCACACTGGAAAGAAAATTTGAAGACAAAAAAACAAATAGATTGCATATTCAGCACCATGGACAGTGGACCCACCACTTCCCTGTCAGAGTCCCTGTCACCAGGGCTGAGAGACTTCAGAGCTGCCCAGAAATCTACAGTATTCATTCTAATGTGTAAGTTTGTGGTATTGTAATACATGAGCAGGTATTTTTCTTTGGTATGGCCCAAAGGAGCAGCCTTCTTCACCAAAGGCATATACAACTTCTATCTACCAAAATCTGGTACAGTAATCACCTTCACAATAAAGCCCTGAGATTTCTGTGAAATTAGGAATGACTCTGCCAAGGACAAATGGCTATGGGTCCAGAAACTGGCTATGCAGGTCAAGGAACTGTTGAAACTGAAACGCAGTGCTCAGCCTTGAATGGCTAGATTGTTTCAAGGACTTCATGGGACTTTTGCAAGTATAAGTACAGCGTGCTCTGAGTCTCACTCCAACAAGGAAAGAGATCGCTTCCTTTGGAACATCTAATCGTTCAAAAATGAGCACACCGAAATCTTCTCATAAATACCTAAAACATGTAACCATAAAGCGGTATACTTTCTCTAACCCTGAGTATTAATAACAACATCTAGAAAAGTGATGCTCTCAGATCCACTACCACCCGTAACCAGCACCACCTGTGGCAACACCAGTCACAAAGCCCTGTATTCTAAGCAGGACGCCCAATCTTTTCAGTTATAAGACTTTTTTTTTTTTTTACCTTTTTACCATCAGATCTTTTCATAATTTTATAACACTGAGTATTAACTAAGAAATACATGAGGTTACGTAAGTTTTAAAACACTTGTAAGGAACAGCAGCTGCATCCAAGTGAAAACCAGCAGGACTCCAAGTGACTGGCATCCGTGGGTCAGGCCGCAGGATTTGAAGACGCCTTGGTTCCCGACGGACCCCCAGGTCTGAAAACGCCCCCCACCGCTGCTCCAGCCCCTCTAACGTGAGGATCAATGAGGTCTCTGGGGATCTTGCGAACCATCGCCCCGGAGGGCCACTGCTCTGCAAACTGCCTCTTTGCACCAAAAGCGGCCCCTCGGAGCCAGTTTACGACGATGACCTGTTCCTGTGCAGGAGGCAGAACCAGGTCTCTCCAGCAGGGAAGCTCCCTGCCTCAGCCGCGTTCAGAGAGCAGAAAGGGGGCACCGGCTCCCCCTGCAAGCAGCCTCGGGAAGGGCGGTGAGGCCGGCGTCCCCAGGCGCGTCCCGGCCTCGGGGAGGCTCGCGCCCCTGCGCCCCCGCCCCGCGGCGGCAGGAAGGCACGCGCAGGCCCGGGATTCGAACCCGGACTTTCCGCTAACTTTCAGGTTTGTTAGGCGAGGGCCCCACTCCGGAGCGGGAACAAAAGAACCAGAGACGCCACCCGGCCAAGAGGCGACACAAACTTTCCCCGAGCAGCACCTCCAGGGCGGAGCGCTTGTGCGGCCTCCCCCAGGACGGGCGGCCAGGGACCAACGGGCTCCGGGCCCCAGGGCGGCGCGTGGCTGCGGACCCCCCGCCCCGCGCCCCGCCTCGGCCGCACGCTGAAGCCTCAGCGAGTCCGGAGCGAAGTCACCCCGGCGAGCCCGCAGCGCTCCCGAAGGCGCAGCCCCGGCCGACCACCTCCGGGCTGGGCCGGGGGGGAGGGGAGGGGAGACAGGAGGGGTGTGGGAGGGGGAGGGGCAGGGGGAGGAGAAGGGAGGGGGAGGGGAGAGGAAGGGGAGGGGAGGGGGGAGGGGGCGGGGGCGGCGCGGGCCCCGGGCCGGGGGGCCGGGCGGCCGGGGGGAGCGGCGGCCGGGGGACTGGGCGGCGCGCGGCTGCCGCCCAACTTGGCCGGGGCCGGGCGGGGTCCCGCGCCCGGTCGGCCTCTCGGGGGTCGGCCTCTCGGGGGTCGGCCTCTCGGGGCCCCCTCCCCTCGCCCCCCCGCTCGAGACGCGCGTCCCCCGCGCGCGAGCCCCGCCCCCGGCCCCCCGCCCCGCGTGACCCCGGCCCAGACCCCGGCTCCGCCGCTGGACCCCGCCCCCGGCCCGCGACTACTCACTCACCAGAGGCCGAGCCCGGGCCGGCCGGCGGGCGGCCGGGGAGGGGTCGGGGGTGGGGGTCGCGAGGTCCCGGCGGCGACGGCGGAGCCTGGGGCGAGCGAGTCCGAGGACTCCGAGACGACTGAGGCGGCAGAGGCGGCGGTCTGAGCTCCTCGCGCTCCAGCCGAGGCGCTGCGCGCGGCGCGGGTCCGCCCCTTCTGCGAGGTTGACCAATCCCGCGCCGCCCGCCGCCGCTAACCCCGCCCCCTCTAAGTGCAGGACCTGCGATAGCGGGCGCCGCGAACCAATCGAATGGCGGAACGGCTACGGGGGCGACCAATCGGAGCCGAGAAGGCTCTACTGAAAGCAACCAATTAGCGTCCTGGGGGCGGGGACTGGACGGGGCCAATAGCAATGGTGGCGGGACGGAAATTTGGGGCGGGGAGGAGGCGGGGTCTTGGGAAGGTTGGTCTCGGAGGGGGCGGGGCCGGAACTGGGCGGGGCCGTCGTGGGCGGGGGCGGGGCCTCGGGTGGACGGGTTCCTGGCTGGGGCGGGGTCTGGGGCGGGGTAGGGGTGGGGCCGGCCCGCACGTTGGGGCAGGTGGGAGGGGGCGCACTGGCCGGAGGGGGACCCGGGGGGGCCCCAGATCTGGGAGAGGCGGGTCTCTGGCCGGGTCCCGGCCGGGGCAGTCCAGGGTCGGGCCCGCGGCGGGAGCCGGCGCCGGCAGCCCCTCCGGGCGCCCTGCCTCCCCGGGCGGGGCCCGGCCCCCGCAGGCCCCTGTGCGGCCCGAGCCCGTGGGCCTGCAGGCTGGCGCGGGCTGCCGTCGCGGGCAGAGCACGCCCGGGCGCGGCGTGTCGGGGCCCTTGCTCCTCGCCTCCCGGGCCGCCCTCCGCCGCCTGGTTTCTGTTCCGCCTGTTTCGTGGCGCTGAGCCCGTGGACACGGAGCGTTCCTCGGAGCCCCGGGACTCACCCGAGGGCGGCGCAGCCCACGGGCAGAGTCCGCGCCGCCTTCCCCGCGCCACCACCGACCCCTGGGCTCCTCTCTGCCCCCTTGGGCCCCGGAGCAAGGGGCCGGCAGAGCAGGGCCTGGGCAGGGCCTGGGAATGTCTGTGTCCGACTCAGGGCCGCTGGCACCGTTTGCTCCCCGACGGGGCAGGAGGCACGTCCCTGCCTCTCCTCTAAGAACCTACTGCTTCGTGGTCGGTGAAGGGAGAGAGGGCCACAGACAGCCGCCCCACTCAGAGGTCACCATGATGACCTTTTCTTTTTTAAAAAATTAGTTTCAGGGGTACAAAACAAGGTACCAGGCATTTCACCCCGCACAAAGTGATAGCCCCCTCCTCCCATCTACCGGCCCTCTGACATCCTATGTAGCGGTTACAATTCCACCGACTCTATTCCCTATGCCGTATTCCACATCCTGTGACTATGTATATATTCAATTATAGTTGGCATTCAGTATTATTCAGCTTCAGCTTCAGGTGTACAGCACAGTGGTCAGGCCTCTTCTTTTTGTGGCAACATTAGAAACTGCCTGGTACTAGAGCCTCACCCCTGTACACAAGGGAACCCCCTGGCACCCAGAGGCAGGCGAGACTGCGCAACACCCAGGGAGAAAGTTCTGGGCGATCCACACCAGATGGGGAAAGACATGGGGGAGGGGGAGTCAGAAAGAGCTGCCTGCTCATTTGTCTTCACATGTCACTTGTGTAATTCAAAGACAATCTTTAAAAAAAAAAAAAAAAAGGGACCAGGCTGGAGGGTGAGAAGGTGCTGTGGGTGAGGTCACCTGGAAAGGCAGCAACATCTGGGTGGTGAGTCCTCCCCAAGATGGGGGCCCGGTGGCAGGGGCCACAGGAACGGTCCCAGCAGTGGGCGGCACCTGTCATGTTCTGAGCAGGACGACTTGGGGTACGGTGTGTTCTGGATGACTGCTCTGGGGGTAGGGAGGAGGATGTGGCAAGAGAGGGAGGCAGAGGCCCTGGCTGGGTGGTCCCAGAGTGGGGACACTGGGACACGATGCTGAAAAGTGAAGAAGGAATGCTGGCAGCATTTCCGGTAGGACTTGGACCCAGAGACCAAGGCTGCAAGGATTCGCAGTATCCTGACTCGGTGGTTCTGGCTGTCAGCCTTAGTTTGTCGGCAAAGGGGCCAGAGCGCAGGGCGGAGAGACGGGCCAAGGGCCCTCGGTGTCCCCCGCGCCAGACCGTAGGCTGCCCGTCCCCCACTTCCCGGAGCTCTCCAGGCCCGAGGCCTCTCAGCTGCCTTCATCCCTCCTGAGAGACACAGATAGTCATTAGGAAAGTAACGATAGTGTTTCCGGGACAGCGTGTCGGATGGACCCTAGCAACTTTCAATTATTCCCAGTTCTTGCCAAGCTTGGGAGGAAAACAGCTACTCATCTCCAGCCTCCTCCGCCCTTGACACTCAAGACAATCCGCGTCTGCGGACATGTTATCATAAATTAGCAGACCTCTGAGAGCCGGACTGCTGGCCCGAGAGCCAGGCGGCAGCAGCTGGGCGGGGCGCAGCAGGCCTGGGCTCCGCCCCTGGACGGGACCAGACCGCCTCCAGACCCCGCCGTGCTCCTGCGCTTCCCCTCCATCAGCACCGTGCGTTCGCCGCTGTCACTGCAGCCCTTCCCGGGAGAAGTGCACCCAGCGGCCCGCGTTTATAAATAACTCCATGGTGTCTTGTTGGGGGATGCGGGGAGCTGGGGAAGGAAGGAGCCTCATAATTATCCGCTTGGAATGATGTCAGATCAAGCCCTGGGAAGTCTCAGAGCGCAGGCCTGCCTATTGTCACACTCATCTCCGACACCAGGGAGCCGGGGGTGGCCAGTTACCACAGGCTGGAGCATCTGGAGGGGTGGGGCAGGAGGCTTGTTGGCTCCATAATGGATGGCATAAGGGTGCCGGGAAAACAGTTGTGTGCAGAAACAGTTCCGTGGTAATTAGTGTCATGTATTTCCAGGTGTGTAGGCCTCCCCCAGGCTCCCTTGCACGCGGCACCCAGCACCCCAGCTGCAGAGGGCCCCCTCTGCCCTGATACAGGGAGAGGTCTGTGGTGGGGTGCGGGATACCTGCTGACCTCCTGCAGGACCTTGCCCGACACTGGTCTGCCACAGTGAGAACTCACGGTGTCATCACAATTACCTCTTCCGCTCCTCTAAAACACGAAGATACAGTTTACCCCGTGGGGAATGGGGCATTGCCACTAAAATCCCCTACACACACACACACACCAAAAAAAATAAACACTGAGGCAGGAGCCTCAGTTGCATAGGACCGCAACCCCAGGCGGCCCCTAAACCTGCCAGCCTGACCTCCTCCCCAGCACTGCCCCTCTGTTCTCCCAAAAAGCTGCCTAGGGGAGGCAGGGCTGGGTGTCTGAGCTTAGAGGTGATTCTGTAACAGCCAGAGTGATGCAGTGAAAGTCGCAAGGCAGGTACATCAGTCCATGCACACAAGTTTCTTGCTGTGATGTCAGAACCGAAAGAAGCTCCTGACATGCCCTACCAGTTGCTGAGGCATCCGACTGTGATTTTATTAGGCTGGGCAGTCAAGGGGTCTCCTCCCGTGCCTGCCCCCCCCCCAAGCCCTTTACTGAAAGAGCAGCTCCTAAACCAGAGGCAGCAAAGCTATGGCCAGCCAGGCCTCTGAGGTGCCCTCGGACGATGGTGTTGCTGGAAATGTGCTGCAGAAGGGAAGGTGGGTGTGGACAGGGGATCCAAGATAGATTAGCGGGAAGGAGAGAAAGAGGCAGAGGGAGAGACAGACAGAGAGGGAGGAAAGGAGAGAGGGAAAGAGAGAAAGAAAGAAAGAAAGAAAGAAAGAAAGAAAGAAAGAAAGAAAGAAAGAAAGAAAGAGAGAGAGAGAGAGGCAGAAGGAGAGAGACAGACAAAGGAAGGAAGGGAGCAAGAAAGACAGAGACAGAGACACAGAGAGAAAGACAGAGACAGTGAGAGACAGAGGACGGTTGAGAGACAGACAGAAACAGAGCCGAGGGAGGGAGGGGCGAGCTGCTCCCCTGGCCCCAGGACCGGTCAGGCTCTGGGACAGGCTCTGGGACATCTCCAGCCTCCTCCAGGCCCTCCCCACTGCCAGTAAGCAGCCCCACTTTTAGTTTTTTTTTTATGTGCAAGGCCTCAAATATTTTGCATAAACAGGAGAGGTAATGCCTTCCTTTTGGTCTCTGAAAAGAGGCACACGTGCTCACACCCGCAGGAGCAGCGTAACTGGGGTCATCAGACTTTAGGTGAAAATCCCAGCCCACCTCCGTGGGCTGGCGCACCGCTGAGGCCCTACAGTGAGAACTGCTGTTTGTTTGGGTCGCTGGTCGCCCTCCCTCCCTCACTCAGGCGGCAGGACGAGGCTGGGAGGAAATGCAAGGTTTCTGACTCCTGTGGAAAGAATGCACCCCGAGTTGTGTGACTGAATGTGGGGTGAGTAGACACCCCTGCCTTGCGTACATACATCCAGTGGTCTGACACACACTCCTAATCCCTGCTGCTGCTTTGATTAGGGTCACGTGAAACTTCCTGTCGACATAAATAAGCATGTCCAGCCGTATCTGTAGAGAAGCTTTAAACACACACATCTCATGAGTAGAGCAGAGGGTGAGGGGACAGGTTTGGTCCAGCCTGCCAAACCTTATTTACTTGGGACTTCAATTTTCTTAGGGTTCCATCTATGTCATCAGTTTGCAATTGCACTTTTTCTGCTTTATTGGTCTTTGACTCCTGCCATCAAAGACCCTGGAGGAGAGTCTTAAGGTGAAAATTCAAGAATGTAAATGTTGATAAATAAACCATTAAAATGTACACCAAGGAGGAAATCCCTTTACTATAGCAGGGACTCCACGCTGGGAATAATCTGTGAGGCCACCTGGCTCACAGACAGTTCCCCGTAGTCCCTCTCCCAATTACCGACCCTCCACTACCGCCTGGGACCTGGCCAGGCCATGCCCTGTGACAACCCCAGCCAGCAGGAGCTGAGGAATTTCCAAACCCTGTGAACAAAGACAAAGCTACAGAGCAAATCCTCAGATCTCAAGTGTGCTGTGCAAGCCGCCCCTAAGAAGCAGAGCCAGGGGTCCCCCACCGGACTGTGGGAGAGTCATGGGAGCTGCAGAAGGATTCTCCTGGGGGGGAGGGGCGGCGGTGCAAAGGCAGAGCTCCTCCTCCCCCAGCCTGAAATGCAGACGCCTGGGGTCCATCCCTCCTTTGCGCCTGGCTTGCTCATCCAGCTCACTCAGAGACAGTGTTCTCTCTCGCCCTGTCGCTCTTCTACCTTCCAAGGAAAATCCTCAGCCCTCACCGTGGCCACCAGGAGCCTCAGACCCCTGAGGGCAGCTCCCTGGAGGCCAGCTCAGCACGTGCTCCAGGGGCCGGCACAGGCCTGTCCTCCCCATGGCTGGCCCTGCCTCCAGCGCTTCCCATGCCGCGCCCAGCCTGGAGGGCAGCAGGGCCCAGCCCTGTGCGGCCTTGGGCAGAAGGGGCCCAGAAAGCGCTGCTGCTGCTGGTGTGAACTTCACATGGAGGAGCTTGTAAACTGCTCAAAGGACAGCTGAAGTGTCAGTGGCTCTCACTGCACAGAAGCAGCCTTTGCAACCCCGAAGCGCTGCACATGCGCAAGGGGCCAATGCCGTCCTTCTTTTCTTTCTGGTCACTATGCGCTCTGCAGGGGAGCAGCCACGTGCAGTGGAGCAGAGCTTGAGGCCGGCTGTGCCCAAACCACACATTTCGGCCGTGGCTGGGCTCCTGGGCAGACAACAGGCAGAACTGCCGGCCCTCCCACATGCGGACGGATGGGGCTCAGTTGCACCAGGAGCCCCACAGATCAGTGCCAGACACCTGCCACCTCGTCTAACCTAGAAGGCCCGTGCTGATGCTGTGGATTTCCACTTGGAGGGGGCTGTCCGGGAAGAGAGGGAGGTTTGAAGTCGTGTTTGGAAGGCACTTTACACATAGGGACATGGTGCCTATGGGACTGCTGGCCTGGCGGCAGCTTCAAAGCCAAGCTGAAGAAAAAGTACATAGCCCCAAGCCAAACACACACATACACACACACTCATGCACACATGTACACATGTGCACACACACTCATGCACATATGTACATACACGCATGCATACATGTACACATGTACATACACTCATGTACATGTGTACACGTATACACACCTTTGCACACATGTACACCCACACATACACACACACACTCTGGAGACCATATTTGAAACTAAACCAGATGCCTGTCCCACCCTGTCCACGTGGGGAGATGATGGGGGCACAGAAGTCCTAGGAGGCACTGCCTTATCAGGAGGACACTGTCGGTGGCAACAGGCTTTCCCTCCGACCTCTCCACCCTCCACCCAATGGGAGAGAAGCTCCAAGAGAGCCGCTCCCAGGGGCGAGGCACCCTGGGGTGGGCGACACTGAGCGTCATCCCTGTGTGGGGCACAGGGACAGACTTCTCGGGAGTGTGACAATGTCCCTGGAACATAGAGACTGACACCTCCTTCTCAGCTCAAGATCCCGGAAGGCAAGGGGGGAGCTGGGGTGTCGCAGCAGCAGGACCCAGGCTCCCCAGAGTGAAGCATGCCAGGAGAAAGGGCGCCCCTGCAGCCCCTCAGCATTCACACAGGGGGTGAGAGGGCAGCCGCAAGCATCCCAGGAAGCCTCTGGCCCAAGGCCAATGGGAGGACAGCTTGTGCTGAAGATGGGACTGAAGAGGGCGAGGCTGCCTTACAGGAGCATTCAGGGGCACACGGGCCCAGAGGGAGCGGACAACCCCACAGTCGGGGTGGCAGGTACTCCATTTGCTGGACACAGGGAACTCATGGCACCAGGGGGCACAGAGGGCCAGCCACCAGTCATGCAAATGTGCTCTGCCAGTCCCACCACCAGAGGTGCCAATCCTGGACAAAGGAACACAGTGCAGTGAAAACCTGCAGGACGCCCCCCCACTGTAACGCAAAGTTTAATATGCCTGTTAGTTGGCTCCATTCCTCAAGCTGGCTCTTTTGTAAGAAAGGGCATATGCTGCAGGGAAGGGTACAGGTAGCCGGAACGCAAGAAGTCCAAGTACTGCTGCTGGAGCAGATGTGGCATCTTCACGGGGTAGATGGGCCTAGCTTCCACTATAAGGAACGCAGCTCTTCTCATTATTTTTTCCCATTTCAGTTGATAGTCAATGCTGTATTTGTTTCAGGTGCACAGCATAGTGGTTAGACACTTACATAACTTACAAAGTGACCCCCCTATTAGTCCAGTCCCCACCTGACACCAGTTATTACCATATTATTGACTGTATTCCCTGTGTTGTCCATTGTATCCCAGACTGTTTTCTTCTCAGTCCCATCCACGTGGAGGACCAAAAGCAGGTCACCTCTACATAGCAGGGACAGCAGCACACATTCACGGTGCTGCCTAGGAGCTCCAATACCCTTGTGTCCTCCATCATATACAGCCTACGGGAAACTTGATGGCATGGCCTATGCTATGGATGACATTAAGCTCATCAGATCTTCTGAGCAGGAAGTGGCCAGTGCCCTAGCTCCCCAGAAGGAGCCATGAGCCAGAGGGTGGGAGTTTAGCCTGTGAAGATGCAGGGCCCGAGCACGTGAGAGAGGTTTTAGGGATCCAGTGATCTGAGCATGTCTTCTATGTAAATGACAAGCTGTTGCACCTTAAACCTCTACCACTAAGACAGAGGCACAGGTTTTGGTAGGGCTCTTTCAATTTTAGAGATAATATAATATGTACCACTATTGGAAATAAATGACGCAACCCGCTCAGCACATCCAGAAGGCGGCCAGTTTCTTGGGGCCCCTGAGCAAAAGGAGGCTCTGTGGCAACGCTAGGCCGTGACACAAACCTCTTGTCCCAGGTGATCCGCAGAGTCAGTGGTTCCAGAAGTATTTACAGAGAGAAGGACATGGTGGACTTTCTGGTAAACCCTACTATGAGTCACAGTGCAGACCCTTAGAGTTCTCAAGCAAGGCCATGGCTTCTGTGGCCAGGAACTTCCCTGCATTTGAGAAAGGACTTCTGCTAGCCTTTGGGGTGAGTAGAGACTGAGTATAAGGCATCAGGCACTAGGTGACCAGAACTGTATGCCTAAGCTTGGTCTCACCAGGTCGATGGAGTCATAGGGAAGGTGAGGGCAACAATCCATCCATCACATGACAGAAATTGTGCACAGGGGATCAGGCCTGAGCAGGATCTGAAGGCATGGGAAAGTTCCCGCTGGCCTAGACCCCATGTCACCTACCTCCATGACACTGATGCTTCTTCCTCCACGTTACCCATGGTCTCACGGAGGCTCTCTCTGGTAAATGATAGACAAGGAAGAAATTCCAGCCTGAAACACAGATGGGTTAGCACAATATGTTGGTGCCAGCCATAAACGACTACTGTTACCTCATGACCCCCTCTGGGTGTCCCGAAAGGTGGTGAAGAGACTCCTCCTAGTAGAAGAACTGTGAGTACAACACTTAATAATTCCACTTATGCAGAGTGATAAGTGCCGCAAGGTAAGGATATTCACAGGCTCCAAGGCAAGCAACCCAAATGGCATGGCTTGTTGATCAAGGACCTACAAGGAATAAGATTAGAAAATGGGAAAGAAGACGCTTGGGGGAAGAGGTATGTGGACGGCCCTGCAAAAGAGGGCCAGTACAGGCAGCACTGAACAGGAAGTAGATGGGATGACTACCCCTCAGTGGGTACCAGCCAGCCTCTGTCCTCAGCTATGCTACTGCCTGTGCCATCGTCCCATGAACAGAGTGGCCACAAGAAGAGGCATGAAGGCCACGCATGGCTCCAAGAGCAAGACCTTCCCCTCATCAAGTCTGATCTAGTAACGGCCACTGCTGGGTGCCTCGCCTGCCAGCAGCACAGACCAACAAGTTTGCGTACTTCGGGGAGGCCAGCAGCCTCACAGAGGCGCACAAATGACCTTGGAGGACAGAGTGATTTGTCCTACAGCAGTTGATGTACACGTGGGTCTGGGCTTTCCTTCCTTGTCCTGACTCTGTCTCCCAGCACCCCATCCAATGGCTTATGGAGTTCCCAATCTGTGGACATACGGAAGATTAAAAATGGCCACAAATGCTTTGGCATTCCTCCTGTCAGAAGGTGAAGCTCGTGCTCCTTCTCCTTGAAATGCTTGGGCTCTGTGGCCCACAGATCATGACAGCAGGGATGCAGTGACAGTTCTGGGGCTTGGCCTCCAGAGGCTCCCAATTCTCTCTTGGAATGTTTGCTCTGGGGGAGCCAGCCAACAGGTAACAAGCCCAACTCCCCGGGACTGCATGAGACGAGTAGACCGAGGCTAGTTCCGTGCAGACGCTGAGTGGGAAGAGCTGCGCCTGCAGCCCCGACTAGTCCAGCCGTTTCCACCCAACGAAGAGGCCTTCAGATGTTCCAGACTTAGCAAGCATATGAGGGGCCACAGGAACAACCGCTCCCGGAACCTGCCAACCCCCAGAACAGTGAGTACTAAATCACGGTTTTAAGATACTACGTTTTCACATGTCTTTGTGCTGCGTTAGACAACAGAACAGTATTGCACACAGCATCGTCTGGCACCATGAGGCCTATTTCAAGGTAAAGAAGATATGAAAATTGGCACATGATGATGGCATTTGCTGGTGTTACCGTGTGTCCCATTACCCAGAAGCAGCCGATCTGGTGAGAATGAAGGGATGGCTTACTGGTGGCTCAGCTAAGGGGGCAGCTCTGGGCTGGCACCCCGCAGGGCTCAGTGGCTGTCCTCCAGGATGCACAATCTGTGCCCCAACAACAGCCCCAGTGCCTTGAGCATGCTCCGGGCGCCAGGGGACGGAGGCGAGCTTTGCCCCTCTCTCCATTCGTCTTGGTGAGCCACTGGCACGATCAGGGCCCCGTCACTGCAGACTCGGGCCACAGTCCAGATTCCCTGCTTAGGGGCGGCAAGTGCTTCTGCCGGGGTCACCACCAGCCTGGAAGCCATGACCAGCCACTTTAGGCTTTCATGCCAGTGGACAAGCAAGCGAAGAATAGACTAGTGTACATGAAGGAGCAATTAACCCCAAATCCCACAAGGAGTGGATTCGCTGCTACCCCGGGAGCCAGGGAGCGAGACATCTGAAAGTGACAAGTTCCCTGGGACCCTCGGTGTCTGTGATAACTGGGGCTGTAAAGGGGCAGTGGCAGCAGCCGCAGCCCATCAAAGGCCAGGCGACCATGGGCCCTCAGGGCAAGCCACTCAGACCGGCCACGCTCTGGCCAAGGGAGACAGACCTAGGACGGGGTAGACAAAAGCCATGATGACTTTCGGTTCCAGCGCTGGGCCAACTGCTGCAGCAGGGCCCACGGCTCGGTGTGCTGACCCTGTTTGTACCTTTCTGGTAGACTGTGACCAGATGTTTTGAAGGATGGTACTTGCTCTACCCTCTTAGGGAATACGGAAGGACGTCTGTACTCAGATGAGATTGCAAGGGGTGGGCTGTAGCAAATTCGGCTTGTGGGTCACTTCGGGCGGGTGCAACTGCTCGCTGTCTGGCTGGCACAGCCCTGGGACACTGGCCTTGCTTCCGCAGTCACAGAGTGGGCTTGCTCTGTGCCCCTGCAGCCAGCACACAAGACTGGGTCCACTGGGTGGCTGTTTCCAGTCCTTAAAGCCATGTGTCAACAACACCCCACAGCACCTTCCCCCATGTTGGTGCTGGAGGCCTCTTCCCTGCTTTCTTGGGGCTTTCCTGTTGCCTCTGGGGAGGAGGTGCATCAAGATGTCCCCCCTTGGGCACTTGCGACCTGCAAATGTGAGAGACTGAACACCTGTTGGGCAAACTGACCAGTGAGAGACCCGAGTAACAGGGGGACCCCACCCTCTTCCTTTCCCTACTCAGCCCCTCAGAGGAGCTCCACATGGCCTCTCTGAAGACACAGAGACCAGCCTGTGACACTCTGTGACCTCCCTGATATTTGCTTCCCTGCCTCAGCCCACGTTTCCCTCTCTCCTGCTCTGGGATCACACTTACAGGAAAATGTTAGCACATGAAACTTTGCCTCCGGCTCTATTACCTAGGGAACCTGGGCAAAGAATAGACAACAATCATAATACAATGTTAAAAAGAAAGGAAGAGGGATTTATGGCATCCAAAATAAGCGAGAAGACAAAGGCAGGGTGGTCATGGGAGCTGACACTGGGGCAGCCCTCGGGGAGCAGGGGTCAGAGGCCGGCCCTGCAGTGCCGACAGCTGGGGCTCAGCGTGCCATCAGATGAGTGGTATGGCCGGGGCCTCATGAGCTGGGATGACAGCCTCCTACACAAGGCAGGGCCCGAAGGGCCACCCTGCCCACAAAGAAAGACAAGAAATTCTAGCCACTGCTCCAAGAAACCAGCAGGGAACTTTTCCATCTGTCTGAAGATTTAAATATTGGGGGAAGGCTCCCCCCAAAATAAAATGTCTAAACACATGACATGTGACAGTGTGAGGTCTGAATTTCCACTCATTCTTGCTGTGTGGATCTCCAGCTTATAAATTCAAATAAAAAACTTGTCTAAGCGATTGAAATGCCTGGGGCCTGGGAAGAAGAAAATGCATATTTTCCTCTAAAAACACATCCACAACCTAAACACTGAGCTTACAAAGAAAATGTTCAGGCTGTACGAGGGTAAGAAACAACAGCCGTAGGAAACAACGTGGCTTGTCCCCCAAAGACTGAAGGTCACTGAGAGAATGGAGACGATGCTGGATCAAAGGCAACACGAATAGAGAAAACCAAGGGGCAGCCAGTTGACTCAGGTGGTTAGAACGTGACCCCATAACACCAAGGTTGCCAGTTCAAGCCCCACATGGGCCGATGGGCCAGGCCCTCTACAACTAAATTGAAAGCAACGATTTGACTTGGAGTTGATGGGTCCTGGAAAAGCACACTCTTCCCCAATCAAGTTAAAAAAAAAAAAAAAAAAGAAAAAAATCAAAATGTTTAAAGAAGCAGAGTTCAGAAACTCCAGAAATGAAAACTATAGTCACAGGCATTAAAAACTTGAGGGAGAGGGCCGGCCAAGTGCGAGCTCTGAGCAACAGCGTCGCTGGTTCCATGCCCGACTTGAGCTGAGCGGCCACTAAGCTGCCAACAAGTGGCAGGAGGGCTCAGCTAAAAACAAACAAACAAACAAACAAACAAAAACCCGAGGGAGAGGCTAGAAGCAGATGAGGCAGTGTGGAGACGAGCGTCAACAGCTAGAATGTAGAGGTGAGGATATCATCCAGAAACAGCATGGAAGATTAAAAAGTATTTAAAATATGGGCTGTGAAGAGACCTGAATAATAGAATGACACGATCCAGCAGTCAGGAGAGACTGAGAAGGAGGTGATATTCAAAGAGAGGACGACAGAACTTTCCAGACTGGGAACTGCCGTCGCCTGCTGGGGCCGCCATTACCAAGCAGCACAGATGGGCAGCTTGAACAGCACACGTGTACTGTCTCCCAGCTGGAGGCCGGAAGTCCAAGGTCAAGCTGTGGCAGGGTGGTTCCTGTGAGGCCTCTCTCCTGGGCGTGTGGGTGGGGTCTTCTCCTGACAGCCTCACGTGGGCGTCCCTCTGTGCGTGTTTGTGTCCTAATCGCCTCTCCTCATAAGGACACCAGTCCTCTTGGATGGGGGTCCACTCTAGTGACCTCATTTTACCTTAGTCACTTCCTTAATGACCCAGCTCCATACAGTCACATTCTGAGGTGCTGGGGTTAGGACTCCGGCACATGAATTTTGGGGGACACAGTTCAGCCCATAAAAGAAATGACTGAAGATTGAAAAAAGATGGCAGTGGCACTCTGAGACTCGAGCAAAGTTAAACAGAATTCCCCAAAAGAAGAGAAACCAGAGAGAAAAGGCAGATGTCTGAAAGGGGCAGCATGTGACCGGCAGCCGAAGGCGCCAGGCGGGAGGAAGGAGCCCTCCTGTGCTGGACGTCTGCATGCCAGCCAGTGCCCACCAGCGGGCAGCCACGCGCGGGGAGGCCCCGATGGTTCAGACGGTGAGGGCGGAGAATCACAGGCCTTCCAAAGTGTCTAGTAAGAGCCACAGCCCCCTTGGAGCCATGTCAGCCAGTGCCCACCCGCGGGCAGCCACGCGCGGGGAGGCCCCGATGGTTCAGACGGTGAGGGCGGAGAATCACAGGCCTTCCAAAGTGTCTAGTAAGAGCCACAGCCCCCTTGGAGCCATGTCAGCCAGTGCCCACCCGCGGGCAGCCACGGGCGGGGAGGCCCCGATGGTTCAGACGGTGAGGGCGGAGAATCACAGGCCTTCCAAAGTGACTAGTAAGAGCCACAGCCCCCTTGGAGGGAGGCTGAACCCAGAAAGACGGGGACCGAAGCAGCAGGGAGCTAGATCTGAATGTGCGTCGGGAATAAAATAAGCAACAACGTAGTGGCCAATTTGGGATAACATGAAGTAGGTGGAGCTAAGGCAGCCGGCCTTTGGGCTTCCAAGTGATGTGTGGGCACCAGGGGACGCCCCAAGTGACCCCCTGGGGGCTGATAAACACTGCGGCTTCTCTGCGGTCACCCCTTGACCCGCCGTGATGGCCACTGTGGCGACACTGACAGCTCTGCCCAGGCACCAGGCCACTCTTCTGCTCACAGGGGCTGAGACAAGTGGGACTTCCACTGTGGTGGGGTAGACAGAGGCGCCCTGTCCTTCAGGCCACCACGCAAGATGTGCTGGTCCTGCTGTCACAGGCCCTGGGCCACTGCCACCTGGGGAAGCGGACCCCACTGCTCCCCACCAGAGCGGCTTCTGATTTGCACACAGGAGCCTGTTAGCCCTGGTGACGCTGACCCCCTTCTCTCGGCACAGGGGGGTTTACTGAAGGCACGCCTGGCTTTTAAGTGGCCCGTGGCAGCTTCAAGCCCACGCCTTCTCTTCTCATCCCCAGCCCTATCCCACCCTGGGGATGGGCGACCCAGCCCACTCAGCAAAACTGTCCACCACACTCTGAAAATGTCCACCCATTGGCCTGCCACAGGCCTGGGGCACATGCTCACACAGGCCTTAGAAGCACTCTGAGGAAGTCTGCAGGGGACTCCAGGGCCCGGGGACCCCGGATGTGGTCCAGGGGGGAGGGACACCCAGGTGGAAACACCTCCTTGGTCCCTGGATCGCTGGCTCTACAGGGAGAGGCAGAGTGGGGCCAGAGAGGTTTGAGGGGGTCCCTCAGGTCTAAGGGGCCTGCACTCCAAGTTACCTGTACCCAGATGTGTGGATTCACAGATGTTGCTTCACTTAATAACCATCCCTCATGAAGCAGGTGCTTTAAAAGACACGTGCGCACACACACATGCACACACATGTGCACACAACGCCACATCCTGAAGCCGATGTTACTAACATGAGCCAAGGGGATGGCGGAGGGATGCTGCTGACATGTGCCTGATCCCAAGAGCTCCCAGAGGCCACATCAGAGAGCAAAATGAGCTAATCCACCAGATGTTCTCAACAGGCCTGAGAGTGGGGTGTTAGCACCTATTTTTAATAAAAAGCCAATGACCTCATGCAATCTATCCTTCCAGGTAAAAGTGGAGTTTTCAATAATCACTGAGAAAATAACTGCCCTTTAAAAAACAGCGGATGGGGCCGGCTGAGTGGCGCGTTGGTTAAGAGCTGGCTTCGGACGGACGCCAGCTCTGAGCAGCAGGAGTCCGGTTCAGATCCCACATGAGGGCCAGTGTTGCTGTGCCCTCTACAGCTGAGATGGTGAACAGCAGCTCCACCTGGAGCTGGGCTGCTGTGAGTCACCCGCGACGGCATAGGCTGCAGTGGGGCTGGCCGGCAACTGGCATGTGCTTTTGTGAGCTGCTGTGAGCCGCCGTGAGCGGCCATCCAATGGCCAGCGAACGACTGCCTCACCCGGGAAGAGCGCAATGACGATACCAACATGGGCCAGTGAAGCGACGTCCTCCACAACTAGACTGAAGAACAAAAGGACAGCAACTTGTCTGTTCCCCTTCCCCGATTCCCCAATGCTGTTCTCCTCCCCCGGTTCCCCAATAAAATTTAAACAAAACAAAACAAAACAAAACAGGTGATGTGCCCTGGAAACTGGTATTTGAACTGTTTATAATGTCTCGTGACTTGTTACCAAAAGCTGTTAAATTTGTCACCTGCAACAGTTCTCAAATTGGCTGGTTTTCAAAATGTAGAAACATTGCTTTCTAATCTGTTTGTTAAAGAAGTCTTTCAAATAAAATGTTTCAGTGAGTTTTGAACCCATTTGTTAAAAACATACTAATGCGACTCTTTCCAATTAGTTTGCAAGGCCAGTGGCCACTGTTGGGGAAGATGGAAATTTATCAGCTGAATTGCAGCTAAAGCTTTTGCATAATTGATGGATGGACTGAAACAAACAACGTTATGGTTTTGTAAGTGCAGCCGACAACACACTTTTTATTTGAATTCACATATTATGCAAAGGTGTTCTTTTGAGCTCTGACAGCCACATAGTGAAAGAAGCCTGTCTTAGACCCTGGAATGGCAACTTCACCACGTGCCAAGCGAGGTGTCGGGAAGAATGAAGCATATTCGCTCACACCAGCCCTCTAAATAGTACTGTAATTATTAACTGTAAATTAGTAACAATGTTAAACTGAGTGCAAAATGTTTTTAATCATAAATGAACATTGTGAAACATTGTTTATTTCATTTGATCTCACCCTTTATCATTTTCAGGTATGTTTTGTAGCATATTTAATATTTTAGGATAGTCATGTCCATATTTTTAAATAAATAGATTACATATATTTGGGGACATTTGCTCAGATGCTTTTTCCTGTTGAATAGGTGACCAAAAAAACTTTATAAAGACCACTCACCAAATTAAAGAATTTTAATTTTTTCAAGAGTTAAAAAAAAATACACAAAATACCAAGGAGCCGCAGAGGACAAAGTATGACTGGGCATGCGTGTTCACTCTCACGTGAGCACAGCAGGGGACCCCGACTGTAAGGCAGCGACAGTAAGCCACTCGGGGCTCGTGGGGACTGAAGTGACAGAAGTGAGTCGTTAGCACGCAGCGCGCATGCAGTCATCCCTCCGCAGGGGCTGCTGTTCTGATGAGGCTGCAGGAATTGCCAACCCTCCAGGTGTCTGACCGACAGACCGGTGTCCCCATGCCCTGAGTGCAGCTGTGAAGGAAGGGGACAGACCCAGTTTCCCAGCACCACAGCATTTCCTGCCCACGTGTTCTTCCAAAACTGGCCACTCACTCATGAAGAGGAGGGACATGTGTCCACTCCCCTTGGACCAGAGTGGACTCCTGTGGACGCCTCAGTTCAGACGATGGTGGACATGATGCAGGACATTTGAGGCTAGGCCAGAAGGGACAACCCAGCTTTTACCCTGCTCTGTGTCTCCTGAGCCAATCACTTGTAGCCCTGAGGTCTGATGCCACCACGGTGGAGAGGCCACACGGAGAGACCCGTGGACATAGGGAGAGCTCCCTCGGGACCCCACTGTTGAGTCCTCCCAGCACAGGCATCAGTGAGCCTTCAGCAGCGCTCAGCCACCTTCCAAGTGCAAGCGAGTGAGAGCCTTCTAGAGAAGCCCAGTCAAGCCCAGGACCAAATGGACAAGGAGAAATGATGGCTGGTCTGTGGGCCACTGGGTATTGGGGTGACTAGTGTGGACTCTAGATAATTGGGCCAAGTGGCTTGCTGAATCTCAGAGCCGACAAACGTGTACCTGTGACTTCAAACCACAGCTCCTGCTGCCACAGCCCACGGGGAGCGCCCAGACTGTGCAGTTCCCAGCACACGGGGGCCCCCAGGCGGGCCGAGGAATGAGGAGGTCCTAACTCGCATTAACTCAGTGGGTATCCAGATGAGCACCCACGTGCCTCCTGCAGCCCCACATGCGGGGAGACCGGGATCACAGTGGGCAATGCAGGTGCCCACCCATGACAGGGGCAGAGGAAAATCGCACGGCCAACTCTGTCACGTCGGAGACCTGGGTCTCAGGAGGGGCTGCTGCATCCCCCCACCCGGCCCCACCCCCAAGGACGCCCTCACTTTCTAGTCCACCCACCCAGGGTATGGTCACCAGGGTGGCCGCTCACACTGGATTTTACTTAAATAATGGAAGCACAGGTTTCTGACTGCGCCTGCTCCTTTAATGCGCCCTAAAGGCAAATCCAAAGCTAGGACAGGCCCTGAAAGCACTGGGATTAACAGCTCAGCATTAAGCTCACTCAGGAGAGCTCTGTGATGTTCTGTGACACCTCCCCAGAATGTGGGACGATCCCCCAGGATCGGAACGGACAGCCCCGTTAGCAAGGCCTCTAGGCGGAAACCACCTTGCTCCCTGGCTGCCCTGCTAGGCTCTGTTACTCATGATAACAGAGGACACTCTCTTTGGACAAAACTCAATATTACAATGTTTGAGGGGGAAAATCTGCGATGAAGGGGGTGAAGTGCCTGATCCCTTCCAGGGTTTATGTCTCAGCATGGGATGGATTTGGGATTAAAATCCCTCAGTCCTGGAGACCAGCACATTGCGCTGCCTGCTACTTGTCACTTGAAATGAAAGTATTTGGCTTAAGCTTATGTTTCCTCTTTAAGCTGCCTGGCACATACTTTGCCCTCAGAGTGGCTTTACAAAGCAAAGATTTTTATTTCCCGAGTGGTGGAAAATTGTACCCTTCTGAGTGACCTGCTTATGTGAGGAGTGAAGTCATGAAATGCACCCAGCTGAGTCTGCTTGGCTGCCCACCCCGTGACAGTCCTGACCCTCTAAGCACAACTGCATCATTTCTGTGAGGTGTGGAACAGTATCACTGGGTCAGGTCATACTGTCCAGTTAGACATGGCCAAGCGGGAGGGGCCAGGCCTTAGGAATCTCCTTGTCCTCTCCCTGCCCCCAAGGCAGGGATGACAGTCACCAGGGGTGAGAGAGCCCTGCATTACCACCTCTAGCTGTGTGACTCAGGCATTCACTCTCTCTGAGCCTGTTTCCCTCTCCACATGGGAATGCGGACATCTGTCTCCTGACTTGGCCACAAGGTCGCTGTGGAACCAGAGGGCATCACAGGTTATATGAGTATTAAGCATGCCCAGGAGTGAGTGGGATCAGCCAGGCTGGTGGCAGGGTGCGTGGGGCAGGGTCAGGGAGGGGGCGGAGGTGGTGCAAACCAGGGGGGGCCCACAGGAGTGGTTCTCAGCAAGGCCTCGGGAAAGCCCACGCACCTCTCACCATGAAAGTAGAGAGTGAGTGCAGCCTGCCTGCAGCAGCCTCTCTGATCATCCACAGAAGCCCCTGGTAGCAGCCCTTTCCATCTCCATCACCAGGGCCGGCCCCTCTGCACTCTAGTCAGTCCGTGGTGGCGACTGTTAGGAGTGCCCAAGGGTCCAAGCGCCTGCCTTAGTCACTCTCATCTCTATCACATCCGTGTGGGTTTGCTTCATTGTCACCATCTGCAGATGTCTGACCTTCTGGAATGGAAACTGGAGGGCTCTTCCCTCTTCCCACTGTGTGCCCAGCGTGCAGAACATGCTGGAACATGCCAGAACATGCTGGAACATACTGGAACACAGGACGAGTGTCCTGCTAGGATTTATGTTGACTCAGGGAGGTAGGAGCCTGCACTGAGGAAGCTGAAACAGGCAGTTGGCCCATCCAGGCCTCGCGTCCGTTTACAAAACAGAGTGATAAAGAGATAGTGTTTAGGGACCCCCAGGTCTCGCATTCTGAGTCTAATGTTTTAAGCGAATGAGAGGAAGCCAGAGGGAGATGCAGTTAACGACGGCAGGGCTGCGGGGAGCAGGGCCGGGGAGCCGGCAAGACCGGGAGGCGTTTCCATGGAAATGGGCCATCCTGGATGGAGTCTGGCTATGGGGCAGGCGCCGAAGCAGAAGGAAGCTTCTGAGGTTATGGTGTCCGCCTGCCCAAAGAGGGAGAAGTTTCCTGTGCCTCAGGATTCACTGAAAACTATGTCTGACCACTATACGTACGCTGAGCTGTCCCTGTCCTCACCCCGGGACCTGTGCATGTGACCTTATACAGGAGAAAGGGCTTTGTGGATGAAATGAAGTGATAGATTTTTGAGATGAGAGATTATCCTGAACTATCGGGATGGGCCTAAACGATACCCCAAGTGTCCTCATGAGAGAGGCCGGGGAGCTTGCATGCCGGCCGGAGGGAAGGGCCACGTGACCGCACAGGTGCGGGCCACAGACAGCCAGAGGCCGGAGGAGCGCGGGCCACGGCGGGTCTCATCTGCCACGCACTGGTCTCATCCAGAGACACTAATTTCGGACGTCTGGCCTCCAGAGCTGCGAGAGAGCAACTCCTGTTGTTTCAAAAGCCACCAAGTAAGTAGGACTTTGTTAGGGTGGCCTCAGGAAGCCCGTGTCCTGGCCACGGGGGGGAAGGGGAGTGGTGGGAGAGACGGGAGACCTCAGCGCTCGTCTGTCAGCTGACGTCCCTCAGAGGAGGCGGCAAGGCTGGGCGGGACAGACACAACTCACCATGTGTGAGGGCCCGTCAGCTACAAAACACTGAACCCATGCTCCTTTTAAGTCACTGGTTCTGCTGACCAAGGGCCAGTGACACCCAGCGCACTCGACTCTGTGAAGCACGCGTTGGGGCACAGCTCCGGAAGCGGCTACGGGGCCACCAGGCTCAGAGCCCTGCAGCGGGCCCCCCAGCCGCCGCTTGCCAGCCTCCGCCCACCCGGGCCTCCTCGTGGACTGCAGAAGGCCCAGCCCCAGCGCACAGAAGGGTCCTTCCCCACCACGGCCCCCCTCACAAGCCACGCCTCTGCAAGGATCTTTGCTGGAAACAGGCCTGACACAAATGTGCAGAGACGCCTGGGACTCCAGCCTGAGGCCAGGCCCCGTTAGGAGACAGGAGGTCACCAGATGTCCAGGAGGAGGTGACCTGCCGAGACCACATAGCCGAGGCTATGCCGAGCAGAGGGGACACAGGGCCTGGCAGCCTCTGTCCGAGTTGCTGTGCACACAAGTGCCCTTCCAGGAACTGACGCTCATTCTACATGACAAAACTTTGACAGTGTTTTCACTGACCATTTGATTCAAACTTTAATTTCAATATAATTTAAACTTCTCATTTTTCTGAAATGTGCTTCATGATATGCTGTGTCGTTAAATACAATTTGACATGCAAATGACACTGTACCGTGGGACTGGGTCACAGCGAGGCGGAGACAGAGGGCAGGAAGCCCGAGCTCCTATGTGAGGCAAGTGACAAGGCGGCCATGTCCGCAGAAGATCAATTCCTCTCCCTTGGGCAGCCTGGGGGTGAGGCAGGCACTGGCTATGGACAGGTGTCTGCTCTGTGGGTGGGTCAATGGGACCGAAGGCAGAGTGTCCGCTGGGGGAGAGGTGAGGGTGTGCCGGCCTCTCTCCCTGGTCTGGGGATGGACACAGGCCTGCGAGTGGGAGAGGGCCGGGCCGGGCCGGGCTGCAGGTCGTGGGAGGCGCATGCACGTCACAGGGGCTGACAGCAGGTGGAGCTGTGGGGCAGCTGTGTGGGGACCTTCAGGACCTTGTGAGCACAGGACAGACAAGGTGGTGGCAGCGGCCCCCCATAGAGCCATCTCCGCCGGGCGCAGCGGTGAGACTGCTGCCACTGAAACCAGGAAATGAAGCCGGGCAGCGGGCGTGTCTCCTAACAGGTCCGCAGGGTCTGCACAGGGCCCCGCCCGGCGCCATGCTTTACTCTCTGGTGTTTCCCACATTTCATGGCCCCTGCCCCAGGCCTCAGAGCAAACCACGGCGTGTCCTTGTCGGCCACCAGCCATGGACCCCGTCACAGCAGGCCACAGCAGCTTCTCCTGGGATCGGAATGACCGGTCCCTCCAAGCCTGGAAACCGCAATTCAGTGAACACTTGGGCGCTATGGAAGGATCTGGGAGCGCTGACCCTGCACTGCTCACCTCGGCCACACGTGTCCGGGCCGGGCCTCCAAGAGCAGAAAGCCCCGCCAGCGGGGAGACACGCCGGGTCACGCGCGTGGGTGCTCACGGCCGCTCGAGGTGGAAAGGAATAACCCAGAGGGGACCAAGGCAAGCACGTGGGGGGGGACGGGTAACAAGTAAACAGCAAACGTTATTGTGTAAAGTGACAACCACAGTGACTGCGGGTTAGAACACTGCAGAGGGTGATGGAAATGGAGTCAGCAGTGCTGGGTCCTGTGCAGTCCCCTGGAGGTAACCGCACTGACCACACTGGACTTCAACGGTCAGACCCTGGTCTGAGGGCAGCGGGCTACTAGGAGACAAACACGGGATCAAAAATAATCACTCAGCGAAGACGAGAGACGGAGCAGGGAACAGGTAAGAGGAACAAAAAACAACCCAGATAAGTCAAATGTAAAGGAACCAAGGATTTCATGAGGAGATAACATTTGTCAGGCTAGACTCAGTGGAGAGAAGCCCTAAATAGAGGCATGGGACCCCAGAGGGACCCCAAAAGCACTGGCGTAGTCGTGGTGACACAGCTGTGGGGCCAGGGTGTGAGGACCCTGGGAGGTGAGGGCTCAGGGAGTGGTGTCTCCGCCGGGGTCCCCTCATAGCCAGGCGGCCCACCCCAAAGACGGCCTTCGGGGGGCCTCTGAGCACGGCGAGCAGACACTGCAGGCAAAGGCAGAAATGCACCCACAGTCACACAGAACATTTAAAGCCCTGTTGGTGACTGACAGACCGCGCAGACGGACCGCGGCCGAGACAGCACGGGCTGCCGTAGGGCCGTCGCCATTTTATTTATTTTTACATGGACGTGTAAACAACCCAGGTGTGAAAGCAGCCAGACCAAGGCGACTGCTGTGGTCCCTCCCGGCTCTGCAGGGCTGCCCCGACTGACATCACAGGGTTAACATTTAACTCGTTGTCCCGTTCGTGTGCCTATGTGTCTCATTTTGGTTTTGCACCCCTGATCACGATGGCACAGGGTGGTGATTTTCGTGGCTATGTCCCATGTGTGATCAGGTGGCCCCAAACGTGGCCTCGTTTTGGCCACAAACCTACCAGGTCAGTTTGAACACGAACGGAGAGCTAGATGATTTCTTCTTTTTCTGTTTCAAGCTCCAAGGTGACCATCCTTGTGCATGTGTGTGCATGCGTGTGCGTGTGTGCACATGTGCCTGTTTGTGTGTGTGCGTGTGCGTACTAAGAGCCACAGGCACAGCTGTGGGTGAAGGAGCATACGTGCTGGGGGCTTACGGTGTGCGGGCAGGAAACGGCCACGGGGTGGGGACTAACCCAGGACATGACGGAGGCTCCTGCCCACCGCCCCAGCCAACATGGCTGGCCAGAGTCCTGACCATGGAAGGAACTAGACCAAGCCTATGGTGGCCCTGGGTCACTGTGTGACCACCAGGAAAGTAGGGAGGGAACCGGGCAGCAAGACACCAGAAGGCAGGGAGGAGGCGGCTTCGATAAATGACCATTGGTGTAAATGTACCCTACTCTCGTTTTCCTGGGGTTTGAGCAGCTGGCTGTGCCTCGCTCCTGGACAGACATCCCTCCTGGGGCCTCAGAACACCGTATGTCTGCCGCTGCACAGTGGGCCGCCGGGGCCTGGCCTCAGTCCCCTCCCCTCCGCGCTCGCCTACCCACTCCTTTCCTCCCCTCCCCCTCCCCTTCTTGCCTCCTACATGGCTCCCTGGGGCTCATCAGCTTGACTGTCACCATGGCACAGGGGGGCCCCATGCACAGACTCCCCTCAGCTCCAAGGGTACATTCCATGTCCTGAGTGGAAGGCCAGCAGACACTCAACAGGCCGAAGGCCTTGCCCACGTGCTCAGTGCATCGGTCCTCCCGTGCACCCCTCCTCTCAAACCAGAATCTAAGCTGTCAAAATGTCCTTTGCCTCTGTCTTTAAGCTTTTCCAAACTCCATCCTTCCTGGTGTCTTTACCTGCACCCCATCCAAGCCCCATCACAGTTTCCAGATTATTTCAAGAGTTCCCTACATGGTTGTGCTGCTTCCGCAGCACCCCACACTCAGCCTATGTCTGCCCTTAACACCCCCTCTGCTCAAAGCCCCCAGCATTCTCCCATTTCTCTCAAAGCCCAGGTCCTCGCGGTGGCTGCAGGCCCACCTGTGGCCTGGCGCACTGCAGCCACACTGGCCCCGACGCCTGTGCCATCCCTGGCTCTGCGGACCCCGCCCCACGGCTCTGTGTCAGGCCCCGCTCAGCGAGACCTTCCCCACGGCCCCGCCCCTCGGAGCCCCTCGCAGCCCACCGCTCGTTCACTCTGGCTGGTTGCCGTCTTCTCCCCAAACACAGTTCCCGGCTGCCCTTCGCTGGTTCCCCAGCATGTGGAGCCCGCACACAGCAGGTGTGAAACAGGTCGTGGTGACGGTGAGGGACTGGACAGAACCCACCTACTGGAGACCCTGTGGAACCTGCCCCGTGCCCCTGCCCCTGAGCCTGCTACAGTGCAGGGGAGGTCCCCGCCTGTCCTCAGCCTGCCAGGCGGGCCCTGGGACAGAGAAGGCGCACTCACCCTCTGGTGGCGTGGTCCCCACACGGAGATTCTGTCCTGCTCCCAGCAGGGGCGGCGACAGGAAGGGCCTTGGGAGGGCGGGGTCTGCAGCCAGGAAAGTCGGGGGTGGGGACAGCGTCAGCGAGAGAGCCCTGCGCCGCCGGGCGACCTCCCCTGGGCCTCAGCACAGAACCCTGGCTCAGGACTGCAGTCCTCGCGCTGTGACGAGGAAGGACCCGGCTGGAGGGGTGGCCGTCCCACGCCAGCAGGCAGCCCAGAGGTGAGGGGACAGGAGGTGCCTGGCTGTGGACTGGGCTTTCTCCCCCAGGCTGGAGCCACCCCCAGCCCCGAGCTACCAACCGAGGCTTCCCGGGGGGCTGCATCTAGCCCTGGACTGAGCCTTCCTGTCAGAGGCCCAGCACATTCCCAGGGTTGCTTGTACCGTCTGACAAGACAGAGACCTTCTTGTGTCCCCATCTGGCCATCCAAGCTGAGCTAGGGCATGAATACTTGATCAAACTGTGCATACAAGTCAGAATGCCTTTGCAGCCAGGAGGGTGACAGGCAGAAGGACAGATGACGCCTTGTCTCGGCAGGAATCCCTGCCAGCTTTGGTGAAAGGGCAGGTGGGGTGCCTAAGGGCTCCAACGGCAGTGGGAGAATAGGCCTGTCCCCAAATCCCAGGACATGACATTTCAGAAGGAGCTATAGCATCCAGAGGTTGGAGAGCCCCCAGGTGGGGTGCTCTGCACAGCCCAATCCTCCCAGGGTGGCCTTGGTCACTGCCTTGGGGGAGGCACCACCGGTATCACGGGACTTGCCAACTCTGCCAAAGTGAACAGAGTCCTGAGGCCCCACAGCAGGTGTGGTTGGCTTTGCTGCTTTCTGCAGCTCCCCAGTTCCATGGAGCAAAACCGCGAATGCATGACCTTCTGGAAGGCCTGGGTCAGCCCTGCCCTGGACAGGCCACCAGGGCCGGCCAGCTGGCCTTGTGAGCTTTGCTCTCCCCACGTGTGCAGCCGGCGGGGGCACCTTCGGGAACGTCTGCTGGTACTCCCAGCAGTGGCTCCTTCTCCAGGGTAGGAAATGCACTTCTCTCTGTGTCTCTACTAGAGGAGACTGGGGTAGGAACAGGGACATTTTCCAGAAAAGTAAGTCTCTGCTGTCCCACTGAAGGGCCTTGCTCCTGTTCAGAACACCTAGACATTCTGACAAACAGACCTCACAATATTTGTAAAGCAGGGCTGAGCTGGCCGTGAGTACGGGGAGCAGTGGAATCCAGAAGCAACTAGGGAGCCCACTGGGGTTGAGCTCTCGTGACCTGGAGCCCCAACTCTGAAAGATCATAGCAGGGATGGGGAAGCCTAGAGCCTGGCAAAGAGGGGTCCCAGATGGAGACCCCCACATAACACTGGGTCTCCTGGAGAGCCACACTCGCAGAGGGAAACCACTGACCCTCAGAAGGATCAGGGCAGAACGGGAAAAGAGGAAAAGGAAGGAGAAAAGAGCTCTGAGAACTCGGCATGAAGCCTGCCTCACGGTGCAGGCCAGCAGCCACATCACCTCATGGTGAACCCAGGGACCCAAGACACAAATGTGATTCACATGGCCCCAGGTTGGTAGTAATTTGATTATTATGCTTAAAGAAATCAAAGAAAGTATTGAACATTGATAGACTAAAGATTCTCATAGAAACAAAAAAGGAGAAGTAAAATTGAAAACTCAGCAAATAGCAAAGCAGCACATTAGATGCAGATGTATGTGAGATTAGTGAATTGGAGAGTATGTTGGGGAAGTCACCCAGAATGCAGCACAATGGATGGGAAATGAGCTCTC
Organism: Aselliscus stoliczkanus; assembly: GCA_033961575.1. Lineage (NCBI taxonomy): Eukaryota > Metazoa > Chordata > Mammalia > Chiroptera > Hipposideridae > Aselliscus > Aselliscus stoliczkanus. The sequence goes on from CM066729.1 coordinate 848,963, forward strand.
TGTAGTGCTTAGCACTGTGTAGAGTCAAAAGGCCCCAGATGGCCTAATCAAGGCTCCAGAAGAAGAAAGCAGATAAAACGGGGCCGGGGGAATAGTGAGGATATAGGGGGAAAAAAACATTTGTCAGGGCCGGCCGAGTGGCGTATTGGTTAAGAGCTGGCTTGGGACACCAGCGGCCCCGGTTCAGATCCCACATATGAGGGCCAGTGACACTGCCCTCTACAGCTAAGATGGTGAACAACAGCTCGACCTGGAGCTGGGCTGCTGTGAGTCCCCAGGGACAGCGTAGCTGCAGCCCCTGCTGCAGTGGGCTGCCATGGGCTACAGTGGGTGGCCGGCAGCCAGTGCGAGCTGCCAAGAGCCGCTGTGAGCGACCATCCAGAGGCCGGCGACTGATCTGCCTCACCCGGGAAGAGTGCAATGATGATACCAACATGGGCCAGTGAAGCAACATCCTCTGCAACTAGACTGAAGAACAAAAGGACAGCAACTTGTCTGTTCCCCTTCCCTGGTTCCCCAACGCTGTTCCCCTCCCCCAATTTCCCAATAAAATCTTTAAAAAAAAAACACAAGCAAAAACAACATTTGTCAGATTCTAATGGTTTAATGGAACTATATAGGGTAATGTGAAGAAAGCCACACCTAGATGGATCTCCTCAGAACTAGAAAATTTCAAAGACAAAAAGAAGATCATAGAAGCAGCTGAGAGAAAAGAAAGAGTAACTCAATTAAACAGCAATCAAACTGACATTTCAATGACAGTGGGAACCACAGGACAGGGACACTTCAAAGGCCTGGGGGAGAATAACTTTCAACTAAGAATTGCTCATTTCATAAAATTATCTTTCTAGAATAAGGATAAAGCAAAACCATTTGTAGTTAAACAAAAACTAACCATGATGAAATAAGTGGGCCTAGATCTACCCTGTTGCCTTAAATAACTAGAAAGCTGGACAAAACATGAGAAAAAATGTTTTTTAGATACCGGACAACAGGCAGAATTGCATAGTGATTCTGAGAGGTAGGAAACAAATAGGGTGAGCCCTTTAAGTCTCCCAGCTCACTGTCTTGCTGAGTTGGAGGCAGGGTTGGGAGTGTGGAGAGGACAAGGCCACCAGAATTTGCAGGGCTGAGTCCCAGAGAGCAGGCAGCTGAGACGGGGAGGGAGAGCGAGCTGTGGGAGTCCTGGGGGTGCAGGGCTGAGTGCTGACCAAGGCACGTGAAAACTACGTGTCCCGGGAAAGAACCGCTGCCCCTGGCAGTGTCCTGTGGTCACCGCTGCCCCCTTTGTTTACAGTCTTGACCAGGGAGACAAGAGGACGAGCAGCTCATGGCCCTGGAGGCTGGGTTTTGAAAGTTCCATCCTCAGTAAGCACTTTCCGTTTGTTTACACAAATGGTGCATTTCAGGCACAGCCCACTGGCAAAGGAGATCTTAGGGAAGGTCTGGAGGCAGGCGGGCTGAGGTTACAGCCGCCCCTGAGTGCCCTGGCTCCTAGCCCAGGCTCTCCCAGGGAACGCAGAAGCTCCTGCAGGCAACCTGGACCTGGGCCCAAAGCTCCCCAAAAGACAGTGGGGCGGGAACCCTGGCCGCAGTCAGGGGCCTGGAAGAGAAGGGCCCCTTGGCTGCCCCATGGCATCCCTGCAAAGCCACCAGGGTCCCTGTCAGCAGCTGGGAGCCCCTGTGTTGGCAGGTAGAGAACCGTGGGGCCTGGGATGATGTGTACAGTTGTGTCAGTGTGTGTGTGCACGTGTGTGTGGATGTGCGCAAACACCGCAGAATCACGAGTCCACAATCACAGTGGGAGTTTATGCATCTTTGTCAACCACAGCCCCACGTGAGCAGGACATACGGGAACACGCGGGCCTGGTGCGCCCCGGAGAGGCCTCCTCAGTGTCCTTGTCCACTGCGCCGAGCTGTGGGGCGGGACCGCGCAGTGTGCCCTCACCGATGTTGTGAGTTTGTGCGTGTGCGTTTTCTGAAAGATTACGCATGGTTACAATGGGAGGGGGGCACAGAACCAGAGTTTGTGGGGCCGGACAGAGCAGAAGTGGCAGCTCTAATTGTATTCCCTTCAACGCGCTTACATTTTATCATGCACACATATTAGTTTTACACCAATTTAAAAAAAAACAAAAAAAACAAGGAGCAAAAAAAAGAAGAATCAGTCTAAAGATCTGACTAATTAACTCTCCTTGCAAAAGCTATCGAGTTGGTTTCCCATTTGCTGTGTCAAATCAAATGGGTGACAGAACTAATCACTCCCAGCCTATTTTCAAGATAGAGAAGAAACACAGTATTCAGACATGAGTCCATTTCCTATGATAATTGAAATGCGCGCCCAAACACCGCAGGTCTTTAGGGGAGCAGCTTGTGTGGCTCTGCACGCCCTTATCCCTGAGAGCCCTGGCAGCCGTGTCTCGCCTTCCAGCTCCCGTGTGGTGTCGGTTAAGATGAGGATATTCTTAGACCCACAGCCATAAAATGGAGCTGGCCCACATCACATGTTCTCTCTCTCTCTCTCTCTCTCTCTCTCTCTCTCTCTCTCTCTCTCTCTGTCTCCTGAAACAGAGCTGTGCTGGCTGCAAGGTGACAGAGACCCACAGCTGTCTCAGTTTTAAAGGAGGTTCCTATCCTTGTCACCGGACACCCTCTCCAGGGCCACACCGCCTGCAGTCACCAGAAATACATAACACCTGGGCCCCGACTCTGGGTCTGTATTTAATAGGGTGGGGCACAGGCATGTCCCCAACAGATGCTGGTGACACTTCCCACCTGGGGACTCTGCTCAAATGTCACCTCTTCCCTGAGCCCGTCCCACCACCCGTCACCCTGGGAGACCCACTGCATGTTTGTCTGGTTTTGTGTCTCTACCGACACGTGAGCTCCACGCAGGCGGGATGTGTCCCCTCCCTTCTCACGGTGTGCCCACCCATGGTCTCTGTAGACAGGCGAGGTGGGAGGTGGCCGCCTTCCAGGGCTGCACCCCTGACTGCCGGCCTTGTGGCCCTGACCCTGGTCCTCCCAGTAGAGGAGCCAGGCCAGTGCTGTGCCCAGGCTCCGTCGCCTGTGTGCCCGCGGATACAGCCAGGAGGAGGCACGGGATGATGGGCCCCGCCCCGCTTTCTCTACACGGAGGACGGCAGGCAGCCAGCAGCCTGGTCTGGGACCCAGAGAGCAGCCTGCTGTGCGTCAGTCATTGAGATTTGGGGTGTTTATTACACCCCTCCTTGTCCCCTCCCCCCCTCTCCCCTCCCCATCCCCCCACAAGCCCTTCTCTCCACCAGCTGCAGTCTAGGGTGGAGATAACAATGTCTGAATTAAGAATTAGAGGACAGTGGTGACATGTGAGGAAGGGGAGGGACTTGATTAAAGCAGGACTTGAAGAGGTGCCCTGAAATCATGACATTTGGGCCCCGTTCCCAAGGCTGAGTCGGAGGCAAGGAGCCGCAGAGCCCGGTGAGTAAACTCCTAGCCAGTAATTACAGGGGGCGATCCATCAGAGCACACGCTCCTTATAGGAGTAGGCACAGGCCGCCTTGGGGCAAATGGCAAACCCTCGATGCTGACACAAGGCACACGCTCCCAAGGCGGGGAGATTCAGAGCCACGTGGCATCACCCCAATTCCTCCACTCAGCCCCGCCTCGTGGCCCGCACGCCCTGTCCCTTCCGTCAGGAGAGTCATCGGGTGTGAGCGTTCTCATCACAGACTCTGATAAAGCAGCCGGTGCTGAACTCGCAGGGAGCGAAGGAGCAGCCGAGAGGGACATGGTCCGGTCCAGGCACAAGCTGGCCACGCCCAGGCGCCCCCACACAGAGCCCCCTGAGAGGGCCCTGTCTTGGGCAGCTCCGCAGCCAGCCCAGCCACCACAAAGCACCACAGACGGGCGGCTCAGCCACAGAGATCCCTGGCGGCCGGAGGCCGAGACCCAGGCGTCCCAGGGCTGTCCCCCCGCGGCCTCTCCTGGGCGTGCAGATGCCGTCTCCACCCTGTGCCCTCACGTGGACGTCCCTCTGTGTCTGTGTCCTCATCTCCCCGTCCCATAAGGACACAGTCCTACTCGGTGGGGGCCACCCCAGTGACCTCACATAACTCAATCAGCTCTTAAAGACCCAGCTCCAAATGCAGCCACATTCACAGCTCGTGGGGGTCAGGTCCTCGGCATAGGAATTGGGGGCACGTTTCAGCCCAGGATGAGCCCCACCCCACCTCGGAGGCTGAGGATGGGTCTGCCAGTTCTGGGGCGTAGACACACCAGCCACACCAGTCCCCAGGGCAGCGACAGGCTCCCTCGAGGTGCCCGAAGGTCCTCAGCAGCTCAACCAGCCACCAGGGCTTCTTCCCAGCATGGCAGCCAGGGGGCCACAAACTGTCTGGGGCCCAGGGGCTCCCAGCGGACACCTTCGTCCCTGCTTTTGGGTCCAAACTCTCCCAGATCCAGTCTTCACCAGCTGGGGTGGAGGTGGGGGCTGTGGCCTGGCTCCAGGCCTCCAAGGTGTGGTGGGGGACCCTCCGCACAGGTGTCCACTCCCCCTCACTGGGCTTGCGGCTATCCCACCCCTCCCACTGCCCCCCACTGCCCCCGAGCACCCTGAGTGTCCTTTTGCACTCCCTGCTTGACTGGACCAATCCACGCCAATGTTGTAATTAATTTTTAAATCATAAGAAAAACAGCTTTCATCTGGAAAAACATGTTTCACGCATAATATCAGTACACTGGTGTTCACATCAACACAGCTGTAACAGAATTTTCACTACTTTTTATGGAAGGCAGGAGCCCCTCGGCCGCAGAGGTCACGGGCCGCACACCCGCCTCATCACCTCCCGGAGGCCTTGCCCCTCCCCCAGCCCCCTTGTCCCCTGCGCTTGGCTGGAGCCAAAAGCTGCGTGTCAAATTGAGTTTCTCACATTCTTGCTGAGCTCAGTTCAGAAAGCTTTGGGATTATGAGCAACCCCCCGTGGGACCAGGCTCAGCGGCCCCTTCTTGCCTGCAAAAAGGCGTGATCACTCCCTGGGCCCATGGAGGACGCAGCGGGCGGTGGGGGCCCCCGGAGCCAGGCCTTTGGAGCCCGCAGGCCGGGTGCCCAGGCTCCTCCCGCTTTCAGGGCCGGCAGGGGGCACTGGGGAGGGGCGTCTGCCCAACGCCGACCCTCCGAAGAGCAGACATAATCACACAGTCGCGAGACTTACAACCTGTGGGTCAGGAGGCGCGCTGGGCAGGTGGGCACTGCGGTCTTGCTGTGGGGGGTGAGCTCTCTGCCCCAGGCCTGCCCGAAGCCTCCATTCTGGAAGGTGCTTCTAACCATGCCAGGCAGAGAAGCGAGGCCAGCAGACCCACGTGTATGGCTACATTCCGGGGGGGCAGGGGGTGCGGCTGGAGGACAATGGGCACAGCAGCAGCTGCCTCTGGGGGTGCAGGTCTGACAGTTGGAGTCCAGGGGAGCCCCACCAGGGCCATCAGCCATGCTCTCGCAGGCCCTTTACTGGAATAGTGAGGACAGCGCAGAGTTCTGGGCACCTGCGGGGCTGACTCGCCGGGAGTCGTGGGACTCGTGCAAACACTGTCACGGGTTGTCCCACCTGCTCCCGTCTGAGCAGAGGCTGGGACTCACTTCCATCCCTGTCCTGTGAGACCCAGGTAGCTGGGAAACCTCTCCTGTGTCTCCTCCACTCTCACAGGGACACTTCCCTTCTGAGCCGGCTGCTCCCCAACACTGTGGCGATTTCCCCACAACCACACGCGGGGCTCCGACGCCCGCTGGCGGCCTACAGCTCAATCCAGTTCTGACACATCCACCCGGAGAGCGGCAGGTCCCACAGGAGAGGGCTCAGTCCCGCCATTGGGCCCGCTCCCTTGCTTCAGATGCCAATCCCAAGTCCGCACGGCCACCTGTGCCTCTGACCCACCGGCTATAGATCAGAGGTTACCACGGGCCCTCCTGGATTCCAGGAACTGGAACCGCTCACAGAGCCCAGGGAGACCCCGGTATTTTCCAGATGAGGAGTCAGATGGAGAGACACACAGGGCGATGTTGGGGAGGGTCCGGGGCACAGGGGCTTCTGTCCCCATGGAGTTAGGTGTGCGCCCACTCGGAAGCTCCCCGAGCCCCACGCTACTGAGGTTTTACAGAGGCCTCCTCTCCTGGGCACGATGGGGCTTCACCTCCATCTCCAGCCCCTCCCCTCTCTGGAGGGTGGGCGTGGGGCTGGAAGCTCCGTGCTTCTGATCACTCCCATCCAAGGGTCACCCAGAGTCACCGCATTAGGACGAAAGAGGCTCCTGTTACCCAGGAAGTTCCATGGGATTTAGGAGCTTGGTGCCAGGGACTGGGGCAGAAACGAGTATATGTTTTCTCTATTAGCTCACACATAGCCCCAAGTGCCCCTTTGCCAGGTGGAATTTCCAAGACATCACGTCTCATGCGAAGTCCTGGTGGCCCGGCCCGTGGGGGAATGGGGCGAGAGACATCCTCCTCTGGGATGGAGGAGACACAGAGGTGCCAAGGTCCCCACCACGCGTCCCATCAGCCCTGTTGCCCTGATTCCAATGAACGGAGTCTGCATCTGTGACCCATGGGAACCAGGAGGTGTCCTCCTCCCAGAGCTCTGGCAAAGCTGCCACCTCTGAACGAGTCCTGAGATCCCGAAACCCCTGGGCCTCCCCAGGACCGAGGGCTCCCAGGTACCGAGGACTCCCCGACACGGAGGGCTCCCGGCACTGAGGGTTCCCAGGCACTGACAGCCAATGGTCCTGTGTCTTGGGTGGTGAGAGCTGGGCCTGCCCGTCAGTGTAGGGAGTGGTGACTGCTCTCCTGGGCAGTAGGGAGCTGAGACTCCAGGACACGGAGCTTTCCGGGCATCAGTAAGGAAACAGGGACAAGTGACAAGAGACATCCTCACTTGTGAAAGCCGGAGAACACAACCAACTCATACTTCCAGAACGAAGGACAATACGAGACGTAATGAGCCAATGGGACACAGCGTGGGCGTGACGCTGGCCCAAGGGAAGGGCCTGGAGGTGCAGCAGCCCGGGGACTCCGACAGGCGTGCTGCTGACACAGGTGAGGGCCTGGGCATGCATCCTCTGTGCTGGGAACACGGGTCAGGGAGAGACTTCCGGGGGACCACAGAGAACAGAGCACGGCCCCAAAGACCCACGCACAGAGCCCGCCCAGGGTTGGACAGACGGAAGTAGGACAGCTGGGCTTGTCAGTACGCACCAAGGCAGGAGGTCCCAGGAAACAGCAGGGCTTCCTGCCACCTGCTGCCAGGCTGGGAAGATCACTGTTCCCTGCTCCCCTGACGGCCCCGTCCTGGAGCACCCCTGCACCCCGTTTTCCTCCCTGCACTGCCAGGATGAGAGACATGCAGATCAGTCAAGGGCCTTGCCCCCGGTGGCAAAATCCCTTGGGTGAGTTTCTGCAAATCCAGCGCCAGCCTTGGCAGCCCCTGGGCCCCGTCCCCCACCCATGGCCTGAGGATCTGCATGTCACAGCCTCCCCGGCACATGCATTGACTACCCCACATATACCTCCCCCTACGCTTCACAGAGATGCCCCAGCACACCCAGGGGTGGACGTGCTGAGACCCCTGAGAGCAGCTGAGGGGCCGCCCTGGGCTGAACAGCAGGGGCCTCTGGGGTGGGGGTGGGGTGCTCTGGGCTCCCCACCCAGCAAGAGCACAACTCAGACAACAGGGCCAAAAGAGGCATGGGGGGAGGGGCTCCCCTTCGAGGACCCAGCTTCAACGCGTGCCCAAAGCAGCACTCTACTGGGGGACCGTCTGCTGGGGCTCATCAGGGTATCCGTGCACTGCTGGGAGACATCGGGGGTCCACCTGCCATGGACAGACACTGCAGTGTGTCTGTCCGTCTCAAGGAGACGTTGAGGTCAGGCCCCAGAGTCAGGACACAGGTCTGGCTCTTGGCAGGTGTCTGAGTGACCCTGGCATTTTCCACACAGGGAGGCGGTGCTCAAAATCTTGTCCCTTGCTCACTGCAGTGACCAATAGCCCACGTGTTCCAGATCACAGGAGCCAGACCAGACTGTAGCCCGGTTTTCCTGCGCCCCAGCGTGAGCCTGGCTCCAGCACGTGCTGAGGAGGCTGTGACATGCGCATTCCCAGGCCATGTGTCGGGGTCGGCCCGGGCCTGGAGCCATCATTGGTAAGAAGCCTCCCCCACTGAGGGCCCTGGGGGCAGCTGCTCACCCACTTTGTGGGGGAGGAAACAGGATGGGGGGTGGGGCCTGTGCCGACATGCGCATGGAAAGGGCTTGCTCTCCGGGCGAGCACACACTTGCCAAGACGGTATGGCTGCTGGACTCATGTCACCGAAGGAGGGACAGTCCCAACGTCCTCTGGAGAATGGACAGACCAGTGGCTGTGTGACACCAGGCTCCCACGTCAGAAACAGATGACAAACCTGCCCACGGGTTCGGACATGGGGGCTGCTTGGGGCGGGGGGTAATGGACGTGGTCTGTTCCCTGCTGTGAATGTGGGTACAGGGTGCGCATGGCTCTCATCCTGAGAAGTGAATGCCTGAGGTCTGTGCCGGTCAGTCAGAGCTCATTAACGTCAATTATGCATATTTGCATAAACTGCCATGAACCAAACTCCCATCCCTGCCGAAATTCACAATCCTGTCTTTGTTACCAGGTGTCCCTTGGAAGTCGGACCCCACAACTGCACACACAGGTGCATGCGTGTCCCTGGGTAGATATACTTGGGAACCAAGAGACTAGGGGGTGCTTTCTGGGTTCCCTGTAGGGCTCCTGGGCGCTAGCGGACGGAGGGAAGGCATGGCATCTCAACAGGTGCCTCCTGGGCGTTTCTCCCTGGAGCAGTTCACGCTTGGGGCCCACTGTGAACGCTGGGGTCCTTCTTTGTTCCCTTTAGTTGGGAGTGACTGCCTGGGACACTGGAGGGGGCCAGTGGCGTAGAGCAAACAAGATTACAACAATACCGACCCGGTCTGCACCGACCTGGAGGCTCTGAGCGTTTCCCGGTGTCCTGGGCCTGCGGCCCCTGTGCCCAGGTCACTGCCCTTTGCCCCGTCAGGGCCCCGTGAAGGCCAGGTCCTGCCTGGGATGCTTCCTCGCATGCCAAGAGGCGGCCCCTGACCCAGGGCTTCCGTGCCTGGAAAACGCAGCCTGAGATACAGGGATGCCTTCGGGGGCCCACGCGGACCTCCAGCTGGCATCCTGGGACACCGGCTTCCCGGCAGGACACCCTGGGTTGGGGGCATCCTTGGACACTGGTTCTGGCCTCAGGGACGAACCAGGGCGTGTGACCTCCCAGCCCTCGGCATCCTCAAAACGTATGCAGTGGTAGAGCTGGCCGAGCACCCATTCCCGGAGGCGAGGGGACGGAGGGCCAGCTTGACTTTGGGACAGAGCTTACAGGGGCCGAGCGGCCTGACTCGGAAGCCACTGAGAGCGGAGGTGGACTCGGACGTGGGCTGTTTGTGTCCCAACACAGGGCCACCGGGGGTCTGGTGTGCGCTGCGGGGCACCTGGGAGCCGGGAGGTGGGGCTCTGGGACATGGGACCTGTAGGTGAGCACACTGCCCTGCGGGTGGGGTAGGCAGGTGGCTAGCCCCACGGGGTGTGAGCGTGGCAGGTCCCCATTCGCTCCTGCTGGGCTGTGCATGAAATGAGGGCACAGCCCTGCCATCCCCTGAGCCCGGCCCTTGGCCAGGCCGGTGCCCGGCTGCTGTGCGGACGAGTGAGTGAGTCACAAAGGAGCGGGCTGCCAGCCAAGTGGCCCGGTGGTTGGGAGCTGGCTTGGCACGCCAGCGGCCCCGGTTCGGATCCCACATATGAGGGCCAGTGACAGTGTCCTCAAAAAGAAAAACAAACAGAAAAAAGGAGCGGGGACTCAGGGCAGTGAGAATTTCCAACACCCCACACATACCTCTGTGCGGTCCTAAACACCGATCCACAGTACCGAATTCCCAGTTTAGGTGCCCCATTAGAGCAGCACCATGGACACAGAGACTGCGGGGTGGGGAGGGGCTTCTGCACAGTTTCGTGTTGTGGGAACGCCTCCTCAGTGTGCTGGTGCCTCAAGGAGCAGAAAATGGGGACACGAAGGTGATGCCGCCTCCGGCAGGTGCTGGCCACACCCACCACGCCCACTCACACAGGGTGCTCACTAGCTGTGCGCCCAGGGCCTGCTGCCCGGCATGACTCTGCAGGCGGTCAGCGTGCACTTACACAAATAGGTGAAGGCTAAGGGAGTCGGCCCCTCTCCTTCCCACAGTCGTCTCTGCAGCGTCAGCCCACTGAGCCCACGGGCTTTGGGAAACGCCCTGCCACACCAGGGACCTGGCCCGGCTGTCGCTAAGGCCTCCTTCTGCCCCATGTCTGCAGCAAGCACCTAGCATCTGGTGGCTTTCTTTTTCTCAGAAAAAGGATGGAAATAAAAACTGTGACTGTTCCCATGGTTCTCAGGAAGTCACAGCAGGGTCCCCGTGCACCTCCTGGCAAACATAAACATCACCCATCCACGTCAAGCCCATGGGGTGCTGGCAGAGCCTGCGATGGCCTGACGCAGGGAGCCCGCCCAGCCGTCCCCACAGCCCACTCCCGGGCTGCAGGGTGGGCAGCTGGCCTGCCGTGCCTCCTGGGGGGAAGGGGCCAGGGCTGTTTAGAGTGGAACGGAACGGAGTGCCCACCTCGCCTCGCTCATCTCACTGTTCTGGTAGTATGCGTGGGCAGGACGCTGCCCCTCCCCGGACCAGCGGCAGCCGCTGGTCACTGTAAACAAGTAAACAGGCGAAGCACAAGAGGTGGAGGAGAACCATCCAGACCCATCCGGAAGCCTCACCGCCCGGCGGTCAGAGATGGCCCCACTCCAGCCGTGCTGGGCTGTGCGGAAGGAGGAGCCAAGTGTCCCCTGCAGGAGGGAGGAAGGCGGGATCGGGACAGAAGCTCACCTAGAGATGCAGGTAAGAGGGAGTGGGAGCAACTCGCGAGTTCCAGGGACATCAAAATGAGAAGGTGGGGTTGGTGGAGGGAGGGCAGACTGGGTACCAGGAGCCAGACCAGCGGGGCGACGGGAGGCCCAGATGCGAGGCAGCAGTGACACGGTGGATGCGGAGACACAACCCCACTCAAGCCAGGGCCGCAGACATTTTTCAGGAATCAACAAAACCGAGTTAAATGGAAGAAAAAACAAAGACAAACCAGGGACTATGTCCCCTGGGCTGGGAAAGGGTGTGTTTATGCAGGTGGGATGATCCTGTGTTGCCCTAAAGCATCCAAGCCAAGAAGCCCAGATGCATGATGGGAAGGAATTTGGAGGACAGGCGTTCTGAAGACACCTGTGGGTCTCCGATGAAGAGAGAAAGCCTGGAGGACCGCACAGAGCCAGGCAGAGAGAGGAGGCCAGCCCGGTGGCCACTCCCTGTGCATGCCACGTGGGGACTGCCACGGTGGCCGCAGTGAGGCTCAGTGCCCTGCCTTCCTGGCTGAGGACCCGGCCAGTGCACCCCCTCCATCCTCTCCAGGGTCCTCCCCTCTGCAGACAGAGGTGACTACAGTTCCTACCTCATAAAGCTGCTGGGAGGTTGATGTGAGTTACTGCTGTGAAGACCTGCCCCACAGTGGGGCCAGTCACGGTGTGATTATATTATTATTTCTGTGTGAGCGAACCAACGCAGGATCAACTTTAATGACCCAAGGGGTCAACGTACCCTCTAGTTCTAGAAAACATGAGAAACACAATGCCCAGCTCAAACTGGCTCCGCATGCACTCACCCTCGGTGACAGACGCCCACTCTGGTGACCAGGCGGCCCGAGGCAGGCGGGCTTCAGGCACGGCGTAATCTGGTTTCCAGTCACGTGTCTACAGAGAGCAGCCCGTGCCGCCCTCACCCATCAATCTGACCCTTGCGTGGCTTCCCTCACAATCCAAGCAGCTGCTAGTTCCAGTGTCACACCCACAGGGGTGAGGGGACAGACGGAGAGAGGGAGGGGGGTGGGGAGAGAGGGATGGGGGGAGACACAAAGAAGTGTGGGGGGTAAAGAGAGATGGGAGAGAGAGAGAGAGAGAGAGAGAGAGAGAGAGAGAGAGAGAGAATGAGGGGGAGGGGGAGAGAGGGATGGGGGTAGGCATGGAGTTGGGGGAAGGGGAGGGAGGGAGAAAAGGAAGGAGGGAGAGAGAGAGAATGGACAGGGACATGAGAGCCCTGCCACAGAGGGCACTGTGACTCAGCTGGCCAGCGACACCCTCACTGGGGAGGGCTGAGCGTCCCCAACACAGGCTGCTTGGGGGAGCATGGACACCCATGGATATGGGGTAGTTACCAAATGACGGGAGAAGGTGGCTGGGCTGACAGCTCCAGATCTGGCGCAGGGCAGCCGCCTCCCCAGGAAAGGTGGTGGGAGTCCAGCCGGTGGGGTGTCCAGGGCCAGTGGGGACACTGGCCTCACCCAGCTCTTCACCCTCAGCTCCAGCCCATCCCAGGACCCGGTGCTGTTCTCAGACAACGCCCCTCCCCAAGTTCAAGTTAAATCTCCCGCCTCTGCTGAAACGCCAGGTGCCTTCTGTCCAGCGGGGTCCAGTGGCTGACGCTGACCCCTGACACAGCCACACCGTGCTCCATAAAAGCACAATCTGGGCCGCAGAGCCCTGGGATGTTGGACCAGGAGGGAGCCCTCACCCGCCGGGAGAAGGCGGGGCCCAGAGACCGTCAGTTCTCCAGATCAGGGGGTGAGCGAACCCTGCCCTCCGCGCTGGCCTGGGGCAGCTTCCCCGGTCCAGGAGCACCCACACCCGCCATGCTCCGTTCTCCGGGGAAGCTGTGCTCTCAGACAGGGGTGGTCTGGGAGGCAGGGCCGCAGCAGGACTGGTTTCTGGTTTCCGGAGGGGCAGACGGAGCACGGAGATCCGCACGCCTACCGGGGACACAGGCCAGCCCTTGCCTTGGCGGCTGTGCGAACCTGGCAGCCAGAGCACCAGAGGCCCATTTCATAAATTAAAGACATGACGAAGGAAAACAGTCTCTGGAAATTTCCATCTGAGTGCTGGGGACCAAATCTGGTCACCCCCCTCGGGACGGCAACCCAGGCTGCTGTCTTCCTGCCAAGGAGCCCAGCGGGGCGGTTCCCACTCAGCTGCTAAGAAGGCGGCTCTTACATTGGGCTTCTTTTTAAACATGAGCCAGTTTCAAAGGCGGAATTCGAAGACACGTTTGTCAAAAATGATGACTTCCTCTGTCCGAGCCGCCTGCCGTGCCACGAGGCTGGATGACGCTTCGTCAGGTCCAATGACACAGCTCCGCTCGGTGGGTGCGTTTCAACCATGTGTGTTTGCGACCAGGGCATTTTCAAAGTACATTTATCACTGTAGAACCCCGAGAGGACTTGAGCACACTCGAGATAAATACCGGAGGCGGCGCTGTGCTCTCTGCTCCCCACGCCCCGGCCCCCCCCACGCCCCCCGGCCCCAGGCCTGCAACGCCAGCATCTCACCGATTTACCAAAGCCCACACTTCTGGTTTCTTGGGTTGCTGTGTGTTTTTCGCTGTGGCTTTACTGGGAACGTGGATAAACTTGCACACACTTACAAGTGGACAGTTGATTTGCACACACTTGTGAAACAATCACTACAACCAAGATCAGAACACATGCACCCCAAGTTTCTTCCTGCCCCTGCCATCACCGTCCCTGCCACTGCCTTCTGATCCACACGTCCTAGAATGCGCTGTACCTGGAATCACCTGCACGTACCCCTGCTGGGGGGCGTCCTGTGTGACGCGGTGTGATCACCCCGAGATGCCCTGCGAACCCAAGCGGTCCACGGTCCGTCCCTTCCCCGGCTGCAGTCTGCCCTGGTGTGGGCGCGCCCCTCTGCAGTGACCTGGTGATGCCCACTGGGTGAGTGCTAGTTTCTGGCCATTACCGATAGGGCTGCTGTGAACGTACACTTTTGTTTCTTTTGGGTACACACCCGGGAGTGGAACTGCTGGGCCATGCAGGAGTCCTGCCTGTGACCGCCCCACCACAGCGGGGCAGTGCCAGGCGCTGCACCTGGCCGACACCTGGCGCGCTGGGGCTTTCCAGCTGGGCCGTCCAGCAGGTGCGCTGCCATCATGCTGGGCTCTCTCTTAGTCGGCTTGTCCCTGATGAGTAATGACACCTGTTCATGGGCTTATTTTCCATGGGCAAAATCGTGGCTGGTTTTTCCTCTAATATAGTTTTTTCTTTTAAAAACAATAAACTATTTTATGACAGTTTTAGATTTATAGAGAAATTGTAACAATAATACAAAGGTTTTCCACACAGCACGCATCGTCTCCCACTTTATAAACATCTTCCATTCATCTGGCACATTCGTTGCAGTTAATGAACCAATATTGATACATTAGTACAAACTAAAGTCCATACTTTATTCAGATGTTATTAGTTTTTACTCACTGTCCTTGTCCTGTCAGGTCCCACCCAGGACACCACAGGTGACATTTGGTCACCGTGTCCCCTCAGGGCTCCTCTGGGCTGTGACAGTGTCTCAGACTTTTCTTGATGACCTTGGTGACCTTGACCGAGGTGAGGAGGGCTGGTCAGGCATTTTGGAGGATGTCCCTAAGCTGGGGTCCGCATGGCGGCTTCTCGTGATTGGACTAGGGACACGGGTGGTCGGGAGCGAGACCACAGGGGTCAGGTGCCGTCAGTGAGATGCTTTATAATTTCTGATACAGCTGGATTGTTTTGTCACATGCTGGGGTGCATCCTGAGAGCCCCAACCTCCTAAATGATTTTTAATTTGCATACAATAAGGTGTACTCTAGGTGTCATAAAATTCATTGGGTTTTTGACAAATGTATAATTCCACAGATCCACCATAAGTTTCATATTGATTAATTTAACCATGCTAAAAAAATGAAAATTAAAAAAACACCCGGCACTTCACCCACCTAACCCCCAGCCCTCCTCACAAACTCCTGGTAACCACAGACCTGGACCTTCACAGCAGTTTTACCTTTTCTAGAACATCACAGAGTTGGGACCATACAGTGTGAGCCTTTTCAGACTGACTTCTTTCAGTGAGCAATATGCATTTAAGGTTCCTCAGGGGCATTTCTGTACCTGTTGAGATGACTGCATGCCTTTTCTTTACTTATGTCTGTTATTGTGCTGAATTACATGGATTTTCAAATGTCTGTTAATGCAAACCAACCTTGCATAAGATTAAACCTTATGGATAAGGATAAACCCCACTAGGTCATACTGTATTCTCCTTGTCATCTATCATCGGGCACAATTTGCTAACATTTAGTTGAGAATTTGCACATCTACATTCAACCAAGGAGAGAGAGTAGTGAAATATTTAAAGGGTTGAAAGAAAAACTTAACCAACCTAGAATTCTATATCTGGTGAAATTATCCTTCAAAAGTGAAGGAGAAACAAAGACTTTCTCAAAAAAAAAAACTGAGGGAGTTCATTGCCAGCAGACCTGCTCTATAAGAAATGTTAAAACACACACACACACACACACACACACACACACAAACAAACAGAAACAGTTCTTCGGGGAGAAGAAAGTGATACAGGTCAGAAGCTCAGATCTACATAAAGAAATAACTAGTGGGCCGGCTGAGAGGCTCAGCGGGTTAAGAGCTCACTCAAGAGTGCGAGCTGAGCTCTGAGCAACAGCAGTTCGATGCCCAGCCCGAGCTGAGCTGCCACTGCGCTGCCAACAGGTGGCAGGATGGCTCAGCTAAAAAAAAGAAATGAATAGTGTTTAAGAAGAAATAAAGGTAAAATGAAATCCTCTTTCCCCCTATTCTTAATTGGCCTAAAATAACGTAACTTTGTTTAAAGTACTAACAGTAACTGTGCTGGATGGTTAGAGTTATGGATCAGTGAAACGAGTGTCAGCAGTGGCATCAGGGATGGGGAGAGGAACTGGGAACTCTCTCTTACAAGGTGCCTCCACTCCACGCAAGGCAGCCTAGTGTTCACTGAAAGTGGGCTTAGCTTAGTTGCATGTGTAAGCTCTAAACTCTAGGATTAAATTTAAAAATTTTTAAATAAAAAAAAAATGTATGCTAAGAGAGGAGATAAAATAGAAGCATATGAGATGTTCAATTATAGCAGAGAAGGTAGGAAAAAAATCTCGCATTTTGGTAGGTCATGTTTTCATCTTCATCCAGTTCAAAATGCTTTCTAATTTCCCTGAGTTTTTTCTTTGCCTTGTGTGTCACTTAGGTATCTGATGTCTCTAAACACCTGGAGATTATCCAGTTTTGTATTGGTTCCGAATTTATATCCATGTGGTCAGAGAGCATATTGTGAGTGACTTGAACCCTTTAAATGTACTGAGCATTGTTTTAAGGCCCAGATCATGGTTTTATAGTCTACTCTGGTTGTCTGTGTGCCACTGAAAAGACTGTGTTCTGTTGTCGTTGGGTGCATTCTATAAACATTAATTTGGTTGATGGTATCATTCAAGTCAGATATGCAGTTTCTGAGTTCTCTGTCAGTTTGTTGAGACAGGGCTTCGACATCTCCAGCTATAATTGTTAATGGGACTGTCTACTTCTTATAATCTAGCAGTTTTGTGTCACGTGATTTCTAAGTATACTTCATTTTATATATAAAATATATACATACATGTGTATATTTAACCAGCTACATTACTGCTCTTATGATTCTAACTTTTTTTGGTGTTTTATTGGCTCTTCAGGGCTGTCTGAATCTACAGCCAATTGCAGGCAAGCAAGTCTGTTGTGGGCCATGGACTTTGGGCCCCTTCTCGTGTTCCCACCTTGCTGCGTTATGGGGGCACCTTCACGCCCCCTGCCCGCCCACCTTGGTGGCTCCCCGACCTTGGGAAGAAGCAGCCGCCAGTGGGATGCGGCAGAGGCAGGACCATCCAACACTGACCACTGGGCTCATGGGGCACCTCTTTCTTCTTGTGCCCTGTGGTCACCTCCTGCAGCGGCTGTCCATCTTCTCTCCTGCTGCACACAGCTGGGTGGGGATGTACCCAATCTGGGCACTGGAATGGCTGGCATGGCGAGCCTTGGGGGGGCATGTCCAGGCAACTGTGGAAGGTCACTTGGGTCAGCGCTGCCTGCAGGGCTCCCTGTGGTGATGGAAATGGTCCGTGTCTGAGCCCCCAATCACACGTACCCGCTGAGCACCAAAACGTGGCCGGTGCAGCTGAGGAACTTACCTCAGATTCCATTCAATTACTGTGAAAAGACAACGTGGCTAGTGGCCACCGTGGGGGACAGAGGAGGTCCAGGAGAAGGCGGGAAGCCTCAGACACTGGGCTGTCCAGGTAGGACCACAATCGATGGAGCCCAGCCCGAGCTGGGTTTGGGCTGATGCTCCTTAATCTTCTGGACAGGACGTCCCCCTTGAGGGTGAAGCGGGGAGAGCAGCTCAGCACAGGCCGCGCTGGCCGCCTGCGTGGTTAGTGCGGATGATGGCGGACGGCACATATGTGGCCCCTCTCTGTCCACGTGCAGGATGCCCAGGAGCCCTGGCAAGCGAGCTTCACAGGTGGGCCACGGTTTGTCCTCAGGCTCCAGAGTCCCAGCACCCCTCCCACCACCTCGGTGGTTCTAGATGGCCCATGTCGCAGCTCTCATAAAGGTGTGGATTTGGGGACAACCACAATGAGGGCACAGGAGTTAACCACTGAGGCAAGGCTGAGAGTAAGGGCATGGCTGCTGTGGAAACTATTGAGCCACTCCACCGCGAGATACCACCTCACACCTGTCAGCACTGCCATCATCAGAAAGACAAGAGATAACAAGCGCTGGTGAGGATGTGGTTTAGAAAGGGAACTCTGTGCACTGTTGCTGCGATTGCAAATTGGTGCAGGCGCTACAGAAAACAGTGTGGAGGGGCCTCAAAAAATTAAAGATAGAGCTACCTCATAACCCAGCAATTCCACTTTGGGGTATTTATTTGAAGAAATCCAAAACACTAATTTGAAAAGATATCTGCAACCCCATGTTCAGTGCAGCGTTATTCACAATAGGCAAGACTTGGAAGCAACCTAGGTGCCCCTCAATAGCGGACTGGAGAAAGAAGATGTGATACAATGAATTATTACTCAGCCATAAAAAAGAATGAAATCTTACAATTTGCGACATGGACAGACCGGGAGGGTATTATGCTAAGTGAAAGAAGTCAGAGAGAGAAAGACAAATACCATATGATCTCATATGTGGAATCCCAAAAAAAAACCCCAAAACAAATGAATAAACAAAACAGAAACAGACCCCTAGATGCAGAGAACAAGCTGATGGTTGACAAAGGGAAGGGGTGGGGGATGGGGGTACAGTGTTTAAAAATGATGAGGGGTTAAGTGAAGCATGAAATAGAAAGAGAAAAGGGACAATGAGGCTATAGGAGGAAAACAGTGAAATAACGTATCGAGCCACTCAGCAGCCTAACTTGGAGCCAAAACAATCCCCGAGGAGTAGCCCGGTTGTACCCTCTAAGCAGGGAGCCCGTGTTGAAACAATAACAAGCACCCTCTTTGTTAGAGATGGGGGCCTCCACCCAATCTCGGGGGCCAAGGCCCAGCCTGCCGGGTGCAGTCTCAGGGCAGTGTCTGCCGGGGCTGCGTGGCTCTGCGTTGTTAGCTCAGCTGTGGGCTCCTGTCCTGAGCTGTGATGAGCCCTTCCCTCTTGTCACCCCAGGGCCATCAAATGTCCCAGGGCAGAGGGCTGCAGGGAGGATGACCGTCACGAGGACGCGGACACTTCCCAGGGTGGGAGCTCCATGATGCGCCTGGTGGTTCGCCCCATGCCGGCTGGTCCCCTGCCCCAGGCATGTCAGCATTTAGTCACCGGAGGAAAAGGCACTCACAGCTGCATCCCTCGGTAGGCAGTGGCCCCAGAGATGGGCAGCAGCCGGGCTGGCCCAAGGGAGGCCACCTGGCATCAGGGCCTTCGCGGAGGCCTGGAAGGACGCTGTCCCGGAGAACAGGGACGTGGACATGCGCAGGTGGCCTGCGGCAAGGACAGCCACCCACTCAGCCCCTGGCCCGCCCCAGCAACGCCCAGAAACTGCTTCTGTCCAGGCTGGAGGCGTCCGTGTAGGTACCTCAGCGTGGCCCACGGGCATCGTGACAGCCACAGCGAGTCACTTGCTTTCCGTCGCCCTGTCCTGGGTGCCGGGCCCTCCCGGCCTGACCAGCCGCTGCCTCCTGCCCGCCGTGCTGGGGGTTCAGCCGGCTCACTGTTCCGAAAAGATTTCCATTTAGTTTTAATTGGTACAAATTTAGTCAATTTTAATTAGTTTTAACTAATTTAAAAGTTTTAATTAGTTAAAAATCAGGGCTTTCCCATAAAAATGTCAGATCTCAGGCTTCGCTTGAGAATTGAGCAGCACCAACAACACGGGGTGATCTCAGGGGCGACAGCGCGGCCTCTGCGGAAAGCGGCGGCGGCCCAGAGCCTCGGGGTCAGTGTGCGGCCTGCTCCCGGGCGGGGCGCCCTCACCCTCCGGGCCACCACACTGCCCTGCCTGGCTGCCGTCAGCTCTGAGGGCCCCAGGGGCCTGGTCAGTGAGGGTCCCAGAGTCAGAATGGCAGGTGAGGGCAGGTATGGACAGGTGAGGGCAGGTATAGGCAGGTGAGGGGAAGTATGGACAGGTGAGGGCAGGTATAGGCAGGTGAGGGCAGGTATAGGCAGGTGAGGGCAGGTATGCACAGGTGAGGGCAGGTATGGACAGGTGAGGGCAGGTATGGGCAGGTGAGGGCAGGTATAGGCAGGTGAGGGCAGGTATAGGCAGGTGAGGGCAGGTATGCACAGGTGAGGGCAGGTATGGACAGGTGAGGGCAGGTATGGGCAGGTGAGGGCAGGTATAGGCAGGTGAGGGCAGGTATGGACAGGTGAGGGCAGGTATAGGCAGATGAGGGCAGGTATGGACAGGTGAGGGCAGGTGAGGGCAGATGAAGGTGGGTGAGGGCCACTGAGTACAGGTGAGGGCAGGTGAGGGTGGGTGAGGGCAGGTATAGGTAGACGTGGGTGGGTGAGGGCCATGTGGGACTCCGGGGCTCCTCCAATCCCATCCCATGTCTTCCTGCAAACCTGCTTCCAACACTGAGTCTGACTGCTCTTGCCCACAGACATATTTTTAGACACAGGTGCCAAGTCCATCAAGTCCACCACTTATTTTTTTTTAAGAGGGCAGTGTCACTGGGATCCGAACCAGGGCCGCTGGCTTCCCAAGCCAGCTCTTAACCACTTCACCACTTGTCCGGCCCATGTCCATCACTTTTACTACCCACTGACCCTCTGCCAACAGTCCGACCAGTGATAGCTACCCCTGGGCTCCAGCCTCAAGGTCTGCGATGACCCTCACCTACTATGCCTGCCAGGCTCACCCATGAGGAGCCCCCAGCACAGCCCTGTCCACTCCCCGCGTACATACGGGACCTGACACCTCACTTGGCCCCTCGGCTCCCGGGGAATTCCCTGCCAAGGTCCCTGCCCTTGAGTGGAGCCCACCTTGCCACACCCCTCCCTGCCTGCCGCTGGCCGGATTGGACAGTCGGGGTGGGCCTACCTGCTGCCCACATCTAGCCCCGCTCTTAGGCTCCAACGTACAGCCGCTGCGCCTGGACTCGAGGGAACGAGCGCGAGAACCTGCTGCCAGGAGGTGCCCGCCGCCTGGCGGCCACGTCCCCAACCGGGCACATCTCAACACACCTCCACATTCAGCAAAAGGAGTAAGAGAAAGGGCCAGGGCCAGCACGGCGCCACTTAAAATTTTCAAGCTGGTCAAATACCGGGATCAAGCATTTTGGGGACCCTGAATTCATGATGCGTCCTTCTCGGGAGAAGAGGAGGGGTGGGTCGGGGAGTGCTGGCTCCCCACGGTTTCTATTAAAAAATGGAAACAGGGCATAATGCCCGAGTTTGATAAACCTGGATACTAGGTTAAAAGTAAAACAAAATTAAGTAGGACAAAAACCAATCACCAAAAAGTTTTCACCTGTCCATTTGTCAACACCAATAATGCAGTAAAAGCAGCAGCACAGCAGCGTCGTTCACAATAGCCAGGCCCATCGCTGGGCAACAAACGTGGGCCGTCCACACGGTGGCGTGGGCTGAGCCTGGGACGGGGAGCACATGCTGACACCGGCTACAAGGCAGGTGGGCCCGGAGCACATCGTGCTGGGAGGACTCAGCCAGACGCAGGACACATCCCATGCGATCGCACGCACGTGAGGTCCCAGAGTAGTCAGAGTCACAGAGACAGAGAGCAGACGGCGGACAGAGTTTCAGTTTGCGAGGATGGAAGGCTCTGAGATGATGGTGGTGATGGTCTCACAACAATGTGAATGAACTTAAAGTGGTTCAGATGGTGACTTTTATGTTATGCTTATTTTAACATCATATGAAAAACAATGGCAGCAAGGTTGGGGGGCTGGTGATACCATGGGGACCTGAGGCTGCCTTTGGGGGTGGGGTGGAGAGAGCAGGTGGGGAGTGCGGGTGCCGCCCTGCCCAGCGCCTCTGGGACGCTATCCTGGGACGTGCTGGAGGGCTGGCAGAGGACTTGGTCACTCGAGCAGATCCGACCATGCAGTGACTCTTGTCCCCTTGACAGCAAGATGAGCCTCAGGAACCCACAGAAAGAGGGACCCACAGGACTCGGCCACAGGTGCCTGCCCCCTCGCCCGTCTGTGGGAAGAAGGGCCCCACTGCCCTCCGGGCCCGAGCCACCACAGGCCTGTTCTTGGGCCCGGGCTGGGCCTGACCAGTCACTCGGCCACAGGTGGGTCAGTGTTTATTCCCATGGGCATGCTGACCCCTCCTCTGGGAGGTCAGGCTGTGGAGCCTACTGTACTGCCAACGTGTGTCTCTCCAGTTTGGGGAAATGTGTTTGCTTGGTTTTTCTGTAGGAAAAGACCTTTTATTGTCCTAGGTCTTGTGCTAAAAATGAACACGAAGCAGTTGCGTGTTTTGTGGGGCGCCCGCCTACACCTCAGATGCAGGAACAGGCCCAGCCGGTGGGCAGAACCCCGCGGCTGGACTGCGAGGACAGTCGTGGGACCCAGGCAGGGCTCAGTGAGGTGCGGGGGACAGGGCCAGCACCTGGGCGCAGCAGGTTCTGCCTCCGGGCGGCGGCTCTAGGCAAGGCCCGTGCTCCTGTCCCTCAGTGTCCTGACTGTCCCTCCACCGGATCCTCAGAAGGTCCCGCACCCTGGGGCCAGGGCTGCACCCCTGGGAGCTTCCCGGCGCTAGCCCTGGGCCAAGCGCCAAGCGGGAGGCCTGCCCTCCCCAGCTTCACCCCGGGACCTTCCCCGGGGCCAACACGCCGCCACCAACCGCCGGCAGAGCCACGCTGCCACCTGGTGGCGGCCACTCGCTCCCGCGCTGAGGCTCTCGCTAACCTGTCCATGTGGTTCCTCGTTCATGGAACAGTTGCGGGAGCAGCGTAAGTCACACAGCACAGGAACGGCCAGGGACGGCCAGGGACGGCCCGAGGGCTTGTCCTGGGGCCGCGGCTACTCAGGTCTCACGTGTTAGGACCTGGTAAGGGGACAGTTTCCGGCCCGTGGGGCTGCGAGGGGCTGGTGGGGTCCACCGGTGACACATCAGTAGGTGGAGGAACCAGAGTCCGCACCTGGGAGAGGAGGAGCGGGCAGCTCCGCTGACCTGTGAGCCTCGACGGCTGGGCCTTGGGATGGCAGCCGTCGCAGATCACTCACGCTCGGTCACACACACGCCTGTGGGCGGAAGAGGTTTCCCTGCACGCTCTGGGTTCTTCCGGCTAATCGCATGAGCGTTGGGCAGATTCACAGGAGAAAACACCCAAGTGCATTATGTGCGTACACGGGGGTTCCCAAAGACAGGCTGGGGGCGGTGGAGCGAGGGGAAGGGGTGGGCGGAGGGGGCGGTCTGGGCCTTCACAGGGCCGGAGGCGGACCCACATGGAGATGGAAAGGCAAACGTTCAGTAAGCGAATGTTTGCTGGGCCGCCTTTAATAGTGGGACACGGAGGACCGGGAACAAGGGGCCTTGCTAGGTTCGCACTGTCACACTGCTTCACAAAGGCCTGCGGTTGTCTGTGATGACAGCTGGCTTGCTGGAGGAGTCCCCCATCTGAACCCCTTTTGCCGGTTAGAGGGAGGAGAGTCAAAGGTTCTTCCTGAGTCTTTTGTTCCTTAAAACTTACCAGCTTAAGATCATCAATACGGCAAAGGCACGTTTTGGGGCGGCACACTCTGGGCCCCTGGGCGCACAGCTGCACAACAGGAAGGACAGAATGGAAGGGCGTCCTGCAGTCACACCTGCATGACACTGCTTGTTCAGCAGTCCCTGTGCCCACATCCTGACGTGGTGCCCACAGCCTCGGGCATGTCCCTGTGCCGCCGTGTCACGGATCACAGAGCCCCGGCCAACCCGAGCTACACCTGAGTTGCCCAAATGCTTCCTTTCCAATAGCACCGTGCCCCAGCGGCAGACTCCCGTCCAGTTCAGCGGCACGGGTCTGCTTTCCCAGGCGGAGCACAAGCAGACGGCGAGCTTCCTGCTTCTCTGCCCTCGGAGCGTCCGGAAGTGCCTCTTTTCCACCCTGGCCCCTGCCCGCCCAGGGGGTGATGTTGGGTCTCCCCAGGACTTGGGAAAGCCGCCCTGCCCCTCGTCTGTGAGGAGCCCGGACCCCCAGCTCATTTCATACATTCTGACGGTGGGGAGTAGTGTGTCCCCAAGGTCCAGGGACCAGGAGGCTTTGCAGACTCTCCAGGAAGAAGTCTTACAAGAGTTTAGCTGAGCCGAACAGACAATTGCTGGGAAGCAAAATCTCAGTGGGTTGAGAAAATGCTCCAGAGAACGGCAGTTTTGCAGCTCATTTTATACATTAGAGTCAAAGAAGGACACGAGGAGGGGTGGGGGGTGTTACATGGAATCCATGGGTGGTAGGCTAAGGGTGAGGGCGGAAAAAGGGCCACAGGTTAAACCAGTATCTCTAAGATACTGATTTGAATAATGTTGAATTTCCCAGAAATTCTACTCTAATCCAATATGTGGATGAATTATTCTTACGCTCTATGCAATAAATCCATGATAAACATAAATTTAAGTTTATTTACCTGAATAAGCTCTGCCCAACAAGCTGAATTATTTGATCTAATAGAAGCTTGTACATGAGTCAAAGATCAAATAGCCAATGTTTACACTGACAGTTGTTTTTTCTTCGCATAGCTCACAACTTTGGAATGTTACAGAACCAGCGAGGCTTAACTTCCTTAGGGCAGCCCATAAGAACAGAAACAGGTCGCAGAACTTAAATTAGATGTCATACAGCAACCGAAACAATTGGCAATTATCAAAATTCCAGGACATTCTAAGGCTGTCATCACAGAAGCAGAAGAAAGTAATTTAGCTGATACTGCAGCTAGACCAGCAGCAATAAACAGCCAAATTATCCAGACCTGAGAATCCTTTTTCTCCCTATTAAATCAATACAAGACTCTTTTACAGTTGCAATGGACAGCTGCAGAAAAATTTTTAAAAAATGGCAACAAAAAGGGGGAACCTTTGACCCAAACAGATAAAGCTTAGTACCTGAGCTAACGCATTGGGGTCTTAGGAAGATGGTTTCATGGAATAAAGAATATTATTAGAAACCTCCTACTATATAGCTCAGAAGGTATATAGCAGATGTTCTTTCTGTCTAAAATATAACCCTGGAAAATCACTCCATGGGTGCCAAGGGCATTTCCCATTTCCTTTAGGTTCATTTGAGGTATTTTTTCCAAGTGTCAAATTGGATTTTATTCAAATGCTACCATCTCAAAG
This sequence comes from Aselliscus stoliczkanus, assembly GCA_033961575.1. Taxonomy (NCBI): domain Eukaryota; kingdom Metazoa; phylum Chordata; class Mammalia; order Chiroptera; family Hipposideridae; genus Aselliscus; species Aselliscus stoliczkanus. Next base: position 873,748 of record CM066729.1, read on the forward strand.
ATACAAATATGTATTAGTCATGATTTGTATGATGTCTCACTGGATTGAGACATTCCCTTGCAACAGCCTTAATGATAGGGAAGTTATTTAAAATAATAACAAATAATCCTCAGAGAACTAGCTGTGAGTCACATAGTAACTGAGAAACTCATTTCACTGGGCCAATAATATAATCTACTATATTTGTAATATTTGGCTTATTTTACAGCATTTTCATTGTGCTTATCACCCCAGTCCTCTGGATTGGGGGAATGTACAAACATAAATTAAAGCTCAACTAGGTAAATTTTCAGAAGCTTTTAATTTTCCTCGTCCAAAAGCTCTCCTTAGAGTGCTTCTCAACCTGAGATATTCTTTTTGGTAAAGACAGGCTTTTTCCTCATTAGTCATTGTTCACATTATGTGAAGGGACATACGAACCAAGCTTACTAAAAGACATTCTACATTATTATCAAGGACTTATAAATTATGTTAAAGAAATCAATCAATTAGTAACTAATTCACTTCAATGTCCTCCTGGGAGACGAAGACTTCAAAGACCACAACTCACAACCAAGAAATTTTGTCCGTTGGACAAGATTTCAATTAAAGACTCTCCAACCTTGTCAGAAAGGGCCCATCAGCGGACATCAAAGACTCCTCAAGGATGAGAAGCCGCCGACATCAGGGACAGACAGTTAGCCCAAGACATCCAGAAGGCCTGTAAGCCTACATGATTTTATTGAACTTAAAATAACCATTTGTTTGATTGTCTTTACCTGTCTGCTAATAATATTAGTAATAATGATAGTTATACTTGTTCTTTAGGCTTTTCTCAAACCCTGTACTTACATAGCCCAACTGTTAATAACTACTAAAGGCATATAAGATAACTAACTTCTTTATTATCAGCAATGTTATTTTTATGGTTTTGAAATTTAGAAGGAATTTTATTATAGAAGGAAGAAATGGGATGTGGGTGTGTTTTGGGGAAAAGTTAAAGGAAGTAGTTTGTCCTAGTAAGTTGATTATTTCTGAATGAGGAAAAGGAGACAAACTGAGAAGGACAAGTGAAGTTGTAGAAAGTTAGTGGAAAAGAAATATTGAGAAAGGAATTATATGTATATAAACGCTAGAACCCAATTATACTTACCCCCTAGCTCAACAAAGACTACTAAGTACATTAATTCAGGTAGAAGCCGAAGTGGAGATATACGTATAAATGGCCTCTATGATGGCCGCTGATAGAAGCCGAAGTGGAGATATACGTATAAACGGCCTCTATGATGGCCGCTGATAGAAGCTGAAGTGGAGATATAAGTATAAACGGCCTCTATGATGGCCGCTGAGGCACAAAAGTCATGTATGAAGCTCTCACTGTCCTGGCCTCCAGAAACTTTAGGTGGTGATTGTAACTTACACCGTCATGCTCTCACAGCCTTGGCCCCTATCAAACCTTAAAGTCACAGTTCCAGTTACACAAGTTACAGAAATCAGCTTAATGAATGACACTTGAGTGCTTCCAATGTAAACTAGATATAGGACATATTAAATCAAAAAGGTGAATGGTTATGTCCCCATCTATATGGAATGCTGAATTCACCCAATCCTGGCCTATCGTATCCACCCCACAAATAACAATATATAGTATATGGGAAGAGGACTTTTTATTGGGAAGGGTTAGAAAATTCTTCTGTTATACTAATTGATTTCTATTGTAATGACGCCAGGTTTACAGGAAATGCTATGGGAATATGGTGTGCTACTAGGATCATAGGCAAATTAACTTTGCCTGAGGTTAATAAAACCCCTGATAATATTGATACTGAAAATCCAATGTATTGGGAAATTGAACTTAATTCTCCCCATGAAGTCATTTCTATGGAAACTAATTGGCCAGAAGAAAAATTAGAACTTCTAGATCATAAAATAATAGAGAGTCTTAATTTATCTGGCCAAGCTTATCACAAGGTACAAATAGCAGGAGACAATGGGGGAGGAAAACATATTAACTTAATGAAAAATTATGATAATGCATGTAAAGGGTTCTTTGGTTGGCTAGGGTGTTTGCTTCCGTCAGGCTCATACTTGTCTAATATTGGACATTTTCTGCTCCTAATCAGTGTTACTGGTTTAATACTATTCTTGGTCCTGTTTCTACACGTTATACTAGATACAAAAAGCAACATAAGACTGAGGAAAAACATCTTAGATAATGATAGCTCAAAGAGTAGAAACGATCCAGAATATATTTAATGAAGACATATAGGATCTGACTGCCTCCCATTTGCTCACATTTTCTTTTAAATATATACACATAAATAATTTGGCCTTGACTGTCATCTGAGGTTATGGTCTTGCCCCACCCCTAACGGTCCAACATTCAGTGAGACAAACGCTTACACTACGACTTCCTCGGAAGGAGCCCTCCTAGCACTATGGGACCACACTACCCAACCGAAAGGTTGGTCATCAGTGCATCCCTTGGATTGCTTTATGACCAAAAGGGGGAAATGTGGACGGAAAGGCGCCACAGGTTAAACCTAACAAGATCAGGAGACTGAAGATAACCACATAAGATGGCGTGAACTAAAAAATTTCATAACTAAGGTGGGCCATGGGGGGAAGTCACATCTTTACCCTGAAGCTTCTTCCACTAAATCAATCCTCACCCTAAGTGAGCCTGCCTATTATCTTTTTGCCCCTAAAATGACTAAGATGACACCCTGAATGCCATTAATCCCTTTTTGCAGACCAGAGCAGGAAACTACAGAATCCCTCATTATTATTCTTGCCCCTTGATTACCATCTCGATGTGAAGTATTGGCTATCCTGCACCCACCTGTGTAAAGAAGTACGCGTCTCTCCAATTTCCTTTTCTCCATTCCCAGAGATTTCCCCTTTCCTTTCTCCCACCCTCTTACTCTATCACCAATGGATTTCATGTAACCTTCCTCCTTTGATTCTACGTATAAAATAAGCTGCAAACCGCCATTTTGCAGAGTATTTTCTCCACCTGTTGAGATCTTGCTTCCCAGCAATTGTCAGTTTGGCTCAAACTCTTATAAGCTTTCTCTTAGGCTGGATGGTTTTTTTGTTGACAAGGGGTTGGGAGAAAGCAAAGCGGGGAAATCTTTGGGGTTGGATCAAAAGTGACACGAGAGACACACTACTTTTGCGCTGGTGGGTGCAGGATAGATAGTGATCATATTTACAGCACAAAAGGATGGTAGGCAGGGACAAGGTAACAAGGATGGGTTCTGTGGCCTGGGCGCCTGTGGAAGGCTGTGCCCGGAGGGGTCTGGAAAAGGAGAGTTGTTTGACATTCCTAAGACCTATTATCTTAGATGCACAGACACTAAAGATAATTTCATAGATACACAGTGATCTTCGTAAAGGAAGCTACAGGCCTCGACCTGACGACCAGCCATGACCCCTTTTAGTTGGGGATTTTTTTGTGTTCAGACCACCCTGTGTGGTTACTTTGGTGTCTGGGTTTGTAAGGCCAGCCATGCTGACCTCCCCTGAGCTTGTCAGCTTTCACACATGACCCCGTTTTTGTCCACAGGACGCTGTGGAGAGTGGCGTCTCCGGGCCCTGTGCTCAGGTCACCGGGCCCAGGGGAACCCCCACCCTTAGCAGACACATGGGCAGTAGGAGGGTACTGTGGGAGGTTGCCCCACGGGCCTTCCTACCCAACCCTGCAGCCGTTGAGGTCAGGCAGTGGCTGAGAGGATCACTGAACCGCCCAGCCAGCGAGCCCATGAGCCCTTGCCTTCTTCAGCCCTCTTTACCCGGCAGGTGAACCGGACCCTCTGTGTGGAGCCAGTCCCCCCACCCTGGCCTGCCCCAGCACAAGGCCCTGTCTACAGCATCCTCAGAGTGTCTGAGCCTCTGCTGACAGCCCCTGGTCCAGCGGCAGCACAGCCTCGGGTGCCAGGCTATTCACACTAACCACACCTTGGGTGGACCCCAGGCCATTCACACCGACCCCTCCCCCAAATCTCCCAAAGGTCCACTGTTACAACCCTATGGCTGAATAGCCCATCTAATGAGAGAAAGGGACATTTAAACCTCTTTGGAATCACAATGAAACTGATAGAACAACAATATCAAATAACAAGAGGAAAGTGTTTAAAAGACTTTCAAATACCCAGTGGAAAAAGGGCCAGTGCAAAGTGGAATTTGAATGTGAGCATTTTTTTTGAGGGCAGTGTCACTGGCCTTCATATGTGGGACCCGAACCGGGGCTGCTGGCTTCTTAAGCCAGCGCTTAACCACCGCGCCACTCGGCCGGCCCACATTTTTTTTTTTTTTTTTTTTTAAGAATGTGAGCATTTTTGAAGCCCGCCTTGCCTGGTTTTCATTTCCAGAACAGGTAAGCAAGAATGCTCCTGCCCTGCAAAAGCATGGGCATCCTAGCACACTCTGCCTACACAAGGCCTCTGGGGGCAAAAGGGGATTTTCATCCACCCCAAAATCACTGGCAGTGGATGCTGGTTGCAAACAAGGTATTTTAAAAAACACACACATAACAATATTCTTAGTGGCGAAAGACTAGGGGCTTTGCCGCTTAGGTTGGGAATAAAGTAAGGATATTGGCTCTCACATGAGAGCCGATGTGATAAGACAAAAAAAAGAAATGTAATAGGAGGCATGGCCATTGGAAAGGAAGAGGCGAAAATCTCTATTCACAGATGACATAATTGTCGGCGCAGGAAACACTAAAAAACTTATCAAAAAATAGTAGAATTGGGCTGGCCGAGTAGCGCGGTGGTTAAGTGCTGGCTTGGGAAGCCAGCGGCCCCGGTTCAGGTCCCACATATGAGGGCCAGGGACACTGCCCTCAAAAAAAAAAAAAAAAAAAAAAAAAGTAGAATTAATAAGTGAATTTAGCAAGGTTAGAGGATACAAAGTTCATATACAAAAATCAACTGTGTCGATATGCTACTGACAAAAAGCTGGTAAACAGAATTTTTAAAACACTGTATACAGTAACATTAAAATCATAAACTATCTGAGAATTTAATGAAAGATGTGCATGTTCTTTACAGTGAAAACTACAAAACAGTGCTGAGAGGAACGAAAGAGTAGCTAAAGAAATGGGACGATATGCCGTGTTCAGGGATCAGAAGGGTGAAAATCTCCCCAGACTGATCTATAGATTCAGTGCAATCCAATCAAAATCTCAACAGGCTTTTGATTTTGTAGAAATTAGAAAGCTGATTCAAAATGTACATGGAAATGTAAGGGACGTTCAATAGCCACAGTTGAAAACGGAGACCAATGCGGGAGGGCTCATACACACGGACAATCAAAGAGAAAGAGGACAGGCTGAGCGTGGACAACGGGTTCAACAGAGGTGTCGATACAGTTCATCTTGGGAAGGCGTCTCTAGATCAAATAGCACAAGAACCATGGGATATACACGTGCCACTCACTGGAAATGCGTAGGGGACCTACGTTTAAAAGTGAAACCTGTAAAACTTCTAGGCCTATGTTCTCCATCACCCCAGCCATTAGCTACACATGGTATTTACATTTAAATTAAGTAACAATTTTAATTTGTAGCCACATTTCTTGTGCTCACTGCAGCTGGAGACCACCAGGTTAGACGGAACACATATGGAACATTTCCATCACTGCAGAAAAGTCTGCTGGACAGTGCTGTTAACACGGGAGACTTTCCCAACCTTGGGGTGGGCAAATATTTCTCAGGCTACAGAAGTGATGAAAGGAAAAACAGACAGGCTGCACTTCATCAAAATTAAATCCTTCTGCTCTTCAAAGGGTACCATCAAGCCAACAACAAGACAAGCCACACTTGGGAGAAAATATTCATATTCCATGCATCTAACACAGGACTCCTACTCACAATACATAAACACCTTCACAGCTCACTACTCAGTATTTAAAATATGCGAGATTTGAACAGACTGATAACAAAGATATACGAATGACAGGCACTGACCTCCGCGGACTGAGGACTGCGGGTTCACAGCCCAGGGCCCAGCACGGAGCTCCGAGGGGTGGTTAGGTCTGTGGCGGCCGCCTGGGCCCCAGCGGGCCTCACCTGGCCTCTGGCTTGCGTTCTGCACGCAGGCGGGGCCAGCCCTCACGTTTTTCGCAGGTGCAGGACGTTGTCTCCATCCCCACGTGCATGCCCTGCATGCCGGGTAGGCTGCGCTGCTCTCCTGCGGTGGCTGTCCCAGCACCCAGACTGCAGTGCTGCCTCTGTCCTAACCATGCCATTCGTTTTTTGTTTGTTTGTTTTTTTGGGTTTTTTTTAAAGATTTTATTGGGGAACTGGCAGAGGGGAACAGCGTTGGGGAATCGGGGAAGGGGAACAGACAAGTTGCTGTCTTTTTTTGTTGTTGTTTTCAGTTTAGTTGCGGAGGATGTTGCTTCACTGTTGGTATCGTCATTGCGCTCTTCCCGGATGAGGCAGATCGGTCGCTGGCCTCTGGATGTCGCTCACCGCGGCTATTGGCAGCTCACGCTGGCTGCTGGCCACTCCCTGTAGCCTATGGCAGCCCACTGCAGCAGGGGCTGCAGCCCACACCATCACCGGGGCTTGCACAGCCCAGCTCCAGGTGGAGCTGTTGTTAGCTGTAGAGGGCAGTGTCACTGACCTTCATATGTGGGATCCGAACCGGGGCCGCTGGCATCCCAAAACCAGCGCTTAACCAATGCGCCACTCGGCCGGCCCTGTCATTCGTTTTTTATTGTATTTCTTGGTCAAGTCATCCAGAGCTTTCACTATGCCATATTTTTTGTTTTGTTTTGAGGAACTATCTTTTGGGTAAAAAAAAAAAAAATCAAGTTTTATCTGCTTTCCAGTTACAATAGTGAATTTCTGCTTATTTCATTCTTCTCTACTTTCTTTGTTCATTTTGTTCCTTTTCTGTTCTAGTTTCTGAGTGAACTGCTACATTTTTTTTTAATTTTAATAATAAAACTAAGAAATAAATTTTGTTTTGTTTTTTAAAAGATTTTATTGGGGAATTGGGGGAGGGGAACAGCATTGGGGAACTGGGGAAGGGGAACAGACAAGTTGCTGTCCGTTTGTTCTTCAGTCTAGTTGTGGAGGACGTTGCTTCACTGGCCCATGTTGGTATCGTCATTGCGCTCTTCCCGGATGAGGCACATCGGTTGCTGGCCTCTGGACGGCCGCTCACAGCAGCTCTTGGCACCTCACACCAGCTGCCAGCCGCTCACGCTGTAGCCTATGGCAGCCCACTGCAGCAGGGGCTGCAGCCTACACCATCACCGGGGCTCGCACAGCCCAGCTCCAGGTGGAGCTGATGTTCACCATCTTCGCTGTGGAGGGCAGTGTCACTGGCCCTCATATGTGGGACCCAAACCGGGGCCACTGGCGTCCCAAGCCAGCTCTTAACCAATGCGCCACTCAGCCGGCCCTAAGAAATAAGTTTTTAAAATCTCATTTCTTCCTGCTCTCTCCAAAGTGCTCAAGGCTACCACCCCCCAGGCCCCATTCCATGGGCCCTTTCCGAGGTGGGCCCTCTCCCTGAATTAGAGGCCCACTCGTCCTGGCAGAGTCTGTGTGGCTGGCAGGGGCCGCCCTGGAGCCCGGCGAGCTGGTGTGGCCTTGCGGTGAGGCTGGAGGGACGGGGCAGCTGTGTTCAAACCGGGCCCAGGTTTGGTCCCTGCAGTTTGCCGTGTGCGGCCTGCGGGCGGCGGGCTCCCAGCACTTGTGGAGAAGCCAGCACAGGGCGGGGAGCACAGAGCAGCACCCTGCCAGGCACCCTGCTGCTTCCTCAGCTGCCTTACCTCCAAGCCACCCCAGACCCCACTTAGGACCCTTCTGGAAGGCCTCAGGATGGTGCAGGGCTGGGGCAGCAGGTGGTCACTCACGTACAGGGCCCTGGGCTGGGTTACTGAAGGGCTCTGACAGGCGCCCCACAGTCCTTACACAGCCATGGTGGGCCCACTGAGCACACACTCCCACCATCTGGACAGAAGATGACCAGGCCTGTTCCCTGGCATGGCCAGACCATGGGCCGGAATGGCTCTGTGGCGGTGGGCGCCTGGTGGCCAAGCCCCTTTGTGCCTGCTTTCCCAGAGTGTCAGGTTGTAGGGGACACTTCTGAGGTCGTGAGGCCAGGCTCCACGGAGCTCTCCCCTTCCCAGCAGAGAAAAGGGGAGATCAGCGGGGGCACTTGAGGGCTCCTCACAATTCAAGCCCGGGAGTCATAGCCTGAGCACCCCCAACCTCCCTGGTCAGGCCCCAACCTGCAGGCAGCCTGGGTGGTGGAGCTCACTGTCCAGTGACGCGGAGGCCAGTGCTCCTTACCGGGCTGTGCTGCACCACACACAGGCCCAGGCCAGAGGTGGGGCTGGCTGTGGGAGGAGGGAGGGCCGCTGCGGGGACTGTGGGTGCCACACATGGACCAGCTCTTTCTTTCCTGGAGGTGGACCCCACAGGCTGGGCTCGCTTTCCGCTCTGTCCAGCCAGGCCTCAGGATCATCCCTTTGTCTTTGTGCCCCTCCCTCCTCTTTTTGTCCCCCCAACGGGTGAGGACAAGGCCTCTCCAGAATGGCTGGTGGCCAGCGACCCCTTCCGCTTTGACCCTCTCCCCGCATGCGTCCTGCAGTGACCCCGCTCCGTGCTGGGCAGTGCGGCCTGGGGCCTGCGCCTGCTTCCCTCCCCATTGGCTTTCCTGGCTGGAGTCGCTTAGCTGGACCGCACCCCCTGCTCCGAACCCCTGCATCCCCTCGGCTTCCCGCCTCCTTGCACAGACCCTGGCTGGCCCCTGCTCCGTCCTGGGAGGGGACGGGGATGAAAATAAGGGGTGGGGGGAAGCACGTGAGGCCCAGACACTGGGCACATGTGGGGTGGCGAGCTTGCTGTCCGTGACCCCAAGAGCAGGCACCAAGGCAGCCACCGGACCCAGCAGACCAAATATGGGTCAGGGCGAGGCCACGGCTGCTGCTGCGTGGGGGGGGGAGGGCTCCCACAAACCCCAGCAGCCCTGCCCGGCCTGGCACCGTGTCCCCGGCTTGAGCTTGGGGGTAAGCCAGGAATGGAACCTTTTTAAACGAGACCGAAAGAAATAGCACATGAACTTCTTGCCCAGGGTGGCAGGCGGGGCCGAGCTGCCGCAGGGGCCAGGGGGCGGCCCGGCGGGGTCCCCACAGCCAGCGGCGGGGAGCAGGGCCCGCGTGGGCAGGCGCGTGGGGGCGGGGCGGCCCGGCGGGGAGCGGGTGCCGCGCTGGGGTGGGGGTCCCGGGGGGCCGCGGGGTCCGGGGGCCGGGAGGGCGGGCCGCGATGGCTGCGGGGGGACCCCGGGACGGCTGATCCGACCGCGTGCTCGCCGTGGGGACGCGGCCCCGCCTCCGGCCCGGGCGGCCGCGGAGCATTGTGGGTGTCGCCCTGCACCCGGCGCCTCCTGGCAGCGGGCCCGCGGGCGGGATCGCAGGTGCACGGGGCGCGGGGCGCGGGTCCCGAGTCTCGGGGGGTGCGGGCCGGGGGCGCGGGGTGGGTGCGTGGTGCGCGGGTTCCGAGCCTCGGAGGGGGGTGCAGGGGGCGCGGGCCGGGGGCGCGGGCCGGGGGCGGGGGGCGCGGGGGCCTCACCCCCAGCCCCGCCCCGCCCGCGGGGGGCTCGCCCAGCGGCGCTGCTCGGGGCGCCTCCCGGGGCCCGGCCGCTGGCGGGGAGGGGCGGGTGAGGGCGCGAAACATTCAAGTTCTAGGGGCGGCGTCGCAGGCGGGCCCCGCGCCCCGGACGGGGCCGTCATGGCCACGCGCGGCGGCGATCCCCCCCGCCCCCCCGCCTCCCCTCCCGGCGCGCCGCCTGCGGGCACGGGGGACGCGGCGGCTGGCGCCCCGAGTGCCGGCCCCGGGCGCCCCGCACGTGGCGGAGCTGGAGCGCGCGGGCTCTGCGCATGCGCCTCGGGCCGGGGCGGGGGGGGGCCGCCGTGTGCGCCGCCGGGGGCCAGGCCCGCCCCGAGCCCTCCGCCCTCGCCCCTGCGCGCCTGCGGCCCCGTAAGCGCCCGAGGACCGCGCCTTGGAGCGGTTCTTGGCACAGGACAGTCGCAGCTGGTATAAAACACGAAATGACAGAGGTGCTGTTCGCGTTTCTTTTGATGTTGAGTTCCATCCCGGTGCTGCTGGGAGGAGAGCAGCGGGTGCCCCAGACCCCCCAGGGCAGGCGCAGAAATGGGGCGCTGCTCTGAGAGCCCCCTGAAGGCAGGCGTGCAGGCCCTCGCGAGGCCGCCCCATGACCCTGCAGCCGGCTGCCCTGAAGAGGCCGGAGGGTACATGGGGCTGGGCTGCGGTCAGCACACTCGGGGTCCGGGCCAGGCCTGCCGCCCGCCGGCCCTGAGTTCGGGCACCTCACTTGCCCTTTTCTGCGCCGTGAGCTCGTGACGGAGTCCCCGGCCTCACCTTCCCCGAGCGGGAGGCCGGAGGGCCTGTGTGTTCAGAAGAGCGGCCTGCTTTCCAGGAGAGGACTTTGAGGCTTAGCTGGGGCAGCTGACCGCTGCCTGGCAGTGTTGGTGATTGTGCTCACGTGAGTTGCACAAAATAAGACTTAAGGCAGACGAACCCCACCCTGGACGGGCAGGGTCCAGCCTCGCTTCTGCGTCAGCTCTTTCCTTTGGACCTCAGTCCGCACACAGGTGGCCATTCCTCCTGGAGATGCTGAGTAATGGCTTGAGGCCACCCGTGGTGCCCGGCTGGAGTCTGCTCTGTAAACATGCTTTGGCCCTGCGGTGCTCCCCATGTTTTCCATAGCGGCCAGTGTCAAAATGGATTTCAGATAAGACCCTGGAGTTTTGGCCCCTGCCCCTGTGTGGCCGCCAGAGGGGCACATTCCAGAGAGGACACGAGCCTTGAGTCCCCAGGGTGTCCCTTTAATTCAGAAAAGCCTAATCCCTGGCCGCCCCACGTGGCGGTCTTGTCCAGGCCTGCAGGGCTAGCTCTCGGTATGTAACTCAGGAGAAAGGCGGGGGACCATGGTATTTCTGTGGCCCAGCAGGTTGAGCCCTGCTGTGTTGGGCAGTGTTCCAGATTGCAGGGCTGCAGCTGGAGGCGTGGACTGTGAGGCCAGGCACTCGATAGGGTCAGCCCTGCGGGTGGGCTGGGAGGGGAGGGGCAGGCCTTGGAGGACTGAGGAAGCCGCTTGGCGGCCACCAGGAGAGCCCTGTGTGAGCTCCTGGAACTTCTGCCTCGGTCACATGTGTCTGAGTGACATGTGAAGGTGCAGAGTCCTGGGCCACGCCCCAGACCTTCAGATGGCCACCTGGGGCGGGGCCCTATGCCCATTTCCAGGAGTTCTCACTAGCTTAAGAAGCAGTACCTGGGTTTCGGAAGCCACAGGAATGCAGGATGTAGAAATGAAACACACGTGCTTGGCACGGGTCTCAGACACCAGGACACAAGGTAAGCGAAGCTCCCTTCGCTTCTGGATATGACGCTTTTGGGACATGAGGGCCAAGTATGTGGCGCTCCCAGGGACCCTGGGGGACCTTGGGCCTAGCTGAGTTCTTCGCTGTTCGCCATGGCCAAGCAGGTGCCCGGCTGGGGGCCTGTCCTTTAGCTCTGATGGCGGGAAGCAGTGCGCTAGGAGAGGGAAAGTGAACTGAGGGGCATCCTGGGGCTGGAGAGGGGTGTCGGGGGTGTGCACCCAAGGTATGGGGGGCTCTTCCTGTGTGTGCCCTGAAGCCAGGGGCTGCCCGCCCCTCCCCCCCTGCATTGTTGAAGGGGCCAAGGCCCTCCCAGCTGTTTGTGCAAACTCTAGTGGGTTTGGAAAAGCAGCTCGGGGGTCTGTGTGCTCTGGGGACAGCTCTTTCCCATGTGCCTGGGGAGAGGGCCGAGTTTGTGCTCCCCTGCCTGGCTGATTATTTCAGTTGGCTCCTTAAAATGGTGGGGGGCCGTCCTACGATCCTGTAACTACCGGGGCTCCTGTTGCCCGCATCGCCCCCTCCCTTTGAAATTCTGTGGAATTCCTATGGCTGCTCCGTGCCCCCACCCTGCCTTTCCTTGTAACCCCCACAAACCCACCAGGCCCGGCTTCTTGAGGGGTTTCACTACTGTCACCCCACCCCCCTTCTCCCTGAGTCACAGAAATAAGCATGGGGCCTTAGAAGGCAAGGGAATCCACTCATCAGGACACAGTCCCCTTGCTGAGGCCCTGGGCCTGGCAGAATAATCAGCCTGGGCCAAGGGTTCACGCCGCCCTCAGTGGCCCCTGGGGTGTGCTGTCACCTGGCTTCTCATCCTCATCCTGGAGGACTGGGGCACTCCCTGCTCAGATGATCTCTGAACCGCATGTGGCACTGGGGGCTTTTCCAGAGCACCCAGGCTGCCGGTCCCACATCGGAGGAAGTTTTCGTGCCCCAAACCCAGGCCGTCTGCAGTCGCCCTCCCAGGACAGGCCATGTGGGACGGAGCCCAGAGCCGCCCCGGCATCTTACCGCAGCCCCTCTCCGCATCTGGGCCATCCCCACCGTGTCTCAGCCACAGGGAGGGGGGCTCTTCGTCACTCTCTCCGTGTCTGCTTGGTGTGGGTGCCCCTTCAACTGACACGGTTTGCATGGCAGCTTGCTTTTCGACTCACTGAAAGGAGCTTTAGATCAGTGCCTTCATGGGCAGCCGGGTCATGTGGCATAGAGAAATGGTGGCAAAAATAAACAGCAGGTAACTATTCGGATGAACAGACCATTAACTGCCCCTCTGTCAGCAGGGGTGACGGGTGGGCCCAGAAAGGTGCTGTCGGAGGCTTTGGGCAGAACCGGAAAGCCCTCTAGCTGGTGCTGCTTCTGGTGCCACCCAAAGTGCCCCCGGGTGAGGCTGCCCTGCTTTGAGGCTCAGGGTCTGGGCCTCTGGCCACCGCGGCCCCTTCCCTTCACTGGGTCCGCCCCTCGCGGGCTCCTGCTCTCCCCTTGTCTCCGTGTCTGCTCCATGCTTTATCTGCAAAGCCCACCTGTCTGTCCCCCTGTCTTGTTCATGAAGTCCCCCAGAGGCCAACGGGATGGCAGGAGCAGACTGTCCCTGGGGCCTCTTCTAGGGAGGGACATGTGCCCACTCCAGCAGCCGCAGCCACTTCTGTGAGCACTTGAAATGAGTCTGGGATGCACAGGAAAGCAGATTTTAAATTGCATGTAGTTGTAGTTAACATTTAGTTAACCACAAGGCTGGTGGCTGCCATATGGGACTGTGCAGTCATAGGGACTCGTAGAGGTGGTGACAGCCCGAGGTGGTGCTGGCCTGGTCTGGGTGGACCTGTCATTGGATTGTTACCAGCTCCAGGTTGAGAGCATGGGGCTGAGGTCTCCATGTAGGGTCCTGACTGAGTAAGAAGTGGGTTCCCTTTCAGCCAAGGTCTGGGGAGCAGGGGAGGTATCTGTGGGCTGTTGGCTGAGCTGCCCTGACTCGTGGCTTTTCCTTCCAGGGGCCCCGGGGGGCCTGGGCAGCATGGTGCCCTCCGGCCAGGCGGCGGAGAAGCCGGTGACCCCGGAGCCCGAGCTGAAGTCCTGGCGGTTCCTGGTGTCCTTCCTCTGTTTCTATGGCTTCATGGCCCAGATGCGGCCCGGGGAGAGCTTCATCACGCCCTACCTCCTGGGCCCGGACAAGAACTTCACGCAGAAGCAGGCACGTGCGCGCAGTACGGACAGGACCGGTGTCCTGGGCCCTGCCCCGTCCCCGTCCCCCCGGGGGTGCCACGGCCCAGCCGAGGCCAGGGGTGTGCCCACGACCCTCCTGGGGCTCCTCTGAGTAGCCAGTCCCTCACATCCCCCGCTCACTGATCAGCCAGAGGGCTCTCCTTCCTTAGAACAGTGTTCTGACAGCCATCATCTGCTGTGCAGATTCCTTAGGGGAACACCCTGTGTGTTGCTGTCTGTTAGGAAACAGTAGAGAAATCTCCACAGCAGAGAAGTTGTAAGTCCTGTCCGCCTGCCCTCTGGGGCAGATTAGCTGATTACACAGTAGGGTCCAGAAATTAAGCCATTCCACCGAGCGTGGATGTCATCAGAGGAACGGCAGGCTAGTGTCTGGGAAGTAAGGGCACGTGAGCAGGTCTGCCGGGCCCGGCTTGGGACGGCACCCCCATGGGCTAAGGACTGTAGTGGATAAAACCGAGGTCACCCAGTGCTTCTGCTCCAGTTTGTCACCCCTGCGGGGAAGGCTGCTGTGACTGTCGTGCCCTCTCACCTTGTCACTTTCTGCCCATCTGATAGCTGCTAGATTACATTTCCTCCATGTATGCTGCAGTGTTTCCTGGCCTCCCCAAGCCGTCTACCGGGCTGTGCCTTCTCGTGCCTTGGGTTTGGTTCCCTGGTGCTTCCTGCGGGCTGGTGTCCTTCTGCGCTGGAGCTGCCGGTTTTCTCTCCGCTACATTTCCCCTCCTGCTTGACTCCCCTCCCTGATAAGTGATGCCCAGGGCCGGTTCAAGGCCTGAGGGTTCTTTGCACCTGAGCTGCAGGGTCAAGTCCTGCGTCCCCTGCCCCGCGGGCTGACCTGTGGCTGACACTTTCCATCACTGACAGGACCTTGGTGTCCTCCTCTGCGTGGTCCCTGTCGTGTCCCTCTAGTCAAGGGTCTCAATGCCTGTCCGGGGCTGACAGGGGTCGGCTATTGATGCCTCTTCCTCTTGGATTTTGTCACCTGTGGCCCAGCCCTGCCCTGTTCCCTTTATCCCACTGGTCCTCAGAACCCACCATCCCCCACCCTGGTGCCCATCCCTCCCACGGGCCCCACAACCCTGGCCCCACCCCTAGCTTGTCCTGGCTGCCTTGGGCCCCAGCCGAGCCTTCCCACTTCAGAGACGCAGCCCTGAAGCCCCTGGATTTAGATCTGGGCACAGCTCCCATGCTCTCCTGCCCTCTGCCCGTCAGCCTGGACCTGGCCATCCACTCAGGTGCTGTGAACACGTCCAGGAGACTTGGCTCAGGCCACGAGGAGGCTGACTTCGTGCAGGTGCCCGGTCACTTGACAGACACCCCCTGCCCCAGGGATTTCCTGGGTGCCCACTGCCCAGCACCTGCAAGGTGTAACGTGGCTGGCCTCCCCATCGTGTTTGCAGGGCGAGGAGATGGAGTCGGGGGAGGAGAGGGGGGGAAATGCCAGCCGGCCCTCTGCTCTCACCCCACCTGCCCCTTGGGCTCTGACAGCAAGCCCCCACCACACACACACTTCTGAGTAAGCCCTCTGCCAAGAGGTCTCATCAAGGAGGGGCTGTTTGATGTCCCCAGAATTTTCCAAAACCGCAGTCCGTGGCTCTGTTACCCAGCACAGGCTATTCCACTCCTGCAGCGGGTGAACCTGCGCTGAACGTTCTGGAATGCCCTGGGGGCTTTCAGTGCTCCATGTTGCAGGGACCATAGCCTTTGGGGTCAGCCTTGGTCTCCCATGGGCGTGTGGGTGCAGGAGGCTGCTAGGCAGGGAGCTTTGGTTGGGGTCTTCCCCCAGCCTCCCTCCAAACCCGTGGAGGCTTGTTGGCATGCGTGTCAGTTGGGGTCCTGAGCAGACGTGGATGTGCTATGCCAGCCGGCTGGTCGGCAGCACACCTGGGTGAGCAGGTGCCCAGGCTGGAGAAACCAGGGTGAACTGGCTGGAGCGTGGGGGTCCAGTGAGCCCCCCAAGCAGCTGGTAAGCGGTGGGTGGGGCAGAGCCCCACGTGCTGACCAGGGCTCAACTCTGTGCCTCGGTTTCTGTGTGTGCAGTGGGGCCTTGGAGCCGGCTGGCCGGGCAGGGGCCACCTGCACTGATGTTAGTGGGCAGTGAGGCCTGAGTGAGGGTCAGGACTCTGGGTCAGGGGGCCACATCGTCTTCGTGCTCCCCAAGGCCAGCAGCTCACCTGGTGCCCACATGGCTGGATCTGAGCCATGGCTGAGGCCCCTGGGCGGCGTCAGGTGGGGTCTGGTGGAGCCACCTGTAGAAGCCTCCGGGCCTGGGTCTCGGTCTCGGGAGACTTCAAGCCCAGGCGCCTTTCATGTCCGCCCCAGGAAGCAGGCCAGGGACCCGGGCCTCACAAGGCTGGGGCTTCTCTTGCAGGTGGGCCCAGGACAGCCCCTCCCCGGGCGGCCAGGGGGACGTTTGGCTGTCACTCTGGGTGAGCCTGCCGTGGTGCCCTGGGCCCCTCGTCCATGTCCTTGTCCTCGTGTTGTATGTGGACTCACTCGGTGCGTTTCTGGCGTCTTCACCTGCGTCTCATCTCTGCCCGTCCTCCCGTGACTGAGGCAGCCTGTGTCAGGGAGCATATGTTGGCTGCAGCTGTTTTCCTTCCTGTTAGATGGAAGGCGAAATCAGAGCACGTGTTATTCTAGTAATCGCAGGTAAACCTAGAGCTGCGCGAGCCAGCATCGTTGTCCTGGGCATCGTGGGCCCGGGCGGGCGGCCGTGTCCTCGTTCAGCCACGCGCGTCGGCGCCGCGCCGCCGCGACACGCACGCCTGCGGGCCCGGGCGCCGCGGGGCAGGGGCGGTCTGGGGCTCGCGACGCGTGTGTGTGTCTCGCCAGCGGCCCCGACAGCGGGTTCCGCAGCGGCGTCACGCGTGCTCTGGCCCGCAGGTCACCAACGAGATCATCCCGGTGCTGTCCTACTCGTACCTGGCGGTGCTGGTGCCCGTGTTCCTGCTGACCGACTACCTGCGCTACACGCCGGTGCTGGTGCTGCAGGGCCTGAGCTACATGGCCGCGTGGCTGCTGCTGCTCTGGGGCACGTCGGTGCTGCACATGCAGCTCCTGGAGGCCTGCTACGGCGTGGGCATGGCCACGCGCGTCGCCTACTCCGCCTACGTGTTCGCGCTCGTGCGGCCGGCGCGCTTCCAGCGGGCGGCCAGCTGCTCGCGGGCCGCCGTGCTGCTGGGCGTCTTCGGCAGCTCGGTGCTGGGCCAGCTGCTCGTCACGGCGGGCGGCGTGTCCTTCGCGGCGCTCAACCACGTGTCGCTGGGCTTCCTGCTCGTCAGCCTGGTGCTCGCGCTCCTGCTGCGGCGCCCGCGGCGCAGCCTCTTCTTCCACGTGGGCGAGCCCGGGCCGCCCGCCCGCGGGGCCTGGCGGCGCTGGGTCCTGGTGCGCATGCTGCGCGCGCTGCGGGCCAACCTGCGGGCGCCGGCGCTGCGCCTCTGGACGCTCTGGTGGGTCTTCAACTCCACCGGCTACTACCTCATCGTCTACTACGCGCACATCCTGTGGGCCGTGGTGCAGCCCGCCGCCGACGCCAGCTCCGTCTACAACGGCGGGGTCGACGCCGTCTCCACGCTGCTCAGTAGGCGCGCGGCCCCGCCCCCGCCGCGGCCCCGCCCCCGCCGCGGCCCCGCCCCCGCCGCGGCCCCGCCCCGCACGTGGCCCCGCCTCCTGTCCATGGCCCCTGCCCACGGCCCCGCCCCCGCCGCGACCACTCCTCCTGCCACGGCCCCGCCTCCGGTCCATGGCCCCCGCCCCCACCCCCCGGCCCCGCCTCCTGTCCATGGCCCCCGCCCCGCCTGCTGCCCATGGCCCCGCCTCCTGCCCGCAGACCGGCCCTTGCCCCCGCCCATGACCCTGCCTCCTGCCCACTGCCCCGCCCCTGCCATGGCCCTGGTCCCGCCTCCGCCACGGCCCCGCCCCCGCCGCGGCCCCGCCCCCGCCATGGCCACGCCCCCGCACGTGGCCACGCCCTGTCCATGGTTCCCGCCACGGCCCCGCCCCTGCCCGTGGCCCCGCCTCCTGCCCCGCCCCACCCTGCTCTGGCCCGCCTTCCGCCCGTGAGGATGCAGCGCTGACTTGCCCTGTCTCCCCAGGTGCCATCACCGCCTTTGCTGCGGGCTTTGTGGACATCCACTGGGCCCTGTGGGCGAAGCTGGTCATCGCAGTCGTGACGGCGGCCCAGGCGGGGCTGGTCTTCCTCTTGTACAGCACGAGGAACATCTGGCTGTGCTACCTGGCCTACGTGCTTTTCCGCAGTTTCTACCAGTTCCTCATGCCCATCGCCACGTGAGTTGGGCGGCGCGGGGTGGACACTGGCTCCGGGCCCAGGCACGCACCACAAGGCTGGGCTCAGGGCCCGGTGGGCAGCAGGTCTCCGGAGGGCCGAGGGGGGCGCTGAGCGGGGAGCGCGCCCTGTGTGTAGTAAGGCCCCCCTTCCAGAACGTGGGGGAGCTGAAGAGGCGTGCGCCAGGCAGTGTGAGGCCGGGTTGGTGGTGGGAGGAGCAGGACGCCCCGCTTCATCCAGGGGCCCGAGTGTCCCCTGGTCCATGGTGTGACCATCCCAGCTGTCCGCAGTGACCTCGAGGCTCAGCAGGGAACCCTCCCTGTGTGGCACATCCTACGTCCCTCCCACTCGGGCCACTTGGCATCCACAGGCCTGGCCCTCGAGAGGTCCTTCCTCCCAGCCTGTCCGCTCCTTTCCCAGGCCCCAGGCCCTGCTGCGGCCCATCCTGGTGGCCCCACGGCCTTTCTTACCCTCTCTGCTCCCATTGTGGGGAGCAGCGGCGCATGGCCAGTGCAGGTGTCCCAGCTCACCTTCTGCCCAGGGCTCCCCTCACAGCCCCGGGACCCTCCTGCAGCTGCCCAAGGACATCCTGAGAGCTGCCCACTGACCTTTCACAAAGCTGCATGGTCACCACACATGCCCATGCCACACAGGCACCCAGGGGCCTGCCGTCCACACCTGGTGGGGGGTCTGTCACCGGCGCCCCCCCACCATGGGGCATCTGCAGTCCTGTCCTCCCAGTCACACTTCTATCAGAACGTCCTACACACCTCGTCTTGCACTCAGTGTCCTCAGCCTCCTGGCTCAGTGCAGCCGACCCCCGTGTGTGGTGGCCTGTCCCCTGCGCCAGTTCACAGAAGCTCCTAGCAGCCACACCTCCCCTGGCCTTGAGAGCCTGCATCAAACCCTGGTCCCTCGCAACCAACGCTGACCTCTGCCTGCTTTCCCCTTCAGTTTTCAGATCGCATCTTCTCTCTCTAAAGAGCTCTGTGCCCTGGTCTTCGGAGTCAACACGTTACTCGCCACCATCCTGAATACCATCATCACCCTGATCGTTTCCGACAAGTGGGGCCTGAGCCTCCCGGTCCACTCGCAGGTCAGTCCCCTTGTCAGGCCCTCTTCCTCAGGGAGGGAGGTCTCTGGTGCCCACCCGACCCACAGTGTTGCCCCCTAAATGGGACCCACCACCAGTCCACTGAGGACAGGGGGGCATGGGCACCTCCAGCTGGATGTGCTGGACTTAGTGGGTCGAAGAGGGAGCAGGCAGTGAGAGGTCCTGAGCAGGGAGGCAAGGGTCAGAGGGCAGGGTGCCAGCGAGCCGCTGTCGACCACCTCTGCCCACCTGCTCTGCTCCCTTCTGGGGCCCAGGTTGGGGCTGTAACACTGCCTGGGTCTGGCCGTGGCATGGCATCCAAGTGTGGTCTGGGGACAGGTCCTTTCTGGAGGAGGTCTTCCTGGCCCTGGTGTCCCCACGCTGGCTGACGTCATGGGAAGGACGGAGGTGTGCTGTGAGCCATTCCCTGTGCTGCCATAGCTCACTGCCCTCATTCAGCTCTCTGCCTGTGATGTCAAGGCCTGTTAGACCGGGGCCCTGGTTCACGTGACAGCTGTCTGTCTTCTTTACAGAGGACAGGGGAACGCAGGGCTGGTGGGCTTGCCGTTGGTATGTGCTGACTCCTCGCCAGTGCCCGTCTCTTCGCCCAACCCTAGGCAGGTTCTTGGTGCCTCTGAGAACAGCTTGAGAACACGTGTCCTCTGTGAGGTGGGGACACTCACACATGTGACTCCTAGTGTCCTCAGCCAAGGCAGGACGTGTCGGAGCGAGTTGTAGTTAGCCAGAGGACGGCTCAACAGGAAGGTCGTGCTGGGGTCCTCAGTGGCTGGCTCGCGGGAACGCGACTTCCACCTGTTTGGAGCCTGCGCCTCATTGGTGGGACGTCTGTTGGGCTTGGCGGGCCCATGAGATGTCGTGACCCTTGGTCAGTGCTGCCTCGGGTACCCCGTAGCCGGCCAAGAAGGAGGCAGGTGGGGCAGACCCTCCTCGCTGGAAGTGGGCTTTTTAGGTAGGGTTTGGAAATACCTTTTCGGTGAAGAACATCAGCGCTGCTTGCCTCGTGTCCACTCAGGCAGGCAGGTCTCTGCTTGTACAGGGCCCTCCAGGCACACTGCCCCCAGCCTCCGAGTGCGAGGCACTGTCCTCCCCGAGCAGGGTTGGCAAAGCCCCCCATAGCGAAGCTGACCTCGCGTCCGCAGGGGTGTGTGCAGCCGCACCTTCGGGGCGGCGTGAGCCCTGTGCCCAGGGTCAGCTGGCCGTTCGGGGCCTCCTTCACAGATGCCGCTCTTCGCCTTGCCTGGCAGCCATCCAGCTGGCCTGGGAGAGGCCCCCGGCACCTGAGAGGGACCCCGCCCCCTCCTGTCCTCACCACCTCTTCCCGTCCACGGAGTCCCCAGTTGTCCCTGCTTGGCAGTGGGGCTTCCGAGGGGCCCACAGCTGGGTGGGAAGGGCTAGGCCTTCCTCAGGTGCCCGGCCCCAGCCCCTCCCACATGGCAGCTCCACTTTGGGTCAAATTGAGAACAATACATTGATTTTTCTTTGTCTGGTTTCATTTCTGAGTTAAAAAGTAACTCTAGAAGTGGGGCAGGTGGTTCCTAACTAGCACTGCTGATGGGGTCCAGGAGGCAGGTCCCGCCAGCTCCCCTGCCCTCCTTCCTCGCCAGAGCTCCGTCTCTACCCCTCGTCCCGCGTGCTGGGAACAGGCAGGGCCTCAGGCTAAGAGGGGCCGCAGCACAGGGCCGAGGGTGGGGCTGCCTGGGCGTGCATGTTTTGTAAAGTAAACTTTTTAGTTTGGAGTAACTGCTCATTCACATGCGGTGAAAGAGGGAATAGGGAGATCCACATACCCCGTTCCCAGTGTCCCCACTGGTCACAACCTGCGGTTCTCTGGCACGACGTCACTACCAGGATATTGACCTTATAAGGTCAAGAGACAGAAGGTTCCCTCCCCTCAGGGTCTCTCAAGCTGCCCTTTCGTGGCCACACTACCTGACCCTGACCCTCACCCCATCTCCTCCACAACCCTCGGCAACCAGTCTGCCCCCCATTTCTATAATGTTCTCATGTCCAGTGTTACTCGAATGAAATCACACAGTATGTAGCCTTTGGGGACTGGCTTTTTCCACTCGGCCTGGTTCCCGTGAGATGGATCCAGGTCCCGTGTGCATCACTACTTGGTTCCTGCTCAGTGCTGCCCCCCGATGTGGGTGGGCCCCTTGTGAAGGACTCTGGGGTGTGTCAAATAAACCTGCTATAGAACTTGTTATAGGTGTTCTGTGAACGTAGGTTTTCATTTCTCTGGATAAATGTCCAGAAGTGCAGTTGCTGAGTCATATGGTAGTTGCATGTTTTTAAGAATTTGCCAGCCTGTTTTCCACCGTCGCTGCACCACCTTCCCTTCCCACCAGCCGTGTGTCAGAGAGCCAGTTTCTCCACATCCTCTCCGGCTTTGGTGGTGTCACTTTTTTGCTTAGCCATTCTGACAGGGGTGTGGTGATAGTCTCTGTGGATTTAATTTCCCTTTCCCTGATGGCAAGTGATGTTTCTCTCCACGTGCTCGTTTGCCATCTGTACATCCCCTTTGGTGAGATGTTTCTGCACCTGTCTTTTTAGTATGCCTTTTATTTCCTTTTCGTGCCTTGTTGCACTAGTTGCAACTTTGCTTTTATAATTTCCTTTCTTCTGCTTGTGTTGGGTTTATTTTGCTCTTCTTTGTCTAGGTTGGAAGCTGAGATAATGATTTGAAACTTCTTTTCCAGTGTTTACATTTTAGTGCTATACATTTCTCTCTCAGTACTGCTTTAGTTGCATCCCAGAGATTTTGATATGTTGTATTTTCAATTTCATTCATTTCTTTGTATTTTTTGAAATCCCCTGAGCCTTTTTTGACCTATGATTATATGACTATGACTGTGATTAAAGTGTGTTGTTTACTTTGCAGGTGTTTTGATATTTTTCCGTTATCTTCCTGTTACTGATTACTATCCTAATTCTGCTTTGTGATCAGAGAACACAGCCCCTATGTGATTTTAATCACTTTAAATTTGTTGGTTTGTTTTATGGCTCAGGACGTAGTCTATCTTGTTACATGTTCCGTGGACAGTTGTCGTTGGGCAGAGTGTTCTATAAGTGCCAGTTAGATCTCTATCCTTGTGGATTTTCTGTCTGGTTCTATTTTTTTAAAGATTTTATTGGGGAATTGGGGGAGGGGAACAGACAAGTTGCTGTCCTTTTGTTCTTCAGTCTAGTTGTGGAGGACGTCGCTTCACTGCCCATGTTGGTATTATCATTGCACTCTTCCCGGGTGAGGCAGATCGGTCTCCAGCCACTGGACGGCCACTCATGGCAGCTCACGAAAGCTCACACTGGCTGCCGGCCAGCCCCACTGCAGCCTACGTGGTCGCTGGTGACTCACGGCAGCCCAGCTCCAGTTTGAGCTCTTGTTCACCATCTTAGCTGTAGAGGGCGCAGCGTCACTGGCCCTCATGTAGGATCCGAACTGGGGTCCTGCTGCTCAGAGCTGGTGTCCCAAGCCAACTCTTAACCAATGCACCACTTGGCCTGCCCTGTCTGGTTCTATTTTTGAGAGAGGAATGTTGACATCTCCATCTATAATTATGGGTTTGTCCGTTTCTTCTTTTTGTTCCATCATGTTTTTTGCTTCACCTTTGCAGCTGTTTAGTTTGTTGCATATAAATTTGGGATTGTTGTGTGTCTTGGTAGAGTGAGCCTTTTATCAGGATAGAATGTCTTTCTCTGTCTCTTTCTTTTCTCTGAATTCTACCTTACCTGATTAATAAACAGTACTTCTGCTTTCCTTTGATTAATCTTCATATTATACATCCTTCTTTATACTTTTATTTTAATCTGACTATATTGTTATATATTTTTGAATTGTGTTTCTTGTAGACAGTATATGGCTGTCATGTGTTTAATCTACTTGGCTAATCTCTGTCTTATAATTGGTGTATTTAGACCATTTATATTTAGTTATTGTTGATATGTTAGAGCTTACGTCATTTCATTTTTTGTTTTCCTTTTATTGTTTTTTGTTTTCTTTTTTGTGCCTTCCTATGTGTTGATTGCATATTCTTTAGGATTTTAGTTGGTTTATCTGTTGTGTTTTTGAGCGTATCTCTTGTTAGACCTTTTTTTGATGATGCCTTTATGTATTAAATGGCCAGTTTGAGTGAAATATAGAAATCTTACCTCCTTTTATGTCACCTTTCCCCCATTGTTTTATAGTAAAGTTGTCTTAAGTGTTTCCTTTATATATTGTTGGAGTCAGAAGATAGTGTTATAAGTCTTGCTTTAACCATCAACATTTAGGAAACAAGAGAAGAGGAAAGTATTCTATTTACCCAATTTTGCCCACTGTGCTCTTTCCCCTTCCTGTTGCTACAATGTTCCTTCTTTATCATTTCTTTTCAGCTTACAGAACCTCCTTTAGCCATTATTTTTTATTTCAGGGCAGGTCTGCTTGTGACAAACTCCTCGTTTCGTGTTTTCATCTGGGAAGGTCTTGATCTCATTCCTGAAGGATGCTGTTATTGGCTATAAGCTTCTCGGCTGACAGTTTTTTTCAGCTTGTGAAAAATGTGCCACTTCCTTGTGGCCTTCATGGTTTGTGATGAAAAATTCTGTCATTCTAATTGTTTTTCCCCTAAGGTGGTTTAAAAAAAAAATTATTTGGGAATTGGGGGAGGGGACCAGCTAAGTTGTTGTTCTTCAGTGTTCGTTATGGAGGGCGCCAGTCGCCATCTGGCTTCCTGTCGGCAGCTCTTGACAGCTCAGCTCAAGGTGCTGTGTTCAATCTTAGTTGCGGGTGGGCGTAGCCACCATCCCATGTGGGAGTCGAACCAGCAGCCTTGTTAAGAGCGCACACTCTATCTTCTGAGCCATCCGGGCGGCAGCTCAGCTCAAGGTGCCGAGTTCAGTCTTAGCTGTGGGTGGGCATAGCCTATCATTGAACAGGCAATCTTGTTGTTACACCAGCTGAGCCATCCTGCCACCTGTTGGCAGCTCAGCGGCACCTCAGCTCGGGCGCAGTGTTCACTGGCTCATGTGGGAATCGAACTGGAGGCCCTGTTGCTCAGAGCTCGCACTCTAAACCAACTCTTAACCAACTGAGCCACTCGGCCGGCCGTTTTTGTTTTGTTTTGTTTTGTTTTTATAGACACTTGCAAAAATTTTTTTTCCTTTGTGTTTAGTTTCCAGGAGTTTGAATATGGGGCAGGCTATACTCACTACTGTTGAGTGAGTCTACAGGGGTGGAGCTGGGGGCCATTACCATCTGGTGGGAGTGAAAAGCCAGGTTTTCCACGTGCTGTCTGCAGGCTGACCGGTCTAGCTCCCCACTGGCCCTTGAGCAACACCACCACCACCCCACAAGGCAGGCCCTCCTTAAGGCCTGGGGAACAAGGGTGGGTTCTGGGATCAGGGCGGTTCCTGTGACTTCCTGTCCTGCTAGGCTGTCCGTGTCGTGGTCCTTTTGACAGAAAGGACAGCTTTGTTTGGGCTTTGTTCTGCATTTGTTGGCATTTCTGGGTTGCTGGCTTCTTTGGTCCCAAAATACCTACTGCAAAAAGGAAAGAAAGCCCGGGACCCGTCACATGTCACCGTGCTGTGCCTCAGGTTCCGGGGCCCCTGCCTGGGCTGCCCTCCCCTTCAGAGGCTTAGGTGTGTTCTATGCGGCATCCAGGGTTTTGGTCACACTGGGAAGAACAGGGGAAACCCATCGACTCCATCTTGCTAGAACAAAGACCTCCACAGTTCCCATCTTGGTTTTGTTGTGAGACAAGCAGGATTCCTAAAAGGGCTGAGGGCTCTGGTGCGGGGAGGGGATTGGGGAGGGACTTGAGCTTGGTCTGGCCCACAGACAGCCCACCCCCACCTGTCTCCTCGTGGTTGTGAGAATCTGGAGGGACATTTCCACGCGCTGAGCATGCATGCGTCCCTTTGCGTCATTACTGTGCAGCTTCACCTGTCACCAGGGTGGCCACTGGCTCGCGCACAGGGACTGCCTAGGTCTCCTCAGGCTGCCTGTCCTCCACCGGGCTCCACTGCATGCACAGGTGTCCACGAGCCCTTAGCGGTGTGGGAAGTCTGCCCGTGGAACCAAGCTGCCCGTAGAATGAAGTGCACGTTTGTGGTCACGCAAAATGAGCAAAGTTTCTGGGGGGACCACAGAGGCCACCCAGGGGCTGCGAAGTGCTGGGGGTCTACGTGAAAGCCGTGGCAGCCCCTCAGGGCGGTGCCCCATGTGACAGGAGCAGGGCAGAGGGCAGGCCTTGTGCCCTGTGGGAGCTGCTCCTGGGCTGGCCTGGACCCTGGGTGCCCACCCCACCCCTGGCCGGGGTCCTGGCCTCTGAGTGGGAGGAGGGAGAGGGAAGGTGGGGTCCCTAGGGCCTGCCCCTGACTGCCCCGCTTCTCTGCCATGCCCCCTGCCCCTGCCACCCCTTGCCCACCCTCCTGCACCTCTTTGTTCCAGTTCCTCGTCTACTTCGTGTACTTCCTGGCGCTCTCTGTTGCCTACTTGGGGGCCGGGCTCTGGGACCTGTGGCACTTCCAGCGGGGCCGCCACCAGCCCCTGCCCCTGTCCCAGGAGCTGAGGAGCCCCTTGGAGGAGAAAGCCGCCCAGGCGCTGAGCACGCAGCCCGAAGCCCTGCCACTGACCCCAGACGACAGTACATGGACCTCAGGGCCAGCCTCCAGGGAGCAGAGCCAGCAGCCCGAGGCCAAGGCCTGACCGGCCTGACACCAGAGGCGAACTGCCAATCACCCTCCAGCCCTCACTGAGCACGGGGACTTCACATCTCAGATGACATCTCAGACTGTCACGTTCCTGGCAGGCTGCCCCGTCCTCTTGGAGCCAGCAAGCTGGGGTCCCCGACATTGTTGGAATTCCATTGTTCAGGTTATGGAACCAATCACCAGTGGGGCCCCTGTGTGGTCTGTCCCCGTGACACACACCTCGAGAGCTGCCTGCCTCAAAGAGGGGCACAAGCGTCGGCCGAAACCTGCACCCCTCGGGCTTCACATTCTGAAGGTGCCTATAACCTGCCAGGTCACTGGGGGCTACGTGTCCGCTGCCTACACGTGGCTGGTGGTGGGGTTCTGCGTGCCCACCAGGCCTTCACCCCCCTTGGAAGGCAGATCACACTTGTCCTTGGGGACCAATGAGGTGGCCCCGGATGCCAGCCCAGAGAACACCAGCCCTGCAGGGTGTCAGGAGCCCTGGAGGGAGGGCGGGCATAGGAGCCCGGCTTCCCAGGGCCCATGGCTGAGCTGACATTTCCAGTGTCTAGGTACTTGCATTTTATTTTACTATTTTTTCTTTTTAGCTGAGCCATCCTGCCACCTGTTGGCAGCTCAGCTCAGGCTGGGCATCGAACTGCTGTTGCTCAGAGCTCTTAACCGACTGAGCCACTCGGCCGGCCCTTGTACTTGCGTTGTAAGCAACGCTGCATTCCTTTTTATTTTTAAGTGACATAAAGGAGAAACCTCATTGGGCTTCTGTTTCTGTGGGAGAAGCTGGGCGCGGAGTCCCCCCGCCCTCCCTGAAGTGGGTTAGCACTAACCTACCTCACGGGTGACAGAGGGCCCTCCACGCCTGGAGGACGCGCCGCCTGGATGGAGCTCTGAGACCGGTCCTGCTGCTCTGAGAAATGGGACCTGAAACATTAAACAAACCATACCCCCTGCGTGAGGGGCTCGTGATTCGGCGCTGCCACAGGGCGGGAGGTGGGGCGGGGGCTTCCATCGGGTGGCCAAGAAAGGGGTCTGGCCCCTGTCCCTGGACCCAAGCAGGGCCCACACCAGGGCCCACCATGTCCTTGATGCTGCCTGTTCCATGCCCCTCCTGTCCTGGGCAGGGCAGGGCAGCTGAGAGGCGCCTGCACCACCCAGGTCTGAAGCCAAGGCCGCCGTTTGCTGGGCAGCCTGTGTGCACTGCGGCCTGCTGCCCAGCCCCTGCCTCAAGGCTCCCAGAACAGCCTTGCTGTTGCTCCTGGCCCCGGGGCACAAGGAGGCCCTGCTCCCTGCAGTGTGCACAGCCCCTCCGGTCGGACACCTGGAGCCTGGCAGGCTGCAGCAACTGGGGGTGCACAGTGCTGGGCATGGACCCAGGGGAGTCTGAGAGGGCTGCCAGCCCCCCGGCGAGGTTCAAGAGTCATCCACGCACATCTGCCACATCGCATGCACCCGTGGACTTGCATGCACAGCCACAAACAGCCGTGTAGATCACGCTGCACCCACGCGTTACCGTGCTCTGCACCCTCGGGGGTGACGGGATGGGTTCCAGGGACTCGGCTCATAATGGTTACAAACCAGTGCCTGTGGAAATGGTCGCTTTTGTTGGGAGCCTGTTTGGAACCGTGTCAGTCACCAGGTTCAGCCCCTCCAGTCCAGACGGGCCATAGTGTGGCTACCAACAGTGACCGCTGCCGGCTCACCCAGGGACGCCCACACGCACCCTGAAATGGCCGCTGAAGCCCTTCCACAAGGACGCTGCCGGGTTCTGAAGCGCAGACAGTGGCGAGCTGGGGCCAAGCACAGGTGTCTGCTCATGGACATGGCCAAGCCCCATCCTGCACCAGCTGCAACCCCTCCACACAGCCTCATCCGGGGGCCCGGGGTTCCCCTGGGCAGGCCCCATGCTGGCTGTGATGTGTCCTCGTGGCGGGGAGGGGAGCATGTGGCCTGCAATGACAACCCCCTGGGTGCTGCCTCAGAAGGAGGCATTCTAACCAGGGACCTAGGGTCCCGGATGGGCCCCCGGGCAAAGCCCGGGGACAGGAGGCTGCCATGCCCTGGTTCATGGACCCCTCACAACACCCAGCACAACTGTGGCTCTGTGCTGGGTGTGACCTCACAGACCACTTAGGAAGCCAGCATGGGACAGAGGCCCCTTGGGACAGGACTGGCACCAGGAGAGAGGGATGCACAGGCCACCTGCCATACAACATTGGGGTCCCCCTGGCGCGGGGTCGGCAGGGGGCGCTGAGCCAGGAAACAGCTCCAGCGAGGGGGTTGCTGCGAGCGGCCACGAGAGCTGGTCTCCCCTTGCCCTCAAGGCCTGAGCCATCCCGGGCAGAGGGCCTTCCTCCGGGGCTGGCGCAGCCCCGGGCCAGTCGGGATTGGGGGACGGAGGCCGTGGCTACTCTGCAGGCAGGACTGGGTTTGTGCACAAAAAGGGGTTCCAGGCAGGAAACAGCACCTGCCTGGCGACGGTACCTGGGGGTCTGGGGTGCACGCCTCCCCAGGACAGTGGATGCTTGAGCTGGCCTCTTGCTGAAACGGAGCTGGGAGTAGCCCCTGGTCTGATTCGAGCCAAGAGGGCCCCACGGACACTGAGGACAGCGTCCTGCATGACCAGGCCGGCCAGCTGGGGCTCGGGGCAGGGGCGGGGCAGGAGGAAGAGTCCTGGCACCAGGCTTTCGATTTTAGACTTTTTAAAAAATACTCTTTGGCTTCCTTTTATTTCTGGAGGATTACATGAAATGTGAACCACACAGGCAAGTGTCCCAGCTGGGTCCCCACCCTGGGGTGCCAGCCGACACTCCCTCCTGGCACTGGGGGCTGCTCCACTGCCCCGCCGCCCGGCGTCCTCTCCGGCCGTCGGTCCGTCCGTCCACCCGTCCGAGCGCCCGGCACCAGCCCTACTTGGAGGAGGAGGTCATGAAGCTGTTCTCCACGCACAGGATGATGAAGGCGTTGTGACAGCTCGCGGCCCTCTGCCCCAGCAGCCTGCCCTCCAGCAGCGAGGAGGCCTGGCCCGTGGCCGCTGCAGCCTCGGTCCGCCAGGTCTCGCAGTAGCTCTCGGTCAGCCGGCGCCCGCTAGGGTCTGAGCCGTGCCACACGCTCTTCTGGGGCCTACAGGGGACAGCACCCTCAGTCATCGGGCCCTGCTCCTCCCCAGGTGGAGGCCGCCCGGGCAGCTGGATGCGGGGGCCTCCCAGACAGCGCCCATGCTGCCGGGTTTTTGGGGGGAGGCACAGTCTTGGGAACAGGATCGCTAACCCCAAGGGCTGGTCCTTGGGGGCTGGATGCTCTCAGTCAGGGTGGGGCCACTCTTTTGAGAGCATGAGTGCTGGGGTACAGGCACCCCACTCCTGGCCAGCAGAGGGACGACGGGTGTGGGCAAGCTGCACTTGTGAGAGCATTTGAGGTGCACAGGTCCTGACTGGGAAATTCCATGTTGGGGCATGTTGGGGAATTTGCAGGAGCAATGACTGGCTGTGATGTCCACATGACGGACAGAGGAGCCGGTGACCACGGCAGGCCGGGGGCTGTCAGCCTCGGCCGGTCTCCGCGACAGGAGGGGTGGGCGCTTGCCCAGGAGAGCAGCTGGCGAGGCTGTTTTGCACAGCACCGCAAAGAACGCTTTTTATCATTCATGCTCTTCCGGGTTTGGTGAGCTTTAAACAGTGAGCCCAGATCAGGTGTAAGGTCAGACCAGAGACAGGGACATGGGGACCAGGGCCCCCGCTGCTCTGCTCACTCGGGGGGCACCTACCAGGCAGGGTGCTGCAGGACATCTCTGCCGTCAAAGGAGAAGATGCGGGCCCCGGGCCTCAGCTGGCCCTGCGAGCCAGAGAACAGGGCCCCCCAGCTGGGGAACAGCTCCTCGTCCTGTGGGGACAAGTGGCACGCGCTCATCCTGACGCCGGCCACCCCTGCCACAGCACCAGCAGCCAGGCGCCTGTCTGAGGGGGTGGGCAGCTACCGGCACCCTCCCCAGCCTGGACCGTGGCGGGGGCAACCCCGCCACCTGTGGTCCTGAAACGGCGGCACGCCACAGCACCCAGAGAGTGACGGTGGAGAGCCACGGGACGAGGCCACGCAAAGGGCACTGGCACAGGGGCCTCCAGCAGTGGCTGTGGCACTACACACGCGTGAGGGCAGCCCAAGGGACATTCCCTGACCCCGAGCCTAACATGGCTGCCCGTGGCTGGACAGGCCCAGGTGACAGACACATCAGGCCCCTCACGCACCCTGAGGTTGACAATGGGCACGGAGGTGCGGTCGGCACGGCGCACGATGCTGTAGAGGTCCTGCAGACGCGAGGACAGGAAGGCGCGGAAGGTGCCCGCCAGCCCCGCAGCTCGCGCCTGCTGGAAGCACTGGAAATCGGCACCACGGATGCCGCGGAGGCCGCCAGGCTGCGGCCCGTTGAGCGCGGCCAGGTGCAGCTGCGGGAGAAAGTGGTCAGTGTGCTCGGACCTGGGTGCTGCCCCCACACCCTGAATGGACAGTAGGGGGGAACTGGAGAAGAGGCCAGGCCCCGGATACCCTGCCCGGGGCTCCCCGGCCCAGGGCGGCAGGGACCTGAGGTGCGCGGAGGGCCTGGGGGCGGGCAGCAGTCTGCTGGGATCAGCCACCCTGCCCGGTCCGCCTCCTGAGCAAGTCCCTGGCCTCAGGCTTTGCAGGCTCTGCGTCCCCAGTCCTGTCACCGCCACAGGCCCGGCTTCTCCAAGGCATCAGCACAGACTGACTCGGAGCAGGCGGTGGGCAGCAGAGGGCAGTCCCCGGCCAGGAGAGCCCTCCCTGGGCGCCCCTGGGTCACTCACCACAGGCTGGAAGTCCTGGTGGGTGTGGGCAGAAGTGCCAGTGGGGCGCGCCGGCCGGGGGTGCACGTAGGAGCCGTGGTGTGGGACGCCGGGGTAGGGCTGGGGGTCCAGCAGGCGTGGGGGACTGGCCAGCATGTCGTCTGCCCGCCAGGACCGCGCCGTGGAGGGGGCTGGCTCCCACCGAGGGCGTGGGTTGCCCTCGTGCAGCTGCACCAGGGGTGGCTGCAAGGCGGCCACTTCGTTGTCCTGCAGACAGAGGGGTGGACAGCACATGGGCTCCTGCACCCGTCAGCCCCCGTGAGGCCCCGCACGGCCTTCAGCCCCGCTCTCCTGCCTGGGCCCGGGGCACCCCTTCACCTGCACCTGGCTCTTGATCTTTGTTGGGGAGGGCTGCACTGCAGTGGTGAGCTGGGGGTGCCGGGCGGGGGGGCCGGGGGTGCCGGGCGGGGGGAGCAGGGGTGCCGGGCGGGGGGGCCGGGGGGGCCGGGGGTGCCGGGCGGGGGGGCCGGGGGTGCCGGGCAGGGGAGCCGGGGGTGCCGGGCAGGGGGAGCAGGGGTGCCGGGCGGGGGGGCCGGGGGTGCCGGGCGGGGGTGCCGGGCCAGCCTGTTCACGCTAATGGCCCTCTGCTCATGAACCCCCGGCTGCATTGCTCTCAGAAGCCACTCCCCACGGTGGCCCAGGAGCCTTGGGCGACCACACACCCTGACCTTGAGGCCTCCTGGCCGCAGCTAAGACACGGGGCGGGATTCCCACTGCAGAGGCCACCTCCACCTTAAAGTCCCCACCCTGGGCCCCCACCCAACTCGCAGTTGCCTTTTTCCCACAGTACCGAAAGCCGGACACACCACATAATTCATTCCTGTTACCTACATACCTATTACTAGGCACCTATCACCTGTTTATAATATGATTATAGTTCATGTAATTTACTTATATGTATTTACGTAAAATATTTACATTTATATAACTACGCATTAGGCTTCATAGAACAAAACGACAAAGCTATTATCTTTACTGCCCACCCCCCATCCAGTGTCGGTGGGGGGTCCTGTGCCTGGTGCGCACGCCCAGAGCAGCGCCCAGCGTGTGGGAGGGCCCCGCTGTGCTGACCAGGTAAGAGAAGGGACTTGCCGCTCCCCTGGGCCAAGGCTCACACAGAACCCCCAACTCGCTACTGGGCACAGCCTCCTCCTGTGTCATTTGAGGAGTTGTGCCTTCTACTCAAGGACTGCGTCGCAGTGGGACAACAGTGACGCGGCCCATCCACGCAGCTCCCTCCAGAAGGGCCTGACCCTGGCCCTGCCCTCGGGATGAGGGACAAACACAACCGGACAAGTGGACGGAAGGGAGCCCCTCTCCACCAGGGGGCCCCAAGGCCCAAGTGTCGCTGTGGCATCCCCCGGATTCGTCCCCCAGGCTTGGAGACCTGTGTTGCTGGGCCAACAGCTGTGACGAGAAGAGCGCGCCTTACCGTCCCACGGGGGAGTGGCATCCGGGCCTCCAGCTGGAAGGAGACATGGGGTCAGCCCAGTGACCCCGGACTGGGCAGCCCCCCGGCCCGTGCCTGGCAGCCCGCCACAGCTATGCGTCCGTGTAATGAGTGAGGGACGCCGCTTCACAGGCGTGAAACTGCTCAAAACAGCCCGCTAACGCAACCACGGCACGTGAGGAGCGCTGGCCGGCCCGGCCCCCGCCCCCGTGGGCGCTGCTCACCCCTCCCCCAGGCCCCCCACGAGAGGGCGGGGGCCGCTGCCCTGAGCGCGCAGCGAAGGCCGCCCACAGCGCTCACCAGCACCTTCCGGAAGCCATTCCGCACACGGACATACAGCTCCTCTGTGTCAGCCACGAACATGAGCCAGCCCTCCGGCACCTCGGGGACCTTGTCCAGCAGGCTCTGGTACGTGGGCCACATCCTGACCTGCGGGAAGCCCAGCCCGTGGAGATGCTGCCACCCGGCGACATGGTGGGGGGTGGGGGCACTCGGGGCTCAGCCTGCACGCTTCAGGGTGTGAGGGTGGGGACACACATGGCCTGACAAGGGGCAGTCCTTAAGACGTTAGTGGGCACCCTCTCGTCAGGCTGGCCCGAGGCCGCCCTCGGGAAGGTGGGGGCTTGGCACCAAGGCCCCAGTCACCCATGAGCACAGCGAGCGCCTGGGCCACCAGCCTGCGCACGCGGGTCCTCCCCTGCCCATCTCAGTCCCAGCCGCCCGGGCACCCCACTTCCACTTCAGAAACCACAGCTTGGGGCTTCTGTGTGTCTGTCCGGGGGCAAAGCCAACCTTGTGTTGGGGCCCCTGTGGAGTCCTCCCGGGACCACTCTGAGGCAGCCCCACCCACAGGGAGGGTCTGACGGGGCAGGTGCAGGTGCACTTACCCCTGAGGAGGTGCCCATGGTTCCAGGAGGCCCTGGGGGTCCAGGCGGACCTGGGGGCCCAGGAACGCTGATGGCTGCAAGAGAGAGCCGGAGGTGGGGACATGCCAGCCCCAGCTGGACAAGGCGGGAGCCCGGCCCACCCCCCACTGCACTTACTCTGCCTGTAAGGGCCAGGAAAGGAAGGAGGCCCTGGGGCCCCTGGGGGCCCTGGGGGCCCAGGAGGCCCCTGGCGTCCCTCCCAGCCGATGCCAGGGGGTCCCTGAGGTCCGGGTGGGCCGGGCTGGCCCCTGATGCTCTCTCCTTTGGGACCCTAAGGGTGGACAACAAAATACGTGGCACCGTCACCTAGGTTTCCTGGGCAGGGATACAAAAGTCTGAGGGGCTGGGTTGGATCTGCAGGGAGCCTGGCCTCTGAGCCATGTCACCTCCCTGCCCAGGCCTGAGCCTGGGACACCCTGTCCCACCCAACCTGCACCCCTTTCCCGGGCTTCGATCACAGCACATGGACTACAGAGGCCCCGAAACAGAGGCATGGCCCCCGAGGACACTCAGACCCCCTCCATCCCCCAGGAAGAGTTGGGCCCGCTGTCCCCTGGAGTCTCTCGGTGTGACGGTTCCCCTGAGGGGCCTTCAAGGGTCCTTCTCTGGAAGAACAGGGCCAGCATATCAGGCACAAGGCACGAGGACTGTGGGGGGACCGCGGGGGGCCCCCATCCCTCCACCCCCCACTGCTAGCTACTGCTGGAGGCACCCCAGGTCGGTGCACCTACCTGACAGGCAGTGGCTGTGTCCCCACCGCGCCTGCCACATGCCCCCACAGGGGCAGGGAACAGGGATGGGAGTGCTTGGGGGCCAGCTTGCGGTACTCAGCGGCTGTCGCTGGCCAGGCTGGCCCTGCCCTGGGCTCCCCATCCCAGGGACCTCCAGGGACATGGGCTCTGACACATGTGTGGGCCCCTGTGGGGTGGCCTGGGGCCCAGACTTACCGGAATCCCAGGGTAGCCTGGCGGGCCGGGGGGTCCAGGCACGCTGGAACCAAAGAAGCCACCCCCCCCAGGCTCTCCCCTCTCTCCTTTCTGCCCGGCATCACCGCGGTCGCCCTTCTCCCCCTGTGGATGGAGACACTCGTCTGACACAGCAATCCGTGCTGGCCTGGGAGGAGCGGGCACTGACCCCATGAGCCGGGCTGGGCAGGGCGAGGCAGCGGGAGCCCCTGGAGCCAAGACCTGGCAGGCTTCCCACTGCATCCTAGGGAGACCCCCAACAAAGGCAAAGCCGAGCCACACACGGCCAGCGCCCCTCGTGGGGTGGGCAGGGAGGAGTGCTGGGGGAACGTGGTGTAAGGCAGGCTGAGCACAGGGACCGGCCGTGTCACCTACCTTCATCTCAGCCCCCAGCCGGAGCAGGTCGAAGGGGAACTGCCCTACAGGAGAGATTGGAGGGGCTCAGCGGGACATCCGCGCAGCGTCTCGCGGTCACCGCCACCCCGGCCCTATCTACGCCTTCTCGCACGGAGTTCTGGTGACCGCTGCTGCTTTTGTTACACTTACTCCCAGCTAGATGATTCTGGGGTGTTTTTGTTAACGGTAGCTTTTTTCTTTCAGGTTTATCGGCATCACTGTGTAAGTTTATGGTGTGTGACAGAATGGCCTGACTTAAATTCACTGTGAATGATGGGCAGTGGAGCTAACTTGGTCCCCTCATATGGGTACACAGAGAAAATGTGTTCCTTTCCCTTGTGATGGGAACTTTAGGGTCCACTCTCTGAGCAGCTTCCTAACACACCACCCAGCAGCGTGACCGACCCCTGTCATCCAATCCCAACCCCCCACCTCTGGTAATCACTGATTTGATCTCTTTTTTTAAAAGGTGCCTTTTAAAAATTTCATTGTTTGTGACTGGTCATGACTTTGGAAATGGCCCTTGTGACCTTAGTAAATTTACTTATTAATCCTAACAATTTATCCTTTTAGGTTGTTGATGTTCAAAAACGTCATCCATGAAAACGGCAGGTTTATTTCTTCCTGTCCAAATGCGCATACAAAAATGTGTCCCACCCCTGCCTCTGTCCTGGGCTGGCGACGGGCAGCAACGATCAGACACCCCACCTCATGCCCCGGGGACACGTCTCCAAACCACCCATGGCGCCGCCGGTCCCCACATCACTTGCCACTCTCCCCTCTGCCAGTCCTGCCAGGGGTGTGTTCGTGTTGGTACCCTAAGGCTTTTCAAAGGACTCACTTGATGTTTTCACTTTCTTGATGCTTCCTATTATATATTTTTTCATTCACTTCTAATTTTTACTATTCCTTTCCATTGGCTTCAAGTTAAATTTGCTACTTGATTTCTAACCTCTTGAGCTGAATGCTTACAAATGCTGGGATTTTGTGACTAACCAACAAAGTGACCTTGGGTTAACCTCCCCCCACACCTGACAGCGCTGGAAGGCAGGGCCTGGGAGGGCTGGGGTGACGCCCCCGCTGGTGGGAGCCCCCGCTCTGCTGTCTCAGCGGTTACGGGCCACTCCACGCCCGCAGGGCAGCCAGCCGGCGAGCCAGCGCGCGCAGGGGCCCTGGGCCCTTCCCACTGCGTGGGGGCTGGGGCCCCGCTGCCCAGGGCCCCTGCGGGCGCTGGGCGCGGGCTGAGAGCGCCTGCGTGCCAGCCTCCCCCCTTCAGCACAGGGTGTTCAGCTTCTGCTGTGGCTCCGCCGTGTCTGGAAGGCACCACACCGTGGGCACTTGCCAGTTACATCCCTGGAGGGACCTCCTGCTGGCGTCCACTGCTCAGAGAACAGACTGCGTGACGTCCCTCCTTCACAACCCCGCGTCCCCACTGTGGGTGCCAGGGTGTCCCCTGCTGCTCAGAGCCTCCGGCTCCCGACTGACCCATCCTGTACCTGCTGGTCCCAGCACTTCCTGAGAGCCGGGCCAAAATCTTCTTTATAACAGTTGGTTTGCGTGTTTTCCCTTTAATTCAGTTGGCTTGCTTTTTGTATCTTGAACCCGTTGTTAGGTGCATGCAGCGTTGGACTTGCTGCATTTCCCCCTTTCTGTTGGGTTTCCTTTCACCATTGTGAATGTTGCATTTGTGGCAGCGTTTCTGTCTTACGATGCCCTGGTCTGTGGCTACGCACACGCTCAGGTGTGCACACACATGCTTTCACGTCCTCCCATTTTGTCTTTATCTCACTGACGCTCGTATGCTGATAGGCACACTCAGCCTGAGGTCTGCAGCCCTTACTGGTCGCTTCGGGCTGAATTAACGCGCGCTCCGTGCTCCCTGCCCCCGCGGCTCTGCCCGCCTCTCCCTGCTCCCTGCCCCCGCGGCTCTGCCCGCCTCTCCCTGCTCCCTGCCCCCGCGGCTCTGCCCCTCTCCCTGCTCCCTGCCCCCGCGGCTCTGCCCGCCTCTCCCTGCTCCCTGCCCCCGCGGCTCTGCCCCTCTCCCTGCTCCCTGCCCCCGCGGCTCTGCCCGCCTCTCCCTCTCCTTTCTGGCTGTCCTTTGTCCTTTGGGTCAAGCCTTCTGTGCTGCTCTTCCTTTCCGTTAAGCTACCAGCTGCATGTTTCTTTTCTGCGCTTGGCTCGCCCAGGGGATGGCACATCCCTGATGTGGGGTCCTCCGTGATTTGGGGGGGGGTCTCAGAGCCTCACACCCCCGCGGCCGTGTCCTGAACGCTCCGGCGGTCACTGGGCTTGATGCCGCGTCTGAGCAGCGCGCTGCCTCCCCCGCAGGGCCTCTCCCCGTCAGGGCTGGTGTCGCCGCCACCTTCGTGCTGCTTTGGAAGGTATTTCTCTCCACATTTGAAAGCTTTTATCAGCTCTGGCTTGTCTCACTGTGTTGGGAACTCCACTGTCGGTCTCGTAGACTGTGTGTAAGGCTCTCCCTGAATCTTTCCTCGTTTTGGGGAAATGAAACTCTTGGCTATTTCGCCGTCACGTGCTCTTCTGCTGGTGGCCACCCCTTTCTGGCCCGATGGCTGCCGTGCCCTCACTCCCTCGGTCGGGACTGTCCATCCGGGAGCGTGTGCTGGACTGTGCCAACACCTGGTCCACTCTATTCCACCCCCTCTCATCTGCACAAACTCAGCAGAACGCAGGTCCGGCGGTAGAGTTTCAGTTCCAGAACTAGACCCAGCCTGTTGCTGCGGGACCCAGCTCTCTGCCCACAGGTCCATCTTCTGGGACCTTGGACATCGCCGTCACATAAGCCCAGGTGGGAAACGCCACTAGCTTCCCGTGGGTCTACTTCCCCTCTTGAATTTCAGTTCATTCTGGCCCTGTCGCATGCCTGCTCGGTCCCACCCTGCTCGGGGCTGCAGCCCCTCCTCACTAGCGCCCCGACCCGGTCACCCTTTAGTCGGCAGTGCCTGGGTCAAGAGGGCTCAGCCTCTGGGCTTCCGGCCTGCTTCCCCCCGACATCACCCCCTTGTTGCCTGCACTTTATCCAGCAGCAGATTCTTACCACCCAAGGGAACATCGCTCGTGGACGGCCTGCTCCAAAGACGCCCTGCATGGCCCACGAGCAGGGACACCCCAGGACCCCGGAGCTCAGGGGGCACCCTGCTCCTTAGCGGGTGGGGTGCTGGGGCCCCCTGCCTGGCCAGCACCTTGGTCCCATTGTCCGTGGCCCACCCCGGGCATCCCCGAGTTCCAGCCTCAGCCCCACAGGTCCTGCTAGGGCTCCATGAGCCCAGAAAGGGCATCCTTCCCCCAGGGGGCACAGGTGAGCGCACGCTCAGCCCCTCAACCCGAGGCACCCAGAGCTCTCACCTGGTGGGCCAGGCAGACCCGCTTCTCCTTTGTCACCCTTTGGTCCCAAAGGTCCCGCGTGCCCTGTAGGGACAAAGACCCCAGCACTCACTATCAAATGTGTGAGAGGGACATGTCCTTTACCCTGGTGGGCACTGAGTGCACTGGGAAGGGCCCGGACCCAGGAGGGGGACAGCATGGGGACGTGGGGACCATCGGAGCAAGCTGAGCAGAGGCGCTCTGGGTGGCGCCCAGGGGCCATGCCACTCCTACGGGGCGGACACAGGCTGGGTGTCTCCGCCCCTGCTTGGCAGCGAGCAGGTCTAAACTGTAGACAGCAGGGGTGGCCGCTCAGTGTCCCCTCCTGTGCACGGTCAGATCCCAGGGAATCCATGCTGCCTCGGAGCTGGGTAAGCAGGGTGCCCCAGGGCGTCCAGCCCCCAGCCCCCCGGCGCCCAGCCCCCCGGCGCCCCAGGAGCCTCACCTGGCAATCCCGGCGGGCCCGCGGGGCCAGGCTCCACGAATGCCTGCAAAGCGGGGCCAAAGCTGGCCAATGAGGAGGGCGCCCTGGAGCCAAGACCAGCTCCCCCGCAGCGGTCTCTGAGCCCAGAAGGCCCAGCACCCTCTGGGAGGCCACACAGGCCCCCCTCTCAGCCACCCCCACACAAGACAGGGTTCAGGGCAGGGGAGAACAGGGAGTTGATAATCAGGAGCCCTCGGGGTTTGGGGCTCAGGTGTCCCGGTCTAGACAGCCCTCCCTGCCCCTACCCGGCACTTCCCTCGGGGGCTTGTCTTCTATGGCACCCATAAAACGGTGGCCTGGGGCCCCACCAGCTGCTCCCAGCAGCTCCCCCTGCCCCCCGGGCTGGCTGGGAAGGCAGGCAAGCAGGCGGCCTCTGAGGGCTTGTGTGAGGGGCACGGGGCTGGGGCTGGTGGTGGGAGCTGAGCGCTGGGCGACTTACGTTGCTGTCATACACAGGGGTCCCAGGGAGGCCTGGGGGCCCTGGGGGCCCTGGGGGGCCAGGTGGACCCTGCGTGGGGGAACAGAAAGTTCTGGTCATCGCTCACAGCCAGGCCATCGACACTGCCCCGGGCGGCAGATGTGGGCAGCAGCGGTCCTGACAATCACAGTGGTCACTCGCTGAGCCGTTGTCGGAGTGGCCAAGGGGGCGGGAGTGGCAGCAGAACCCGAGCGGGGAGCGCCGCCGGGGCCCATGCACACACAGCCGCGTCACGTCCGCCTCCGAGACTCAACAGCACTAAGAAAGCTCTAGTCTGTCTCCCTGTCGACAGATGTGGCCTGCAATTCTGTTGCTGCCTCAGAACCTGCAAACTGTTGTCTCTGCTCCTGATTTTTCACGGCACGACAGCCGCGTTTCAGTCCACGAGACGGAAGGGCGCCCCCTGACGATGAGCCTGGGAACTGCAGGCCACGCCTCTCAGGCCAGCTGGGCTCGGGGCATCCACCGCGAGGGGGACACTCACCCTCACACCGAATCCGACGCTGGCCTCTCCCGGCTCTCCTTTCTCCCCTTTGAATCCGTTCATCCCGGGGCGACCCTGGGGAGAGCACAGCGCCTCAGAACACTGTCGCCTCAGCTGGCACCTCGGCCCCCACCAGGGTGTCCAGCCCATGCCCAGCTTTGCACACCCAGCCCTCAGCCCAGCAGCTCCTGTGCACACCCAGGCCCTCCTGGGGTGCTGGTCCCACTCCCCGGAGAGCTGTGTACGCTCAGGCAGGGCCGCCTCGGGCAGGACAGTGGGGAGGGCGGCGAGCCTGCCGCCCCCACAGGAGACCCCAGATCCTTACTGGCCGTCCAGGGAAGCCGATCTCTCCCTTGTGCCCAGGCCGGCCGTACGGACCCTGCGGAGAGGAGCCCGACGTGAGGTCAGCAGACAGCCCCCGCTGGTCTCCCGCCAACACCTGTCCCGAGCTTTAAAGGTGCAGCTGGGACGTGAAGTCCCGCCGCGCAGCAGCGAGGCAGTAACAGGTGCCTTTCTGATAGCCGCACACACACATCCCGCCGGGGAAGCGTGGCCTACTCACCGGGGGTCCTCGGGAGCCGGGGTCCCCCTGAATAGAAACCAGAGGCACTGTTAGGTGGCTGCAGGTGATCCCGCCCTGGGCAGCCCCCAAGGGGTCCCTGTGCCCATCCGGACGCCCCCAGGGCTGCACCCGAAGTGCTGACCACCAGAGGATGGACAGGAATGGCAGAGGGTTCTGTGTCCTGGGACGCATGGATGAGGCGCGCCCCGGGACCCTGCAGTGCCCTGGTGGGGGTCAGCACAGCCTTGACCTCACGTATGACGCCAGGTGGGGCTGGCAGAGTTCCCTCAGCCTGGGGTCCACAGTCCTGTTGCCCTTCCCAGCAATGGGCCCCCACAAGCCCACAGCCGTCCTCAGCTCCTTCCCAGGACAGGCCTTTCTGCGGGTCACCTGCTGGGCGCAGGGCACCCAGGGCACAGGCCCCTCCAGCAGCCCGCTCCGCGCCCCAGTCAGGCTTGGCTCCCGCTAGAGCAAGGAGGGCCGGACCCCCCGCCGCCCACAGCAGTCCCCGAGGCCAAGGGGCAGCTCCCGCTGGGCAAAGTCGGGGGCTTCATCTCCTGCAGGTGATGCCAGGCCAGTGAGCCCAGAGCTGCAGCCCCGAGTGCCCCGGCCCTTTGCAGGGGCAGGAGATGGCCAGGGGCTGGCGGGGCCTGGGCCCATCTGAGCGCGCAGGCTTGGCGGCCTTGAGGTCCTCCCAACGGCGTTGAGAGCGGAATAGACAGGGAAGGGCAGGGGTTCTGGGGCCCTGCTTAGGAGAGGCTCCCGTGCATGGGCCATGAGCCGGCCCCTCTCCGGAAGGTAACCGCCACGCTGCCTCCACGGCCCCCGGACACCCTGCTCCCCAGTCCTGGACAAGGGGCGAAAAGCCAGGGCCTTACCTTGGCTCCTTTGTGGGCAGGGGCCAGTGCTTTGCCATCGGGGCCAAAGACCGCACCCGGCTCGCCCTTTTCACCCTGGAATGGCAGGTGGCGGCATCAGGGAGGGGCCCTCGCACCCCCCGCGGCGAAGCCCGGACTCCGCGTCCACGCCAGCACCCAGAGCAGGCCTCGCCTTCTGGGGGCTCTGTGGTCGGGGGTCTTGGCAGGCCCCCCACGGGTCCCAGTGAAGTGACCGCGGGGAGAACCCATGTCGGAATCGTCACTGGCTGCGTGGTGGGTTGGCTGTGGGGGTTCCTGGGTCCTCGCCCCAGAGTGGTCACCGGGGCAGACTGGGATTGCCCCCCAGGGTCGCAGAGGGGGCCCTGAGTAGATGGTGCAGAGCCCCTCACCTTGGGTCCTGGGGGTCCCTGCTGGCCTCTGGACCCCAGGTCTCCCATTGGCCCGGCTGGTCCCTGCAGAGAGATGGGCAGGAATGAGGGGCCGCACCAGCGACCACGCAGTGGCCACCCCTGCGATGGCCACGCCCTCTCCTAGCCATGCTTGCCTCTCGGTCCTGACCAGTTACAGGCAGAGGCGGGGCTGCTCCACCGGCCCGAGGCCCCCACACCGGGCCCGAGGCCCCCACACCGGACCCGGGGGCTTCTGCTCAGGGGCTGAGACCCTCCTCCCGCCTGGGCAGAGGTGGGGCTGAGGCCACTTACTGGGAGGCCCGCATTCCCCGGCTGGCCCTGTGGGGGAGAGCGACAGCGTCAGGGGCGACGGGAGGCATCGGCAGCACCCCGGCCTGCCGCGCCCCGGACAGGACGGCACCTACCTTGACGCCATGGGAGAGGGCCACAGCTCTCTGTCAGCACGGCGGCAGAAACCCGGAACCACGGAGAGAGAGGAAAGCCACGTTTACAGCTCAGCTTCCACTCTCGTTAAATCACCACCACAAGACCCAAGAGCACCAGAAATTAAACGTGGGACAAAAATCTTGCTTTCAACAGGCTTTCTCGCTTTTGCCTCAAAGTCCCTTGGACGAGAAGCGAAGCCATTCTTGGGAGCCCACCTCCTGTACCGTCCATGACGCTGCAGCCAGGGGCCCGGTGCCTGGCCCCCATGCTCTGTGCGGGAGGGGTGCCACTTGGACAACAGGATGCACTGCCAAAGGGCAGCTCAGGAAAGCCCCGCTCCAACAGCCGAGAACCCCCCCAGAACCACAGACTGGACAGCCCCGGTGCTTTGGGAGCCGGCCTATGGGGGGAGGGCTGACGGCCCTGACTGATGTCCTCCCAGCCCCCCCTGGAGTCAGAGCGTGGCCCCTGGTGGATGGGGAACTGGGCAGAGCACGTGCCCACCCATGCCGTGTCCTTACGTCCTGCTCTGACAGGTAGATGATGGGCCCTGGAATTCCGGGGGGCCCGGGAGGGCCTGGCTTCCCCACTCCATCCTTCCCTGGGTCGCCCTGGAAGAGGAAGCCCATGTTCAGCTGGGTCCCCAGAGGGTCCTCAGGTGGCATGGGAGAGAGGGCAGCCCCCCAAGGCCCCACCTGTGCACCCAGCGCCCCCACTCACTTTCTCTCCCTGGGTCCCCTTTTCTCCTTTTGGACCCTGCAGATAGGAAAGAAATGTTTCATCGTAAACAGAACACGAGCCCCCTTCCCAGAGGCCCCGGACCAAATGCAATGGGAGGGAAGTAGAAAGCCCCTTGGGCAGTCTAGACCCCTGACTCATCCCACAGAGTGGGGTCTCTGGGCCCCTTGGGGGTGCAGAGAACCGGATTGGGGGACCCTAAGAGACACTGGAGTGCTAGCTTTCATCTTCAGGGCATCACACACATCCCCCTACCTGGGCTCCAGCCACGCCCTCTCTGCCGGGGAGGCCAGGGAATCCGGGGGGCCCATCCGCACCAGCCTCTCCCTGCAGAGGACACGAGAGGGCCATTGTCAGAGACTGCTCTGTGACCCGGCATCGGGGGGTGAGAGGCCGGGGCTTCTGTGGGTCAGGAGCTCACACCCAAGGGCGTCTCAACCTGGTCAGCCTCCTCAGAGGACGTGGGGGCCGGGAGGGGGTGCAGAGGACTTGTGTGGCTCCCACAACGCTGGGGCCACAGGAGGCCAGGCTAGGACTCAGGAAAGCCCCGCCTGGAAGCCCTTGGGAAGGCATGTCTTCAATTCTGGGGAATGAAGTCAGAAAACCCAGGCGGCACAAGGACAAACCAGGGGAGAGTGGGACAATGACGCGGGGCCTGGCCTCGAGGGTGGCCCGGTGCAGACTCACCCATTAGTGAGGCTCCGAGGGGCGGGGCAACGGGGCCAAGGGGCACAGCCCTGCCGGGCTTCTGGCCGGAGCCTGGGGACCCCTCCCTGCCCCAGACCAGGGCTAGTGAACATTGCCGATCTCCTGAGCCCGAGAAGAGGTCTTACCTTGAGCCCTGGTGGCCCCGTTATTCCAGGATCCCCCTACAGTAGAGAGGGGCTGTGTGAGTGCAGTGAGGGCCGGCCCCCCACGGCAGCGCCCCCGTCCTCCAGAGGGAAGTAGGAGAGAGTTTGTCAGGTGGCCTCTCACACCACCCCCCACCTCCAGCTCAGAGCTGAGGGTCCCGGGGACACGGAGCAACGTGTGCAGGGACCCCTGCGTGGCTGGGGGTCGGCCACACGCTAAGAGCACGTGGACCATTCTGGAACCCATGCCGTCATCTCTTTCTAGGAGATGACTTCGATTTTTTACAATTTAAGAAATCTAGTAAGTACATCCTTTTAAAAACTCAACTTTTAAAATGTCCAAAAGTTTTGCAAGTCAAAGCAAAACATTTTAAAAGGAAGGGGTGTGACAGCAGGGGCTGGTCTTACAGTGGGCCTGTACCCGCAAACCCGTGCGTGTGGCAGGAGCACAGAGCGGCTCGAGGGGGACCCCTCCCACTCTCAGCATGGCAGAGGGGCACTGTTGGGGAGAACGGGCTGGTGTCCCGGGGGCAGGTGGGACAGCAGAGAGCAAGCAGGCAGGAGGCAACATGGGGGTGGCCCGAGAGGAGCCCCTGAGGCCTCGGGGTGCCATCCGCTGTTCCAGGGGCTGTGGGGGATCCTTAATGAAGCCCCTCGCTCTCCCCAAGCCAACAAACACTTCAGATGTGTAAAGCCAGACACCCCCCAACACGCGAGCTCCAGGACGGGGTGCATGATGGCGGTCCCCCATCGGGCTTTTCTGTAATCCACCATTTCCCATGTGACTCCTGGCGGGGCTGCTGCCGCTGGCGCAGCAGGTAACGTGTCTGGCACTGACCTTGATTCCGGGCAGGCCGGGCGGTCCCTGGGAAGAGGGAGAGGTCTCAGAGCAGCTGGGAGGGCCCGTCTCCCACAGCCCGGGTGCTGCCGGCTCCCAGTGGACACGGGAAACGCCCAGTGAGTCACCAGGAGCCAGCACCCCCCCCCCCCAGTGCCACAGGAGGCGGCCTGTCCTGACACCACCTAGAGCCAGCCGAGCCCAGTCATGACCAGCATCCGGGTCGAGGGCAGAACAAGGCGGGGCCTTCACAGGAGCGCACCGTTTATTTAATTAAAATTCCACTCAGGTTGAAAATGTGTTACTTCCCCAAGTTAGAGTCACAGGAGACTTCGCAGGGGCCACCTCTCAGGGCCCACTGTGCCCCGGTTCACTCAGCCCGGCCACCAGGCCATTGCCCACGTGGGGCAGGTGGCCTCACCGCCGTGCAGGGCTGCTCCTGGTCCCCACCCGGCCCGGCCCGGGCCCGCCCCCAGCGCTGACCAGGCCAGTGACCAGGCAGTACCTGCAGCCCATCGGCGCCTCGGGCTGTCGACCCGAAGGGTCCCCCGGAGCCTTCCATGTCATCCTGGGGAGGACACCGGTCAGACACTAGGGTGTGCGTCTCTTACCGGACGAAACCCTCCCGAGGCTGCCCACTCGCCCGAGGCAGAGATCTGGCCACGGCTGAGCAGTGCAGACGCAAGGGCCCGGTGGCCTGACCGGGCCGCCGTCCTCGTCCCCGGATAAGAAGTGTCTGCTCAGGGAAAGGGACCTGCTGGGTGGGCA
This sequence comes from Aselliscus stoliczkanus, assembly GCA_033961575.1. Classification (NCBI taxonomy): domain Eukaryota; kingdom Metazoa; phylum Chordata; class Mammalia; order Chiroptera; family Hipposideridae; genus Aselliscus; species Aselliscus stoliczkanus. The sequence continues at coordinate 918,360 of CM066729.1, forward strand.
CCGGGTCAGCCTCTCGAGTTTAGGCTACGTATTCTTGGTGTGCTGGGAGCCTGGCTGTGCCGGGTATTTAGTTTTTGCTTTTGTCCCCTTGAGCAGCCTTTCAGCATCACCCAGGGGACATGGTCCCCAAGCAGCGAGTTCGCAGAAATGGGCACCTGCTCCACAGGAGGCACCCCCACATCCACTGCACCCCGAGACCAAGCAGCCCGTCCTGCTGAGCCTGCTCAGCTGCTCACAGGCCCAGGCGCGGACAACATCTGTTTGGCCACTGCCCAGAAGTGCCCGTCAGTGTGGGATAGGGTCGCCGGTACTCACAAACCCCGCAGCCAGTCCTGGTCCTGGGGGCCCGGGGGGCCCGGGGGGGCCGGGGGGGCCTGCTGGTCCAGGGGCTCCTGTCAAGCCGTTCTTCCCAGGAGCACCAGTGGGGCCGGGGTCCCCCTTGGTTCCCTGCACAGGTGGGAGGGAGAACGTCATCACTCTCAGCCATCAGGGTGTCAGCCGAACGCCGAGTTAGCCACTGCGTCCCCAACACACCTAAGTTTCCTTATAGAACCTTTTACAAATCTGCAGAACCAGCAATAAATAAAATTCCTTGAGGCCAGCAAATCTGATAGCACCAGGCGTTGTGGCAGGTGGGAGGGAGGGCACTGCTGGGGGCCGCGGTGGAGGCAGGAGGGCTCAGAGTGTGGGGGCGGGGGGCCTGGGACCCCGAAATCACTGCAGAGGTTGGGGCTGGGGGGACACGAGGCACGGCCTCAGGGAGCAGCAGGAGCCGGGGGCCACGTTCGACGTGGGCTCAAGTCTCAGATGCAGACTTGCCGCTCGGAGCTTGGGGGGTCCCAGGGGCCAGGCAGGGGAGCACGGTGGGGATGCTGGGACCCGAGGCAGGGAGGCCCTCAGGCAGAGTCCCCAGCTGGGCACAGCCCCACCCGATGGACACCTAACCCCTCAGCCTCAGCTTCCTCATCTGTGAACGGTGATGAGGGACCAGCCGAGCCCACTGGCCCATAGCCAAGGGCACGAGGGAGGCCCCTGGCCACCTTCCCACGACCGGGCAGTGCTGGCCACGCCTGACCCCCACGACCCTCCCAGACCCCCTTCCCATGCTCTGCCCGGGCCAGCTCCACTGCCGCCGTGGCCCCCCAGTGAGGTTCCCCTGCAGGGGCCCCACAGGCGGGACCTGCACCCCCCGGCCCAGTGCTCGCCTGCTGCTGTGCCACCCCAGCCTCGCCTCGCTGCACTCGTCTGTCACCACCTCTCTGGGGCTTGTCCTGCTACATCTCAGCCTCGCTCAACGTCTGTTTTTTTTTTTGTTTTGTTTTTAGCTGAACCATCCTGCCACCTGTTGGCAGCTTGGCGGCAGCTCAGCTCGGGCTGGGCATCGAACTGCTGTTGCTCAGAGCTCAGCTCGCACTCTTGAGCGAGCTCGTAACCCACTGAGCCACTCGGCCGGCCCTAACATCTGTTTTTTGTTTGTTTGTTTTGTTTTTTTTGAGGGCAGTGTCACTGGCCCTCATATGTGGGACCCGAACCAGGGCTGCTGGTGTCCCAAGCCAGCGCCCAACCACCGCGCCACTCGGCCGGCCCAATGTCTGTTTTTATTTAAACAGATATTTAACATTTTTTAATTTTTACCACCCACTTTACCTAAGGGCTAATTTTATTGGAATCTCCAATTTTATCACCTCATCTTTTTATCATATTTACAAATCTCATCTAATTTTTGATCTTTAAAAATTTCTCATTATCAAGGTTGTTCTTTGAACCTCTGTGTAGTCTGACGCTCTGCCCCCCGCCGCCCCGTTTCCCACCGAGGTTGCCAGATCTAGAACTGTCGCTCGTGCTACTCAAGGATTTTCCTTTGTTATCTTCATATCTGAACATCCCGCTTTGGTGTTTTGGGCCCTTGGTCGTAAGTGCCGTCCACGCACAGGCCAGGATCTGGTGGTCCCAGGCCGCAATCTCGCCTCTAATCCCACCGCAGCCTCCGCTCTGGCGTAACCCTCATCACCCACGGCCTCTAGTCACATGTGTGCATGTGTCTTGCACACGCACACACGCTTCTTCTCTGAGTCTCCTCCTGACCTCTAACCTGCCGTTCTCATGCCACCCTCCTCCTGCTGGGCAGCCTCCCCGTGATGGCCCCTTGGATGAGCCGGGGAAGTTTCCGGTGAGGCGCATCGGGCGTGGCCCTCAGAGGGCGGGGTCCTGGAGGGGACCTCAGGGCCGGCTGTGGGGGGCGGCACGGGCACAGCAGGGAGGCCCTTGCCGGTGGCCTTCCTTATGTGAGAGCATCGGGGACCCACTCCGGACGAAGCGGGGCAAGCACGATGCCTGCCTCCCGGGCGGTTCCCAGCCTCGCGGCCAGCGCTGGGGCTCACGGCCAGGCCCCACGACCCGCGCGGCGGAGCGCTCCCGCAGGCCCCGGACCCACCCCCAGCACCCTCAGGGATGCACTTCCCCCAGAAGTCTGTACCTTAGGTCCTGGAGCACCCCCTTTGCCCTGCAGGGAAGAGAGAATAATGACTACAAATCAGGCGTGTGCAGCCAGCAAGAGAAAAGCACCCAGGGCTCACCCACTCATCGGCCCGCAGGGCTGGTTCCCCACGGACGCGGATTTAATTGCTTCTGATTTTCCTTTCGCCTGGTCCTGGGAGCTGGCTGCCTGAGCGCCACTCCCGATAGACACGCGCCTGAAACCCCGAGTGCCCCAGAGGCCCTGGCGCACCTCTGACTCTTCCCGCCACCGTCCCATGTCAGGGGCAGGCTCGGTGACCCCACTCTGACTGTGCTGAGCTGCAGATGCTTTCCCAGGACCAGAGCCCTTTCAGCTCAGCTGCTGCCAACGTGAGCTCATCGGGCACAGGGGGTTCACTTACAATGGGTCCCCTCGGCTTAGCACAAAGCAGCTGGGTGCTTAGGAAGACGCCTCACGAAGTGTCTCCAAGTGGCTGCAGGTAGGCACCTCCACCCCCCACCCCGTTTCATCACCGGAAACCACGGCAATGGTTAGAAGTTGACGCAGCCTCACAAGTGTCTCCATCATCAATGCAACCAGAAGTGACACTTGAAATGAAATCTCCAAATCAAGTGATGTGTTAATATTGTTTTAAAAAATCACTAGTCCAACTGTCATGAAGATGCAGTGACAATGAGGCTCTGAGTTTTTACGACAGCCCCAGCTAGCCGTGGCTCTAAGCCAACGTGATGGCGGCAGCGGGCGGCTGTGAAGTGAGGCCACCCACAGCACTGGGTCACCTTGTGGCATTTCTCCCCGACGAGGTCATCATGGCCTCACCCTCTGACATCCAGGGTTTGGTCACCCTGGCCACACGGTGTAGCCCTCGCCACACCCACCCTGGACGCCCAGGGAAGTGACTTACGAGGCTGCCTTTCTGTCCGGCGTCCCCTGGTCGTCCGTCTTTTCCTGGAGCTCCCGGGGGGCCCTGGGAGAGAGAAATCAGAGTGTGCGCCCCAGTGAATTCAGCCACTGAGAAAGAGTGGGGGGTTACCCGTGACCTGGGAATCCACGATCTGAGAATTGAGGCCACGTCACAGAGTCCGGTGGCTACGGAAGACCCCCACAGTAACACGGGTCAGAGTCCTCAGGCCGCCCTCTGCTCAGTTTCTAAATTTCTGAATTTCTTTCTTTTGCTTGTTTGTTGTTGTTTTTTTTTTGAGTTGCTGACCAAATTGTGGGCAGGATAAAAAGGACTGCCGGACCCGTGGTGAGGGGTTGCCTCACCAGTGATGTCGGGAGGACTGTCACTAAAACGGAACAGCAAGCCGTCAACACGGTGACCCCACGCATGTCAAGTGGAAACCAGGCCACACACACCTGGACCCTGTGACTGGCTTACAGCAGTGACATCTGTGGGCAGCCCCAGGGCACTGCGTCCCTAGTGCTGGGAGTAGGGGCTCGGCCAGGCTCTGAGGTCCCTATGAATAGTGAGTCAGCCAAAGGCGGGCTCCTCACAGCCCCCAGTGCTCGGGCCGTGGGCCACCCTGACCCCATGGGCACCGCTCCCAGCAATAGCTCCTGTGAGGTCAGCTGGCCCATGAAGGCCAGAGAGGTGAGTGGCTCTGCACTACCTCGAGGATTCGGGGAGCGGTCACAAGGGCTGTGGAGGAGAGGTGGTGAGGGGCCTGGTGCCCAGACAGGAAGGGACCCCACCCTGGTGTTCATCCCCATTCCCAGCCAACCCTGAAGGGGACAGCCGAGGGGTCCGGCCTTACCGGGGGGCCAGGGACCCCAGGGCGCCCATCCCGCCCAGGCACACCGGGAAGGCCTGCAGGTCCTGAGACGACCGAGCTGTTCATCCCAAAGCGGCCTGGCTCTCCGGGGAGGCCGGGGACTCCGGGGGGTCCTGGGGGGCCGGGGAAGCCTCTTGGGCCCTGGACAGGGAAAAACGGGGAACAGGCATGCAGGCAGCACCTGCCGAGGGGCAATCCCACCCCGACCAAGCCCCTGCTGTCCCCACGGGTCCATCTGTGCAAGGATAGGGCGGGGCAGCAGCCACCGGACTGAGGGACACTCACTCGGAGGCTCTCCAGGTCACCGCCGAATCCGGACCCCTCCATGTCAATGAAGGTCTGGGGGAGAGAGCCCAGAGACACGTCAGCCGGGGCCCAATCCGGCCACCTGCCCGCCTTCCCCTGCACGGCGCTGCCCCCCGAGCACTGTCCCACATCTCCAGCTGGTCAAGACGTTCACAACGAGAAGCAGAGAGGGGGCGACATGCGCCCCCCACCCAGTGAAGGGCCCGTCTGCGGCCAGGCGGCCGGGCGGGCCCTGGCACCCGAGGCCACGCCTGGACCCTGGTGACTGCCCTGGGCCAGGACGCCTGGGAGGCCGGCTATGGATTTGCGGGGTGAGGCTCTGAGGAGCCACGCAGGGTCGCGAGGCCCCTCCAGGACAGCAGAATGGACTCACCAGCTTGTCGGGTCGGAAGGGCGGTCCTGGTGGCCCTGCAGGCCCTTGGGGTCCTGGGGGTCCTCTTGACCCCACCCCAGGGTCCCCCTGGAACAGAAAACATCCCTCAGACCAGGAAGCATGGCCCGACTGGGGGTCAGGGGGTCAAGGCAATAGCGCACGCCCCCCTCGACCCCAGCCAGGGTACATGCTCACCTTCTCGCCCTTGGGGCCCACGTCTCCTGGGGTTCCGGGGAAGCCCTGCGGCCCAGTGTCACCCTGGAAGACAGAGGCAGGCAGCCCGGTCAGGGAGAAGTCTGTGCCATCGCCGCCCAGATACCGGGCTTTGTGCCCAGAATGTCCGCAGCCCCACGGAGCACCTGGGAGGGGCTGTGCTGCCCTGTGGGCGGCCTGACCAGACAGCAGCCCGCTACGTGCGTGTGTGCGAGTGTGCGTGCGTGTGTGCATGCGTGTGTGTGTTAGAGCTGCGGGCACGTGGGCGACAGGCCCTCGTGGCCTAAATGACCGTCCATGTATGTGAATGTCCATGTGCACTTGGAGCAGACTGTGCAAGGTTTGAGCATGGAGTGTTAACCCACTCTGTTAGAACGAGCCTGTTGTTTGAGTCAGTTGGATCCTGAGCTGCACGCACACACTCACACACGCCCGTGCTCACACACACGCACACACTCATGCACACATTCACACATGCACACATTCACACATACACACGCTCACACGTGCACATGCTCACACATGCACACACTCACACACGCACACGCTCACACACGCACACTCACACATGCACACGCACACTCATGCTCACACATGCTCACACATGCTCACACACGCTCACACACATGCACACGTTCACACGCTCACACGGTCACGCCCGCTCCTTCAAAGCCCCCGTGACCACTCCCCTCGCACACCTTAGCAGTCTTATTGCAGAGCTTTGCCGTCAGTTATGAAGTTAGTCAAGGGTCGTTTGGGTGTCAACATGGAACATCCCTTCTCATTCAGAATGTTTTTAAACTAGAGTCTTTCGTGTCCAGGGTTGATTGTGCAATGGGCCTTCCTGCCTTCTCTGACCATTTGCTAATCTGCTGTTTCCCAGAATCTTTAGTTGCGATGTTTTTGTGTCATTTTACCATGCTTCTTGGAAACAGCATTTGCTGGTTTTTAAAAATGCAAACTAAGATTTTTTTTTTTTTTTTTAAAGCTGAGCCATCCTGCCACCTGTTGGCAGCTCAGCGGCAGCTCAGCTCGGGCTGGGCATCGAACTGCTGTTGCTCAGAGCTCAGCTCGCACTCTTGAGCGAGCTCTTAACCCACTGAGCCACTCGGCCGGCCCTTGCAAACTAAGTGTTTTAAGATAGAAACTCTCGTATCTACTGTGACGGCTGAAAGGTCTGCGCCAGCGCCTGAGAGCGTGCTGCTGCCCCGCTCCCCACGGGCAGCTTCGCTAATTCTCTGTGCTTTTTAGTTCTTTCCTTTTCTTTTTTTCTGGTAGTTAGCCTTTTTTCTATCAACAGTTAGATTTGTATTTTCTTTACAATAGTGAGGTTGCACTTTCAGAATGGCTTCAGTGGGAAATCTCTTCACTGTCTTGCTTTAGTGTCACAGGACGGAAAAGTCCTGAGGGTCTTACACAAATGTCGCAGGAAACATCTGGCTCTGAGAGAAGAGCAAACTTACGGGTTTTCCATCTTCCCCAGGATCACCCTGAAACGTGCAGGAGAAAGCTGTTAGTGATCGGATTTCGGGCTCCATCCCCACCACGATCTGACATGGAAACGGGCCGGGGCTCCAAGGCCCTCTGCAGGAGGGCTGTCTGTGGGTCTGAGAACCTTCCAGCCAATGTCTGACCGCCACTGGCGGCAGCGGGCCGGCCTAAGCTGGCTCTGCCTGCCGCCTGCCCGACCCCCTCCAGCCCTCCCCCAGGAGGGGAGAGGCCAGCGGAGGACATGCCGTCCTGAGGTCTCCTGGGCCCAGCTGCTCTGCCACACCCTCCCGCTCCGGCCGAGGCCCCTGCCCCAGGCGAACGGAGGGAAGACGTGTACTTACCGGCTCGCCGTCCCTTCCGGGGATGCCATCTTTCCCTGGTGGCCCTGGTGGCCCCGGGGGTCCCCGTGGCCCGGGGACAGGCTGTGCGCCGGGGCTCTGCACCACTGGGCCTGCGGGACGCTGGGAGGAGCGGAGGGCATAGGTTGGGGGGCACACATACTTGCCTGCCCACTCACCACTGTGCCCCCTGCACCCCGGGCTGGGCTCAGCACGACACAGGGATGTGCAGGCTGGACACACACAGGGGCCAGGCTGGTGGCCCTGACACCGACGGACGGGTCTGCCCAGGTGTCCCCCTGCTGCTCATGCTCTGGCTGGAGCCTCCCCAGCGACACCCACTTGTGCCAGGCACGGGGGAGGTGGACGGAGAAGTGGGGCGTGAGCTCGGGGGGCCCTGCGATTCTGGGTCAGGGAGGTGGCCTCACCTCTTCCGTGCTGCCTCCAGGGCTCTGGACACTCTTGTCCAAGGTGGTGACTGCATGTGAACCAGGAAGTGTCTGAGCTGGGGGGTGGGGTGGGGGGCGTGGAGTGGAGATCAGACCAGAGCCGTGGCCCCGCTCTCCACACTCAGTCCTGCATGGAGCCCAGCCGCCACTTAGCGCACACTTCAGCTCTCACTCTCACTCACACACACGCACACTCACACACTCTGCCACTTCTCTCGCTGTGCCACCCAACAGTCCCTTGCGTTTATCACAACTGTTCCCATCTGAAAGTCACATGTCTCCTGGGAGCGAGGACGTCTTCTGAAAACCCAATGGTCGCATTCGGGAAACTCAGTGTTGTCACATCAGCGACCTACACAGCCCAGCAACGTCCTCTGTAGCTTCTTTTTGGTGGATGGTGACAGTGGGGGAACCAGGACCCCACAGAGGGTCCGGCCCGTGGGCCAGCCCAGCCAGATCAGGCCCCTGCCTGCGCGGCGCTTGTCCCCAGGGCAGTGACAAGACTGCCAGCAGAGAGGGGGCGCCGGCCCTCAGCCTCCTTCCTGGCCCCGTTTGCCCGTGTCCTCCCTGGGGGCAGGGAGGCCATCCTTCTCTCTGTGACGGACAAGTAATTTGTGGCGTGAATTTGCGGTTGTTCCCCCAAACCACTGAGTCACGGGAAAACACAGGACTCCCACGGCACAGACACGTCAGGTGCTCCTGGGGCTGGTGGAGGCCGCGTCTTCCAAGGGCGGTTCGGAGGAGTGCCTGCCCTGCCCAGAGTTCAATCGGGGCGCTCTGGGGACAGAGGTCGGGGACTGGGCGGGGTTTGAGGCCTTCCAGCCCAACGTGGACCAGGCGACTCCTGAGGGAGCAGCCGTCGGGGCTGCACCAGTGTCCCCCGAGCGCAGCCCTGAGGGCGCCTGTCCCATTGCCTGCTGCACCCACCTGTGGCCATTGTGCTCGGTCCACAGTGAGGGGCCAGCCACCCCTGACCAACCCAGCTGAGACACCAGCCAGGCCGGACCGACCCCAGGACGCGGCAGCCCAACCCCTTCCGCACAATGGCGTGGGACGGAAACCGCCCCGGCTGGGTTCTAAATGTTGGCATGATTGAAGGCCACCTTAAAACCCCTGCATGGGGGAACTGCACAGACACCACTAAGAGAGGAGGAGAAAGCAAGACCTGAGTACACGGGGAGATGCTCTGTGTTCCTAGGCCGGAGATTCAATCGTCTCCCCCAACCCTGACTTACAGAGTCCACAACATCCAACCCAAACCCCAGCGGGCTGCTTTTGTAGAAACTGACAACCTGATTCAAAGCTTCGTACGAAAGTGCGAAGGACACCGGACAGAAGCAGCTCTGTGAAGGGCCGGCAAAGGCGCAGGCCGCACAACCTGGCCTCAGGGCCTAGCGCAGGCTGCAGGGACACGGCGGCCGTGTCGTCACGACGAGTCATCACGGGCCACAGCACAGTCCGAGACAGGGTTCCCGTAAAGGAGCGAGAACAGGGGGACGTGCAGATGCGACAAGGACAAGGGCTGGCCCCCACCCCTCCGCCGGGACGGCCCTGAGCTGGGCCCCCAGCGGCCCAGGTGGCGCGCGCCCCTCACTCGGGACTCCGAGGGGCTGGACACTTCGCCCGCCCAGCCTGCTGTGCCCTTGGGAATCACGCCCATGACCAATGCCACAGGCACCACGGGCCCAGCCCAGAGGCAGGGATGTGAGCGGCGGGCCCTGGGGCTGACGGTCGGCTCTGCCTCGTGTGTTGTTTGCTCTCCTGAGGAGGCTACACTGGACATGTTCAATGGTTATAACTGAAAAAGCAGTCAGTGCTCTTCTTTAAGATAAAAAAAAGTCTATATAATAGTCCGAAACCTTGACATTGGTGTGCAGGCAAAAGTGTATTGTGTGTGTGTCAGTGTGTTAGCCTGTGACACTTGGGAGTACGTGTGCCGGCAGAAGCGTCCCGATATCCCCTGAGGCCTCTGTTCCTGCTTCCTCAGTGGGACACTAGCCTAGGCGCTGCTGAGAAGGGACTTTGCAGATGTCATCGGCTGACCAACTAGCTGACTTTAAGGCAGAGAGTATCCTGGGTTATCGGGGTGCAGCCCAGTAATCGCATGAGGCCCCAAAACAGGAGGGGAAGGCAGGAGAGGTGAGGCGAGAGGCGAGGTGTTGAGGAGGGGGAGCTGGCAGAGGGTCCGGGAGCTGGGGACGTGGGTGACCTCAAGAACCTGAGAAGGGTCCCCGGCCCACAGCAGCAAGGGACCTGGACCTCATCCTACAGCCGCGGGGACCGACCTTCCCCGGGGCCCCCAGCTGCTCATGCTGGGGCACCATTTGGGCCAGCCCACCTGCAAGGCCACCGGGGAAAGGCCTGTCCCCAAATGGTGGCCCACGCAGACCCTGGGCAGAGCCATCTTTGCTCCAAGGCCACCTCCACGCTCACCACCTCCTGACATGTCCTCCCAGCGACCCGCTGGCCGCAGCCTGGGCGGTGACATGTCACACGGCCCCACAGGTCCTCCAAAACAAGAAACGAACCAGGAGTCCACACAGCCCCTCTACCCTACGTCTCCTGGGGCAGCTTGTGCCATGGACAACCCCACAGCGAGGGGTCCAGGCAGACACGGACCGCCTCTAGGCTGGGGCGTGTTTGGACGGGGGCCCTTCTGCTGGCCGCATGCACTACATGACCCCCAGCACGTCCGGAAAAGGCGTTACCTCCCAGGGAAGGCAGTGTGGTCTCCTCCATTTCTTCAGCTCTGGAATCTTCTGCGTTGCTGCCTCCGGCCAGGGGTGGGGCAGTGACCGGGGGTGCCTCGGGGAGGCTGGGTTTGAGGGCCGCGCCCTGGAAGGGGAGAGGGCAACAGCTTCGTTATTCAGCAAAGGGGGACGTCCTGCGAACACGCATGCCGGGAAATGTCAGGTTTAGGCTTATTCGTTTGTAAAATAAGATCTTTCCAGGTTTTAAGAAAAATAAAAAGCCATGAGGACTCCCTCTAAGGCAGGAAGAGGTTTCGGGCCGTCTGACCCGGGGGGCTGCTGTGGGCCACCCCCCACTGACCCTTGTCCCGGGACGTGCCAGGCACCAGAGCCTGCCCACAGGCGGGCGTGCGTCTTGGCCCTCCACTGGGCACGGCCAAGGGTCCCCACGCCCCGGCTGGGGGTCCGCCCGCCGTCCAGCCCAGGGCAGCTCAGCCTGAGCCCATCACCATCCAGGTGCCAAGCCCTGAGATAGATGGTGGGAGCGGAGAGGCTGGCCCCTTTCGCATCCCGGCACACCCCTCCTGCGGTTCCCCCCTCCTGCGTGTCATTTTGGGGGGCATGAGCTGGGAACACTTGCTGACCCGGCCTCGCCTGCTGCCCACACAGCTTTCCCCTCCTGACGTACAGAGACACTAGTCCTTGGGGCCCCACAGCTATCGGGAGTCCCAGTCATAATGCCAAGGTCACCTCAGAGACCCAGGGAACATTTAGAATCAGAAAGCGACTTCCAAAGGGCACTCCCGTGCCCGGGCTGGGACCGGCACTCACCGCTTCCTCCCTCAGCAGCTCCCGGTTCTCCTGCCCGCTTCCAAAGTCTCCCGATGCCTGAAGGGATTACGGGGAACAGAAAGGAGCCACTGACCAAAGCGCTGCCCCGGCAGGGCCCGGAGGACAAACCAGCCCAGCTGGTGGGAGGCGGAGGCAGGGGGCCCTTGTGTAGCCGCCAAGGGGACGCAGCCCTGCCCCGCGTGGGGTCAGCTGGTCATCAGGGAGGCGCGACCGATCAGACCAACTAGATCGACGCTTTGGAAATCAGTTTGGCTCGTGGCCAGACATTCAGAGAATGGTGAAAACACGTTCCTTTTTCCCACTTGCCATCCTGCTCCGGGACACTGCCTTGGGAAGTGGCCCAGAGGAGAAGCCCAGCCGAGCGACGCCTGGGCACGTGTTCATCCACGTGTAGGACACACAGCGGAGGCGGAACAGATAGCGGGCGGCCCAGGGCTGTGTCTGGATGACTGCGTTCTATTCACAGCTGCGTCCACTGGGGACGCGCTTTGTGATCTGAAGCCTCCCTGGGGACACGGCTGTCCTCCTGTCCTGCCCTGCACACCCGGGAACGGCTCCCCTGGGACTGTGCACACACACTCTCAGGCACACTCACACGCACACTCACACGCACATGCATAGTCTGGAACGAACATACTCACACTCATGTGCACTCAGCCTGTGACAAACATGCTCACACACACAGTAGCTAATAAACACACTCACACTCACACTTTTGCCACAGTGGCCACTTTCCCCTGGCATGCTGGGGGCAGTTTCCCACGTTTGCTTTACATTCTGTGCGTTCTGCAGGGAAAGTCCGAGAGATGGGGAGGCTCCTTCTGACACTACAGGTCATTAAAAATGTCACCTGGTTCCTGTACCCAAAATGGCATCTTTCAGAGACCTTTCTGGCCCCGTCACTTTAGGTTCCAGGGAAAGTCCAGCCCCTCCGCCTTGGGCCCCTCCCATGGGGCTGAGGGTCGGGAAGGGAGACTCACCCCGTCATCGTCATCGTCGTCGTCATCCAGGCAGTCCAGGGGGCTCACCTGGGGGTCCCCGCGCACCCTCAGCTCCGCGATCATGCCCTGGACGTGACAGAGGGACAGAGAGGTCACCGGTGGTCCCAACTTACGCTAGTGCCCAGCTTGGAGCCTGGCACCGTCCGAGGTCAAGATTTCAGTGGGTGACATAGACCGGAACGAGAGGGGCCCCTGCATGGGTCCGACTTCAGACGCAGCAGGAAACAGCGTCAGGTTAAGTGGGCGGGATCCTGACGTCACCTTCTCATAAAACAAAAGTCAGAGGCCGAGGACAAAACAGAGCCCATGGCGCTGGGAAAAGCTCTGGGTTCTCCGAGCACATGCGCCACTCAGCCCAGGGTGAATGTCGTTTGCTTGCCTGCTCGCCCTCTCCACCCCTCCGCACATGCTCCGTCGCGTGCTCTCAGCCCTGCATGAGGCACCAGGGCACGGCAGTGACAGGGCCTGTGTGTGGAGAAGAGGGGACGAGGTGTGTTGGTGGAGGTGGGGTGCCTGAGCGACAAGAGGCACTGGGCAGGGAGGGCAGGAGGGGCGCAGACGCAGCCAGGCGAGGGCCCCCATGGTGAGTGCACAGGGTCCAGGGTGCAGGGACACAGGACCCCCGCGGGGAGCAGGGGACGGCCACCGGCGGGGGCAGCATGGGCGATTAGGGCCTGAACCCCGCTGCACGGGGCCTTCTCTGTGAGGCTCCGTGGTCCCCAGAGGGCAGGGGACAGGCCCGCAGGGGGCGCTGTGGACCCCGTGGCCTCCTAGCACCAGTGGGGCTCCCGCCAAGCGAGGTGCACCCTGAGCCTTTGGCAGGCCCTGCTGCTTGTGATTCCGTCCTGGACGCCACTTGCTGAAAGGTTCTCCACGCCAGGAAATGACGACTGTCCTCACGTGCTTTCCCTGTGTTTTCTGGGTTTCACTGAGCGCTTTCGTCCACTGGGACTGACTTTAGTGCACTTCTTCCTAACAGCATGTTTCGCCAACTGTACGGCGCGTGTTTTAGCCCCTCTCACAGCAGGAGGGCCCGGGTCAGAGGCTGGCATCCGCTCTCTGTGACGGGCAGATGGGCGGCGCGTCCAGGCCTCTGTCACAAGGCCTGTGTTGTGCCCCGTAATCGACGAGGACAAGATGTGAAAGACGGAGGTGTCTGTCCAACCAAACTGTAGGGACACTGAAACTTTTATTTCATAAAATTTTCACCTGTCACAAAACATTCTTTTTTTCCAACCACTTAAACATGTGAAGCCTTTCCACCGTGCAGACAGCAGGCTGGACGTGTGCTGGGCCCTGTGCTGGGCCCGCCTTGGTCATTCTGTTTATCCCTCCAAAGGCCCTGCGGACTCCCTTTATCACTGACCTTCAACCTCACGACCTTCCTGTTCACATCAGCAAGGAACATGTGACAACAAACCAAACAAACACCCCAGAGTGTCCCCAGCTGAGGCCTCGCCTAAAGGCTCCACCAGCTCTCGTCTCTCGGCTTAGCTCAGGCCACCTCCTCCAGGAAGCACTCCCGGACTCTCTCCCCAGGAGGGTTAGGCCCTCTGGGGGCCAGTTCACCTGACTCCACAGCACCGCCCTCCACCCCCACTGCTGATGGTGAGGCCTGTGGGACGGCAGGAGGGGCCAGATGTTAAAATCCGAGAAAACCACACTTGTGAACACTCCTCGGGACACTGTGTGTGTGTGTGGGGGGCGGGCACTCTGGTAGGTGGGGGTCAGGGCGCTGCGTGTCCGCTAGGGCCGCCCCCACACCCACACCATCTGCGAGACTCTGAACCTCCGACAGACAAGGCTCACCACAGCCTGAGTAAACGTGGGTCCCAGCTGCCCGCCTGGGGCAGGTGTGTTCCCAAGCACACGGTTAACTGGGGGAGACGTCACTAGTGCAAAAGCCATGAGACCCACTGCAAATATTGAATGGACTTAGGACTTAACGTTAGGAAATCCAGGGGTTTTGTTAATAAGGACCGTTTAGAATCTTGTCACCGCTACACCACATGTCTTACAGTCAGGACCACACACTGTGCAAGCATGTCATGGAGGCCTGGTGTGGGGCTGTCTCCCTGGGTGGAATCCTCGGTCCCCCAGAATCCGCTGGGGTGACCTCTGACCTGGAAAGCCCTGTCCTGGCTGGGGCAGTGGGGCTGCAGAGCCTGTGGAGCGGGGCACGGGGGACGCAGCGCTCCCGGGCCTGCCTCCCCTCCGTTTCCTGGCCCTCCCTCCTCTGATGGCTGACCCCATAAGTTGGCCTGGTCCCTTGTCACCCACCCCAGCTGTAGCTGTGACAGGGCCATGCCGCTACTGCCCCATTTCCTGAACTTGGGGCCACCTGGCCGGCATGCCGCCCAGATTCCTCCCTGGCCGCCTCGCGTTTCCTGCTGCGGGGCCACGCCCGGGCATGCCCCTCCATTACAAACACCTTTTCTTCTGCTTCTCCATTCCATGGAGTCAGGTCATCGCGTGGCGGCTGGCACTGTGTCTCGGTTATGCCAGCGAATGTCACTTCCGATGAGCGATAGGGTTCCAAACATTTGGTGTAAGTGGGGTCTCTGTCAGGAGTGGCGGGTCTGTGTGGCTGGGCTTGGGGGCCGCGGGGGAAGGAGGGCTGCGGGGGTCGGGGTGCCACACCCCCCTCCCGCTCCCCGCCATCCTCGGCTCCCCGTCAAGCCCATCCTGGTGGCCCAAGTCTAGATGGCCGCTGGGCAAGCTCTTGGCTGCAGTGACCAGGCGCGCATTTTTCTGTAACGAGGCCAACAGCGCCCCGTGTGTGGCACAGTGACAATCCACGCTGCTCAGTGAACACAGAAGCAAACGTGGAAGGTGTGGGGACGGGGCAGGCCGGCCCGGCCCGCCGGAGGCTACGGACGAGGGTCCCAGGCAATTCGTGGGCGGTTCGTCTGCTAACAGACGACTGTGGCCAAGAGAAGCACCAAGAGGCAAAGAGGAGGTGACTCCCCGACAGACAGAGGGAAACAGCAATGGGGAAGTGGAACAGTGTCCACAAAGGGAAGCCAAGTCCAGGGAAATGTGACTGCAGAGCCTTTGACATGGCACAATAGGAAAGGCAGAGGAACACTGCGGGGAGCTGCAAGTGACATGCCCATGAGAAACAAACACTGCAGCAATGGGCGGGACACTCGCTACCAAAGCCGACTCCAGGATAAGCCTGAGAAGCCCAGCGAAGTGCCAGGGCTTTGCTGACAGGACACAATGGGCTCTGGGCAGCGCCGAGCATGCCGCGGACACCATCGGAGGGACGCCCAGTTCCCTCCCAGCGCCCTGAGCTTTCGTTTCTGCCAAATCTTATAAGTCACACGACAAGTGATTCTTTCCCAAGAATCTCAACTCGGAAAGTCGGAAAAACCCTGTTCTAAGTCAATTTTATCTTTAGTTCCACCACACAACATGCTTCTCTCCAATCAGCTGGAATCTAACCAGACACCTACACGGAAAATTCCTGAAGCTTCTAGTCTGCAGGGACACAGGAGCCAGACCGCACTTGACTCAGCTGGATGTGACAGTGAAATCAATGGGAATGGCCGCAGGCCGCCGGGCACAGGGCCACCACGAAGAGCCTCCCAGACCCGTCCGCATCTTTCTACCAAACACGTCAGTCAGCCAGTCAGCACCACGGGGGTTTCTCCAGGCAGATTAACCACATAAACACTTTAAATACCCCAATGGTTTTAAACAGGTGACAAGATGAACAGGCAAATGACACACGGAAATAAAATTTGCAGCGCACAAAACAAAGGATTGGTTTCTTTCATATGTAAAGAGTTTGTATAAACCAATAAGAAAGGTTGAACCCATCAAAACAAAGAACAAAGAACAAAACAAAGAACAAAGGCCAATCACAAAGAAGAAAGACAAATAGCCAGTAAACACCTGAAAAAATTAAAGTCTGTCTTCACTCACAACCAAGAAATGCAAGTTAAAACATGACTGGTCGCCTATATGTCCAACTGGCAAGTGTTTTTGCACAGATGCCATGCAGGCCTGGCGAGGCACAGAGAGGAGGCATGCTGCACAGCGGGGTGACCACCTTGCCCCCCCCGTTACCACCCTGAGCTCTTGGCAGCCCATATCCCCATCTGCACGCGGGCAGCTTTTTTGTTAAAGTGTCAAAGGCCGGGGGAACTGCGGGGGGGGAACTTCTGTCTAGAAATGCTTGGGAGGTCACACAGCAAACTGCCAGGAAACACGGCCCCTCCCGGATGGGACGACTCTGTCTGACTCCTTCCAGCCAATCATGTTTGAGGATCAAAAGGAAAACAAAGAGGCCCAGTTTGGCGTCAAGGTCCCGCTAGCTGCTAGACCCCATGGGTGAAAGTTTCTGCCAAAGGCGAGAGGTCAGCTTTCAGAACCTGAGTCACCGAGACTCAGAACAACTCTAATCAAGTAGCTTTTGTCTGGGCAATAATTAACTTTCTGTCCTCCGGGGACACATCCCCCGTTAGCACACACAGAGACCCCTGTCTGGGCCTCCAGCTGCAGACCGCTGCCACTGACGACGTGGTGTGTCCAGGAGGCCGTGGGTCCAGCTAAAGGTTCTAAGAGGAGGGGCTGCGGGCCCAGGAGAAAGACCCCACCTGGGCTCTGGGATCTGCCTCCCCCGCTGGGCCAGGCCCGGGCAGAGCGTCCCTGGGGACACAGTGGAGACAGACAGCCACGGGCCCCGCGCCACCGGGGAAGACGGACCAGGAGCTGCGAGCTGCTCAGCAGCAGCTGATAAAAAAATAATAATCGGGCGACTGATGCTGCACTAGGCGTGAACCCCGGGCCCAGCCCAGGGGAGTGCAGCTTCACGGGGTGCAGCGCAGCCCCACTTCGACTCCCCAATGTTGCCATCTTGAAATTCCTCATCTGGAGCAAGGGTCCCTCACTTGGTGCACACACCGTGGGCAGGGGCAGCATCCATTTAGAACGGTGGTTCCCAAGGGGGCCTCAGGAGCCAGTGCAGCCCGAGAGCCCCTTGTGGGGGGCGGTTAAGGAGCCGGAGCACCAGGGAATAAGACGCGCTCAAGTCAGGAGGACCGAGGAGCAAGGACCCCTGGGGGCTACAGTCAGGTGAGACCGACCCCCTTCCGAGGGGCCCCACCCCCGGGCTGAGCCGGCCCTCACCGAGCGGCCGCGGGTTACCTGGAACTTGTCGGGGTCTGCTCCTCCAGCCTGAGCCACGAAGAGGCCAGAGCCGGGCTCCAGCTCCAAGCCCTGCAGGGATCGCGCCAAGGGCACCTTCTGGAACTCGTCGCAGTCCACGAAGAGCGTCGTGGTGTTGCCATCCACACTGAGCGCAAAGCGCGTCCACTGGCCGGCGAAGGCGGGCAGGCGGAAGCTGGCGGCTGTGTGCGTCTGGGCCGTCCTGGGCTCGGAGTATAGCAGCTGGATGTGCTGGTGCCCGTCGCTCACAGCCGACAGCTTCACGCCCACCGAGACCACTGCCTGGGCCGCGTCCGTGATGGCGAACAGCACCCCGGCGCCCTCGGTGGCCGGCCGCACGTGGAAGAGCAGCGAGAAGTCGCGGAAGAACGGGCTGGGGAAGTGGTACCGGGCCGCCAGGCCGCTGTTGGAGTCTGGGCCGAAGACGTAGGCTGGGCCCACGCTGGGGTCCTCGGTCTGGGTGACCTGCTGGGGCGGAGGCTCCCCGAGCAGCTGCAGGAGCCCCACTTCTGCGCCCACGCTCTCTGTAAGGAGGAGAAAGACACCTCGTGAGACTGCGCGCGAGGACTCTGAGTCTCGCGCTACCATCCGCCCAGCTCCTCTGGGCTCTGCTGGCCCAGGGTGCGGACAGCCACCGAGTGTCACCCAGGCGCCTCGCTGGGCCGGGACACAGCGGCCACAGCCACGGCACCCTCCCACCAACCTGCTTGCAAGTCCAAGGTGGACACAGCAGGGACCACCACAAACATCCTGGCAGGAGGGGAGTGGGGCACAGCAGAGCTCTGTGTTCCATCAGGGCGAGCAGCCCGCCTCCAGGGGCCAGGGACTGAGCCCCCCCGTCCCCCTGCCCTGCGCCTGTCCTCACCCCACTCTTGGACCCTGCCCCCCACTCCCGCTCTTCACCCCCGTGATTGTACCCCACCCACTCCCACTCCCACTTTTGGACCCCGTCCCCACGTCCACGTGGGGCTCCTGGGAGGTGGGGGCTTTCCCTCCTGCCATGCCCATACTGGGGTGAGCTGAGAGCAGCGTGTGATGGGGGAACCACCGGCGGAAGGTCCATTCTCTCCCTGAGCCCGACACGCGTGGCCCCATCCTGCCTCCTGAACGCCGGGAGGCTCCCCCATCCCTTTCACTCATTCTCCTCAGGCGTCCCACGGTCAGAACAGCCCACGTGTCCTCCTGCTCGAGCCATCAGTGTCACGGAGCACGAGCTCTCGCTGACATGCCACCATTTGGAGACCCGTCGGCGGCGTGAGCCCAGGCTGGAGGCGCCGCTGCGGTGTCCGGTTCTCTCCCCTCATGGCTTCTCCTTCCAGGAGGCCAGAGGCTCTGCTGTCCACGCCTCCCGCCCTGAGCCTGAGCAGGGCTGGACCTGACCGTGCGCCTGGACCTGCGTGCCCAAGCCCTTGGCCGAAGCACTGCGGAGGCTGCTTCCTGGGCATGTGGGGGCCACTAGTAGCCTGACCCCACACCCTGGGGACCAGTGGTGTTGAGTGTTAGGGCAGAGGGCAGGGCCTCCCTCCCTGTCCAGCGAGTGTGGTCACTGCTGGACACAGGAGAGGGTCAGACACCAACTCAAGGAGAGACCTGTTCGTCAGTGCCCACACCCCCACTTTGCCAGGTAGATTCTGGACTTCGGGGCCATGCTCTGGCCAAGAGCCCTGTCCTCTCAAAACCCCCCGCCTGCAGTCTGGTGGGGCCTCCAAAGCGCGAGTCAGACGGCGAGCTGCTCCTCTGGGAGGGGCCGTGATGGGTGCGTGTCCAGAGGAAGGCTGCAGTGAGCGAGCATGTGTGTGAGTGTGAGTACGCATGTCTATCTGTGTGTGTGGCTCCGGGCTCCCAGGTAGGGCCAGGCTGACCTGGGACTTCCTGGGGCACACAGAGGGAAGAAATGCCATACCCCGACTTCCTAAGACAGGTCTTTCAAGAGCTCCCTGAGAACATAAACTGAAAACAGAAGGAAGAGACAACAGCCATGGCCGGGACATGCACGTGCCAGGGCAGGTGCCCCGGGGTCAGCGGTGTTGCTCTGCACACCCCAACTTCCCACCCTGTGGGCACCACCACATGCCACCGCGGCTCTCCTTGGCCTCCCCCATCCCTTGCAGGTAAGCCCCTCATGCAGATGGGAAGTGGGGACACAGGCACAGGACAAACAGCAGCTTTGGTGGAGCAGAGCCTGCCTCTGTGCCTGCGGAGGGCAAAGGGCCCTCACGGGGCGGGGGCCTTACAGGAAGACCCTGGGCTCTGGGAGGCCAGTGCTCACTTCCCACTCAAAGACAGACATGTTGTCCACCAGGGTGGCGACTGCTATTACGGTCCCTTTGTATCAGAAGTACCCGGGCCCAAGTGTCCACTTAGGGAGATGTTTGAGACAGGGAAAGAGGCCTCTCACCAGCTTGGATGTCAAAAGCACTGGTGTCCTGACTCAGCTGTCCCCAAAGGTAAACATGGATATGTTCCACCACCACCCTTCTTCCTGGGCAGCTAGAACTTTCCTAAATTAATTAAGAATACCAGATGCTGCAGCTGCCGACTTCCCGGGCTGGAAGACAGCAGCGTGCTACATGGGCAGTCCCGGGGCCCCGAGATGCACGAGTGGCTCTTTCCCAAAGTTCTCCCATTTCCTCTCCACGAAATTCCTCAGGTTCCCATTGGGAACAAGCCTCCCAATGCTGCGACCAAGCACGTGAGTGAAGGGTGTGGCCACCTCCCTGCAGACATTTCAGCAGCTGCTGCAATAGAGGCGTGGCCTGAGGCACTAGCCAGCTGTCCTGGGCAGGAAACCAACATCATTCAAAAAAGCAAATGCCATGCCCCTGAGAGCTCAGAGGAACGCCTTCCCGGGAACACCGTGGGTGACACCTTTGGTAAGCCTCAACCCCTCTCATGCACCCGCATTTCCCCTAGATCAAGGAATCAGGGGACATGCCTCGCTGAAGATAGCTTCCCTTTCAGCAAACAGGCCGGCCATGACCGACTGGGATTTACCCCAGGCCTGAAAGGTTGGCTCAACATTCAAAAGTCAGTTAACGTAATTCATCACATCAACAGGCTAAAGAGAAAAATCACGATCATATCAATAGATGCAGAAAGAGCATCTGACAAAGTCCAGCACCCATTCATGATTAAAAACCTCAATAAACTAGGAATAGAGCAGAATTTCTTCCACTGATAAAGAACATCTACAAAAACCCTATAGCTGACATCACGCTTCATGGTAAGGAGCTGTTTGCCGATAAGATTAGGACAAGACGAGGGTGCCCTCTGGCCACTGCATGCAACACCATCATGGAAGGCCCTGCTAATGCAACAGGCAAGAAAAGGAAATAAAAGTACACAGACTGGGAAGAAATGAAACTGTCTGTTAGCAGATGACATAACTGTCTATATAGAGGGTCCAAAGGAATTCACACGCGCACCTCTCCTGGAGCGAATAAGTTAAGTGATTACAGCAAGGTTGCAGGATACAAGATTAATATACAAAAGTCAATCACTTTCCTGTGTACCAGCAGTGAACAAATGGAGTTTGAAATAAAAAACACAACACTATTTACATTACCACCACCCCTAAAATTAAATAATTAGGTATAAATTAAAAAAAAAAACATGGACAAGATCCATATGAGGAGACTACAAAACACAGAAAGAAATTAAGAACTAAATAAACGCAGAGACAGTCCACGTGCATAGACGGGAAACTCGATATTGTCAGGATGTCAGTTCTTCCCAGCTCTACCTATAGAGTCAATGCAATCCCAACCAAAACCCCAGCGAGGTATTTGTGGCTACTGACAAACTGATTCTGATATTTACGGGGAGAGGCAAAAGACCCGGAATAGCCAACTCAGTACCGCGGGAGAGGAACGGAGCTGGGGCCCGACACTCCCTGACTCCAGGCTTCCCCACAGCGGCAGCAGTCAGGGCAGTGTGGTCTGCTGAGAGAACAGGCAAACAGATCGATGGAAGAAAGCAGGGAACACTGGAGTCGACGCGCGTGGGTACAATAACTGACCTTGACAAAGGAGCAACAGCAACACGATGGAGCCCACGTGGCTCTTCAACAAATGGGACCACTGACACCCACATGGAAAAAGTGACGCCAGACACGGACCTTACACCCTTCACAGAAACTAACTCAGAGTGGATCACGGACCCAAGTGTAAAATGCAAACCTCTAAAACTCCTAGAAGATAACGGGAGAAAACCTAGATGACCGTGGGTTTGGTGATGGCTTCTTAGGTACAACACCGAAGGCCGGATCCATGAAAGGATTGATATCCTGGACTTCATTTAGTTTCATTAAAAGTTAAAAACTTTTGTTCTGCAAAAGATACTGTCAAGAGAATGAGAAGGCAAGCCACAGACTGAGAAAAAATATCTGCAAAACATACATGATAAAGGACAGTTACCCAAAATATACAAAGAATAATTAAAACTTAACAATGAGAAAACGAACAACCCAATTAAAAAAACAGATAAAAGACTTTAACAGACACCTCACCAAAGAAGACACGCAGATGACAGACAAGCACATGAAAGAGGCTCCCCATCCCATGCCATCAGGAAAACGCAAGTACAAACAACAGGACACCACCACACCCACCAGAATGACCAGAGCCCGGGATGGTGACAGCACCAGGTGCGGGCGAGGACGTGCACCCCAGGAGCCTCACTCACCGCCGCTGGGACGGCAGGTGGTGCAGCCACGGGGAGGACCGCTGGGTGGTTTCCCACCAAAGGGAGTGTGCTCTCACCCCAGGGTCCGGCGACCACACTGCTTGTACCGACCCCAAGGAGCTCAAACTTACGTCCACACGAAACCTGCCCACGGACCTTACAGCAGCTTTGCGCACGGCTGCCAGGCCTGGAGCCACCCACAGGCCTTCCGTGGGATGGGTCAGCTGCGGTCCATCCAGACGATGGGACGCTCCTCAGTGAGAGAAACGAGCCGCGAAGCCCTGAACAGACACGGGAACCTCAAGGGCATGTGACTGAGAGAAGCCACCGGCGAGGGCTTCCAGCTCCGTGACATTCTGGGGCAGGCAGCAGAGGTCAGGGGTCGCCAGGGGAGAGAGGGAGGGGTGAGGAGGAGGGGCAGAGGGTGTTCAGGGCAGTGACACGCTCTGCATGACACTGTGACAGTGGGCACATGTCACTACGTCTGTCCAAACCCACGGGATGCGCGGCACCAAGAGTCGCCTAACGTAAAGCGTGGGCCCCGGGTGATGATGACGTGTCACTGTAGGTTCATCCGTTGTAACAGATGCCCCGCCCGGTGGGGACGCTGACGGTGGGGAGGCTGTGTGTGGAGGGTGGTCAGGGGGTAAATGGGAAATCTCTGTACTTCCACTCAATTTTGCTCTAAACCTGAAACTGCTCAAAAAAATACAAAATCTCTTTTAAAAAATCAGGAAAATGATGAAAAGTAAGCAAATATTGCAACACTAACAGATAAAACAGAATTCAAGTTAAAGGCCATTGAGTGGGACAAGGGGGTGACACTTTTCACAGTCCCAACACATCATGAGCCTGGTACTACTCTGGTGCCCCCACCAATGGTGCCCCCAATGCACACAGAGAATGGGGGGGTCCCTGTTCATCACCGACCCTGAGACACCCGCCCACCCCTCCGCTGTGAGCAGAGAGCACACCACCCGGTGAGACACACCCAGGGACTTCCGAGCAGACAGAGGGAAGAGCACTTTAGGCACATGGCAGCAACTACCAAGTGGCCAGGTGTCGACGTGCCGGGCAAAGAAACTGACCTCAAGGTCAGAGAGAAACAGACAACACACACAAGGGACAGCTACCACGGTCACACTGGCTAAAGGCCTAAGAAGCACGCTGAGCAGGTGGAGGGGTCCCGGGTCCCGGGGGAGAGGCACCACCCACATAGGCCGGGGTGCGCTATTTCTGACAGTCCAGCAGAAAAAGAGCCGAAGGATGTGCAATGGATCTCCGAAGAAGCTGTGATTCACTGGGCGAGGGCTGCATGGAGCAGGCTGCCAGCCAGTGCCCACGGCAGGGCCACACAGGCGCTTGGCCAGGGTGCGGGGAGCACGGACGTGAATGCTGGGACAAGCAGGGCCCTTAGCGCATCCTGTGTTACCAGAGGGGCTGGGAACCCCGACAGGTCTGTCACTGAGCAGAGGACTGAAGAAGACACGAGGGCCGCACAGAATGGGGGCGTCTGCCTGTAGTGACACAGGGAGACGTGTCAGAAACAGAACATGACCCCATCTGCGCAAAACAAGAGTCGCGAGCACACAAATGCGCTGCACCAGGCAGGACAATGGCCCCAAAGACGTCCTCACCGCAGTATTGGGGACCTGGGAGGTATGGGGAACCAGCGTCAGGAACTGTGCTGGCCCACGGCCAGCAGGACTTTGCAGATGTGACAGAATGCAGAATGCCCTCGGACATTCTCCGAACCTAACCTCACACATCCCTTCCGCAGGGAGCTTCTCCAGTGGGGACAGAGGGAGTTGTGACAAAGGAAGGGGACCACAGAGATGGCAGCATGAGCAGGACCTGGCCGGCCTTGCTGGCTTCGGAGATGGATGTGGCGCCCGGAGCCTGTGGCCTCCAGGAGCTGGACAGGACAGGGACGGGACGCTCGCGGGAGCCCCCGGGAGGAACCCACTGGGGCCCTCCACGAGGTGATGTTGGACTTCCGACATCCGGAGTCATAGTAACACACCTGCATGGTTGTAAGCCCCTAAGTGTGGCACACGCCACTAGGGAAGGACGCCCCGTCCCGGCTGTGAGGGCGTGGGGGCCGCCATCAGCCCTCTTGACGAGCGTCCGTGAGCTGGTTCTCGGGGAAAACCCTCACACAGGACAGAAGCAGCTGAGGACAAGATGAGGGGCAGTGGTCCTGAGGGCGACAGTGGCAGACCAAGGCGGTCCCTCCAGGGCCGGCATTACTGCTCAGCGTACTCCTCCCACTCAGGACCGGGCCACATGTGGGCAGCACCTGCCCCTGCCAGGAGGGTCGCCCACAGACGCCTGGCCGCCAGCCCCACCCCCCAACCATCCCCCGAGCGGGGCGCCCTCCTCACTCAGGGCAGACCGCCCCCCGGCTGGCCCACAGTGACAACCCGGACGGCCGGCCCTCCCCAGCATGGGGGCCTCGCTCCCTTTCTCTGGGTGTGAGGGACATGCCCACAAGCAGCGAGAGCCTGCAGGGGTCCCCGCCGTGTGCTGAGTGACAGCCAGCCCCAGCTGGGGCTCCCACGAGGCCCTCTCCCTCCGGACCACCCCTCCCCCATCAGGGCTGCCCCCAGCATGCAGGCAGGGGTGTCCCCACTCGGGGCCAGAGGGGGGGGCAGGCTCCCAGCCCCCAGCCAGGCCCACCCAGCAGCGTCCCTGGTGAGATGTCTGAAGCCACCTGCAGCCCAAGGGGTGCGAGCTCCCTCACGGGCCGGGGACCCTGCAAGGGTGCAGAGTCCAGCGGGAAGTCCCGTGCAGGCCACTCAGCTGACGGGGCCAGCTGCTGTTAGAGGGATTCCACATCCCACGTGTGGCTGACATTCCCCTCTGAAGGAGGGGCCTTGTCTGAGGCCCAGCAGCAGGTCTGCTGTGCTCACCCGTGGCCCCTGGAGGACAGCAGGGATGAGCGTGGGGTGCGCTGCGCGGAGCCGGCGACCGGGGATGGGGAACACGGCAAGGAGGGGGTCCCTGCTAGCCCAACGTTTGGGTGCTCTAGGCACCAGTGTGTGTGGGATGTGGGAATGTGCAGCTCAGTGGCCTCAAATCGGAGCCCACAGTGTCAACAGCTGGGGCTGCCATCCGTGCCCCAGCTCACAGGGGCAGCCACAGGGCGCCTCTGCGCTCACCCGGCCTCCCGGCGCAGCCCCTGCTGTGCCCCTTCTTTGGGGCCAGCCCCACCGTCTCTGGCACTTTTTGCTGCTCTGGCCAGAGCCTGGGCACTAGCAACCCCCTCACTTCACTCTGGGCCTGGCACACGGAGTCACCCATGCACATCCCTCAGGGGCCCAGCATGGGGACACCCGCAACGCAGCCACGCCACCCCCACCAGCCCAGTCCAAAGCCCAGTGGCTGCACAGACAGACAGACGGACGGACGGACGGACGGATGAGCAGTCTAGGCTGCTTCCTGCTGGGAGGGAGGGGGCCCGACACGGATGGGGCCGGCCCTGGAAGGACCATTGATCCGGCTGCTCGGGGCCCCGGCCCCACCCCCGGTGCACAGAGGGAGCGGGCGGCCGAAAGGCACGGCCGCCCTCCCCTCCCCGACCTGTGGGGCACACGGACCCGGGCGGGGGCGGCCCCGCGTGAGCTCCGCAGACTCACCGACGGCAGGCGTGGTGGTCACCTCCTGACCTTCAGAGCGGCAAGTCCCCCCACCCTGGAGCCCCTCTGCCCGCAGGCTGGGGCCACCGGAAGGACAGCAAACACTGATGCAGTCGCCGGAGCAGTGGCCAGAATCCCGTCTGTCGCCACCGTGCCTCAGTTTCCCCTCCATGACTGGGGATGTAACGGGCTGTCTCAGAGCATGGGGAGGACGAAACGAACCACAATGCTTGGGCAGGCGCTGCTCCCACACAGCCGCTGTTAGGCCAGGGGCAGAGGAGGCGCTGCCCCCCTGCCCCCCAAGGGTACGACAGGCGCCCAGATGTGTGACCAACCCAGCCTCCGTGCCAGGTGCCCACCTGGCCAAGCCCGCCTGGCAGGGCAAAAAGGAAAGGGAGGGTGGCGTGGGCGGCCGGCCAGTACCTGCAGCCGGCCCAATGAACACACAGAACCCATCCTCCTGGGCCGGGAGTGAGGCACAGGTGACCGGCAGCCTGCCCCCATCCAGGTGACTCCAGCACGCGTCCTCCAGGGCCTCGCAGAACTGGCGGCAGGGTGGCGGGGCGGGCCGGCGGCCAGCACTGCAGCGGGGGGCCAACAGCAGGCAGAAGAACCAGGGGAGAAAGCGGTGGCAGCGTGTCCGGAGGAGGCCCCCCCAAGCCCTCGAGGCCGCCAGCACCTCCTCTCCGCTCACATGGTGGAGGTGGTTGGGCAGCCAGGAGCGCCCGATGCCCAGGTGGCCGCAGACTGGCAGGGAGGGCGGCAGGGGCAGACAGCGGCCAGTGGCGGGGCGGACAGTTTGCCCGGTGGGAGTCAGCGGCCCAGCCCCGAGCAGTGCAGAGTTGTTAGCAAGACCGGACCCCACAGAATTAGCCACGTGGGGAACCCAAGCACCAGTGTCCCCAGTTAAAGCTGAGAGTGAGATTTGAGAGAGCTGGGCAGGGGAGTCAGAGGAGAGAGCCGAGGGGCCGGTGTGCACGCCCAGGGAACCCGTCACCAGGGGGAGCAGAAGGAGCGAGTGCCTTCGGGTGTCAGGGTGTCGGTGCTGCTGGTGAGAATGGGCTGCCACAGGCCAGGGTCCTTTGCCGTCCAGATCCTGGGGCCACCCCGGAGACTGCTGGCTTCCCCAAGGAGGGGGCCCGCCCAGCACCGAGGAGAGAGCTCTACCTGGGGATGCTGGTGGCACCGAGGGCTCCCTGAGCAGCGCCCAGGGTCTGCCTCCGGGGGGAGGCGGCTGGGTGGGCACTGGCAGCGTGCCAGGCTCGGTCGTCGGGGTGTCCGGAGAGCTTCGGGCCCTGCTGCTCAGCCAGGGAGCGGTGCCGTTCTCCTGGGAGGCGCTGGAGGGCCCAGGAAGAGTGAGGGGGGGCGTGGGGGTGACGGGCGTCACGGTGGGGGTGCTGTTATCCCACTGCTGGACATAGCTCCGGATG
The DNA here is from genome assembly GCA_033961575.1 of Aselliscus stoliczkanus. Taxonomy (NCBI): domain Eukaryota; kingdom Metazoa; phylum Chordata; class Mammalia; order Chiroptera; family Hipposideridae; genus Aselliscus; species Aselliscus stoliczkanus. The sequence goes on from CM066729.1 coordinate 945,253, forward strand.
CCCAGAGCCAGGGTCATGATCTTGGCTCCGACGCCCGCAATGTTTTCCTCATTCAAGTCCGGGCTCCCGGTGGAGGCGGTGCGCTGGCCGGCCTCCGGCCTCTCCCGGGCCAGCTCAGGGCTGGCAGGGGCTGTGTCCTGCTCGGCGGGGCCGGCCTGAGGGGCCGCGCGCGCGGGCAGAGCCTCCGTGGGCTGCGCGGGCCAAGTGCCCGGGGGCCCGGAGACCGACGCGGCCGTGGGCCCAGCGTCCCAGTTGAACTGCCACTGCCAGTTGGTCCTGTTGAACTGCAAGTTGGCCCAGGAGGCCACCAGGCAGCTGCCCGGCAGCAGCAGCAGTAGCAGCAGCAGGCTGCGGCGGCCGCTGGGGTCAGGAGCCATCAGCGCTGTGTGCACTGCAGCGGAGCGCAGGGCGGTGCAGACCGTGGGCTCCCGGGACCGGGCAGGCGCCTGCCGTTGGGGGTGGGGCCCGCCCGGCTCCGCCCTCCCGGCCCTCGGCTTCCAGGCGGCCCTCTTCCACCTTCTCACTCTCACAGCAGGAAAAAAGACGGCAAACCTCTAAATCACAGTGACAGGCAGCCTCAGGAAGTTCTCACGCCGCCTTAACGCAGTTACAAGACTCCGAGAGGCCAAGAGGACATTGCAGCACATTCAGTGGCATTCCCAATTCCTTGGGCTGAGAGCTGGGGGAGGCCTGGGCACACTGCTGCGGATCCCTGCGTGGGGTGTCAGGGCCCCAGGCCAGCACCGCCATCCCAGCGCAGCCTCCAGAAGGAGCCGCCTCCTAGCCCTGCAGCCTGGGCGTGCTCTGCGGAGCCCGGCTCCAGGAGAAGGCGCCCATCACGGCCCCCAGGGGCATCCACTCCGGGCAGGGAGGGCTGAGAACCCCAGGACACTGAGGCAGCGGCCCCCAGACCCACGCGCCCACCACCCTTTGTTATTGGAGCTGCTCCAACTGAGACCAGCCTGGGAAGCCTGGCCTGGGGCCACCGCCCTGCAGTAAAACCACAACCTAAAAATGTTCAACTTGTTCCAAGCCCAATTCTCCTGCAATTGTTGCTTCTGAGAGGCCGTGAGGCATAGGGCTCCAAACCTGCTTAGAGAGTGCGCTCCTCAGCCTACCATCACCCCCGCCCCGGCACACACACAGGCCTGCCCTCACTCCATCTGGCCATGCTGGGCTGCAACATCGGGGACACGCTGCCTTGTGTCACAGCCTGACCCCCTTTCCCCACCCCTCCTCCAACTCCTGCGGCAGGGGGTGGGGTGGTGGCAGGGTGGGGGTTTTCGGTTAACCCCTGGGGACTGGCTGCTTGAAAGGGACAGAACACAGCAGCAGTTGGGCACAAAGGGAAAAGCAGATTATGGGATGTACTGACTCATGTCACCACGGACAGCAGATTCCACAGGGACAGACCCCTGCCACCACTGCCACCACCACCGCCCCAGAGCTCAGCCACCTGTGCGTACAGCAGGGGTGGCCAGGTCGCCCCAGCTGCACGAGCGCTGCCCACAGCCCCAGTGCCGGTCCAGGGTGGGGCCTCGGAGCCACCTCCTCGTGGCTGTGTCTTTACCAGGCGCCTCTCCCGGGCAGTGTCTGGGCATCGCCACCGCTCCAGAGGGTGTCAGCCAGGCCAGCCTGCAGCTGCACAGTTCCCACCGTGTCCCAACTCCCTCCCTGTGTAAAACCTCAGATAGCACTTCCTTCTGTGCGAGACACTGAAAGGGTGCTGCCAAGGGGCCGCAGGGCCTGCCAGCGCCTGCCCTGGGGCTGCTTGGGACCTACTACGTGGGTGGCATCTGACTTTGATGACGGCTGTCACCCACCCCACAGAGCCAGGCCGACTCCAATGCCCGCCCCGCACCCCCTCCATTCTGGGAGCCTGAGCCCGGCATGGCCATCAGCTTTTGTCTGAACATACGAACGAGGAAACTGAGGCACCGGGCCAGACGCCTGGCTTCAGATCATAGAGCGCAGGAGAGCCTGAGCCAGGATGGGATTACACACGCACACTCACACTCACACACACACGCACACTCACATGCACACATACACATTCACACTCACACACTCACACACACATTCACACTCACATACATTCACACACATGCACACTCATACACATGCACACTCACACGCATACACATTCACACTCACTCACACACATACACGCACTCACACACACATACACACTCACACACTCACACACATACACATTCACACTCACACATTCACACTCACACACACTCACGCACTCACACACACATACACATTCACACACATACACATTCACACTCACACACACACACACATGCGCACTCACACACACACACATCCCTGCGCTCACACTGCTTTTAGCACGTTGCACATGACGCCCCATGTGCTCTGCACGCCAGCTGTCCGTCCCTTCTGTCCGGGGCCCCTCCAGGCTGTGCTGGGGTCTTGGTCCCCCCTCCTCACCCCAGGAAGGGTTCAGCAGTGACAGCAGCTCTGGTGACACAGCCCTGAAGACTGTGCGTGTGTCCCAGCTCAGATCACAGAGCATTCGATCGATTGCGTGCCATCCAAAGGGCAGGCTCGGCTGTCTGGGATCAGAACTCACATTTTCAGGACAGCTGAAGATGGTCCCTTCTCAAAAGGTGGGGGCATCCCACATGCAAACACCTGTCTCAGGGAGGCCTTCTTCCCAACATTCATCCCCCCAATGCTGAGAAGTCTCAGCAATTCACCACCATTAATGTGATTTTACGGCTAACGTGTCTGGAAAATCAGCACAGACATTCCAAAGGCCTGGACGGAGAGGGAGCCCTGGGCTCTTTGTGGCAGAGCCCGACTCCCCGCTGGCTGTCCCGATGGCCCTGGGCACAGAGCCGGGGGGAGGAGCGAGGCTCGGGGGCACCACGGCCACTGCCATGGGGGGTGGGGCAGGCTGTCCCGGAAGGCACACCACACCCCCGCACTCCAGACCAGACGACACCCTTGCTGCCCCCACCCCCAGGCCACTGCCACCTCCAAGTGCTTCTGTACACCCCATGTCCAAAGGCCACCCACCCCGTGCTGGCAGAGCTGTCTCTGACGACCGTCAAACTCAGCTGGAAGACACACCACCCAGGATGTTAACAGACAGTGAGGGAATTTTAAGTCATAAGACGGTTCTGGGCCTAAGCGGAGATGGGTAAGTGGCACTGTGAGTCACAAGGGATGGCTGCCTCTGTCATGGGATTCTGAGAGCATCCTTGGAACGAACCAAACGCACTCGCTGTGTCTACGGGAGCCGCTGACCCCCGGCAAAGCGCCTTTCTCTGCCTTCGCCTCCCCTCACACAGGGACCATCCCTCCCTCCCGAAATGCCCTCTCCTCACCTCCACCCATGACACACATGGCTCATGGCTGAGTCAGATGACACCCCCCACCCCGTGCCCTGTTAACCCACCCCGAGGGCTTTCCACGTGCATGCCCGTGAGCGTCTATGTGTGGATGTGTTTGTGTCTGTGAGCACATGTGTCAGTGTGCATGCATGTATCATGCATCTGTGTCTACGTGCACGTATGCATGTAAGGTTTGTGTCTGTATGCATATATGTGCATGTGTGTCTGTGTACAAGCACGTGAGGTGCCTGTGTGTGCACAAGCATGTGTTGTCTGTGTCTGCACATGTCCACTCACTCCCATGCACACGGATTCCCGGGAGACTCCAGGGTCAACATGCAGAGTCCTGCCCGGCCGGGCTGGAGGTCGCCCCTGGGGTCTGCACAGCAGGCACCCTGAGGAGGGCGACGGGACTCTGCACGTGGAAGGTGCTGAGCACACATGCCCATCTGCATGGCTGTCATTCTGAATGAGCCCCCAGATCCACAACCTTCTAAGTGCTCTTGAGCCCTCTTGCCACCCTCTGGCTGGGTGCTGACCCCACTCTTCCTGGGGCCTGTACCCAGGGCACAGGAGCACCGTCCTCAGCATCCCAGAAGGGGCACTGGGGATCTCTGCCCCTGCCCCGCCCCAGCCCGTGGGGCTGAGGGGCCGGCCACTCCTTCACGGAAGAGCCCCATCCCACATGGACCCAGCACCAGGGTTTCCAGAAGGTTCTGCCTCCTGCTGTGGGAGACGCGCCCTGCCAGGGTTTGTTCTGTCTTGTTGGCCTGTCTGGTCTGGATTCCTGAATAATGTGGTCTTTTATTTTCATTTTTTAAAAAGCACCAAGCACCCACATGTGACAGAGGAAATCAGCCCTGAGCAACGGGGGCGAGCCGGCCTCAGGACCCAGAGGTGTCACCCCCACCCACCCCCATAGACTGTCCCCTGCCCACGGACACTTCCCAAGCCAGCAGTGTCCTGTAGAGAGCCCCCCTTGGGTGCCCTGGGGTCCTCTCCCCCTCTCACTTGGAGACCAGCGATTGTCCGAGTCATGTGGGCCTGAGCCTGGCACAGGTGCCCATCCCTGCCTGGTGCCCGGCCCTGCCCTGGCAGGTGTCCGTGAGCCTCCATGGATAGACAGGAAACCATGATCCCTGCACCCAATGCCCCTGGGTGGCCACACGTCCCGTGAGGGTCTGTACAGTGTGGGCACATGTCCAGCTCTTCCGAAATGAAAACATGGCCTCATCTTTATGAGGTGCATTAGCTCACAATTGTCTTAAGTGTCCAAACGCTCTGCCTGAACTCTGCATTTTGTGGTGACTTTTTCAAGCCACAGTGATGAAGGACCCAGCCCCTGAGAAGTCCCACGGAGGCTCTGCGGCCGGGGGCAGGGGGCTGCCGGGCGAGCTCTCAGTGACCTGGATGGTCACTGCATGGCCAGGCACCTCCCCCGCCTGCCCTTCCAGCAGCCACCAAGCCTCGGGGTTGCTACGACGAGTCGGGGCACGAGGTGGCTATGCAGCAGGATGTCCACGGGCACCTCCCCTTCCAGGTGGTTGCTCAGTCACCGAGGAGCCCGCCTGGTCCCACTGCCAAGTAACAGCCAAAAGATCTAAGGCAGCAGCGGGAATGTCGCAATACCATCTACTTTCTACCCAGCAGGCTGTCCGGTCCTGCTCTGTACCTCACTCCTTGATGAGGTCAAGCCCATGTCGTCGCCAGTGGGGTGAGCAGGCCCCATACGTACAGCGAGCCCTTTCTTAGGTCTGCCAGACACACCTCACTCAGCTCAGTCCCCAGTGTTTGGGGTGGTGGTGCTGCCTAGTGGGAAGATGCATCCCCCAACCCCCAATTTCTCTGGGGGTACCGGTGAAACCAGAAGAACCTTCTCTTGGCTCCTAAATAAACACTGATCACTGCCCAGGCCTCAGCTGGGTGGGTGGCTCCAAGAACCCCACCACTGGCCTGAGGCTGCCCCTGGGTCTCCCCAGTGCCCCAGAGCCCGCCCTCGAGAAGCCACCGGGGCAAATGGAAACCAACTGCTGGGAAAAGCCTCCAGTAGAGGTGAAAGGCGGTAGAGAGCAGACATTCTCGAGGTGTCAAGTCTCTGGGGAAAAGACACCGTCTAGTACAGCCTGGCAGCCACCATAACACCTGCACCCTCTGCCTGCCCCATGGAAGGCCATGGGCAGGACATGCGGTCATCTGTGCAGGAAGCTTGCTCTCTGAAAGCCTGAATGCAGCTGAGGAAGCAGCCGGATGAGGCAGGAGGCCGAGCGGTCACCACCAGCAGGGCAGCGCGCGAGCCGGGTGGCTGCAGGGTCCCGTGTGGAGCTGCCAGCCAGCCTCATGCAGGACGTTCTTGGGACCATGGACAACACTGGAGTAGGGCCCGTATGTGGGAGGGGCAGGACCGGCTTGGCACGAGCGTCCTCACGTTAGATGCACGTGGAAGTGCAAGGGCGACGGGTCAGGATGCTGCCACTCTCATTGCCAAGATAACATGTGTGTCCTCGCACATGGGACCTGTGCACATGTGTCTACAGGTGGCATGCACAAGGACACACTCATGCACGGATACAGACACGGATATGGACACGGACAGGTGAAGAGAGTGCCTGGAAAGTGTGGCCAGCATTAACACTGGTGGGCAGAGGGGAAGGGAGCCCATGAGCACACACCGCAGGGTCCTTCCAACTGCTCTGTGGGTTTGAGGTGCTCTGATGTGAAAGTTCCTGGAACTTGAGCGATTTCTCCCCTTCGGCTCTTGGAACACTCTTTCAAGAGTTTTCTCTCCAGAAACGCAGCTGATTCAGCAGAGGTGGTAAGAGCTGCTCTCCAGGCACCAGCCCATGTTCGCAGCCCTGCGGGGGTCAATCCCCGCAAAATCCCTGGCAGGCTGCCGAGAGGGGCTGAAGCCCAAGCCGCCTGGACTTCCACTGAAGCCACAGGGCCGACGGGTCACCAACTGCTCTGGGCGCTGTCATTTAAGTCCACTGTGCACAAAACAAAAAACCTAACGTGCCCTGTCAGACTCAAGTTTTAGAATCCACAAGAGTTGTTCAAGTCTGTACTAAAACAAAGCAGAAATTTTTTTTTTTTTTTTAAAGATTTTATTGGGGAATTGGTGGAGGGGAACAGCGTTGGGGAATCGGGGAAGGGGAACAGACAAGTTGCTGTCTTTTTGTTCTTCAGTCTAGTTGCGGAGGATGTTGCCTCACTGTTGGTATCGTCATTGCGCTCTTCCCTGATGAGGCAGATCGGTCGCTGGCCTCTGGATGTCGCTCACCGCGGTTATTGGCAGCTCACGCTGGCTGCCGGCCACTCACTGTAGCCTATGGCAGCCCACTGCAGCAGGGGCTGCAGCCCACACCGTCACAGGGGCTTGCACAGCCCAGCTCCAGGTGGAGCTGTTGTTAGCTGTGGAGGGCAGTGTCACTGGCCCTCATATGTGGGATCCGAACCGGGGCCGCTGGCATCCCAAAACCAGAGCTTAACCAATGCGCCACTCGGCCGGCCCCAAAGCAGAAATTTTTACTGACCCTAGAAACTCCTTTAAGAACCAAGGGATCCCCCTACTTTCCTCTTCTTTTTTCAAGATTATTTGGCTATTCAGGGTACCTTGAAATTCCATATGAATATTAGGGTTGGTTTGGCAAATCCTACAACGATGTCAGTGGGGATTCTGATGGGAGGAACATGCCCCTTTAACTGTCAAGTCTTCCAATTTACGAACAAAGGTGGTTTTTACATTTCTTTAGATGTTCCTCAATTTTCCTCTAAATTGCTTTTTAGTTTTCACTTTATACATTTTGCACTTCTTTTGTTAAATTTATTCCTAAGTATTTCATTCTTTTTGATATTTCTGTCAATGGAATTTTAAAAATTTCTGGATTGCTCAAAATGTGTACAGAAACAATTGATTTTTTTATTAATCTTGTATCCTGCAACTGTATTGAATTTATTTATTAGTTTTAATAGTTTTTTAGTGGATTCCTTAGTGCTTTATATACATAAGACGTGTCATCTGAGAACAGAGCACAGTGCTAAACAGAAGGGGTGAGAGGGGATGTCCTTGTGTATCAAGATCTTGTGGGAAGCACCAGCCCTTCGCCAGTAAGTCTGATGTTAGGTGTGGGCTTTTCAGAGGTGCCTTTTATCAGGTTGAGGAAGTTCCCTTCTATTCCTATGTTGTTGAATGTTTTTATCATGAAAGGGTGTTGAATTTTGTCATATGCTTTTCAGTGTCTATTGAAATGATCATGTGCTCTTTATTTTTTATTCTATTGCTATGAGTTACATGGTTTTCGGATATTAGACCAGCTTTGCATTCCTGGGCTAAAACCTACTTGATCATGGTGTATAACTGTTTTTCTGTGTTGCTAATATTTAAGCATTTTTGTATCTATATTCATATGAGATATTGGTCTGTAGTTTTCCTTTTGTGTGTGTGATGGCTTTCTTTGTCTGGTTCTGGAATCCAGGTAATACTGGCCTCACAAAATGAGGTAGGAAGTGTTTCGACCTTGTTTATTTTTTGTAAGAGTTTGTTAAGAACTGGTTTTAATTCTTTAAATGTTCAGTAGACTTCAGCAGTGAAGCCAGGCTTCTCTTTATGGTTAGTTTTTGGATTGTTAAATCAATTTCTTCACTTGTTAAGATCTATTTAAATCGTCTATTTCTTATTGAGTTCCAGTAGTTTGTATCTTTCTAGGAATTTGTCAATTCCATCTAGGTTATCTAATTTGTTGACATATAGTTGTTGATAGTACTGGGTTAGAACATTGGGGTTGGAACAAAGCTGAAGGACCCACACTTACAAATTTCAAAAGTTACTACAAAGCTAAGTAACCAGACAGCGTGGTACCAGCACGAGCACAGACACAGAGATCAGTGGAATAGAATTGAGAGTTCTGAAATAAACTCATACACCATACACTGTGGTAAATGGACTTTTGACAAGAGTGCCCAAATCATTCAGTGGGGAAAGAAAAGGGTTTCAACAAATAGTGCTAAGACAATCGAAGAGCTCTAAGCAAAAGAATGAAGTTAGACCCCCATCTCACACCACACACAAAAATTAACTTAAAATGGGTTAAAGACCTAAATGTAAGACCTGAAACTATAAAACTCTTAGAAGGAAACATGGGAATAAATCTCCATGACCTTGGATTTGGCAAAGGATTTTTACATATCACCAAACGCCTAAGCAACAAAAGAAAAAAACAGATCAATTGGACTTCAACAAAACTTGAAACATTTGTGCTTCGAAGGACACCATCAAGAAAATGAAAAGACAACCCACAGTTGGGAGAAAATTTTTGCAAATCATACCCGATAAAGGATTTAGACTATATAAAGAACACCTAGGGAGGCCAGTTAGCTCCGGTGGTTAGAGCGCGTGCTCCTAACACCAAGGTTGCTGGTTCGATTCACACATGGGCCAAGGAACTGTGCCCTCCTAGATTGAAGACAACGACTTGACTTGGAGCTGATGGGTCCTGGAAAAACACACTGTTCCCCAATAAATTAGAAAAAAAGAGAAAAAAAAAGAACACCTACAGCCCAACAATAAAACGACAAACAAGGCATTAAAAAGTGGGCAACGCCTCGAGTAGCAGCGCTCCCAGGAAGACACGGAAATGACCAACACGCACAGGAAAAGGCGCTCACCATCTTCTGTGTCAGGGAGACGCAAACCCAGCCCACAGTGAGAGCCCCCCTCACACCCACTAGCGCGACGAGGATAAAAAAGCCAGACAGCACATAACAAGCGCTGGTGAGGACGTGGAGAAGTCACAGCGCTCGCCCCGCTGGCGGGATGTGAAACGGGCAGCCATGTAGGAACTGGTCCGGCAGCTAGTTCCTCAAACTATCAAGCCATCCTGTGTCCCAGGAGTTCCACGCTGGAGGAATACCTGAGAAAAACGAAAACAGGCCGCACAAACACTGCGCATGAGTGTTCAGAGCAGCATTATTCACAACAGCTAAAAGGTGGAAACGACCCAAATGTCCACTAACTGCCGAGTGGTTAACGAAAATGTGGCCCATCCACACACTCGAGTGTCACTCGGCCATAAAAAGGGGTGAGATCCTGACACTCGCTACAACGTGCTGACACAGAAGGCCACACACAGTGTGACTCCATGGACATGAAATGTCCAGAACAGGCAAAGCCATAGAACGTAGGTTTGTGATTGCTCAGGGCTGGGGGTAAAAACGGAAGGGCTTCTTTCTGAAATAACGGAAATGTCCTAAACTGGCTGTGGTGATGGCGCACTGTCTTTGAATTCACAGAAGCCCTGAACTGCAGACAGCAAGCCGGTGGGTTGCACGGCGTATGAATTCATCTGAACAGAGCTGTTTACAAAAAGAATCCAGGGAGACTGTGTAAGGTGTTCCAGCCATCTGGGTGGCTTTGTGGCGGAGGCCGCTGCGGGTGCCTCCCCGTGTGTCCATGGGGGACACACCTGTTGTGGGCTGGGTGACCACTCCCACGCCTAAATATCTTCAATCCTAAAGATGCTTAATTTGTATTTATTTGACTGTTGGTGCGGTAGATTTTAAAAAGTATATTCAACGTAAGCATTTCTTTCCTTTACAAATTCCTGTGCACTTGTACTCATTTTCTAAAGGAGTGTTTGCCATTTTAAAAAACTGGGGATTTGGACGCGGGTCACCTGTGCTGCTGATGACATTTGGCAAGCTCATCGTGGTCCTTTCGGGAAATGCAGTCTCCTTTTCCTTCCCGGCTCACAGCCTGCACACCGGAGCCACTGGTTAACTCCTACGGCTGGCGGTTGACACTCAGTGGGCACTTACTGTGTACAAGGCACATAGGAACCACACTCCATGTCCCCAAGAATGTAAGCCTCATAAGCCACCCCCGGAGCTCAGTCAGTACGGGGCAGTCAGGACCCCGGCTCTGGGCCCCACACAGACCGCGTGGCTGTGCGTTAATTCATCACCATGCAGGGACGTAGGTTCCTTCACTCATTCAACAAATACTGGCCTCTGGATGCCCAGCCCTGTTCTGGGCACTCAATCAGCTACAGTGCAGGGAAGATCACCTCTAATTAGACACAAAGGAAATAAACCAGGCGAGAGACAGCAGGACACAGGGAGAGGACCCCAGACTGGGACGTGAGACAAAGGGGATGCACCTCTCAGAAGATGACAGAAAGAAGCAACATGACCCCCACCCTACCCCCCAGGAGGCAGCTTCCCCTCCGAGGGACACCAAATTCTTAAGAGTGATGTGGCCTCACCCTTGGAAGGGCCGGGCCCTGCTCGGCCTCTCAGGAGGGGGACGGGAAGGCCTGCTGGCCGGCAGCGAGGACGGCTCCCTTTCTAGGACCAGTGTCATTCCAGTGTCCCCATGAGTCCTACTTCGCGGATTCTTTACCAGGAGCAAAGTCCAAGTGTCCTGTCCCTGAACGCAGCCACGCGACGGGGCACACAGGGCTGGCGTCTCTTTCCAATAAAGGTTCTTGACCCAGGAAGTTAATACTTGACCAGTGTTTTCACCAGAGTGTCGGAACACCCGGCACTGCGGCGTCACACCGCTGCTTCATCCCCCGGGTGTGGGGGAAAGCAAGTGCTAAATGTGGGCTCATCCGCACAACCCCCAAACACAACAGGGCCCCACCTGAGACCTTCGAGAGTCCATGGAACAGAGGGACAGGAGGCCTTGGACAGGGGGCAGGTGGTCCAAGCACCATGAGGGCCCCCAAGAACTCAGCTCCACTGGTGAGCTGGGCTCCGAGGCCGGGGCTCAGGGGACCAGCAGAGAAGACGAGGACCGGCCGAGACGGCCAGCAGTGAACGGTCTGGTCAGGTTTTAAGGCTTTGGCAGGTTGTCCATTAACTGAGTTTAACGGAGCCTGGAGGGCCAGCTCACACGCCAGGTTCCCACGGGAGGGTGTGGGGCAGCTGAGCTGCTCAGCCCACCAGCGACGGCCCCTGCAGTCAGGGGTGACGCGTCAAGCGCCTCCCACGGGCCCACACCCCAAGCCCACCGATTCCCGCAGGCTGCACACCATGACCACTAGGGCTGGCCAGGGCCATATGACTGACAAGGGCAACTGGGGGTCCCCGAATCCTGTTCTGAGCATGGCCCACCACACAGACAGCACTCAGGCTGCCCCTCACCCCATTTCCAGCCACACAGCAGGAGCCCAGAAACAGCTATTTGACCATGGGAACATGGGCGTCGCGCAGCATGCAACAGGTGTCTCCCCCAGGGACACGTGGGGAGGGGACCCACAGTGGCCTCCTCCACAAAGCCACCCAGATAGCGGGCGAGCCCCTAGTGCCCGGTGGATTCCAGGGTGGTGCCAACCGCCTCCCCGCCCAGGGCGCCCGCCTCCGGGGCCCACCACGGCCAGTCAGGGCAGGAGCCCGGTGCCTGGAGGCTGCAGCTGCCCTTTCTAACTTCCACCTGGGTCCTCAATGCCCCACAGGGCATTCAATGGCAGGACCCTCCCTCCCTCCATGGGACCGCACCCTCGGGGGAGGGGACCAGAGTCTGCAGGATGGAGATCTGCCTGACCCACACGAGGGCAGCAGAGCCCTGGGATTTGGAGGATGGGGTGAGCGTGCCTCTCTGGGTTCCGACATAGCAGGCACCAGCCTTGGGCTGGGCATCCTCAGGCCTCAAGGACGGCCTACAGGGCTGCACAAGGCTCAGACGGGTGAGGGCAGTGTGAGGCTCCCAGGGGCTGCTAAGGCCAGGTGGGCGCAGTGGGGGGCTGAGGGGGATGGCCAGGGGGAGGCGGGGAACCAGATGGCTTTGCTGAGCAGACAGGGCCTCCGACCCCGCGACCTGCCCACTGCCAGTGCTGGCACCCTCGTCTGTGCTGGAAACAGCCCCTGTCCAGGTACCAGGTGTACTGAGTACATGACCGTCTGTGCAAAGTGAGGCTGCCTGGGGCGGAGCAAAGGTCCAGTGGCCACCAGCGCCCACCTGGCCCTTCCGAGGACGAGCACAGCACTGGGGATGGCGCCTGGGGCAATGCCAGGCAGGATCGCAAGTGGTCACCTCTCGTAGTCAACCCAGGCCCCTCGACGCCGCGGCCTCCACTGGGAGGTGGCCTTTGCTGACTCTCCTTGCAAGAACGTGACCTCACCTTTGTGGAGCCTGCCTGCCTGCTTGGGGTAGGTGCAGCGTGCCCTTCACCCTGCTCGGGTGGGAAGCAGAGAGAAGCCTGTGCCCTGCCCTACCCCCGCCTGCCCCCCCACACCCCTCAAAGGCTGAAACAAGTCCTGTTTTCTCCTTGCTGTGAAATCTTCACAGCAAGGATGCAGGCAGATCCAGGGGTGAAAAACAACTGGGGGGCTTGGGGGACCTCCTGTGGTTTGGATTGTGGGGAGGGGGACAGGGGTGTGGGAGTGCACAGACACCGCGGCTCAGCGTTTTTGTTGAAACCACCAAAATGCCCGAATGCCCACCCTACCCCCTGCGCACCAGCAGCTGTTTCCGGGGCTGCCCCACCAGGGCTCCCCACCGAGGGGCTGCTCCTGCCCGCAGGCACCCCCCTCATCACCTGGGCTCAGGCCACCTGTGCTCAGACCATCCCAGGGGCTTCATTTGTTCCCCATTTCTCTGTATTCACCATCTACTCAGAGAAGCTGCTGTGTTTTACGTTGGGAAGCCAAGAGAGTAACAGACCCCATGCAGGTGAGGTGGTGGGTCCCTGCCTGCACTGGCATTGCAGTGAAATGTGACCATGTGTTTCCCAAATTCTAGCCTCTCGCCCTTCGGGTCATGTGGCTGGGGTACGAGTGCCAAGCTCGGCGCCCTCACCTGGCTCCCTTTAAACGCTCATCCCACCGCTGGGAAACTATTTCCAGGAGAAATTGCCCCATTTCCGTAAAAGGATGGAGCAAACTGCAGCAAATGCAGTTGTCTCCGTAAGGGCAGACCAGCCCCCCCATCGCCGGAAGAGGGCTCAGCAGGGAAAGGGCTCTGCCCTCCCCGCCCCATGGGGCAGCTCTGCGAGGACCTGCAGTGGGGGACAGGACACCTTTGGCTGACAGAGCCCCCAACCCCCCAAAATAAAACTGCGTTTGTTTGCATAAGAAACCAGGGGGTGGCAAGAAGGGAAATGTGCTCAAGGGCACAAAGAGGGAGGGGCATTCGATGGTCCCATCCCCAGAAGATGACAGAGCTGGGCTTCTGGTGAAGACGGGGTGAGAGTCCTGAGGGTCTGGGCAGGTTCAGCCCAAAGAGCGGCGCCGGGGAGGTGGGCTCCTGCGGGGACAGTCTGGGGAGCCCCCAGGGCCTGGGGGCAGGAAGAGGGCAGGAGGGCCAGTGTCCATCCTGGGGGCACAGTGAGGCCGCCCACCGCAGCCCGGCAGCCTCTCCTCCAAATGCACACCACAGTCGATTCCTGTGGGAATCTGCCTGTAGGCATGAGATAAAACCACCCAGGCCTTGCTGCCTCTGGCCACGTGGAACAGAGAGGCTGGTCCTTCCCTGAGGCCGGCCACCCACTTGGGGGCCCTCTCCAGGGCCAGGAAGCCAGGGGGACATCATAATCCAGGTTGTTTCCATGGCCCGGGGCCTTCAGGAACGGCACGCTCGGAGCAGGTGATGCCTCCAGGGATCCAGGGAACGCAATCAGGACAGTAAGTTGGTGCCAGGAGTCCGTGGAATGGCCGTGGGTCCCCGCTTCCTGCCCTTTCACGTCTGCTGGCGACACAGAGGGCTGGAGGGAACAGGGTGGCAGGGCCACCCGCTGGTCCAGGGTTCTGTTTGCTGTCACAGGAAGTCACCCAGGCACATCTCAGTCTGCCCCACTCCGATTTTCCATTCTGGCTGAACGCACACCGAGAGGCTGCACCCCTGTGCAGGCTTGTGCCCAGGGCCCAGGGTTTCCAGCTCACGTGCAGGGAGAGCCCTGCAAACACCAGACGGGGGGGTCACCGCAGATAAGGCTGTCCCTCCAAATCCCGAGCCACGCTCGCTTCACACGTCCAAAACTGTGCAAAGTGGCAGTAGCTCAAAGAAAAATTTGCTTTGAGTGTGAACAGGCTTGCAAACACTGACGCTATGTTATGGGTGGGTGCAAGACGCCCTGGGCCCCGCGGAAGCCACGGGCTGGCATGCCGGCGACCGACGCCAGGGGGCGCCCCGACCCGGGTTTTCTCCTCCAGGCCGAGCTCGCCAAGGAAAGTGGGCACCTCTAGAAGCTGGAAACTGCGCAAAACAGATTCTCCACGGAGCCTCCTGGGGGAACCAGCCCTGCGGACACCCAGACTGCAGCCCGAGGAGACGCACCCCAGACTCCTGAGCCTGAGAACGCCAAGAGAACACGTCTGTCCTGTGTTAAGGCCCTACCTTTGTGGTCATTTGCTACGGCGGCCGCAGGACACGCGTCCAGCCAGCATGTCCCGCCTGCTCTGAGTGGGGCCCCTTTCCTGTGATCACCAGCACCTCGTTCAGGAGGCCCCTTCTCCATCCTTGCCCCAGTATTCCAGGGGCTCCTCGGGCCTGTTTTCAGGGCACATGCTTCCTGATGGCTTGTCCTGCTTTTTCTCCTGCACTTACTCATGTTTTCATTTCAGTCGATCCTTCCATCCTCATCTTCTGAGGGTCCTGTCATGCCTGCCCCCCCCCAATAAGGCCACTGGAATGTTCCCCTAAACGGCAGCCTAATGGGTTCAGTTTCCTTCGGACATAGGGATCCTCTGTGCCTCTCAAACTATGGGCAACGACCAGTTTTCCCCTCAATCCAACATTGTGTAAAAATGTCACGATGATGGGCCGGCCGAGTGGCGCGTTGGTTAGGAGCTGGCTTGGGACGCCAGCTCTGAGCAGTGGGGCCCCGGTTCGGATCCCACATAGAGGGCCAGTGACGCTGTGCCCTCTACAGCTAAGATGGTGAACACCAGCTCGAGCTGGTTGCCTCTATAGCTAAGATGGCCGGCGACGGTGTCGGCTGCAGCCCCTGCTGCATTGGGCTGCCGTAGGCTACAGTGAGTGACGGGCAGCCAACGTGAGTGTCTGGCAGCCGGTGTGAGCGGCCATCCAGAGGCTGGTGACCGATCTGCCTCACCCGGGAAGAGCGCAAATTTGATACCAACATGGGCCAGTGAAGCAACGTCCTCCGCAACTAGACTGAAGAACAAAAGGACAGCAACTTGTCTGTTCCCCTCCCCCAATCCCCCAATAAAACCTTAAAAAAAAAAAAGTCACAGTGATGCCGAATGACTATCAAGTCCTCTAAGTAGCTACTGTCACTCTGTGCCCACCTCAGCACAGGCGGGAACGGGCGCTGCATGTCTCCCTGCCTCACCTCTCAGGGCACTGAATGGGTTGGCATTTGGAATTCATTTTTGTCCTGTCACAGCGGGGCGTCTAATCTGTGTTCTTCCAGCTGCACGAACAACTCTGCTCAAGCCTGTTAACCAGGAAACTGCTCTTCCCACGAGAGCGACGAAGCTCGATTGTTCCTCGTAACGCACACTGCTGCAGCCTCAGCGGCCGGTAAACAAGGGGCCGTCGGAAAGCTGGAACCCTGAGTGTCGCCCTCCCTTTCCTGGGGGAAAGCTGCCCCTGCAAACCAGACCCACCAGCCCTGCAGACAGGCCCCAGCCCCGGACAAGGCAGAGCACCGCCTGGCAAGATTGGAAGAAAAGGAAGGAAAAGACAGCAGGAGTCCAGGGAGGGAGGGCTAGAGCTGGGCGCCCGCTGGGAGCCCCACCGGGGGGTGCGACAGTGTGCAAGGCTGAGTGTGACTGTGAGTTTGTGTGAGTGTAAGTGTGAGAGGGAGGGAGTGTGAGAGTGGGTGACACACACCCCACCTCCTAAACTCGGCCACTTCAACTCCGAGAGCCAAACTGGCTGCACCAGTGGGACACTCCATCAGTCCCAATGGCCCCTTCCGTCTGCAGCCTGGGCAGCTCAGCTGGCATCCGACAAAGTCGACCTTTTCACCTAAGGAAAAGCCCTTCTCATTCCAGATAAAAGCTGGAAATGGGTATTCCATTAAACTTCAAAATCACAAGAAATATGGTCTGCAGGAAATTATAAAAATAGACACTGATTCATCTGAAGACAGGCTGGTTTTACTGGGGCACCGGCACACCCACCCCGGCTCACGGGGACCGTCCCCACCTCAGCATGGCTGGAGGGGTGTCAGATGGAGACTGCCACGTCCCACAGAGACGAAGGTGTGGTGTGCACAAGGGCCTTCCCAACGAGGCCGCTTCTCAAACAAGGTCCCCACCATACGGCCCAGGCAAATGACTGGTACAGTCAATATCACCCAGGAGCACGTTTCACTGCAGAGAGGAGAGAGGGAGTGAACAGGACTGAGGGCAGGATTCTGGGTGGTCCCTGTTCTCAGAGGGAACGTGTCTACAAGGGCCCCCAAATTGTCCTGGCTATAGAGGGGGTCCCCATAAGAAGAGCCGGAGTCCCCAACGCACCGTCGCTGGGCCACGCTGCAGTTATGGTGTCAAGGCCACCCAGTGCTTGCACCAGGCTCCCGTGCCAGGAGGGGTGCTGTGGGTTATGGCAGGGAGCTACGCTCCCAGCAGGACCCCAGTCCCAGGCCGGACCAGACCCCTTCACCCCGCGGAGACCTCCTTGTTGGCCTCAGCCCCTCCCTGTCTGCCCGAGGGTGCAAGCTGTGCTGGCCAGGAAGGCGTGGAGGCCCCATCTCTCTCCCAGCTGCCAGCCCGGCCCCTCGGACTCACCCAGAATCACCTGCGTTTACAGTTACGTGGTAAGAAGGAAGTGCTGGCAGAAGGCCCGAGCTGCAAGCCCCGACTCTTGCTACCTCTGGGTTTCTTCTCCACATTGGTTTGAAATGTAGTGGAACAGCCCTGCTTACAGACCGAGGACCCAGGGAGGTCTCCCATCCACAGGGTGTCCGGAGCAGAACCAGCCAGGCCTCCACGAGGCCCGGCCAGCGCGGTCTGGAGCCAGCCGGGAAGAGCGTCTGCTTTCTGAGTTGAGAGCAGAGGTTTCGGGGGCCCGCACCTGTGCCTGCACCTGTGCATGTAGGGGGCATCCTGTCGTCCTGCTCTTGCCAGTGTTGAAGGGCAGAGACTGCTGCACCCTTAGTCCTCCTGCAAAGGCGCCACAGCACCCCACCGTCCCCCACGAGCCACTCCCCCGGGGTTTCCGGAGAGCTTGCCCCGGAGACCGGGCTCCCTGAGAGGCTCACCAACATCACCTGACACCTGGCCGCCACCGAACGCTTCTCAGCACCATCGTGATGTCCTCACAGCGCCCACTGTGGCCGGAGGCCAGGCGAGCCCATGTGCAGGAGAGAAATGCGGGCTGCAGAAGGCCCCCGCTAGAGTGGCGCGGCTGGCCGGACGTGCTGGTTGTCAGGGCAAAGGAAGTGACCCTCAAGGTGCCCGAGGGCCAGGATGCCGGACGGGCCGCTGTGGCTCCTCTCTGAGCCCCAAACCTGTCCCCGCAGGCGACGCCGTGGCGAGGCCAGACCTTGCCTGGAGGAAGGGCGGCGTGGGACCCGCGGGCGCAGGCCCCAGGCCCTCTGGTCCCCGGGCTGCGCCCCACCCAGCTCGGTGCCTCCATCTCCTGAAAGGGACCGGATGGTCCCACTCACTCACGGCGGGTGGCAACAACCTCATATTTGAAAGTCTTTTCGGAATGTACCTATACAAATAATTTTTTTCTCATTTTAAAAGACTGAACGGAATGTTCTATCCCATAGCCCAAGCTTCGTCCCGACATCTGAACAAACTTGACATGTCTCTTTCTTCTTATTCTTCTATAATACTTATAGGTCAGGAGAAATTAAACATGAAAGAGATCTGTGACCCCCTTCAAAATGAAACCGTTGTTATTATTTTCTTTGGCTAAACTATTAAGTCATTTCAAAGAGGATTAACATCTGTGCAATTGCTGTTTTCTCTAGAACCTATCTGGAATTTTCCCAGATGGTCGTTATAGGAAAAGGGGACAACGGGGGAGGGGAGGTGCCCTGTAGGGGACAATTCTCGGGGTGAACTTAATGGCACATTTGATGTAACTCCGGAAGTCTGGTGGGCGGACGAGGGGGTGGTTCTGGCCTGCGGAGCGGTGAGCGAGCTTTGGGCAGGAGGGAACCAGGCTGCTCCCTTCCCAGCAGGCACCTCCAGCAGGTCCCAAGTCACAAGACTGCTCACAGCGCAGAGCCCCCCGGGGTGCGACAGGGGTTTCACCGGGGACCTGCTCCAGAGCCCTGAAGGATGACGTGCAGGAGCAGACGTCCAGGCTGAGAACCTCAGGGGCTGGGGGGGTGCCCAGCGGGGGGTGCCCCTCCCCAGGGCCCAGGCTACCAGCCCTGCAGGACGCCGTCCCACCAGAGGCCGCGCCCCTCAGCAGGCAGGTTCAGACGCAGGGGAGGCACCAGACCTTCAGTGAATCTGCTCCGTTTACACTTGAGCACAACGTGGTCACATGGTGTCCTGAAGTCATGAAGGGTGGGCCCCAAAGCCATCTGCAAACACCTCCCACCACAGACCCGCAGCCAGGGAGCATCACTGGGGCGCCCTCACATCCCACTTCCTCCAAGACCCACCTCTGCCCCAGCCCCGGCCCACCCCCCTCCTTACCCGCCCCCTGCACTAGTCCCTGCCCAGGTCTGAAACTGCCTCAAGGAACGGACATCCAAAGCCACAGAGAGCGGCTGGGGTTCTCCTGGGGGCCTTGGGATGGTTCTGTGGGGCCTGGGCACGCACCCAGCACGATGGGGGCCTTGAAAATGTCACCATATCCTGGGAGGTCAGGAACCTCCATGGGAATGAGTCCCCCTCCCCTGTGCCCTCAGGGCCTGGCCTACCCCGAGTCCTTCCCGCTGAAAGCGACAGGATGCCAGATGGGAGGTGAAGGTCCGGAGGCCTCTGCAAATGCCCCCGGACCCCAGGGGAGGCAGCCAGGGAGGGCTCTGCTCTGCCTCAGGCCCCTCCCAGGCCTCCTGACAGCCCAGATAAGCTGCTATGAATGGAATGTGACCTCCCGGGATGTCAGCCCCCAGCCTGGCAAATAAATCACCTGGAAGACAAATGGCCAGGCGCCTAGTGCACAGCGGCCTCCACAGGCCTGCCTTTCTGCTCCCCACCCCCGCCTTGGTCCCGGGCTGCCCACAGACACGCCGCGTGTGGGGGGGGCGGGGGGGGGTGACTGCGGGGTGGCCCCGCTTCCCGGGCAGCCTGTTCCTGGCCTGATAGAGGGCTGGGGCTGGGGGCATCTGCCAGTCTGCCCAGCCCCTCAGTGTGCTCTTGGCCTAGGAATGAAAGCAAACTCACCCCAGGAGCCGGAGACCGAGGCCAGGATGAGCCCTCTCCACATTCTTGGGCTTCCAGCAGCTTAGAAAGCAAGCCACCCACGGGCTCCACCCGCCTTTGTAACCAGAGCCAGGGTCGCCAGGAGTGACCCCGGGCCTGCCCTGTGGACCCAGCCCCCACTCCAGGCAGAGGCCAAGGCGTCCCACCTGGAACCCCGTCCTGGGCAGCCAGGCAGGTGGCTGAGGGCCCTGGGTGGCAGAAGGCCCCCCTTCCGGCCATGTTGACCCTTTCACACAGCCTGCCCCGTGGGAGGGCAAAGGGACACATAGAGACACTAAGCCCCCCGGGGCCTACCACCCCCTTCACAGGCCCCTGCAGTGATGAGTGCAGAGTGACAAGCTACAGCCGCGACCACGTGGGCCACCGCCGCGGCCCAGGAGCCAGCCCAGGTGCGTAGGGCCCAGGCACCAGCAGCCGAGGGTCCCATAGCAACTGTGACCAGCTAAAAGTCACAGCCCGAGTCCAGAGACATTTTGTTACATAAAAACTTTTTAAAAGTTAAGGATTCTGTGCTGCAGTGCTACTGGCCATGAAAAGGAACAAGGCAGTGACACAGGTTATGTGGATGGACCTGGGAACATGGTGCCCAGTGACAAAGGCCCTTGAAGGACAAGTCCTGCAGGATGCCGTTTATGTGACATGTCCGGAGCGGGCCTTCCAGAGATGGAAGCAGGTCGTGGCCGCCAGGCGCTGGGGCAGGGGCGGGCGGGGCCTCGCGGCTCCAGGGCTGCGTCTCAGAGGGGACAATGGCGATACAACGTGGTGAAGACACTGAAGGTCACTGAGTCACTTGCTGTAACATGGTTCATTTTCTGCTGTGTGAATTTTTCTCCAATAAAAAGCTAGGGAATGTGAGTGTTCCCCAGCCGACAGGAGAGGGCGCAGGGCACGCGTGGACACTGCCCCCTCGTGTCCTGGCGTCTCCTGACCTCCAGTCCAGGCCCCTGGCCTCGCCCGCCTGGTCACCACCTGCACCCTGGGCTGACGGTGGCCGCCCCCCACTGTAGCACATTTGAGGTGAACAGTCTTGCTCATCCCAGAGCCCTGCACGGCAGGACTGGGGTGCTCGTGCAGGCAGGAGGGCTGCATGGGGGAGGTGCCGTGAGCACATCCGTCTACCTTGGCCCCAATAAGGAGCCTGGAGGAAGCTGGGAGCAGCTGGAGCCGCTGGAGGCCCCAGGGCCATGAGTCATTGCGCCTCACTCGTTAGTCAGACCTGCGCTGGTAGCCCAGGTGCCAGCCTGCATTCCTGAGGCCTCGCCCCCGCCCAGCACTGCCAGCCCTCTATCACCGGCAATAGGCCCAGCGCTTCCCCAGCTGACTGCAAACAAGTCACAACAAACTGTCTACCGAGCACGGAAATCAGAACCCAGAGCCTGGGGGAACCCAGGACGGCGGCCAGCGCTGGGTGCTCAGGGCCGTAGGACCCCAACACCCAGGGGTGCCGATGCACCGACCATGGGTCAGGAGAGGGAAAGCCCACATCGTCCACATGCCAGTCAAGGAGCCCAGCCTCAGCGCAGAGCCTCCCAGAGCTCCCACTGGGCCCAGGATGGCGGTGTCCCAACACGCAGGCAGACGGTGAGGTCAGGGCACATGGGCCACGGGCAGGAGAGGGCCTGCCCAGGAGGAGGCAGCGCCCAGCCCACACATTCGGCACCCTCACCAAGCATCGCCCCAGCCAGGGCCTGGGTGGGGAGACATGCTCTTGGGGCTGCTGGTGACAGGAGGGTGGCCCTGCACCTGCTGGGGGGTCCACTTCCAGAAGTGACTGGGGATGACAGCAGGGAGGGGTCCAGGACATGGGTCCTCTCTGGGAACCTTGTGCTCAAGTAGGAAGGAGGGACAGCGGGGGAGGGAAGGTGACATTGTGATGTACGAGCTCTGTTGCGATGAGACAGGGAGAAAACACGAAAACATAAACAGCAGCTCGGCTGCCCCCGTCCCCTCGAGGCCAGTCCGCCATCACACAAGTCCAAATACTGCAGCTGACCCTGCCCAGTGAGCACGCTCCAAAAGAGGCCCAGTTTCACACACATGCACATGCATGCATGCATCACACACATACACACATGTATACACCATACACGTGCACACACGCACATGTGTATACACATGTACACACACACACATGCACACGCACAGCTACAAACACAATGCACCCACATGTATGCACACATACCATGCAATGCCACACCACACCCACACACCACATGCATACACACGTATACACACGTCACACCACACATGTCCACAAGTACACACATATGCACACACATATGCATACATACACACACGTACAAAAGAGACACATGCATGCAGACACCACATACACACATATGCACACACATGCACGCACACGTGCACATACAACACACACACACACAAACATACACAGTCTCTGCAAAGAGGGACGCGCTCTTCTCTCAGGGCTGTCCGCCGCGCATTCTGGAGGATCGCTGGGTCGGACTGGCCATCGCCGCTTCCACCACCAGCATCCGGCATCTGGAGTCTCAGCCACTCCCAAGGTCTGGGGTCCTCCCAACCCCCAGCAGCCCTGGGACCACCGGACACTGCAGGGAGGAAGGGCAGGGTGGCCCCAAAGGGCATGTGTGTGCAGGGGGCAGAGCAGCTTCCACGCCAGGGAACAAGGCTTTGCACCAACAAAGCACAGCCAAACCCTAAACCCAGAGGTACCCAAGTCACCACCCAAAGGACACGGCCTCTGTGGACACAGCAGGCGGAGCCCAACCGACACAAGGAGGGACGTACACAAACCACGGAGGTCAGAGCCAGGGGCCCTGCTTTCAGGCACACGTCTCAGCTCCAGGCTTATTTTTTGTTTTGAATTGGGGAATTGAGCGGGGGGACCAGCCAAGTTGCTGTTCTTCAGTCTTTGTTGTGGAGGGCGCCAGTCGGAAATTTGGCTGTCTGTCTGCAGCTCGTGGCCTTTAAGCTCACGGTGCTGAGTTCAGTCTTAGTTGTAGGTGGGCGTAGCCACCATCCCATGCGGGAGTGGAACCAGCAGCCTTGTTGTTAAGAGCACACACTCTATCCACTGAGCCATCCGGGCGGCAGCTCAGCTCAAGGTGCCGAGTTCAGTCTTAGTTGCGGGTGGGCATAGCCCACCATCGAACAGGCAACCTTGTTGTTACACCAGCTGAGCCATCCTGCCACCTGTTGGCAGCTCAACGACAGCTCAGCTAGGGCACAGCTCACTGGCCCATGTGGGAATTGAACTGGCAGCCCTGTTGCTCAGAGCTTGTGCTCTTAAGCTAACTCTTAACCAACAGAGCCACTGGGCCGGCCCCTCAGCTCCAGACTTTTAATGGCGCCGGCATGCTCCTAAGCCCCCAAGGAACGGTGGGCATGGAGGTGGGTGTTGTGCCCTGTCTCCCTCCGGAGGTGGCGGGCAGTCACCCGGCAACGGCCGGGCCCCCCTCAGGCTCCCACAGATGGGGGCTCCCTTGGAGGAAGCATTTGTGCTTGCCAGTCTTCAGGGGTCACAGCTGCCCCTCCCCTGGTCCCCACTCCCTGGTTGCCCAGAGTCATCACAGCCTCAACCACGTCCGCCGAACCGAGCTGCAGTCAGCCTGGTTCCAGCGTGTCGGTTAACTGGTGTCCTGAGGCATCACACAGTCCACCAGGATGGCCCCCAAAATGAGGCCCAGCCTCTCTGAAAGTGAGGCAAATGCTTTGGAGAGACTTGGTTAAAGATGAAAAGCTTAAAACAATTGCTGTCAGTTTATACGTGAGCAAGGTGACTGAGGAAAGACGGGGAACCAGCAGGGGTTCGCAGGCAGGCCCTCAGTTCTCGCCCCGCTTTAATGAGGCCAACAGGAGCCACAGGCCATGCGCTTGGTGTTTGGGCAAGAAAGACACTAAGATAAGAGCAGGTCCACCACCCCACGAAGGAGTCTGTGAGCACAAATACGCTATTTGTCGTTTTCAGCTGAAAATATGAATCCTGACTGAATGTTGGGTGCTCAGTGCGCCTTTTCTCTCTCCCTGCTCCATCTCCTCCTCCATCATCTCCTCCTCCATCTCCATGTCCGTCAATGTTTGAGGGTCTAACAGACAGAGCTCAGTTCTTATCAAGGTGCAGCCACTCCCGTCGGGACCCCAGGAAGAGCCGTCAGCCTCGGGGTCTATTTTGTAAAACCATGGACTCTCCCCGTCAGTTAGGGGAACATAGGGGTCCCACAGGCCCTCACAATCACCCCCACACAAAGCCTTCAAGGAGGGGCGTTCCTTCTGGAACCCGACATCTGGAGCTCCGAAGCTCCAGGAACCCCTGGGAAAGGCAGGAAGGCAGGCTATGCCGAGGGGACCTTCGGGCTTCAGAAGCCAGAGCCCCCGGGGCAGCCTGAGCCCCCACATATGGCCCCCGACCCTGCCCAGGCTCCCGCCCTTCTGCGGGCACCCCTCAGGCGCCGTGAGGCATTAAACACAAAGGACACTGTAGCACCGACGCTGAGAAAGTGGGACGTCACAGACAAGGCCACACGGGAGGCCCCTGAGACAAAGGTCTGTGGGCCAAAAGTCACACAGTTTGAAATCCTTCCCCAAATCACGGCAAAGCCGCCAGCTTCCAGCCGCACCGCAGGAAAGTGTTTCTGTGGTCATCGCTGCTCGGTCAGCGCAGAGCCTGCTGACTTGCCTGGCAGGCAGCCCTGGCCCGCCCAGCTGCTATCGGGGGCTGCGGGCCCTGCTCTGGGGCCCTCAGGGACACCTGTGACCTCAGCAGTGCACCCAGTCTGTGACCCTGGGGTTGGCAGGAGGCCTCAGGCTGCCCAGGGGCAGGGCGCTGGCCTGTGACTCTCCAGGGGACACTCTGTGCTGCCCAAGGCAATCAAAGCGGATGGTCATGAGGCAGGACGGGGGGATGAACAGACGGCCTTGGGCCTCTGTTTTCAGACACATGGGGACGATCAGGGCCCAGGAGCAGCGGCCCCAGCGGAAACTTCAGGCCCAAAAGCCATCCAGAGGGCGAGGCTTCTCAGGAGCTGTGGGTGGGGGTGGCGCCGTCTTCCCAAACTGCAGGGCGGAAACCACAGCGCGGCCCAGTGTCCCTGTGCCCTGAATTCAGGAGCATGGCCCACACCTCAGACCAGGTTTTGGGGGCTGGCCTTGGAGACGGACCCCCTCCACCATCCCCCTGAGTTCTCTTGCTCAGAGCAGCTTGAGTCGTAGGGGCCATTCACTCACTCAAGATGACATTCTCTGCAGGGGCCTCGAGCCAGCACGGGGCTGTCTGCGTGGTCACCATCACAGCATTCCCTGAGTACTCAGACCTTCCCTCCCATCCTCAGCCTGAATCCCGCCCTCTGGTGGCACCAGGCGCGGTCACACTGTGCAGCCCACACAGAAGGCACTCAGGAAAAAGTAAACCTGCGTTTGCTGTGCGAGTAAGCGCTAGTGTTAACTTAGCAGGGGCACCAGGTCAGGCGCCAGGCAGGGAGGCGGCGCGCAGGGTCCTTAAGCTGGAGACCCCCTCCAGACTCCTCGGTGCCGAGCCCAGCTCCGTCAGGACTGCCCCAGGCCAGGCTTGTGGGAGCAGCTGTTCTGCTTTAGATTGCAAATCAAGATGCCAGGCAGAGGTGGCCGGTGTAGGGGAGCTGGCTGCACCTGGCCACTGCCCACAGGGACAATGCTGCAGAGACAGCCCCAAGCTGACCGGTGACGGCGCAAGCGCACAGCCGCAGAGCCAGTGCAGACACCATCAGGACTAGACAACCATCGGGGCGAAAACGAAATCATCCTTCCAAACACGCGGGGGATGCTCTGGCCGGCTGACGTGTTAATGTTTGGTCAAGCCTGAGCTAACTCACTCAGCATTAACCTGGGTGACTCACGGCCAGCGCCCCAAAGCAGGGAGGGGAGAAGGTGCTGGCCTGGGCTGACCCTACGGAGACACGGACTCGGAGCAGGACGCTGACCCACTGTCCTGAGGAAGTCAAAAGACCACACTCCCCCCAGAGGAGGGGTCGGTCAGGACAGTGTCTGGACTTGAACTTGAAGGCCAGGGGCCCAGCAGGACGCGCTCCTGCACAGGTAATAGGTTCAGGTACCTGGAGATCCCAAAGGCGCACTTACTCCGAGGACCCCACAGGACGCACGTATGGGGTGCACTTGCTGTCTCCCACAAAGCTGGTCCCCGGGCCCGGGTGCTGAGCAGATCTAGGCCCCCCAGCTCTGCCACCCACCTGCCTGGCTGCCTAATTCCTGGGAGCTGGCAGGCGAGAGGGTCTCTATACAAGGAAGACACCACCGTACGTGGCCGACCTTGAAATGACCTGAGCCTCATTAACTAGGCTGTGTGCTAACTGTGTGCTAACCCCCACAGCCTGTGCAGGCCGGAACCCGGGGAGGGGCTGCAGGGTGGCCACCTGGGAGGCGGAGGTTTTTCAGTCAAAAGAACAGCAGGACAAGCAGGTAGAGAGCCCAGCTTCTCACTGAGCGATTTTCAGAGCTGCTGATGCCAGTGGTCCTTGCTTTCCCTTAAGGGCGAGGGCCGAGCAGATGCAGGTGGGGCGGTGTCCAGAGGACAGGGGAGCCCAGGCCCTTGGCCACATCCTGCACCCCCACCTCCAGCCTGCCCTGGGCTGCGCTGGGGGCCACGTGATAGAGCCAGGACAAACCACCTGGCTGATGTCCCCAAAACAGTAGTTAGAAGGAGGGCCGTGTGGACCGCTGGGCGCCGTCTGCCCAGCCAGTGAGAAGTGGGGAGTGCTTGTTACCGGTCACCCTCAGCTCCCACATGCTGGGGACCCCCCTGCCCCTTCGGATCACTACGGCCTCTGTGATCACCACTTCATGGCTGCCCCAGGTCCAGCTGCTGCCCCTCCTGGGATCGTACCCACAGGCCTCCAATCTTTGCCATGGGGTCCCTTTTCAGGGGGCTAAGCACTTGGTACAGGGTTTAAATTTAAAATCTCAGCAGGGGGCCGGCCGAGTGGCGCGGTGGTTACGCGCTGGCTTGGAAAACCGGCGGCCCCAGTTGGGTCCCACATGAGGGCCAGGGACACTGCCGTCAACAAAAGTAAATAAATAAAATAAAATCTCAGCAGGGACAGCAGATGCTTCCTGGGCGCAGTCTGCTGTTGCCCAGAGCCCGTCGGTCTGTCCATCTGTCCCCTGGGAGCCTGGAAGGTGCTGAGTGGGATATGCACGGGTACCGCCCAACGTAACACAGCGGGACCCAGTGCAGATGCCATTGAGGAGCCCTCTGGAGCCGCAGGGAGGGGCCAGTCTTCCGCTTGAGGGGCACCTGGGTGAAGAGCAGAGAGGGACTTCAGCCACAGTGCCCATTCCGGTGGAAGGCGGGCTGCTGGCACCGGGCTGGGGGGCGGGCCACCCTCGGCCGCACACAGCTCCCAGACAAGGCTGCGGCTCCCCGAGGCTCCCACCGCCGCGCGGCGGCCCCAGCAGCCCTGGCTCCGCTCCGGAGTCCCGCACCACTGCCTCCCGGTGGCCAGCCTGAGGGCAGCTGGTCTTCTTCATGCGGCCTTCCCGGCCCACACCCGCCGCTGGCCCCAGAGGCTCCTGCGAGGCCCCCACGCTTGCAGGGCCTTGGGAATGCCGGGTCCCCACCAGCCATAGTCTTGTTGCCAGGATACAGGCCAAGGAAGAAACGCAATCGTGCTGGGTTAGAGTCTAGACAGCGCGACCTTTCCCCTCCTTCTACAGCTATAATTGGACCCAAATCGCCCAGCATCATGAGCTGATAGCGTGAATAAAGGAGGAAGTTGTTTGCAGTGCCTAGTGGGGACATTCCTGCAGCGAGGGCCATCCATTACCTGCTCCTGGGGTGCCTTGCGAGCCGAGCCTGGGGCCACCAGCCGAGCCCGGCCCGGGCTGGGCACAAAGGGGCTTTCATCCCAGGGGACCTCACCTCATCAATTAGCGATGAAAGAACTCGCAGATCCCGGCACCCGTGGAGAGGCACCCCATTAACTCTGTGCTGCCTGCGGCCCCCACAGTCCGGACACATCTGACGAGGGCCACCAGCGGCTCCCTCCATCACCTCCTGCCCCAGGGGCCGCTGTGTGGCTCGCATGGACCCCAGGGTCTGTGGGGTGCCCTGAGCACATGAGAGCCTGTCCCCAGCACGCGGCCCGGCCTGGGATTGTGTCATTCGTCCAATTTCAGTTTTCTCCCGAAGCTGGTCTTTCATTCTTCTTTACGCCCTTAAAAGCAGCTAAACAACTTCCCGTTTTGACTCAGAAGCACGTGGGCCTAGCTCCCCTACCCCACCCTACCCCCAGCCCCTGGCCGCTGTCTCATTTAACAATTCAGATGACTGTATTTGACACATGGAGCTGTGAGCGGGGTCAGCAGGGTGACCTCGGGAAGGGGCATGCCGCTCTGTATGCTGTGTCCTGTATTGTTTGGGGTTCAAATAGTAAGTGAGCATTCCTACTTGACTTGCATAATTTTACAAAACGAAATTATTTTTAAACTCATGAAAACTGCACACTACGGCCAGGTGGCCCCACATGCCTCCCCTCAGCTCGATGCCCAACGATGGCTCTGAGGGGCCGGCCTCCCCTCCCGGGGCCGCCTGCCTGACACCCCTCTGCTGAGCGAGCTCCGGCGTGACAGACTCAGGGCGGAGAGACGGGCTTTCCCAGGGCGGCCTTCCCCCAGAGCCACCTTCTTTCACATTAAATGCTCTGCCCCAAGTTCTGGGGATGATGGTGGCGGCGGCAGTGTACTTAGGCCCGCTGAAGAATGGACACAAAAATGGTTCAGATGGCAAATTTTATGTTGTAGACACTTTTGCACAATAAAGATAAAAAAAGATTTTAAAGAAATTTTTAAAAAACCATGACACCTGGATGGTGCAATGTTTCCTGGAAGTGCGCTCTCTAGGGTGGACTCTGCAGGGAGTGGAGGCCGGTCCCATCAGGGGGCTGGCGGCCAGGCCTCCAAACACAATGACCCACCAAACAAGCGTTTGGATCCTCCAGGTCATCTGTTCAGCTGCCCGCAGAGATGACAGAACCAACGAGGCCCGAACCAACCACTGATTTATAGGTGCTTGGGGCCAATGGTCGCTCTAGGCCCAGTAACCGGACATGAGGTCCCCAGGGCCCAGTCTTGTGATGCTTCATGTTGGCAGGCCTCCCAATCACGGCACAGACACCACCGAAACACTTAATTTACTTTTTAAAAGGAAGCGGACACAGACAATGATTTCTACGAGGGGACTCTTCGGTGAGGGGAGGGTGGCCGGGCTGATCGCCTGGCAGGACCCCGAGCTCTGCGGACCTCGGAGCCGTGCGAGGGCACCTGAGGCCCAGAAGGTGGCAGACACGCAGTCACAAGCCCACGAGTGACGGCCCTGGCAGCTGACGGAGACCGGGGTGACCCCAAGGCCCCGCACATGGCGCGCACGTACGGCCCACCCAGGAACAACCCCAGGAACAGGAGGCGGGGCTCCGGGCTCGGCCAGCAGCAAGCCCAGCGACAGACACCGTGACGGGACAGTCTGTGCCAGCAGGAAAGCAGCAAGCAGGGTCTCCTGTGCCCCCGCCCTCTCCGTGCCCTGGACGCGCAGACTGGGGCTGGGTACAGAAGCTGGCACCCCTCAGACTTCCAGTGTCACCTGTTAAGAAGTGAGTCCCCACACAGCAGCCTGAGCTGTGGCCCCCATGGAGTCACTCTGCAAAGCACTTGGGTGAAAGCGCAACGAGGAACTAGGACTCTTTCCACTAAATGGAGGGGGCAAAGGTCAAACGCGATGCCCCCCAATCCCAGTTCTGAGGGTGCACGGGAGCGTCTGAATCCTAGGCTTTCCATCCACGCGTCTGACTCACTACCAGAGGGTGCTCCCTGGGCACCCCAGATAATGGGGGCAAAATGGGGAAACTGAGGCAAGAGACCATTGGCCGGGGGCAGGGCGAACGTGGGTCTGGAGGAGGCAGGCCCCGCAAAAGTGGGGGGTGCAGCACCCACATCATCAGGCCTCACCCTGCGGGCCTGGATTTCTGAATTTGAGGGGAAAATGTGCCCTGCCCCTCCCTCAAGATCCCCTCAGGCCTGTTTCACGCTGCCCCCCCACACAGCCCATGCTCTGGCCAGGAAGTGACCTGTCCTGCTGGGCCAGCCCGGGCGGCTGCTGACCCAGGAGGGCCCAGGAGGGCCTATCCGCTTCCGAGAGTGAGGGGCGGGGATGAGAGCCGAATGCCCAGCAAGCCCCTGGGCGGCCCCGCCCCGCCCCGCCCCCAGCATCCCCCTGCACCGCGCCCCCTCCGTGCTGCCCACAGGACGCAAAGCCGGCCCACGGGCCAGGCAGCTCTCGGCCACGCGCCCGGCTGGATGTCCACTGCTTTTGATAAATGCGTGAACTCTCAGAAAAAGTCCCTGCGCTGAGGACAGGCGAAAACTGTCCAATCTACAGAGGAAATGAAAGACGTAACGTAAAAGTCTCAAGAGCCCAGCCTCAGGGATGTGACCAGCTTGGCCCTTTTCCTAAGTAAGCCGTGTCTGGTACCCAGGTGCCATCCCGGACAGCTGGAGGCCCAGTGCGGCATGTAGGTGCCCGAGGGCTGCCACACTCGTCCACGTGGCAGGTGTTGAGCACTTCGCACACCTGCTCAGCTCTCCTACAAACTGCTTCCTTCTACAGGGCGCTGGGGCCCTGGTCAGAACTGGCACTTTCTGGGAACCTGCTTTGTTCCATTTGCCTCATTCTCCAAAAATAGAACAGAGCAGGTCACTGTCTGACCTTGTGGAGGATGACACACGCCCGCCACCCTGTGAAGGCCGTGAGGCCCAGGACAGCCCCCAAAGGGGGCCTGAGTAACAGTCCGCACTGCACCGGGCAGAGAGGGCACGAGGCTTTCTCGTACCGCCCATCGTCACTGACCCACCCCCTTATCTGCTCTCAGCCCAACCGCCCCCTCACTGGTCTAGGCCCCCCACTTCTCCAAGGTCACTGTGGCCCCTGACAGCCCTTCGGTCAGCGGTTCCCGAGGTCATCCTGGGGCCTGAGAGCAGGAGGTCCCACTGAGCTCTGAAAAATGCCAAGCATGGGCCCTCACCTGTCACTTCTCAGCCCACAGCCTGGGGTGCCCGTGTGCAGGACAGAGGAGCTAACCTTCCGGCCTCAGGGGCCAGGAAGGACATTCCAGGGGTCCTGCACGGGTGTGGGAGGGGGGTCCCAAGGCCTTAGGACATATCAAGGGTTCACATCAACCTGAAGCCACACCTGACCAATGACAGGCTTTGCAGGTACCATCATTCTACCCCTTGCTGTGACCTAATGATATGCTGTCCACTGCTAGTGGCTTAAAACCCCACACGTTAGTTCTCCCACCGTTCTGGGGCCAGAAGTGTGAAGTGCAGACATCAGCAGGACTGCGTTCCTTCTGGAGGCGCCGGAGGGGACCCAGCTTCTAGGAGCTGTCTGTGGCCTTGGCTCGCGGTCCCTTTCTGCAACTTCAAAGGCAGAGGCGGCCGGCCTTCCAGCCTCTCCGCCAGCTCTGCCTCCACCACGTGTCTCCTTTTCCTGGCTCTAACGCCCTGCCCCTGGCCCGTTAGAACCCTGGAGGACAGGCAGGCCGCGCCTGGATCACCCAGGACCGTCTCCCCAGCCCAAGGCCTCGCTCATAGCTGCACAGCCCCTCCTGCCACGTGAGCAGAGCTCGCAGGCTCTGGGGGTTAGGACGCTGTCTGGGGGGCGTCATTCGGGTGCCCACATGTGCCGTGGACGTGGCAATATGAACGGGGGTCTTTGTCTTCATCCTTAAATGTGGGGACACTAGGCGTCCGGAACGCCGGCTCATCATGGGCCCTCCCGCTGGTGCGTGGGGCTGTTCTCACACGGCCGCCGCGGGGCCTCAGGCGTCTGAGCCCAGACAGGGGCGCCCACAGGCCAGGCCACGTCCGGGGCCACAGGGGTGGCCTGGGTCTGCCCGAGATGCCAGACTCCCTCCACAGTGACAGGAAAGGTTGTGCTAGCACGGGTGCTTTCCCTTTCTGGTTTCCAAACCTCCCGTGGCAATCTTAATTATTTTCACAATATAAACTTACGAATGACAGCTTGTAATGAGATCGAGCACTGGCTGGGCCCGAAGTCCCCTGGGCCAGAGGACAGGCAGGTTCTGGCTGCCCCAGGGGACTGGTGACCCTGGAGGAAGGTGGGTCGCCCTCAGTGCCACTGCAACATGACGAGGGTCAGCCTGGAGACCCAGAGAAGCGAGCAAAGTGACAGCCAGATCTCTGAAGAGGGGCAGAAGGGCCTGGGGCCCTGGACATGCATCTGGGCTCAGAAAGGGCCTTCCCGCCCCAGAAACCAAGAGCCTGGAGGGGGTGGGGGTGGCTCAGCGCGGGCCACGTGCGGACACGCTCCGGGCGATGGAAGGCTGTTGGTTGGAATAAATCTCTCTTCTGGAAAAAGCTTCTCCCGCCTCTAGCGGGCTGTCTGTCTGGGACAGGAGCCTAGGGGATGTTCTAGAGGACCGGCCTTTTTTAAACCCTCAGGCTGCTAGTGAGGGGAGGAAGGTGTCTGAGTCGGGCCCTGGAGGTGGCGCCTGGGACCCTGGGGTGGAGGCAGCCGTTTGGGCAGCTGGAGGGGGCCCACAGGTGAACACAGATGGGGGCTGCTTGTGAGGCTGACGGGACAGGGGACAGGAGGGAAGCTGTGCCTCCGAGCTCTCCGGCAGCACCATGTCAGGCTGCGTCCAGATTCGGACGGGGCTTCAAGCCAGGAGCAGGCCGGCTCGGGCGGCCCTACCACGCAGAGAACACCGGCGGCTCAGGCATCTCCTGACAGCCTCGCGGCATCTCAGCGGGAGATTTCTTAAAAACACAGCAGCCCCGGAAGGAGATCCAACAAGCAGGGGCCGGCGTGTGCTCCCTGGATCCCTGCAGCGTGGGGGTGGGGGCGGCCCAGGCCCGTGGTGGGCTCGGGTGGTGGGAGCAACTGGGCCGCTCCGTCTAAAATGGGATCATCTCAGTGGGCACGGCCCATGGCCACCTGCCGGTCACGTGGACCCATTCCGGGCTCGCGGTGCACAGCAGGCCCCGCTTCCAGGCCCTGCCCTGTGGCTGGGTCAGAGCTGTCCCCACCGTAGTGTCCCCAGGGCCTAGTGAGGGGTGGTCAGGACGCACCCCAGGAAGCCGCCGTGCCATGGGGGCCCTGCGGGATGCCCGCGTCAGTCCCACTCTGCTCGTCCTCCCCATTTCACAGGTCAGAGACGGGGGCAGACAGGGTGAGGGGCCTGCCCAAGTCAGGGCACTGCTGCAGGTAACACCTGGAGCCTGGACACGTCACAACAGCCGTGCCCCATCCATGAACACAAAGGGGACAGCCAGATGCCTCCCGGCAGTGATGGTCCACAACTGAGAGACTCCACCGTTGTTTCTGCGAGGCATGGCTCCCGCTACAACCCCACCAGGCAGAGGCCACGCGGTCGTGTACCGCACTCCTCCCCCAGGGCCCCACAGGCACGTACCAGCTCGCACACCTTCACTCATGGAATCCTCGCTGCCCCCATCGCCCCTGCACTACGACGAGCCTGGCCGTGTCCCCGAGCCGTGTCGCCACCCATGTCCCATCTCTGAAGGGTCAGACCATGAAAATGAGAGAAAAAACCACTACATGCTTCAAGAAATACCACATCCCCAATTAAAGGCTGACTACAAACTAGAAAAACATCCCAAATATGTCACGGCAAGGCTGACCCCACGAGCAGACATAAATCCATGAGGACAGACAGCACCTCGGGGTGGACGGCAGGACCAGGAAGACGCACAGCGGCCAGTTCACGCTTTACAACTGTCACCAGTGATCGAGAACTCACAAGACACGACACTGAAATGTGTTTTTCCATTTGTCAAATTAGCACGAGTTTCAGCAACAGAGCCGAGCCACAATGGGCTGGAAGGCCGATGTAAATTAACATTGCCCAACTGGAAAGATGCCCCCGGAGGTTCCCAGCCACAGCCCGCCACACTCAGCCCCAACGCTGGCCCAGGGGCGGCCCCAGGCTGGGAGCAGGAGACACGAGGCGCTCAGAGGAACCCTGGCCCGCGGCGGGCGCGCTGTGCCCACCGGGTCTGCCCCACCTGCACTGCCCTTCGCTCGTCGCTGGCCCCACGCGAGGCCCTCACGCGAAGCCCCGCGGGTCGCCTTCCTGTCTTTGGGGCAGTCGGGCACCTTGCACACAGACGGTGTTCAGACAACAGGAGCTCAATAACCGGATGGACAGAGGCCGGGTGGCTGGACTCACCTGAGGGAACCGGCAGGGAGCCCAGCCGGGGTCGAAAGTGAGGCCTTCCGAAGCTCCCCAGTAATGCCAGCCCCAAAACCCGAACTCTTCAGGCCTAGCTTGGAAGAGGTCAGACACTGGCTGCATGGGGTCAACAGGACCCCATGCCCACCATGGTGGGCTTCCACCCCCAAGCCCACCATGCGTCAGCACGCCGGGGGCTGGGTCTCTGCTGGTTGATGGCCCCCCAGGGGTTCCGGGTCGCCACCCCCTCCTCCCAGGCCCCCTGCCGTCCCGACAGCATGGGGGGGCCATGTGCCCAGGCACTGTCAAAGCTGCAGCAGCCACAGGAGTCATGGGATTTCTTCCACACGCAGTCCCCGGGTGTCTCTGTTACGGTGAAGAAAAGCTCGCCCCTCACGCTGGAGGCCCTGGGCGCCTGGATTCGGGCCCCGGCCGAGGCCGCCCAGCACCCAGCTCCTGAACAGCCGGACCGGCCACTCTTCGCTAGCCCTTCTCATCCCCAGAAGCTG
Organism: Aselliscus stoliczkanus; assembly: GCA_033961575.1. Taxonomy (NCBI): domain Eukaryota; kingdom Metazoa; phylum Chordata; class Mammalia; order Chiroptera; family Hipposideridae; genus Aselliscus; species Aselliscus stoliczkanus. The sequence goes on from CM066729.1 coordinate 979,666, forward strand.
GCTCTCCACGGCAGGCACCGGGATGCAGTTAACCATGCCTGAGACGCGCCCTCCCAACACTCATTCCGCCCAGCTCAAGTCGCCCCAGACTGCAAGGGCACCCCTCGTTCACGGAGAGCGGCTCAGGCTAGCAGGCTCTCTGCAGACAGAGGCCACCCAGCTGCCAAAGCCTGGTACCGTCGCGCAGATTTCTAAACTTGGATTCAAAATGCAGGAGACCTAACCGTGGCTTAGTCTGAATCTACTCAAAGAGTGTAAAATGTAAGAACGAGTATTTCAGACCAAAATGAAATGAAAGACTGAATGAATAAAAAACTAAATAAATAGTGTGTGATATCTGCAGACTTTCAGCTGATGTGTGCAGCTCAGACCCAGGCCCGCCAGGCTCATTCCCCACAGTCCCCACCCCGTCGTCCCCGAGCCTTTGGCTCTGGGATGTCCTTCCGCAGGAAACACGCTGTAAAGGCCAGTCCTGACCCACGGCCAGAGCCTGAGTCAACTGGACGCGGCAGTGGCTCGTGCTCAGCACAGAGCCTCCCGGTCGCCTCTGCCTGTCACAGGTCAACCCGGGCGTGACCCCATCTGCCAGCACGGAATGCCGGGACGATGAACGGGCCTGCACACAGGCTCTCCGACCTGGGGCCCTTGCTGAGGACAGCCGGGAAGGCCGCGCTGGAGCCTGTGCTGCAGCCCGTGCGGCAGGAGCTGGGGCCTGCAGAACACATCCTTCCAGGCACGGCCGGTGGAGCGGACGCTGCCCTGTAGCGGCCAGCTGAATCTGACTCAGCGGATCCAGGATCAAAGGCTCCTGACACCCATTCTGCAGCGGCCCACACCCGCCAACCGCAAGCATTACACCCCTGGGAGGCACAGGGCGGTACCAGGGGACTTCCTGCCTCCCTAAGATACACCACCTGGTGCTTGGAGATACATTGTGTGGTCCAGATACATTGTATGATGTAAAGAAACAACGCGGGGTGTAAAGTACAGCGTACCTCATATACACTGTGTAGCTTTGCGAAATAGCCGCCTGCTGCTCCCAGCACCCCCAAGGAGGAGCTATTCCTGCCTGGCCAGGAGAGGGTACTGAGGCAGCCACAGCGCAGGGTCAGGCACAGCTGGCCCCAGCCTCTGCTGCCCCGGAGGGCCCAAGCCTGCACCAATCACCCCTAGTGGTTGGGGAGGGTGGGGAAGGGGTTCAGGGGCCCAGTGGAGCTGGGCAGAGCGCTAGTCCCAGACCCTAAACCATCAAGGATGGCAGACGTGGGGTCCAGAGAAGCCACGTGACCCGGCCACAGAGCACACAGTAGCATACCCCTCTGTTCTTGTTGTGCTTCTGGACTATGATTGTCAAAATGTATCAACTCTAATCATCTTATAAGCACACCAAACACATATTTTAATTTTCTTAATATTTTACTCCTCCCCCACCAACTGTATCAAGTTCCAAGGAGCTTTATGCGTCAGGTTGGGCCCGGTTAGGTCCTGTGATGCCCACATTCTACCAGGCTGACACCTGAGGCATTGGGCAGCTGCTGTTTAGCCAGCTGTGTTCTTGGGGAAAGGCCACCGGCTCTGTCTTGGGGCATCATCTGCTTCTCTTACAGATACCAGCTAACCCAGGGCCTCTGGGGACATGAGAGTGTGACATCTGTGATCAGGCCTCCCTTGAAGGCACCGGGGTGGCCCACCTCCACCAGGGCTGCAGGTGGGCCTGTGGGGGAGACCGCTGTGGACAGAGCCCTGCCCGGAGGCTGCTCTTCAGTCTCAGCTGCGGAGAGGCCAGCTTGCCCAGGGCCACACCCTTACCTGATTCCTGAGGCTGATGGGGCTGGTGGGAGGCCTACCCCTTGGAGGCCACCCCATCATTGGAGGCCACCCCCTCAGCTGACCGGCCATTCCCAACAGGCTTCAGGCGGGAGGAGGCTCCCTGGATGTTGAATCAGAATACTGGGTTTTGCCCCATCCTGTCACTTACCAGCTGTGAGGATCTGGGGAGCACTCAGTCTCACTGGCAAAGTGCCAGGGTGGACTAGGGTCTCCGACAGATGCTCCAACCCCAGGCCCTGAGCAGTGTGGAGAGCCTGCCAGGATCCCCTATGGGGCTGGCTAGACAGCACCTTCCAGGACCCCGGATGGACAGCTGAGCAGTGGGGCATCATGGGGATTCCTGCCTCTGGGCTGCACAGGGCTGCAGTGTCCCCTGCCAATTCCACCCCTAGTCAGCCCCCTGCAACCCAGAGCCACCGCCCACACCAGAGGGGGCGCTGACACCCCACACAGGGTCCCTCCAGCTCTCCCAGGGGCCAAGAGAACCAAGCTTTTTCAACAACCTGGATGAAGAGAGAACCAGGCACTCTGGTGCAGAGGGCAAGTCTGTGTGCATGCAGGTGTGTATGTGCATGTATGTATGTGCATGTGTACACACGTGTGTATATGTGCACATGTGCATGCACTGACGTGCATGCGCACTCTGATGTATGTGCAGGTATGTGTGTACGTGTACATGTGTGTATATGTATGTGCACATGTGCATGCACTGATGTGTGTGCACTCTGTGTGTGCATGTATGCATGTGCACATGTGCATGCACTAATGTGTGTGCGTGCACTCTGATACGTATGAATGTATGTGCATGCGCGTGTACATTTGTGTGCATGTGCATGCACTGACGTGTGTGTGTGCACTCTGGTGTGTGCATGTATGTGTGTGCACATGTACACACGTGTGTATGTATGTGCGCATGTGCATGTGCTGATGTGTGCACTCTGATGTGTATGCATGTGTGCAGGTGTACACACGTGTGTGTGCACATGTGAATGCACTAATGTGGGCATGTGCATATGTGTGCTTTTTAAGGTGGAAGAGGCTCTTCCACCTCCTCGCACTGTGTCTAGAGTCAGTTTCGCTCCTTCGAGCTTCTAGCTTCGAGGTTCCCTTGCCCAGGACTCCCCCCCACCCCTTCTTCTTTTAAAGGGAAACAGGAGTACCCTGAAAAACAGGTTTTGCTGAAATTCAAAACTGTCTTAGAGGTCCCACACCTGAACCCTGAAGACTCCCCAGCGGGTGAGCCCTGGCGACAGCTTCACGGGGAACAGGCCGGTGGGGACAAGATCAGACGGCTTTCCCATCAGCTGAGGTCCATCACCCCAGGGTGACAGACAGCACGACAGGGGGCTGCAGGGTCTTGGCTGTGTCTTGTTCAATCCCAATCCTGGCAGCCACCCCCCTTAAAGCAATGGGGGCCTGCGGGCAGGGACCCACGCTTGGCCATGGGCGACCCAGAGACAGAGGGCCTAGGGGTGGGGGGAGCTGAGAGAGCCTGATGCAGAGGTTAGGTGTGGGAGGCAGGGCGTAGCGGAGACCAGGCTGGACACTGTCCTTGCTCCCCAGACCGAGGCCTTGATTCACCAAGGCCTCCCAGGGCTGACCGCCACTTCAGCACTGCTGAGCCACACACAGGCAACCCATCCTCGCACGAAACAGCAAGACTTTATTTATTTATTTATTTAGGTCAAGTGCAGCACAGACAGAGACATGGGAAAAATGCATCATCTTTGGTCAAAACAATGTGCAAATCAGCAAAGTGGGTCTTAAGGCTTTGCTTCCCAAGGGTGATTTTTAAGGGTTTCCAAGAACAAATTGAGCCCCAGTTATGTCAGGATTTCACGCACATTAGTTCCTCTCCGATAACACCCACAGGGGGCAATTATCCCATTTCCAGGGAGCTTGTCCTGGGAGTGGAAGGAATGGAACCTGTGTCCTCCCTATCAGGAGAGGGGTGGGGGGTGGGGGGTGGGCAGCACACAGCCCCGAGCCTGCTTCCTGCTTCAACCTCCAGGCGCAGCGAGGGCCCCATCCGCCAGGCACCTGGGAAGGGGCCTGCCTTCCCTCTGCGGCCACCCCCAGGGCAGCCCCAGCGCTGGCACGGATAAAAGTCACCCCCACCCCATTAACGCCAACACCTTCCATCTCAGCAGAGCCGGCTGGCGTGCCATTTTACTTTCTCCAATAAGAGTCCTTGATTCCCTCTCCTTGATTACAGTGTTCCCTAAGCTGGGGACTGGACTCCACGGTGTCTTTGCTCTTAATTATAAACAAGGCTCAGGCTTACAAATTCCTGCTCAAGCGGCCAGAGCCTGGGCCTGTGGGTGTCCTTGTCCTTGGTGAGCTGAAGGGACGGCCCGTGAAGCACGATTAGCGGCTCCAAGTGGCCCTGGGCCAGTCCACCATCCTCCCAGAATGCTGGGGGGTGGGGGGTGGCCTTTGGACAGGAGCCCGCCACCCTCCCAGAACGGCGGCATTTTGAATAAACCTGCTTTTCTTTCCACCAGCCTCGCCTCGCGAGTTTTGGCTTTCGTGCAGCAAGCAGCCGGACCTTTAACACGATAACAAGTTGGCAGCGCCGTCATCACGAACCCAGAGGCCCACAGAACCGTGAAAGGACAAGCACGGTTCCCCAAGTCCCCCTCGGAGTTAACACAAATGAACGAGGAATGATCTGCTACCCAAGGGACAGGTGCTTTCAGCAGATGTTTATGAGGCAGTTACTTTTAAAAAGGTCTGAACTGCAGCTTAACCTCGTGACTAAGCCGCTTGGAAACAATGAAACAAATGATGACTTCTCGGTCCCTCCTCCCCGGCCAGCTGTGGCCAGCAGGTGTGCTGCCGCCCCGGTGAGCGCGGCAGGTCTCCCGCTTTGGCGGGGACCGCGAGGGGGGCTGACATGTCACCGCACCGCACGGCACCGCACGGCGTCTAGTGCTGCCGGGGCTGAAACACCGGGCTATTTGGGGCGGGGGCTCCCCTGCGTCTGGCACTGCCCCGCGGCCGCCTCCTCCCGGGCCATTGTGGGGTGTGTCGGAAAGAGGACCGGGAGGCCGGTGGTCAGGAACGGGGCCCCAGGAGCTGGTGGCAGACGGAGGGCTCCCCGCACAGTTCGCGGCGCACGCGGGAAAAGCGGCGGGTGCAGCCAAACAACGGGCTTGAGCGCATTGTTCTCCCGCGGCCGCATCAAAGGGGAGCGCGCGCAACCCGACACCGCGGCGACCGCGCGGACAGGGGCCCGGAGGCCCGGCGGCGCACAAAGGCTGCCCCGGGGCCCGGCCGGCGGAGCCCCGAGCGGCTTCGCCCCGCGCCGCGCCGTCTCCCCCGAGACCTGCCGCACCGGCGCGCGGTCACCCGGGGGCCCGGAGGCGCGACCCGCCGCGGCCACTCGGAGTCCGGGCGGGACGGCGCCAGGGGCCGCGACACAGGCTGGGCGCGCGGGTGGGCGCCGGGGTCTCCGGGGCCCCCCGGACCGCAGCTCCTCGGGGGCCCGCAGCGCGCGCGCATCCACTTCCCCGCAGGGCCGCCGGAGTGTGGTCACCGCGCGTGGGGCACGCGGCCCCAGCCCAGCACGCTGCCCGCATCCGCGGCGCGCGGAGCCCGCAGCCAAAGAATGAATGGCCGGCGCGGGACCCTCGGCGCCCAGGACCCCGGCCCCGCCCCGGGACCCTCCGCCCCGCGCCACCTGCGGGTGTTACCTGGCTCCGCCGAGGCGGCGCAGACCCCGAGCAGCAGGGCCAGGGGCGCCAGCGCGTCCAGGAGGTGCCGCCGCAGCCAGGGCCACCTGTGGGCAACAGGCCACAAGTTAGCGCGCCTCGTGCGACCCCGCCGCCCGCCCGCCGCGCGACCCCGGCGGCCCGTACCTCGGCGCCATGCTCCGCGGGCCGCACAGTCTACGCCGCGGATGCTGCGCCCTCCGCCGCGGTGCGCCCGCTCGGCCCCCGCGCTCCGGCCGCCGCCCGGACGGGCAGGGGGCGGGCCGCGGGGCGGGGCTCGGGGGCAGGGGGCGGGGGGCTCGGGAGCAGTGGGCGGGCCGCGGGAGCGGGGCGGGGCTCGGGGTGGGAGTGGGCGGGGCCGTGGGCGGGGTCGCGCGTGGGCGGGGCTAGGGGCGGTCAGGGGGCGGGGCCGCGGGAGACCCCCAGAGCCGGGCCAGGAAGCAGGGCCTGGGGCGCCGCGCCGGACCTGGGCGGTGGGCGGGGCGGGGCTCGGGGGCGGGAAGGGGGCGGGGCCTCGGGGCGGGGCGGGCAGGGGCGGGGCCGCGGGAGACCCCCAGAGCCGCGCCAGGAAGCAGGGCCTGGGCGCCGGGCCGGACCTGGGCGGTGGGCGGGGCGGGGCTCGGGAGCGGGCAGGGGGCGGGGCCGCGGGGCGGGGCGGGGCCGCGGGAGACCCCCCCCCCCAAAGCCGGGCCAGGAAGCAGGGCCTCGGCTCGGCGCCGCGCCGGACCTGGGCGGTGGGCGGGGCGGGCGTGGGGTGGGAACGTGGGACGACCCCGTGCGCAGAGGGGCGACCCCCACCGCGGCTCCCCACCCCCGTCCGCGGCGCGCGCGGCCCGCCCCCCGAGGGCGGTGCTCCTGCAGCCGCGGAGGCGGCACGTGAGGCCCCTGCTCCGAGTCCGGGGCAAGGTCCGGCCCGCGCAGCGCGTCCAGCCCGGCGCTTGTCGGGGGGCGCCCCCCGCACCCCCGGGGGCGCCGTGCTCAGGCCCTCAGCCCGGCGCGGGCAGCGGGAAGGCGGCCGATTGAAACGAAGACGTTTCTCGCCGGGGACAGTGGATGGCGGGGGAGGAAGCGGCTCCTGCCCCACTCCGTGGGCGCAGTGACACCCAGGCTGGCGGCCCCCGTGGGCTCCAGCCCAGGGCGGCGGTGCCCCCCGAGGGGTAGAGACACGGGAGGGCCCCGGGGGACGCCAAGGAGGGCAGCCCGCTGTGCCACCAGGACCCGGCCCCGGAGGCCCCTGGCCAGAGCCTCCCAGCCTCCCGCCCCGGGCCCTGTCCACTCCGTTCCGTTTCCTCAGGCCGGTGCCCGGACCCAGCTCTCAGCTCCCTCCCCGCAGGCGGCTGTCCATGGGGTTCTGACCTGAAACCCATCCAACAGGCCTCACCCCCGGGCTTGCAGGGCACTGGCCTCAGGGCCTCAGCACTGCAGACCCTGGTGGCTTAGTAACCTTGCTGGGAAATGCCCTTCTGCATTGCTAATGGCCTTCCGGGCCTGAGCAGGGTCTGCAGATGGACTCCTGCCTGCCCAGCCCCTCGAAGCCTCTCTCCGCCTCTACTGCACCCCCGCCCCCAGTACTGCTGCTGGACGCCGCCTGACTTCACTCTCCAACAGCCTAGAGAGCCAGTCCCCGGCCAGGCCCAAGCCACATTCCCTCCAGCTGAAGGCAGCCTCACCCACGGTCCCTTCCACCCTGAGCCTGGCCCATCCAACAGCTGGCCTCAGCGCTGCCCCCCTGCTCAGCTGCTCCGCGCTGCCACAGAGGGGCCTGCCTGGACCCTAACCCAGTCCATCGTGACCCCACCCCTACCCTGTCTGCTATGGCCTTCAAAGGCTGAATGCTGCCCTGGACCCCAGGCCCTGCCCATCCACCTGCCCCACACCTCCCGTCAGGCTCTGCCCTGGGACCTGGAGGCCTTCTCTGGCTTGTGTGACAAGGGCATTCGTGGTCCATGGCAGGGAGAGAAATCCAGTTAGAGGGTTGTGAGCCATGTTTTTTAAAAATGAAAGGGAGCATGACAGAGTAGAAAGGATTCCCATCCACTCTTGTTTCCTATGTGGGTGGAGGGCTTGGGTGGGGCCCTGTGCTGTGTGTGTCTGTGTCCCGGGGGACTGGTGTAGTGGGGGTGGTGAGTCTGTGACTTTGCATGGCGTGTGCACAGACACGTGTGTGGCTGGCGTGCCCTGGGTCCTGACGCACTCTTCCCTGCGGCTCCGGTCTGTCTGCTTGTCCGTGGATCCATGCGTCCCTGGGCCGAAGTCCTGCTCCAGGAAAGAATCTGAAGTGCAGGGGCCTTTCTGTCACTTCCATCTCACCTGTCCTCAGGCCTATCCGGCTTCAGCCCAGCCCCACCCACTCCACAGGAGTGACTCCCTGGCCCCTGGGCCTGTCTGCAGCGCTGGGAGGGTGAGGCTGGAATAGGACAGGCAGGGCCTGGGGTCAGCACCTCACCTCTGTCCTCCGGTCACCACCTCTCACCTCTCACCTCTCTCCTCCCTGACTGGAGGCCCCAGAGCAGGGTGAACACACCTTTGTGGGCTTTGGTGGACGGCCAGCTTCCAAGGGCAGCTGTGTCATGAAAAGTGCTATCCACAGCAAAAAGGATCAAGGTTTTCTACTACTCTGAAACGCTTGAGTCCTCAACTCACAGCTCCAAAAAAATTAATTTCGGGCTCATTCTTTTCACTTTACATCTTACCACAGAGTCATCACTGGATGTCCCCACAGTTTCCATGGCATTCACACCTTTTTCTTATTTGAGTTTTATTTTTTCCTTTATTTACTGTAGGGGTTCAGAATGAGTCATCCCAAGATGTACCTGGGTGGTACGAAGACTGTTTTGAGCTGAAGGCAACCCAGACCCTGTGGGCTCATGAGCAACTTCTGCCCCTTAACTACCTAGAAGAATCTGAAGTGGGGCCTTGCCCGTAAAAAGCCCTATCACCAGGAATACCTTTGGGCCCCCCTGCAGGGCAGGGCACACTGGCAATGACTGGACACCTGCTCTTACCGTCGTGCAATGGCTGTCCTCCCCTCTGAAGGCCCAGGCGCCTTACCCCACCCTGAGCTCAGAATGTCACAGACGCCCCGTTTCCTGTCTGTCCCTGAACTCTTATATATGTGGGGTTCCCATATGTATATATGTGTTCAATTTGGTTGTTTTCTCCTGCTAATCTCTCATGTAGATTTAATTATGAAACCAGCTGGAAGAACCTTGGGGGTGGAGGAAAGTTCCTCCCGCCCCCAAAGTACACAAGTAACATGCAACCTCTGTATGAAAAATAGGAAATATAGGCACGCACTCGGACAAAGAAGCCCTCAGACCTCCCTCGGCTAACACTGCTGTGTGTCCTCCCTCCCTTGTCCACAAAGACCCCCTTGCCTCAAGAGGGGTGGACACAGTCTCCTCACCGGGCTGAAGTCACCGCCTGGTGGATGGGGCAGCAGGGCCTTGAGGCGGGGGCTCCTCACCTGGGCGAAGGAGATGGGTGGAGACGCCGGCTGGGAGCGAGGTCCGGGCAGAGGCCCCGGTGCCATGGGCGCTGACACTCGCAGGTGGTGGGGTGCATGGAGGGCAGTTGAGGGTGGGAGGGCCTGAGCCCCGGCTCCCACCACGTTCTCGGTTCCTTGTGTTGATTTCCTGTTTGCTCCAATGCTGTGAGTCTCTCATGTCCTTACGAGGGAGAAAAGACAGACATGACACAAGAAATGATAGACATGGCCTAGCAACACTTCATGAAATGGATACTCGTCCAGCAGTGGCCTGCCAGCATTGCCCACGAGGCTTTCCTGACAGCCCTCCCTCCCAGGGCTTGTTTTTGTCATTGCTTTCAAATTGATTTTTGTTTTAAGCTGACAGGGATTTCCTCAAGGCCAGGGCCTGCTGCGCTCGGGTGTGTTTCCTGCTCCGTGGGCTCCGTGTCCTGGGTGGGGGGCTGTGGGTTTATGAGGGGCCAGAGGTGGGACAGCAGGGAAAGGCTGCAGGGCCAGCTGAGCAAGGCCAGGGACATGGACAGGGCAGAACACGTGCCCTCTGCCCAGGTCCTCCCTTGTCCCTGTTGGTCTTCAGGAAAAGGCAGATATGCGCAGGCAGAGCAGGCTACAGAAAGCACAGAGCATCCATCTGGTTCCACACAGGTCACACACTGCAGTCCTCACGGCCTGGTCACATGGTTCACACAACATGCAGCCGGGGCCCCTGGCATCCTGGCCACGGGGAAGAGTGAACAGAGGCCCTGCCCCCTGGCCTTTGTCACCCGCACACACCTCCCGCACTCCCTACTTGGCTCCCGGGCCCTGGTTGGTTATCCCCACCACACTGGTCACTGTGACTGACAGCTCGTGCTCAGCCGCCTTGGTGCCTGCTGGCCACACAGCCACTCCCTCCCGGCACTCAGGCAGCACTGAGGTGCCTCACTTCCCTGTGTGTGCGCCTGCGGCCCCTGGGGTGATGCTGGCCTCTGGTAGCGGATCAGTAAACACCTGCCGCGTGAAAGGCAGCGGCTGGATCAGCCTCTGACCAGCCGAGGTGGGCACCGGGCAGGGCAGCCGGGGAGGTGTACATTCGTGGGGGTTTATCCTAGCAGAACTTGGAAAGTGAATGACAAGATGTCCACGAAATGGACTTACGCTCCCGTGGAGAAGTCTAAGAAACGTTCACGTGGAAAAGCTTTTAAGACAGCAGGCTGTGAGCCCCGCTGGGAGGGGGGTTCGTTCTGAGTGCTGGGATGACAGGCAAGATTTGTATCTTCTCCTTCCTTTCCACAAATCAAAGATTCATAATCAACATTTCTGTGAATGTCAGAGCATGGCATTGCCTCATGTCACTGAGGCAAGGAGGTGCCTGGGCTTACATCGAGGGGCGGGGGGGGGCCCCGAATTCTCAAGTGCACCATCGAGTAACCTGGGCTGTCCCGTTTCTCAGGATGGCCTCGTCTCCATGGAGACCAAACTGCGGTGCATCCATATCAAGGGAAACTCCAGCCTTAGTGTTTTGCACGGTGCTGCCAACACATGTGTGCAGGAGTGAGAGGTCCAGGTGATTCCTCCCTGCCAGCCCGGCAGCCTTCCAGCACACGCAGCCCGGGCGGCCCCTTTCCTTCCTGACGGGCGGCCACGTCACAGCCTCCCGCAGACAAGTTAACCAGAGCGTGGCCTCACCCCACTCCTGTTCCCTGCAGCGAGCTGGGATGACGTCCCCAACCCCACACACTCACACACAACCTGTTCACACTCAGTATTGAAATATATCCAGTCCTAGTTGGTTCTTGACCGCCCTCAATGTGGGGTGTGGCCTTCGCTCCTCGGGTCCCTGCGCCCCCCTCGCTGTCTGAGCACTTTCACTCAGAGCTCAGTGTGACCACCCCGGGCTCTCACAGGACCCAGCACCCACCACCCGCCACCGCATTGGCTTTTCTGCAGGGCACTCACTGCTGTCTAACACGCCTGTTCCTTTATTTGTTCTTTTGCTCATTTATTTGCTTATGGGTCCCCCACTTCCCTCCCCTGGAATTCAGGGCCCCACCACAGCATCCTTGCTTTGTTCATCACTGCACAAAGGGAAGGGAGTGGGGAGGCAGGCATAATACAGAGAGACAGGCGTGTCAAAGTGCCCCTTCTCAGGGTGGCACCAGAGCCCCCTTGTGAAACCTTCAGAGCCAGGTGGTCTGTGGCCACCAGGCCTGCCCACCTCCTCTACTGGGCACTGCGCATTTCAGCAGTGTGTGCACCCCTCCCCCACGCACTCACCCCAGCCTAAGCCTGAGCCCTTTCACGGCACACAGCTGACTTGATCAGAACTCATTGTAAAAGCCCCGAGTGTGAGGAATAAGGCTAAATTCCCACTTGACTGGCCTGCCTCCACATCTCAGCTTCCTCCAAGTAGAGTCCCCATTATTAGTCCTCTGCTGGTTTTTATAAAAAGCGTTTTATACATATTGGTTACTCCAGAAATCTAGAAAGCTGTTCTGTAAAATTTAAAAAACATACATGAGATAATACTCACAGCTCTCAAACTTGCTTTGTTAACACAGTGTTGTCACTCTGTCCGTGTCGGCATACATACATTTCCTTAAATGACGGCACACGTGCTCCATGGTATGGAAATAGCACACTTCGTGGGCCCACCATAATGAGACTTGCATTGTTTTCCATTGTTTTTGCTTAAAGTAATGTACTGCCTTGAAAAGAGACAGAAGCAGTGGAAAGGATGAAATGGAAATGCCGAAAGGATGAAAAGAACAATAAAAAGGTTGAAGAGTGGTTTTGACAGGTTCATCAATAAACTCAGCTTAGCCAAGGAAAGACTCAGTGAAAAATAGCTCTACAGAAATTGTACAAATTGAAACAAAGAGAAAAAAGAACAGAAAAAAATCGAGGTGTGCATGCGAGAGTTGTGGGACAATATCTAACAGCCTAATATATATATAATTGGAATCACAGAAGGAAAGGAAAGAGGGTGGGAAATATTTGAAGGAAAATGGCTGAAAATTTCTAAGATTAACACAGACACCAAACAATGGATCAAAGAAACAAAAATAACATGAAACGGGATAAATGCTTCCCAAAGGTAAAACAAACAAGCAAAACAAAACAAAAACCCCATACGAGTAACATATTCAAACAGCAGGGACAAAGAGACAGAAAAATCTTTAAGGCAAACAGCGTGAAAGCAGATGCATGCAGAGAAATAAAAGGAAGAATTACAGCAGAGTTCTCTTCAGAAACAGTGCAAGTTAGATGGCAGTGAAGTTAGATGGCAGTGAAGTTAGATGGCAGTGAAGTTAGATGGCAGTGAAGTGGCGTCTTTACAGCCCTGGGGGCGGGGGGGGGGGGAAGCGCTGACTCAGAATTCTATACCAGTGAAAACGTCTTTTAAAAAATAAGGATTAAAAAAAAAAAGACTATCTCAGAACCAAGAATGATGGGAATGTATTGCTGGCATACCTACTCTTCAAGGAGTGATACATGATGTTCAGGAATCAGAAAGAATATGATAGGAGTCTGCCAACTGGATCTTCACAAAGAATTGAAGAGTATCAGAAATGGAAGAAATGAAGATAAAATTTTTTCCCCTTTATTTTTAATTGCTATAAATGATAAGTTCTATCTAAAGGAAAAATAGTAACATTGCATTGTATTGATAGCATATATAAAAGTAAAACGTAGGGCCGGCCGAGTGGCGTGGTGGTTAAGCGCTGGCTTGGGAAGCCAGTGGCCCCGGTTCGGTACCACATATGAGGGCCAGTGACACTGCCCTCAAAAAACAAAAAACAAAACAAAACAAAAAGTAAAACGTATAATAATAGCAAGAATGAAAGGGTGGAATTGAGGAAATATTGTTGTAAGGTTCTTACACTACATGTGAAGTGGTTTAATACTATCTGCATATAAATTCTGATTAATTTAAGATTTCTGTTTTAAACCCTAGGGCAACCACTAAATTTTTTTAAAAAAGGTATGAGTAATAAGCCAAGAAGATATAAAACAGAAAGATAAAAAATGCTCAACCAAGGGAGAGCAGAAGATAGTAAAAGAGAATAAAAAAGTAGATGAAACAAATAAAAGACATCTAGCAAAATATAATCTTAATCCAATTTTATCAATAATCACATTAAGTGTGAATGGTCTAAACACAGCAGTTAAAAGGTAGTGATGGTCAGATTGGATGAAAACCCCAACTATATTACGTCTACAAGAAATCCATGTTAAATACAAAGACATATGTAGATTTAATGCCTAAGGATAAGGAAAGATGCACCCTTCAGCTACCAGCCAAAAGAAAGCCAGAGTAGCTATCTTGGTATCAGACAAACATCAGAAAAAGAAATATTATCCCAGATAAAGAGGGATGTTACAGAATCACAAAGGAGTCAGTTCTTTGAGGACATAACAATCATAATAAGCAAGTCTGTTTCTAAACAATAGGCTTCAAATTATATGAAGCAAAAACTGATTAGACTACAAGGAGAAATGGACAGACCCCCCAAGTAGAGTTGAAGATATCAATTCTATTCTCAGTAATTGCTAGAACAAGTTGACAGAAAGTCCAGTAAGGCTACAGAAGATGTGGACCACACTGTCAACACCTAGGCCTCATTGACGTTTATAGAACACACCACCCAACAGCACTTCTGGAGAAAAACGTGTTCTTCTCAAGGGTGCATGCACATTCACCAAGATGGACCATATTCTTGCCACAAAATACACCTTAACAAATTTAAAAGAATATAAATCACATAAAGAATACTTTCAGGGCATAGAACAAGAAACCAAAAATAGATACCTGTAAAATTCCAAAATATTTGGAAATTTTAAATATTTCCAAATGCCATAAGTCAGAACAGAATCTCAGGGAAATATATATATTCAATTATCTGGAAATGAAAATACAACAGGTTAAAATTTGGGGAAAGAAGGTAAAGCAGTGCTTGGTGGGAAATCCATAGCAACAAATACTCATATTAGAGGGCCGGCCAAGTGGCGCGGTGGTTAAGCACTGGCTTGGGAAGCCAGCGGCCCCTGTTCGGTCCCACATATGAGGGCCAGTGACACTGCCCTCAAAAAAAAAAAAAATACTCATATTAGAAAAGAAGAAAGGTCTCAGTGACCTCAGCTTCCAGCTTACAAAACTAGGAAAAAAAGGCCAATTAAGCCCAAAGGAAGTAGAAGAAAGGAAATAATACTGATCAGGACAGAAACCAATAAAATAGAAAGCAGACAACAGAAAATTATTGAAGTCAAAAGCTGGCTGTTTTTTGGTTCTTTTGAGTTGTTGTTGTTGTTTTTATAATAAACAATAGCTGGACTAATCAAGAAAGAAAGAATGCTGGCATAGATTGCCAATATCAAGAATAAAAGAGTGGACATGACTACAGATCCTGTAGCTTTTCAAAATATATTTTAAGAATATTATAAACAATTTTATTCTATGCTAATATATTGTATAGCTTAGATGAAGTATGCAAATTCCTTGAAAGACACAGATTATCCATATTGATACAAGAAAAAAATTTTAAAAATCCAAATAGCTCTATATCTGTTGAAGAAATTGAAATCCTAACTAAAAACCTTCTTAGAAAGAAAACCCTAAACCAAAGAGCTTTATTGGTGATTATTATAGAATTTTTATTGAAGAAATAATTGCCAACCTATAACAAGCTTTCAGAAAATAGAAGAAGGGACACTTCCCTATTCATTTCATAAGGCCTGTATTACCTTGGTGCCAAAGACACTGCAAGAAAAGAAAACTATAGACCAATATCCTTCATGCACATACATGCAAGAATCTCTAACAAAATGTTAACAAGTAAAACCCAATATTATGTAAAAAGAATAGTACATCACAACCATGTAGGATTTATTTCAGGAATGCAAGGTTGGCTTAACACTCAAAAACCAATATAATTCATTATGCAATATATTATAGAGTGATTTATAATAATAATAATTATTATTATTATAGATAACATCATACTTCATGTTGAAAAAAATGATTTCTCCCTAAAACAAAGAATAAACAAAACACTACTCTCATCATTTCCATTCAGTGTTTTCCTGGAGACCTTAGACAAGAAAGGTCTGTAGTTAAAAAAAGGGAAAGAAAGAAAGAACTTACAAAGTGAATAGGAGGGCCGGCCGAGTGGCGCATTGGTTAAGCGCTGGTTTTGGGATGCCAGCGGCCCCTGTTCGGATCCCACATATGAGGGCCAGTGACACTGCCCTCTACAGCTAACAACAGCTCCACCTGGAGCTGGGCTGTGAGCCCCGGGACGGTGTAGGCTGCAGCCCCTGCTGCAGTGGGCTGCCATAGGCTACAGTGAGTGGCCCACAGCCAGCGTGAGCTGCCAACAGCCGCGGTGAGTGACCATCCAGAGGCTGGGGACCGATCTGCCTCATCCGGGAAGAGCGCAATGACGATACCAACATGGGCCAGTGAAGCGACATCCTCTGTAACTAGACTGAAGAACAAAAAGACAGCAACTTCTCTGTTCCCCTCCCCCAATTCCCCAATAAAATCTTTAAAAATAAATAAATAAATAAATAAATAAATAAATAAAGTGAATAGGAGAAAATGACAGTGCCTATTCACACATGAGATGGGTCATATGTAAAAAATACTAAGGAATCTATATATAAGCTATTAGAATTAATAAGTGAGTTGAGCGAGGCTATGAGATATAAGGGCAACGCAAAAAAAAATTTTGATTGTATTTCTACATGCCAGCAGTGAACAATTGGAAATTAAAAGTTAAAGCAATATATATACAATAACATAAAAACATGAACTATCTAGGGGCAAATTTAGTAAAAATAAAATATATGTAAGATTTGAATGCTAAAAACTATAAAACATCACTGAGAGATATTGAAGTTCTAAATAAGAAGATAGTTATACCATGTTTCTGGATCAGAAGACACATATGATTAAGATGTCTTCTCCCGGCATGGATATATGGAGATATAGATATATATATATATATATATAGATATATATATATATATATATATATCTAACACCAAGTTAAGCCCAGAGGCTTTTTGATAATATTTGTAAGCTAATCATAAAATGTATATAAAAATGCAAAGAACCAAGAATTGTCAACATAATGCTGAAAAAGAAAAACAAGTTGGAAAATGCACCTACCTGACTTCGATAATTTATTATAAAGCTACAGCAATCAAAGCAGTGCAGGGTTGGTGGAAGAATAGATCCATAGATCAATGAACTGAGCAGAGAATCAAGAAATAGATCCATGTGTATATAGGTAACTGGTTTTCAGCAGAGAGGCCTAACTGTCTTTTACGTCCCCCTCTCCCACGGGGGGACAGTTCAGACATGACAGAATGGGTAAAGCCACCCGGCTTCAAAGCCCCATGTCCCAAACACAGCTCAAGAGGGTTTGGCACAACTTCCATCAAGAAATGTGCCCAGTGACAGGTCACACTCTGAGGGGATTTCAATCAGTGGCAAGCACACTGGGCGTCCCCGGTGCCCGCAGACAGCTGCCAGGCCAGCTGGACAGTGCCAAGAGGCCATTTTTTTTCATTCATGTTGTTCCAGGTAACCGTCCACATTCATCAGATTCCCAGCGGAACAGGGCTGGAAAGTGAAGCCAGTATCAAAGCCATCCGTGGAGAGGAGAGGATGGTGCTAACCCTTACTCACCCACCAGAGCTGGCTGACCAGAGCAAGGTAGACAACGGCAGGTTTCAGAGAGCTGTGTGGAGTCTGTCAACTTCCCCTCTCCCCTGCACGCCCCTCCGCAACCCCAGCTCCACCTACTTTGTCGCCTGGGCTCCTTCTGAGCCCATCACACCTCAGTGCACCGCTGCTACCCCACTCCAAACGCGGGGGCTCACCGACCCACCCTTCTCTCTTCCCTATCCAAACCGTCCTCCCCCTTGGAGTCAAATGACAACATCGCCGCCTCTGAATGGTGGGTGGTGGCTCTGTCATTTTTTTTTTTTTGAGAGCAGTGTCACTGGCCCTCATGTACTGGACCGAACCAGGGCCACCGGCGTCCCAAGCCAGCTCCCAACCACAGCACCACTCGGCCGGCCCCGCTCTGTCATTCTCAAAGCTTGGTGTGGCACCTGCAGACCCTGACTGCGGGCCCTGTCTCTCTCCATGTCTCACCTGCTTCCCACCCCTTGTCTGGCCACACTCCCTCCTTCCCTGAGCCTTTGCTCATGATGCTCAGGGTGTCCACCCTCTCTTCACAAGGTCACAGTGCCGGCTGCGCAGGTCTCGGCCGTGGAGGCCCCCCATCCTACTCATGGCACCATATTCCCATCCTGACAGGGACACGGACCGCCGCAGCCCCAGCACAGGGCGCAAGCTGGCCTGCCCCGGCCGTGCCGCAGGAGGGCCTTTCTAGCTTCTCTCTGCGGCTTCTCCAGGCACATTCTCGTTGCCTGGACTTTATTCCTGAGTCATGGATTCTAGAACAGCTCACAGACGGCTGTTTCCCTAAGGTTTCACATTTGACAATGTACCGGTTGCTTTAATATCTGAGCAATGACCTGGCTTGGTGTTGGGTGTGGATTGAGTACAGTTTGTTTATAGCCTGCCTTTCCTGGTGTGTTTGCTCGTTAGTGAATGTATTTCAATGTATTTCGGTGTATTTCAATATCCAGAGACTCCTGGAGACTTCCAGAAGCATGGCCTCTTGGTGGTGGTTTCACTGCAGAGACGGGATCACGTTTCCTGCACCTGCACCCACAGCACATCTTCTCAGAAGGTGCAGACAAACGGGTCCCAGCAGGCCCCCTTCTAAGACGGTGCCCCCCTTGGCAGCCTGCTGGCTCAGAGGCGCCCACACCCGTGCTGGCTGCATCAGTCTGGGCTCAGGCAGGGTGCGTGGAGAGGAAGACACCACCTGGGTCATGAGAAATGGGCTGCCTCACCCTGCAGCGGGGCCTGGCCGTCTGGTGGGCAGCTTTGTGCAACGAGTGATAACGGGAGTGTGTGCAAGGAAGGAGCCCACACGAGCAGGGACTGTGTGCCCCGTTCTTCCGACTTAATCCTGGCATGTCTGAATACCACATCCTCTGGACCTCGTGGGCTTTTTCACTCAAGCATTTAAGTAAAGACCAGCACGACTCCATCTCCCTGTTGGCAGAGCTGAGCAAAGCCCCAACGGGAGGGTGAGCAGCAGGGAACCCAGTGTATCTCAGCTCATACCTCCTCCCCACCTCACCTTGGCAGCCCCTCACCCATGTGCTCCCAGGACCTTTTCTGTTGCAGAAATCCCTGCCTGGATGCAGGGGCCCTGGCTCTGCAGGGACAGCTCAGATGCCAGCTCAGATGTGGACACCTCTGTCCAGTGAGGACGGGCAGGCAGCAGCTTCTGGGAACACCTTGCAGTTCCTTGTGAAGTCGCTTTGCAGGACACAGACACTTTTTGGCTGACGCAAGGGGCCGACGCCCCAGCGCAGCTTGCATCTCAGGCCCCTGGCTCTAGCACTTACTAGGTCTGTGACCTGGGAACGTTTCTTAACCTCCCGCTGCCTGAATTTTCTCGTGGCTCTAGGGAAGGCCCGTGACACTGTGGGGTGAGGGGTGGCGTGTGCCGTCTGAGCCTGAGATGATGCACACACCATTAGTCATTAATTAGGAAGACACAGCTAAGGCCCCAGTGAGCTACCCGACACTCCCATTAGAATGGCCAAAATTAGAAGACTGAATATACCGAGTGTTTGCGAGACTGTGGGGAAACTGAGGCCCCTGGTCAGGGAATAGAAGGTGGGGCAGCCGCTTTGGAAAAGAGCGTCACAGCCTCTTAACAAGTTAAACACACCGACCGTACGGTCCAGGCGCTCCCTGGTAGGCACTCACTCCCGAGGCCAGGAGGGCACGTCCACACAGAGGCTTGTGCCCAGACGCGTGCAGAGAGCTTCAGCTGGGACAGCTCCGAATGGGAAACCAACATCCATCAAGCAGTGAGTGGGTGAGCTAACTGTGCAATCACTCCACCAGGAGAACTGCTCGGCGACAGACAGGAATTCATCACTGACGCCTACCAGTGCAGGAAATGTCAGGGCACTGTGCGGACTGAGCGAAGCCCGACAAAGTGCACGCCGATCCCATTTGTACAACAGCCTAGGAGATGCAGACTAACCTGTGTGACTGGGACCGGGGCACAGGCAGCCTCTGCAAATCACAGTGCTTTGCTCCCTCTGCAGCGGTGGTGGTGGATTCCCAGATGTCCAACCACATCAGATGTTCCCAGTTTATTGTCTGCCAGTTCTGTATCACTGAAGCTGTTTGAAGATACTTCTTCCGAGACGGCCCAGCTGTTGGTTAGTTTAATCTGCTCTCTTGAGGTTCATCGCCGGGTTGGAGCATATGGCGCATGATCGTTGGCTGGGGTTTGAACCAACACCACCCTGTATTGTGTATTGTTGTTGTTAATGGTGGTGGTCAAAACTGAACTTTATTTAAACTTCCAAAGGTAAAATAGCATAAAAAAGCCAGCCTGAGCTTTGTTTCTTTCTGAGGACAGATGTAAGGACCAGAGCAGGACCTGCCCTGGGAAGTTCAAGCCCCCATGAAGCCGCAGGCCAGGCAGCGGCGGCCCAGTGGTGAGGTAGGAGGGAGCACCACAGCCGGGCGGTGGCTCTGGGGAGACACAGGTGCCGGCAGGACAGAAAGCCCTTTGGAAACGGGGTGCAGAACTCCAGTGAGGAGCTGCCTGGCAAGGAGACTTGTGCAAGAGACTGGGCCGGGCCCCACCTGTGACATTCGGTCTCCGCCTAGATTCTGGACAACAGCCTCTAAGCCCCATGGAATTCCCTGAGTGGCAGAGGGCAAGCCCCTTTCCAACCTGAGTTTATGCTAATGAGGTGGCTCTTGGAGGATGGTGGCTGGTCCCCAAAGGAGCCTGCCTCGTGAGTATAGGGTTGACTCCAGGAGAGGCCAAATGCTGTTGCTGCTGCTGCCTTTTCTCTCTCCTCACAGGGGCTGAGCAGACTCTTTCATCCCCAACCCTGGACAGCTGGCCTTCCCGACAATCCTGACGCACACTGGACACGAGGACAAGGCCCCAGCTAGAGCGTGGCCCTCACACTGCCCCTGAGAGTCCACAAGTTCCTGCCACACTGTCTCTCTTTCCTGCTTTCTCTGCAGCAAGTGCAGGCTGGTGGCCGTCCTACTACGCGACCGCAGAAGGTCCAAGTCTGTCTCAGGCTCCAGAATCGCCCAACGTGGGCCCCACACAGTAATGAAGACAAATCAGCTGAGGCGAGAGGCAGCCGTCCCAGGTGTGTGAGCGTGCTGCGGCTGTCATGACACACAACAGAAAGCTATTGTCTCAGTCTGGAGGCCAGCATCCAAGATCAAGGTGTGGGCAGGGCTGTTTCCTTCTGAGGCGGAGGGGAATTCCAGATGTCGCCCAGCTCCTGGTGGCTGCTGGCAACCCACAGTGCTCACTGGCTTGTGGACATATCACCCCAATGGCCGCCCGGCTGCGTCTCTTTCCCTTTATTGTAAGGACACCAGTCATTGGATTGGGGCCCTGCCCTCCTGCAGTCTGACCTCTTCACTACTTAGCTAATTATGTCTGTGTGACCCTGTTTCCAAATAAGTCCACATACTAAGCTGCTGGCAAGAACATGTGTTTTGTGGGCACACTCTTGGGCTCAGTGCACCCCTCACTGGAGTGGCACGGTGACAGCAGGGCAAATGAAAAGGCCACTGTTTCCTAGAAGGCCACTCTGAAATGTGACAGATGGAACGCTCGATGTATGTCTGCATGTGAAGAAATTAAGAGCTCATTGCAGCAAATGATGGGCTGTGGACAAGTGGATTTTTCTTGCAGTTGCAGGAAGGACTTTTGAAAATCCTGCTCCTTGGGCCGGTCGAGTAGCACGGTGGTTGGGCGCTGGCTTGGGAGGCCAGCGGCCCCGGTTCGGGTCTCACATGTGAGTGCCAGTGACACTGCCCTCAAAATAAATAAATAAATAAATAAATAAATAAATAAAATTTTAAAATTAAAAAAAATTTTTTTTAATTAAAAAAAAAAAAAAAAGAAAAAAGAAAATCCTGCTCCTTGCAGATGGCAGATGCTGTGTTGGCCCAGCCCTGATGGCCACTGCATCCCCCCGGGCATTCAGCACAGACCACCGCAATTTGTTTCTGGCCTGTGCATCTCTTGGCCCAAGGCATCCTGCAGCCAGAACTAGGTTGGAAGTACAGAGCCAGCCAGAATTCCCAGAAAGGTACAAAAGGGACAAAGTTTGTCTCAGCAAAGGTCTGCAAACCAGGGAGACGCAGCCTCCAGTGGAACCTGCAAGTGCGCTCCCTGAGACAAAGGAGAGAGTCCATCTTTTTTAGAGACAGTTCCCGCCCAGGTCTGTTTATTCAAATGAAGACCTCAAGTCTGATTGGTTCTGAGTGGTTGGTATAGATGCAAATGAGGGAAAAATGTGTGCAGTTCTGATTGGTCAGGGCAGGTCACAGTCTATTGGCTAAGTGGTATTAGGGAACTTCCCTGTGTGGCTGACTCAGGAGTGGCAAACAGGCAGGGCACAGAGCCGGAGGCTGAAGTTCAGGCCTGCCTCTTCCCAGAATGCGGACTACAGCAGAGACCTCTAGATTCTAGTGTGGAAGCCCAGGTAACCACAGGGAGTCCATCTCGACAGAGAGGTTTCTTCTCAGGGTTCACAGGAGGCATTCATGCCACCCACATTCCACCTCACAAGCAGCTCTCAAGCCATTGAAGAAACACAGAAGACCCCTTCCCAGGGACCCTCATCAGAGAAGACATCTCTAAGTGGGCAGACAAGCCATGCTCGTGGATTAGAAGACCAAACTTCTGTAAAGGTGTCTAGTCTCTCTAAACTAAACTGATGTTCAGACTCAATGCAGTTCAAATGAAATACCAGAGGGGTTTTATGGAACTTCACAAATTAAATCTAAGATTTGCATGACAGAACAAAAGCCCAGGAATGTTTAAGACATGCTAGAAGAACCAGCTGGGAGATTAGCATTGCTGGGTATCAAGATGTCTTAAAAGACACAGTAATCAGGACAGTCTCATGTCAGCAAAGGGATAGACAAAGAGAGTAAGCAAACAGGATAGTAAGCCCCAAAACACAGCCTCACAGATGTGGAAACAAAAAAGGCACTTAGGGCTCAGTGGGCAGGAACAGGACTTACAAATGGTGCGGGATGGTGAGTATCCACGTGGCTAAGAAGGAAACTGAATCTCTCTCAGATCATAACCCCAAATAGTAATAAATTCCAAGTAGATGGAAAAGGAAAGATATTTTGAACTAGATATATAGAAGAAGGTTTTATGATCACAAGGGGAGGATTTTTTAAAGAAAACATAAAACAGAGCCGACCAAGTGGCGTGGTAGTTAAGCGCTGGCTTGGGAAGCCAGCAGCCCTGGTTCGGGTCCCACATATGAGGGCCAGTGACACTGCCCTCAAGAAAACAACAACAACAACAAAAAAACGAACAACAAAAAAGAAAACATAAAGCATTCATTCATCAACAAGATCGATACATTCAACTACATTAAAGTAAAGAACTGTTCATAAAAAGACACAAAAACAGAAGTAAAAAGACCATCCGCTAAGTGAGGAAAGACATTTGCCACAAAGGATTAGTATCCTAAATCTAAAAGGAACCTCTACAAATTAAATAGAGAAAAATATCAAACCACACAAAAGAAAGATGGTCTTAAGAACAAATGTCACAGAGAAGATATAGGACTGGCTCACAGAGAAATGAACACTAGCTCTCCCTCATTAGGAAACAATGCAAATCAAACCCACAGTAAGCTTCCCCAGGGTACGCACCTGGGTTGGTGAGGCTGGGGAGAGACTAGAACACTTCCACATTGCTGGGGTGGCACTGTCTTGGAAAGCTACTTGACATTTCCCAGTAAAATTAAAGACATGCATACCCAATGCTGCCACAACGCCATTCTTAGATATATACCCTGCAGCAGTATTTTTAAACTTCAGATCCATTAGTGAGTGATGAAATCAACTTAGTGGAACACAGCAATAGTGATGATGATGATGGTGGTGGTGGTGGTGGTGGTGATGGTGGTGATGGTGGTGGTGATGATGGTGGTGGTGGTGATGGTGGTGATGGTGTTGGTGATGGTGATGGTGATGGTGGTGATGGTGGTGATGGTGGTGTTGATGATGATGGTGATGGTGACGGTGGTGGTGATGATGGTGGTGGTGATGGTGGTGGTGGTGATGGTGGTGGTGATGGCGGTAATGGTGGTGGTGATGGTGGTGATGGTGGTGATGATGGTGGTGATGGTGGTGGTGATGGTAGTGGTGATGGTGGTGATGGTGGTGATGGTGGTGGTGATGGTGGTGGTGATGGTGGTGGTGATAATGGTGATGGTGGTGGTGGTGATGGTGATGATGGTGATGGTGATAAGACTGATGATGGTGGTGATGGTGATGATGGTGACGATGGTGGTGGTGGTGATGGTGGTGGTGATGGTGGTGGTGATGGTGGTGATGGTGATGGTGATGGTGGTGGTGATGGTGATGGTGATGGTGATGATGGTGGTGGTGATGGTGGTGGTGATGGTGGTGGTGGTGATGGTGGTGATGGTGGTGATGATGGTGGTGATGGTGATGGTGGTGATGGTGGTGGTGATGGTGGTGATGGTGATGGTGGTGATGGTGGTGGTGATGGTGGTGGTGATGGTAGTGGTGATGGTGGTGGTGATGGTGGTGGTGATGGTGGTGGTGATAATGGTGATGGTGGTGATGGTGGTGGTGATGGTGATGGTGATGGTGGTGATGGTGGTGTTGATGATGGTGGTGGTGGTGGTGGTGATGGTGGTGATGGTGGTGTTGATGATGGTGGTGGTGGTGGTGATGGTGGTGATGGTGGTAATGGTGATGATGGTGTGATGGTGGTGATGGTGGTGTTGATGATGATGGTGATGGTGACGGTGGTGGTGATGATGGTGGTGGTGATGGTGGTGGTGATGGTGATGGTGATGGTGATGATGGTGGTGGTGATGGTGATGGTGATGGTGGTGATGGTGGTGTTGATGATGGTGGTGATGGTGGTGTTGATGATGGTGGTGGTGGTGGTGGTGATGGTGGTGATGGTGGTGATGATGGTGGTGATGGTGGTGATGGTGGTGTTGATGATGATGGTGATGGTGACAGTGGTGGTGATGATGGTGGTGGTGATGGTGGTGGTGATGGTGGTGGTGATGGTGGTGGTGATAATGGTGATGGTGGTGATGGTGGTGGTGATGGTGATGATGGTGATGGTGATAAGAGTGATGATGGTGGTGATGGTGATGATGGTGACGATGGTGGTGGTGGTGATGGTGCTGATAGTAACAACAGCAACAACAAATAATGAAAACCAGAGCAGAAAGTATCCCCAAGTACTGCATATTCTATGAGCAAGTGTTGTTCCGTAACCATTGGTTTCAGGTGTGTGTGTGCACTGAATCACCATGAAAATATTGTGGTCAGAAAGTTCGGAAAGCACCATCTTAGAGAAATGCTTGCACACGTGTGTACCAGGTGACATGCACAAAAGGATTTATAGGAGAAAAAAACTGGAACGAACCAGGGACCTTCAGACGTGGAATACTAAATAAATACGAACATGAACTACAGACAAGTGCCTGCTTATGTCAGATCCATTCACCACCCTTCTGCTGCTCCACTCTGCTCTGCACCCAATCACTAAATTTCCCAGGCTCCCTTGTCAACTGGCTGTCATCGAGTTTCAGCCGGTGGGTAGGGCTGGCAAGAGACACAGGTGGGAGAGAAGGAGAAGCCAGAGTCTTTCCCGCCTGTCTTGTCCCAAGGGTGCATGTCCGTCGGTGGCATATCCCCTCCATGGTCCCAACTCCCGCCCAGCAGTCTGCCTTGGTTCCTGGCAGGTGGCCGGGCTCCTGGCTCTAGTAACACCATCTCCCTCCAGCTCGGAGACAGTCGTGGTCCTGCTGTTGCTCATTTCTGGCTGCCGCACTCTGCCCACTTCGTTTTCCAGCCCTTTCCGTGGCTCTGTGTCCAGAGCCCCTTATTAAACTCCTCTATTGACCCACTTGGTGTGGGTTGTCTTCCGACGTTTCATAGCCTGAGTGAATCAGGAACATGCACCAACATGAACAGGGCTCAGAAATATAACCTTGAAGGGAAAGTTAGTAGAAGATATACGGCACGATTGTTTATAAAGCTCAAAAAGCAAATCTGAATGATTTATAAGTGTCCATGCTCATGGGGTGAAACTAATGAACAGTCATGGGGAGGGGCTCATAGAACTGGAATGTTCTACTTGAGGTGACTGGCAGCCGACACCTTTGAGGCCCCACCCGAACCCCAGGGCCTTCCCGGCTCAGAGCACACCCTAGATGACAGCTCCGCCAGCACCTGCCCTGGCCTGAGGGCTTCCCCCCATGGCCCAGCTAGCCAGAGTGCCCACTCCCTCGCCCCTCGCCCATGGGGTGGGCTAACTGAGCCCCCTGGTCCGTCACATGCCCGCTGCCCCACCTGTGTCTGCAGGGTTCACCTCCTTGCCAGGAACCCAGGAGCAGCCTGAAGACACACTGGTGTGTTTGGGGGTGATTATTGTTATTACTCTTTAAACTCTGCATATGCATTATAAACACACCTCTGGTGTATGGTACCTCTTACATTAGGAAAAGTAAATTTTAAAAAACCCCACAACAACATAAAACCAGAATTACAAGTGTGAATAAATATTTGTGATAAATGTGAACTCTGCAGGAACGTTCTTAGTTGAAGAGAGGCCATCCAGACCAGGTCGCCTCCTGTGCCATTGGGAGCTGTGATGGGGACATGGGAAGGCTCCCGGCCCTGAGCGGCTGGAGAGCAGGGTGCCTGCTGGCAGGGGCCGCAGAGAAAAACTAGGGCCGTGATCCAAGACGGCGGCCGGCGAGGACTGAGCCCTGCAGGGCGGGCCCGGACGCCCTCCCCACCCCCACCCCAGCCCGCTGTCCCCGTCCTCGTCTCCCCTCTCTATTGTCCCCTTTCCTCTGTGCGCGGGCCGGCTCCCCACCTGCTTCCCCTTTTCCTGTTTTCCCTGCACCCCTCTCTTTCCTCCACCTCAGCCTCCCTCCAGGGGTTTCTGTCTGTGAAGGAAAAGGAAAGGGCAGGCACAGGCGGAAGAGGGGGCCGGGGCCTGCGGAAGCCGGGGCTCGGCGCTCCCTTCCCCACCTTCGCTTCGGGGCTCTGTCTGCATCGGGACGAGGCTCGGGTTTGCGCCCTCTCGGGCCCTGACTCTCCCGAAGCGCCCTTTCTCTGTGCAGCTGACAAGTCAGTGCAAAGATCCCCTTAGAGAAGCCTTTCGCTTGTCTTCATTTTATTTATGGCAAAAGGAAAAGGGAACCGGCCTGGGAAGGCCGCCAGCCCGAAGTCCCAGGCTGCGAGCTATAGAAACACGGTGACGGGGAGCCAGCCTTGGTGGCGCCTGCAGCCACCTGCCTCCCTGCCCCGGCCCGCTGTGCTGGGAAGGTCTGAGCTCCAAGCCTTCCTGCGTGTTCCAGGGGCCGGGCACCGGCCCTCATACCGGGGATACTATTTCCACTTACAAAATAAGAAATTTAAATGATCAACTGTTGGAAATTACTTGGGGAGGTTGGGGCACATCCACAAATGGAATATTATGCAATGTTGAAAATGACTAGAATAAAGTCTGTAGGGTGTGCCGTGCATCCTCTGCGTTAAGTACATAGGACGCAAACAGGAACACACGGCACAGCCGAACGCAGCAGAGCCCCGACGCAGAGAACCAGGGGGCAAAGGGAAGTGCACACGCTCCAAGGCACACGGGGATCAGGCGGGTCTCCCCCTCCCTCCCTCTGGGTTTCCTGCCCCACTTCCCTCACCTCTGTGCACCCCTCCTCTCCCCTCCTCCTTCACCAGGAGGATTGGAGATATACTTGAAAGAATTATAACTGGCATTTCAGCCATTCTTTAACAGGTAGTTATAGATTCTCACTGTGTTTACACCACCAGGGCTGGGAGTAAAACAATAGAAAATGAACCCCCATCTCCAGGAGTGTATATTCTGTCAGGAGAGACCCATATACAATTTTAAAATAGAATGACAAGTGTTAAGATAAAGTCATAAGGGCAAGACGGAGCGACGTGGTGGTTAAGCGCTGGCTTGGGACGCCAGTGGCCCCGGTTTGGGTCCCACATATGAGGGCCAGTGACACTGCCCTCAAAAAAAAAAAAAAAGATAAAGTCATAATTAGATAGCGTGACCCTGTCACCTACTGTCTAAATCAGGACACTCGTGAGGCAGAGTGAAGCTACGCTGGGAAAGCAAGCATGACTGTGCCTGGAAAGCCGGGTGCTGGCACTGTGGTGTCCACACGCCCCCCAGGAGGCAGGAGCTAACTCACGGGGGACGGCTCCACCCAAGAGGCCATGCTCCAGCTGGGACTTGGAGAGCTCACTTTGTTGCAGGGACTGGGTGAGAGAGGGTGAGGAGGCTCTTTGGTAGAAAGAAAGGCGTCTGGAAAGGACAGAAGCAGCAGGCATTGGGGACACACAGCTTTGTGCAGCCCGGATTAAAGTGCCCACACCTGGTCTGTATGTCACCATCACGGGTGTCCAGAGTGGGGCAGGGTGTCCGCTGTGCATGTGCCCTGAGCGTGTCCTCCTTTTCCCTGTTTTCTTGCTCTGACACCTGGGCCTTGGGGACCCTGACAGGCAGGCCTCCTAGAGTCAGCCAACTCCCAGAGATATTGGGGGGCCCTCCTTTGACATGCAACCCACCAATCAGAGCCCACAACCCACCGCCTCCTCTGTGGGCCCTAGCTCTGGGCCACTGTCCCCCTGCCCTGATCACACAGGGCCAGAACCAGACTATCAGGGGCAGCCCCTCTGCCCCAGAGCCTGCGGACGATTCAAACCAGCCCGTCCGGAGCCTGCTGCCCTACAAGCACTCTCTTGCCCACAGCTGCCCCAACCTCCTCTGCCTCCTGACCCCCGCCCCCGGTGATTCCCCCATGTGGCCCCGCATGGGGTGACCTGCCTTCTCTTTCTAGGGACTTGGGGACACACTTCCTTCATGACAGTCCTTGCCGTGTGTGTTGGTCTCACCGTTCCTGATTAAATCAAGTCCCAGGAACCATGAAGACGGATCCCTGACCATGAGGCAGTCGGTCGGAAGCCCTGGGGACCACGGGGAGCCCTGCTGTCCCAGGATTCCTGCCAAGAGGTTTTGGGTCGCATCCTGGCAGGGACCTGCTGAGGCATCTGGACATCTGCATGTTAGAAAGGCCATCTCAGGGGCAGCGAGGAGGACTGGAAGGGGATGCATGGGGACAGCAAGATGAGATGGGTAGTTTGCCAGTTGTGGGTGAGAAATTATAAGGGTACAAACTCTTCCTTTTAATTACTTCCTCTTACTTTCCTTAGGTTTATTTTGTTCCTCTTTTAGAAACTTCTAGTATTTAGTGCTTACGCAATTTATTTTCACTCTTTCTTATTTAATAATAAAAGCATTTAATGCATAAATTTCTGAGTATCGCTGGGGCACATCTGTAAGTTGTTATATGGAGTGTTTTTATTTTATTTACCTTATATGTAACCTGCTCAAAAACAAACCTTTTATTGAAGCACTCATGTATACGACAAATACACAAATTATAAGTGCCTAGCTCCATGAATTTTCACAGAAAACACACCCATCAAGCAACGGAATGTTACAGGACCCTGGAAGCCCCTCGCGTCCCTTGTCGCCTTTCCGTGCCCAGGTGACCACGTGCTGTCACCATGATTGCTCTTGGACTTCATGTGTCTTATTGCTGTGCACTGTTGGGCTTTGCTTGACGCTTGTGTTGTGTTGGAATAAAGGTGCCGCTGAGTGTGGACGGCAGCCCTCCAGGGACTTCCAGCCTGGACGTCAGGATGTGACTGAAGTCCAGGTGGCCACCAGGACTTCCTTAAGCCAACAAATGTGGCCGCCCAACCCCAGCCTTTCGGCGCAGGCCGGTCCTGCAGCACTGACCGGAAGGCGGCAGTGGAGCGAGTGAGTCAGCTGTGTGGCCCAGGGACTGACCCGTTTCCCCGCGTCCCCTGGAGCTAGCCTGGAATCCTCGCCCCGGTCTTCAGAAATCTTCTCCCAGGCCAGTGGGGCCACACTTCAACCCTTGGCCCAATGTAGCAATTTTGTATTAGTGCAGTGTGTCGGGGAGGTTCACCCAGAGCCCGTCAGCTCACCACGGGTGATCCCAGGGTGGTTTCAGGGTGGTCCCTGGGTGGTTTCAGGGTGGTCCCAGGGGTGGTTTCAGGGTGGTCCCTGGGTGGTTTCAGGGTGGTCCCTGGGTGGTTTCAGGGTGGTCCCAGGGGTGGTTTCAGGGTGGTCCCAGGGGTGGTTTCAGGGTGGTCCCTGTGGTGGTTTCAGGGTGGTCCCAGGGTGGTTTCAGGGTGGTCCCAGGGGTGGTTTCAGGGTGGTCCCAGGGGTGCTTTCAGGGTGGTCCCAGGGGTGCTTTCAGGGTGGTCCCTGTGGTGGTTTCAGGGTGGTCCCAGGGGTGGTTTCAGGGTGGTCCCAGGGGTGGTTTCAGGGTGGTCCCTGGGTGGTTTCAGGGTGGTCCCTGGGTGGTTTCAGGGTGGTCCCAGGGGTGGATTCAGGGTGGTCCCTGGGTGGTTTCAGGGTGGTCCCAGGGGTGGATTCAGGGTGGTCCCTGTGGTGGTTTCAGGGTGGTCCCAGGGTGGTTTCAGGGTGGTCCCAGGGGTGGTTTCAGGGTGATCCCAGGGTGGTCCCAGGGTGGTTTCAGGGTGGTCCCAGGGGTGGTTTCAGGGTGATCCCAGGGTGGTTTCAGGGTGGTCCCTGGGGTGGTTTCAGGGTGATCCCAGGGTGGTTTCAGGGTGGTCCCTGGGGTGGTTTCAGGGTGATCCCAGGGTGATCCCTGGGTGGTTTCAGGGTGGTCCCAGGGGTGGATTCAGGGTGATCCCAGGGTGGTTTCAGGGTGGTGCCAGGGGTGGATTCAGGGTGATCCCAGGGGTGGTCTTAGGGTGATCCCAGGGGTGGTTTCAGGGTGATCCCAGGGTGGTTTCAGAATGGTCCCACAGTGTCCCTAACAGGAGTCTGGTCCTGATGGTCAGAGTCGCCTTCAAGGCTACTTTTAGAAATACATCTTCCAGGGCTCTGCCCAAGATCCTGTGGGGTCAGAAATCACAGAGATGAGGCCCCGCTGCGGGATCTCGTGTGGTCCTGATGATGGGTAGGTAGGTCTGGGGATCCCCCCAAGGGCAGGGCAGGGCAGTGTGGGACACTCTGTCCCCATTAAAACCCAAGAGTCCACAGACACATTGCTATAAGAAATAGGGGAGCTTGGTGAAGTCACTAGATGTAGGATGCATATACAAACGTCAGCGGGCTTTCTGGGCCCCATAGCAAAGATGTGGGTAGGATTGAAGGGACTCAATATGGGATGTGCAGCCCTCAGGACAGTGACACTGGGGAACAGGGAGGGACATTGGCCAGAACCCAGAGGCAGCTCTGAAGAGTGGCCCCTTCAGGAGCTGTGATCTTTGGTGGACTTGCTGACCCTCTGTGACCCAGTGGGGGCCATGGGGAGACTGTCCCTGCCCTTGTCCCAATCTCCACTCTTCCCAGTGCCTCCCTGCAGTGGAACCCCCCACAAGCCAAAGGGCAGGGGCAGTGCAGGTCCTCCTCACACCTCGGCCGGAGTGGGTGTGGAAGGGGAGAGGCAGCTGGACAGGGAGATGGGGGCCACGCACCCACCTGGAGAGGAAGGCTCAGAGCGCTCGACATCTGCACTGAACTGTGGTAGTAAAAGGGAACCCCAAAGAATTGGGAGACAAGAAGGTTACAGTCCGTACAACTGGACAACCAGACAAGGGTATCCAGGACATCCCCATGTTGGCGGGTCATAGTCATCAACAAACAGGAAAACGCACACACAGCACCCGGGACGGAAGCTTGCGGCAGCACAGAGCTGAGCGGAGCGCGCGGCCGCGGTGAGCCCAGCAGGCATAGGCACTGGCCGTCGCTCTGCACCTACGCGTTTGGAGAAAAATCAAAAAAATCTGGTAATTCCAAGGGTCAGAGAGACGAGCCATCCTCAATGTCTTCTGTCACTGCTGGGGGCATTCAGTGTGGCCACTTTGGGAATTATTCCAACACTATTTCCTAAGTCTGAGTCCACGGCCCCATGCTTACACTCTCCTAGGAGTGACAGGGGCGTGTGAACGTGTGCTCCTAGCAGCAAAGCCCGAGAAGCACCCAGGCGAGAAGCCCTGGGGGTGCCCACACGGCAGGGCAGCCCTGGGCACAGAGGCAGTGCCCCACACACGTGGTGGGGGGGAGAGCGCACAGGCTGCACGCAGCATGGTTAGAAGCGACTGAAATAGAAACTAGTTTTAAAAACTAATGCACAAGATGCAATTGAACCAAGTAAGACAGAGAGCAAAGGAGCGGGCCCGGTGGGGCCGTGGGGCCGCTGGTCCCCCTGGTGGGGTGGGAAATGGAGGGGCCTCAGAGCGGCAGGGAGTCCTGCAGGGGCCCCTCTCTTCCCTGGGGTGGACCTTGCTCTGTCGCTTAAGGTAACAAAGTAACAACAACATGCCCAGCAGGGTGGTGTGGACCAGGAGGAGGTGTCTCTGGTCGGGTTGGGCCATGGACCAGCCCTGTGCCCTGAGGCCCACGGGGAAGGGCAGGCGCCCTCCTGCCTCTCACACTTCCCCAGCTTCAGTGCCCGCCCCACGCCCATGGCTGCGAGGCGGCACACACAGGCCCTCGAATGTGCCGGAACAACCCTGCCTGTCTCAGCCGGCCGCTCTGGGAAGGGTCCAGAATCCCTCAGACCCGGAGCGCCGAGGCGTGGGTCAGAGATGAGCTCTGAGAACAGACGCCCCAGCTCCCGCCTGGGAGCCCTGAGGTGGGGTCACGGGGGGCTCCTTTTAAGGGCAGTGTCCAGACCAGCTGACCCCCCCGGGAGGAGGGGCCTGCCAAACAAATGAGCATACAAGGCTGGCAGCTGGTTCACAAGTGGGGATCGGGGGCTGCAAACGGCCCCCCTAGGGACCAGGGACACTGTGCAGCAGACACGGGGAAGGCAGAGGTGGGCGGAAGCAGTCACCAGCCTCTGACACTGCCCACAGCCGGCGGATCACGGGCTCAGAGGCACCACCGCTTTCGGGAAACACCCTGAATCCTGAGAGCCACATGTGACGTGGGAACTTTCTTTGGGGCCACAAGGAGCGGCGCGAGGGGTAACGTCCACTTCTCTCCTTTCCCTTCGTGCTCAGTTTGAATTGGTGAGTCCTTCGGGCACAGCCAGGAGCCCCCGTGTGCTAGGAGGTGCTGTGGCAGCCACTGTATGCCCTCCCCGGCATTGGTGTCAAGGTGAGAACAGCCCTTCGCTCCCCCACTCTCACAGCGGGCCCCCCCCACGTGCACGGCGTGTCCCATGCTGGTCCCAGCCAGGCCTCTGGCTTCAGGACCCCGTGGGGCTGAAAGTGCCACGGAACATGAAACGGTGAAATCTGATGGGAGACTGAAATCTGTGAGGTTCACAGATGATCTCAGCAAGGTCCACGCAGTTCTTTTGGGGGTCACATTCTATGAAATCGTCTCAAAAACTGAATTAGCGAACACTGGACTGTCGCCAGGGGAAACGCAGGGCTAGCCTCTGGCCACGTGTTTAGCGCCCCGGCAGTGGAGACCCCGCCTAGCCTGTGTTTCTGCTGAGAGACGCCTTATTTGGTGCGCACCGTTGGTCCGTGAATGCTGGCCTCACTCAATGGCACGCCGCTCAGGCCTGAAGGACGCCTCTTGAACTGCCTCCTCCGTGAGGCTTGTCACGGCCTCCGTGCACTTCAGACCCTGGACCGCACTTTGGCACAGCCTGGGGCAAATGGGCAAACACACGGCACCGAGCAGCTCTGGAGGCCACAGTTCATCTGAGGAAGGCAGTGTGGCCGTGAGCCTGACAGCTCTGCGAGAGCCCACCGTGACCACGGAAGCACACGCGCTGATTTCTGTGCTTTCAGATGAATTTCAGTGAGTGGCGAGTTTGCAAACATGGAACTTGTGAATAACAAGTGAAAGTTCCTCGAAGAAGAACTTAAATAGAGTGATAGGGAGACAGTGTTGGGACGCCTGCCACCCAAGTCCGTTCTGGACGGGAGCTGCGTGGAGCCCGCGGCTGCAGGCTGGCCCCGCGCCGGGCGTCTGGGCAGCGAGGTCCTGGCTTCTCCAGGATCGCTCCAGCCGCGGGGTGCCTGGCACAGCCTGGTGGGGTGACACCACCACTGCGTCTTCTTCCGGGTCAGCCTTCTGATGCCATTTACGAAGCCAGTTCTCTCCCCACCCCCTGTGTGAAACTCAGTCCGTGGCACTGAGTTCAAGCCCAGGGGAGCCTCCCGTGAGGCTGTGTGACCAGGGATGGTGGTTTAAGAGGAACATAAAGACCAGATTTGTCACGGCTGAATCATCTGCTGCTGTCCCTTGGGACAGTTAATGTAAAAATAGTTGGAGTTTTGCAAGGTCACAGTGACACTCGTGGTCTATTCTAGTGCAAACTTAGCCCTGAGAGCTGGCGAGCAGCTGGGCCCCTGCGGGCTGATGGGCGGACCCGTTTTCTGGGCGCACGAGACACTGAGCTTTGGTCCCAGCCCTTTCCGTGCCCAGGATGGCGCTCAGCGGATCTGCGCCCTGGAAACACGGTCGAACCTTGAAGTTCTTTCCGTGAAAACACCCATGAGGGCAGCGCAGGCCTGATGCAGCCTCGGCTGTGAGGGGCAGGCCAGGGCCAGCTCAGGTGGCCGTCCAGGCCGCGCGCCCGCCGGAAGCCCTGACCGCCGGCTGGGGAATGCCTAATGAAAGAGGCGCACCCGGCCCCACTGTGCCGTTCCCAGGGACAGCCAGGCAGATGATGCGTGTGGGGGCTGCCGGCACAGGATTCCTCACATAGCCCAGAATCCCAGGAGGGGCAGCCCGGAGCACTGGGAATTTGCTTCCGTGGAGGATGGGCTCCTTGGAGAACGTGGCTGTGCATTTCAAACTGGCTCCTGTGCCCCAGGTCACCTCAGGGCAGTGTCACCATCCAAGGGGACTGAGATGCAGGAATCGCTACAATCTGGGGGAACTAGCCTCTACATGGGAAGCGGTCCCTCAACTTCGGTTTCCGGTTTTTAAAAACAAAATCGCCCTTTCCCATTGATAAAGTCACACATAGGCACACCTGTGGGCATGTAAAAATAGTTGGAGTTTTGCAAGGTCACAGTGACACTCGTGGTCTATTCTAGCGCAAACTTAGCTCTGAGAGCTGGCGAGCAGCTGGGCCCCTGCGGGGGCCAGGAACACGGTGATGCAGCCCTGGCTGCCCCGTGGAGCGTCGGGCACCTCGGCCACTCCCCAGCAAAGCACCAAGGGGCATCCACGGGCACCTCTAGAGAAGACAGGGCACATCTGAGGGGGTCCTTCAAGAGCAAGGTCTGGGTGGCCCTGAGCCCCACTGGACAGTAAGGCAGCTGCTGGGTGAGGGCGTCAAAGCCTGCTCCCTCCAACCCGCTTGGGCTCCTGACTAGGGCGCCTGCCTGACAGCACCCTTCACCCACAAAGCCTGCTGCTCCTGCAGCTCTGGCCACTTCCCTGTCCCCCGAAAGGGAGGACGCGTGCTCCCGTGGACCGCCTCACTCTTCTCCACTGACCGGTGCCCTGCCTTCTGGGACTTGGTGGTCCACATGTCAGCCTGGCCCTGACCAGCTGGGGCGGGCAGCCCTGGCCCTGCGGGAAACGGGGCCTGGCAGCAGGTAGCGAATGGCCACGCCCCTGATGGCGCCCAGGCTTCCTGCGTTTGTCACGTCCTCCTGCTCTTTTTTTGTCCCACCCTGTTCCACTTCGCATTTCTCCCATCTCCCTTCTGCAGGACTGCACCCCAAAAAAGCTTCTGCACATAGGCCTCCCCTTCAGTGTTTCGGGACCCAGACCAAAGTGGCAGAGATGGGCTCAGCTGGGCGTGTCTGACGGGGAGGCAGGTGGAGAGAATAGGGGAGCAATGGGAAGGCGGGGGGTTTGAGGCTGAGGGAGCGCGGACCGGTTCCTGAGACCCAGCGAGAGAGTCCGCTCATTCCTGCCAAATGTGTCCCCAGGACCGCAGGGCTGTGTGCTTAGGAGAAAACGCCACTTCTGTGTCACAGCAGAGTAAAGGTGCAGAGTACAAGTGATGGGGTGTGTGTGTGTGTGTGTAGCTGATGGGTGGATAGACTGATGACAGTTAGATAGATGACATGATGATAGATAGATGATAGATAGATAGATAGATAGATAGATAGATGATAGAGAGATGATAGAGAGATAGATAGATGATAGAGAGATGATAGATAGATGATAGATAGATAGATTAGATAGATGATAGAGAGATAGATTAGATAGAAGATAGATAGATAGATAGATAGATAGATAGATAGATAGATGATAGGTAGATGATAGATAGATAGATAGATAGATAGATGATAGAGAGATGATAGAGAGATAGATAGATAGATGATAGAGAGATGATAGAGAGATGATAGAGAGATAGATTAGATAGATGATAGATAGATAGATAGATAGATAGATAGATAGATAGATAGATAGATGATAGGTAGATGATAGATAGATAGATGATAGAGAGATGATAGAGAGATAGATAGATAGATGATAGAGAGATGATAGAGAGATAGATTAGATAGATGATAGATAGATAGATAGATAGATAGATAGATAGATAGATAGATAGATAGAAGACAGGTGCTAGATGGTAGATGATAGATGATATATATAGCTGGATGATAAAAGATAGATAGATGATGGATGATAGATAGATGATCGATTGATAAATGAATAGACAGGGGACAGACAGACAGGCAGATGTACGGAGAGACTGAGACTGGAATGGTGTCTGAAATCTCTGAGACACAGTGTAGGCACCATGACCCTGGAGTTAGACGCCAAAAGGAGAAATGGAGGCAGAAGGAATAGAAAGCAAGTGTGTTTTTTTCCGGGAAGAGCATCCACCACTGTGGCGGCGGCGGATGGTTGTTTGAAGGGCTCTGTGGAGGGAGCTCCTGGCCAGCTGCGTAGCCTCCCGTGCCTCAGTTTCCCCATGTCCCCAAGGGGGCTGCTGGGTATGAGGGCTGGGCCGTGTCCACTCTCGTGAGGTCAGGGTGTGCAGATGCCGGCTTAGGGCAGAGGGGAGGGTTCAGTCTGGGGCTGCTGGTCTGGGCGGGCTCAGCGAAGGGGTGTAGGGACGTGGGCGCAGAGGGGGCGCTGACAGTGTTTTGGGGGGGAGGTGCCAGCCCAGGCCAAGCTGCAGACACAGAGCGAACTCTGCTGTTGCTGAGCCGAGACTATACCGCCCTCCCCCACACGCACGGAAGTCCAAGAACTAACTGGTGGTGTCCACCGGCGTCCTGTTTCCTGAGTGCCAGGGCCTCCGTCCCCGGGATGCCCAGGAGGAGGGCAGACCAAGCCACGGGGAGGGCTGGGGGGCCCTGGGGGGATTCGAGGGTCAGGCCTCTCTGGGTCTCAGACCACATCCCAGCTGTCATGCAAAGGGCGCTGGAGGACCAGGCAGCCCTCCCCAACGTCCCCGTGGGCCGGCAGGGGTGCCGGGCCTGTGAGCTTGCTCGGGACCCTCCCGGAGGCTTGTGTACATTCTCAGAGTCCAACTCTGGGTGAGTGAGTGTTTGTTTCTGAGGCATATTTTCCCTTCGGGTCTTTGAAGGACATGTCAGGAGACTCTGGGGCTTGCTGGAACGCTCCTCGCTGTGGAGGCGTGTCACAGGCTGCGGTCACAAGGCTGGCTTTTAAAGTCCTCTCTATGGGTAAAACCCTTGTCTGCTTCTTGGAATGTGGCTTTTACTTGTAACAAAGCAAATGTTTTAATGTTTGTTTTCCTTTAGCAAATAAATATTGGCTCCAACAAATGTCAGAGACAGGCTACAAAAATAAACCCGAGGCTTCCGATGCATGGAGGGAGAGAGCGGCCGTCCGAGGCACTTGCGCTCACAGTGCAGGTCCCAGGGCGACTTGTCCAGGGAACTCACACACCTCAGGCCTCCTCACCTGTGCGGGGCCCTTCGGGACCTGGGTGGGTGTCCACACTTTGGCCCGGGGTGGCCCCGGTCCCAAAGCCCTGACCTGCCGTTTCCCACCTATAGTGAGGGGCTGGGAGCCCTGGCCTCCAAGGGAAGCCCCCCACACCCGCCAGTGCTGACGTCACATCTGTGTCTTAGAAAGTATAAGACTGGTTCGTGACCCCTGATCCCTGGGGCTCCGTGGGGCTGGGGCAGCCCGTCCAAGCAGCACCCATCAGAGCAGGAGGTCCAGCCTTTAGACTCCATCCCCCCACTGACCAGTCACTGCTGCCAAGGGAGAGTGGCAGCCACCGCCACTCCCCCAGCCCTGCCACTAAGGCCTCCCAGGTGGCCAGACCTAGGCCTCAGAGGCTGTGGGGGATGCACCTGAACACGTCCCATGTCCTCCCCCAGCTAGTGTGACCACAAATCTGGGTTTCTGACAGGACAAGCTGCCTGAGCAAGAGTGAAGGTGGGTCTCCAAGGAGAATCACACTCCTTCCCACGCACACACAGACATCGCACACACACTCCTTCCCACGCACACACAGACATCGCACACACACAGCCCTGTGTCCGCCCGCTGTCCCAGACCTTGTTCACTCTTGTCACGAGACATGGAGGCTGGTGTGGAAAGTCAGGTTTGTGACAGTCAAGTGTGCCTCTGCCACGACAAACGCAGCACATGGTTCCAGGAGGCCACCCCCCGCCACGTAACAGGGCCTGGAAAACAGAAACCGTTCCGACCCCGCAGTCGGGGCCTACAACCCCAGACAAAGGACGCAGGGCTGTGAGCAGGGTTCCACACACATGCCAGCCCGCCAGGCAGGGCGTCACCCAAGTGGCCGTCTCTCCCCCTTGAAAGACACAGCGGTCAAAACGCCTGTGTCTGACGCTGTGCGTGCCAGGGCTGCCCAGCGGCCTCCCTGGTCCGGCAGGCTCCAGGACCCTTGGGGGCTTCTGCTGTTATCACTGGTTCAAGAGCCATCCGGGCTGGGCCTGGAGGCACCTGTGGGGCGGCAGGGGCGGCGCCCGCCGGAGGGACTCAGGGTCTGGGTCCCCGCTTCTGCCTCCCGGGGGCAGAGCTCTTGGCTGGCTGTGCTGGTCCCTCTGGACGCCGCCCGCTCTGGGCAGTGCTGGGCACCCCATCGTGGGCCCGCTCCAGGCTGGGGGCTAGGGGCTGGGGGCGCCTGCTGGGTTACTCAGTTTCCCCCAAACTGCCCACCCCCCCATCCACCTTCCTAAGGCAGATTCTTCTTCTTCTTCTTCTTTTTGAGCTGAGCCCTCCTGCCACCTGTTGGCAGCTCAGCGGCTGCTCAGCTCAGGCCGGGAATCCAACCGGCGACCCTGTTGCTCAGAGCTTGCACTCTTGAGCGAGCTCTTACCCAACTGAGCCCCTCGGCCGGCCTGAGGCAGATTCTTCTTGACATACCAAGGAGTTGGGCCAGCCCGGGCTGCACCTCTGGAGACACCGGAGCCTGAAGCATCGTAGGCAGCGTGCAGGGCGACCCGGGGCTCACAGACGCCCTGACCCACGGGAGGCCAAACCCGGGCTCGGACCCCACCTCCTGGCTTCAGCTCTAAGGGGCCCTGGCCACTCGCCCATCACCCCCGCCCCCCAGGCCCTCCCTGAGCTCCTCACCCTTCGGGAGAGACTTTGTGGGAATGGGTCCATAGCCATGCCTCCCAGAGGGTTCTGCCCGAGGACTGGTCCAGGCCAGGCGTGAGCTGGAGGGGGGTCGACAGAGGCCTCGTCCTCCTCAGACGCGCTGACCCTGACCTTCAGGCCGAGAACACTGCAGGCCACGGGCTCCCGGCAACTAAGTGGGTGGTTCCCTTGAGGGGACCATCCCCAGGTTTTGCACATGCTGTCAGTCTCTGAGTTTGAAAAAAATGGTGGAAGTGGGGGCAATGGGGTGTCACCTGGACTTGAATGAAGCAGGGTGGCCTTTCTCAATGAGCCAGCTTGGGTGTGACCCACACGGAGGCCGGGCAGGGGCCCCTGACTACAAAGCGCCCAGACGACTGAGGTGGCCAAGTCAGCAGCCCTGGGGCTGGACGGTCCAAACTGGTGTGACATGCGCAAGAGACAAGACTGCGCTGTCAGATGGGGACGTGTGATACCCCTCCCTCACGGGGTGCCCTGAGGAGAGTCCACGTAGCAGCCCCTCGCCCAATCAGGGAGCACATTCACGTGTTCCCACACAGCCCTCTGCCCGGGGGCAGGCCTCTCACTGGCTGTGACCAGGTGCACAGATAATTGGAAGCGATGGCCTTGGATCCTCACCTTCACCTTGAGACATGGGGTCTACTGTGCTCTGCCCGGCCGTGGGGGGTGTCAGAGAGGCCTGAGGAGCACGCGTGCAGCTGGGAATGTGCGCATGACCTCTGCCACCACCGCCAGGCCGTGCCCGGGCTGGTCGGACGGGCGAGGGAGCCAGGGACATGATGCTCCGTCCTCGCCATCAGCCCCTGCGGGGCAGCGCGCCCAGACACGACCAGGGTAAACACAAAGACACCCCCCCATGCACATCAGAGCCAGACTACGGCAAAGTAAACACCAAGAGGAAACCCGGACAGCAGGAGCACAGGCAACTTCTCAAAGGGAACCAAGACCACAGCCAACTTTCCTGAGGAAACAGTGGAAGTGAGGGCATCGTGGAACAAGGTGAGTTCCAAGCAAGGGTTTTATGAGGTTTTAATTAATTAACTTTCATTCTGAGATAATGGCTTTATTCTCAGAAAGAGTTGCAAGGGTCCCCATCGGGCCTTCACTGATTGTCCCTAACGTTAACACACTACGGAACACGGCACAGAGACTGAAACCAGGAGATGATCGCCGATGCGCTAACACTGTTAACTGAACAGCAGGCTCTGTGAGGGTTTCACCAGCTTTCACTGCCGCCCTCTTTCTGCTCTAGGACCCCGTCCTCAGCCTCCTACAACGTGGACAGTTTCTCAGTCTTTCCTTGTCCTTCACGACCTTGACACCCTCGACAAGCACTGGCATTTCGTAGCATGATGGTCACTCGGGGTTGGTCTGTTGTGTCCTCGAGGTTACAGTGGGGTTCAGGCTTTGAAGGACCACCCGGAGGTAAGTGCCCTTCCCACCACATCACATCAGGGCAGGTTATCAGGTGCTTGGTAACCTTCCTCACCGGGGTCAGGTGGTGGCTGCCACGCCCTCCACATGAAGCCACGAGTTCCCCATGCTGCTCTGTCCACTGGAAGCGAGTGGCTCGGAGCCGTTCACGCTGGGCTCAGGCCTGTGAGCCCCACCCACCTCCGCAGACGGCAGGGGGCTGGTCTGCAGTTCCTGCTAGAACCACCACGACAATGACTATTTTGAGTTTTGCAAATATTCTGTTTTCCTTCAAAGATCCCCCCCTAATTTTTTATCCCCCACACCCTCTGCTTTGCACTGAGCCCACCAATTTTAGTATTTATCAGGGGATCTTGGCTACAGCAACCATTTCTGTCATGTCATGATAATGATTTTCCTATTCCCTTCATGGCTTCTACGTGTACTAATTGGAATTTACTCTGAGGAGCAGTTGCTCGTTCTCTCTTATTTATTTATATATTCACCCATCATTTAAGTCACTATGGACTCGTGGATATTTATCTCATTCTTGGCTCTAAGTCAATACTATTGTTACTTATGTTGTTGCTCCAAGTATGATAAATCTGAAAAATACCTGGAAAGATCAGGCAAAATAAAGGTATTTTCAGAAAAACAAAAACAAGGAATTTGTCCCCAACAAACCGGCACTAAATGGGAATTCCAGACGGCAATGCTGTTCTGATGAAGAACAGCCCTGTCTACATGTGACACAAATGCAGGCAGCACGACTCAGGGGTGGGGGTGAGGCTGGGGGTGGGGGTGGGGGGTGAAGGTGGGGTGCGGGGGTGGGGTGTGAGGGTGGGGGCCTGGGGCTGATTTGGTTGGATATCCATCCAGGAAAAACAGAATCTCGGCCCCACCTCCCATCACACTGAAACATCAGTTCCAGGTGGACTGCTGCTCTAATGGTGAAAGGTGGAACAAAAGAGATTTAGACCATGACACAAAGACATACGCAATTGTGATCTAATCGGTCCATCAAGACTGCATGGAAAGATGGAAAGTGAGAGCTGAGAGAGGGAGAAGGTGCTACGCACACATCACATTGTAGAATTAATACGGAGTTTGTCTAGAGAATTAATACAAGAACCCAGATCGAGAAGAATGAAGCACACGACCCTGTGGACACATGGCCACCGACCAAAATCGCGCCCTCACGGTGGGGACGCCCAGCAAACGCGAGGGGCCGAGCTCCGCCCCGTTTCATCAGGGAACCCCCAGAATGGCTGAGATGGAGGATGGACAATCCCCGCTGTCACCAGGCCATGACGAGCGAGGCCGCACAGAGTGCTGGCGGACGGGCAGGTTGGGACAATCACCCCGGGAAGCCACTGGTCGCTCCTGGCTAACGCTTCACCTTCTCATGGCGTGACACAGGGGCTCCGCTCCCCAGTGTGTGCCTGCACACGTACCCGCTCAAGCTCATTCACAGCCGCGTGTGCACAGAGCCTGCACGGGACACGCGACGGTGGGATGGCTGTGGTGTAACCATACAGCGGGACACGGCAGCCAAGAAGCCAGCTCCTGCTGCACGCAGCACCACTGTGGTACATCTCACAGACTGCGGCCAGGCGGGGAGCTGACGCACACAGGTGGTGCAGGGGCTGCTGGAACCTGCGGCCAGGCGGGGGGCTGACGCACACAGGTGGTGCAGGGACAGCCGGAACCAGCAGCCAGGCGGGGGGCTGACGCACGGAGGTGGCACAGGTGCAGCCCGAGCCTGAGCGCGACCCCTGAAGTGCTGTGCTGGACCCCACTCCCTATCCCTGGTCCTGGCCGGCTCGAGCTTAGCTCCACATGTGTGAGCAGCATCCAGCCTCTCCCCTCGCTGGACTGTGAGCTGCGAGGCACAGAGACGGGCTGAGGTGGTCCGCACGGTGTCCGGCCTGGAGGTGACCTGGTGGCCCTCAGGGGAGTTTTGGCAGCAGCCTCACAGGCAGGTTGACTCAGTGCTGGTGAGTAAGTCCTGGGGACCCTGCTGACTCATAGGTTCCTCCGCTTTTAGATGGGTTTGCACGTACTCTTGACTGTGCACTCTGAACAGATGGAAATTCCTTGGCCTCCGGGACTGAAACAGTGGATATTTGGTAAATGCTTCCAGAAGGAAGTGGCTGGGTGGTGAATCACCCAGGTCATGTGAACTCTGATGGCGTAAACAGTCTTCAACAATCTCTGCTCATTTAGCACCAAAGGAAGTAGGGAGCTGGGGCGTGAACAGGGAGGTGGAGGCGGGCCAAGTCTGAAAGGCCTGGTTCTAGCTTTTTCCCATTACACGGGGAACCCATGACACTTGCAACATGAAGCAACCCGGGGCAATGGGCCGACAAAGTCACCAGTCAGCGTTTTCCTTAACAATCACTTAGATGGTCCCAGGCTGCCCGTTCCCAGGGAAGGGAGCCAGGCCCGGATGCACTGCAGAGAAAGCGTGGGGAGAGAGGACCAGGGAGAAGGGCAGACGGACGAGGTGAGAGCCAGGAGGTGGCTGCCAGCCGCGGCCTCGGGTCCAGGGGCCACGGGAGCCAAAGGGCTTCGTGGGAATAGTTTGGGGTTTGGACAATAGAGAGTTTGAGAAGCGAGTTAAGGATTTCGATCCCCAAAACACCCGTCATGAGGCTTGGGGAGGTCGGGACTGGCTTTGGCAGCGCAGCTGTGTCCCTAAGGGCTCTCCTCGCTGAGCCTGATGGGCAGCGTGCACCGACCCACAGGCTGGACAGTCAGGCTCGCTGCCCCTCCTGCAGGGAGTGCGGTGGCGGGCACAGAGCGTGTTGGCTGGAAAGAGACCATGTTGGTCCAGGGGACTAGATCACCACGGCCTCCCCTGCACGTCCGGCCCCGCGTGGGCCATCACAGCCACCTCAGTGGAGTCAGCCCATCGTCCCGGTCCCAGGAAGCCCCTGTCAGTGTGCGCTCACTGGCACGGTGACCAGGGAAAGACGAGGACTATTTCTACCATCCGGGGCCATTTACCCTGTTTCCGTCTGTGCCTGTGATGGCTGGTTAGGGGCGGCCCAGGAGAGGGGCACCTTTCCCACTCCTCTTACCCGGAGCGGTGCTCAGGGCACAGAGCCTGGGAGGTGTGGAAGCACCGCCTCCCTCTGTCAAATCAAACCGACTTCTGAATTCTGTTGGCTTGTGCCTCTTTCCTGACATTTGGGGATTACCCGCCACAACAGAAAATAAAGTTCT
Source organism: Aselliscus stoliczkanus (assembly GCA_033961575.1). Lineage (NCBI taxonomy): Eukaryota > Metazoa > Chordata > Mammalia > Chiroptera > Hipposideridae > Aselliscus > Aselliscus stoliczkanus. The sequence continues at coordinate 1,023,090 of CM066729.1, forward strand.
GTGCACATTGGTTTGCCTCTGCGGCTTTCTTTTATCTGAGCCTTGACTAAATAAGAAAACTTCAAGGCGTGGATGGTTGAGGACGGGCTACGCTTTGTTCAGCTCTGTGCCTGCGTCATTCCCGAGGCCCACAGACTCCACGAGGACTCAGAGGTGGCAGAAATGGGGACAGCCTCCCGGCTGGCCCTCTAGGACACGTGCAAGCTTCAAGGACACTGGGCACACAAGAGGTGACGGCTGTCCAGTTGCTTTCCCACTGAAACTGGGGGAGATGGGAGAGGCTTGGTCACGTGCGGACCTCCTGCCTGCTGAATAATTACCTCCCTCAGGCCTGGGGCTGACTAGGCATCAACACAGACCTCGGATGTGTTAGCTCACCAGATGGAAGGGAGAAGTCAAAAGCCAGGCTCTCCAGCCCACCCCCGGCCCTCAGTATACCGTCATCTATGACCCAGTGGGGTGGGCAGAGCAGAAAGCACTGGATGTGGGAATGGGGTCAGGCAAGGAAGATCTTTGTGCTTGGCAGCCCTCCAAGCTCAGAGCAGCGTCGGTGGTGGGTCAGGGGGCCTGGGAACAGGAGCGGCTTCTGAGGTGCTGGGCTGGCCTGGCCAGGGAGCTGAGCACAGGCCCTCTCTGCACTGGGAGGGGGGCTGCTACCCAGATGGCCAAACCGTTGCGGCCTTGGGTCTTGGAGATGAGGAACTGGTCTGGCGCTCTGCCTACAGCCCAGTTCTGGGAATCCCAGGCCCACCCGAGACAGCTACTAAATCTCCAGGCTTCTGTTCTCATGGACACTTCTGGCCAAGGGTGGCGCCAAGGTGCCCTCCGCCCATGGCTGGGCCCTCCCGGATCTCTGCACCAGCTCCCGAGACACCTGGCCTGGTGGGCACCGTGCCCTAGCCACTCACTCCAGATCCGTGTGTGTGTGTGAATGAGCATGTGTGGGTGTGTGACCATAAGTGAGTGTGTGAACGTGAGTGAGTGCATGCATACGTGTGTGTATGCATGAGTGTGCATGTGAGGGAGCCTGCATGGGTGCGTGCGTGCGTGAATGCGCGCATGCATGCGTGAGGCCGGTGACATCCGGTGACATCCATGTTGCCTCCCAAGACCAGGCTGTGGGCTGTCTTCTGCCCCAAAGATGCTCCCTGCCGTTTCCTGTCCCTTCACTTCCCCGCTAGCCAGAGACCCGAGGGAGTAAGGGGCAATGCGGAGAGCATTATTTAGGGGGTGCCCCTGAGGTACGGGGGTGGCCAGCTTTAGGGGGAGGGGTGTTGAGTTGATGAAGCTGAGCAGCTGGCTGACTTTATGTGGCGCTCCGGCAGGAGACCAGGGTGGCTGGGTTTGCCCGGGACTGTCCCCAGAGTGGGGACAGCTAGTCTAAGTCGCTGACCCACCAGCATGTGAAAAAGAGCGCTTGGACAGAAAAGAAAAGCCCACGCCTGTGGCGATGGAAGGCACAGGGCAGGTCCTGGTCTCCTGGTCCCGTGGCCTGACACCGGGCACAGTGTGTAAGACAAGCAGGTGAGGTGGGTCTGTGATGTCCACGAAAATCACCCAGCCTAAGAGAAAGCTTATAAGAGTTTTTTGAGTTCAATTGACGACAATGGCCAGGAAACAAAATCTCAATGGATTGAGAAAATGCTCCACGAAATGGCGGTTTGCAGTTTATTTTATACGTAAAACCACAGGAGGAAGGCTACATGACATCCATCGGTGGTAGATTAAGGGGGTGGGAGAAGGCAAAGTGGGGAAATCTCTGGGATTGGATAAAAGTAAATTGGAGAGATAGGTACTTCTTTTACATTGGTGGGTGCAGGATAGCTAACAGTTCGCTTTTTACAGGACATAAAGATGGTAATCAGGAGACAAGCATAATAATGAAGAATTCTGCAGTTTCCAGCTCTGGTCTGGAAAAAGGATTACTGACATTCCAAAAATGTTAGCTTAGGTGCAAAAAGACGACAGACAGGCCCACTGAAAAGGAACAGATTAACTTTACGGAGGAAGCTAAAGATGTGACTTCCTGCCATGGCCCACTTAGTTATGAATTTTTTTTTTTATGCTCACGCCATCTTATGTGGTTATTTTCAGTTTCCTGCGTTTGTCAGGCTAATGTGTGGCCCCCTTTCCATCCACAGTGGTGAGGTCCAGCCTTGGAAGCTGAGACTCTGTGTGGCCTTCTTTCTGCTGGGGCGTTCCTGACCACCAGGACCAAACGCAGCTGACACAACGATCAGCTCTAAAAGGTGGCCCCGGCTTCCGGTAAAATGGCGCAATAGACAGACGCTGTGCTAACTGCCTCCCAGGATCACACTAAAATTACAAGCAAATTATACAGCATTCAACCCTGGAGGTCCCCGGAACACTGGAGGAACAGAACCACTAAACGAAGAAGTTAAAGAGGAGGCCGCGTCGGGTCTGGTGGGACGGGCGGAGACGAGAGAGGGCGAGCCCCGGGAGGGAGGCCCCAGCCGTGGGAGGCTTGTCTGGTTGGGGGAGACCCTCCGGCCGCACCCCAAGCTCACCAGCCCAGAGCGCCTTTGCCGGGAAGAGGAGTTCTAAGACAGCCGGCGGTAAATTAGTGAGGACTCTCTGCTCAGCTCGGTGAGGCCGAGAGCGGCTGGAGAATCCGTGGGGCCGGCGCCCGGGCGTGCTCGCCGGTGAGCACTTACCTGGTTCCTGGCGGAGGGAGTGGCTGTGTGAGCCGGGAGCCTGCGGGACGGACTGAGCTGGGCGCCTTTGGTGCAGAGGCTGGAGGTGTTAGGACTGTGGTTCCCGTGGTGCGGAGCCCGCACGCGAGTGGTGTGGGGAGGGCGCCATTTTGTCAGGCTTAGGCCCGCCCACGGAGGGTCAGGTCCGAGACCTCATTGGTCTGGTGGAACTGGCACAGAAGTGCGTGTGTGCGTGCGCGCGCATGCGGCCTTGGATCCCCACCCTCCGCCCGGCTTATACTGCGTTGCCAGGGAAACGCTGGGCAGGTGCCCTCCGGCTCCAACAGGCTGCTCACTGGGACGCGGGAGTGCGCGAGCCGCCTCGGGTCCCCGCTCTCCGCACTCCGCTTGCAGAGTTTCCAGGCTGGTAATTGGTTGTCGGGCTGCTTGGGCTGATCTGCGAGCGGCTGATTGGGACAGGCTGAGACTGGAGTTTTCCTGGGAGTGTTGGGCCGTGAGCTGTGTGCCTGTGTGATCCAGCCAGGGCTCTCCTGGTGATCTATCTAATACATCAAAGCAATCCCAGAGCGACAGCCAGAATGGGGAAACAAAGAAACATGTCACAAGTAAAAGATCAGAAGAAACCTCTAGAAATGGAACCAAATGAAACAGAGGGATCCAACCTTTCAGAGACAGAGTTTAGAACACTAATCATAAGAATGTTTAAGGAACTTAGTGAGGACATAAAGAAGGATAGGGAAACCATAAAAAACAACCTGTTAGAACTAAAGAATACAATAACTGAAATGAAGAACACACTCGAAGGAATCACCAGTAGAGTAGATGAAGCAGAGGAGCGGATCAGCGATTTGGAAGATAAAATAGCAGAACTCACCCAGTTGGCACAGCAAAAAGACCAAAGAATAAAAAACAATGAAAATAGTTTACGAGCCCTATGGGACAAGGTGAAACGCAACCACCTGCAAATCATAGGGATACCAGAAGGAGAAGAGAAGAAGCAAGGGGTCGAGAATATATTTGAAAAAATAATGACTGAAAACTTCCCCACCCTGGTGAAGGAAATCAACATACATGCCCAGGAAGTGCAGAGGGTTCCAAACCAGCTGAACCCAAACAGGTCCACACCAAGACACATCATAGTTAAAATGGCAAAGGTTAAAGACAGAGACAGAATCCTAGAGGCTGCAAGAGAAAGACAGCAGGTTACATACAAAGGAGCTCCTGTTAGACTAACAGCTGACTTGTCTACAGAAACTCTGCAGGCCAGAAGGGAGTGGCAGGAGATACTCAAAGTGACACAAAGTAAAGGCCTACAACCAAGATTGCTCTACCCAGCGCGGCTATCACTTAAAATTGAAGGAGAAATAAAGAGCTTCTCAGAAAAGAAGAAGCTTAAGGAATTCATTACCACCAAGCCAGCATTGCAAGAAATGTTAAAAGGGTTTTTTTAAACAAAAGAAAGGGGTAAACAAGCTAACCCAGAGAGACAATTTAAGAAGATTGAAGTCATATCAAGCAGATATAAAGGAAAAACTGATGGTTGCTGGCTGGGAGGGAGTGGGGAAGAGGGAGAGGGGGAAGGTTTTAGACAGTGTAGGTGGGACTACAATGTTGCCGCAGGGAGATGGGGGCAGTTCTGGGAATGTAATTGATAATGTTGTGAAGAGACTATTGTGTTGCGAGAAATAAGTCAGTCGGAGAAGGACAGGTACCATGTGATCTCACTTGTGTGTGGAGTCTGAAGAGCCGAGTGAACGATCAAAGTAAACAGACTCGTAGATGTAGAGGAAAAACTGAGGGTTGCTAGTTGGGAGGGGGTGGGGATGGGGGGAAGGGGAAGGGATTAGACAGCATAAATAGACAACTACAGTATTGCCACAGGGATATGAAACACAGTTCGGGGAATATAATAATGTCGTAAAAATTTTGTGGCGTGTCAGATAGTCACATGTCTTGTTAGGGAGACCACTTCATGGATGGAGTAGAGGCTTGATCACTGTACTGTACACCTGAAGCTGATGTTGTATAGTATTGTATGCCAACTGTAACTGAATATGTGGATGGCCACGGGATGTGGAGTATACTGTGGAGGGGAGTCAGGGGAGTTGTGATGGATATGTATGATATGGGGGGAGTGGGGTGGCGAACTGGGGGAGGGGGGTTGTCACTTTGGGGGGTAAAGAGTATAACTATTGCATTGTGTTGTACACCTGAAACTAATAAAATAAAATAAATTTTAAAAAATAAATAAATAAATTAATTAATTAAATAAAAGGTGGCCCCTGGTGGGAGGTGTGCGGCCAAGGGGAGACACATCCCGGATGGGGCAAAGTTTGACAAAGGGCTGTTCACAGGACTGTTGCGGTAGAGGCTGCAGGGTGAGGCAGTGAGCAGTTACCTGGACCCAGGGAGGGCGTGCTTCAAGCCATCTCTCCCCACACTGCCATGGTCCACCAGAGCTGGGGGGTTGGGGGAGAGATAAAAGAAATGAGCACAAGTCTGCTCTGGAAAAAGCACTAAATCTGAAGGGGGCACACCCTCTAAAGTGATGCAAAGCCCAAGGGATCCTGACTTTCGAATGGGTCCTGCAGTTTGGAGTCAGGAGACGGTTCGCCCAGCGCTCCCAGGAAACGGAGGGCGCCTCCTCCCTGATGATGACAGTTCAGAGAGCTGGCTCCAGGACTCGGGGGAAACATTCCAGATGCCCAGACTGGCCAGGGGCTTATGGGGCCATTAAGAAGATTTGCACACAAAGAACAGAGAAAGAAATCCCGAAAGAAGGAGGGGTGGGAGTCCCATCTGTTATTTTCAACAGGAAAGAAATTGTGTTTCTCTTGAGTTGCCCACAGGTGACCCGAGGGCAGCCCCCAGCCAGGCGGGGGTGGGGTGCGGGAGGTTTGTAGGAGGAGCAGAGGGAAGGGGCCCGGAGCCAGCAGGGATGCAGGCACCCCAGCCCTGAGAGGACGAAGCCCGTGGCAGCCCCACGCCCCCTTGAGAGGGTTGGCAACCGGCAGGTCTGGGCCGCTGCCCGGCTGCTTCCCGGCCCTGCTCTCACAGGAGAAATGGCTGATGGGGTTCCTTGTGACAGTCTAACACTCCCCAAATCACAGCCCTGTGTGTGGAACTCTCCCTGAGCCCTGGACCGAGGACATGCAGCGAGCGGCGACTCGGGCTGGAGGGTCGCAGGCGGCTGCACACGTGTGAAAGCGTCCAGCACAGGCTGCAGCACGCCCGGCTCCAGTGAATTGTTTCCTGCAAAAATTCAAACTGAGCTTCCAGACACGTGACGTGACGTGCTTGGGGACGGTGGTGTGGCCGCTGACTCTCGTGTAGGGGGTTCTGTGGGTCAGGACAGCTGCGCAGACACCCCTGGGGACAGCGGGCCTCCCTCCCGCCTCCTGGTCCCGGTCCCCGTGGCTCCGGGGGCTGCTACCCTGATTTTTTTTTTTTTTTAAGAAAGAGCCTTGAGGGCTTCTCAGAGTGGAAGGTAACAAGGACCCTGCGTGGGTGCCCAGGGGCCGAGAGGGCCCACGCGGCTGGTCCTGCAAAGGCCCTCAGGGGAGGGAGCCCTGCTCTCCGCTCTTGCTTCCAGTGACTGAAGTTTGCAAATTAAACTGACAAAAGACAGATTAACGGGAGAAAAGGTTTATTTCATATGCACAGGGGGGCTCAACAGAAAAGAAGTGAAAACTCCAAAGAGAGGGCTAGGCCCCGGAAGGGTCACTCACCATTTTAACAAAGGGTGAGGCACGGAGCAGAGACGGCCGGCAGGGCTGCGGCTGTAGGGGGGCAGGAGGCAGGGCAGGTGAGGGCTGATTAGCGGGGCTCCTTGCCGCCTCCGGAAGACACCAGTGCAAACCAGCTTTTAGGCAGACGGAGGGGCGGGGAGCTCTGCCCTTTCCTAATTGCCTTCTGCTCAAAATAATCCTCAAACCCAAGTGACGTGTGTGGGGGTGGTATGCTCTGATCCTCTATAATCCAAAACCAGATGAGGGATTTTTAAGGAAAAATACGTTTAAGAAATGCAGATGAGCGACCCTCCACAGCTCCACCTGGCCAGACGCTCTGTCTCACCCCGGGACGGCCCTGGAGCCCCGGTCGCTGCCCGGCCCCGGGCTCCCAGCAGCGGATGGTCCCAGCTGGGGGCTGGTCCCGCTGACCTCTCCACCAGAGCGAGGTCGCCGAGGTTCTCGCCCCTCCCGCGTGGACGGGTCCCCTGCACATCCCTCGTCTGTCCGACTCTGTCCCCAAAGTCCCAAAGACACTGGTGGTGAGAGACACAGGCTGGGACTGATCGGGAGAACGGCTGGGGGGGCCTTGCCGCGCCCCCCGCTCCGTGAGCTCAGACAGCCCAGCCCAGGAGATGGATGTTTCCACACACCCCCGCCCAGTGCATAAGGATCCCTGGGGTGCCTACGTGATTGCACCCCTCCTCTTCACCAGCCTCACACCTCTGGGGCTCCCCAGCCCTGGGCAGGGCCACCGGCTGCTCACGGGGCCTGCTGAGTCAGACTTGCATAGAATGAGGTAGAACAGGGGGTGTCCCCGGCTGCTGCCTGTGGCGTCCTTGAGGGGCTTACTCTGCTTTCACTGCCTCAGCCCCACAGGAAGGAGAGAGGCCCTGCTGGGCCCCCACCTGCGGACACCCACTCGGGCCTTTCTGTGACTGCCACGCAGGAGGGCCAGGGGCCACCGTGCAGAAGGAGGGGGAGAGACCCGGCGCGGGCCAGCCCCGGGCAGCAGGCAGGCCTCCCAGCTCCCTCTCTGCCTGTCCCTGAGGCTCAGGGGCTCGGTTTCCCTCTCATGCCCCAGCCTGGCTCTCGGTTCAAATGTCTTAGAGACCCTGGGAGACCCATGCAACGCCTTGGAGCCAAGTGCCGCGCCCACCCTGGCTGCTGGCTGGGAGGGTCCTCAGCCCAGGCAGTGGGTAGGGGTTCCCCCAAGCGGGGGCTCTGATGCCACGCAGCCCCTGCTCCCAAGGAGAGGAGACCCCATCTGGTGTGGGGCCCCAGCCGGACTGGGGGACACAACACGCGATCAAGTCCCACTGAGAGATGATGCTGGGTTAGATGTCACCCCGAGGGCCTGTCCATCAAATCAAATAGAACCTGCTGGAATTTAGACCAGAGGGTGGCGGGCAGCCTCAGGAAGGAGGTGGCCCAGGACCTCGAGCCAAGCCTGCTAGCCCTCTCGGCCCAGGGCCGAGGTCTGTCACTCCCTGGACACCTCCTCGGGCCAAGGCCCCGGGTCTCACACGCTGTCCCCCTGCTGTCTGTGCATCTGTGCCAGGGTCGCCTGTGGGTCAGGTTCCACGTGGGCAGCCCAGGAGGCCTGCGCCAGGCGTGGGCCAGCGGGACCCGAGCCCAGGCCGCCCTCTGCGTCCTGGTCCTCCTGGCCCGAGGCCCGCAGGAAGCAATTCGGCTGAAGGAAGGCCGTGCAGCTGCAGAGGGTCGGGGCTGGACGGGCCGCGCCGGGCGCCCCTGGGCTTCAGGGGCGGCGCTCTCTACGGCAAGACTTAGGACTTGGCTTTCCAGATGCAGCTCAGGACCCAGGGCCTCCCATGTGGGCCAGCTCGTCAGAGCCGCCCTGAGTGCGGGGGGCTGGCAGGGGGCACCCGGCTCCTCAGGGACAGTGGGGCTGCGGCGCACCAGCCTCATGCGGCGTCCCTGGGTGCGGCGTCCCTGGGTGCGGCGTCCCTGGGTGCGGCGTCCCTGGGTGGCAGCGTCCCTCGGTGCGGCGTCCCTGGGTGTGGCATCCCTGGGTGCGGCGTCCCTCGGTGCGGCGTCCCTGGGTGGCAGCGTCCCTCGGTGCGGCGTCCCTGGGTGGCAGCGTCCCTCGGTGCGGTGTCCCTGGGTGCAGCGTCCCTGGGTTGCGGCGTCCCCGGGTGCACTGTCCCCGGGCACCCTCCCCTGGCCTTCCTGGGCCTCTCCACCCTCCAGCCGCCATGCCGGGTCCATGACTGTTCTTGTCACCCCCTCTGCCTGTTACCCCCTCACACAGTCCTATTTCTATGAGCAGCCTCCCCTTCCCCGGATGGATGGCAGAGCGTGTCACCTGAGTCCCTGGCCAGCGCCCAAACTTGGCTTCTTCCCTGCCCGAGTCCAGGCCAGACACCAGGGTGGCCGCTCGCAGCCTCCGTTCCTCGGCCTGCCGTCTGCGCCGGGTCCTGGGCCGCCCTCACTTGGGAAGGAGCCTGCTGCAGCCTCCACTCGCCTCTCCTGGCCGTGGGCACAGCTGCCTCCCGTCGTCCAGCTCAGAGAAGCTGGGCTCTGTGCCACCTGGGACCCTGAGACCCACGGGCGCCCAGGCTCCTCAGCACCCGCCCCCCAGCTCTGACTTCCCACAGCCTGGGGGCCCCGGGCCCAGCAGAGCGAGGATACCCAGAGGCGGCCATGGCCCAGGCCCCTCATCCCCCGGCACCTGTTGGGACGTTCCCAGTGCTGGCCTGAGCCGTGTGCCCAGCCGCAGTGTGGAAATGGGATGGTTCCAGGGCTTGCGGACCCCCCACTACTGTATTGAACAGATGGTAACGTTTTATCTACCCATCTATGTGGTGTTTATAGAATTAAGGCCTTTTGCTCCTGACATTTTCCCCTTTGTAATTTATTTTCAATCCCCCCCAAGTGATTTGCTTTCAATGTTGGTAGTCATCTCCTGTGGCCACCATGACAAATGACCACACAAAGCTACTGTCGACAGCTCTGGCCAAGTCACGGGGCTGTGGTAGGGTGCCGGCAGGCGGGCTCCGAGGACCCCTGCTTGTGCCTTCCCCAGCTTCCAGAGGCTGCCATCCATCACCTTCTCAGAGCTGACACCATGACTAACCCTGGAACGGCGACGTTTCCAGCGTGGAGCCAGCCATCGTGCTGGATGGTGGGCAGCTGGGGGCTGGCCCAGTGCCCTGGGCCCTGGGCCACGGATGGGGCTGAGCCTGTAGCCACCCCACGGGATGCTGCCCCCACACTGATGTTGGGCTGCTCGTCCAGCCAGTAAGGCCTCCCTCTCCTCACTGTTCTTTTCATTAAAATATTCTTTTATATTCTTTAGTGTTTAGGAATAAAATAAATTTTACACTCACGTTAAGCTTCTAGAGGAGTCCTTTTGGGATTGTCGTCATGATAAAGGAAGTCCTGTGCCCCTGCTGTCCCCTGAGCCAGGAAAGCCAGTGTCCCATCTTCAAATGACCCACGGCTTTTCGCCCTCTGGGTCTCCTGAGAATGTCACCCTCCCACCTGCACCCAGAGTAGCCCCTGTTTACCTCCTTCCCACCCTAAACCAAGCTGCCACTTGCAAGGACGTGGGGGTCTGCCAGGACCTCTCAGAGCCTCGCGCGGCCGGCACCCAGTAGGTGCCCCATAATTATAGGTGAACAGAGCGGGGAAAACTTGGTAAGGTGCCACTACCCGCTCCAGAGGACAAAGGTGCCGCAGGCTGAGAGCTCCTTGGAAAGCCAGTGCGGCCGTCTGAAAGGCTCCTTTCTTGGGCCACACACGTTGTGCCCCTCCAGCCTCATGTTAGGATGCTAATCGCACTTGTGGGTAGGGCCTGTTTGTTTCTCGCATTTTCTGGCTGGTGTGGGAGACGGAGCCTCCAGGGCCCCCAGACACAGCAGGAGGGGGCCCCCCGGCTGGCTGTAACCACAGTGCTAAGCAACACGCCCCGTGGGGTCTGGGCTCTGGGAAAGGTCCCTGTGGGTTTGGCCCTGCACTCCAGGCTGCCTCCGAGTGCCCCCAGGACGCCTCATTCCTGCACTGCCCGGGCCCCCGACAGCCAGGACCCCCAGGCACGCTCTCCTAGGCCGCCCTCAGCGGCCCTTGTCACAGTGGGTTCAGGCTTCAGGCCAGGCTCCGTGCCGCCCGGCTGTGTGGCCTCCAGGCGCCGCACTCCCCTGCAGTCCCTGACTCTGAGAGGATGAGGAGTTAGCACTTAGAACCAGCACCCAGGCGGTGCTGACTAAGGGCACGCCACCATTTCCACACCAGAATCTAATAATGAGGCAGCCCCCACCTCCAGGAGGCGCTGGCCCAGCCCTGCGCTCAGCGCCCAGCCCCCAGCCCCCAGAGCTGTCCTGTGCACTGAGAAGCACAGGGCGCCGACTGTGGGTCCAGCTCTGATCCCAGCACCCGTCTCCGTCCCGGAGCTGGCTGTGAGTAATGCCCCTGCCTTACTCAAGGTGATGCGAAGTGGCCCTGGTCACTGAGAGCCTGGACAGCCAGTCACCACCGGTCAGATCTCCCAGTGGGAGGAACTTGCCGGTGCCCATAATACACAAGCAAGCTGACAAGTGACCGGGCAAGAAGTGTGCTGACTGACCACTCAGGAAAGGCTGTGTCCCTGCTCTTTGAGCCTCGCCCACTGGGTGGCATTTGGTGGCTGCTCTGGGCAAAGGTGACGCCACCCTCTGATGCTGGACCCCTCCTGGAGCCCTGGGCTGGTCCCCAGGGGCCCAGGGGGCCCCCCCGCCTAGGAGCAGGGCGCAGCTGAGGGGCCAGGAAGGCACGCGCGCTCCGGCCAGCTCGCCAGGCAGCGGGAAGCGCCGTTTCTTCGTTACGCCGATGCTGCTGTGGGCACAATGGATTGAACAGTTTGCAAAGCACAGACCAGGAGATCTGGAGTGTTCCTTCTCTATGTGATAGGAGATAAATTTGGCCTCTACTAAGTAGCCCAGAGCTGCCCCGAGGCTCCAGAGCTCACTGTCTCCCTGTGGCCGGTGCCTGGCCTGGTCTGTGACTTCAGGGAGTGAGGGATCTTAAGCACACAGAAGCAGGTGATGCGTGTGCAGGCGTGCCCGACAGGAAAGCGACACGGACAGTGAGAGCAAAGTGAAAGCTGAACATCTGATGGGGATGTGCCTGCAGAAGCCAAGGTCGGCTTTGAAATGTGCAGCTCCATGAACTTGGAGGCGGAGCCTTCTCTTTGTGGTGACAAACACACAGCCACTTCCCTTTGAAAGAGACAGTAGTTGTTTCCCTGACTTAACTGTTTTTGTGTTTTTTCAGTATTTTATTTTGAAATAATTTCAGACTTAATGAAAAGTTGCAAGAATGGAGAGGCGGCTTTCCGGATCGCCCATACCTGTTCCCTTCGGCACCCCCTCTTCCTCTCCCTCTGTCTGGAGTGTTTTGAGAACTGATGGAAAGCAGGGGGGAGACATCATGTCCCTTCACCCCTAAATAATTTGGGGTGCATCTCTAGGAGCACAGACATTCTCCTACAAATCCTTGTACAATCGCCAAATGATATCATACAATCATCTCATTGACGTCCATATTCAGTTTTTGTCAACTGCCCCAGTAACACTCCACCTGCGGCGGGTGCTGCCCGGGGGCACACACGGATCGTAAGCATGACCTCTCCTTCAGTTGCTTGGACTTTTATTTATTTATTTGTTTTATTAAAGATTTTATTGGGGAGTTGGGGGAGGGGAACAGTGTTGGGGAATCGGGGAAGGGGACCAGCCAAGTTGTCGTTCAATCTTTGTAGTGGAGGGCGCCAGGCACCATCTGGCTTCCCGTCGGCAGCTCGTGGCCTCTAAGCTCAAGGTGCCGAGTTCAGTTTTAGTTGCTGGTAGGCGTAGCCACCATCGAACAGGCAATCTTGCTGTTACACCAGCTGAGCGATCCTGTCACCTGTTGGCAGCTCAGCGACAGCTCAGCTCGGGCGCAGTGTCACTGGTCCATGTGGGAACCGAACCGGTGGCCCTGTTGCTCAGAGCACACGCTCTAAGCCAACTCTTAACAAACTGAGCCACTCGGCTGGCCCAAGTTTCTTGGCCTTTTTGTCCCTTGGGGATGTAGCAGTCTGTCCAGCACCCACTCCTGAGTGTAAGCATATGGAGTGTGAGAGGAAGCCAGTGGATATGTTTGCAGAGTCTCAGCAACCAGGACGGAGACCCGAGGGTGGGTCTGGGCTGAAAGGCAGACCTGATGACAGGTACACTCCGCCCCCTGCCTCCTCTGGCCTCCTGGTTTTGCTTATTGCATTGGCTACCGTCTCCAGCACTGTGCGGAACAGACATGGTTAGAGCACACAGCCTGGCCTTGTTCCCAAATGTGGGGTAAACACTCCCTACTTCACCATGAAATGTGATTTTAGCTGTAGACGTGTCATGGGTGGCCCATGTCACAAGAGGAAGTTCCATTTTATTCTTAGTCTGTTTAGAGGTTTTATCATACATGGGTGTTGAATTACTTTTCTACATTTGAGGTGATCATGTGTTTTATTCCTTTATTCTGTTCATGTGGTGAATGACATTAATTGATTTTCAACTATTCAACAAATTTTGCATTCTTGGGCTAAACGGTGCTCGGTCACACTATGTGACTTATCCTTTTTATATATGTTGAATTTGATCCATTAATACTGTTAGGCATTTTGTATCTATGCTCATGCTGGCTACTACTGTCTACATTTCTTTTCTTAGTGTCTTGGGTCAGTTGGGGGATCAGGGTTATGCCAGCCCCATAAAATGAGTTGTGAATTGTTCCCTCTCTATCTTCTGAACAACTTTGTGTAAGATTGGTAATAATTCTTCCCTACATGTTTGATAAAACTCAGCAATGAAACCATCCAGGCAATTTTCTTTGTGGGAAGAGTTTTGATGATGAGTTCCATTTTTTTTGTTTGTTTGTTTTGTTTTTTTTTAGCTGAGCCATCCTGTCACCTGTTGGCAGCTTAGCGGCAGCTCAGCTCGGGCTGGGCATCAAACTGCTGTTGCTCAGAGCTCAGCTCGCACTCTTGAGCGAGCTCTTAACCAACAGAGCCACTCGGCCGGCCCGTGAATTCCATTTTTAACACTAGACATAGGGCTATTCAGATTTTCTATTTTATTTTTCTTAGTTTGAGTAAGTTTTGTTTTTCAAGAATTCATATCACCTAATGTTGAATTTATTGACATAAGTTGTTTATTATATTTCTTTGTTCTTTTATTATCTGAAGATTTTGTATTGATATTCCTTCTTTCAGTCTTGATTTCTTTCTTTTTCTTTTTTCTTTTTTTTGGGGGGTCAATCTTGCTAGAGAAGTTATGAATTTTAACAATTTTCAAAAAAATTAATTTTGCTCTTAATTTTTTCTATTGTTTGTTTTTATCTCATTAGTATCTTTTTTTAAAATTTTTTTGAAGGAATTTTATTGGGGAACAGTGTGTTTTTGACACACAGGGACAACCACGTGAGGACACAGAGAGGAGAGGGCGTCTGCCCGCCCAGGAGAGGGCACAGGGGAACCAGCCCTGGGACGCCTGGGTCTCGGCCTCCGGCCTCCAGGCCCGGGGGGAACAAATGTCTACTGTTTGAGCCCCATTCCTGGTGTTGGTTACAGCCACCCCAGGACACTACCATACTCTTGTAAAGACCCTTTCTCTGAATAAGACCTCATTCTGAGCTGCTGTGGGTCGGCATTTCACATGTGAATTTGGGGGGCCATGTATATACATGTGCACATGTGTGTGAGCCACACAACGCTGTGTAAAGGACACAGGTGAGGAAAGAGTACCTTCCAGGGAACTCAGGAGACCAAGTGAGCGGCCTCCCCTCACGCTGCCCCACCTGCCCCTCTTGGGGTGACTTCCCTTTGGGCCATGCTGGCTCCTCCCGCCGGGGAGTGTGACAATGACACAGAGGCTCCAACCAGCGCTCTATGTGGCTGGACAGAGGTAACTGCCCAGCATCAGGACAGAGCTGCAAAGCTGAGGGGATGGTGAGGGGCCCCCAAGCGGTCCTGGGAGGGGCAGGAGGGGCCCTGAGAGGGCAGAGAAGACAGCAGGGCCAGGTGTGGGTTTTGGCCTCTTTTCCCACAAGGCCCTGTGTGTAGCACGGGTTTTGCTGTGTTCATTTTGGGCGTCTCCCCCACACAACCCCTTTTACTTCAGTCTCCCAGTGTCTTGGGCCCCAGCACCCTGGTGGCCACGCTGGGGAGAAGGAGACACCTGACCTCGGGTGGTTTCTGTGGGGCTGACTGGCCGCTAGGGCGCCCAGGCCGGCCAGCTGGCCCGGGCCCAGGACAAACACTCTGCAGCCAGCAGGAAAGGGGTGCCAGATGCTGGTGGGGGGCCGGGCGTGAGCCCCCCAATGTGTGGAAAGAGGAGGTCAGCTGCAGCCGCCAGTCAGATTTTCCAGGCTGTGCCCCCCGGGGCCACTAGTGAGGGAAGAAGGAAGCAGTCCTGGGAGGGGCAGATGAGCCCCCCTGCCCCCACAGGAAGGGTGGGCCACACTCACTCCTCCCGGACCCTGCTCTCCCTGGAAACCGTGGGCCCGGCTTGACCCCAGGCGCCGGTGGGATGGGGTGAGGAGGGGAGCTGGCCCATCAAGGCCGCACACAGACCAAGTGCTCCCCAAAAGCAGGGGCTCCCCACTAAGGCCCCTGGGCCAGGGAAGAGAATGGGGCTCCCCTCCGATTCCCCCAGGGCTGTTTGGCTGTGCTGTGGGCGGGGAGCTGGGGGGCCTGGCTGCTGCTGGCTTCAGACCCAAGACGCTCTGCTGGCCCCCAGTGGGAGCTGAACGCACACCTGGCCCAGGGCTGCAGAACCCACCCAAGCTGCCGGGCTCTAACCGCCACTCAGACCCACTGCCGAGCCTCTTTTGTTGCATAGCAGTAAAGCCTTCCTCCTTCCTAGAAGTTTGAAAGGCTGGCTGCAGAGCTGCCCTGGGCTGCTGTCTCCAGCCAGTTTTGTCTCAGACCTGCCTTTCCTGGCCCCACCTGCGGCCACCCTGCCCTGGTGCCCCCGGCAACAAGGTTTTATTCGCTCCTCCTGTCCCTTTGCGTTTCCCGCCACACACATGTGCGTCTGCTGGAATTTTAACTGGGGTTACCTTGCATCTATAGATCAATTTTTGTGACTTTTAACATTTGTCTTTTAACCTATAAATACGTCATCTCCCTTCATGCACTTAGGCTTTGCTTAACCCACCTTAATAAATTTCCTACTGGGGTCAGCCTTTTCTGTTAGATTTATTACTGAGCAGTAATATTTTTGATGCTGTTGAAATGCTATCATTTTTGTTTTTTTAAAAGATTTTATTGGGGGGGACTTCCGGTAAAATGGTGCAATAGACAGACGCTGTGCTAACTGCCTCCCAGGATCACATCAAAATTACAAACAAATTATACAGCATTCAACCCTGGAGGTCCCCGGAACACTGGAGGAACAGAACCACTAAACGAAGAACTTAAAGAGGAGGCCACGTCGGGTCCGGTAGGACGGGCGGAGACGAGAGAGGGCGAGCCCCGGGAGGGAGGCCCCAGCCGTGGGAGGCTTGTCTGGTTGGGGGAGACCCTCCGGCCGCACCCCAAGCTCACCAGCCCAGAGCGCCTTTGCCGGGAAGAGGAGTTCTAAGACAGCCGGCAGTAGAGGAGTTCTAAGACAGCCGGCAGTAAGTTAGTGAGGACTCTCTGCTCAGCTCGGTGAGGCCGAGAGCGGCTGGAGAATCTGTGGGGCCGGCGCCCGGGCGTGCTCGCCGGTGAGCACTTACCTGGTTCCCGGTGGAGGGAGTGGCTGTGTGAGCCGGGAGCCTGCGGGGACGGACTGAGCTGGGCCCCTTTGGTGCAGAGGCTGGAGGTGTTTGGACTGTGGTTCCCGTGGTGCGGGGCCCGCACGCGAGTGGTGTGGGGAGGGCGCCATTTTGTTGGGCTTGGGCCCGCCCACGGAGGGTCAGGTCCAGGACCTCATTGGTCTGGTGGGATTGGCGCAGAAGTGCGTGTGTGCGTGCGCGCGCATGTGGCCTTGGATCCCCACCCTCCGCCCGGTTTATACTGCGTTGCCAGGGAAACGCGGGGCGGGTGCCCTCCGGCTCCAACAGGCTGCTCACTGAGACGCGGGAGTGCGCGAGCCGCCTCGGGTCCCCGCTCTCCGCACTGCACTTGCAGAGTTGCCAGGCTGGTGATTGGTTGTCGGGCTGCTCGGCCTGATCTGCGAGCAGCTGATTGGGACAGGCTGAGACTGGGAGTTTTCCTGGGAGTGTTGGGCCGTGAGCTGTGTGCCTGCGTGATCCAGCCAGGGCTCTCCTGGTGATCTATCTAATACATCAAAGCAATCCCAGAGCGACAGCCAGAATGGGGAAACAAAGAAACGTCCCAAGTAAAAGATCAGAAGAAACCTCTAGAAATGGAACCAAATGAAACAGAGAGATCCAACCTTTCAGAGACAGAGTTTAGAACACTGATGATAAGAATGTTTAAGGAACTTAGCGAGGACATAAAGAAGGATAAGGAAACCATAAAAAACAACCTGTTAGAACTAAAGAATACAATAACTGAAATGAAGAACACACTCGAAGGAATCACCAGTAGAGTAGATGAAGCAGAGGAGCGGATCAGCGATTTGGAAGATAAAATAGCAGAAATCACCCAGTTGGCACAGCAAAAAGACCAAAGAATAAAAAACAATGAAAATAGTTTAAGAGCCCTATGGGACAAGGTGAAACACAACCACCTTAGACTCATAGGAATACCAGCAGGAGAAGAGAAGAAGCAAGGGGTCGAGAATGTATTTGAACAAATAATGACTGAAAACTTCCCCACCCTGGTGAAGGAAGTCAACATACATGCCCAGGAAGTGCAGAGGGTTCCAAACCAGCTGAACCCAAACAGGTCCACACCAAGACACATCATAGTTAAAATGGCAAAGGTTAAAGACAGAGACAGAATCCTAGAGGCTGCAAGAGAAAGACAGCAGGTTACATACAAAGCAACTCCTGTTAGACTAACAGCTGACTTGTCTACAGAAACTCTGCAGGCCAGAAGGGAGTGGCAGGAGATACTCAAAGTGACACAAAATAAAGGCCTACAACCAAGATTGCTCTACCCAGCACGGCTATCACTTAAAATTGAAGGAGAAATAAAGAACTTCTCAGAAAAGAAATAAGCTTAGGGAATTCATTACCACCAAGCCAGCATTGCAAGAAATGTTAAAAGGGCTTTTTTAAACAAAAGAAAGGGGTAAACAAGCTAACCCAGGGAGACCAGGAATACAAATAACAAAATGGCAATACATACGCAACTATCAATAATCATTTTAAATGTGAATGGGCTAAATGCTGCAATCAAAAGACAGAGGTAGGGCCGGCTGAATGGCGCTGTGGTTAAGCGCTGGCTTGGGAAGCCAGCGGCCCCGGTTCGGTCGGTCCCACATGTGAGAGCCAGTGACACTGCCCTCAAAAAAAAAAAAAATAGATAGAGAGTGGCGGAATGGATAAGAAAATAGGACACATGTATATGCTGTTTACAGATGGAATAAGATATTTCATGCAAATGGAAATGAGAAAAAAAAAAGCAGGAGTACCAATACTTATTTTGGATAAAATAGACTTTAAAATGACTACAATAAAAGACAAAGAAGGGCACTATAACCCTAATAAACATCTATGCACCCAACATAGGAACTCCTAATTACATATAACAGATTTTGACAGACATAAAGACAGAGATCAACAGTAACACTATCATAGTAGGGGACTTCAACACCATTGTCACCAATGGACAGACCCTTTAGACAGAAAATCAACACAGAAAGAGTTGATATAAAGGAAAAACTGCTGGTTGCTGGCTGGGAGGGAGTGAGGAAGAGGGAGAGGGGGAAGGTTTTGGACAGTGTAGGTGGGACTACCATGTTGCCGCAGGGAGATGGGGGCAGTTCTGGGAATGTAATTGATAATGTTGTGACGAGACTATTATGTTGTGTGAAATAAGTCAGTCGGAGAAGGACAGGTACCATGTGATCTCACTTGTGTGTGGAGCCTGAAGAGCTGAGTGAACGATCAAAGTAAACAGACTCGTAGATGTAGAGGAAAAACTGAGGGTTGCTAGTTGGGAGGGGGGTGGGGATGGGGGGAAGGGGAAGGGATTAGACAGCATAAATAGGCAACTACAATATTGCCACAGGGATATGAAACACAGTTCGGGGAATATAATAATGTTGTAAAAATTTTGTGGCATGTCAGATAGTCACATGTCTTGTTAGGGAGACCACTTCATGGATGGGGTAGAGGCTTGATCACTGCACTGTACACCTGAAGCTGATGTTGTATAGTATTGTATGCCAACTGCAACTGAATATGTAGATGGTCACGGGATGTGGAGTATACTGTGGAGGGGAGTCAGGGGAGTTGTGATGGATATGTATGATATGGGGGGGAGTGGGGTGGCGAACTGGGGGAGGGGGTTTTCACTTTGGGGGGTAAAGAGTATAACTATTGCATTGTGTTGTACACCTGAAACTAATACAAATAAATTCTTAAAAAAATACAAATTAAAAAAAAAAGATTTTATTGGGGAATAGGGGGAGGGGAACAGCGTTGGGGAACTGGGGAAGGGGAACAGACAAGTTGCTGTCCTTTTGTTCTTCAGTCTAGTTGTGGAGGACGTTGCTTCACTGGCCCATGTTGGTATCATCATTGCGCTAGTCCTGGATGAGGCAGACGGGTCGCTGGCCTCTGGACAGCCGTTCATGGCAGCTCTTGGCAGCTCACACTAGCTGCCGGCTGCTCATGCTGGCTGCCGGCCACTCACTGTAGCCTATGGCAGCCCACTGCAGCAGGGGCTGCAGCTATGCCGTCCCGGGGACTCTCAGCAGCCCAGCTCCAGGTGGAGCTGTTGTTCACCATCTTAGCTGTAGAGGGCAGTGTCACTGACCCTCATATGTGGGATCCAAACCAGGGCCCTGCTGCTCAGAACTGGCTTCCCAAGCCAACTCTTAACCAATGCGCCACTCAGCCAGCTTGAAATGCTATTGTTTTCCCAATTATTCATTGCAGGTCTATGTAAATACAATCGACTGTTTATATTATTGTGTATCCAGTGTACATGCTGAATTCACTTTTTTTTTTTTTAGAGGGCAGTGTCACTCACCCTCACATGTGAGATCCGAACTGGGGCCGCCGGGGTCCCAAGCCAGCTCCCAACCACTGCGCCACTCAGCCGGCCCTGAATTCACTTTTAAAAGTAATGGCTTTATTGAGATATAACTTGCAAGCCATATAATTCATCCATTCCAGGTGTAAAGCTCAGTGTTTGTAGCATATTCACAGGATTGTGCAAACGCATCACAACCAATTTTAGAACATTCCCTCATCCTCCCCCAAGCCTATGCCTGTGCTAACTTCACTCCTACTCCTAAGTGTTTATCTGCAGATGCTTTTGACCTTTCTACACACACAACCAAACTCCTCTGTGCTGTTATGAATCCTGCAAGAACCCATAAAGGAAAAGTTTAATAAAACACGCATCTGCTGGTGATGGAAAACAAATCGAGCTTAAAAAGGCAGACACTGAGTTCGCACATGCGCCAACGCAGACACGGAACCGCCGGGTCAGAGTGGGAGGCACGGCGCATGCGTGCCTGCGTGTGCATGTGTGTGCGTGCATGTGTGCTCCAGGACGGCTCTGTGCATTGTGATCTTAGGTATGGGCTGAGACTCTGCCAGATGCCATCAGCATCGGGAGGTTTGGGTGATCCCAGCCTGAGCCCCTGCGTTCCCGCCTCTCCAAGTTCATCTCCTTCCCTCCCTAAAGCTTAAATGTGCCAGGTCCCCTCAGGCAGAGCCAGAGGTGGGATGAGGTGGCCGAGCTGTCCTCTCACCTGTGCTGCTGGCAGCTCAAGGGTCCCAGGGGAGACTAGCACCTGGAGGCTGTGCTCTGGGGAGACACCCCCAGGGGTAACTCTGGACCAGACACACACAAGCCTCCTCCCCTAGGGAGGCACGGGCGCGGGTGGCCTGGGGTCATTCCTAGTGGCTCTCAGCGAGGAGAGCATGTACCCACAGCACTGGGGCGGCTCCCAACCTCCAGGGGACTTAAACAGGTAAGAGGAAAAGATTCTCTCTGTGACTGAACTGTTTTTTCTGTGTCAACCTCAGGTACGCTGGGAGCAAAAAACTCTTAAGAGAATTTCTGTGTAAGTGAGGTGCACAGCAAGCCACAGAGCGCGTGTCTTTCAGGGGAAATATTGCCATAACAACGTAGGAATTTTTGCATCGACAAGTTTGCACGTGTTACAATTTTGGTGCTCACGACCGTGTCAAATGTCAAGTTTTAGGGATAAAATTAAATTTCCAGGGACGACTGAGCAAACAAACGCCTCCAATGAGAGCGAAACCCCTTTTGCTGATTTCTCCCCTCCCCTCGCTCACCCTCTCTCTCCCTGTCCCTGGACTTCCGGAACCACAGGCGGAGGGACGGAGGTGACCAGGACCCGAGGAGGGCACTGACTCAAAGTCCCACCTGCCGTGGGAATTTGCCTAGGCTTTGGTCTATTTCGACAAAGCAGGTGCTTCCTAAGGGGAAGTAATGATAGTGGAATCTCATCTGAAAGACTGATGAACTCCTGGCAAAAAAGCACGGACAAGTAAGCAAATAAATGGGGTGAATGGGTGGCTGCATGTTTTCAAAGGAAGAGATTGTAAGTTTCATCAGTTTCCATATGAATTCCAACCAGTAAAACAAAATATTCTCATGAAACTAAACTGTATTTTGAATCAAAGCTGCTGTTTTGAATATAAGCTTACACTCAGAAGAGAAAAACAGCCCCTGCAGTACTTGTCTGTAAATGGGCAACATGCCACAAACTAGATAACACGCCCCTGGATGTGTGCCCGAAATGTTGAGCAGTGGCCAGGTGTTAAAACACTTCCTTCCAAGGACAATATTTTCAGAAGGAGAAATATAACAAAGGTTATTACCACCACATTTAAATCTCTAGAAAGCCCCATTTATTTATTTATTTTAAAGATTTTTTTAATTTTATTGGGGAATTGGGGGTGGGTAACAGTGTTGGGGAACCGGGGAAGGAGAACAGACAAGTTGCTGTCCTTTTGCTCTTCAGTCTAGTTGTGGAGGACGTTGCTTCACTGGCCCATGTTGGTATCATCATTGCGCTCTTCCCGGATGAGGCAGATAGGTCACCGGCCTCTGGATGGTCACTCACCATGGCTATTGGCAGCTCACGCTGGCTGCCGGCCACTCACTGTAGCCTATGGCAGCCCACTGCAGCAGGGCCTGCAGCTATGCCGTCCCAGGGACTCACAGTAGCCCAGCTCCAGGTGGAGCTGTTGTTCACCATCTTAGCTGTAGAGGGCAGTGTCACTGGCCCTCATATGTGGGATCCGAACCGGGGCCGCTGGCATCCCAAGCCAGCTCAACCAACGCGACACTTGGCTAGCTCAAGCCCCATTTATTTTTAACCTAATAAGAAGGAGCCAAACTAATGCACACGTGTCATTGCACATTTGTCAAAACCCATCGAATGTTCCACACAAAGAGTGAACCCTAATGTAAACCTTAGATTTTCATTTATAATCATGTATCAATATGTGTCTCGACTGTACCAAGGTAGCTCGCGAATGCAAGGTGTTAGTAAGAGGGGAAGCCAAGTGTATGGGACAGGGGTACTTGGGGACACGGTACTTTCTACTCAGCTTTCCTATAAACCCAAAGCTGCCCTGAAAAATAAAGTCTAGTAATTAAAAAAAAAAAAAAATTTGAAGGGAGCCAAACCTCAGTCTCCCTTACTAAACCCGATATGTTTTAGCCTAATGATAATATTAATCAATTTAGTTGTCAAATATGGAGTCTTTTCATGACCACTTTTTGAAGTATATGGTATAAGAAGATGGGCATTTTAGTAATTGTTTTGTCATTTCATTGCCTAATGTTACAAAGTAAATGCTTATACGTGACTTGTAACATATACAACTGCTACCGTTTTTTCCGTTTAGAAATAGGAATTTGTAGGAGCACAGATGATATTTTGCTATTTTAAAGATCTATAAAATTGCTTCACCTGAATTATCCGTAGTAAGGCACCACACACAGGCAGCTTATAAACAACAGAAGCTGACTGCTCACAGCCCGAGACGCTGGACATCTGAGATCACTGTGCCTAGCCAGGGCCCCCTCCCCGCGTCCGATGCCGGGGAGGGGCAGGGAGCTCCCAGGGTCTCTAACTCACGGTCCCACTCTGGAGTCTCCGCCCAGAGGCCCGCCTCCTCACAGCCTCCCCCTGGGGGTGTGGAATTCGCACGTGAATTCCGGGGGACTCCAGCTTTAGGGAGCAGCAGCGTAAATTCTCTGATGACATTGATGGGGATTGTGCTGCGTTTGATCTGGCTTCCTTATGGTCTTTGACATTCTCAGATGGCTGTGGCACAAATCCAACGTTAAGACATAAATACCCGAGTTCCTTTAAAGAATTAGAATTCAACACCAAATTTTGGGTGATTTAAAATAAGAAGAAATCAAAGACAAATTCCAGGCAGATCCCGGCCTGCGCGTCCAGCCCCCTGTCGATGTTTCACAATCTGTTGAAACACGGGACCCTCCCTGGCCGGCTGAAGATAAAGGTGCCTTTTCTCTTCTCAGAGAGCAGTGTTGTTTTAAATAACACTCCTGGGGATAACCACCGCCCATATCTCTCTGACTCCAACCCCAAGATATTCGGGCAAAAGGAAGGAAGCGACAGGCCAGGCGCCAGCCGGCACGTGTCCCTGGGGGCCAGAGCCGCCCTTCCCTGCCCCGGCCATGGGGGCTTTTTCTAAATTCAGAACCAAGTGGCAACGTGGCCAGTGTCTAAAGCGTTGTCTCTGACTGTGTTAAAATGAGGCTCAGCTATGTTTTAAATGGAGGCTTATTGACCAGTTCAGGGTGTGGCATAAGGGGACCACAGAGGTGTAAGGAGGGGTGCGAACGTTGATGAGAAAACAGTTCCGTGGGACTGGGGAGGAAAAGGCTGATTAACAGGAAAGTCAGAGCGACCCGTTTAAAGGCTTCTACATGAAAACAAGGTGAGAAAAGATCAGACACAGGTCCTGGGCCACGCTTGCTGCCCACCATTTATAACCCGCAGCCTGGCACCCCTCCCTTTATAAAAACGCGTGTAAATCCCCACAGTTCTACTAAGCATTTTATTCCTGTGAACAGAAAAACGGAGTGGGTTTGTCTAACATAAACCTTGTACGTGTGGACCGTGGACCTGTCTGTGCCCAGGTGGCCTGAGGGGCCCAGGAACCCCGCCCTGAGCCTCGTGGGTCCCAGTGGGATGACACAGAGCCCCTCCCAGGGCCCAGGGAGAGCGCAAGACCAAAAGCTGCTTCCGGGCAGGAGCTCCCGTCACTAAAACACCAGCACTGTCAAGTGCAACACTGAATAACCAGACAGAAGCTTAAGCCGTAGAAGGGCTCAAACAGCTACAACCACCCAAAAATACAAACACACAGAGCAACTTGACTGTATGTTATTAAACAAATCTACTCAGCAGCGGGCCACAGAATACACCTGTAGTATCAAATCTCCTTATCTACCAGCTACTTTCATGTTACCATTGATGTTCGTATCATTTTACACTCATTTGTTCTGCCCACAACACAACCAACCCATAGTCGTGCTCACCGGCATCCAGGTGTTCATTTGGAGAAAGACTTGTGGCGTCCTGAAATTGTTCACCGGGAGGGCAACCCGCCAGCCTGGGTCATTACACACCGTGGGGTGTACTCATGAGTTCAAGGTCTTGTTGTTTATGGTCTGTCGCTGGAGTGTCAGGGCCACAGCTGTCCCGAGGGCGGCCTGGTGGGGACCTGGAACCAGGCCTGGTGCAGACACCTCCCCAGGCCTTGCAGGCAGGAGGTGTGCCGGTTCAGGGAGGACACACGGGTCGAGTAGTGACAATCTGAACGCGGACAGAAGACACCCCGTGGCCACTTAAATAAGCTTACTCTCTAAAAGCTGCAAGCTTTTAAGGCACTCAGGCAACCGCCTTTTCTCTTGTCAGGTTGCGAGGGCTAACCCAGCGTTGGTGTAGTCCGCAAAAGTGCTGTTCATTGATTTGGATTTTTTTTTAAATTTTTTTTTTAAACATTATTGGGGAACAGTGTGTTTTTCCAGGACCCATCAGCTCCAAGTCAAGGTCGTTTTCTTCAATCTAGTTGTGGAGAGTGCAGCTCACCGGCCCATGGGGGAACCGAACCGGCAACCTTGGTGCCATGAGCCCACACTCTAGCCACCTGAGGCAACTGGCCGTCCCCATTTGATTTGTATTTCATATTTACTCCCCAAAGGCATAGAAATCCGTGAATGTCTTGGGACGCCTGCAACAAAATGCCACAGGCCTGGGGGCTTAAACAATAGGCATCTGTCCTCCCACAGGCCTGAGTCTCAGGTCCAGGCGTCCCAGAGCCTGCTCTCTCTGCAGCCTCCACAGAAGGTCCTTCCTGCCTCCTCCAGCTCCTGGGGACCCCAGGCGCCCTCGGCTGTGGCCACGTCCCTTCAGTCTCAGCCTCATCTTTGCCCATGTGTGTCCATCTCTGTCCATTTTCCCCTTTTATTTTTTATTTTTTAATTTTTAATTTTTTTTTTTTTAGCTGAGCCATCCTGCCACCTGTTGGCAGCTCAGCAGCTGCTCAGCTCAGCTGGGCATGGAACTGCTGTTGCTCAGAGCTCAGCTCGCACTCTTGAGCGAGCCCTTAACCAATTGAGCCATTCAGCCGGCCCTCATTTTCCCCTTTTATAAGGACATAGTCCTATCGATTAGGCCCCACCAGGACCTCATCTTGACCTGATAGTTGGCAAAAGCTCTCTGTCCAAGTCAGGCCACGTGCACAGGGGCTGGGGCCAGGACTTCGAGACATCTGTTTTGGGAGACACAGTAAAACCGACAACAAAGAGTCTCTGTGAGCGAGGGCTGAACAAGGGCACAGGAAGGACTTCTTCCCCAGGTGTGCCCCAGCACAGTCGCCTGCAGCTGCGTTTCCGTCCCACAGGGCTGAGCTGGATGCTCCCGGCCCAGAGCCCTCAGACGTTGCAGCGGGCTGTCCCTGGTGCATCACCCCGGGTTAGCTGGGCTGCAGGGTTCCTGGTGACTCCCTCGCGGGGCTGGCAGGTTGGGGCTGGTGGCTGGCGGGAGGCCCGCCGTGTGCCTGGCGCTGGGTTTCCGCCCACGCGGGCGGTGATGTCAGCTCTCACATCCGGGCTCTCGCCCTCCTGCAGCCTCCCAGGAGAAAGACGGCAGCTCCTCTGTCCCTGGGAACATTCCTCGGATCCCACAGGAGGCCTGTGCAGGCCTCAGGGCTTCCAAACATACCTGTGGCCAGCCAGCGCTCCTTTTTTGGAACAATGAACACACCTGGGAGATTGTCTTTTATTCCTCCCAGGTGTGAAAACCACAGAACCTTCTAAACTTTGTGCCTCAAAGGGAGGCAAGCAGATTCCTCGTACTCAGGGCAATTTGTCCGGAAGCCATGATCACGTCACAGATTTGAAGGCTGACCAGAGGCACTTGGTAGCCCGTGGAAGGTCTTGGCTGAACTTCCAGCCTCTCGCTCCTTATTTTGGGGACCTGAAGGCCTGAGGCAGGGCCTGACCACCAGAGAGCGGGCGGTCCACACCCCTGGGAGTGGGGCTGCCGTGGCCACAGAGATCCACCAACACCCAGGGCCTAGAGCTGGGCATGGGGCCCTCCCTGGGCTCCCTGAGGGGCCTCCCAGCTCCGCTCCCTGGCCCACCAGGGCAAACCAGTCTGGCTTTCCATGTACGCTGACCGCGTCCCCTCCCAGCCTGGGTGAGGGCAGTCTCACAATCCTGGATCCGAGACCCGAGCCCATCTCTGGGGGCAGGTTTGGCGAAACACTGGCCCTGAGAAGGACACTGGCCTAGCTGCACAGATCCTGTGGGAGCCCTGTGCCCCGTAGCTGGAAAGAGTTTCCCACAAAAGTGCTGGGCCGGGGCCGGGGCCGGCCCACCTGGGCAGAGGGTCCCCACAGCGGTTTTCACTTTCAACTCCCGCTGTCGGGCAGCTCCACAGAAATGGGGAAATGGCCCCACATGGAGCAGGCAGGAATGACTGCAAACTAAGCTGTCACCTCCCTTTCTCTGGCTGGCACCGTGGGCAGGATGGTGCCCAAGCGGAGCTGTGGGCCTTCTTACCAGCTGCACAGCAGCCGTTTCCCGCCACCCACACGTGGACAGCAGATGTGGACCTCAGGTGCAGCTCACATATCGCGCTCCCGGGCAGGGCATTGCTGCTCATCCTTAGGGGCCTGCGTCCACCACAGATGTGACATCAGGACCTGGTCACGTTCGTTTGTGGGGCTGTGACTGGTGGGGACACGTGGTAGGCTGACCACAATGTGACTTTCCGAGCCCAGGTTCCCATGCATCCAAGGAAAGAAGCTAGACACACTGCAGAGTGACCCCTGTGGGAGCGCATCGGAAAACTCAGGGTGGGCAGAGGTTCCCACAGGTGGGACCCCAGCAGGAACCGCCCTGGGCAGGTGCCACTGGACGCCACGTCAGGTGGTGAACAGAGTCAGCCACAGGTGGTTAGCCCGCCGCTAAAGCTGGGGGAGGGGTGAATGGGAGACACCCGTCCGCAAGGAAGATGGGGAGACTCCCAGAGAGCTTCCCCCTGGTGCTGGTGGGGGGCACTTTCAGACCATCGTCCCTGAGGAGCCCGCTGAGGCAGGGAGGGCCGCGGAGGGGGGAGGGGTCCCTGGAGGGATGGGACAGCTCCGGAAGGTACAGCAGAAACCAGGGCCCCGGTGCCTAAGGCTGAGGCGATGGGACGTGAGGGAACGTCCCTCCTGTCCCGTGGACAAGGCTGTGCAGGTGGATGCTCTCAGGGAGCAAGGCCCCAGGGCTATGACGGGGACAGCAAACCCAGGTCAGGCCACAGGGACGCGGCACCCACAGAGGGAGGGGCCCTGCAGCGCAGGGTCTGGTACGTCCCACACGTGGGAGCGTGACACGGTGCAGCCAGTCAGCACGCGGTGTGGCAGCTTCTCCTTACACTACACACAGCTCCCACGCGGCCCACCGCGGCCCTGCTGGGCACCTACCCCAGGGGACGGAGACGGGCCACACGCTCACGTCCGCACACGGCACCTGGCAGTGCTCAGAGCAGCTGGGGTGGCAGCAGCCCCGACCGGAACGCCGCCGCCTTCCGCAGTGAGGGGCTCGGCACCCTGGCCCAGGCAAAGGGACAGACCCCGACGCGCCTGCGTGCGTCTGCAGAACATTTTGCTGAACGAAAGCGACAAAAGCACGTGCTGCGTGACTGCAGTTATCCTCACACTTGAAAAGACAAAATCACAGTGAGGAAGACGTCAGCGGTTGCCAGGGTTACATGTGGGAGGAGTGTTGGGGGACACCGTGGTTTGGGACCCTGACTGTGGGGTGCCAATGCAAATGCCCATGTATTTTCCATCAGTGGGACCCTATAAGCAACAGGACAAAGCTAGTCGTGAGAGCCTGTCAACTACTGGGTGGCAACTCGTGGGTGAAATAAGTGCCAGGAGAGCGAGCCTGACCCGGTAAGTGACCAGGGCAGGGAGGAAGAGGCCTCCTGCCTTACCGAGCGCCCCAGAGGTAAGCGTCCAGCACTGGGGACACGGGAACTCAGCAGCAAGCCCGCTCAGCTGTCCTCCCACTGCCCGAGCCTCGGGGACCCTCTGAGGGGAAGCGGGTCATCGCACAGCCTGCAAACACCTCCCAGTGTCACGACTTGCTCCCGAGGTTCTGATGCTGCCCTCCCTCCAGGAGGCGGTCCCCTCCTCTCCGCGCCTGTGGTGGGTGGGGGTGGGGGTGGAGTCAGCGACAGCCTCCAACAAATAAGGTGGGAAAGGGGACAATGGTGACTCTGTGGGGGACCCGGCTCACGCACCTTATCTCACTGATCAAGGTCACCTCGACCTGCGTGGAGGGACGACACGACGGGAGGGGCACCTCGCCTGTGCGGCCAAGATCCATAAGTTCCATCTAGTTGTAAGGAAACGTGAGACAGGTGTCATGTGCAGTCACTCCACAGAGCGCCTGGGCAGGGCTGCCCCAACGCCGGGAAAGACGGACGGAGGGGCCACGTCACACACTGTGTGGGGCCGAGACAGAGCCCTGGACCAGAGAAGGGCCCCGGGGAAAAGCTGGTGAGGTCCTGGCAGGGGCTGCTGTTTGCCCACAGTGACCCGCAGGTGACGGTCGCCTGGCGTGGGCCCACGTCTGAGTAGGCGTTCCCTCGCGGGGAAGCTGGCGGGCGGAGCCCAGACGCCGCCGTCCGCATCGGGAGGCTAACGCCATTCGAGGCAAAGCTTTTTAAAAATCTGTCAGACATCACAGTTAGGGGAATGGTCTCTCTTGTGGGCAGTTAGCTTGTTCTTGTTGTGTTGGGACAGAAATTTGAGGGGACTGCGTGGCGCCTGTGGGACTGAGGCGATTTTAAGCAGACGAAGAGGACTTCGCGTTTCACAGGGCTGCACGCTGTCACCTGGCCAGCTGTACCTGAAGACACTGCCTCCTTCCCTGAGAAGGCCTGGAGCAACGCATTTCTCTAACCTCGGGAGCGTCCTTCCAGGAGCACACACCTCCGTGGGGCCTCTGTGGGGCCTTGTACGTGGGCAAGACATGGCTTTCTTGCTCTCCTGTTCCTCGAAGATCCAAATTCGACTCCCCACTCCCTGGCCTCACCCAGGGGTCTGCCCGGCCCACTCGGTGGTGTCAGTGCCCACGGCGCAGGGAGCCTCTCTGGGGCTGGCACTGAGGGGTGCAGGGGGCCAGCCGCAGCTTTGAGGGGCTCTCAGGCTGGGTGCAGACGTGGACACATGTGGCCTGTGGACTGGGCCAGGGAGGGCGCCACCATGGGTTAAGCTGCTGTGAGCCCACAGGCTTAGGGCTTTCAGAAACTGCATCTCACATCATGTAATCACATCCTCCTTAGAGACCGTTAGCAAACCTGGCGCTACCTGCACTTCGCAGGTGAAGACACGGATGTGGTGCCATGAAGCATGGGAGTGAGGCTGCTTCCTCAGGATCCCGGAACCCCGGCCCATCGTGGGGGCCTTCTCTCTCCCTGGCCTGAACCCCCTTAAAACCCCAGCTCAGAGGGCAGCTTGACAGACACCCACTGAACATAGATGTGTGTGAAACAAGCGCCCCACCTTTCCCCAGGTCCCAGCGTGCCAGACACCCTCCCTCCTCCTTACACCTCGCTCCGTCCTGCGGGCTGTCTGCGCCCACACCTGGATCTTGCACTGCTCACCTGCGTGCCGTGGGGGGCGTCTCCACCAGCCTCCCAGTGCTTAGAGCCTCCCGCCGGCTCCCCACTCTTCTGAGGACACATTCTGGGGCTCCAGGCCCTCATGGACGGCCTTCTTCCCACAGCCCCTCCTTCCCACCTCAGGACACTTGCCCGTGCTGCCCACCCCCTCTCCCCCCACCATTCCTCTTGCTTGTGCCCTGGCACTTGCCCCAGGGTCTCACCTGAACATCCTCATGCCGACCCATCGCCTAGTCCTCCTGCCCCCGTCTCCCACAGTGTCCCCAGGGAGCACCCCTCACTGTCTTGTTGAGTAACCCCCTGGGTCCCTCACCTGGGTAGCATCGCCCTCTCTATACAGATCGTTTGAGAGGGCAGCTTTGTGTGCCCCCCACTCCCATCCTGTCCCCAGCACCTAGCACAGCGCCTGCCACACAGAGGGTGCTTCACAAATAATCATGAAATGCTGGCTGAAAAAGGTGGGATGGGGCTTAAACCCGGCTGCGGGGCTCCTAAACCCTTGCTTTCCCATGACACCTAGATGGGGACGGTTGATTTTCCTCCAGGCAGCCAGGGGAGGCTTCCTGGAGGAAGCAACATGCATACGGGCTCCGAAGCTGAGCTAACCTCTCCAGGTGCAAAGCATAAGGAAGCCGTCTGCAAACAGAGCCCACACGATCGGCTGCCAATGCTAACTAGGTGGGGGGTGGGGTGAAGAGAAGAAAGAGAGGGGGACAAGATGAGCCAGGGAGGACCGTTGGGACCTGGGTGCCCAGCCACAGAGGGTGGGACTGTCCCACAGAGATAGGAGTCATCAGCGATGACTAAGAAAAAGGACATGACCTGCGTTTTGGGGGAAAGCTTATGAATAAGGCCAGTGTGGGATGGCGGTCAGTGTCTCGGGGGTCCTGGGGCCCTGAATGTGGCAGCTGGACCATTTCTGAGCAGAAGTGACAGAGCCAGGTGGGACCGGGGCAGCAGATGCTGGGTGACCTGGGATTCAGACGTGATGGGCAACGCCCTCCTGCTAAGGTTTTAGCGCTCTGTTCATTGCAACGCACCGTATGTGTCGTGAAGAAAAGTTAGACAATGATGACAACTGGGCCCAGGAGAGAGGATCGGAGGCCTGGCAGCTCCCAGGGAGGGTCACGGGGGTCACAGGGGTCAGGGGGGTCGAGGACAGCTTCCAAGATCCTTCCAGCAAGTTCTGAGCTGTCCGTGCATGTGCCCCGTGCAGTGTCGTGTCCCGGTACGTGGCCGCTGCCTAGGGAGGTGGTATGACACGACACAGCCTGGACTGGGCGGGCCAGCATTCACGCAGCGACCCTGAGAGGGGCCCCAGCAACTTGCACTGGTCCTGTGGAGACGTGTCCCGTCCTGCCAGACAGCCCCAAGGGCCCTGAAGGAGGGGTCTTCCTGGGCCCAGACTGGAGAACAAAGTCCCTCTGTGCCATTCCAGGCGAGGCCTCTGTGAAGGACAGAGCCCCTTTCAACACCAGTCCCTCCACTTCCAAGGCCAGCGCTGTCTCCTGGCTCCTGGGGGCAGGCTGACGTGGTGGCCACAGCCCAGTCATTCAAAGGACACCCATGGCCAGAGGACATCTTAGGGGATGGCCTCGGCTTTATCTAATCTTAGCTGTCTCCAGCTACCCACACCCCATCTTCCTCCCCTCTATCCACACCCCGTCCCCCCGCCCACACCCCGTCCCCCTGTGTCACACCCCGTCCCCCTCTGTCACACCCCATCCCCCGTCACACCCCATCCCCCTCTGTCACAGCCTGTCCCCCTCTGCCCCACCTCGTCCCCCTCTGTCACACCCCATCCCCCGTCACACCCCATCCCCCTCTGTCACAGCCTGTCCCCCTCTGCCCCACCTCGTCCCCCTCTGTCACACCCCATCCCCCGTCACACCCCGTCCCCCTCTATCCACACCCCGTCCCCCTCTGCCCCACCCCGTCCCCCTCTGTCACACCCCGTTCCCCTCTGCCCCACCCCATCCCCCTCAGACACACCCCATCCCCCGTCACACCCCGTCCCCCACGATCCCCACCCCGGCCCCCTCTGTCACACCCCGTCCCCCTCTGCCCCACCCGGGCCCCCTCTGTCACACCCCGTCCCCCTCTGCCCCACCCCGTCCCCCTGTGTCACACTCGTCCTCCCTCCACTCTCCTACACCCCATTGGATCCATCATCAGTCCCTGTGCATCTCCCCAGCCTGACTGCCCCCCCCGGCCCTGCCTCAGCGCTGTTCTGAGCCGGGTCCCCCCCCCTTGATTGTTCAGGGCAGGTGCCGTCTCCGCTGTGCTCCAAGCATCCACATGGCCCCTCCCCTGAGAAGAAACCTGCGAAGCACCCCAAGTCCACTCCTGGGGACGAGCCAGGGTCTGTGCTCTTCCAGGGTGAGCTGTGTCCTGACGTCTGCGAGCCTGCTCCCCATCATTCATGCAGTGTCTGCCCCGTCACCTTGTCCGGATGCCCCTGCATCAGATGGTGTCCTGGCTGCGCCCCTCCCTGCCGAACCCCCATTACTGCCCCTCTGTCCCTGGGACCCCCCATGTGGGCTCCCTGGCTCCCTGGCTCCCCTGCCCCAGGCCTGCAGCAGGCCAGGGCTCAGTGGGGTGGGTGAGGTAAGACTCGGGAGGGAGGGGGCGGGAAGGGCTTGTGGGGGGGAGTGGGGGCTGGGACCAGCAGGCGAGGCTGCTGCAGGCCCTGGAGGCTGCCCCGTGGCGGGACGTGCTGGCCCAGCCCCTGCCCGGCCCCAGCCCGTGGTCACGGGAAGGATGACTGGAACGCCCCTCTGCAGAGCAGGCGAGAAGGCCCGTGACCGCAGTGGCCCGGCCAGCGCTGGGCAGCCCGCGGCGCAGAAATCGGGCGATGCCTCATCTCTGAGGGCCCTGTCGGGACGCCCTCGGGGGGCTGGGGCCCCCGGCAGTGACTCAGGACCTCCCTGAGGTGGGAGTCACACTGCTCATGCTGTCCCTTCCCGTGGTTGTCCCAGAGACAAGTGAACGCAGGCCAGGCCCGCCTCCACGGCTGCCTCCAGCCTCCGCTGACACCCTGGCTGCACAGCTCCACCTGCCGGGGCTGCAGAGGGGGACCCGCCACCTGGCACCTGCAGGCGCCGTAGAGACAGGTGGCGAGGCGTGCGGTGGCTGAAGGGCATCTGAAGGGCGAGTCACCCTCAAAGTCAGGTGAGCTGCGGTTAGAGACTGCAGCCCCACCAAGTAGTCCCCGAGGCCTTCACTCGTTCCACAAGGGTTTGCGGAGCCCTGTACGTGCTGGCCTCTGTCCTGGCTCTGGGGACACATCAGGAGTGAAGCAGACAGGACCCCCCACCCCCTGCACGTGTTTCATGGGGGGCAAGCCATGGGTGACACCTCATAGAGGGCCAGCACGTGTCCTGTGTGTGGAAGGTGACAGGTAGAAAGGTGGAGATGGGGTCAGAGTGTGCAGGGATGGAGAGGCAGGTGGGCCTCATGGAGAAGGTCACCGCTGAGCAGAAGGGAGCCGAGGATCTGGAGGGACGGGCCAGTGGGCGAAGGCTGGAGGTGGCCAGCTGAGCGGCGAGAGAGTTGGGGGGGGTCAGCTCTGCAGATGAGGACAGAGAGCGGGCCCCAGGGAGCTCGGGGGAGACTCCCCGTTTTCTGGGGAGCCGGCACTGGACGTGTCTGAGGCGCTGATTGAAAGGGGACGTTGGCTGAAGGGGTGGGAGGACAGGCCTGCGGGAGGGGGCTGGGCAGGCAGCAGAGGGCCACAGCCGCCCGCTGCGTCTGCCAGGGCGCAGGAGAGGCACAGCAGCTTGGGCTCGAGGCTGCATTTCTGGAGCTCCAGGGAGGTGCCCCCGAGGCTGGCCAGGCACCACCGTGGTGGGGTCCAGAGGGCTCAGCCTAAAATGGGGGCGCATGCTTTTCCCAGTGGCAAGGGGAGGACCAACTGTTCCTTGTCACTGACTGTGTCCCGGAGACTTCCTAGCAATGCCTGCCTTGTTCAGGCCTCGTGAAAACACCGGAGGCACCTGGGGAGGTGGTGTGACTGCCGCATGCCCGGGCAGCAAGCACGGCCTGCTGCCTGTCAGCCCCGGCAGGATGGCCCCGACACCACCCAACAGGACCTGGGGCAGCTGGTGTGCAGAGCCGCCCTGCACAGGGGGCTGGAGACCGCCTGCGCGCTCCTCACACTCACTCACTCCATCATCCCAGTGCCATCAGGACACCCCCAGGTGCCAGGTTCAATGCCAGGCGCTGGCGGTCCAGCCATGAACCCTTGTGCAAGACGGTTAAAATCTGCTCCTGGTTTCACACCCAGCGCCTGCTCATTCTCCCGATTCCTCGTGAAAAGAACAGGAACGGCGGTGCGGCTGGGAGCAGGTGTGTCCTCCTGGGGTCGCCCCGGGCCCTGGAGGGCTGGGAGGGGAGGAAGCACAGGCCAGTGAGTCTCGGGGACTGCCTTGCCGGGCTCACTGATTGTCTCCCCATTGGATGACTTAGGAAGTTACTCTGTGGAACTGCTAAAATGCTTGTATAATTTGGGCCCAACCCAGGTGTTCCAGTAAGCGCCTCTAAAAATAAGCCGGATCGCTGGCTCCCACGGCCCAGCCTCTCCACGCCGGTGACTCAGCCAGGACCGGGCCCTTCATCATATAAGGACGTGGAAGGCCAAGCAGCCCAGAGTTCTGCTCTCACTGCCCTCCCAAGCCCCCCAAGACCACAGGGCAACTCATCTAAACCTCAGGAGAGCATCATGGGAGCAGGAGAGCATCATGGGAGCATGGGGGACGTGGGCTGAGGGCAGCGGGCCCCTGCATCCCCCAGGTCCAGTTGCAGGGTGGTTACAGGGTGGACCTCGGGTCCGGGTGGCACCATGCTCCTGGACAGAGCCTTATAAGGATCTCCCAGGGCCTCCACACAGGCGCCCAGAATAGCCTCCGGCTTGGCCTATGGCCAGGCCGGCGCCAGGGTCCTGAGGAGGCCGCCAGGGCAGTGAGGCCAGAGGCCGCCAGACCAGCTCAGACTGGCTTCCTTCCTCCCGGCGGCGCAGGAAGGGGCCGCGCGGAGGCACCTGGGCTATTGTCCTGGCCCCCGGCCCGTCACTGCCCACTGGTCACTGCCCCCTGGGGCCACCCCAGGGTTGCCTAACCTTTTTTTTTTTTAAGATTTTATTGGGGAATCGGGGGAGGGGAACAGACAAGTTGCTGTCCTTTTGTTCTTCAGTCCAGTTGCGGAGGACAGTGCTTCACTGGCCCATGTTGGTATCGTCATTGCGCTCTTCCCGGATGAGGCAGATCGGTCGCCAGGCTCTGGATGGTCGCTCACCACGGCTATTGGCCGCTCACGCTGGCTGCCGGCCACTCACTGTAGCCCATGGCAGCCCACTGCAGCAGGGGCTGCAGCTATGCCGTCCCGGGGACTCACAGCAGCCCAGCTCCAGGTGGAGCTGTTGTTCACCATCTTAGCTGTAGAGGGCAGTGTCACTGGCCCTCATATGTGGGATCCAAACTGGGGCCGCTGGCGTCCCAAGCTAGCTCTTAACCAACACGCCACTCAGCCAGCCCCGCTTAACCTTGTTATGTGCTATGGTTCCTCTGGCCTCTG
The DNA here is from genome assembly GCA_033961575.1 of Aselliscus stoliczkanus. Taxonomy (NCBI): domain Eukaryota; kingdom Metazoa; phylum Chordata; class Mammalia; order Chiroptera; family Hipposideridae; genus Aselliscus; species Aselliscus stoliczkanus. The sequence goes on from CM066729.1 coordinate 1,058,364, forward strand.
GTGAAGACTGTATTCCTAGAAAGCTGTTTTAAAATGAGTAGAACAAAAGCAAAGGATGAAACCAGTGGTGTTGACATACATCAATAAAGCGTTTCCCCGGTGTGACTGATGATGTGCGCTCTGTGGGGACACTGAACAGCAGTGTCAGAGTCGAGCCTACTGGTTGCTGTTGTCCTGCCCCACCCAGTGCCACAAACCCCAGATCCCACCAGGACCCCAGGCAGGACCATGCCGGGGGCTTTCAGATCTAACGCCTCACGGGGTTTTGTCCCCAGTGCAAGTCAAGCCCATCTCCTGTCTCTATTCCTGTACCTGGCTTTCCATCCGCACGCACCGCCACGCTCACACACTTACACAGGCAGGCCAGGACATAGCTCACGCTCACACGTTTGCACTGGCTCACACACTCACACACGCTCACACGCACACTTGCACTGTCACACATTCTCCCTGCCCTGACACAGCCCCTCCCAGTGCCCAGTGCCTGTGGGACGACAGGCGTCTGGTGCCCTCTGACCTTGGCCTGACTCAGAAATGAGTCACCCAAAGCCTTTCCATCCAGGGGAGGTCCTGCAGTGCCTGGGATCTGCGGGATGCACAGCCACGTCCCATCCAGATGGCCATTGGGGGCAGGGTGTCAGTGACTCCACCTCCAGGCCAGAAGCGCCCCAAGTCCTGGAGCCCAGCCCAGGAGAACTTCCAGGGCGCACTCAGACCTGAAAGGGTCCCAGGATGAGTATACCGCTGAAAAGCTCCGGAGTGAGGGCCTAGGGGCAGGGGTGAGGCTGGGGCGGGGCAGGGCAGGGGTGAGGCCTAGGGGCAGGGGTGAGGCTGGGGTGGGGCGGGGCAGGGGTGAGGCCTAGGGGCAGGGGTGAGGCTGGGGCGGGGTGGGGGAGGGGTGCGGCCTAGGGGCAGGGGTGAGGCTGGGGCGGGGCGGGGCTGGGGTGCGGCCTAGGGGCAGGGGTGAGGCTGGGGCGGGGCGGGGCAGGGGTGAGGCCTAGGGGCAGGGGTGAGGCTGGGGCGGGGCCGGGCAGGGGTGAGGCCTAGGGGCAGGGGTGAGGCTGGGGTGGGGCGGGGCAGGGGTGAGGCCTAGGGGCAGGGGTGAGGCTGGGGTGGGGCGGGGCAGGGGTGAGGCCTAGGGGCAGGGGTGAGGCTGGGGCGGGGCGGGGCAGGGGTGAGGCCTAGGGGCAGGGGTGAGGCTGGGGCGGGGTGGGGCAGGGGTGAGGCCTAGGGGCAGGGGTGAGGCCTAGGGGCAGGGGTGAGGCTGGGGCGGGGTGGGGCAGGGGTGAGGCCTAGGGGCAGGGGTGAGGCTGGGGCGGGGCGGGGCAGGGGTGAGGCCTAGGGGCAGGGGTGAGGCTGGGGCGGGGCAGGGCAGGGGTGAGGCCTAGGGGCAGGGGTGAGGCTGGGGTGGGGCGGGGCAGGGGTGAGGCCTAGGGGCAGGGGTGAGGCTGGGGCGGGGCGGGGCAGGGGTGAGGCCTAGGGGTAGGGGTGAGGCCTAGGGGCAGGGGTGAGGCCTAGGCGCAGGGGTGAGGCTGAGGGCACCTCTTGTAGCCCTGGCCCTGCCTGCACACCTCTGAAAGCCTCAAGGCCAAGCCCAGACTCCACCCCGAGGCTGGCCTGGCCCACCGGCCGGGCCCGTCACAGACCTGCCGCCCCTTCCGGGGTCCCCGTGCGTGGTGCTCTCTGTGAGAGGGCAGCCCCTCCTTCCAGAGCCAAGGCCCCCTCCGGCTGGTGGGCTTCAGCAGTGGGTGGCCCCTGGCGGTCCCCGTGAGGGACCGTTCTGTATGAAGCTCCCGGGGCTGTGCTCTGCCCCGTCACCTTCTCTCTGCTTCTGTGGCCAGAAAACCCTCTTTCACTTACTCTGCTTTTCTTATGTGTCTAGATGTCTGTCACGGCACTTCTTATTTTTTAATAGGCTTCTAGGGAAGTTTTAGGTTCACAGCAGAACTGAGCAGAAGGTATAGAGAGTACCCCCCAAACACCCCACTATCAACTGCCCCACCAGAATGGCCTGTTTATTACGATCCATGAACTGACACGTTATGATCAAACGCTTTACGTTAGGCGACTCTTGGTGCCGCGCATCCCGTGGGTTTGGACAGACGCAGTGACATGCGCCCACTGTCACAGTGTCATGCAGAGCGTGTCACTGCCCTGAACACCCTCTGCCCCTCCTCCTCACCCCTCCCTCTCTCCCCTGGCGACCCCTGACCTCTGCTGCCTCCCCCAGAATGTCACGGAGCTGGAAGCCCTCGCCGGGGGCTTCTTTCAGTCACATGCCCTTGAGGTTCCCGTGTCTGTTCAGGGCTTCGCGGCTCGTTTCTCTCACTGAGGAGCGTCCCATCGTCTGGATGGACCGCAGCTGACCCATCCCACGGAAGGCCTGTGGGTGGCTCCAGGCCTGGCAGCCGTGCGCAAAGCTGCTGTAAGGTCCGTGGGCAGGTTTCGTGTGGACGTAAGTTTGAGCTCCTTGGGGTCGGTACAAGCAGTGTGGTCGCCGGGCCCTGGGGTGAGAGCACACTCCCTTTGGTGGGAAACCACCCAGCGGTCCTGCCCGTGGCTGCACCACCTGCCGTCCCAGCGGCGGTGAGTGAGGCTCCTGGGGTGCACGTCCTCGCCCGCACCTGGTGCTGTCACCGTCCCGGGCTCTGGTCATTCTGGTGGGTGTGGTGGTGTCCTGTTGTTTTTTGTTTTCGCTTTTTGTTTGTTTTTTTTTAGCTGAGCCATCCTGCCACCTGTTGGCAGCTCAACGGCAGCTCAGCTCGGGCTGGGCATCGAACTGCTGTTGCTCAGAGCTCAGCTCGCACTCTTGAGCGAGCTCTTAACCCACTGAGCCACTTGGCCGGCCCAGTCCTGTTGTTTGTACTTGCGTTTTCCTGATGGCATGGGATGGGGAGCCTCTTTCATGTGCTTGTCTGTCATCTGCGTGTCTTCTTTGGTGAGGTGCCTGTTAAGGTCTTTTATCTGTTTTTTAATTGGGTTGTTCGTTTTCTCATTGTTAAGTTTTAATTATTCTTTGTATATTTTGGGTAACTGTCCTTTATCATGTATGTTTTGCAGATATTTTTTCTCAGTCTGTGGCTTGCCTTCTCATTCTCTTGACAGTATCTTTTGCAGAACAAAAGTTTTTAACTTTTAATGAAACTAAATGAAGTCCATCTTAAAGATTCTTTCTCTCATGGATCCGGCCTTCGGTGTTGTACCTAAGAAGCCATCACCAAACCCACGGTCATCTAGGTTTTCTCCCGTTATCTTCTAGGAGTTTTAGAGGTTTGCATTTTACACTTGGGTCCGTGATCCACTCTGAGTTAGTTTCTGTGAAGGGTGTAAGGTCCGTGTCTGGCGTCACTTTTTCCATGTGGGTGTCAGTGGCCCCATTTGTTGAAGAGCCACGTGGGCTCCATCGTGTTGCTGTTGCTCCTTTGTCAAGGTCAGTTATTGTACCCACGCGCGTCGACTCCAGTGTTCCCTGCTTTCTTCCATCGATCTGTTTGCCTGTTCTCTCAGCAGACCACACTGCCCTGACTGCTGCCGCTGTGGGGAAGCCTGGAGTCAGGGAGTGTCGGGCCCCAGCTCCGTTCCTCTCCCGCGGTACTGAGTTGGCCTCCTAGTAATTTTTGGGAACTGCCATGGTTCTTATACACTGACTGCTTCCTACTGTCAAGTTCCATCAAAATATTTGGGGATTTGGCTACAATTCCGTCTAACACAGGTATTAGTGTGGGGAGAAAAGCCATTCTCCCAGTTTTGAGTCTCGGGATGTGTATCTGCGTCCTGTGCTGTTCTGAGCCACCCCCACTGAAGGAAACAGCCCAGGGAGGGGATCACACAGAACCGAGTTTGGGGGAGATGGGGCTAGTGTTCTGAGCAGACAGGGTGAAGCCCCCGATCTGGCAGCGCCCCCAGAGCTGCACATTGGTTAGGAACGGCAGGGTCCATGAGGGACAGGGCCCCAGGTTCTGTTCCCATGCTCCACTGGGCGGCAGGGAAGGTGGGGAAGGCCTCTGATGGGGTTGGGACACGGAGGCCAGGCCCCTGAGCCCAAGCTGGGTATGCTCAGATGGTGGGGGGCCTTGTAACTAAGGCGAGCTGGGTGCAGCAGCTCTCCCCGGCACGTTCCAGGGGCCTTATGCAGCTGGGGGAGCACCTCTGGTTGAGCTGGGTTTCCTGTGTCCAAGGGTCCAGAAGCAGAGCCCACCTTCTCCACGGGCAGGAGCAAGTCGCAGGAGCCGGCCGTGAGCCGTTCCGAGTTCTTCTGCTTTTGGCTCTTCTGCTTCTGTCTCTGGAGCCGACCATGTTTCTGTGGCCGACCGGGCAGCTGATGGACCTCTATTTATTTTGGCCGAAAGGATTTTTCGGGAAATGAGAAGTGGATGAAATTGTTTAGTCTTTCATCATTCTGCTGGCTCTGGGGGAGGCCAGGATGCCCAGCCCTGACCTGGGGGCCAGCTGGGCTGCCGGGAAGGGGGTCCCTGTACATGGGGATCATCACCCGGACCCGGGGTGGCCCCTTCTCCTCCAAGCACTTGGCCTACTCCACCTCGGCTGGCAGCAGCCCGGGAGTCAGAGGTCCGGACAACCCCAGGCACCCTGGGCGTCCTGAAGCAAACACGGGCCACCCCTGCCTGCCCAGCTGTCACTCTTGTCACTCAGACTGGGACGTCCTCCCCCTCACTTCTATCTATGGACATACTGGGTGTGCGTGCACAACTGCAGGTGTGTGCAGGTATGTGTGATTGAGTGTCAGCGTGTGCACAGGTGTGTGTGTGCGAGCAGCTGTGCAGGGGTGTGTGCGCTTGGGTGTGTGCATGTGTGTTCCTGCAGTAAGTCCATCACCCAGGACATTGCTGAACACGGGCACCCCGTCCATCTCTAGCCGGGGGCAGGCTCTCTCCCAGGTGCCCGAGGCTGGCGTCACTGGGGCTGGGACTCCGGGTGTGTCTGGAAGTCCAAGCACCCGGGTGGGTGGCCCTGTGCCTGAGAAGCGCTGGCTTTCCTGGAGCAGCTGTTGGACCTCCGCCTGGTCATTGTCCCCCTTTGGGACCGTTTTCTCCCAGCTTAAGGGCAAGCAGGTGCTGGGCGTGCTGCCAGCCGGCCCGGGCAGGTGCGCCGTGGGCCTGAGCTCTCAGGCCACACGAGCCAGGCTGGCGTTGCAGGCCGTCCTGACATCCTGACCAGGCCTGCGGTCCTGGGCGCCCCTCTGGGGCCGGCCCAACCACAGCAGAGCGTGGCTGCCGGGGGCTCGGGCGGGCTGCCTTGTTCTAATTTTTTTCATCCGTTTAGAGAGGACTAAACGTCCAGGAAGAAGAGAATTTTGGAAATCTCCAAAGTCAGGACTCATTCTCCACCATTAATTTTCTTACGGACGAGTCGGAGGAGCCTCTCCTGAGCGGCCCGAATGTCCCCGTTTTGTCACCCTTAGTTTTGAAAGGATTTGAACAGAAGCGCCCCTGTGGTGCCGAGGTGTGTCTGCATTGGTGCCCCAGGGCAGCGACACAGAGGACCTCCGCCGGGGCCTCCAGCAACAGGAGCTTCACCCCTCCCAGTGCGGGGCTGAGGGTCCTCCCTACCCCCAGCTGCCAGTGGCCCCGAGGCCCCCACCTGTGTGTCTGTCCTGTCTTCTCTCCCTAGGTGTGTGGGGCCCACCGCCCACCCAGGACAGCCTCACCCCAGGGGCCTGAGCTCGGCCACACGTGCATACTCCTTGTCCTTAGGTCATGTTCACGGCCTCCAGAGGTTGAACATGCGCCTTAGGGGGACACCTTGCTGCCGGTGGTCACCGCCCTTGTGCAGACGGCAGAGGAAAGGTCCTACTGAGGTCGCGTGGAGGGAGGGGGCTTGGCTGGGGCTACTGAGGCCACCACTCAGGACGGCCCGACAGCAGGACGAGCTGGGTGGTCAGTCATCCCCACCCACTAGCTTGACTCTTCACCAGCCTGGCAGCTATCTGCCGGTGACAGTGGCCGCTGGGGTCCTGAGGACTGGCCGCCGGCCAGACTGCACAGAGGCGGCCCCCGTGCCCAGGCGCCCCGGGCGCTGGTGCCTCACTTCGAGCCCGCTCTGCCTTTGGGACTGAAAGCGATGTTCTCCTGCAATGTTTACAAGAGGCTGTTCTGTCACCCGGGGCCCTGTAAACAGGCAGGCGGCCCTGGGCCGTGCAGCTGCGCTTTGGGTGCGCAGTTTGAACCACTCTGGCCCCAGGGTCATCCTGGATGGCGCCAGAGGCACATGGAGGGGGTGCGGCACCCCACCCCGAGCGCCACCTCTCCCCCCTGCTCCTGGGGACAGTAAGCCCCTGATTTCACTGAGATTGCGGCTGTTCTGGTGCTGGAAGCCCAAGTGTGTGTGTGTTTGTGTGCTCGTGTCCTCAGGGAAAGGGCCGCGCACCTCTCACCACCCTGCGGAACACTCCATCTTTGTGTGTGTGAGTGTGAGTGTGTGTGCACGTGTGTGAGTGTGTGTGCGTGTATGTGTGTGCATGTGTGTGTATGTATGTGCATGTGCGTATGTCTGTATGTGTGCATGTGTGTGAGTGTGGTGTGCGTGTGTGAATGTGTGTGTGCGTGCATATGTGTGTGTGCATACGTTTGAGTGTGTGCGTGTGTGTGTGCGTGTGCCCTGGCTCCATCTTTCTCCCACTCTCCCACTCCCTGCCCCCAGATCAGCCTTCCTGTTCTGAAGTGGCAGGCGAGGCCACCCCTCGGTGGTGCTGGGTCAGCGGGGGCTCAGGGCCGCCTGCTCCTGGACGCTCTGCAATGAGCTAGCTGGGGGGGGGCTGGGGAGCCCCCTTCAGTCCAGACGCCTCCTCCAGGGTGAATGGCAAATGTCAAAGGCAGCCCAGGGGAAGTGGTTCCCACACCTAATCACGTCCAGAGAGGTCGGGAGTGGGCGGAGTAACTGCCCGAGAACAAGGTCCCTTTGTGTGCTGGGGCAGCTGGGCCTCTGGCCGCCTGGCCTGCCCCCCGGGGCGGACAGTTCTCCCACGTGTCACATCAGCATCTGAGGCCTGCCGTCAGGCCGGGCCCTGTCCCTGGGCTGTAGGGGAGCCTGGGACGCTGGCTGCCGTCAGGGCACTTAGCCCCCAGTGGGAGCTTCCCAGGCCACCATCTCCATAGATATGGTCGCTGTGGTGGGTGCTCAGAGCGGCTCGAACAGTTACAAGTGGGCGCTCTGAATGGCTGAGGCTGAGGCTCGGGGCCCGGGTCTGAGTCGGGAATGGAATGTGAGGGACTACAGACCAGCAAGCATCCGTGTGGCCCCCATGGCCTCACGCAGGGGCGTGGGGTGTGGCCGTGAGGACAGGACAGGGCAGCGCCCGCCCCCCCACGTGCCTCTGCCTCCTCTCCTCTGTTGCCCGGCCTGACCATGGGGCCGCCCTGGGACCAGCAGAGCCCCTCCCTCGGCCCCCATCTTCCACACAAGGGACCACCACCCTTGGGCCCCCAGCGTCGTCGCGCTCTCCTGCTGAGGGGACACGAAACAGCGAGGCCCTGAGAAGTCTGGTGAGGCTCCCTAACACGACAGCCATGGACAGAGGCGGGGTTCACGTCCCGGCTCGCGGGGCCCCCAGCAGTCTGCCTGACGGCCCTCTCCGTGGGGCCTGTGCAGCTGGCCCGGAGCTGGGCACCCAGCACTCCACAAACAGCCACCTGCCTCCCTGGCCCTGGCCGGCCCCACGGACACGAGTTTACAGGAACCGAAGGAGGAGTCCAGCCTGCAGCCTCCACACCGACGCTGACGGATCCCCCAGGCCCGGGGCCCTGGAAGCGGCTGCTTTGGCACAGGCAGCCCGTCATGGCTCTGATCAGGGCTGGATGCAGGCAGCAGGGCTGTCCGTCACACTCCGGGGTGTGAGGCCAGCCTTTGGGGACAATCCCTTCGGCCACATTATGGCGCCCGAGTGAGTCTGGGGGCGCAGTTCCCCGGTGGGCCTGCCGAGGGCTGGGCCACTTCCTGTGCGTGGGACGGTGGCTCTGCATTGAATATTTTTGGGGTAAAACCATCTACAGATGCTCCTGGCCCCTTCCCCCAGCTGCCGGGAGGCTGGGCTTCAAAAGCCCAGTGAATCTAAGTAAATATTTTAGCTGCGGAGCGCGGGGCACGAGGGCTCATTCTGAAATCATTCGTCAGGACCCCTGTGGACGTCCCCAGTGCCCACCGCCACCGCCGCTCAGACTTGCCCCCCCGGGCACATCGGAGCCTTCTCCACGGCAAAGGCCCGCATCCACGAGGCACACGCTGGGGCCGAGCGGCCCAGCAACCGGGGTCACAGCCCTGGGGCTTGCTCAGAGAAGCCTGGTCCCTCCGGCCTGACCCAGTGTCACGGCCCCGGGGCACTTGGCTGACTCCGTGACTCAGGAGGTGGCAGGCAGCTCGGGCAGTACCCGGAGGGTCCTGGCTGTGCTCACAGCTGCCAGCATCAGCGGGGCAGGAAGGTGGCCCGAGCCTGGCGCTCAGCCAGACTTGTCTCTGGAGCACCCCACAGGCAGACGGGGTTCAGGGCGCCCTCTCACCAACCACAGGGCTCGGCTGCCCACTGCCATAGGCCCTGCTCCTGGGTTCACGGCCACACAGGCGTGAGGCTCACTTGGGCCAGGCCCCACGCCCCTGAAGGTCAGCCCTGCCCAGCCTCCACTGTCAGCGGCTTCATGGGCCTCCCCAGGAAGCCCAGGACTCTGATTTTGTCCAAGCCCCCAGATGACAGTGAGCAGCCACACTGGGGACCTGCTGTCCTGATCCCTCTTCCCAGTGAGAAGAGACTAAGTCCTGGAGACGGCTGCTAGCTGTCCAAAGCTGCACACTCGTGAGGCAGCATTAGCACCCACACAGCGCTTGCCTCCCAGGCCTCGCTGCTGAACCCAGAGGCTATCATTCCAGTTCGTCAGCCAGGTTTGGGTCCAGCGTCTGCCCTGAGGACACCGAGGTCTAGGAGGCTGGGCATGGGGACCCCAGGGAGCCGGGCACAGTGGGCGGGAGGCCAGGGCCCAGGGAGCGTCCCCACCCTCCTGCGGTTGCCACGGGGCTGAAGGAGACACTGTCAGGTCAGATAAGCTTGGTGGGAGCAGTTTGCAGGTGACCCCTGCCTGACCCCTCCTACAGGGCAGGAGGACAGGGCCCCTGGGAGGCGGGACCCACAGATCTCACTGGACACTCAGCCAGGGCCGTTTCTGTCCTCACTGTCAACAACATCTACAGAGAACCTGGCATGTGACACCAGAGGGAGGCCGCAGGGAGAGAAGCCTACGTGAGGGGACAAAGAGCGCCCCATCCGGAAAATCAAATACAATGGCAGAGGCAAAGGAGACCATCAGGTTTGGGGTCACAGTTGCCCAGATTTTTTTTTTTTTCTTTTTAATTTTTTTTAGCTGAGCCATCCTGCCACCTGTTGGCAACTCAGCGGCAGCTCAACTCGGGCTGGGCATCGAACCGCTGTTGCTCAGAGCTCAGCTCTCACTCTTGAGCGAGCTCTTAACCAACTGAGCCATTCGGCCGGCCCCCAGACTTAAAACATGGAGGTGGCCGCTCACCCAGCCCAGGGTGGCAGGGGTGGGTCGTGAGGTCCTGGGGAGGGACAGCACGGGGGCACACGAGGCCCGCAGCCCCACCCCCCTGCAGCTCCCTGTGCAGTTTGCTCTGTTTTGGGGTGAGAAGTGCTATAGGGCTTACTTGTGCAGGGGTGAACCATAGGGAAAGGTCAGTTGTGAAGGCGTGGCAGAGGAAATGGGACCCGGGGTGTCTGTCGGGCGTCTGGGACAGGCGTGGGTGCCGGTGATGCAGGGGCAGTGCTCGGTGAGACTCCCCAGGGCATGAGCTGCACGGTGGGGGCGTCCAGGGCGGGGGAGGGGGCTCCCTGGGAGGAAAGAAGGCTTTGAGGATGAGGATGGACCTGGGCTGAGGATGGGGCTGCATGAGGGGCAGATGGATGGGGCCCGTCCCAGGGGGCAGCGGCAGGTCCCACGCCTGGGGATGAGTTCTGGGAGGGGGTTCCCAGGACTCTGACCTCCCTTTGCTGGTCCCCAGCATCTGCTAGCTGTCGAGGGAATTTTTCTGATGTTCTCATGACCTGGGCTTTCCCAGTTCGGTGAGATTAAGATAGAAAGCTGTGGTTTGCAGTAAGCTGTCCACTGAGACGCCGGACATTCCATCCTGCCCCGTGACAGGGTCCACATGCCCGCAGGGGTTTGCATGGACTGGCCAGCTCTGGGAAACCTCCCCCAGGCTCGGGTCTGCACCATTCAGGGGCCAGCTGGGGTTGAGTGGTGACATTTGCGAGTATAGGCGCAGGGTTCACCGCTCTGAGGAGGTCAGGGCCCCACCCGCTACCTCCGGAAACTTCGTGTATTCAGAGAACTCGCGCCTTGCTCAGGGGCCTGGGGCACGGGGCACTGGACTGGGGTCAGGCCTAGCAGTGCTGGGTTATTTCATAATGGTCTGTATCTGCAAAACCAGGCACCTTCGAACAGCCCCCTGATTATCATATCTCTGCCCCGTCATCAACGTGCAGATGGCTCCAGGCCTTCTCTGGTGCCTCGTGCCCTGTGCCCAGCCCGTCTTCCCATCTTCCCACAGGCGTGCCCTGCCAACTTCTCATGTGGCTGCCCCCTGAGCAGTGCATGTGCACGTGTGCAGGGAGAGAGATGGGAGGAGAGGGGGAGGGGAGTGGCGGGGAGGAGACGAGGACAGAGAGAGACGGGGAGAGGGGAAATGAGGGAGGGGAGGGAGAGTCAGATGTACTGAGGACCAGGGAGCGTCAGAGGCCCCCGATTTTATTAGCCTCCCCCCCCCACTATCTACCTCTAAACTCCAGAACATTCTTCTCTTAGCCCAAGCGCCTAGGAGTTCAGTGTTGTCCTTGCAGCCCAAGGGCCCCCACCATCAAGGGATCCAAGGACGCCCAGAGGAGCCACCGCAGGTGGGCAGCAGTCCAGAGGGCACTGGGCAAGCCTTCAGTGCAAGTTGGCCTTCATTTTTGTACTTTACTGTTTGATATTTGACAGCAAGTCCATTTGGTTGTGAAATCACCCAGCACCCCACATCCCCAGGTGCTGTTTTGGGCTCTGATTCTAAGCCCCTTTGGAGACATTTGCCCAGATGTGGCTCTCTGGTCTGAAAGGTTCCCACCCAGAGGGCTGAGATAAGCGCTCTAGCGGCTTCCGCCAGAGCACATTAAACCCCGTTATCTTTCCCAAAGGCAGTGGGCCAGCTGGTGTGGTCCGCAGTCCTGCGTCAGCACAGGCACTCCGGCCACAGCTGACCACAGGCGCCCGTCGCCCCTTTCATCCTGCGAGACCTTGTTTGTGTCATGGTGTTGCAGTGTGTTAACCTCACCACTTAACTAGATGGTTCCCAGAGTTTGAATTGGGACTAGCAGATGTCACACATGCCTCTTACGATAAGTGTGTTTCTCAGCAATTTCCATCGATTAACAAAATTTGGAGAAGGGGCACTTTGAGCAACTTTAAATGGGGTATTTCTAAAACTGCATCTGAGTCATCATTTACAAATGTTGAGTAACTTCTTGCTTACCGTAGTTTTCCCTGGGCCAGCAGATGCACCCTGTGGGATGTGTGCAAACCCGGCTATGTGCCTGCTTCTGGGATAAAGGTGACTTACATAAATGTTGAGAACCAAAGAGACGCCTTACTACAGCAATTTTCCCACCACGTCCTGCAGGTGGGGCGGACACCAGCAAAGGCCACACCACTTCTCAGCTGACCATCACTCCCTGCTCCCCAAGAGACCTGGGGGTGATAGAGGGCCACGCCTGGGACATACCCGCTATCCCCGCCCCCCACTCCCCGCCAAAAAAAAAGAAAGGAGGAAAGAATGAGTTTTTAAAAATGAGGAAACTATCACGTTCCAGTTTATAGTGATAATTTTTTCTTTTTTTTTTTTTTTTTTTTTTAGCTGAGCCATCCTGCCACCTGTTGGCAGCTCAACGGCAACTCAGCTCGGGCTGGCATCGAACCGCCGTTGCTCAGAGCTCAGCTCGCACTCTTGAGCGAGCTCTTAACCAACTGAGCCCCTCGGCCGGCCCAATTTTTTCTTTTTTTAAATTTTATTGGGGAACAGCCATGGTCATTGGTTGCACATTGCTTTCAGGCTACAATGGCATAGTTGACTCTTTTAAGGAGGGCGCAGCTCACAGTGGCCCATGTGGGGATTGAACCGGCAACCTTGGTGTTATGAGCACCACGCTCTAGCCAACTGACCTAGCCGGTCACCCCTATAGTGATAAATTTTAAAAGCTAGATTAAATGGATGGTTTTCTTGGAAAATGTAAAGTATAAATTCACTCATATGTGGGCTATAAAACAGAAAGCAACAAATGAACAAACAAAACAAACAAACCAACAAACCTCATAGACACACACAACAGGATGGTGGTGACCAGAGGTTACACGGCTGGGGGTCTAGGGGGTCGCATTTTTCGTGACAGGACACTGTTCCAGTGGGTGGTGAACACACAGTGGGAAACACAGCTAATGGATAAAGGAACTGTACATTTGAAATTTATATAATGCTAGTGACCAGTGTCACCCAATAAATTTAATTTAAAAAACTGACTCAAGTAGAAATAGGAAATCTGCTTAGTGCAATGGTGGGAAGGGGCACAGAAAAAAAAGTAAAAGTAGCCAAAAGTTTATCCTTAAAAAGGCGCCAAGCATAGGCAGCTTTTCCATGTGTTTCCACCACCTGTAAGGGACCATCTCTGTGCCAGGGAGAGACAGGACGGCCTGCGGCTGGCAACAGGGGCTCTGGAGGCCAGTGCTGGGCGTGGAGCCGTGGCCACCTCTCACCCACAGGTGGCCCTGGGCAGGCTCCATAAGCCTTCCGTGCTTCAGGCTCCTCATCCGTCAAGTGGGCGCAAGAGTAGTCCGTAATTCACAGGGTTGATCTGAGAGTAAAGGCTTAACTCATGTAAAAGCCTGCGCCCAGTGCACAGTAAGAAGTGGGTGCAGCTGGCTTGTCATGAAGAGCTGCCATTGTTCCCAGGCCCAGAAAAAGACAGAAGCATCGCAATTCATTCTACGCAGTGAGTCAAAAGGCTGCAAAACTGGAGTGGGGTGACACAGACACCCACAGACAATTTATAAGAAGAGAGACATAGTCACACTGAACAGACGCGCTGACAAGCAGCCCAGTACACCAGGCGCTACAGGAGCCCCACTCAGGAATGCTGGGTGAGTCATCGCTGCAAAGTCCGTTAGCACAACTCGCTGCATTGATATTAGAAGGAGGAAAATCCTCCATCAGCTCAAAAGCAGCCAGTCCCCAGAAAGCATCTGGCAAACGGAATGCTTATTACTGAGGAGCACACACAGCACAGGGCTTCAGGAAACTGAGAACGGTGGGAAAACTGCTCAGCCTCTGACAAACATCGTACTGACTACATGAGAACAGGGGTGGGCAAACTTCTGTGAAGGGTCAGATAGCAAATAGTTTAGGTTTTTCGAGCCATATGGTCTCTGTCTCAACCACTTAACACTGATGTTACAGCATGAAAGTGGCCATTAGATGACATGTAATTGAACAGGCCTGGCTGCCTGCCAATAAAACTTCATTTATAGGGCCGGCATTGTGATGCGTTGGTTAAAAGTCGGCTTGGGAGCGCCAGCTCTGAGCAGCAGGGCCCTGGTTCGGATCCCACATATGAGGGCCAGTGACACTGCGCCCTCTACAGCTAGGACGGTAAACAACAGCTCGACCTGGAGCTGAGCTGCCGGGAGTCGCCGGCGACAGCATAGGCTGCAGTGGGGCTGGCCGGCAGCGGGCATGAGCCACCGTGAGCGGCTGTCCAATGGCCGGTGACCGACTGCCTCACCCGGGAAGAGCGTAATGAAAATACCAACATGGGCCAGTGAAGCGACGTCCTCCACAACTAGACTGAAGAACAAAAGGACAGCAACTTGTCTGTTCCCCTTCCTCGATTCCCCAATAAAAATCTTTTAAAAAACCCAAAACTTTATTTATAAAGACTACTGTGGGCAGGACTTGGTCCTGGTTATGGTTTGCACTGGACTGGAACCATTCACATTATAGGCAGAAACAAGAGAAAGATGCCTGGTTTTATATTTGAATCCTAGGGAATGCAGTAGTACAAGAAAATACACGTGAAGTACAAATACTAAAAAGGCAGAAAAAAACACAATGATTCACATACTTATACGACTATTTGCCCAGGAAATTGAAAACAATCAGCCAATAAATCATTAGAATGAAAAGTGGCCAATTTTAAGGTCAACATACAAAAACAACAGCATTTATGAAAAAGGCAATATATAATGTTTCATGAGGAAAAGGGTCCCATTCATGATAGCAATCCAACCCAAGAATAAATGAACAAATAAGCGAATCTGACATAAAAGAAAACCAGAAAACTTTACTGAACTTCTACATAAGCTGCGAGGCGAGGTGCCGGATCCCGGCCCCGTCACTGTCCGTTTCCCGCCCGCTCAGAGAAACGGAGATTCGCAACACAGCTGCTTCGACACAACAGCTTCCAAACCTCATGTGGGAGAGCAGACGTGCAGGGCGAGCGGAGGCAGGCTGTTTAAAGGCCGGAGGGGGACCTTGCTGTGAGACTGTCCCCATGAACGCAGGGTTCCTGGGCAGAAGCTGACAAGCGGGTCACGGGTCAGGGCTGACAGATCAGGGGCAGCGCCATCTGTCCATTTGTGGGAGTTGAATTTATGGTGAAAGTAGCGTTTCACGTCAGGGAAGAAAGGATGCCTTTTTCTTTTTTCAGACTGAAAAAGACAAATACCGTATGATCTCACTTAGATGTGGAATCTGAAGAACAACATAAATGAGCAAACAAAACAGTAACAGACTTAGAGATACGGGGAAAAACACTGTTGGTTGCTTCATGGGCGGGGACGGGGAAGAAGGTGAAGGGATCAGAAAGTACAAATCGGTAGTCACAATATAGTCACAGGGATGAGAAATACAGGGTGGGGAATATAATCAATATAGTTGTAAAGATCACGTGGTGTGCTAGATAGGCGTGGGCGTATCGGGGGGTCACTTCATGGACGGTGTAGATGCCTGACCACTGTGTGTACACCTGAAGCTGAAGCTGAGTAATACTGAATGCCAGCTATAATTGAATATATAAATGGTCACGGGAATAGTCAATGGAATTGTAACTGCTACATATAATGTCAGAGGGGTAGTAAATTGGCGGGGGGTCATCACTTTGTGAGGGATGTAAATGTCTAACTATTACGTTGCTTCGTACTCCTAAAACTAATAATAAAGAAAAAAAAGGATACCTTTTTCAATAAATGATGATATGACAGTTGGCTGTGTGTTTGAAAAAGAAAATGGTAAACCTACCAACACGCAGAGCCCTTGTCCTCAAATCCCTCCCACGTGGCTGCAGCTTCTCTGGGAGCCCCGAACATGGGCAGGTTGTACGCCACTTGTGGGTGATGCCTGAGTCCCCAGCCAAACTCTGGGAGAGTTCGCACCTCAGCTACAGTGTACTTGGCCGAGGAGACTCCAGATCTGTACCCCTCCATCCCTCCCCGGGTTCTCACGGGCTGGGTCTAAAGCGGACCCCAAATTCCACTGCTGCAGCTTTGGGGACTCAGCTGGAAGAGCCTGCAATCCTGGGCAGAGGCAGCACCCAAAGCAAAGAGGGCAGGGGTCCTGTGGAGTAGACCCACCTGGAGGGCGGGGTCTCCTTGCAAATCCACACTGAGTCCCTGTTCAGTACTTCATTCCGAGGAGAGGCCCCAGACCCCCACCGTCTGCTTGTGGTTCCACTGACCTAGCATGTGAGAGGGCTGAAGACCAGTCCCTGAAACCCGCCCTCCAAACATAAATAAGCAGCCTCTTTAATAAAACGAAGTGCGCGCTCTGACATTTGCCAGTGTCCTGCCCCCGGAAAGGCTGTGGGACAGTCTCAGCCCAAGTGCCCCTTGCTCATGCTCACAGCTTTCCCACAAATGCAGCTCACGTCCCAGGAGAGGGGGTCAGGTTGAGAAACCCAGCGCAGGGGACCTACAAGGCAGTGTCACTGCCCCCAGATCCAGCATCCCTGCAGCTGGCCCGCCCCTGAATGAGCCCCCACCCCAGGCCTTCCCTGCCCCCTCCAACCATATCTCAGGGAGGCCAACTGACGGACGCGTCCAGGTGCCCATGTGCACCCCAAAGGAAAAAGCTATGTTCTGTCTGCTTCAGGGGAAGGTGGCTTGCTGTGGCAGTCAGGACACCGCCTGTCACACTCACTGTAGACCCTTGGAATCCCAGGAACAGACGTCCTGCAGGTCCTGGCAAATCACCATCTTAGAGGGGCAGGTCACCTGGGGGTGCTGGGCCCACGTGTTGGCCATAGGAATCGGGGTACCTCCAGGAAACCTGGAGCCTTCACGACGTGGTCCTGGCAGGGGCCCCCAGGTGTTCCTGTTCAGAAAACTTTCTGATGTGCGGTCCATGGCCACAGAATCCAAAACAGGAGTCCCTCACCCTTCATGGTGATCACATAGCAGTCAGCTCCCCTGTGCATGTCCAGGGACACAGGCCTGCACTTTCTGGCCAGGGATGGTGATAAGCAACGGGGTGGAATTGCACCCCAAGCCCAGAAGCCATAACGTATGGATCCAGGTAACTCACTTGGCACCCTGAAAAGCAGGGTGTGCATTGTGTGAGAAATGTGCACATGGGATGTCTGTGCCCAGGAGAGCCGCTTCTCGGGGTCCTGGCGGCGGGCAGCCTCAGCCCGGCCACAGCTACGTCCTCTTCCACTGTCGGGTCTCGGATCCTCCTCCGCCGTGGCCACCAACCCGTGTCTCATGGTCAAGCTTCATGGCTCTGTGCGGATCCACTGCAACTCTGCTGGGTTTTCAGAGGGCGATGGTGATGCCCCCAGCCTGCTGCCCCAACTCCTCCCTGCCCCCACCCTCAAGCCTGGTGACTGCTGACCAGGTGGCCTCTTCTCTTCTTGACTCTCCCAGCCCTGGGGACACCCCGGTGGGCTGAGAGGTGTGAATGTGGCAGCAACCTGGGGACAGGACTGGACCAAGCCCAGGGGCGCGCTGGGCTCCTCCGGACACCGGCTGCCCCCTTGTGAAGAGGGACCCCTGCGGGTCCTTATCCCGTCCTTCCCCCTGGGCTCTGCTCAGCACACAGCCCTGCCAGCTCCAGCCAGCGCCTCGCCCTGGAATCCCAGCTTCCAGAAGATTCTCCCCGTCCCTCTTCAGAGGCTCAGGGACTTGGCGTTGTCCCTGCGTCTCCCCCACCCCCGGGTGGGGTCCTGGTGCCCAGCACTGGCGCCTGTGGGGAGCGACCAGACCCAGGGCCCAAGGCGCACGGGCTGTAACAGGCGCGGCCCGGGCCAGGGAGGTCCTTCCCGTCCTCAGCTGAGGGTCCCGAGGCCCGTCCTTGGGGAGCTGGGCCGGCCCGGGGCAGGGAGGCCCCATGTCTGCGCCGGGCAGCACGGTGGCCGCCGGCGGGCCGAGCGTGGGAAGGGCGCGCCTGCCCTCTCGTGGCCCAGGGGCGCGCGGGCCCCGCCGGGCGGCCTGCAAACCGCACAGCCGCGTCCAGGAGCCCTAACGGGGGCCCGCAGCGCAGACGGCAGACCCGTGAGCGCTCCCGCGGCCCCTCCGGGCCGGACCGCCGAGCGGGCGCGCAGCACCCGAGGCGGGAGGGGACCGCAGGGGGGAGGGGACGCGGGGGGAGGGGACCGCAGGGGGGAGGGGACGCAGGGGCAGAGGAGCGCAGGGGGAGGGGAGCGCAGGGGGAGGGGACGCAGGGGGAGGGGACCGCAGGGGGGAGGGGACGCGGGGGGAGGGGCCCGCCGGGGGGCGGGGACCGCAGGGGGAGGGGACGCAGGGGGGAAGGGACCGCAGGGGGAGGGGACCGCAGGGGGGAGGGGACGCCGGGGGGAGGGGACCGCCGGGGTGAGAGGACGCAGGGGGGCGGGGCCCGCCGGGGGGAGGGGCCCGCAGGGGGGAGGGGACCGCAGGGGGGAGGGGACCGCAGGGGGGAGGGGAGAAGTGACAGTGCAGGGACCGCAGAGGCCCCGACCCCGCCCTGCGCGGGCAGAGTCGCCACGCGGGAGCTCGGGCCTGGGGGGAAGCCTGGCCCCCGCCGGCTCGGCCCGCGTGCGGCCCAGGTCCCGCCTCACCGGCCGCGCTGAGGATGGGCGCGCTCCCGGACGCACCGCCCCGCCCACCCCACTCCAGGCCCCGCCCCTCCCACACCAGGCCCCGCCCACATGCCCGCCCACAGACACTTCGCGGCACTCTGGGCCCCGGAGACCGGCAGCCTCGGGTGAAGCAGGACGCATGCGCAGGGCGGGGCGCGCGGCGTTGCCGTAGCTACAAGTGACGCGCTCCGTGGTGGCGAGCGGGGGCACTTCCGGGGCGGGGCGCGGGTGCCGGAAGTGCGTGGCCGCCCGGGGCCATGGCGGCGCTCGGCGTCGTCTGTCTGCTGCTCGGCCTGGCGTCCTGGCCGTCGGCGTCCGCGTCGGGCGAGGAGTTCTGGCCGGGCCAGTCGGCGGCGGACATCCTGTCGGGGGCGGCGTCCCGCAGGCGGTAAGCGCGTCCGCGTCGGCGGGGCCCGGGGGCGGGGCGCTGGGCCGGGAGGCGCTGGGCCGGGGGGCGTTGGGGGCGGGGGCGTGTGCCCGGGGGCGGGGCGGGGGGCGGGGCGCTGGGCCGGGGGCGCAGGGCGGACGCGGCCCCGGAGACCGCGCGGGGGCGTCGGGGGCGGGGCGTGTGCCCGGCCCCTCCCCCGCGGCGCGGCGTGTGTGCGTCCCTGGCCGGGGTCGGCCTCCTGCGCGCGGGGTGCGACACGCGGCGGGCCCCCCGGCTCCGAGGCCCGGGCCACGCGCGGCTCCGCGAGCCGTGACGGAGAGGGGCGGCGAGGGCCCGCGTCGGGGCCGTGTTCGCGCCGCCTCCCGCGGGGTCCCCCAGACGCCCCTGCCCGGCCCCGCGCCGACTGCAGCGGGTGCGAGGAGCACGAACGCCGCCACGCCTCTCACTAGCAATTTTTGTTTTTAAGAAAAACGTACTTTTCATTTAAAAGTATTAATAATAACATCATGGGTTTATTGTTATTCGGAAGTGAAATGATGAATGCTTTTTTTAAGTTTTTACATTATTAACTCATTAACTTTTTTTTTCCTCAAGATTTTATTGGGGGGCTGGCCGAGTGGCTCAGTTGGTTAAGAGCTCGCTCAAAAGTGCAAGCTGAGCTCTGAGCAACAGCAGTTCGATGCCCAGCCCGAGCTGAGCAGCCGGTGAGCTGCCAACAGGTAGCAGGATGGCTCAGCTAAGGAAAAAAAAAAAAAAAAAGATTTTATTGGGGCGTTGGGGGAGGGGTCGGCCAAGTTGCTCTTCAGCCTCCGTGGTGGAGGGCGCCAGTCACCACCCGGCTTCCCGCAGGCAGCTCGTGGCCTCCAAGCTCAAGGTGCCGAGTTCAGTCTTAGTTGCGGGTGGGCACAGCCACCATCCCATGCGGGAGTCGAACCAGCAGCCTTGTTGTTAAGAGTGCATGCTCTGTCCACTGAGCCAACCGGGCGGCAACTCAGCTCAAGGTGCTGAGTTCAGTCTTAGTTGCGGGTGGACATCGCCCACCATTGAACAGGCAATCTTGTTAACACCAGCTGAGCCATCCTGCCACCTGTTGGCAGCACAGCGACAGCTCAGTTTGGGCACAGCGTTCACTGGCCCATGTGGGAATCGAACCGGCAACCCTGTTGCTCAGAGCATGTGCTGTTAAACCAACTCATAACCAACTGAACCCCTTGGCCAGCCCTTAACTCATTAACTTTTTTTTTTTTTTTTTTTTACTTGAGCCATCCTGCCACCAGTTGGCAGCCTCATTAACTTTTAATAGGGGAATTGTTGATCAATTTAACCCCCATAAACAACAGCCTTTTGGGGTCTTCAGTAATTGTTGGGAATGTAAAGTGAGTGGGCTGCAGACCAAAGCGCCTGAGAACCGCCGGAGGACTGAGTGTCAGGTTCCAGTCCCCTAGATGACCGTGGGCTCAGCGGTGAATCTGCTAGTTGTTAGGCGGATGCTAAGATGTGTGCTGCTTCGCTGTGGAGTCTAAGAAACCAGGCAGATTCCAGACTGGAAGCCTCTGCAAGCGCCCAGGGTGGGTGGCCGCTCGTGGCCCCAGGCACGGCCGGCTTTTCTGTGCAGAGGCCTGGGTGCTGAAGCAGCACTCTCCTGCTCCCCTGGCCAGGTATCTGCTGTACGACGTCAACCCCCCGGAGGGCTTCAACCTCCGCCGAGATGTCTACATCCGCATCGCCTCCCTCCTGAAGACGCTGCTGAAGGCTGAGGAGTGGGTGCTGGTGCTGCCCCCGTGGGGCCGCCTCTACCACTGGCAGAGCCCGGACATTCACCAGGTCCGGATCCCCTGGTCCGACTTTTTTGATCTTCCAAGCCTCAATAGAAATATCCCGGTCATTGAGTACGAGCAGTTCATTGCAGGTGAGGCGGTGTTCTGGCGTGACGTCGTGTCCCCGGGCTGTGGTGGCGGCCTTTGTCTGCGGAGGGGCCCTGCTTCGCTCCCACGCAGCCAGCGATCTGGGTCTGTCATTCTTCCCGGGAAATAGATCTGAAGTGCCAGCTCCCTGCCCCCTCGCCTCTGACAGCTGTGGCAGCCTGGGGAATCGGGGACCAGCAGTTAGAGCTGCCGTGACACAGCCATTGCCACAGAGGCCGGCTGTCCTAGCAGGGCGGCTCCCTGTGCAGAAAACACGGCGTGTGTGCGACACTGACCTTGCGCTATCTCACTGCAGTGAGGACTTGAACGATGCGTTGTTGCATTTAGTCCAGCTTAATCTTTCTAATTCTTTTAAAAGAGAAGAGTGAACGATTTTTTAGAGTAAAGGTACGTAGAGCTTACTGTTGCTTGGTTTAGGAGACATAAACTTAAAAAGCCAGTGAAACTTCTTTTCCACTTCCTGAGAAGAGAGTCACAGTCTCCAAGGGCAGATACTGTACTCCTCACTGATGGGTCCCAGTCTCTAAGTGGCCCATGCTCTGTAACGCTGATTGATGGGTCCCAGTCTCCAAGTGGCGGGTACTCTGTGACACTGATTGAGTTCCTACCCTACAGGGACCTGGGCAGCTTAGACCCGTGTTCCCACTGAGGACTGTGGCTCACATGTTTTTCGAGTTCTCTTCTTGCCGCACCTTCGCCCCTGTCTCTTTGAAATGTTTCGGTGTCAGAATCAGCCCTGTGAACAGTGCAGGCCTGGAATCACATCTCCTTTAGGCTTAGGGGCAAACCATGAGACAGTACGAAGCGTTCTCGGAACTTTGTCACCCGACTCTACACGAGCGAGCAGCTGGGCGTTGAGGCCGGCCTGCCTTCTGGGAAGCCGTCTGCCCTGGTCTCAAGGCTGTTTATGGACCCTCCTGCCGGTGGGCGATACATTCTTGACAGGCGGGCACAGGGACGGGCCTGGGCCTTAGCCACCTGAGACAGTGCTTAGTGACTGGCAACTGAGGGTGTGGGGGGACGGAAGAGAGGTGTCCTCCCTGCCACAGTCCCGGCCTCACCCCTGGAGCCACAGCTGCTGGGGCAGGAGGACGGAACGCCCGGGGTGACAGCAGATCGGCTTTGCCTCCGCCTCTCTGACCAGCTGGCTGCTTAGCTGTTCCCCCTACAAAGGGGGGCAGACGTGGGTGCCATCCTAGGACGTGTGCAGCAGGGCACCCGGCCAGCCTCCCAGCGTCGCGTCACTCTCCCCTACTGTACGAGGAGCCCTGGGTGGCACAGGTACCATCCTCAATGCAGATGTCAGGGCCACACGAGATGAGGTGTGGAAAAGACACCAGAATTTCACTTGGTCTGGCTCTCTTGTCACTGGGCTCGTTCATTCTGTCTTCGGACAAATCTTTGACCACCGCAGATGTGTGGCCAACATGTTGTAGGTGTGGGCGGAGTGGTGGGTGAGAGGGACACAGGCCCTGCTCTCCCGGGGCTCCTGTGGGCTGTGGGGGGGCAGAAAGTAAAAGTATAAATAAGTAATCGAAACACGCAGTGTTTTAGATGATGGGTGGTCAGGGGTGTGGGGTGGTAGGGGTGGGTGAGCATGGCCGGGGCAGGCGTCCCGGGGGGTGGGGGGGAGTGCGAATGGCCACACGGGTCAAGGGGAGACCCTAGAGAGGACAGTGAAGGTGGGGCCAGTCCTGGGCCGCGGGATGGACAGCCCCAGGCGGGAAGCCCCTAGCAGCAGCAGAGCCTGGGCAGGTTCCCCCCGGCCGACCCACTCACCTGCTTCAGGGACCCAGTGCCCTGATGTCATTCATTCTGTCCTATTCTCCACTTTCGTAAGCTCCCTCCATCCTGTTTGGGAGGAACGGCGTTAGGTAAAGTAACAGTTCTCTGTGTCCCTGGAAGTCTGCTAGGCGGCACCCGCGTGCTGTGGCCACTGTCGCACTTGGGTCTCTGTCTCTTCCAGAGTCCGGCGGGCCCTTCATCGACCAGGTCTATGTCCTGCAAGGCTACGCCGAAGGGTGGAAAGAGGGCAGCTGGGAGGAGAAGGTGGACGACCGGCCCTGCATCGACCCCCCGCTCTACTCGCAGGACAAGCACGAGTACTACAGGTGTGGCTGCCGGCGTCGCGCCCGCCGGGCCGGGCCTGAGGTTCCTGCCGGCCGCGGCCCGGTCCCAGGCAGCGCGTCCCTGCATCCTCCCAGCCAGCGGTGCAGCGGCCTCGTCCCGGGGACACGCTCACCTCTCCCCACACTGACTGCTTTTGTGGGGCCCTGGGGATGGCGGTCTCGTCACCCCAATTGTAAGTTGCCATCAGAAGGCCTCCTTGTGGAAGGGCTGTCACCTCAGCAGCTCTTCAGAAGAGCGCTGTTTTCGGGGCCGTCCCCGCCACGGCTCGAGCACTGAAGCGTAGCGTTGGCTCAGCAGGTCCCTTCCGCGGCCCCGTCTTTACCATCCGATTCCTCGGAAGAACTTCAGGGGTCCCATCAGAGAAAGGTTATGGTTGCTTTAAAAATCTCACAGGACTGTCACTGCCTGTAGTCATGACCAGCAGGTTAGCTGCTCATCCAGATCCAGGGGACGCATGTGCCCCCAGGTGCCACTTGCTGCCCGTGGGAAACGAGCTGCACTAAGGGGGCCCTGGGGCTCTTCTTTTCCAGAGGATGGTTTTGGGGTTACGAAGAAACGAGGGGCCTGAACGTCTCCTGTCTGTCTGTTCAGGGGTCGGCTTCTATCATCGCACCTGTGCTGCTTAGGAACACATCTGCTCGGTAGGTGCCCGCACAGCCGGCCGGGGCTGGCCAGGGAGCGAGGCCGTGCCCTGTGCTGCTGTCCTGCCAGCGTCAGAGCACCTGGCCGGGGCCCATGTGACCTCGACCCCTGTCCCACCCCACGCCGCAGCCAGGCAGCCTGGCGTGGAGGTCGAGGGGCCTGCGAGTGTCCTTGGGGTGAGGCCGCGGCGGGGCCCAGTTTGGACCCGTGCAGCCTGCTGTCCTCACGGCTCCTCCGAGCCACTGCCCTTTAGAACCGCAGTGTGGGTCACCGCTGGTGACCGTGGAGTCGTATTCACACCCAGGTTGCCGCAGGGTCCCCTTCTGAGGTGATGGTGACAAGCGGGGCCCAACTGGGTGCCGTGGGTATGAGGGGACCCTGGGCGGGGGTGAGGACGAAGGAGGCGGGCTCAAAGGAAGGGGGCACCCGTCTCATTACTTCATAACACACGGCCCGTGTGACTTACCCTGTCCCATGGGCAGAGTGTGCCCTTGGCCGTGGGGACGTGTGGCTGAGGCAGCAGTGGGCCAGGGGGACGTTGAGATGACCGACTGAAGCGGCCGGGCTGGGGCTGGCCATGGGGGAGGGGCACGCGCGTCCCAGCGTGGTCACTTCTGAAATGAGGCTGCCCCGTGCCCCCCGAAGCCTGGTCTTGGACCCTCCAGAGCCGCAGCTGTAGGCGTCTGCTCCCAGCCTCCCTGTGCCCACGTCCCTCTCGGAGTGCAGCTGCTCCCCCTCGCTCTCCCACCAGGTGGCGCCGAGGGGACAGCGGGAAGGGACACATCTGTGGCTGCGCTTGTTTGTGAAATTGGCGGGAGGGCGACCCTGGCTTGGTGGCCAGGCAGCCACGTTCTTAGTTTTGCTGTAGGTTGAGGTGCTGGGGGACGTGGGGCCCTGAAATGGGGAGCCCCTTCTGCTAGCTACCTTCAGGTTCCCTCCGAGTTGGAAGCAGGTGCACAGGGCAGGTCCCCTGGGGCAGCGCTGCTCGTGCCCTCGAGCCCCGGGAGCCCAGCGCCCAAGGCAGCCTGCCGTGCGCCCCCACGCCCTGCGGGTGGCCTGCAGATGGCAGGCAGGGCCTCGCACTGCCCCCGGCGTGCCGCCCCCAGCCCGTCCTCTCCGTGTCAGGGCCCGTGCGGGGTGGGCCAGGTCTCGGGAAACGATGCACGCGGCTGCGTCCGGGGCCAGCACACCTCGGCTCAAGGACTCAGGTGGTCCCTCACGGAGGGGCCGAGGCCCCAGGCCTGAGCTCTGGCTTGGCGGATGCCCCAAGGCAGCACGCTCGCTAGACACCTTTGGGCTTTAGAAGCAGATCTGTCTGAAGCGTGGGCCGGGGGCGGGGTGTAAGCTTGTCAGTCACTTTTCCTGAGTCTCGTTTTTTTGGGTCAGAACAGAGCTGAGCCCAGAGGGAGACTCGGCCCCCGCAGCCCCGTTGGTTCAGGAGCAAGGCCCCTGCAAGGGAGACGGCAGCACCCAGAGACAGCGGGGGCCCAGCCCCACCGCACAGCAGGCTCAGCTCCAGGATAGCAGGCTGGTGTGAGAGGCAAAACCTCGGAGCGTTTAGGAGGAAACCGCCTCGAGACTGGGTGGGAGGGGTCTTAGACCAGATGTGAGCAGCACGAGCCGGAAAAGGAAAGGTGTGCAGTCAGTTACCTTATGATTTTGGGCAGAGAGGGAACCCCAAACCCGCTCCCAGCCGTGCCTCAGGCTGGGCGGTAACTCGCCCCACGCACGCTGCTGACGCAGCAAGGTCAGTGCCCCCAGGATTCGTCCTGATGGCGCCCTGGCCCAGGGCCCCCCACAGCTGACGTCCTGCAGCATGTGGACAGCACTGTGTTTAAACTCTTCCTTTTTCTGTTGTTTACACCAGGTCGGTGATGTTGGACAGAGCCGAGAATCTCCTCCATGACCACTACGGAGGAAAGGAGTACTGGGACGTGAGTGCTGCCCAGGGGCCTCGCTCGCTGCCTGTGTCTTTCATTTGTTTAGTTTTTGAAAATGTGAGGCCATCAAGAACTCCTGGTTTCAGCTGACTGAGGCCGTGAGGGCTGAGCGGGCGTGGGCACAGCCCCTGCGTTGCGCTGCCCTTCCCCGCCGTCCCCGCAGCGGAAAGATAGGTGGGGCGTTCCGTGCCTGCGTCCTTAACGTCGGGCTGCCCCTCTGCCTTGACGGGGGGCTGGCTCTGGGCGACTTGATGTCGCGCCATCGGAGGGAGCAGTGGCACAGGCCCGGAAAACGGCTTCCAGGCAGCGGCCTGGCATGGGGGGCGGCTGGTTCAGAAAAGAGGCACGGTCCTTGCTGACGGGACAAAAACGTGAAACGTGTCCTACGGCTGTGAGTTGGAGGCCTGGCCTCTAGGGGCTATGCGGGCAAGGGGCGCTCTGCAAGGATGGGGTGGGGCCATGTGCCCCGTCGCCCCAGCCCGGCCCCACTCAGCGCCCAGGTCCCCGTGCGGAGCGAGGCTGGTGCTTGGCAGGTGTGCGGTTTGCTGCTGAAGGAAAATTCCACCTGGAATTTCCTCACACTGGGCGCGCCCTCAAGGCACACGTGTCGGCTCCCCCTGTGGGGTCCGTGCGCCTGGCCCGCCCGGGCTGCGCCCTCCCCGGCCGCCTCCCGGAGGCCCCCCAGCAGACCAGTCCCAGGACCCGCTGCATCCTGGCAGCCCGCAGCAGCGCGGCTGCCACCTTGATTTTCGTCCTCACGGCTCCCAGGTGCGTGGACTGAGCTGCAGGCGGTGGCTCATGGGCTCATTTCTGAAACACAGTGTTTTGGGTTCAGGAAACTGCAGGCCTGTGTTTTGTGACCTGTGCACTTGATTCACAGTGAGGGGTGCGCCCTGCCGCTGCTTCGCCATAAAGTCACTGGCTTGTCCTCACCCCGGGGGCGCCCACAGCGTGTCACCGTGAGGGGAGGGGATGGGCCTGGGTGTCATCTGAGTGAGTGTGCGCTCCTCACTGACCGCCTCGCCAACGGCTGGTTTGTCACCCTGCCCGCTGGCCTCAGTGACTGAGCATGGGCCTGAGAGCCAGCTTGTCCTGGGCGTTTCCCTCGGGTTCTCTGGCTGCACTGGGATGCGGCCAATCCCCAGGGGCTGGTCGCAGGGCGCGGGGCGGCACCGCCTGGTGGGCACAGGGCGGGCGCTCAGCGTCGGTCTCTGGCCCCAGACTCGGAGGAGCATGGTGTTTGCCAAGCAGCTGCGGGCCGTTGGCGACGAGTTCAGAAGCAAGTACCTGAATTCCACCGACGAGGCCGACGGGATCCCCTTCCAGGAGGACTGGACCAAGATGAAGGTAGCGTCCCCTTTCTAATCAGAGCAAATGGAAATGATCTGTCCAGGTGCATAATAATGAGCCGCTGAAGTTATGGAAGGGTCACCTCCCTTCCACAGTCCGCGTCACCGTAGCCATCGTGGACGCAGCTCATGGGGACCTGTCTTGGCACAGACGTAGGGGACTCGCTCCGTTCATGTTCCCTTTGTGAACTGGGAAATCACTTGAGGTGCAGGCTGCACAGCGAGCGGGCCGGCTGCTCTTAGAGGGAAGGCCGGTAAGAGAAGCCAGAGCAGAAAGTGAGCAGCTACGTGGGTGTGTTTTTCTTTATAATATGCGAGCGCTGGAGAACGAGAAAGCAAGGCTCGCGAGCCCACCCCTATCACTTTGGGTCTAGCATCATCCTTTTAAAACATCTTTTCTGAAAGGAAAGGTTTGGTTTTCCTGTAATTTAATTTCAACAAAAAATACACTGCTTTTTCAAATTGACGTGTCTTTCAGCATTTTAAATGTAATGTAGTTTTAAGGATCTCCTTTTAGTGTGGTTTTTACCAGCAGGCTGCTCCATAGAGGGGGCCACCTCCCTGCTTGTGCTGTCACAAGTCCTTCGGGCTGTTGTCAGGTGGAATGACGGTGTTCCGGCCA
Source organism: Aselliscus stoliczkanus (assembly GCA_033961575.1). Classification (NCBI taxonomy): domain Eukaryota; kingdom Metazoa; phylum Chordata; class Mammalia; order Chiroptera; family Hipposideridae; genus Aselliscus; species Aselliscus stoliczkanus. The sequence goes on from CM066729.1 coordinate 1,085,514, forward strand.
AGGACAGTCATTCCTGGGAAGATACAATATTAAGGAGCAGGTTTCTCTCTTGACCACTTGTGTTTTTTCCCAGTGTTTCAGTGACGTTTCTTATTGCACTCAGATCAGAGGGTGTGGTGATTAACGGCGCCGCAGCCTTAGAAAGACTGCACGTCCCCTCAGCGTCCAGACTCTCAGTGCCGGAGGCCGCTTGCGGAACGCACGTCCCGTGTCCCCGTCCCACCGCTGCTGTGGGCCTGGACCCTGACACAGCCCGAAGGTCCATGTCAGTGTGTCTGGTCCTGCCTTGCCAGGTCCAGCTGGGCTCCTCGCTGGGAGGCCCGTACCTCGGCGTCCACCTGAGAAGGAAGGATTTCATTTGGGGACACCGAGAGGACGTGCCCAGCCTGGGCGGAGCTGTGAAGAAGATCCGCAGCCTCATGGAGACCCACGGGCTGGACACGGTGTTCGTGGCCACGGACGCCGTCCGGACGGGTAGGCTGGCCGCTCGGCTGCTGTCCGCCCCGCCCCAGCGGGGCTCTGGGCAGACCGGGCGGAGGACCCCGCCCAGCGGGGTCACTGCATTCGCGGGTTGGTCCCCCTCCTCGCCTCAGCCCGCTCCTGAGGAGGTGACGTGTCGCAGGGCACGCACGCCCCCCGCTAGGCAGACGCCTGTCTCGGCTCCTGCAGCCCCGTTCCGACGGCCTCTCCTTTTTCTTCGCAGAGTATGAGGAGCTCAAGAGGCTGTTACCCGAGATGGTGAGGTTTGAGCCCACGTGGGAAGAGCTGGAACTCTACAAAGACGGCGGCGTGGCCATCATCGATCAGTGGGTCTGCTCGCACGCCAGGTGCTCCGGGCCACTCGCGCGTTTGCGTTTAATGGGTCAACGTGTGCGTCTGTCCTGCAGCGATTGTGTGCTGGGGCTGTGGGGACGGACGGGGGGTCAGTGACAGACTCAGCCTGCGCGCCTGCCAGATCCCCCACCCCTGGGCCTTTGATCGAGAGCCTGGCGGCTGTCCCGAGCCCCTGGGTTCCGAGGAGGATGTGAGCCCGGCTCTGCCGCCTGACCTAGGTAGGCGCAGGTCTGGCGACATCCTGGGGGGCAGATAACGGTACGTTTGTTGCAGGACCTCCATCGGGAGGGGGCTGGCCACTGCGGGCCATTTCTTCCCGCCACCCGGGAAGTGCTCTGAGCCCAGTGGGCCCTCGAGTCCAACCCCGCGCAGGACCTGTCTCCTGAGACTCACCCAGCACCCCCCCACCACTGCCCCGCCTTGGGGCTCCCCTGGTTTCTGATGTGTCCCGCCTGCCTGGGCCACTCGGCCGTGGTCACAGCCACGGGGAGCCGGGGCCCAGAGGTGTGTTGGAGCGAGCGACCTGTGACCTCTGCTGTTGCTTTGCAGGTTTTTCATCGGCACCTCCGTGTCCACGTTTTCTTTCCGAATCCACGAGGAGAGAGAGATCCTGGGCCTGGACCCCAGGACGACGTACAACCGGTTTTGTGGGGACCAGGAGAGAGTGTGCGAGCAGCCCACGCACTGGAGGATCGCGTACTGAGGGCTGGGGGCCCCGTGCTGGCGCCCATTGTACATGCGGTTGACTTGATGACGCGTCACCGTGGGGTCGCTCCTGCACCCAGCCAGTGGCTGGGCAGCCAGACCATCACTTTTCGGGTGTCTGGCCCAGAGGCCACACGTGGGCACAGCCCACGGCCACCTCCGTGTCTCCGCCAGCCATCGGCCGCCTGTGAAGAGGCTGCTGCTTCTCGGGGACCCTGCTCACGTCTTCTGTTGGGATATGACACCGATGTGACACTGCGTGTCAGCCGCCAGCAGGCCCGTGGCGTGTTTCCCCCCCACCCATTGGGGGGCAGGTGTGGCCCACAAGTGGCTCCCACCCAGAGGCCACGCGGAGCTCTGGGTCGGCCACGGTGACTCCATGGTGGCCTCCGTCCTGAGACCTCGTGTGAGGCGGAGGGCGGGGGGGCTGCGGTCTCAGAGCCGGGCCTGAGGCCTTCGGGGCCTGTGAAGCCGTCTCCTCTCGTCTCCCAGGTCTGTGCCAGAACGCTCCACGGCGGGCCTTCACTGACGTGGCCTGTTCACGCGGAAACCCTCCGCAGCAGCAGGAAGCTGGCAGTCCGTCCTCGCGGCTGCGTCCGGCTGGTGGCCTCTGTGTGCGATCGTCGCTGAGTGCGTGTTTTGGAAGCGCCCGCCTGCTCCCCTCGCGGCAGGAGTGTCTTCAGCCCTGCGTCTCCAAGAACCCTCTTCTAGGCCATCAGCACTGCCGCCACCAAGGGGCCACCAGGGCCATCTGTCAGCTGTGCAGCGCGGCCACGGGGCTCCCGTCTCCTCTGATGGGAACCCTGACTTTTCAGGGACACGCAGTGTCCAGCTGTGGACAGTGAGCGTGGACACGGGGGCCCCTCCGCTGTGCCCTGCAGCCCGGCCGCACGGCCGTTGCCCCAACCCTGGGCCCTTTGCATTGTCCCCCCAAGCTTGCAGACTCAACGTGAACACGCTGGTGTCCTGTGCTGTCCGCTGTGCAGAGTGAAGTGACGAGATATTTATTCTGTTTCCATTTGTACGCTCAGATAGTATTAATAAAGTGAATTTTCTAGAAAGCAGGATCTTAGAAGTGGTTGAATTTCCTGTCGGCTGAGAGCCCCGCAGAGCGGTGAGGGGGGTGAAGCGCGTGGTGGGTGTGCAGGCTTGCCTGGCGGTGGACGTGCCGGGTGCCATGGGCGTGAGCTGTGGAGGCGGCCCACGCGTCTGGGCAAGTCCCTCGGTTGGGTCCGTGAGTCAGAGCGGCCGTGAGAACTGCCGGCCTCAGGCCCAGGGGACAGTGTGGCCTGGCTGTGCCCCACTGGAGAGGCAGCCACGAGGACACCGTTAGCGGGTGGGGGTGTGGGGAGCTCGGGACGGTGGTCGGCCGCCCGGCGTCAAATTCCACGGACCGGCCGGCCACTGCGCTGCTGTGAAGTGGCACTTCAGTGGCCCTGTCCGAGCCCCAGGGCACCATCGGCGTGGGGGCCCTGCTCCCGGGGTGAGGACTGCTGCTGGTGGCGTCATCTGTGACGTGGTGCCCTTGTCCCCGTTCTCGCACGGGGACCCGTGGGGCTTATTCTCTTACGATAATCGGTCGGCTGCACGCAAGCCCGGAGGCCCACGGAGCTGTGTCAGCAGATCACCTTGCCTGGGGCTGCGGTGAAGAAACCATCCTTAGTAGTGACGGTCAGCTGCCGGCTCATGTCGGCGGTCTGGCTGCAGGTTCCGCTGCCGAGAGGTGTTTGGGGGTCCTCCATGCAGTACAGCCAAGGACGATGACTAGGGGGTGGGCAACGCTTCCTGTCCCGAGGTCACGGCCGGCCCTCCAGGGCGGAGATCCACTGGGCCCACGGGCACCCTTCACGCTGCATGGACTCAGCTGCTGAGGGAGGTCAGGACTAGGGTCGCAGGCCGGGCTCAGCTCTGCTGGGTCGTGGGGGACTCCCCCCTGAGCTGGGACTTGCTGCTGTGACCACAGCACCCGCCCTGCATATGCTCACGGGGGCTTCAGGCCAGTGCAGGGCTGCAGCCCCAGACGGGCCCCCCATGGCCTGCCCCCCGCCATCAGTATCAGTCCCTCCCTCCGACAAGGGAGACTCAGCTCTCTCCCCCACCCCGTGAGTGTGTGTGTGTGTGTGAATGTGGGTGTGTTTTTGCGTGGGGTGTGTGTCTGTGTGTGGTCTGAAATGAGACGGCACATTTTTTCAGGAACTGGGCAGAGGGAAAGCTGCTGACGGTTCCCCCGCAGCCCATCAAACTCGCTTCCAGGGCTCGGCGCACCAGGGGTCACTGAGGTCCCACGGGGTGAGGGGGCGGGGAGGTCCCTCAAGGCTGCTGATGGGCCTGGGGGTCCAGCTGGCATCGCCGCGTCCCTGCCTTGGAGAACCGGAGGCTCCCTGGGCACAGAGCCACAGAGCAGTGTTGCTGGAAGGGCTGGGGACATGGGCCACTCGGAAGCCAAGGGGACAGGCATGGCTCCCGTCCCGTCTACACTGGGGTCTGCCGGCACCACGGGCTCCGTCCCCCCCGAGGCTCCCACTCCAGCAAACACGGTGCCCTCGTCCCTGTGGGCCAGAGCCCGCGTCTCTGTGCTGCTGCCGTGGCTGTAATCCCAGAGCTGCTGCGTGCCAACCAGCATGACCTGGTACCCACGTCCTGAGCCAGGCGACCATCCAGTGTCCCTCCCCGAAAACACAGTTAAGGTCACTGGCTTTGACCTTCCGGCTGGGGTGACATCGGCAGCCCTTCAAGCCTCAACACGGAGCACAGTGTCTCCCACATTGAACCACCAAAGGGGTGGCCGTGAGCCCCCAGGAGTCGCGCTGCCACGTGGGCAGCCCGGCGCTCTCTGGCTTGTCAGGACCGTCTCCGGTCCCCAACAGGGCAGTGGGAGCCACATCCAGACCCTGAGTGCTCGCCACGGAGCCTGAGGGTGACGCCTGGAGGCTGCCAGCCCAAAAGGAGGAGGACTGGGGGCCCCGGGGAGGGCAGGGCTGGCCCAGGGCCCTCAGGAGTCAGCAGATGGTCTGTGGGCAGTAACCCGGTTTCTGTGTCCCGGGGCGCCAGCGGCCCTGCAGTCACGCCGGGCGCCATCTGCTCCCCGCGTCGTCCCATCGCTCCTCGCGGCCACATTAGCTGACTAATGAAGGCTGATGCTGCAAGAAATGGCCTGTGACGAATTAAATCTCTCGTTTCCATTAAAGGCCTTTTCAGGACAAACCAGGGTGGCTCCATGTCCCTCACGGCTGGGCCCGGGCGGCCGCGTGCAGCTGTGTGCACGGTGGACAGGCACGTGGTCACTGCAGGCCATCAACACTTGTGCCCCGAGCAAGCAAAACAAAATCCCCGACACCCGCACCTGAGTCTTGGGGAGAAGCGTGAGCCGCACTCGCCCAGCAGCTGGCGGAGCAGGTGCCTCGGCCAGCGAGCCCCCAAGCGGGCGCTGTGTCACTTCACTGGGCCCACTGGTGCCCGGCACGGGCTGGACCGTGGTGGCTGGGGCACGAGGGCCCCTCCCACTGCCTCCTGGACCCTCGGCTTCCTGGGGGTGGCGAGGACCAGCAAGCAAGCACATGGGTGACGCAGGGACACTGATGGGACAGTGATAGGTCAGAGAAGGACCCAGTTGCCTCTGGAGATGATGGTTTGTAAACAAGTGATATTTTGCTGCCAGGACGAGGGGGGATGTCTGGTGAGCAGTGAGGAGACGCACGGCTGCTTGGTGGGCCCCGACAAATGCCTGGAAAGAAGAGGGTGGGCCTGGGAGGGACAACCCAAGCCTGTGGGACCGGCTGACACTGGGGGCCGGAAAGGGCAGAATGTGGGGGAGCTGCCCAGGAGAGCTGCTAGACCGAGGATGCCACGACATAGTCCTGGGGCGTCTCTTGGATGCAGGGGGAGCCTGTAAGGGGAACCCCCAGAGGCCAGAGGCCACAGAGAAGCATGAGTCTGCGGGCGCCGAGGGCCGAGCGCTCTGACCGGCGCCTCTGAGCTGCCGGCTGGGGCCCTGGGTTCACCAGCCCCGACGCAGCAGGAGCCAGCGAGAAAATGAAGGCGGCATAAGGGACGTGGGCGAGAGGGCGCGGTCTCATCCCACTCACGGGACAGAAAGACAGAGAGCCTGCAGCGTGTCAGGTCCAAGGAGCTGTTAACGGCAGGGAGTTTGCAGACCTGACCCTCACATTCAGGGGCCCCGGGGAGGAGTCCCTGCAGCTTAAGCACAAGAGACCCCAACGGTGCCGGTGAAACTGCAGAACCACAAAGGCAGCGGAGGTCCTATGGGTCTCCAAGAGTCTGGGTGACTTTCCTGGTGACCCACCCGACCGTAGCTGGCGTCTCCACCGCCGTGGAGACCGGGAGACAGGGAGTTACGGCTTCAAACACGGGAACAGCAACTGTCAGCCTGGACTCGTGTTACCAGCAAAACTCTCTCTCAAAACTGGAACAAAATATAGACATTTTCCAGGCCAAAAACAACAAACAAAAAAATCCACAAATGGACCTTGCTGAAGGCGCTGATGAACGCTCTAAAGGCAGAAAATAATCACAAAGTGTAAGGTGCAGAAGGGGAAATGGAAGCGACGAGACCATAAACAGCAAAGGCAACCTGCCGACTCCAAACTGAGGACAGTGACGTCTGCTTTGTGGGGCTGCAAACCACGACGGAACAAGCCGGGGGCAGCGGTGGCCAGAGATAGTGTCTGAAGGACCACAGGACTTGGAGAAGAAGCAAGAGATCAAACTGACTTCAGACTTTGTAAGGTAAGCAGCAGATTAAAGGTTTAGATTCGCCCCGGAGTGACAGCAGTAGAGTCTCTCAACATAGTTTGAAGGGGAGACAGTGGAATGAGAAAAAAGGGTGAATCAAACCAAAAGAAGGCAAGAAAGGAGAAAACACAGGAGAAGGATGAATCAGAAAACACCACAGAGAAAGGTGTTGGCAAACCCAAATACGTCGGATCCCACTAAACGTCAGCAGACAAAACTTCCAGTTAAAACATGATTAGATGCTGGTGGAGAGACTCAGGCAGGCCGGAGCGGGCAGGGGCAGTGGCTGCCCCATCCTGGGGTCCTGGGTGGGACCCCGCCTTAGTCTCCAGGACCCTCTGTTGACTGTGACGTGAGCTCAGCATGGTCCCTGCCAGGAGGGCGGAACCCGGGGTGCTGTGGACCGTCACACACCTCGGACTTGCAGCAGTACAATGTCCTCTGGCCTCTTCCAGGCCAGCCATGGCTTGTCGGTCCCCCCATGCTGGAGTGCCCGCCTCCCCGCCACCTCTGCGCCCAGAGACCCCCGTGATCCCGCCAGGCCACCGAGGACCCCAGGAGAGCCTCCTACTTTAAGGTCAGGCACTTTGTCACCTGTTTGCATTTGCTCCGTCCCTCGCACTGCATCATAGCCATCTCACGCCAGGGGCACAGGTCTCCACCCAGATGCTGCCACCCACACCTGGGAACTGAGTTGATGTGACGTCCCTGTCAGTTTCCACAGGGACAGGGCTGGACGGTTGCCCAGTGTCAGACTGTCACCCAGAAGGGGTCATGGACCTTTGCCTACAGGGGAGAGTGACACCAGGTAGGGGTTTGGGCTCTAAATGTGTAAGAAAGCGTTCTTTCTGGCACAGTCCTCTGCCTTCATCACCAGGGTCACTCTCGTCAGTGTTTGTTCTTGGAGCCGTGCTGGTGCCCAGGGCACTGAAGTGAGCGCGGTCATGGCAGCGCCTGCCGTCTCTGCGGCCAGAGCTCGTGTACATGATGGGAAAGTGGCCCAGACAGCTGCCTGCCAGATGTCTGTTGGTTTTCTGACATTCGTCACAGCCCCCATGAAGACGTCAGCACTGAGCTGGTGGCCCAGCAAGCGCCCCCTGTCCCCGGTGGGACTCTGCCTCCCAGCCGGCTGCCCACAGGCTGGTGAGTCTCCAAGCACTGGTTCCAAACCTAGAGAATAAATAGGGCCCCTCGGCTGTCACAGGAGGAGAGTTCACAGGTGGTGCCTACTGGGGTCCAGGGACTAAAAGAGCTCAGTAGATGTCAGTGAGTGTGCATTGCAGGACAAAAGTCCGGAATGGAGCTTGTTAACAAGTCGGCTGTGGTGAAAAGAAAAGTCGTGGTTAATTAGTGAATAATGTTAACAGCTGGATAGACAATGTTTCTTTGATGAGCTGTGGATCGTCTGTCGGGGGTTCTCACCTGCAGTTGTCTGCAACCTTCTGGGACACGACTGCGTTACAAGTGGGACTTCACGCCATTATTATCAGTTCTGCTCACAGCCAGCGAAAGCCATAAGGACGTGCATGCTTTGACCCATAGTCCTGCTGGTGGGGACACATGTCACCCAAAACAAAGCCCCAAAGCCCTGAGAAGAGTCACCGCCGCGTCATCTGCATGAGAAACAGGGCGCAGCTGGCTGTGATGCGGAACGCTGTTTTAGTCAATTACTGTACTGAGTGCGTAGGGAACACAGAAAACAGTGAAATTAGGAGGCATGGAGATGAGTATCGGGTTTGAAGTAAAGGGAAAAGAGAAAAAGCCAAACTAGTACAAAACTACCTTTGTGAGGAGTCGGTGTGAAAACATGTGCAAAACCCAAAGACTTGCTCTTTCGGGTGGTCGGGAGCCAGCTTGTTTTAGCTTCCCGGCAATGTTTCTGGTTTCCAGAAACTTAAATGACACCTCCCACGACTCCACCTCCGTGCATGGCGGCCGGGCCACGCGGTGTGATGAGTATCAGCTCGGACCCTCCCACACCACTGAGGAGCCTCACGCAGTGGCAAGGACCAGGACACCCCGTGGCCGTGACCCTGAGCCCCCACCCCCCGGAATATCTGTGTCACTCGGGCGCTTCTGCCACGAGGAGCGGAAGGGGACTCAGGAAGGCGAACTCGCAATGTCGGCCTGAAAACCAGCAGGGCAGCAAAACCGCTGCCACCCGCAGGGCCACACAATTACCTCCGGCCCCAGAGAGAAATCAGCCGCTGCAGCCTGTCCGCCCCGTTACCCGCACCATTAGGACTCACTACACACGTCCCAAGTCCCTTAAATAGCAAATTCTGTTAGAAGCCACGTCCCCCGCGGCTCATTCACCACAAGGTCCAGGCACCACAGCGGTTTGGCTCTGCGGCCACTTCCTGTGCGTTCCTGCTTGTCGGCCGGACAGGACACACGTGTATCCTCCAAAACGCCTCCCACACCTGGGGGTCATGCTGCTAGGCCTGGATGAGAACCTCCCAGCACGGGGACAGGCACCGCCCAAGCTCAAGTCCACTGGACTCTAGTTCCACGGTCACTGTGACTTCTGCACACAGTGTGTGGGGGGTGCGTTCTCCCAAGGACTGACAGATGTTTACAGCACCGGTGACCAAGATGATGACGGGGTGGCCTGTGCAGGGCCCTACTGGGCTCGTGTGACCTTCTCATGGGCAAGGAAGGACGTGGGCAAGGGAGTGGAGGGCGTGCCCGAGGTCCCCGCCTGGCACTCCGTGGAGATTTAGGGTTTTGTCCCTGAAGGACTGCACTCAGGAAGGTCTGAAGACAGGAGCACGATGATGCTGGCCGGGGGACAGGCGTGCCCCTGCCACCAAGCTTCCCACTGTCCCCCTGAACTGAGCGTTCCTTCTCCTCAGATCGCAGGCTGGTGGCCCAGGGCCCAGAGCCTACCCCTCCCCCACCCGGCGAGCGGCACCCAGAGCCTCCGGTGACTTTACATGGGGCTGAGGAGGGACAGTGGGTGGGAGATTGAGATGGCAGCAGGAGCGGGCCTCAGAGCATAATCAGTTCATGCTGCTTCTAAAAGATGAGGTTTTGTCATCCAGCAATCAACGACCTGTGACGGCGCTGACACCTCAATCCCAGGGGCCAGCGCTCACCCTGAGTCAGCGCCAACCTGCTGCCCCTCCTTGGCCACCTCGGTGTGCTCCTCCTGCCACGTCTGGATGGGAGTGACACGCCGCTTTGCAGCCCGGCAGATGTGGTGCCCAGAGCGGTCGTGACAAGGCCAGGGATGCAACCCAGGGCTGGTGACTCCATGGGGCGAACTTTGACCAAAGGAAAGTGGGTGCCAGAGGAGGCCAGGCAGACACATCCCCCCTCCAGCCCCTGCCTGGGTCCCCGGGCCGTCCTCTCCGTGCGGCCTGTGCCCAGTGGAGCAGCCAAAGGAAAGTGGGTGCCAGAGGAGGCCAGGCAGACACATCCCCCCTCCAGCCCCTGCCTGGGTCCCCGGGCCGTCCTCTCCGTGCGGCCTGTGCCCAGTGGAGCAGCCAAAGGAAAGTGGGTGCCAGACGAGGCCAGGCAGACACAACCCCCCTCCAGCCCCTGCCTGGGCTCCCCGGGCCGTTCTCTCCATGCAGCCTGTGCCCAGTGCAGCAGCCAAAGGAAAGTGGGTGCCAGACGAGGCCAGGCAGACACATCCCCCCTCTAGCCCCTGCCTGGGTCCCCGGGCCGTCCTCTCCGTGCAGCCTGTGCCCAGTGCAGCAGCTGCCAAGCTGGGTCATTCCAGCTCCTTCCAAAGCAGCAGCGGGCTCAGCAAGACTCACCTCCCCGCCCACATCTGTCCCCGTGTCACTCCAGGCCTCACTCTCACTGCCCTGGACTACTCATCCCAAATAAAGAACCAGCACTTTCAGCCTTGCCGCAGGCTGTTTTCCAGGGAACCCCGGCTAAGACACAGCCACACCGGAGGGACACGGGAAGCGAACAGCAGTTAGTTGTGGGGACTTCTGTTTCTTATGCCTGGCAGATTGGATACCCTGAATAATTCTTCTGAAGAAAATAATTGGGTTAAAGGAAAACTTACAGAATACATCACAGGTCATTCAAGAAACAAAGAAACTGCAACACACCAAGCAGGGAATGCAGGCACCCCAGAAAGCAAGCTAGGTCCAAACCCGCTTTCAAATCTGGGGTTTCTGCAGACCCCGGAAGGTCTGAGCACCTGCGACAACCTCACAGACTTGGAGACTGGACAGAAGGCTGGCGGATCCACAGACGAGGACACTTCGTAAAGCAGAGACTTCAAAGGGTGAATGGAAACATGCACACACGGTAGATAAACTCAGGAAACGTTCCCACCTCAGCCCTGACACTGAGGAAGGAAAAAAACACTCCCCTGAGATTTCATAAACTCAAACCAGGCCTCAATGAAGTTGGTGATCTAAACTCATGCTGTGTGGTCCAAAGTTCAAGCTGATTCTTTACAAAAAGGGCCCCATATTGGTGGCATCCCCTAGGTGACAGGAGCAACTGCAAAACTTTTTGGGGAAAAAAACAAGTCAAGGACTCAAAGAATTCCAACCAAATAGATTTCCAAAGCAAACAGGTAGTGATGACCAAAAGCCATAAGAACAAAGGAAACCAGTCCCATAAAATTCAATGTCTAAACAACAGATGGAATGTAACTGAAGAGAGAAACAGTGAACTGGAAAATAGGCCCAAAGAAATTATACCAGACCACAAATCAGAGAAACAGATGAAAACTCAAAAGGAGATGAAAAACCACAGAGCACAGAAATAGAAGATTGGCCATATATCAATAAGATTTTTTGAAGGAAATGATAGAACAGAGGAGAGGTAATATTTCAAGAGACAATGGCTGAAAATTTTTCAGATAGTTGAAAGACACCTGAAAGATCCAGTAAGCCCAATAAACCCGAAGGAGGATAAATAAAAATAAATTGATATCTAAATATATGATAGTGAAACTGCAGAAACCAAGGAAAAAAGAGATATGTTAAAATAGCCCCAAAGAGACTTCGGGTAAAATGGCGCAATAGACAGACGCTGTGCTGACTGCCTCCCAGGATCACACCAAAACTACAACCAAATTATACAGCATTCAACCCTGGAGGTCCCCGGAACACTGGAGGAACAGAACCACTAAACGAAGAACTTAAAGAGGAGGCCGCATCGGGTCTGGTGGGATGGGCGGAGACGAGAGGGCGAGCCCCGTGAGGGAGGCCCCAGCCGTGGGAAGCTTGTCTGGTTGGGGGAGACCCTCCGGCCGCACCCCAAGCTCACCAGCCCAGAGCGCCTTTGCCGGGAAGAGGAGTTCTAAGACAGCCGGCAGTAAGTTAGTGAGGGCTCTCTGCTCAGCTCGGTGAGGCCGAGAGCAGCTGGAGAATCCGTGGGGCCGGCGCCCGGGCTTGCTCGCCGGTGAGCACTTACCTGGTTCCCGGTGGAGGGAGTGGCTGTGTGAGCCGGGAGCCTGTGGGGACGGACTGAGCTGAGCACCTTTGGTGCAGAGGCTGGAGGTGTTTGGACTGTGGTTCCCATGGTGCGGAGCCTGCACGCGAGTGGTGTGGGGAGGGCGCCATTTTGTCGGGCTTGGGCCCGCCCACGGAGGGTCAGGTCCGGGACCTCATTGGTCTGGTGGAATTGGCGCAGGAGTGCGTGTGTGCGTGCGCGCGCACCTGTAGCCTTGGATCCCCACCCTCCACCCGGCTTATACTGCGTTGCCAGGGAAACGCGGGGCGGGTGCCCTCCGGCTCCAACAGGCTGCTCACTGGGACCCGGAAGTGCGTGAGCCGCCTCGGGTTCCCGCTCTCCGCATGGCTTGTGCTGCGTTGCCAGGGAAACGCCTGGTGGGCGTGCTCCGGCTCCAACAGGCTGCTCACTGAGACGCGGGAGCGCACAAGCCACCTCGGGTCCCCGCTCTCCGCACTCCACTTGCAGAGTTTCCAGGCTGGTGACTGGTTGTCGGGCTGCTCGGCCTGATCTGTGAGCGGCTGATTGGGACAGGCTGAGACTAGGAGTTTTCCTGGGAGTGTTGGGCCGTGAGCTGTGTGCCTGCGGTGATCCAGCCAGGGCTCTCCTGGTGATCTATCTAATCCATCAAAGCAATCCCAGAGCGACAGCCAGCATGGGGAAACAAAGAAACATGTCACAAGTAAAAGATCAGAAGAAACCTCTAGAAATGGAACCAAATGAAACAGAGAGATCCAACCTTTCAGAGACAGAGTTTAGAACACTGATGATAAGAATGTTTAAGGAACTTAGCGAGGACTTAAAGAAAGATAGGGAAAACAAAAAAACCAACCTGTTAGAGCTAAAGAATACAATAACTGAAATGAAGAACACACTCGTAGGAATCACCAGTAGAGTAGATGAAGCAGAGGAGCGTATCAGCGATTTGGAAGATAAAATAGCAGAACTCACCCAGTTGGCACAATAAAAAAACCAAAGAATAAAAAACAATGAAAATAGTTTAAGAGCCCTATGGGACAAGGTGAAACGCAACCACCTTCGAATCATAGGGATACCAGAAGGAGAAGAGAAGAAGCAAGGGGTCGAGAATGTATTTGAACAAATAATGACTGAAAACTTCCCCACCCTGGTGAAGAAAATCAACATACATGCCCAGGAAGTGCAGAGGGTTCCAAACAAGCTGAACCCAAACAGGTCCACACCAAGACACATCGTAGTTAAAATGGCAAAGGTTAAAGACAGAGACAGAATCCTAGAGGCTGCAAGAGAAAGACAGCAGGTTACATACAAAGGAACTCCTGTTAGACTAACAGCTGACTTGTCTACAGAAACTCTGCAGGCCAGAAGGGAGTGGCAGGAGATATTCAAAGTGACACAAAATAAAGGCCTACAACCAAGATTGCTCTACCCAGCACGGCTATCACTTAAAATTGAAGGAGAAATAAAGAGCTTCTCAGAAAAGAATAAGCTTAAGGAATTCATTACCACCAAGCCAGCATTGCAAGAAATGTTAAAAGGGCTTTTTTAAACAAAAGAAAGGGGTAAACAAGCTAACCCAGAGAGACCAGGAATACAAATTACAAAATGGCAATACATATGCAACCTATCAATAATGATTTTAAATATGAATGGGCTAAATACTCCAATCAAAAGACAGAGAGTGGCTGAGTGGATAAGAAAATAGGACACATGTATATGCTGTTTACAGATGGAATAAGATATTTCATGCAAATGGAAATGAGGGAAAAAAAGCTAGAGTACCACTACTTATTTTGGACAAAATAGACTTTAAAATGACTACAATAAAAGACAAAGAAGGGCACTATAACCCTAATAAACATCTATGCACCCAACATAGGAACTCCTAATTACATGTAACAGATTTTGACAGACATAAAGACAGAGATCAACAGTAACACTATCATAGTAGGGGACTTCACCACATTGTCACCAATGGACAGACCCTTCAGACAGAAAATCAACACAGAAAGAGGGGCCTTAAATGATACTTTAGACCAGCTGGAGTTCGTTGATATTTTTAGAACATTTCACCCTGAAAAAACAGAATATACATTCTTCTCAAGTACACATGGGACATTTTCCAAGATAGACCATGTTAGGCCACAAAACAAGTCTCAGTAAATTTAAGAAGATTGAAGTCATATTAAGCGGATATAAAGGAAAAACTGATGGTTGCTGGCTGGGAGGGAGTGGGGAAGAGGGAGAGGGGGAAGGTTTTGGACAGTGTAGGTGGGACTACAATCTTGCCACAGGGATATGGGGGCAGTTCTGGGAATGTAATTGATAATGTTGTGAAGAGACTATTATGTTGTGTGAAATAAGTCAGTCGGAGAAGGACAGGTACCATGTGATCTCACTTGTGTGTGGAGCCTGAAGAGCTGAGTGAACGATCAAAGTAAACAGACTGGTAGATGCAGAGGAAAAACTGAGGGTTGCTAGTTGGAAGGGGATTGGGGATGGGGGGGAAGGGGAAGGGATTAGACAGCATAAATAGGCAACTACAATATTGCCACAGGGATATGAAACACAGTTCGGGGAATATAATAATGTCGTAAAAATTTTGTGGCGTGTCAGATAGTCACATGTCTTGCTAGGGAGACCACTTCATGGATGGAGTAGAGGCTTGATCACTGCACTGTACACCTGAAGCTGATGTTGTATAGTATTGTATGCCAACTGCAACTGAATATGTGGATGGTCACGGGATGTGGAGTATATTGTGGAGGGGAGTCAGGGCAGTTGTGATAGATATGTATGATATGGAAAAAAAAGAAAAAAAAAGCAAATAAAACTATCATAGTTTCATTTATAAAAAACAACAAACAAACAAACAAACAAAAAATAAAGCCCCAAAGAAAAAGTTGATTATTTACAAGGAAGAAACTATTGACATCTCATCCATATTAATCAATGGAAGCCAGAAAATGGATTAATAACACCGTGCAACGTCCTGAGAGAAAATAACCTAGAATTCTAGAATATCTTGCTATAATGAGTGTAAGTTTTTTCAAACAAACAAGAAATGTAAGAGTTTCACACTAAAATATGTTTATCACAAGTGAAAAGTATACTGCAGATCTGTATTGTCCAATGTGGTAGCCATTAGCTACAATACACGTGGCTCTTTAATTTTAAATTAAATTTAAATAAAGTTAAAAACTCAGTCCCTCACCACATTTCAACTGTTCATGAGCCACGTGTGGCTGGTGGCACATGGAGCGCTCCCATCCCCACCCAGAGTCCTGTTGGACGGCTGCTACTTTAAACAGAAGAAAAGTTGCTCCAAGTGGTAGGATCGGTGGGTAAAGACGTCGGTAAATAAATGTTGGAGAGAAAACAAGGGTTGGCTGCATAAATGACAGTGCAGTGTCTAGTTTGTGCTAAAATCTGACACAGGACAAGAGTCATGTGAGCTGTGGGGCAGCGATCAGAGCGTCAGTACGCTGTTTCTCGTTTCAAAGAGTAAACTGCACGTTTACTGTAGATTTTGCTAACTAAACACGCATTTACGACAGGGCAATCATTAGAAGAATGGTCACAGAGAACACGACTTGCAAACAAGGAGAGGGAAAAAGGAATAACCAAAAGGATTTCCAAAGCATATCCATTGCTAGAAAAAGATAACAAAGGGAGGGAAAAGCTATAAAGTGGAAAAATTAGAAGGACACGTTAGATCTGAAATGCTGTCTATTGTGAGTCTTGCCACAATTTTGTGTACAACTAAGGAAGAAAAAGCACTGACAATAGAACTAGGAAAATAGCTTTCATCCTATCAATCGTAAGACACATCCAGACTTTATGTATTTTAATATATGAAAAATGTACATCTTAGAATGGATGGAATAGGGTAATAATATGGGAGAAATACATCCAACTACATCAGCAGTTTCAGTGTATAAAAATGGACTGCATTACACCATTAAAAGACAAATAGTGTCAGACTGAATAGTTTTAGAATTCCAGATAGCAACTATTTATCAGGAGGGGAGTCACATACTACATTGTCCAAAGCAGGACACTTTGGAGAGAAAAGGAGGTGCTAACCGGATGGGGTGCCAGGCAATAGGCATAAACCATGGCCATCCAGGGTAAACCAAGAAATACGGCTTTTATAAGAGATCGACCTTCAAAAGAAGAACACCAAGCTTTTCTGCCCGCTCCCTGCCCCCGGCCTCCAGCTCCGGCACCTGCCCAGCCTGCTCTGCCTCCGTCACCGCCGTCTCCTGCCCGCTGCCCTCGTGACCGCACCCGGACCTCATCAGCCATGACGAGCTGCCCTCCGATACCTACCAGGCCCTGCCCTCAGATGCCTACAAGGCCCGGGAGGCCGCTGCGCCTGGGGAGGAGGGGAAGGTCAGTGGGACAGAGGGTGGCCCTGATGGCTCGCTCATTGGTGGGCACGCCTACGCTGAAGGCCCGAGGGCGAAGGTCCTGCCCAAAAGCACAGGGGTCACTGGGGTTGATATTGTCATGAACCATCCCGTGCAGGAAGCCAGCTTCACAAACAAACCTGCAGGAAACACAGCGGAGACCACGACAGCCAAGGGGCGCAGGGCCCACGGAGCACACCCTTGCTCATTTCAAACGCGACCCGTCCTTTACTGGGACGCTTGAGTCCAGCCGGCCTGGTGGGGGGAGCCATGCGTGCTTTCCTTTGAGGCTGGTTTAGAGATGGAGAATGCTGACGATCGGCAGTTACATCCGTCACCTGCCCTCATAAATGCTGCTGCTTTTCATCCCCAGGCCATGGCGGGGACATGCGCACAGCTCTGAGGGTCCCCATACACAGTGTAGTAGGGAAATCTTGTTTTTCTTTTTTGGCCCAGCCTAGCAATATATGCCTTTCGATTGTATTAATTCATACATATTTATTGTTTTGTTTGTTTGTTTGTTTGCTTGTTTGTTTTAGAGGGCAATGTCACAGGCCCTCATATGTGGGACCTGAACCAGGGTCACTGGCTTCCCAAGCCAGTGTTTAACCACCGCGCCACTCGGCCGGCCCAGTTTGTTTGTTTTTTAAGCTGAGCCATCCTGCCACCTGTGGGCAGCTCAGCGGCAGCTCAGCTTGGGCTGGGCATCGAACTGCTGTTGCTCAGAGCTCAGCTCTCACTCTTGAGCGAGATCTTTACCCACTGAGCCACTCAGCCGGCCCTAATTCATACATATTTAATGTTATCATTAATACAGTCAGATATTCATCTGTCATATGACTTATTTCCCTATTTCTTTTTTTTTTTTTTTTTCAGGGCAGTGTCACTGGCCCTCACATGTGGGACCGAACCCGGGCCGCTGGCTTCCCAAACCAGCGCGTAACCACCGTGCCACTCCCTTATTTCTTTTATTCATCCCTACTTTGCTACTTTCTTTTGCATTTAGTGAACATTTTCTGATGTAACCTTTTAATTGCTTTACTTACTTCTTCACTCTTATTTTTTGTGATTCTTCCCCTGTGACTCAGGCTGACAACACATCGAATCAAGCTCTGCTGCAGGTGTATGTAGCGGGCTCCAGCGAGGCCTCGTAGCTCTGGGCCCTCCTCCCCTTGTGCTATTATCGGAATGTATGTATCTGTACTTCCCATCCGTTACACACCTGCAAGACAGTGTTATAATGATTACAACGTTAGGTCTTTTCAAGAAACTGAGATAAGAGCAAGTGAGCTATTCCCCACAGTGTGAGGCCCCTGGTGTCAGAGCCGGGGGACACAGCCACCCTGGGTCCTCTCTTCCCTCCGCTGTCCTTTACACACAGGCAGGTTTGGGCCACTTAACGGTGTCCTCAGCAGAGCCCCCACCGACTTTCTCCTTAGCTTGTTGTACGGAGAGGCGGGCATGGAGAGAGGCACAGCAAACCAAGTGACCGTAATGCATCTTGAAGTGCAGCTCTCCCCTTTAGCCGTCACGGCCAGGTCACCCTCTCTGTCACCAGGGGCGGCTTTGTCCACGCGATGTCCTGTTCAAACACACACAGGTAATCCTAAGAGCTTACCTTCTGCCGGCTGCACGCAGCACAGGTGACGGGAGGCGATGGGGGCCGCACATCCCCACACACCGCACCCTGCACACAGAGTGCAGATGGGAGCCGGGATGACACGGCTGGCAGCTCTGCTGGGCAGGTGACAATGCTCAGCCCACAGTCGGCATCTCTGCCGAGATCGTTGGGTATGAAGCGACCTGACGTCCCCAGGAGAACGCCTCTACATCACCTGTCCAGCAGCCAAGCGTGAGCGTCCCCGAGGAAAGCTCTAGAATAAACAGCAGGCACGGGTGAGAAACAGGCTTTTTCTGTAATAAAAGGTGAACCCCGAGTGTCATGGAGCCCCATCTCCCAGGATCACCCAGGCATCCATCCGAAGCCGATCCGTTCTGGGCAAAAGCAGAAACACAAACGGGTTTGAAGATCGTTTGCTTAAAAATATTCCAGCTACACATAAGCCCTTCCCACTCAACTGCTTAGTTTGTGTGCTGAGAAGAAAAGGGTTCTTTCCCCCCAAAATAAGACCATGGGGAGTGGACTCGGGACACACAGTAGGGTACCCCACAGACTGGGCCCCCGGGCAGCACAGGGAGGACCTGGTGCCGGTGACATCCCGTGGCCTGTGGGGCCCCGTGGGCCTGCAGGGACCCAGGGACAGGGGTCCCAGGACCTTTGGGCTTGGCAGGAAGCCCACTCCCCAGGCACTCAGGTTTGGAGTGACCAACCTCTGCAGACAGAGCCTGAGCAAAGGTCCTGGGGCACCGGGATAAGGTGCCGGGTGGAGCTTGGAGGGGCTCACAGAGAAGTTTTTGGTTTTGCTCTTACTCTCTGAAAGGTTTCTGAACCTCTAGCAACTCAGGTACTTTTGGCTTTCAAGTAAATCTTTAGCTTTAGGTTTTTACAAAGGATGCGATTGCTAGCCTATTGTAAGTAAAGATTTAAACCCTTTTGTGCCTTCTTTGCATGTACGCACTTGCAACTCTGTGGGCCTTGGCCCCAGCCCCCCACCGCCCACCACCGGGAACCCCTCCCCAAGCCCAGTGCCTTTGCACCTCACATGTCCTCCGAGTCTTCCAGCCCCTGCCCCTGCCCCCCCACGGCACCCCAACGCTGGAGCCTTCTGAGCCTTCCTCCTCTGTCACATCAGGTCACCCGCTACCTGAGTGCTGTTCTGTCTGAAATCCTTTACTGTCTGAAATCCCCTCAAAGAATGAAACTGCCTCCCCAAGGCGGGATCAGGAAGAACTCGAGACCAGCAGGGCCACCACCCTCGGGCCTGAGTAACACTGGCCACACGTGGCATGGAGGGATCCCTGAGGGAGATCCCAACCCCTCCCCGCCCCCCCGCCCTTCCCCCTCCCCGCCCCGCCCCACCCCCTCACTCTGCACCGTCTTCCCTCTTCCCACCCCCGCCCCACTGCATTTCCCCTGTGACCGCAGGCTTTGATTGTTTTTAATACTGTGTGGGTTACCGTTTCCTCAAGTACTCAGTTCACAATTTCTCAAACACAAATATGTTACAAACACAGATAGTGTCTATTACACAAGAAAGCAACACCTTCAGGGAAAAGCGCCCCCAATGAGATGAGCGGCTGTTTCCCAGTCCTGGGCGCCATCAGGGATGGAAAGGAGGCCACCAGGCAGGTCCCGTGTTCCCAGCCCCGAGTGGGAGACTGGCCCCGGGGACACCTTGTTTGCACAGGCCTTGGGTAAAGGTGTAGATTATAGAATGTCTCTCGATTGTTGTTGAACTCCTGACTAATCCCCCAAATTAGGCGACCTGAATAAAAATTTGTAACATTCAATTTGATGTTTTATCAACTGTCAACTCCATAAGGCTTTCATTCAGACGCTTTGAAAACAAAGGATTGGAAAATACTTCAGTGGTACAGGGTTTGTTATCTTGTCAGCTCAATTTCTGGGACATCTATTACCAAGGGACTGTCACTTACCCACAATTCTCTGTCACTCAGCCGCACCTTGTTTTAACCTGATACTCCTGAGGGGATTGGGAAACACCGAAATGTTAATTTCATTGATTTTTGCCAACTTCACATTTTCCAGTAGAAGACTTTTGTCACATTGTTATTTTAAACGCGTTTTCTTCAAACCCCGGAGTCCCAGGTTCTGCTCACCCTGTGTATGGCGGTGTCTCCCGGAGCCTAAGGCTCCTCGTCCAGCCACGACCCGAAGGGACTAATTTCCTGTCAGAAAACGTTGGACTCACTTTTTCAATTCAAAGAAAAGTGTTAACATGCTTCTTGGGGACATTAAAAAAAGAAAACTCCTGAGAACTAAAATGATAGGACGGACCTGATAAATTACTGAAGACAGTAAAGATTTAAAACATGCAGATCTGAGATTGTTAACTGACCCACTTTCTAACATGCCGTTAAAAGAAAATGAGTGTCTGTGCGGCTGTCCTTACTTTGTACCAACAGAGAACTACGTGGGTGAGCGCCCAGGCTGTGCACTGGACGTGGTTCCCGGGCGCCAGAGACGCGGCAGGACTTGCGTCCTAACTATCGTCTTACAAGGCCCTCCTTCGCTTATTCTGCTCAGCACCACGATCCAAGTTCCCCTGTGCTTCCTGGGAAAGAAGGGTGCATATGGCCAAGACCGACCAGCCTGGTGGCTGGCACACGGCAGTGTGTGTTTGCAGGATTATCTAAGAACGTCAAAACCATCTACGGAGAGTTAGAAATCAGTAGAGAAGCAGGTAAGCAATCTGAAGCATGAAATTAGACCAGTCAGCTATGTGGAGGGCAGGTCCCGGGGAGGCTTTTCAGTTCACGAGACTCAGTACTCGCGAGGTCAGGAATTATTGCCGGTTCTTGACTGATTTCTGCCAGAAACAAACAGACAAAAGGCTAAACACATTTAATCTAGTAGAGTGAGTCAAATTCTCAGTGGAGTGGGTTATAACATCGTATTAGTTTCCTCGATAGCTAGGATTAAATAAAATCTTTGACAATGTTCATTATAAAAGTAATGGATGTTTATATTTCTGCCCCAATAAGACTTTGTCAATATACTCTCCTATCCTATGGTGTTCCCATCACTCCAGCCTTTGTCACACTGTCACCCAAACCTTAAATTCTGGCTTATAAAGGGTATGTTTTCTCTTTTACTTTGATTTTAGCTTTTTAAAAAACACCAGAAACATACCAATATACGGATCATTTCCTCTTTAAACCTCTGATAAGATTTCTAGAATGTGTTTCTCCATGGAAGCATCTCATCGAAACGGCTTTCAGTGTAGGTGCTGTGGCCACGCTCTGAGCCTATGAGTTGTTATCAGTTCAGTGTGTATTTAACAAGTGTCTGCAGCTTGACGGGCTTGTGCCAAGTGACGGGGCACAGTCGCGGACAAACCAATGTCTCTGGCCCCACAGAGTTTACATTTTGTGGGGGACGAATTAACAATGCAAGCTGCGTGGGAAGAAACCCCACTCAGGGTGAGCAACAGCAGAAGCTGGCTGAAGCCTAGGTACCCACTTCCATGGATACGCATTTCAAATGATGCGCTAAGGAAGTAAATTATTGCAATTTAAAAACCGTCCTGATAGTTCCCTTATTTTGTGCAGTTTTTCAGCATTAAAATTTGTTTTCTATGTGCATTACCTGCTTTTGTGTAAAAGAAAAATGCCATGAGCAGAGCCCCATAAAACTGGTATTTTAGAAGTCTCTGTTCACAGTTCTGAGCACATAACTGTACACCTGAAGCTGAAGCTGAATAATACTGAATGCCAACTATAATTGAATATATACATAGTCACAGGATGTGGAGTACGGCATAGGGAATAGAGTCGGTGGAATTGTAACCGCTACATACGATGTCAGAGCGGCAATAGATTGGGGGGAGCAGGGTTTCACTTTGGGAGGGGTGAAGATGTCTAACTATTATGTGGCTTTGTACAACTGAAACTAAAACCAAACAAACAAACAAAAAGTCTGTGCTCAGACTTTTCAAATCCCTAATGAAAAATTTTAAAATAGAAGTAGAGAGAGGATATAGTGAATTCCCGTATGCGGCTCCAACAATTGTCTGGGTCCGGCCGAGACTGTTCCTTCTCTGCCTTTCTCCTCCAGTTACAGAGTTGTTTTCTTTCTCCTAAGAAAGTCCCAGACATGTCACTTCATCCGCACTGCTTGGTGCGCAGGTAACAGTGCTGGTGAGTGGACACTCTCTTAGCCAGCTCTCAGCACTTCTGCTGCCAGCATCGACATATTTGGGTATTTGTTTTTTTTCCCTGTCTCCATCTGGCCTTCTGACTGTAAATTCATTCTGTCATTCAGCTCATCTGCTGTGCTCACTGTTTCAAGTTCTGCTTGGTTCTCTTGTTTCCTTATCTTTTTTAGAATGTTAAGTTCAATGTAAATTCTTGGACTGCCTGTTCTAAAATATCACACTACATTACGCCGGAATCACTAATATTACGATTTTTATTCCAATAATTGTCCTCTTCAAATGCCTTACTGCTTCTTAAGCGGCCGTTCTCCCCAGGAAGCCGGCTGCTTGCTCACGGGTGGGGGTGGGGAAGGCGAGACCTCTGTGCCCAGGGCCCCAGGGAGCCCCACCCGGCACCCAGTCCTTCAGGACTGGTGTCACCTCTGCCTGGGGAGGAGAGGCAGTCACCAGACCTGGAGGTGGGACCAGGCAGGAGAGGCATCCGGCAGAGGCTGATGGACCCCCGACTTGGCCCACTGCCAGCACAGGGCCTCTGTGTCTCCCACTGTTCTGGGGACACCTGTACCCAGCAAGAGCGAGTCCCTGCTCCTGAGTGAGTACTTGCACCTCCCCCACGTATGCAAATATCCGCGTGCATCAGCTTGGCCATGTTAGGATGAGAGGATGCGCCTACTCGGTGGTAAGTAACAACGGAATAGCAGCTGCCGTAAACCCCACGCGGCCGGCTGGCTCTCGGGAGGCTTTCCGATAGTCCTGCTGGACGCCGGCCTGCAGGGCCAGCGCAGGGCCGCCACCGCGGCTGGGCCAGTGCGGCTGTGGCAAGAACAGGGAGACACCACGGGGACTTGGACTGAACTTGTCGCCCGTCTTTTCTCTTAAACTTACTTTTTGTTGTTGATGCAACGTTTTCATTTTAATGTTACTTTTGTTGTGGGAAAACAAAATAATATTTAAAAACTGATGCAAAAAAAGAGCAAATTATTTGCCTATAACAGTGCTTTTTATTTGTATGGGGCTTTTGACTTTTCAAAACATTTTGTTTTCGGACTGGCTGAGTGGCGCGGTGGTTAAGAGCTGGCTTGGGACACCAGTGGCCCTGGTTCAGATCCCACATTTGAGGGCCAGTGACACTGCTCTCTAAAAAAAATTAAAAAAACACACCAACATTTTGTTTTTCAATTAATTGTACAAACTTTAGACAAAGAGTTAAGTTCTTAAAAAGGGAAAATAAAAATCGTCTCCAACCCCATCCTTCACACACCGTGACCAGACTCGGTCCTTCCGGACTGTTCCGTGTGCTTGCACACTTATCTGAAGCACCCGTACTTCTTCAGAACCATGAAACATAAACACCGCCTTGCAGCCAGTTTTCCACCTGGTTTGCTGTGAGCGCCCTTCCGAAATGTTGGGCCTAAACAACATAGTTCTGCCGAATCACTTGGCCGTGTGGTTTCACCGGCCCCAGGCCCCAGCACCCCGCCCACCTGGTCCTCACTGGCCATGTCTGGTTTATCTGGTCCGAGGCCGACTGTTGTTATCTTAAGTTCTAAGTTCTTCCTGTATCCCCCCCACACCTCCATCCCCATCATCCTCACATGCCGGACATATAACCTGGACTGGCTTATGTCATTATCCCTTTATGGATGGGGACACCAGCAGGGGCAACTGTCCTTTGCACACCTTACATGTGGCAGCGGCAAATGTGCTCAGGAAGACAGCAGGACACAGAGAATCCGAGGAGGAGGGGACCCAGAGAGCCTGTCCCCAAACTGGAGGTGCCGTGCAACGCTGATGAGACCAGACAGTGGCTGCAGCTCTGAGCTGGAGCCCGGGGCTCCAGGCAACACTCATTAGGACGGACCGCCCTGGCCTGCCAGTGCACAGAGGCGAGACGGAAGGAGAAAGGAGAGAAACTCTCAGCAGCACTGCGGTAGTGAAACGTTTGGTTTTTATTGAGAACATTGCAAATCCTTTGTCTAGGTGACGGCGTCTCATGCTGGGTCCCGCTGGTCTGGCGCGCAGGAGCTCATGCAGGCGGTGGCGTGTGGTATGTACATCAATATACAGATGAGAACACGGAGGCGTGCATCTTGGCAATGGGGTTCGTGGGTGAATTACATTCATACAGTGTCCAAATTCTAGAGTCAAATTGAAAGCAAACGACCTCAAGTCTGGAGCAGCCTGCAGTTCTCAGGGTCACGGCAGGAACACTTCAGACTGTGCCCTTCACCGTCACGGTCACGTCCCGGAGGACGGCCCGCAGTTGCTCACGCACCACCAGCCCAGGCTGGGGTCCAAACAGGGGTTCTTGGGGCTGGCGGCTCGTCTCTCCAAACAGCAGACGGCAGGTCCAGCCAGCGGCGTCAGGCACAGGGCACCCAGTCACCAAGCCCCTCCGTGCGGACACAGAGCCCGGTGTGCTGCACCAGCCTCAGGCCAGAGAGAGACGGCCAGAGGTCCTGCCAGGGACAAGGACACACGCTTACAATGCTCTGCCCTTCCCACTTATAGAGTTGGGGCGATACACAAATCTTTCTGGAGATTCTCTGACTTCAGAGAATTTAGACATGGGCAAGACAGCTCATTTTTTCTCTTGCTGGATCAAATGTACGATTGGGGCAGACCTTATGTGTTGGTGTAAATATTTCAGAAATGAAGAGAGAGCCTTGTGCTGTCTTTTGTCGTTTTGAGAAAAGGGGCGTGCAGCCTCCCCAGGGGTCACCGGACAAGCAGCAGTCCTTACAGAGTGACTCTACGGTCTGGAGACCAACAACATTATTTGAACAAAAATAAATCCCAGAGAAATCAATGCGTGTGACATGCTGGCTGGCCCACTTTAAAATGTTTTTGATTACAGTTTAAGAAACAAACAAACCCTCCAAAACAGGAAAAGATGGCAAGGTAAACCGGGACCCAGACTCGACAGGGCAGTTCTTTGGCATCCCCGGCCCGAGGCCCCGACAGCTGGCCCTGAGCAGGCGGTCAGGGCGGAGGCGGCGGGGCCCGGGCCTGGCTGGCGTCGCAGACGCTGCCTCCGGGCTGCCTTCCAGGCTGACCTTCCCGCCAGCGGGGCCGGCGCTGGGCCCACCGGCGTCTGCGGGGCTGACGGCGCACAACCCCCCGCCCCGGGCTGGCCAGAGGCACTCAGCATGTGAAACTGCTCTAGGAAACCCGAGTCCTTGGTTGTGTCAACCTTTCTATGCAGTCTCTCGAGTCCAGCCTGAGGACATGGGTGCAGACCCGCGCCCCGTGCCAGCTGCACCCAGGGCAGTGAACTGAGAAAGGATGGTTTACAGCGCCGCTTCCGATTGGCCGCCCAGCCGCCTAGTCCCAGCAGCAGGGCCGCGGCCCGACTCGCACACGGAGGCTCCGCCCCCCGTCGGGCCCCGCCCCGGGCCCCGCCCCTCCTGCCCCTCCTCGGGCCCCGCCCTTCTGCCCTCGGGCCCCGCCCCGGGCCCCGCCCCTCCTCGGGCTCCGCCCCTGCCCCGCCCCCTCCTGCCCCACCCCGCTGCCTCCCGCCCTCCTCCCGATGCCAGGCCCGGCCACCTGGCGCTGAGCCCTGCAGGGCCTGTCCCGGCCTGTCCCACAGATCCGACCGAATGGGGTCCACAGGGACCACACACAGGGAGGTGGGGAGACTCGCGGGGCTTCAGCCATTCTCACGCCGGAGTGCGTGGCTACGGAATCGGTTTCCACTGGGTTTTGTCTTAAAAACCCACATGTTTTTTTAAAAACTAAGTCCATCTCCCAGTCCCCACTAGAAAAAATACCATTTATGGAGAGCATACAAACGCAGGGCCTCCCAGGGCTCTCTTCTGGGTGTGCCGGGGCCCCACTCAGGAGGGTGGCACCGCAGGCCCCTTTCCTGTCCGTGGAAATAGAGCCCCGCGTGCTGACAGGCCGGCACCCTGCAAGGCAGGGAGGCCGCGGCTCTGGGCCACGGCTGCCCCCGGACCAGGTCGGTCCCCAGACACGTGCGACCCCTCCGCCCCAGACGCGCTCACTGGACACGGCCACTCAGGGCTCCACGAAGACACGGGCACATCAGAGGCTGGGTCTCCATCTGCCGCTAGGCACGCACGGGGTCTGGGCCAAATGACAGCGGTCGCTCTGTTCTGTCCCGCATTTTCTGAGGCCATAAAGGACACACACAGGTGCCGACACCCTCTGGAGTGGGGTACGCCCCGTCTCTGCCCACAACATCCACGGGCCCTACAGAACCACGAATGGGCACCATGGGCCAGGGGCAGGGGGCACGTCCTACATGCGTCCCATCCCCAGACTGAGTGGAAGCCAGAAGGCAGCTGGTGTGGGTGTGAGTGCAGGGTGGGGGCGCCCGGCCCCCTGCCCCTGGCCAACTGGCTCAGCCCACCCTGGGCTGTCCTGCCCGCCCCAGGGTCCCCCGACACCAGCGGCGCCCCCTTCCCTGCCATGACCACGTAGCAGAGGGTCGCTGCGTCATCAGCCTTCAGCCTGATAAACACGCCCGATAAAGCTGGAGAGAATAATTTAAAATGTGCCTTCAGTGGTATTTTCCAAAATGAGTATCAACGCACCCAATTCTGTTTCCGTCCCATGCAGATCCCTGTGCGGTGCTCATCGGCCTCAGGCTCGGCGGAAGCAGCAGGTGGGCAGGTTAGGGCACGACGGACTCCTAGTCCCCAAAGGTTAAATGCTGTTTAAAATCCCCAGGGAATGGCCTCGGCGATCTCTGGTTACTTAGAAGTAAACCCAGGAAAGTTTTCCGAGCCATGATCCTGCGAGGAACACAGGAGCTCCGCCACCGCAGGCCCGGGACCTGCTGGGGCGCTGGGCGTGTGGACACGGGGACGTTTCTTCAGGTCACTACTTGCTACTGCTACTTTATCACCTCCTCTGTCTAGAAATGCTTTTATTACTATTAAAATAATGTGGCATAAGAGTGACTGGACATAGTTACTTATTGTATAAACCACATTCCTAGCTCTGAATAAATTATTTATTCAAGAATGTCACACGAAGTGATGTCTATTTCCTAAGCTTAAGGAAGCCCTGCTCAGAACTCAATTTCTAACGTAAACTGAGACTGAAAGCGGTACTTGGTCACTGTAAAGGGGAGATGCTGCAAGATGCCCGCGGGCGGCCCCACGGACCGGACCCTCCCACACCGGCCCCCGTCCAGGCGTGAGGCTCTGGGTCCAGTGCTGGACTCCGGCCCCAGGTCCCACACGCGGTCAGGGTGTGAGGGAGAACTGGTCCTGCTCGGTGGGCTTCTCCACCCAGGCGCCCAGCCCTGCCTTGAGGAACGCCCGGAACAGACAGCCCTTGGCGGCCTGGTACTCCCTGGCCACCAGCTTGGACTCGTGGTACATGCTGGGCTTGGCGATCTTGGAGCGCATCAGGCTGGAGGGAACCTGTGTGGAGACAGAGCGAGCACAGCTGTTGAGGCAGTGACAGGAAACCGAGCACTCAGCAGGGCGTTCAAAGACGGAGCGGAGTCCTGTGCTGCATCTGGGGGTGCCACCGCCGGGGAGCTGTCTCCCGACGCACAGCCTGGACCCCGCTCCGCGGGCCGAGCTGCCACTGGATCAACAGGCAGCGCTGGCCCATGTAACACGCAGCTGCTGAGGAACCACGCCCCTGGTGTCACTGGACGGATGCCCCCTGGGCTGGCCACCTCACTGCTGCGAGCGTCCGGCAGCTCGTCTGCTCCTCCTACGCCAAGTTCAATACCAGCTTCATAAGGAACAAATGCTACAAACTTGACTCACAAATAAACGAAAACTAGTGATACACTGATTTACTATGTAAGGGTGTTTCTGGGGAAAAGAGCGCTGCTGCTGGTACCGGAGGTTTAAAATCCTCCCTGGCAGATGTAACTGGGCCCAGCACTGCTGCCTAGAGGGTGCTGGCCCTTCAGTCTGAGGTGACGGGCGGGCTCCCAGCAGGAGGGCAGAGCTGCCTCGGGGGCTGAGCTGCTTTAAGTCTGAGGAGCCATGACCGGCCTTTTAGCTGAACACTGTCAACAGGAATGGAAGGTTCTAGAAGGGTCGTCTGGAGGACTTGGCGGGGCTGTGACGGGACAGTAGGGTGAAGACGGACAGCAATGGGGGGGCAGGCGGGCACTGCCGCGGGGGCACCTCAGTACCTTGCCGTGCACACGCATCCAGCGACAGTACAACGCGTGCTTACACAGGCGCGACGCTCGGCCCAGCTCGTCCTTGCCCGTCGTGGCGTTGATGACCTCGATGGCCGAGTCGCCCACCGTCCAGTTGACGCTGAAGTTGGGCGCCTTCCCGGGCTGCCGCGCTTCCGTGTTGCTGATACCTGGAAGGAACAGACAGGCGACGTGACACGGAGCCCACAGGCCAGGCGTGCAGGGAGGCGGGCAGAAGGTCCACGGAAACCCACACTGTGCGACTTCACAGCACTCCTGAGCTCGCTCAGGTGACAGAGCTGGGAGGCTGGGCAGCCCGTGCACAGAGGGTCAGCCACTCCTGGGGTCAGCTCGGGCCTCAGTCATGCTGGGCGTGCCTCGGTGCATCACAGCCAGCTTGGGGCTCGGGCCCCACCCCACCCTGCACAGCCACACCAACACACAAGACCCGACTGGTCAACAAGGGCGTGTCGTCTGGACACATCCCAGCAACTTCTGGGACCGAGCGCCGGGTTCCTGGCTTTTCACCCCAAGGTCATGGTCCCTTCTGTTGTGCGTAGCTCAGAGCCAGGCTGGCTGTGGTCGACACCCCGAACCCCGCTGAGTTTGTGCCCTGCAGTCAGTCACCTGCCCAGCCAAGGAGCCTGGGCTCACTCACCCCTGGTGGTGACCAGGTGATGCAGGGCTGAGCAGTGACAGGCCTGAGGGAAATGCGTCCATGCACCATCGAGTCTGAGTCACGGGCATGAGACCACTGATGCTTTAGATAGCGTCTCTGTCCCACCCACTGCTCTGTCCCACCAGGGCCTATCAGGGGCCCCAGCGACCCAGAACCCGCAGGCAGGGCACGGAGCTATGACAGGGGCTGGCTCCAAAGATAATGGGGCTCAGATGTCCCTCAACTTGCCGTCTGCCAGCCGGAGACCTGGGAGCCAGGGGTGTGAGCCCCGGCCCCACAGGAGGGCGAGTTGAGACGTCCCAGCTCAATCACCCAGGCAGGAAAAGGGCTGAAGTCGTGTCCACTTGGCTCTATTGAGGCCTCAGGATAAAATGGGGGCCATACTGAGCCCACCCATCAAATGCTCCCTCACCTGGAAACAGCCCCCCGACATGCCGAGAGCGCATGAGCTCCGGGTGCCGGGCCAGTCAGGCAGACACAGGAGACCAGGCATCACAAGAAGACAGTCAGTGAGGGTTTCGGGGGTGGGCAGGCACGCCTGTCGACTGACCCTTAAACCTTAGAGCTACACCGTTTTGCGTTAAAACTAGAAATGGTCCATTAACTACCTGAAAAAGTAAGACCTAATAGTACAAATATATTTTAAGCTAAATAAAGTGCCATCTTTAGCAAAAATGGAGAAAATAAGGCAAAAAGAAAATAGCTGGCTCGGGCTTCCGATGCTGACCACATGCTTTTTCTGGGGCAGAATGTCCCAAAATGGTCACGAGTGCGGGGCCAGCACTCCACGGGGATGACACCACAGAGAGCGTGTCTTTCAGGGCCTCAAAGTGAGAAGCAGGGTAACGAGGGGCGGGAAGCAGGGGCGGCAGGTGCCGAGGCCGGGCCGAGAGCCCGACGCCTGGAGCAAAGGCACGCACGCCGAGCTGGCCCAGCCGCGGGCGGCACCAGTGGGCACCTGACCAGCTGGGCCTCATTCTCACCTCCCGCCCACAGGTGCTCTCTAAGGGGTCCTCACCCACCACCGCGCCATCCACACACAACGGCACGCGTGGTTAGGAACAGACACACCCCTGTAACAGAAACTGCCAGTCATCTGTTACGTGACCAGGAAAATCGCAAGTTCCCAATGGAGACGGAACGTGGCCTTTACCTGCAAATGAACAGAGACCCAGGTAGGAGCTAAAGCAGAAGGAGTGGGGGGCCGGCCGGCCGAGCGATGGCGGCACAGGCCACCTGACCACCGAGCCCGGGTGTGTCTGCGGATCGCCGGGGCCTCATAAGCTGGGAAACCCTGCCATTTAAGCCGGAAGCAGAGCACCTTGCAGATTTTCATTCTAATTTTCGCCAAAAAAGGCGAGACCGGGCTGAGGACAGAAGTCACTAACCAGCCCAGCGGCCCAGCGTCTGGAGGACCAGGCAGCAGGGGCCCGGCGCGCGTCTCCGGGCCTTCCCGCCAGCTCTGCCGCAGCCCTGCTCCGCCACCAAGCCCAGGCGGGGGCCACGGGCTCTGCACGAGGGCCGCTGGCTGAGGAAGGCTTCCTTCTTAGATGAGACCCTGGGGCGCCAAAACAGCTGCAGGAAGGAACCGCATCTGGGTTCCGGAGACGCGTGCGCTGCTGGCGGCCACCCGGCTGGCAGGACCCCCCATCACGCGGAAGCAGGACTCACCCAGGTCGCACTCCTCCAGACAACACAGGACGGGGTGCACTTAATACAAGTCCCCACCTGGCCAGCGACATGCCCCAGGTGACAGAGAATGGAACTCCAGTTTTGAGAAATCCTCAAGGGTGTCGTGAGTAAGACAGGTAACTGTCCTTACCGTCACACCCCCCCACACAGAGAACTCTGAAAACCAACAGCAAACCACGTGCCCTCAGGGAGGGGGGCACCGTGAGGCAAACCCTGCAGAGCCCGCGCCGCCGCGGCCCCGGAACAGACACTGGGCACTCCCTTCCTGCAGCCAGGGACACTCAGTCCTCCAGGGGACGGTTCTGGGCAGCTCGTCACCAGCTTGGATGCAGAAGGAGCGCTCTCCCAGCATAGGGCCGCAGGGCGAGGGGTGGGGGCACTGTGAACGGGCAGCTGTGACACACGCAAGGCGGTCCTGGGGCACCAGCTGACCCCCGACAAGGACGTGTCCCACAGAGAATGCCCATGGCGTGGCGGTGGCCGTGGCTGAGCAGGACAGGCAGAAAGGACAGCAGGAAACATGGGCCGTGCCTTTGGGAGATGGTGGGGCTCACGCAGCAGCAGCACAGGTCGGAAGGGGCGAACCCAGATGCACGTTCAGACTGGGGGTGCGGGCGGGGGGAGAAAACCAGCCACACACAGCCCTGTGCGGGCTCTCGGGAAATGTCCCGATTTCAAGGGAAGGACATCAGTTAACGCTTCCAGAGAGACAACAAAAAGGGGGGAGTCGCAGGCCGGCAGGACGGAGCCCGGCCACAGCAGGGCCGAGCCGTGAGGACAGCTGTGGGCGCCCTCCCGGTCAGACCAGGGTGGCCAGCTCTGCCGGGTGCCCTAGGGATGTGTTCCAGCAAAACAGGGAGCAAATCTGAGTGTGGAATGGTGGGGTGGGGGGCGCTGGAAACGGAACCGGTGGAGCAGGGAGATTAGCCACCGGAGTTCCTCGCATATTTGCCTAAACAACTGCTGCTGATGCCGGGAGGGAGCAATCCGAAAGGCCTCCTGAAAGGGTTTCCGGAGCTCAGGCTGACGCCCGAGAGGGACGAGGGTGGGAAGGAAGCGGGGAACGCCAGCCTGAGCGCCTCGTGTGTCTCGGGCTGGGGTGTTCACAAATGCTGACTAATTCTTGATGCTGTGGGGGGGTTTCTTTTTGTTTCGTTTTGTTTTGTTTTAAGGCGCTTTAAATATATTTGTTTAAAAATTAAAGGTCACCACTGAGGAAAGCAGAAATAAGATTTAGAATTTCCAAACCATCATGTGGACAAAAAGAGAAACAACAATGTAATGAATGCAGCAAAAGTACAGGGAGGAAAAAGGCAGTGAGCAGCCATGACGGGCAGGAGATGGGTGAGGCAGAAGGCAGGGCGAGCCCGTGCGCCCCTCGGGCCGCTCACGGGGCTCTCACCGCCATCGGGGGCCTGTCCTCGCCTGGAAAAGACACTCTCGGCCTCACTCATGCTTGTCTTCTGCCTCCCCCTCGCTGAAGGCTTCGCGCCCCTGATGGAGGGTCAGCTGTTGTCACCGCTATAAACTGTCACTGGCTTTCCCGGCGGGCGGGCGGCTTCCTGGCCCCTCTGCCTGTGTCCTGGCTCCTGTGCCATCTTCCCAGAGGCCCCACCTCATTCTGCACCCGTCAGGACTTGGACCTCAGGCTGCGTCTTTGTTAACGTTGGTGACGGCGGTGGCAGGAAAGCCAGCACTGAGGGAGTCCCATCAGTGGCCCCAGGGCAGCCTGCCTGTCCCCACGGCCCCAGGGGCCTCTGCACTGGGACAAGACCGCCGGCCTCCCTCTGGACTCGCCCCACGCGCCCCCACGGCCAGCTGGGCCAGTCGAGAAACAGACTCGGGCGGGGCCCGCGCATGTGAACCAGAGGCCGGCTGTCCTCAAAGCTGCAGCAGCAGGTCTGAACCTGAGCTGGCATGGGGACAGGAGAGGACAGAGGCGCCGCTTCCGGAATGCCGGGGGCGGGGGCACGCCGAGGCCATGCAAAGCCCCCGGCCCCCACCAAGTCTCTCTTACAGTAAAATACACTTCTGCGCTGAGCTGAAAACAAAATGCCTCTCCCTTTAACCTTGGCAGCATTTACAGCCCATCACGAAGTGTTTTAGCCACGTCCATGTGATTTGCTTTGGGTTTTCGGCAATCTTGCTTGAGCTGATTTATTCATCTCTGTGCTGCGCTTCTGTGCATTTTTGTCCCTCCCTTAGGACAGCACAATTCCCGGGAGCCTTTATATGTCATTGTCTTTTGCAGATGGACACGAGCTCGGTGAGAGAACACGCAGGCCTGGCACGGACTGTGGTAAATGCACAGCAGGATGGAAGGGCACAAGCCCAGGGTCCTGGTGACAGTGTCACCTCCCAGACCCACGAAGGCACCAGCACTCTGCCCTGCAGACCCTCCTGCTCGACAGCGTCTGTCTGCGTGGCAGTGGGTGCCCACAGCCGGCAGGCCGGCCGCCTGGGTCGAGGGAGGGCGCTGCCTGGCCCTGCCCTGCTGCGTCGCCCCCTGCCCACCCCAGGGGACGGCCCAGGGGTCTTCACCAGAGCCACCTGCTGTACCGATTTAATGCTCTTCAAGGAAAAACAACAGCGAAACAGCACTGTCCCAACAAGGCATTTGAGCAAAGTAAGAAGTCTGCATTCCAGGACAGAGTGCCGAGTGCCCCTCGGCACTCGAGAGACACCTGTTTCCGGCCACTCGAGCGGAGCCCCTGCGCCCCAGGGTTCTCACGCGCTCGCGCGCAGGCAGCCAGGCGTCCCGGTCACCAAGCAGAGGAAGGGGGTTGGCGCGACACTGCCAGCGCGGTGCCCCGACGGCGTGGCGGGTGCTTTAGGCTTCCGGGTCAGAGGTGGCCCGGGGAAGGCAGGTTCCTGAGTTTCAGTCTCCACTTCCTGTCTCACAAGCAGGCAGAGGACGCTGCCGGCTGGCCAGCGGCAGACGCTGCTTCCCAGGGGTCTCTGGAGCCAGCCGCGCTTCAGGTCCCTCTCGCGTGATACAAATACCTTGCCTTCGGTGGACGAGCTCCTGTCAATGCCCAGCCCACTCCTCCAGCGAGAGGGCCCTGCCTGCTCAGCCTTGAGGTGTCAGACACGAGTCAGCGCATTTCTGAGCACCTCCCGGGCCACGGCTTTCACTACAGTGTTTTAAGTGACTGAAGGTGAAAGGCGTGAGAGCTGAAACTAAACAAAGCACTCTTCCCTCACACCCAGGAACCAGGGCTAAACGGGGAGAGTTATTTCCTGACTCCTGAGCAACCCATGAACCAACGCACAGCCACACAATGGCATTTCATGTCTTCCAGGGGAGGCTTAATGGATGTGGATGCCACAGTTTCAACTCGCCCACCGTCATTTCATCAGAGCCTATTTTTCTTTCCTAACAATCACTGGTTAACGATCTGCCTCATCCGGGAAGAGCGCAATGATGATACCAACATGGGCCAGTGAAGCGACGTCCTCTGCAACTAGACTGAAGAACAAAAGGACAGCAACTCGTCTGATTCCCTTCCCTGATTCCCCAACACTGTTCCCCTCCCCCAATTCCCCAATAAAATCTTTAAAAAAATTTTTAAAAAGTTACTGGTTAAGGTTGGGAACTGGGAAGGTTGGCCTGAGGCGAACTCTGCTCTTTGTGCGTGGCCGCCTGCTCCCAGAGCCCCTGCAGGGAAACGCGTTGCTCCAGGCAGGGCCCCTGCCAGCCAGGCGCCACGGAACAGGCAGACACGCCCAGTGGAGGGTTACGGTGTAGTTCTGAACTCCCACGGGCAGTGCAACGACATTCAAAAGGATAAAAGTGCCTTCACTGTGTCCTTTTAAATAAGGGTGAACAGAGAAGTTACAACCCTTGAATTCAAAAGCTCTCATTCGCTTTACTGTTAACCACTGACATTCTACAAGAAAAACAACGAGCAAAGCGGTAACAAAGGGCACACAGGCAAGTACAAGACACCCCTGACCCCCGCGCCCCCCGCCCATCCCGTCACCTCCCGACACCCCTCCACTCCTCGCCCGCCTGTCCTCTCTGTCACCTCCCCCCCGCGCCCCCCGCCCATCCCGTCACCTCCCGACACCCCTCCACTCCTCGCCCGCCTGTCCTCTCTGTCACCTCCCCCCCGCGCCCCCCGCCCATCCCGTCACCTCCCGACACCCCTCCACTCCTCGCCCGCCTGTCCTCTCTGTCACCTCCCCCCCGCGCCCCCCGCCCATCCCGTCACCTCCCGACACCCCTCCACTCCTCGCCCGCCTGTCCTCTCTGTCACCTCCCCCCCGCGCCCCCCGCCCATCCCGTCACCTCCCTGCAGTTTCGCTGTGAGTGATGGTTTTCAGCCATGAGATGAGCCTGTGGAGGGGCCCCTGTAACGGCCTCAGAGGCCCACAAAGAGCGGCCGGGGCTGCCCTGGGAAAAGCCACCCACAGACCAGGTCCCACGGTGTCTGCCCGCGTGCACCAGGCACTGTGCATGGCGGGGCGCACGGGTACTTGCCGCTGAGCAGAGGCTTGTTGAGGCCGTAGAGTGGAGGCAGGTCACCTATGCTGGCGATCCGCTGGTACACGGCTCTGGACAGGTGGTCCCCGTGGTACAGGCTTCCCAAGACGATGCTCGAGAGGTAGACGGGCTCCACGAAGATGCTGAGCAAGGAGCCCTGCACGCCCACCACGTTCCACCTGCAGGCAGACGGCACACTCAGGGGGGCACTGCGCACAGCCCCGCGAGCCCGAACACGCCAGCCGACTTAGAGGGCGGCCGCTGCACGCTGACCCAGCAACTCAGAATGTGGAGGAGAGAATTCTCCGTGACATGGTTTCGGGGCCGGGCAGCGGCGTCTGCCACCGTGACACGCCAGCTGGCACTGAGCTCTAACCAGGTATCTGCGAGCCCGGTTTCTTGAGAGGGAATCAAAGAGGAAACCTTTTATTACTTCCAATAAGAGGGGTCGCCCTGAATGGGTCTTTGAAAACACCAAACCCGTTACTTCTTTGGGGACAATTCGGGGTCAGGCTGTTTAACACGCGGAGGCAAGTCAGCCACGCCTGTCACCACCCCTGCCTGCAGGGGGGCAGCAGGGGCCCGGCTGGCACTGGGAGGGGGCGGTGGGCAGTGACTGTGTGCCATCATCACACCCACCGTGCACCTCACCGACAGTCCAAGTGTCCCTTGGGCTCGGACGCACGCGCCATCTCACAGACACGCTGCCCTGCCCTCACAGCTGGGGCCCACGTGCCAGCACCTCAGTGCCGGGCATTCGGTCCACGGGCAGAGCCCATCCAGCACGCATTCCTGGAGCCCGCAAGACGGGACAGCAGTGAAAAGGCACACCCACGAATCGAGAATTAGGAGTTGAGGGGCTGCAGGGTTCCACGAAAAACCAGAGGGTGCCAGCTTCGCAGAGGGCTCCCAGAGGGGGCTGAGGCGCAGGGAGGGAGTCCGCCCGGACCCAGGAGGGGATGCCAGGGTGGTCGGCGCGGGGAATGGCCGGGGGAGTGGCAGGGCAGGGTGGCCGAGCAGCCTGGGCGGCCGCAGGGCAGCAGGGGGCGACTGCAGGCCTCGGGGCGCGGCGATGGCGCCGCCTCGTTTACTGGGCTGGACGCGATGTGCCTGCAGTGTAGGGAAGGTCCCGACGGGGCGGGTGTGGGCAGCGGCAGTCCGGGTCAGAAGGGAGGCCACTTCCAACAGCGTTAGCGCTGCCCTGCGCCCACCCTCCCCACACCCACCGGGCGCAGCCACAGGCTCTGGGGCACCTCGGCCCCGTGGCAGGCGGCGGGCACCGCCTGAACTCTGCCCCAAGTCCTGGCCCACCCAGGGCCTCGCCCTGCGGCTCAGGCCACGCAGGCCAAACCCGCCCCGTCACGCTGATCCCCTCGCTCCGTCCCAGGCAGAGGCCGGCGAGCCTGTGAGGCCGTCTTTCAGAACAGAGCCCGGGCTGCGGCCTGTCCTGGCGGACCGGTCAGGCATCCCGCCGCCTCACCCTCGCGCTCGGCAACCACAGCCCCCACCCCAGTGCCCATCCCCGGACAGCGGCCACCTGACCCTGTGAAAACAGGTCAGACAAGGTCACTCCTCCGTGCAACACCCCACCGCTCCTGTGTCCTCACCCCGACAGCGGCCAGCCCGGCCCAGCTGACCAGCGGCGGACCGGGGCGCCCCCCACGGTGCCTCCCAGGCCCTCGCTGCTCCCCACAGCCCCCTGCTCAGCCCCTCCCCCATCTCTGTCTGGCAGAAGCCCTCTCGGTGCCCTGCCCCCCCAGCTAACTTCCTGCGTTTCCTCGGGCTCTAGTTTTTACTGTTACACATGTGCCCCCGCCACCCTGTCCGTCAGCTCCACGGGGGCTGCTCTGTCCCAGCACTTCCACTGTGCACCCGCTACACACCGTCAGTAAATGTGAACTGGGCTGACAAACCCTCCGATTCCTACGACACCCTCTGAAACAGACATTAAAACACAGGTATTCCTGCCTTACACGAAAAAGCATGAAATGATCCAGTGCTTACCAAACCACAGGACACCCTTTCTGTGTAAATCCAGAAACGTGAATGTGGATTTAGGCCATCGTTACGCTGAATTCATCCTCCTGGGGCCAACTTTAAAACAGTGATCTTGCAGAAACCTCTGTTTATTACGAGTTGTTCATTCTGAACACATGCTCCGGAAGAGAATTCCAGGAGCCTCTGCCGGCTCTGCGCAGCCCTGGGCGGGAAGTGGCGTGCACCCCGTGGCTGCTCACAGGTTCCCCACCGAGCCTCACAGAGAACAGGAGGGCGGCTGCACCAGGAGTGAAAAAGGCCCAGTGACGGCCAAGGGGCACGCACTGACGCAGCCAGACTCCAGGCCACCAAACGCCCCCAGGTAAACCTCTGCAAAGATGGGAAACTCAGCACAGATGGATGTCTGCCATGCGTTGCACCCACCTCCCTGCCGGCTCCACCTCGGTTTTGCTGGTGACAGGTGCTAGGCTGGCCCTGGGAAGAAGCCCTCAGATGCTAAGGAAGGTGTGCCCACTGGGGCAGCCGGGCTTGCCGCCAGTCAGGCCTTTCTGTCCCCTCCCTGACCTCATTTCTTGGAGGGCAGGGTTTGGGGCGCAGTCATGCTGGTCTGTGCCTGGGTCTGTAAGCGCCCAGCCCAGCTCCGAGCGGCTGCGCGTGCAGACAGACAGCGGCCAGACCAGTGGTCACAGGAGGGCAGTTGGCCCAGAACTGTCAGGACTCAGCCAGAGACTGCCAGCTCCCTAACGATTGTCCCCGCTTCCAACGTGGGACACACAGAGACAGCCTGGCGTGCCCCCCACCCATCAGAGGGTGCCCCACTTCCGGCGTGCTGACCCACAGCCTCCATGGGGCTCGCCTGAGCCTGTGCACAGAGGGCTGGACCCCTGCCACAGCAGCTCTAAGCAAGCTGTCTGCCCTCGGGGGTGCGCCCTGCCGCCCCCCACAGCTCCATGCAGCCCAGAGCACAGAGCGGTTAGCCCCGGTCAGCCTCACTCTCGTTCGGCACCGCGCCCCATGCAGCGGGGAGGGTCACATGCCTTCACCACCAAACTGCCCACCAACAGCACCTGGTGACCGCCCTCCCCACCCCCAGCCCACCGTGGTCCTCACTACCAAGCCTGCCCTCCACCCTGCCCCATCACCCGCCCTCCGGCCCGGACACCTGGGACACAGCTCTGTCCCTCTGTAAGAGACACGGGTCACGTCACTCAGAACCTGCCCACCAGCCTCTCTCCCGGGACGCGCGCTCAGGAGGCTGTTCATTTCACGCCCTCGCGACAGGACAGGAGGGCTGCGGCCAGCGGGCAGCATTCGGGCTGCCAGCGCTGGTTCTGGGCCACGCTGCTCTGGGTGTGACACTGAATATTAAGCCCCTTTCAACCACACCTGAGTTTATGCAAATGAGGTGACTCCAGGAGGATGGCGGCTGGTCACCAGGGAAACTGACCAGGTGACTGGGTTGACCCGGAAGTCCCACTTCCGGCGAGGGGAGAGGAACTGAGGACAATCCCCCATGACCACAGATTTAATCATCGTGCTGCACGATGGAGATCTGCATAAACCCCGTGACCACGGGCTGGTGGACAGCCAGGCGCCGGGATGTGCCGAGCGCCCCCACTGCCTCCTGCTGGGCGCCCCTTCCCAGCTGGTCAGAGGTGTTCAGAGTTGTGTCCTTTATAATAAACTGGTAAATGACGTAAACTGTTTTCCCTGAGTTCTGTGAGCTGTTGTAGCAAGTTACTGAGCCTGAAGGGAGGCCGAGCGTCCCGATTTGTAGTCACGTCAGAGAGAAGCGTGGGACCTGGGCCCCAGTGGGGCTGCGCTGGCTCTGGGCGCATCACAGCCGACTTGACTCGCAGAGCGGGGGCTGCGTGGCATGGCGCCCACAGGCCTGGTGTCAGGGGGCAGGCCGCGGCTGCTGTCCCCACGTGGCCCCTTCTAGGAACATTCCTTGTCCCTTTCCTCCGGGCTTGTCCTTGCAATGACGTGTCATCAGTAAACAGTGAAAGAAACGGATCGAGGGGTGACATCCGTGGGTTTTACTTGTAATTACGTGCATGTGTGAGACGCCCCCAGCCAAGGCCCTCCCTGAACAAGGAGCTGGGCGGCTCGCCTTACCATCTGGGCATTCGCCGGCTGTCCGTTTTAGGGGTCAGCCTCTTCCCAGGGTGGGGCTTTCCTTTCCACTATATCTATGGGCGTTTGGTTAGTAAGTTAAAATTTCAATTGAGTCAAATGTATTCCTTTTTTAAAAAATACTGTGGGCTTCCCATGCCTCGTCTAAGGATCCTACTGAAGTGGGAGCCGTAAGAGCTCCAGGCCCCGCTTTCCCCGTGGTTGGAACTTGCTGAGGCGGTGTGACTGTGGTTATGTGAATATTTGATAACTGAGGCCGGCTTGTCATTCTGTCTCCTTTTCTGGCCTTGTCCAGTTTTGGGGAAAAGGTGTTGTAATCCCAGATCACCAGTTGGGGACCCCCTTTCCCTAGCTTTGTAATCTCCAGAAAAGACAATATAAAGATGCCCCCAGGGCTGGCCGAGGGGCGCAGTGGTTAAGTGCTGGCTTCGGAAGCCAGCGGCCCCGGTTCGGGTCCCACATGAGGGCCAGTGATACCGCCCTTAAAAAAAAAAAAAAAAAAGACTGGCCCCCAAAACATGGAGACTGACGTCAGAGCCGCCTGGGTGAGGTGAGCGGCTCCCTCTTTCTCTACAACTGCCTCCTTTCTTTGAGTTTCTTAATTCTTTCTTTTCTGAGGGTACGAGGGTGACTGGTTAATTTTTTAAATGGCTATAATTCTATTCACAGTTTCTGCCTGTGCCTGAGTCAATGTCAGGAACGTACACTTCTGCAGACTCTTTAATTCCCCCTCAGCTTTGGGAGCCGGGCGAGGGAGCCGGCCGCCCGGGTTCCCGTCACGCTCGGGCCGCGCCTCCCACCTTCGCTCGCGGTCAGACCTGCTGGACTGCGGCCCGTCTTGTTCTCCTTCCCAGAGACCCGACACGGCGTCTGTGCGGCTCGCTGCACATCCTGCCCGGCTCCCTCCTGACCTGCAGGACCGCGGCCCGTCTTGTTCTCCTTCCCAGAGGCCCGACACGGCGTCTGTGCGGCTCGCTGCGCATCCTGCCCGGCTCCCTCCTGACCTGCAGGACCGCGGCCCGTCTTGTTCTCCTTCCCAGAGGCCCGACACGGCGTCTGTGCGGCTCGCTGCGCATCCTGCCCGGCTCCCTCCTGACCTGCTGGACCGCGGCCCGTCTTGTTCTCCTTCCCAGAGACCCGACACGGCGTCTGTGCGGCTCGCTGCGCATCCTGCCCGGCTGCCTCCTGAGCTGCGCTCGCCCTGCTGCTCCCCTGGCCGCCCGCTGGCTGTGGCGCGCCGGCCACTTCCTTGCAGTCCTTCCGTAACTCCCACTGCGGTTTCTCCGGCGGTACGCGCCTGGGGTGCAGGCGACACGCAGAGTACCGCACGCAGTAAAGCGCCCGGTCTGACAGCTCTGACACGTGTCTGTGCCCAGCAGACCGCCGCCCTGCGTCCTCACACCCCCCCCCTTCCTGTCCCTTCTTACTATGGCCCCTCCCTGGGCAACCGAGCAGCTGCTTTTCCGTAGATTCATTTGCATTTTCCAGGAATTTACATCAATGGAGTCACAAGGGAGCACAGTTTTGGGGCTGGGTGCTCTCAGTTGTCGTCCATTGTCATAAGTATGAGTGTTCTGAGACTTGCCCACGTGGTGTGCATCACTGCTCATTCTTTCTTTTCTTTCCTGAGTGGGGCTCCACTGCACAGAGGGACCGCCATTTGTTCGTCCCTGCGCTACTGACGGCCATCCAGACTGCGTCCAGTTTTTGACATTACAAAGAAGGTGGGGTCCATGTTATTATACATCTGTCCCAATCCACGGGAGAACACCGCCAAGAGTGACCTAGTGTCAGCTACGGGTTTTGGGTGATGATGACGGGTCACTGTAGGTTCAGCAGTTGTAACAAGTGCCCCACTTGGTGGGGGTGCTGACGATGGAGAGGCTGTGCATGTGGGGCGGGGAGGGGTGCATGGGAATCTCTGTACCTTTGTCTTAATTTTGTTATAAATCTAAAACTGCTCATAAAAATATCCTAAAAATGGCTAAGATGATAAATCTTATATTATGTTTCTACAATAAAAATAAATCAATGGTGTTTACACCACCAAAAATTATACAGAGTACATAGTAGATAAGATAATTGTCACACTAACACAGAAAGTATCAAGTTCTAGGAGTTCATCTGCCAAAAGCTGCCTAACATTTTTGTGAAAAGCTATAAATGACATAAAGGAAAAATCTTAAATATGGAGAGATATACACTATTCACGGGTGGATTGATTTAACTTGATGTCAATTCTTTCATTTCAATTCATAGTTTCAGTGTAACTCCATATCAAATCCCAGGAAGACACTTGGAGACACCTGACAAGCTGATTCTAAAATAGGTACAGAAGAATAAAGGTTCATAAAAAGCTACCAAAAATTTGGAAAAAAAGAATCAAGAATGCCAGTCATATCCAACCAGACCTTTAAACATTAAAAATGTCAGAATAATAAAAACTGCAAACTTGGTGCAACTCCAGCTAGCTATCGGCCAAAACAGAATTGAGAGGGTGGAAAAGCGCCGCCTTGCACGGGAGCCCAGCGTACGACAGCGGCGCCTTCACGGGGCAGTGAGGAGATGGGAGACTATTCAACAGACGGCACAGGGACAGCTGACTCGCTGGGTGAAAATAATAGAGCTAAGTATTACTTAGAATACAAATGTATTCAAGGCTTAGGTGTCAAAGTACAATTATAAAGGTCTTAGAAAAACACATAGGGTAATATTTTTATGCCCTTAATTGGAGGACAGATTTCTTAAAGAAGCTCCTAAAGGTACAGATCACAGGGTGACAAATTAATGGATAAAGTTACATCCAAATTAGGGGTTTCTATTCAATAAAAGTTGGTATAAAGCTAAGACATGGGCTTAGACTTGGAGAAGGCACCAAACCGTCTCAAACCGGTAAGGATTACAACGTAAACTATAAAAGGAACTTGTGCACATCAAGATGAAAAAGGCCTGAGGTCCAAAGACAAGCGGGAAGGATACAAATGGGCGATTCAAAGGGCCGCTGGATGGGCGGCTGTGCAGACGCTGGGCATTCCTGGTGACAAGAGAAACGTAAACTAAAACCAGGACACGGCCGATTAAAAACATGGGGAGCAAACC
Organism: Aselliscus stoliczkanus; assembly: GCA_033961575.1. Lineage (NCBI taxonomy): Eukaryota > Metazoa > Chordata > Mammalia > Chiroptera > Hipposideridae > Aselliscus > Aselliscus stoliczkanus. The sequence goes on from CM066729.1 coordinate 1,127,650, forward strand.
TTGTGTGCTGCTGGTGCGAGTGCAGCTGGTGTGACCGTCTGGGTGCATGTGCTGGGACTCTGTGACAGCAGAGGCCTGTCATGACCTGTGTTTACAGAGTTCAAGGCTGCCCTGCAGAGGGAGCTGGAGGAAGCCCAAGTTCCCCTCTTTAGGGAACGGACTTTGCACGGCCCAGGGCTAGGAGGCAGAAGTCATCAGCGGGCTGCCGTTCCAGCATCAGGGACAGTCCCCAAAATACGGGGCTGAATGAAAATACAAGACACAGAATGGGACTGGAAGACAATACCATTTCTGTAAATTAACAACACACACAAACACCCCAAAGTGACACCACTGTGTATTTCTCAAGGGCACACACACGCACACGCAAGCGCATGGGAGGTGGGTGCGAAGGTCACGTAATCAGCAGACACATCGTGGGGGCGCCAGTACGGGGGACGGGAGGGGTGCATGGCCCACAGTGCAGGATGAACGCGGCTCCGTCCTGAGCTCCCCACAAGGGTGCACTGGAGAAAATCAGCAAAAGGCTGAAGCACAACTGAGAGGAGGCACACACCCGAGCCAGTGGAGGCCGCGCTGCACTTACACGCCTTTCTACCATCTGCTCCTTACTCGTTTTCAGTAACCATCAGCTAAAGGGCGAAGATCTGAAGAAGCCGGGCCTCCTAAGGCCTGAGCAGGGTGCCGGCTTCTGACCTGGGCCCTTCCCAGGGACGCGCCCAGCCTGCTCTGCCACCACCGGGGGCCCTGTGCTTGGAGCACAACGCCTGGGGTGGTGTCCCGATTTCTAAAATGTAAATACCAGTCACCCAAAATGTTAACGGAGTGGTGAACAGATCATTCAAGTGGCCTCTACGGCGAATGAGGAAACTGTTTTCTTTGGGACCAAATTGCTTTAAAATGTCACGGTGGCACACAGCAGTTCACCCAGAAGCCCACATATTAAAGTCACAATAGGCCCCGAGATGCTTGTTCTGATGGATGCAGTGGGAGACCTGGAGCCTCCTGGGCGAGGGGCCCCTGAAGCCCCTTTCTAGAGCCTTAGTCCATCAAAGAATGCGGGGGACACCTGGAGTGGGGATGGGGACAAAACCCAGCTATTTTAAAAAGCCGCTAGAGTGACTAGCAAGGCAAGAGGGCGGGCCCGCGGGGGGACTGGCAGGGCGAGGGGGCGGACCCGCGGGGATGACTGGCAGGGCGAGGGGGCGGGCCCGCGGGGATGACTGACAGGACGAGGGAGCGGGCCGCGGGGCCCCGGCGCAGTGAGGGGCGGGCCCGCGGGGATGACTGGCAGGGCGAGGGGGCGGGCCCGCGGGGGGGCGGGTGGCAGGGCGAGGGGGCGGGTCCGCGGGGATGACTGGCAAGGCGAGGGGGCGGGCCCGCGGGAATGACTGGCAGGGCGAGGGGGCGGGTCCGCGGGGATGACTGGCAGGGCGAGGGGCGGGCCCGCGGGATGACTGGCAGGGCGAGGGGGCGGGCCGCGGGGCCTTACCGTGCCATCTTGTCGCTGCAGGACATGGTGAGCAGCCTCTCCCCCTGCAGCACCCCGTCCCACGTCTGGATGCTCGCATTCGAGCGCACAGGGATCGTCCCCTCACCAGATTCTATTTTTGTCCGCAGCTGTCCTCTGGCTTTCCGATTCGGATGTCTGTCTGCTGGTTCTGAGAGAGAAAAACCAGAGGGAAGAAAACCCCCATTCACTCACTGTTAGCACATCCACCAACAGCCCGAAAATGTGAAACGCAGGCTAGGCCCGCATGGCCATGTTCATTCTCTATCTGGGAGGTGTGTGTACAGTTTAATGTAAGGCGATAATGCAAACCACGAAAGTGATCTCCTTAGGTGTTGGGCACAAAAAGAGGCCTTACACTTTAACCAAAATGATTTATTTCTATCATTAAAATTGAGTGGGAAGTGGGGCTGAGGGAGACGGGGAAGGTTTCGGACAGTGTAGGTGGGACTGCAACGTTGCCGCAGGGATATGGGGGCAGTTCTGGGAACGTAATTGGTAATGTTGTGAAGAGACTATTATGTTAAGTGAAATAAGTCAGTCGGAGAAAGACAAATACCATATGATCTCACTTACATGTGGAATCTGAAAAACTGAATGAACGATCAAAATAAACAGACTCGTAGATGTAGAGGAAAAACTGAGGGTTGCTAGTTAGGAGCGGGGTGGGGATGGGGGGAAGGGGAAGGGAGTAGACAGCATAAATAGGCAACTACAATATTGCCACAGGGATATGAAACACAGTTCGGGGAATATAATCATGTTGTAAATATTTTGTGGGGTACCAGATGGTCACATGTCTTGTTAGGGAGACCACTTCATGGATGGAGTAGAGGCTTGATCACTGCACTGCACACCTGAAGCTGATGTTGTATAGTATTGTATGCCAACTGCAACTGAATATGTGGGTGGTCACGGGATGTGGAGTATACTGTGGAGGGGAGTCAGGGGAGTTGTGATGGATATGTATGATATGGGGGGAGTGGGGTGGCGAACTGGGGGAGGGGGGTTGACACTTTGGGGGGTAAAGAGTATAACTATTGCACTGTGTTGTACACCTGAAACTAATTTAAAAAAAAATTGAGTGGGAGCAAAAAGGACAAAATACTAACATTTGCTAATTCTAGGTGATGGATATTTCACTGTTCTATTTTTCCCTGTATTTTTAAATTTTCAAAAAGAAATCTATAAGGATACAGAAATAAGCCCACAAGAAGCACGTGCAAATGTCATATGAACACGATTGCTTTAAAATTTTTTTTACATTTTAAAAATATTTAACAATTTTCCACAATGGGTATGTGTTGCTTTTATTATCAAGGAAAGTAATGCAATCAAACACTCTATTTGGAATACATGATACTTAAACTTGGGAGAAGAGATGTGGATACAAATTCCTATATGACAAAAGCGCTGATACGCAAAGAAGGGTGAGAGAAATATACAGAAGTGGGGTCGCCCTTCTCATTAGTCACACCGGTTTCTGGAATTCCAGCCACATGCTCCAAAGGCACATTATGTTACAACCGGTCAGAGATATGGAGGATAAAGTACCTGTCTGATTTACAGTATATGTTATCCAAATTTAAGTGCTGAAAACAATTTTGATCTGATACACTCACTCTATTCCAATTGCTTGGCATCTTAATTAGAATCAACATTTTCATCCATTAAAATTACCTAATTAAATTAGTCATCGAAAAGAAAAACCTCATGCTTTTATCAGGTCCACATTCAAGGCTAACACTGAAAAAGGACTAAGGGCGCTAGGCGGGCTCATCCCTTTGTGGCCCATGACCAGGCTGTCCGTAAGGAACCTGGGCGCACCTTCCAGGCCGGGCTCGTGCGGGGAGAAGATCCTGGCGTCCCCGCAGGGCGATGTGCTGATGTACAGGTGGAACTGCACGCTCTCCCTCAGCTTGAAGCCCCCTCGCGGGGACTTCTGGAAGATGGACTTTTTCTGATCATCTTTGCTACTGAAAGGAGATAAGTTGCAAAATTAACTTTACAGCCGTGTGCAGTCAAAACTCAGTCTGTCCGGCTCCCAGTGGTTCCCAAGGGCAAGCAGGCGCTGATCTGGAACCTTCCATGTTCTGACTCCACACCGCTCTTGTCGCTAACAATGGGCACGTCCTCGAAATGTGAGTGCTTCTTTCCTTCTCCTTTCTGATCAGGCAGAATGGCTACGCGGAAAACTGGCTTTGAAAGGAAAAGCAGTTTAGACACACGACGGGCTGGTTTTGGGCACAGTGACTGGAATAAAAACGACCGTGTTTACCAGGCTGTTGAGTTCCATTTTGATCACAGCGCCTGGAACAAGAGTGGGGCTAATGCAGGCCTGCGATCTGGACGCGTGTGCTGGCGTGTAGCCAACCCCGGGACACCGGGCTCCAACCTCAGTATCACCGACCAAGTAACTGCTTGGAGATTCGCCCAGTGCGAGGTTCGCAGGGTTCTGACGGGGCGGGGGAGGGAAGACTGTCTGAAACAGCCTCCTCGGCTTATCTCCTCAGCAAACTTACTTCAGGTACAGCTCCAGCTGCGCGTAGAGGAACCTGAGCAAGGACCTCCGAGCTATGATCTCTGCGTGGCAGTCGTTCAGGGCGAGGCCGCGGTCACTCATGTACTCCCCGTTAATACATTTTGTTCCCGTGGAAACACTTATCACCTTGGCATCTTTAACGTCCGTGCCTGAAAAACAGGAGACACCCTCGTCTGAGTCATGGCCACATGCCTGCCGAGCATCCTCGGTGCCTCCAGCTGCAGGGAACGCCACTCGTGTCCACAGCCTCACCGCCTACCCACACCTGGGCAGACTCACGCCCACAGGCCTGCACAGGACGCACTGGGGACACTCCTGGGTGCCAGGCGTCCTCACTATTCAGGGTGCAGCTTCTCCACCTAAGGCTACCTCCTCTTCCTGAACGTTTCCCATTGGACGCGGGTAGGAAGCACTAGGGAGGTAGACTAAGCGGTCAGCTAATTGATCTTGAAATCAGTCTCAAAGCACTCAAGAGGTCAGGAGGGTCACCGACAGCAGAGGGACAAGAAAGAGAACAAGTAACTCGGCGTGTTGGCTAGGAATCTGTCACCATCTACCCCGTGCGGGGGGACACCTCAGCATGGGAACGTCCAGACTGTGACCCCTGTGGGAGTGAATCTGTCCACAGACCACTGCAGACATGCTGCAATGGCCCTGACTGTCACTGGACGCGCGGCCTCCCCCAGAGATGGGCACCAGGCCTGCCAGGCGAGCCTTCTCCCTTCATTCCCACGTCTTCTGACACGCATGCTACTACCGTCTCCATTTTACAGATGAGGAAACTGAGGCAGAGGGCCTGCAGTCGCAAACTGTGGCTTTGAGCAGTGGTCCCAAGTGAGACGGACAGAGGTGCGAGTGCCGCCGTGAGGACACCCGCCTCTTCCGAGGTGGCTGCAAGCTGATGACAACCGTGCCAGCTCCCCGAGCCGCTGAGCGGCCACGCAGCCCTGCTCAGGGAACTGCTGTACTCAGTTAGGTGACAAGTAACAGTCAGGAGGGAAACACAGGCAGCGAACACCGGAAACCCGGAAACCCAAGCTGGCGTTCAGAACCCTTCACCCCGCCCCTCAGACACACGCTCGGCTGGGCCGGAGTGAGCATCGCGGCGGACGGAGGGCGCCGCGGTGAACCGGTCGTCACAGCTCCCTAGGGCGCTGGGGAGGGTCAACGCCAAGGATTCCGGAACCATGTCCTCCCCCTGGTGGGACAGAGCGCGCCTCAGGGCGGAGGATGACGCAGAGAGCGGGCTCCCTCCGGGCTGGCCGCTCTGGACACTCGGCCGTTCCAGCTCCCTCTCCCCGGCCGCCAGGCCCCGCTTGCTGTGTGTGGCCGTGGGTGTGACAGGCGTCCAGGCACTGGCCGGGCTGTGGCTCCGTTCCTAGGAGGCACCAGGGCCCAGTCCTGGGCTGTGGGGAGAGGCCTCCTTTCACTGCTGAGAACTTGTGGACACACTTCACAGAGCTCCTTCTGCCGTCCCAAATCGTGCCTTTCCCCGTGGGCTTCCCACTCCCACTAGCACTTCCCCTCCCCATAGGTCACACAGAAACCCACACGGCAGCATTCACGTTCTCTGGTACGTCAGAGTGCCCTACTTTCAAGGGAAGCAAGAGTTAGCAAGTCTGCTGCGGTCCTCTCACACGCCTGTGGGAGTCCATATTAACCCAGGGGCTCCTCCAAATGAGAACCTGGGGCAACGACGAACACTTAGGGGAAAAGTGTACGTGCAGGTCCACATTTGCAGATGGCAGACATTTCGAAAAAGAAGGGAAAAAGTGATTTCCTGTTCGCGATTTTAATAGATCAAGATGTTTACCTGTTGTCATGACGATCCCAGCGAGAACCTTCCTGCGAGCGTGAGGGGACGAGAAGTTGTCCGTCAGGTCGGCGAACTTGTCCAGGACCAGGCGGGCCACAGCGTCGGCTAACACCTGAGGACCACAGCAGGCGTCAGGCGCCTGCACGCCTGCCAGCGAGCTGAGCTCTCCCTCAGGTGACAGCACAGGCGACTTCTCTTCTGGAGACTCACACAGGTCCATGTGGCAAGCATGTGCGTGTGTGAGCACATGTGTGCAAGCATGTGTGTGCGTGACCATGTGTGTGTATGTGCGCGTGCATGTGTGAGCATGGATGTGTGAGCGTGTATACAAGTGTGTGTAAGCACGTCAGTACATGCGTATGTGTACATGTGTAAGCATTTGTGAGCGTGCATGCATGAGCATACATGTGCATGACTGTATGCATGTGCATAAGCGTGTATGAGTGTGTGCATGCGTGTGTTTCAAAACGCTCTCGGGAGCATGAGAGGTCCTGGCTGGACTCCTCAATGTCTCCGAGGACAGGGACAGCCCCGAGCCCTCACTCCTGCATGTGAGGCACGCCTATGCCACCCCTCCGACCCCACAACACACCAGCTCTGCCCTCCAAAGAGGAAACCCAGGCATAGGGCAGTGACAGTGCCTTCTCAGGGTCACCTGCCTCCCACCCTCCACTGCTCTGCCACCCAGGCTCTCCAGGGAGTGTGCAGCTCCGGCTGGCAAGGCCAGCAGCATGCCCTCGGGTGGGACATACAATGTCACAGGTAGGAGAAGGACAGTTTGAAGCGTGATCAAATGAAAGCATCGTAGGCTTTGCACAGCACCTCCCTGGCAAAGGTACCGCTTGTGGGAGAGGCCTCTCGGCAATTTCAGTGTATATGATAAGTCGCCCGGCTCAGGACCCAGTGCTGACCAGGGCTCCAGAGCAGTTAGGACTTAGATCCAGTGACACCGGAATGTCCCCAAGGCCATGCCTTTAAAGGGAAGGCTTTAAGTCACATCTGGAACCCTTCCACTGCTGTTACAGACGCGACAGCCACTTGCCCTAAAGAGAGTGCCTCTCAGAAACAAACACATCTGCTAGATTTGGGACACGTCTTATTTGTACAGCTCTCGATTTAGCGTGGGTGAAATGAACCCACCGTGTTCTGGGAAATGATGCCTGGCGGGAGGTGTGTGTAAAGAGCCATGGGGACCCACGTCCGCCCCATCTCACACCTGTCATAACACCAAATGCACAAATCTAGTGTCCCCAGCTTGGCCCTTCACAAAACATGCCCCAAACGAACAGAAAAGTCACCATCCCAGAGGATGACTTATTTGGAAGAAATACAGTTGTCAGGATGTTTTCGTCCTGTCATTGCACCAGGGAAGCCCAGCAAGCCCCAGGAGACAGCACTCAAGACAAGACACGTGGAGAAAGGACTCGTCAGGGCGGGTCCGGGGACCTCACACTGCACCTTGGCAGAGGCGTCCACAGTACAGACGTGCACAGGAAGCAGGGTCAGACCACAGACAGAAACACAGACATGCAAACACGGTGGCGAGGGTGTCACAGATAAAGGACAACACACTCCAACTTACAAAAGAGGAAAAAGCAGAGAGGTTAGGGATAAAAGTTTCGTCTTGTGTGGGGTTAGGTGTATCTCCACATTTTCGGAGGAAAGCAGAGTTGAACGAGCGCTCAGAGGCACTCGGACGGCAGCCGGGCACTTCCGTGGACACTTACCTGTTCGATGGGGCATCTGCGCACCTGGCTTCTTTTGCTCCCCGAAGGGGGCTGCTACCTCATCTCTAGGGGCAACAGGACTGTCCCTCTAAATGGGGCGGGTACGACCACAGCGTCGCGTGCTCTGAGAGGCCCGCGGCCCTGCCTGCTCACTCAGGGGCTGAGAGTGCTGCGGTGCGGCAGGCCACTCCGATGTCACTCGCTGGGAACAGAGTGCTCTGCTCACGTCTGGCTTTAAACCCTGTGGTGCCCCCGTCAGCACCACGAACATACAGACCTCAGGGGTGTCTGCCAGGTCCCACACGTGCTCTCCGGGAGCGGTGAGGCGTCACTCCCAGCCTCGCTGCGAGCCAGAAGGGAACAGCGGGGCTAAGCCTGCGAAGGCCACCCCAGGTCCTCCAGCAGAACAAGGCCACATCCTGAGCTACCGGGGCCCCTAACAGTCCCTGAGGGGCCACTGTGAGCAGGGAGGGGGCCAAGCTCCTCTCCCCGGGCCTCGCCGGCCCAGGACCAGAAGCCCCGAAACTGCTGCTCACCACCTACAGAGCTTAGGGCAAGTGGTGTCCGACAGGGCTGGGACGGCCCTGCCCACCACACCCCTCCCCGGCCAGGCCCTGGTCACTGCTGTCCCAGGAGGTGCCTCCGCACAGCGACACTGCCCTCTGACCTATGGCCCTGCTGACATTAAGGGGAAAACAGGTCACATCAGATGCTATTTTGAATTTACGCTGAAATAGCTTAAGGAACAGTAAAACCTGAAAATAAAAAAACACTTGGGAACTAGTGCCATCGATTTGTAAAAATGACGATGGACTAACAGTTCTTGTGAATAACACTAACAAGGGGTTAATGTGGGGAGCAATTATTCGGCTCATTAAAAAAATCAGCAAAATACTCTGAGAGTGTTACCGTACACTGATGCTGTGTTTGGTTGCTTCAGGCAAAATAAAATCGATTTCCTTCTTTTAAAACTGAGAACTACTGGTCACCCCAGAGGTCAACTGCACAGAGGTTCCTCTAACTGGTTCACGGGGACGAAGCGGTGACACTCCTGGGTCCCTCTAGGAGAGCACAAGCTGTCCCATCTGTCGCTCTGAGCCTGCCCCCTGCCTGATCAGACCAGGACGTACTTTATCCTCACACTGAGTAATATTTTGACAAAAGGAATAAATAGCGAAGACGGTCAGAATTTCTCCCTAAAAGGCTGGTTTTCATAGACCTGAGAATTTAGGATTTCCGAGAAAAGGAGGAGGATGTGGGCAGAGCTCAGAGGGGCAGCTCAGTGCCAGCCTGAGCCCACCCCGAACTCCCCTCCCAGCACCCTGATCCTGGGGGGGTTCCAGGTGCAGAGACTCCAGGCACCTGGCGGGCCCCGAGCCCCGCACACACGTGCTCCCTGCTGCTGTGCCCTCTCTCAGCGTGGATGGCCCCTCGGCCTCAGGAACGCAGCGGTCAGCCAGTCCCGCTGGGGCCCGACACCCTGACCGGCGGGGCCAGCCTCACTCCGCCTGTGCCCAGAGTCCCCAGCTGAGACCGTGAGAAAACCGGCCTGAGCGGCAGGTCCGGTGGCCCGCCCCTCCCCCTCCTCTGTCAGAGGTGCCCAGGATGGGCCCCCACAGGGGCTCGGAGGGGCTGTCCAGTGACCAGCTAGGAGGGCTCGCCCGCAGCCTCTCGCCGCTAACTGCTTCCGGCTGGGACAGGGTGGCCGGGAACCAGGCACCAAGGGCATCTCCTCACCTGCGGTGAGTGCAACTGGAGACCCTCGCTGGGGATGGGCTGGCGAGACGGGGTCTGGTCCAAGCGCAGGTTAAAGACGGCGGCCAGGGCGGACTGCGCGGCCCGGGCCTTGGCCAGCTTCTTGTTCCGCCCCGAGCCTTCGAAGAACTGGCCGTCCACCACCACGGACATGGCGAAGCTCTTGGCGTGGCTCTCCCCGCTCTCCGACAGGAAGTCGTACTTCAGCCCCGGGCGCAGCTCGTTCAAGATCATCACGGGGTTCTTCCCGCTGGGCGGTGGGAAGGGCGGCGGGCCCGGGAGCGCGGGCTGCGCCAGGCCGGCGGGCACCGGGGACGCCGACAGGCTGAGGTCCCCGCTGGAGCCGAAGGAGTCGTCGCCGTTGGAGCCCATGTAGAAGGGCACCTCCGACCGGTCGGGGGTCTCAAAGCCGTTGAAGAGCGCGTCGGGGAAGTCGGCCTGGTCGGACGTGAAGTCGGCGTTGGCGGACAGGCCCCGGCCCATGGCCAGGTGGGCCTCGGAGGCGTTGGGGAACTGCACGAAGGAGCGCAGGGCCTTCTCGGCGGCCTGCAGCTTGGCCTTCTTCTTGGTGGGGCCGGAGCCCTCGAACACCTGCCCGTTCACCTCCACGGACATGAGGAAGAGCGGGGCGTGCACGGGCCCTGTCTGCGACAGCAGCGTGTACTGCAGGCCGGGCTTGATCTCGTTCAGCTGCATCAGCGCGTTCTTGGGCAGGGCGGGCCCTGGTGCCCGCCGCCTCTTCTTCAGGCAGAACTTGGCGTGGCCATTGCTGCCCTCGTCCAGGGGCCGTTTCCGGCCGGCGCCGCCACCGCCACCGCCACCGCCACCCCCGTTGGAGAGCAGGCAGCCGTCGGCCGGCCCCGGAGTGCGGCCGTCCCCGGAGGGCACGCTGTCCACACCGCGGTTTTCCTTAGCATCTGTGCCGCTCGGACCTGCGGTGCCCAGAAAGAGCAACTTACAACGCCTTCGTTGCAGGATCTTGTAAATGCAAAATTTATAGATTCCTTTACCTCTTTGTAACTGGTTAAGTGATGTGTGCTCAGACACTTCGCTCCCCCCCGTGGCTGGGCCGGGCTGTGGGCCTGACAGGGCGGGGCAAGCGGCTCCTGCATTCCTGTCTGGTGTCAGCAGGGCCTGTCTGTGTACCCAGGGTGAGGTTTAGCTCGTTTTTACGGGACTCCGCCGAAGGACCTGCAGGCACTTTGTTCGGGCTTACCAAAATGTGGGATGAGAAATTAGCCCAGGAGACCTGACTTTAGTCAGTCCCACGTCAGTACCGACAAATGTGTTCAGCTCAGCATTTCCTGCCTGTCCCATGTCACTGCCTCTCACACTGGGCTTTGAACTGCAGTGTCTCCCGGGAGAGGTAACGTATTTTAAAACAGGTGAATTAGTTCCTCAGGTTTGAAACATGCAATCAATCTTCAGTTTGTGGATCCATCTTAGGTATCTGCTTATGTAATTATGTAAAGCAGCCTGGCCTTTTAGACATTAGTTTTGAAGAATACAGTTTCATTACTAGTAGTCACTTAAAATTTTTCACTATACATGGGGATGGATTTATGTCTGAATCCTTAATTCCATGACAGGAAAAAATACATAAGAACAAGATGTAACACGGGGGGCGTGCAGGCAGGCTGCGACTCCCTAGCTCGGGCTGGCAGTTTTGTCTTTTTTTAAAACAAATATTTGATGGATTTCCAGAATAATTTGGTTATCCTACCTTTTATATTTTTACTTAATAAAGATAATTTTAGAACTCTAAAAGTTCAGGGGAATATAAATGATTTTACGTTCAAAAAAGGGGGTGACTGCTCCCTTTAAGTTTATTTATCAAGCTCTGTAACAGAGAGAGAAAGTGCGAACAGGCTCGCATCCTGGCTCGCCGCCCCAGGCTGGGTGGAGCCCGGAGCACAGCAGTGGGACAGGGCGCTCTGTTGATGTGACAACGGGACTTACGGGCCGACCGCTGCTTTCACAACTCCACCATAAATCATTTAAGTAACTGGAGTGTTCAGGGCAGGTGTAAACCAATGCTCAGTGCCCGGCATGGTGGCCGGTCTAGCTGCACTACGTGACGTACAGCCGACAAGTCACGCTAAGCAGGCTGAGGAGGCCTGAGTGTCCGTCCCATCAGCTCCGCCCACGGGGTGCCTAACGGGATGGGACGTCGGGGCCACCGGCTGCCACGCCAAGAGGAGGCTCAGTTCCTGGGCTGCCACCTTCAGCCGAGACATAGGGGATGGCCCTGGTTTAAGCACAGCCCGTGGGAAATCCGAGTGTCCCGTCGCAGAGACCGGCACGGACCCGCGCCCTCTGTGGGCGGCACCTCTTCAGTCCTGGCACACACCACTTCTCCCAGTTGACAAAGCTGACGGAACAGACACTAAATTTTCATTTATAACATCCTCCAGCAAAAGCTCGATAGGTTACTCCTCTGGGTGCACAGAGGACACAGACGGTTACGAGGGCGGGGCGGGGCGGGCTGCGAGCCGGCAGCAGGGCCTCACAGGGGTGCCGGGCTGTGCTCACGCCACACACACTCGGGCATCACGCAGGTATTTACAAGCTCCGAAATACCCCGACGCCTTCCTCTCAGAGACAAAACCATCAGTATGGACCGCCACCTGGGTCGGTTAGAGAAATGCACTTTCCACGACACAGTCCACACACATTCCGGGCCCTTGTGTGCGTCAGGAGCCGTGAAATACTGCTCACGCTCCACCATATTAAAAACACTACTACGTAAAGAGAAAGAAATATTAAAATTGGAGACAGACAGCCCTGTAGTGTGACTCTTCTTAAACAGGTGCTATCTCTTGAACATCATGCTATTTTATTTCACAAATGTGAATATTAATCATAACATTTTTCGTTGCATCCAAGATATCAGGAAATACGGAGCTGGCATCCCTAAGCTTCAGCACTGGGCCAGCAGCTCACCTTTCCAGGAAAACTATTTGTTGGCTAAGTTACCCCAGGAGCAGTGTGGGGGACAGTTACATAACCTGCACTCCGGGACGTTTCCGCCAAGCAGATGACTGCTGTGGACGACAGGGAGGAGGCCGGGACAGCCACACAGGCACTCTGCACGGGCAGACCGGAGGTGGCAGGTGGGGCTGACGAGGAGAAACACATGCTGCTTCTAAAGGGACCTCATGAGTGGACTCGGTGGGCACGCCAACCTGAAGGCAGAGGCCACCAGGCCTCCAGAGGCCACGCACGTGTGACAGGACAGAGCCACATGAAATAGCACGTGTCAGGTTGCTCATGCTGGCATCCATCCCACAGGGACTGGCTTCAACCAGAGAGAACGTCTCCTGTGCGGTTCAGGGAACACAGAACCAGCCCATCGCCTGTCACCACGACAGCCATGGAGCAGCCCTGAGGCAGGAGCGCTCTGCCCGGAGAGCTCTGGGTTCCAAGGCCTCAGCTGGTTGGCTCTGGGCAGGGCCCAGGGGACAGACGGACCCATGCTGTCACTTGTGACTGCTCTCAATAAAGGGCGACGTGTCACTCAGACCTACGTGTCCTTCCTCAGAAGCAGGGGCGCACAGGCCAGTGACATGCGTGTGCACACACATACAACACGCGCACGCGCACACACACACACACACACACACCACACCACACCACACACAGATGGGCGTCAGGCGTCAGATGTCAGAGGAAGGGCTGCACTGCCCTAACTACAAGCTCCCAGCTTCTGTGGGAGCCTTTAAACCTTTTTAAAAGCACTGCTGTTTGGCCGGCGGAGTGGCGCGGTGCTTAAGCTCTGGCTTGGGAAGCCAGCGGCCCCGGTTCGGGTCCCACACAGGAGGGCCAGTGACACTGCCCTCAAAAAAACAAAAAATAAAAAAAATAAAAGCACTGCTGTTTGGGTTTAAAGATAAATCAAAAGGGCGAAGTATGTTCGCTGAGCCTTTCACCGAGAATGCTGTGAGGGGAAGCTGGCACGGCTGAGGCCCTCCGTCGCCACGCCGAGGCCAGTGTGGAAGGAGACGGGCCCAACGGCTCACTCAAGTCTGGGAACTTAGGACCAGCAGACTCAGGTGAGCCCTCCCCTCAGAAGTCAGGGGGAGGCCGGTGTTTGAACAGAAAACTTATGTGCTGTCATCCCCAATGGCCAGCTATTTAAATCTGTCCCCAAGGTTATCTGACATTGGCAAAGAGGGAAACCTGGCCAGCATCATGAGAACCAGGCCAGACTTAGTGTGAGCTGGTGGCTTCATGAGATATGTCCCCAGAGGCATGTGCTCCCCCCAGGCACACTCCCCTCCAGGCACACTCCCCTCCAGGCACACGCTCCTCCAGGCACACTCCCCTCTAGGCACACTCCCCTCCCTCCAGGCACACTCCCCTCCAGGCACACTCCCCTCCAGGCACACGCTCCTCCAGGCACACTCCCCTCCAGGCACACTCCCCTCCAGGCACACTCCCCTCCAGGCACACCCTCCTCCAGGCACACTCCCCTCCAGGCACACGCTCCCTCCAGGCACACCCTCCTCCAGGCACACTCCCCTCCAGGCACACGCTCCTCCCTCCAGGCACACTCCCCTCCAGGCACACTCCCTCCAGGCACACTCCTCCAGGCACACGCGCCTCCAGGCACACTCCCCTCCAGGCACACTCCCCTCCAGGCACACTCCCCTCCAGGCACACTCCCCTCCAGGCACACTCCCCTCCAGGCACACGCTCCTCCAGGCACACGCTCCTCCAGGCACACTCCCCTCCAGGCACACTCCTCCTCCAGGCACACTCCTCCTCCAGGCACACTCCTCCCTCCAGGCACACTCCCTCCAGGCACACTCCTCCAGGCACACTCCTCCAGGCACACTCCTCCTCCAGGCACACTCCCCTCCAGGCACACTCCCCTCCAGGCACACGCACCTCCAGTCACACTCCCCTCCAGGCACACGCCCCTCCAGGCACACTCCGCTCCAGCCACACTCCCTCCAGGCACACCCCTCCAGGCACACTCCCCTCCAGGCACACTCCCCTCCAGGCACACGCTCCTCCAGGCACACTCCCCTCCAGGCACACTCCCCTCCAGGCACACTCCCCTCCAGGCACACTCCCCTCCAGGCACACTCCCCTCCAGGCACACTCCCCTCCAGGCACACTCCCCTCCAGGCACACCCTCCCTCCAGGCACACTCCCCTCCAGGCACACTCCCCTCCAGGCACACGCTCCTCCAGGCACACTCCCCTCCAGGCACACCCTCCCTCCAGGCACACTCCCCTCCCTCCAGGCACACGCTCCTCCAGGCACACGCTCCTCCAGGCACACTCCCCTCCCTCCAGGCACACTCCCCTCCAGGCACACTCCTCCAGGCACACCCTCCCTCCAGGCACACTCCCCTCCAGGCACACTCCCCTCCAGGCACACGCTCCTCCAGGCACACTCCCCTCCAGGCACACTCCCCTCCAGGCACACTCCCCTCCAGGCACACTCCCCTCCAGGCACACGCCCCTCCAGGCACACTCCCCTCCAGGCACACTCCTCCAGGCACACTCCTCCAGGCACAACTCCTCCAGGCACACTCCTCCAGGCACACTCCCTCCAGGCACACTCCTCCTCCAGGCACACGCTCCTCCAGGCACACTCCCCTCCAGGCACACGCTCCCCCCAGGCACACTCCCCTCCAGGCACACTCCCCTCCAGGCACACTCCCCTCCAGGCACACTCCCCTCCAGGCACACTCCCCTCCCTCCAGGCACACTCCCCTCCAGGCACACCCTCCCCCCAGGCACACTCCCCTCCAGGCACACCCTCCCTCCAGGCACACTCCCCTCCAGGCACACTCCCCTCCAGGCACACTCCCCTCCAGGCACACTCCCCTCCAGGCACACTCCCCTCCAGGCACACTCCCCTCCAGGCACACGCTCCTCCAGGCACACCCTCCCCCCAGGCACACCCTCCCTCCAGGCACACTCCCCTCCAGGCACACTCCCCTCCAGGCACACTCCCCTCCAGGCACACTCCCCTCCAGGCACACCCTCCCTCCAGGCACACTCCCCTCCCTCCAGGCACACTCCCCTCCAGGCACACGCTCCTCCAGGCACACTCCCCTCCAGGCACACTCCCCTCCAGGCACACCCTCCCTCCAGGCACACTCCCCTCCAGGCACACTCCCCTCCAGGCACACTCCCCTCCAGGCACACTCCCCTCCAGGCACACGCTCCTCCAGGCACACTCCCCTCCAGGCACACTCCCCTCCAGGCACACTCCCCTCCAGGCACACGCTCCTCCAGGCACACTCCCCTCCAGGCACACGCTCCTCCCTCCAGGCACACCCTCCCCCAGGCACAGTCCCCTCCAGGCACACTCCTCCAGGCACACTCCCCTCCAGGCACACTCCTCCAGGCACACTCCCCTCCAGGCTCACTCACCCCCAGGCACACGCCCCTCCAGGCACACTCCCCTCCAGGCACACTCCCCTCCAGGCACACCCTCCCTCCAGGCACACTCCCCTCCAGGCCCCCTCCCCTCCAGGCACACTCCCCTCCCGGCACACGCTCCTCCAGGCACACCCTCCCCCAGGCACACTCCTCCAGGCACACTCCCTCCAGGCACACTCCCTCCAGGCACACTCCCCTCCAGGCACACTCCCCTCCAGGCACACGCTCCTCCAGGCACACCCTCCCTCCAGGCACACGCTCCCCCCGGCACACGCTCCCCCAGGCACACGCTCCCCCAGGCACACCCTCCCGCCAGGCACACGCTCCCCAGGCACACGCTCCCCCAGGCACACGCTCCCCCAGGCACACGCTCCCCCAGGCACACGCTCCCCCAGGCACACCCTCCCTCCCGGCACACGCTCCCCCCAGGCACACGCTCCCCCCAGGCACACGCTCCCCCCAGGCACATACACATATGGCATGGCCCAGGCCATCACCAGCAGTGACAGCCCCGGACACGTGGCTGGAAAGGGATGCTCCCGGTTAACAGAGAAGGCATCACACTCTCAGCACACGCCACTGCCATTAGCTCACATCCCAGGAAAGTTACTTTCCCCAAACTAGTGTCATGAAATCAATGGACAGAAACACTAAAGCTGTCAGGAGAAATCCGCGACTCGAGACGACATGGCAGGCCTAGGTCTTACTCATGTTTTCTTCATCTTCTAGCTCCATGGCAAAATGCTTGTGAGGGTCTCTTGACTGGCGGAGGCCGTTTCTGTCTGAAAGACAGCAAGAAAATAACACTCAGCGGGCCCCTTCTGAGCAGCGTGAGGCGGGCCTCCTCTGTGGGAGCTACGGACAGTTCGGGCTGCCAGGGACACAAGGCTCTGATGCCCCACCTCTTCAGCCACCACCGCAGGACCCCTGAGGACCCTGCTGCAGGAAGGGTGACAGGTGGGAAGGGGCCCCAGCAAGGGGGATTTGAGGGCCTCTCTGAGGAGTGTGGGAGACTCCCTGGGGGGCCGTGGAGAGCTCTGAACCAGGACAAAGGTGGTGGTGTTCATGTCTTTGAAGGCTCTCTCCTGAGGACACGCCACACGGTGACCCTGGATGACAGACCGAGCCCCGCTGCCATTGGGTGTTTGTGCTGGGAGCCTTCTGGTCCGTCAGGAAGACCGGAGACCCACAGCATGTCGCCTCACTCCCCCCTTCACTGTGGGGAGCACTGCGTACAGAGGGAAGTAAAACCATGGACTTGGCAAAATCTCATCCATTTCTCAGCATGTATATATAGCTTAGTATTTTGTTGGCAAGAGAAGACACAGGAAATCCTCAGATAATTACTGCAATGACCTAATTATTAACAAATCTAAGAGTTCCCTCTCCCTAAATAGTTGGCTATACTTTGCACGACTGTACAAACACATGGTCTGCAATACAGGAGCCCATCAAATTCCAACCGGGGGGAAAAGGAGCCATGCGAAATCTGCAGCCACATGTCGTTTGTATGCAAATGAAATTCACGTTATAAATCACTCCAAGCAAAGTCACTGCTTTCAGCAACAGTGACTGAATGCTGGCACATGCTCACATCTCACAGATACCTCACGTGTCGTGTGTTTCCGTGACGTCATTTGTGCATTATGTCCAACCTCACGTGTATCTGGCCAATCTGTTGCTAAAGTTAAATGAGTTTCCATCTGGAATCCTTGATTCAAGACAGTGTTCCAGGTAGTTTTAGAAGCATTATTATTTTATACTCATTAATTACTTCTAGGTATGTTTTCTGAAAACCTATCACGTGCAAAGTGCTGCTGGAACTACAAGACCTAAAATGAATCAGGTTCTGCGACTGGGAAAGCGAAACACAAGCACTGTCTGGACAGCCGATTATACTTAGGAATCCCTGTCCATCGGTTAGGTGTGTCTCAGCGCTGTGCGCTGAAGTTCTCACAGACGGAACGGCCGCATCTGGCATTTATTATTATAAGGCGGCCCCGTGAGCTGGGAAGACATGGCGTGCGTTCAGCCCAGGGCCGTGGCTGGTGGGCACGTGGGTTCATGATGCGCCTGGTATTCGTACGTGTGTCCAGTCCCCTATGGAAACTTTTAATAAGAAGGCTGTGCGGATGGAGGCAGGAGGGAGGGCCTGCCGGGACTCGGACACTGCGGGGTCCCCTGGGTCTTCCTTGGGTGTCGTTATCCCCGGCTTGGAGCTGAAGCAGCCGGCGACCCGGAAACACCAACAGGCACAGACCAAAAACCCACCGAACACTGCTCTCCCTGGCAAAGGGCAGGAGAGGGCCCTCCGGGCAGAACAGGAAGTGAACGAGGACCACCGTCCTCCAGCCAGACCCCACCCTCTCTCCCAGCAAGGCCCAGGCGGCCTCCACTCCCATTCCCTCCCACCCCGCAGGGCAGGGCCAGGGGGAACGAACACGCGGCAGCCCGGACGCCCACTTGCACCTGTAATGAGGTGGCCAGGTACCCCTCTCCCCGCTGGGTGTCAAGGAGGCCCCGTGGGGAGTCAGGACTCTGGCCCCCACCGGCAGTGTCAGTGGAGGGCTGGCGGGGAGCCTGCACCTCACCCCTGCCCTCATCACGGCAGCGTGAGCTCACGGCAGCTCAAACACAGGTTCAAGCCGGATGTACACTCTCAGAAGGTGGTATGTCCAGGACTCCAATACAAGTCATCCATCACACCGACAGCCAGGACGAACTCAAACTGAATGAAAAAAGACAATCAACAGATGCCAGCCAGAGACATCAGAATTCTCTGAGAAAGGCTTTCAAGCAGCCCTCATAAGGAAGGAGAACTGGGAGGAAGCCGTCTAGCCCAGGGGTCGGCAGACTGCGGCTCGCAAGCCGCTTGTGGCTCCTTGGGTACGTACCTGTGGCTCTGAAGTAAAATTGAAAATGAAAATAAAACTATCATAGTTTCATTTATAAAAATTTTTTCCAATTTTTAAAAAATTTAATTAATTTTAATTGGGGAATTGGGGGAAGGGAACAGCCAAGTCATTGTCCCTCAGTCTTGGTTGTGGAGACGCAGCTAGCTCAGCTCCAAGTCCAGTCGCCATCCAGCTGCCCATTGGCAGCTCGTGGCCTCTCAGCTCAAGGTGCCGAGTTCAGTCTTTAGTTGCGGGCGGGTGTAGCCCACCATCGAACAGGCAACCTTGTTGTTAGGAGCACGTGCTCTCACCAGCTGAGCCGTCCTGCCACCTGTTGGCAGCTCAGCTCGGGCGCAGCTCACTGGCCCATGTGGGATTCAAACCAGCGACTCTATTGCTCAGAGCTTGCACTCTTAAGCAAGGTCTTAACCAACTGAGCCACTCGGCCAGCCCTCATTTATAAAATTTTTAAATTTAAATTTTAATTTTTTTTTTAAGGCAGTGTCCCTGGCCCTCATATGTGGGACCCAAACCGGGGCCGCTGGCTTCCCCAGCCAGCCCTTAACCACCGCGCCACTCGGCCGGCCCTTAAAGGATATTATTCACATAATGGTGATTTCATTTGTTTTATAGCTGTTGAATAATTTTTAAATTGTTGTGAGGGACAGGATTGGCTCTTTCATCTCAAAAGTGTGCCAACCCCTATTCTAGCTGATTTCAACACTTATTGTGTGGCGTTCATCACCGAGGCAGCGTGGTATTGCAAGGGACCCACAGACAGGCCACGTGGAGACAGCGGGACCCGGAGACAGGCCCCATCAGGCAGCTCAGCCAACGTGAAGCAGCCTCGCAGCTGGAGCTGCCAGGCACCAAGTCTCGTGTCAGCACAGAAACGCATTTGGCACGGCCCCGGGCTCCGCGTGCGACAGACACCACACAACTCCTAGGTACTCGGCAGGACGAAATCATCGGGACCAAGGCCAGGCAGAGCTCGCAGGCCAGACGCCAAAAGCACAACCGATAAAACAAACTGGGTGTTTTGGGATACATTGGACCTCATCAAAATTAGAACCTTCTGCTCTGCTAAAGACCCTGTTAAGATGAAAAGACAAGCTACAGACTGGGAGGAAATATCAGAAAACCTCATGTTCAACAAACAGAATATGCAAGAAATTCTCAAAAATCAACAATAAAACAAACAATACAATTAGAAAATGGGCAAAACACATGAAGAAACACCTCACTGAAGAGGATTTGCAAATGGAAGAAAAACACAGGAAAAGGTGCTGAAAAGCATTAGCCATCCGGGAAATGCAACCTACAACCACGTGACACACCACTGCCCACCTGTAACAATGGCCAAAACAAAAACCAGTGACAACCCCAGGTGCTGGTGAGGACAGAAAAAGGAGCAGGGCTCTGAGGGGCAGGCACGGTGGCTTCTTATAAACTCCACGCGGGCGCTCGTCCCAGAGAGGGAGGCTCGCATTCCAGGTCCTTCGTTCACAGCAGCCCCAAACCGGGAACAGCCCGGATGCCGCTCCGTGGACGCAAGGCTGGCCTGTGGGAAGCCGACAGCCCCCCAGTGTCTGACAAGGCTACATGGCCCTGCTCAGCACTGGGTATTAGGGGTGCTGCCTTATGGCTGGTCATGTAATATCTCCTGCCTCTGTGAACCCATGTGCCTTTTCTCCTATAGGAGACAATATATTCACTACACTTGTGACATGTTCCTGTGGTGCCCCAATGAGCTAACTACGCAGCCAAGGACGGGTAAGATCTCCTAAAAGTGGGGAGACAACCCAAGCCAGGCGGTAGTTCCGTGGGGAACCCCTGAACTGAGATATTGGGGACTCAAGCCCCTTGGAAACTGAGGCACAGACCTCTGACAAACTCAGGCCAGAAAACTCAGGCCTGTGAGAAGCTGATGCATTTGCCTAAGGGCTCTGCTGTGAAAAGTCGCCTCAGAGGCCAAAGGTCTCCAGGCCATGAGAGTTCCAGGCAGCTTGCTGACCATGAGTTATGTTAACAGCCTTGTGTAAATTCCTTCGTTTGGTGCCTTGTTACAGCAACAGATACTGAAGCTTTAACTGAGAAACAGATACAGCCCTCTGTAGGATGGAGTGGTGTGAGACCCCTTTAATTGCTGGGTTTTGTATTTGCATAGTGGTGGAACTTTGGATGCTTTTGCCCTAGGACAGGGTGACAGCTGGTCTTTTGGTGATGGTTCAAGTGTGCTCCCTGGGAGTCTAGCTGCTGGAGTTTGGGGCGATGGCTAGGTAGTCATGGTAAACATTCTTTGGATGATAGGCGGAGGCTGGGTCTGAGTCTCAGAGGTTATCACAACAGGATAAATCCTTTAATGGGAGAACTGGTCGCAATGCACCCTGGAGAGAGCACTTGCAGGGGAGTAGGGGACTGTGTGGATCCTGAGAACTACAAACCACTGTTAATGATTTGTTGCAGTTTGCATCCTTGATAATTCTCAATAAAAGCTATGCGCTGATCCAATTCGGGGCTCAGTCTTCCTTGGCTGAGTCCCTTGGGCTCAGTCGTCTTTGGCTGAGTCCCTTGGTCTCGCTCTTATCTTCTGTCTCTTGTTTTTCCTTAATCTGCGTCGCCCCTCTCGTGTCCCACTTGCCCTTGCCACGCAGGACGTGACACTGGACCGTGGCCCCCACACCGTGGGACACTGCGCGGACAGAAGGAACAAACCACTGACACACGCAGCGACCGGAATCAGCCGAGTGACAAAAGGCAGTGCCCGAAGGCTACACACGGTGTGCCATTTACGTGCCATTGTTAAATGAGACCATGACAGGAGCAGAGGGCAGGTTAGTGTTCCCAGGGTGGGTGGGGGTGCGGGTGTGACTACGAGTGCGCCTCGGGGCGTTCCTGTGGGGGTGCGGGTGTGACTACGAGTGCGCCTCGGGGCGTCCTGTGGGGGTGCGGGTGTGACTACGAGCGCGCCTCGGGGCGTCCTGTGGGGGTGCGGGTGTGACTACGAGTGCGCCTCGGGGCGTCCTGCGGAACGCTCTGGACCCTGAGTGTATTGGGGCTGACACCTTGGTGGTGACGGCGCACTGCACAAAGTGAACACGGCTCTCTCCGCATCATTTCTCACAGCTTCAGGGGAATCAACATTATTTCCAAATAAAAAGCTTAAACGGAAGCAGGCAGAAGGCACAAGCTCTGTCTGTAACCCATCTCTGACCGTTTCCTGGGAGCGCTGGCTCCCTGCAGGCGGGCCCGAGGCAGGACAGGCAGGGACAACGGCGGGGAGGGGAGCCCCAGGAGCAGCCTGGCTCAGGCGGGGCCCCCCGAGTCTGTACTGGCCTGGTTTCCTGCTCTCACATGTTACAGTCCTCAGAAAGGACACGGAAGTGTCTCACAGTAGAAAATAAGCAGGCTGTGCACAGCGGCGGGGGCACGTGCGCACCCAGAGTGGAGGCAGCGGCCGCCCGCAGAGCAGAAGCCAACACTCCACTTCCTGCAAATGCCAGCCCTTGCACCAAAGGTCACAAAACAACGCGAAAGGGCGAGTGCAGCTCCAGAGCATGCCACGTCACCTGTTCCTTTCCCTCTGAAAAGCACCTCTAGGGCGGACTAAAAGGACAGAAGAATTGAAACCCATCTGGAAGAAAATTCCAGGAACAGCTTTATTTGGAAGCAATATTCAGACTATTTCTTCATTTTCTAGGATGCCCCTCAGGCTGGAAGAAGGAAGATAAACTTGGGAGATGGTGGAGTGTGAAAAGACCACTCATCAAAACACCTGAGATTTACCTTGACCTTGGCTGCAGTCACAATTCTAAACTTTTCTTTCTTAAATGAACTAGGTAAGCTGATTCTAGGGTTTAGGTAGAACAAACAGGTCTCAACACTCAGGGAAAACTGAACTAAAACAGCAACGAGGTGGGCCAGCCCCCCGGACTGGACCAGTGTCCTCGTGGGCGAGAGACGCGGATCCCAGCGGCGGGCAGGGCACACTCAGAAGCACCCGGCAGGCCACGGTGGCACCCAAGTCAGTGGCGGCGGACACGGGCGACCCCAAGGAAGACGGCAACCCCCAGGTCGCTCAGCGCTGCCGCTTTAGTTCTCGTGGGTTACTTTATTTCAAATAACAGGACTCGACCGGCGATGCTTTGCTGGTGGGTGCTGGGAGGTGAGCGGTCACCAGGTGTGTTTTCCTTTACGCCGCTTGGAGCCAATGTTGTGAAGCAAAGGACAAAACATTTACGCAGACAGAGTTCCCATCGCCTTCTGACTACTTCCTGTCTCTATGGCAACGAGCGGCATCCAGCCGACCGCTCTCTGTCCTGCCCTTCCCTCAGTGAAGAAAAATACAGAGAACGTTACTTATTTATATTAAAGATGCACCAGAACTTGAATATTATCTGTTGTGCTGGTGAAAAGTGCTATCTTTAGGAATTTACTAAAAATTTACAGATTAAAAACGTTTAAGACAAACAGCAATTATTACTGACTGAATCCATTTCAGTCTCAAAAAGGACGGTTTTGGGAAATGTTTTCCACATTTGGTATGGCTCTTACGGGGTCTGTGTTCAAATTTTAGAGAAGAGAAGAGTTAGTGGCGGCAACGCCTGTTCGTCCTGCGTTCATCCAGCGACTGGCTAAGGAGAGGGGAACTCGGAGCAAAACTGTGCACGATGATGTCATTACTGAAGCGGCAGCTGAAGCATAAAATCCTTATGTGATTTGAAGGAAAAGAATCAAATTCAACAACTTCCTCTTGGATGTTAAGAGAGTACACTTCATGATTTGTATTTCGCTTTCCACGTTATCTAAACAAAGTAATATCACTAAAGTGTTCAAACCATTCAAATTCTAATATTTTACAATGAAAAGTTTCCTTTCTAGGAAACCACCCAAGGAACGGGTGTTCAGTTCGGATACCCTTTAGACATTTTGTGCATGTGGAGCAAGACAGTGTATAGCTACTGTGCAGAGCAAACAAGGTTCATGCATTAACTTTAGCAAATACATTTATTCTAGTGAAATGCAACACAGAAGAAGGCGTAGTCATCGTCAAAAAAGCCCCTCCTTGGGCTGGCTGAGTGGCGCGGTGGTTAAGAGCTGGCTTGGGAAGCCAGCGGCCCCGGTTCGGATCCCACATATGAGGGCGAGTGACACTGCCCTCAAAAAAAAAAAAAAAAATCACGGGGGAAAATCAGAGGCCTAGGCTAACTGGAGTCCTCTTGGCCTGAATGGATTAATGTGCACAGAACCTAAAAAAAAAAAAAAAGTCCCTCCTCGAACTAATAAGCAACTGTATTAAGGCTGCAGGATACAAGGTTAATATACAAAAGTGAATTGCTTTCCTATATACGAGCCACAAACAGGTAGATTTTTTTTTTTTTAAGATTTTATTGGGGAATTGGGGCAGGGGAACAGTGTTGGGGAATTGGGGGAGGGGACCAGCCAAGTTGTTCTTCAGTCTTTGCTGTGGAGGGTGCCGCTCGCCACCCGGCTTCCCGTCGGCAGCTCATGGCCTCTAAGCTCAAGGTGCTGAGTTCAGTCTTAGTTGCAGGTGGGCATAGCCACCATCCCATGCGGGAGTCGAACCAGCAGCCTTGTTGTTAAGAGCACATGCTCTATCCACTGAGCCATCCAGGCGGCAGCTCAGCTCAAGGCGCAGAGTTTATTCTTAGTTGCGGGTGGGCAGAGCCCATCATTGAACAGGCAGTCTTTTTTTTTTTTTAAAGATTTTATTGGGGAATTGGTGGAGGGGAACAGCGTTGGGGAATCGGGGAAGGGGAACAGACAAGTTGCCGTCTTCTTGTTCTTCAGTTTAGTTGCGGAGGATGTTGCTTCACTGTTGGTATCGTCATTGCGCTCTTCCCGGATGAGGCAGATCGGTCGCCCGGCCTCTGGATGTCGCTCACCGCGGCTATTGGCAGCTCACGCTTGGCTGCCGGCCGCTCACGCTGGCTGCGGGCCACTTACTGTAGCCTTTGGCAGCCCACTGCAGCAGGGGCTGCAGCCTACACCATCTCCGGGGCTCGCACAGCCCAGCTCCAGGTGGAGCTGTTGTTAGCTGTAGAGGGCAGTGTCACTGGCCCTCACGTGGGATCCGAACCGGGGCCGCTGGCATCCCCAAACCAGCGCTCAACCAATGCGCCACTCGGCCGGCCCTGAACAAGCAGTCTTGTTAGGAGCACCTGCTCTCACCATGAGCCATCCTGCTACCTGTTGGCAGCTCAGCGACAGCTCAGCTCGGGCGCAGCTCACTGGCCCATGTGGGAATCGAACTGGTGGCCCTGTTGCTCAGAGCATGCGCTCTAAGCCAGCTTTTAACCAATGTGCCACCCGGCCAGCCCAAACAAGTGGAATTTGAAATAAAAACACTTTACCGTTTACATTAGTGCCTAAGAAACTGAAATACTTAGGTATAAATCTAACAAAATATGGACAAGACCTATATGAGGAGACTACAAAACTCTAACAAACACAAAGAACTAAATAAACGCAGAGACAGTCCACGTGCATAGACGGGAAACTCGATATTGTCAGGATGTCAGTTCTTCCCAGCTCTACCTATAGAGTCAATGCAATCCCAACCAAAACCCCAGCAAGGTATTTTGTGGCTACTGACAAACTGATTCTGATATTTACGGGGAGAGGCAAAAGACCCGGAATAGCCAACTCAGTACCGCGGGAGAGGAACGGAGCTGGGGCCCGACACTCCCTGACTCCAGGCTTCCCCACAGCGGCAGCAGTCAGGGCAGTGTGGTCTGCTGAAAGAACAGGCAAACAGATCGATGGAAGAAAGCAGGGAACACTGGAGTCGACGCGCGTGGGTACAATAACTGACCTTGACAAAGGAGCAACAGCAACACGATGGAGCCCACGTGGCTCTTCAACAAATGGGACCGCCAGACACGGACCTTACACCCTTCACAGAAACTAACTCAGAGTGGATCACGGACCCAAGTGTAAAATGCAAACCTCTAAAACTCCTAGAAGATAACAGGAGAAAACCTAGATGACCGTGGGTTTGGTGATGACTTCTTAGGTACAACACCGAAGGCCGGATCCATGAGAGGATTGATATCCTGGACTTCATTTAGTTTCATTAAAAGTTAAAAACTTTTGTTCTGCAAAAGATACTGTCAAGAGAATGAGAAGACAAGCCACAGACTGAGAAAAAATATCTGCAAAACATACATGATAAAGGACAGTTACCCAAAATATACAAAGAATAATTAAAACTTAACAATGAGAAAATGAATAACCCAATTAAAAAACAGATAAAAGACCTTAACAGACACCTCACCAAAGAAGACACGCAGATGACAGACAAACACATGAAAGAGGCTCCCCATCCCATGCCATCAGGAAAACGCAAGTATAAACAACAGGACTGGGCCGGCCGAGTGGCTCAGTGGGTTAAGAGCTCGCTCAAGAGTGCGAGCTGAGCTCTGAGCAACAGCAGTTCGATGCCCAGCCCGAGCTGAGCTGCCGCTGAGCTGCCAACAGGTGGCAGGATGGCTCAGCTAAAAAAAACAAACAAAAAGCGAAAACAAAAAACAACAGGACACCCCACCCCACCCCGCACCAGAATGACCAGAGCCCGGGACGGTGACAGCACCAGGTGCGGGCGAGGACGTGCACCCCAGGAGCCTCACTCACCGCCGCTGGGACGGCAGGTGGTGCAGACACGGGGAGGACCGCTGGGTGGTTTCCCACCAAAGGGAGTGTGCTCTCACCCCAGGGCCCAGCGACCACACTGCTTGTACCGACCCCAAGGAGCTCAAACTTACGTCCACACGAAACCTGCCCACGGACCTTACAGCAGCTTTGCGCACGGCTGCCAGGCCTGGAGCCACCCACAGGCCTTCCGTGGGATGGGTCAGCTGCGGTCCATCCAGACGATGGGACGCTCCTCAGTGAGAGAAACGAGCCGCGAAGCCCTGAACAGACACGGGAACCTCAAGGGCATGTGACTGAGAGAAGCCCCCGGCGAGGGCTTCCAGCTCCGTGACATTCTGGGGGAGGCAGCAGAGGTCAGGGGTCGCCAGGGGAGAGAGGGAGGGGTGAGGAGGAGGGGCAGAGGGTGTTCAGGGCAGTGACACGCTCTGCATGACACTGTGACAGTGGGCACATGTCACTGCGTCTGTCCAAACCCACGGGATGCGCGGCACCAAGAGTCGCCTAACGTAAAGCGTGGGCCCCGGGTGATGACGACGTGTCACTGTAGGTTCATCCGTTGTAACAGATGCCCCGCCCGGTGGGGACGCTGACGGTGGGGAGGCTGTGTGTGGAGGGTGGTCAGGGGGTAAATGCGAAATCTCTGTACTTCCACTCAATTTTGCTCTAAACCTGAAATTGCTCAAAAAAAGTCTTAATGAAAAAGCCTAGTGATGCATAATAATGCCCATGACATGAAGTGGGAAACGTTGATGAGTGATGGGGACACATGTCAAGGACAATTAGCCGAAAGCAAACGTGACAGTTGTGTCAGGTCGCTGACACCCGGGAGGTGAGGACAGACAGACGCCAGTCCTCCTGCCAGCAGACGATGCAGGGGGCTGGCGGTGCGGCTACTTGTGGGTGCCGTGCCCCCGACACCTCATTAAAAAGGGAACGTGGAGAAGAAACTGCAGGCCGTCGGCGGGCAGCGCTGGGCGGAGCCGCTCCAGTGGCTGTGGCTGGCCCGCAGGTTTGGGCGTGACTGTGCGATGCACACGTGTGTGAGCCTGTCACCTCGCCCTCCTCACCTGTCCCCACACCGTATGCAGCAGGTGCCGAGCCCGACACCAGAGCCCACCCACCTGCCTCTGCTTTCTCCCCGAATCCCAAACACATCTGAGGACCTGCCACCCGTTCCCCCCGAATGGGCGCCAAGCACACCGCCCCGCCCTGTGCCAAGCGCCAGCCACCTGCGTCCTCCCGGGATGTCCTCCCGGTGACGATGACGCGGCCTCTCCCTGCTCCCGGGGCCTGATGGTCAAGCCCTGCACAGCAGCAGGACGGTCTGGTAAACGGCCCTCGGACCCACACCCACTGGCTCCTCTCCCAGGCCACCTCCTCTCACCCGGGCGCGTCACCCTCTACCTTCCGTGCATGGTGCCGGCTGTCACCTGCAGGCTGGGTGGCCCTGTCGGGGCCGGCCTCTCCCAGGGGGCTGCTTCCTGGCTGGTCCCCACACCTGAGCAGATGTCCTAGACGGCCCTGCCCCTGGCCCACCTGGCCCAGAGGCTACACCTGCTGCCTCAGCTGTCTTCCCGAAACCAAACCCACTGTCCTCTGAGAGCCACCAACACGCCTGAGCGCCCTGCCCACCTCTGGGCCCAGGGAATGTCCATCGCTCCAATGCGGGCTGTGTGCTGATCTCTGCAGGGAAAGATGTGGGCTTTACCCACTTTTCCTAATTTCTAATTTTTACTGAAATGTGCCACCTAGGTCGCCACTTGTCCAAATACAGATGAGCTGTTGTTACTGATGGAGGCCTCACGGAAGGCACGGAACCCTGTCGGGAGTGTGTGCCCTGGGGAAGGACAAGCCAGGCAGAGATGGGGGGCCCGAGCGTCCTCACTGCCCTGCCCAGACAGCGGGGCTCCCAGACCTGACCTCTCCTCCCAAGCCACACGTGAGCCCCACGGCGCCGGGCTCCCAGGCTTGTGTTCACCGGAGCATGGCCGCCTCCAGGTGAGGCCTCGTGCACTGCGGTCCCTCCGTCATCCTGCCCTGAGCGCCCGTCTCGGGCCCGCTGCCCTGCCCGTCCCAGCAGGCGGAGCTCCCAGAGGGTGGCCTCGGAGCCGACCCTCCGTGTTCACGGCACTCGGCAGGGAGCCTCTTGGTGTGCCAGGAGTGGACAGCCCCCTGGAGTGTCCCCAACTAACCAGTCACGTCTTGACCATCACGTGTGCGGGCTGCCGCCTTACTGGCTCTCTCTGAAACAGGCCTAACTTGGTGTGATGCTAAGTTACCGCGCGTGTCCATAAACCAAAACCATTTGTAAATAAAGCAGCTTTAACTTGTTACTATTGATGGTGGAGGTACTGCTGAGTACAATTACTGGTGAAGGAATGTCCCCAGCAGCTATGACGAGTGTCCTTTTACACACGGGTTATGAGTACCTTGGTCGAGGTCACGCTACACCAGAAGCCCCACCCAGTCACCTGTGCCCACGGCCCACAGGATGGCTGTTATCGGGGAGGGAGACGGGCGCGGGGGTGACAGTCCTGGGTGAGCCTGTTTCAATGTCCAACTATGGCCTCGGAGAAGGTTTCCAAGGGCCCTGAGCCTGTTTCATCTGTAACACCCACGTCTCGGGGGTCGGTGGGCCTGCTGGTCTGCAGGGTGGGCGGGTGGGGGTGTTCGCACTGCACGCGGCTAGTGCTCCTGAGCGTCAGCTGTCATCACAGCTGCAGCACGGGGCCGGGCCACCACGGACAGAGCCACACGTTCACGCGTCTCCATGTCCCTTGTCAAGGGTGGCTGTTCTTGGCCAATCAAAACTCCAGGCTCAGATGACGCACCAAAACACACACTGATTTGAAGTGCCAGGTGGTGCGAGCACAGAGAGCCAGGCAGGCTCGGGCTGTCATGCTGGCCGCATGCATCACACAGCAGCTGGTAGACACCTGGCCGATTTATACTCTCAGGGGAATCCCAGTAATTCCTAAAGAAAGGTATTTTCAAAGTCCTGTTTCAGCTTGCTCCCCTGCCTTAGCTTGTGTATTGTCCTTAACACAGCGACCACAAAGAAGACAGGGCAGTGAAGCCGAGCCCTGCCGGCGGGAAAAAATACAACAGGAGGGAAGGGCAGACGGAGCCCATTTCCCGCAGCGTTTACTGCAACCAAATGTTAGGCAGCAAACAAAATTTTATGTCACTTACAATAAAAGCCCATAATACTATGAGTTAAAGTCACATCCAGATGATTTTTAGTAAACGAGAGTCCTGGATGCTCCAAAACTAGATGCTTCTGCACATATTTATATAGCTACACTTATCATTGAGATAACTAAACTGAATTGAGCTGCTGGGAATGTTCATAAGCATGATCAGTGCAACCCCAGACACCCCCCCACACCACACACACCCCCACACACCACATACACCCCTGCCTCCCACACACATCCCCCCACATGCACACACACCCCCACACCACACACACCCCCACACCACACATGCACACACACGTGCACACCCCCCCACATGCGTACACACCCTTCCCACGCTCACATCCCCTTACCCCCCACACACCCCATACTCCCCCACATACACACCCCACACCCCACACACACCCCATACCTCCACACACACCCCATACCCTCCCCACACATCCCATACTCCTCACACACACCCCATAACCCCCACACACCCCATATCCCCCACACTCCCCCACAGCCACCCACACCCCATACCCCCACACACCCACCCGTACTCCCCCCCCCCCCCCATACTCCCCCACCTACACACCCCATACCCCACACACCCCCCATATCCCCCACACACACCCCATACCCCCCCACACACCCCACACCCCACACACACACCCCACACACCCCCACACCCCACACCCCACACACACCCCCACATCATGAAGCAGCCTTAAGGAACAAAGTGGGGCCTGCAAATCGCCGTAAGTGGCACAGATTCGGATCAGTGAATAGACTGATGCAGCGACACAGGGAAGAAAACACGAAAGGCAGCTTCCCGGCTTCCCGGGGGAACAGCCTAACGGAACTGGGCTTTGTGTCTGAGCCTGTCCTTCACCGCCGCCTGCTCGCCGAGCCCACTGCGAACCAGGGCAAATGGTGACGGTTTCCAAGTGGCCAGGTGCCTCCTGCACAGGCTGGTCCTTTGGCAGCTCTGACCCGAGCCCACCGGGGAGGACCACGCGTCCCCTGCACATCTCAGGGCCCCCGGTGCCCCCGTCCCAGGTCGCCCCCCAGGGCCCCAGCGACCTCCCTGTGCTCCGCCTATCTGGGTAGGAGAGCCTGGCTTCTCTAGTCAACCTTTCAGCAGCCTGCTAAAGCCAATAACATAAAGTACCCAATTTAAAAAATGGTAGGTGACTAGGAACAAAATTCCTAAAAGAGTAAACACAACGGCTTTAATAAGCTTTTCTTTTAAAGTTTTGCCTCATTCGCTAGTAAGCAAAGAAAGATGCCATTTGTCAGTCTGACAGAGTGAAGTCGCAAGCTGGCTGCAGTCCCGGGAAGGGAGCACTCTTTCCGGTGAACAAACCCACGCCTGCTGCAGGGGCGCCCTCGGCCTGTGGGGCCTCTCCAGGCTGTGTCCAGCTGGTAAAACCACCCCAAGACTCAGGAGGGGCCGCGGGGCAGCTGGGGCCGTACGAGGCGCTCAGGCAGAGCTCCGCCGCCGGGCACCAGGGCCCAGCAACCTGCGGTGGGGGGCTAGTCGTGCACCTCCTCCGGTGTGCGCCTCTCCCCGGGGACCCTGTGCGGGGACCCAGGGCGTGAGCCAGGCGCAACTGTGTCATATCAACACCTCATATAAAGCCTCAAACAGATGCCAAACTTCTAACTAATTCCAGTTCTAAGAATTGGAAGAAAGCCGAGGCTTCGTTTATATTCAAAGCTTTAGCTCCAGTGACACTGCCTTCGCTTGTTCATAGTTTATCTGCACCCGTGTTTCCTGATTGTTACGATAAGCATTGCTTCCCCAGGGACAAGAGCTGACTTCCTATCCCTTCTAAGCCACCCCCTCCGCAGCCAGCGAGCTCTGCAGGGGTTCTGAGGCTGGTCCGGAAAGCAGCGTCAGAGACCCACACAAACTCTCATCCGCGGAGCAGAAGCTCTGGCTGATGTCACACCCAATACTGGACACCCTGCAGGCTGGAGCAGTGCCAATCTCAGAGACAGCACAACTGCCTGTCGGGTAGCGGACAAGCCAGGGGACATGGGGCGGGAGAAGGGGCAGCAGCTCAGGGCACCAGGGCCACAGTGGGGGAAGGGCGCACCGGGGTCCAGTCCCCGTGGCCGAGGCTGATGCACGACCTTGGGCAGGCCACCCACCCCCGAGCCTCCACAGTGACAGAGCTCGGGTCTCTGACACGATTTTGCAAATTGGAGGCATCATTCAATCAGCACGGATACGCACACGGCTCTAAGCACGTGTTGGCAGCTAACAAACACACAGAAACGCGCTGGGCCCGGCACGGAGCAATCCAGAGGCCCACCGCCAGGCTTTCCCATGGCCCTGTTCTCTTGCGTGTTCTGCCTGCGCCTGCCTCGGCGGGGATCTGGAGGACAGGCGCCCGACGCCCCACGAGCAGGCAGGGTGCAATGCCCCTCGTTGCCGCGGGCCCTGGCTGCAGTCCACCCCCGCCTGCTGAAGGGCTTTCACCGCGGCAGTCCCGTCCCCGTGCCCGGCGCAGGCTGCCAGCCTAGGGGGCGCCTCACCCAGACAGTCAGGACCCCCGAGTCCGGGCTCAGGGCGGGACAGAGTGGCGAGTAGAGTCGGAGGCTTGTCTGCCATGGGGAGGCTGTGTGCCCCCCTGGGGTGGACACGGCTCCCGGGCCTGGCCACGCCTTCCTACTGCTGCACGGGGGGAGGGGGGACCCCCGGGGCGACTCCAGAACCTTCTGCTGAGGAGACAGCGAAGGACCTGGGTCCCTGCCTGGCTGCTCGCTCCCTGCCCCGGTCCCCGTGCCTCAGCCCCGCGTGGGCGCTCGCTCCCACGGCTGCGCCCCCGCGCCGGCACAGGCCTGAGCCACAGCGGCCCTCAGAACCGGCCACGTTGTCGGAGCCCCCACAGGACGGCGTGACACTGCCAGCTCGGCCCGCTCTGGGGAAGGGGGAGCTTTGCGGACTTCATTGTCGTAACCACACCGTGTCCTTCCAGACAGACACACTCAGAATGTCCTACTGCCCACGCCTGCTCCACGAAACGTGCCTCATAAAGTCCCCTTTATCTGAAAACTACTCACTTTCTGGAACCCAAGGAAAAGGTGGTTGTGTGAACTGTACATGAGCACCAGCAGTTACACTAAGAACAGGCAGCGAGGACGCGGCCCATTTCTGGGGCAGTTCTAGTGCAACTTCACCGTCCAACGCGACGCGCCGGCTCGGACCACAGCTGCCACGTGGTGCGGCTCTGCCTCGCTCAGGACGCGCCCCACACACACCCCGCAGCTGCTCCCCGAGCAGGGTGCTCCCCTGTAACAAGAAGCCCAGCGGCACAAATGCGACGAAACGCACCCGGCCGGGGCCTTCTGCCCGTGAGCTGTGGGTCCCTGGGGCCAGCAGCCTTCCCAACTGTGCCCCCAGCCGGCAGACGCGGCACCTTCCACTCCGGCCAGAGACGGGCAGCGTCCTCCCTGACATACACAGCACAGAAGCTACGCGGCACACAGCCCGCCCCTCAGCCACCGCGGGGAGCTCAGGGGCCCTTTCCACGGCAAGTCCCAAGCCTGAAGGCTGCGGCTGCCCCTCTGCCCCTGCCTCCCTGGCGCCTACACCTGTCCTGCGCATGCCGCAGCCCTCCCGGTACACAGCAAGCCTGCCTCCCCGCGGCCAGCTGCATCTCCGGACTCGGCGAAGGACAGACCGCGCGCAATCCCCACCAGCTCGGGCCTGGGTCTCCCTTTCTACAGACGGTCCCCTCACCCCGTTCACGTCCCCTCCCGCGGGGGATCCGTCTCAGGCTGCAGCCCAGTTCAGAGTGGTCTTCACAGGGTTTGCTGATGGCCGAGCACAGGTAAGGGGCAAAGTACTCGAAGGGAAAGCCCTTAATCTGGAAAGACAACATGGTGGGGGGGGTACCTCTGGGGGCACCTCCCCCTCGACCGCTGCTTTACTCCACAGCAGTGCCGTGAGTGGAAAGGCGACAGTGGCAGCCGCTTGAACAGGTCGGGACCCAGGGGTCCACCTGTGCCCAGCCGTGCGCCCCAGGGCTTGGGCCGGCGGCATCTCCCGGGCAGCAGTATCTGCTGTCGGGGGGCCTGGACGGTCTGCCCGCTGCAGGTTACTCCCTTTCAGCCCTAATTTCTGAGGACTGAGCTAATCCGTCTGGGTCTGGTGTGCAGTCACCGCCAAGGGCGCGGCCGTCACTGCACGGGGGCTTGGGGGTGACGAGAAGCCAGCAAGGACCTGCTCACCTACCACCAGCCTCGGGAAAGAGCTCATCACACGCTGCTCCTTCAGGCGACACAATGCTAAAGGCTGCGCGGTAAAACGGAAAGCTTGTAAGACTGCCAAGTTGGTGTAAACAGGGCGACAGTCTTAACAAAACTCATAGCGCTTAAAGGCATTTTTATCCATTTCAGATATGATGCACATCACAGGTAAGAGCGGGCATAACACGTACCGTGACACCGTTGAATGCCGTTCAGTGTGAACTTCCAGGAGGGGCCCGTGAACACGACTCATTTACTGCAGGGGCTCAGCAGCCACGCTCCCGACACGCTCTCCCCAGACGTTGGTCCGAAACGGCAGCATATTTGAGGATGAGAGTCTGGGAGACGTGGCGTGAGACTGACGCACTCATCCGAGCGGCGTGAGTCCCGAGAGGGCGGCGACAGAGCCATCCTGGCGCTTCCCCATACCTCCCCGCAACTTAAACGTCCCGTGAGGCGGGGCCACGGACAGATAGTGACAATTCTACATTTAGGGGGCTTGATCAAAATTTCTTAGTTTTCCTTTTGCCTTTGTGTTCCTTTTCTGCTGCTTATCTTAGTGGCACCTTGCTTTTTAAAGATTAACCAAGGAAACAAAACAAGCCAGCACTGGAACCTGAGAGGGTCACAGAGCCGCGCCGCGCTGTGAACGCACGGAAGGCCCAGGTGGCGGGGCCGCCGGCACGCGTGTCCCCTCGGGTGCCCTCACCACTCCCAGACATGGAGACTGCTGACCCCCAGTGACCTCCGCCCCTTTACGAGCCACACTGACTTCCTGAGGGAGGACTGGCCCGGCCACAGAAGATCCTAAGGACGGTGTCCGGTGAGAGACGCCCAGTCCTGTCAGCTGGGGAGGCAAGGCGACGCCAGGAGGAGGGGTCACTGCACCCGGTGCCCTCGCCAGACACATCTCGTCACCTGAGACGTTTCCGCGAGTTAAGGCATGTTAGACACAGACAGCAAACTCCCAACACCTTTTAAAGCAGCAACTCAACCCCCAAAGCCAGCAGTTTATAATTTTATAGTCACAGACAACTTTTGAATCTGGTGTTAAGAAAAAAATATACATTTTAATGCCTTAAAACATCCAGCCGGATTAAAGACTGAAATTCCCCCGAGTGTTCAACGTCAGGACTTGCTCCCCGACACTGCTGCCACGGCCTCACTTTGTTCAGCTTTTAGCGCCAGGACAGTCGCCACGCAGCGTGGGGGCCGCGGGCAGGCCACGCCGAGCCCCAGCCTGTGGGGAAAGCGCCTCGGAGCCACGCGTCTCTAAGGCTGCATACACATCTTCCAAAACACACTCCGAACTTTCAAGCCCATATGATCTCTACGCATGTTTACAGACATGTTCTTAAATCTACTCTGTCGGCCAGCCCCAACCTAAAACTGCACAACACGCCAGAAGCAAAGAGAGGCACTTTAAAGGGCACGAGGCAGGGAGGGCCTGACCGGCCCCAGCTCAGCGCGGCCGCCCCAGGAAGCACCCCGTGGCCCACGGAACGTGCCCGCCCGCCGCCCGGCATGGAAGCAGTCACCTCTCCTGTCCGCGCGTCTCCTGCGGCGCCTCCTGTATCGATGGCCCGTGGGGCCAAAGGAGCGTCCCATGGCCGCAGTCCCAGCGACGAGCGAGGCCAGCCAGCTGAGCCACCAGCCCAGTCTCATTCTGTGCCCCTTGTCACTGCGAATGGTTTCAGCAGCGGCCGCTGCGACAATGGCCAGCCCCCCGCCAACACGTGGGAGCCGCCCCTCCCCTGCCCGGGCTGTTCATCAAACCGGAATTAGGGCGGTCGCCAACACCACACTGACTTCCAGCACAGCACCCAGAAGTGACATGTGACAGCTACCCTTCAATGCAGCCACAGACATGACACTGAGCAGGGCGGAAAGAGGCACCAGGGCTCCTTCCGGGGACACGGGAGTCTCCACAGCAAACACACCAAGTCCTGTCTAAGTAACACGCCTTCGTCACCCTCATGACAGAGTTCCTCAGGTAAGGCCGAAACTGTCACGAAGGGGGCACAATTCACAAACAGCCTGCACAGTAAGGGCTGTCACACGCCCCTGCCCTCCGTGCCCCTCCCGACTCCATTCCCAGGCGCCGGTCCTGCTGCTGTCCCCCTGCACTGCACTGCGGGGCCGCCTGCCCCACCTGCACGCTAGGCTCCCGAGGCGGACCCGACGCTGACCCTTTATATGCGCCACGGAGCCTGGGGATGATGGCACGGCCAGCCACGGCCAGCAGGACCCACGGGCCACGCCACACACAGGCCACAGTGCACAGGGCCCGCCTGTCACTTGGGCTCCAGCACTCCCAGCCGGCACGGCACAGCCCACAGCCCTCAAGCCCCTCTTGTCCCCACCGACACTGTCCATCCCTGGGCCCCGGGTCCTTGGAGAAGACGGATTGGCATCCCAGAGCCCCGAGACTGGGGTCATTGAGGCAGGGGCGGCTTGCGGGGTGGACGCCACGCTCAGTTCATTCTCTGAACTGACGCTCTCACGCCCTGAGCTGTTGACAACGTCCCTCTCACGGTGACCCCAGCGGCAGATGACCAGCTGTTATGCTTCAGCGTGCGTGCCGAGGCCACACTCAGTCCGCACAGACGGGCCATCCACTGCCACACCGGCGACCCAACGCGTCCGGCACCAGGATGACCAAGACTGACTTTTTATGAGATTATTCGTATGATTTAACCAAATCGTCAGTGTTAAATTCAAAATTCAGCTTTCTAATTTAATACTAACTACAATTTATGTAAGTTGCTTTTAATAAGTAATTTTGAAAAAGTGTTTTCTGAACATAGGAAACAATTAGTATAACATGCTTTGTTGTTTACTTAAATTCACATTTTTAACAGAAATACATTCAAATTTCGTGTGCTTTACATTCTATTTCATATTTTATTCTGAATCCTTTGGATCAAGGGCCAGATAGTAAGTAGTTTAGACTCTGTGGCCACGTCTCTGTTGCTTACAAACTCCTGGAGGAGGGAGTGGCCTTGGGGTTGGGCCCGGGGAGAAGCGTCCGGCAAAGGCTGCCCGTCTGTGGATTCCCTCAGGACACAGACAACTCCTTTCTTACAGCTTCTAAGCTGTGACCTGGGCTCGCGGGTGACAGTGACACTCCATGGTGCTGGGACAGGCCCCCGAGAGGTCAGCACTGGGGACAGAGCCCACGGCCCACCCTTGGGAGGAGGTGGACGGCTCAGGGCGCCGGTCCCCGTCCTGAGGGGCCCAGGTGTGCGCGGGGGGTGGCCACTGCCACGGGCGCTGGTGGGAGCCCCGCCCCCACTGCTGCTGGGCTGTCACAGTGGCCCCAATGCCTGGCCTGAGGGGCCCGAGACGCCCTATTTGGTTGAGGCAGCACTGCACAGCCTCCTCTGCAGCGCGAGGAGCCCGCCGGACACCTTCGTGCTGCAGGCGCCTCGGACCAACTCCGTCCCGACAGCATCGCCTGGACTGGCGTTCCTCCTAGCGGCCACTCGGAACCTGGGGTTGGGACCTGCCAAGGTCAGGGGCACAGTATGTCCCCAACAGATGGTCAAAAGCACCCACAGGGATTAATTAGAACCAAAAAGCCCCAAGAACGATGGAAAAGGAAACCATAAATGTTCTTCAAGTATTTTAGACGAGAAACAAGAAACCTCCTTGGACTTGTTTCAGACTACAGTCATTTGCTGTCTTTAAAAACTGTTTCTTTATTAATCGGCCCCGTGCCATGCAGCAAAGCACATCAGGGACCTCAGCATGGCAGTGGCTGAGCCCTGGACCGGGCAGGCCGGGCACAGAGGGGCTAGGAGTCTGTGACGTCGGGCCCCCCCGGCGAGGTGGCGGGCTGGGTCTCCTAATGGACCGACAAAGAACAAGTGGAGAGTGGGAGGCGGAACTTCCAGAACTCTCTGATCCATAAGAAAGAGCTTGATACCGTCAGAATCTCGCACAGGTCAGACCAAACCACCCCAAACATGGATTTAAAACGGGGGTAGATGGTGGAAGGCGGTCAGGGCTGCAGATTCCTCATGATGACGTGCTTCCGGGGAAAAAGCAGGTGAAAACGAGACACATCTCCCCCGCGGCTGGAGACGCACCCTGGTGAAAACTAAGCCTCTGCGGTCCGCCTCGGCGAGGCCATTTGGGTCTGGTTTCTCCCGGCAGCTGAGCTGAGTCTCTCGTTACCCGTTACCCGCTTTTGGGACGAGGTGGGGAGAGGCCAGGCCGTGCAGGGGGCGGCTGTGCGGCTCTGCTCTCTGCAGCCTGGCCCAGAGCTAGGCCCTGGGGGAGGCCACCACCAGCCGAGAACAAGTTCCCGTCACAGGTTTCTTACCCACTTCCTTGAAATGAGAAAAATAAAATTTCTCCATCTACATCATCACCCTGACCCAAAAGGGACAAAACATTTTATGAGATACATCGCAATGTGTAACAGGCAAAGTCATAAAAAGGGAAGTTCGCAAAGTGTGTGCATCCCGTTAAGTTCCCGCCGCACAAATCTGGCACGCCAGTGGGGGAAGCCGCCGCACATGGAGGCTCTGCGTCACGGCCGAGGGCCTGGCCTTGGCAGCCTTCTCAGGGCGCCGTCAAATAAGATACTGCTCGAAGCGCAAGCACACGGAAACGACGCCCGAGAGACACGCTGCCAGCCGGTTACTCTGGGGCGGCAGTCGCTGTAAGAGGCGTGATGGGGTGGCCTGTGCCTGTGCGTCTGTCTGGGGCAACGTGCGCCCTGCTCCTACTGCACTTAGAGTCTGTATTTGTGCATTTGGCACCCATTCGTCACGAGGCACATGATAGGAACGATATCTGTTTCCTTGGCGCTCTGCCACTTGGGGGCCTGCAGACCCCGGCCAGCCAGCTCTGGGAGAGGGAAGGCTCAGCTAGAGCGCGTCCCCTCCTGCACCTCTCCGTCAACTCTCACGCACAGGCCAGCGTTTCCGCGCCCCAAACCAACCTGCGCCAGGTGCCAGGCAGCTAGAGGCCAGCCTCACAGCCCAAAGCCCAGAGAATTAGTCCAACTGGCCAGTCCCGAGCTTTCACCCGGCCCCGCTGCGCCCGTGGAGGCCCCAGTCAGGGCTCGGCCCCAGGCCTCCCCTCTCTCGCTTCTGCCTCCCGACCAGACCTGGAACTCCTGTGCAGCGTCATGGCATGGCGTGCCCCCTCGGCTAGGGAAGCGTAAGGCACGCAGTCTTCTTTCGGTGGCACTGGCCCTCCCGGTGTCACTCAGGCATCTCCGTTAGCCAGCCCGAGGATGCACGAGGTGGCAGGACTCACAGCAGTCTCCTTAGGCCCCCGCCCACAGAGGACACTGCCGTCTACACTCGCAAGGACGAGCTAGTGCCCTGACTGTCACGCGGCACAATCCTACTTCACGCAGAACGCTCAATGAACATGCCACCTACAGCTCAGAAAGTGACCCCTTGTTTTCTTCCTCATCAAAGGACACAAGCCGATGCACAGTGAATCTGACCATAACAAAAGCCATTATTTTCCGCTTTCTTGAAAATCCGAGGGATTTGAGACTCCAGCGGCCGGCCTGTGGTGCCCTCGGGCGCGTGGCCACGGGGCACCGGGGCTCTCACCACACACTCACACTCCCGACACTCCACAGAGGGCCCCCAGGTTAATGTCCTGACTGTGTCTGTTATTTTCTCTTTTCATTCACGAGAACCCAGAAGCCCACAGAGAAGGCTAGGGGGCGACGCGCCAGAGACGGCTTCTATAGCCATTAAACTGACAGTTCGTAATTGAGGAAATACTTTAAGACTCTCTTTCCCACCTTTAAAAGCACATCAGTTTCTGACTTCAGCTGTCACATCTTTGCAAATTAGGAACTATGAATTCTAGGCGAATGCCACAAGTAGCCCCACCCCATTTAGCATCTGACATTCCTGGTATCTAATTAACTTTATTTTTATCTATGTCCTCAGAGTAAAGACTCCAAAACTTAATGTTCCTAGAATATTCATTTAGGATGAAACTCTAACAACTATTTTTCTCCTCTTACAAGGAGAAAAAAAGGAGTTTATTCCGTTAGAATTCTAAACTCTAAATGAGTCAGTCACCAGTTATTTACGAGTGACACATGACAAATCATAACACCACGCAACCTAAAGTGCCCGGAATACCTCTCAACGAGAACACGGTGAGCGGTCACTCAGTCACCCCAGCAGCAGTGACAGTGCCGCCACGTGCCAGGGCCACGGAGCGCCGGTCCCTGAGCTAAAGGACAGTGGCATCCGTCTGCAGGGAGCCTGCACTCCAACGAGGATGCAAGGCCTCCAACACCCAGAGTCTAGGCAACGACCGCCCTGTGCTGCCCTGAGGGGCCAAGACAAGGTGGCGAGGCGGCGGCTGAGACCCCAGGGAGGGGCATTCTGAGGGCAGAAGGGCCAAGACCCCGGTCAGTGTCCAGCAGCCCCAGGACAGCCACGAGGCCGGACAGCCGGGGCGAAGGCCGGCCGGTCTCGGAGGGTTAGCTCGTGAGGCGTCCTGGGCCCGTGTAGGACGCGGCGGGCACTCTGCCCAGGGCTTTAAGCTGGCCTGGCCTCAGGCCCCTGGGGAAGAGACGCTGGGGGCCGGGCTGACGCAGGGAGACGCGTTAGGGGCCCAGGACCAGCAGCCCCGCAGCTCAGGGCACCGAAGGCAGTGGACGAGGCGAGACCTAAGCTGAGCCCGGGTGCATTCTAACTGCTCTCCCCCGATGGCCCGGGCGTGGGGCTAGAGACGAGCGGTCCGGCTTTGGGCCTGACCGCCTGGAACACGGAGCCGCTGAGTCGCAGGCTGTGTGGGCGGGGCCATGGGGTGGGGTGGCCGGCTGGCGCTGGAGGCGCCTGTGGCTCCCTCAGAGAAGCCTGGCGGGAGGCAGGTCCGAGTGTGGACTCGCCTCCTCAGAGGTGCGGGCCCGAGTCCCGGGCGGACAGCGGGAGAGGCTGGGGCTGGCCCGGCAGGTGCCCTGGGAGGTGCCCGCTGCAGGGAGGTTAGGAGAGGGAAGGCGGCAGGGGGCCTGTGGCGCAGCGGCCAGTGAGGCAGGGGGCGTCGGACGGGCCCATCACGTGAGCCGCCAAGCCCAGCGCGTGTTTAGCTCACGCCAACCTCGCCGGTCTCAGGAGAGGAGACTGAAAGGACTGCACGAGGGGCAGCCCGTGGCTTCGCCACACTCAGGTCTGTGAGTGGAGTTGTGCAGCGTGCCCAGGAGCGCAGCCCCATGGGGCGGCGGGGGGGGACAGCAGCGGGGATGTGGTTCAATGTGGCCGTAGACAGGACAGATGCAGGGTTAGCGTTTAAGACAGACCCTAAAGCTTAAATATTTATATTACTCCTTGGCTTTATACGAAGCCCAGACACACTCTCACACTCTCAATTCAGTCTTATTAAAATTGGCATCTGTCAGCACATATTTAAAACTTGGTAGTACAGGATAATATTTTTTTTTCCATTTTATCTTAATTATTTCCTATTTAAAATAGTAACCTAACATAGTAGAACCATAAAATTAAGCTACACATAAACTATATTATCAAAGTAATAATCTTTTAAAGATTGGAACAGATGTATTTAACTACTCTTTCCAATTCTACAATGTAGTAGTAAGCCCCCTCCACACTTGGTTTGTTATAATTAAATTTATAAATTATTTGATAAAAATTTAATTTACAAATGAGATCGCTCAGTGAACTAAACCAGCGGTAAGTATTTCATACATTGCCTCATGGGTCCTTTAAAACGATTAACACCAGCCAGTGAACAGAGAGAGGCTTTCTGAAGCCAGCAGGGTTGGGCTCAGAGGGGACGCCAGGAAAGCTGCACATGACAAGGGGCTGTTCCTTCGCAGCTGCCTCCTCGCAGGCTGAGAGCGATCCTACAGCACCACCTGGCGTCGGAAGCCGTCCGCGCGGGACCCAAAGACAGAGAGAGGCCCTGGGCTCCGGTGGGCCTGCTGGGGCGCCGCCGGCCCCTCCCCGGTCGCCTGGTCCCAGTGTCCTGTCAGACACCCAGTGCCACAGACGCCCACATCGGACAGCCCGCTCTGGCCAGGACAGCTGCGCGGCCAGGGGGCGCCTCTGGGGGAAAGGAGACCTGTGCCAGAATACATCCCACTCTGCATTTTAAAAGGGTGCGTTTTAAGGGCGGCCGAGTGGCGCGGGGGTTAAGCGCTGGCTTGGGAGGCCGGCGGCCCCGGTTCGGGTCCCACATACGAGGGACAGTGACACTGTCCTAAAAGAAAAAAAATAGTCTTAAAAGGGTGCGTTTCACAACGGAGTGTACATTGCACTGCAACATATCCAGCTTAAAAAAGAAAAATTCCAGGAAAAGAACTGTTAAGAGAGTCATAGCCTCGATTTAAAATAAAATAGGCAACACATGGATTTCAAGAATGCATGAATGAATCATTCCACAAAGCAGAAAAAGCTGGCAAACACTGGAGACAGCGCCGGAAGCCAGGGGTTCCCCTGCCAACGCGCTAGCTCAGCTAGGGCTCACTGTGGCCACCACAGCCACCCCCTCTTCAGGGGGACACCGGGCGGGGTGGGGGGCAGCCGGCCCAGGACGCGGCTGTCACGGGAGGGCCAGGGTCCGAGCTCAGCCTGCAGCCATCCGCACCGCCCTGCCCCGCCGCCCACGCGCGCCAGGCCGACCCAGTGATAGAGGAAACCGA
The DNA here is from genome assembly GCA_033961575.1 of Aselliscus stoliczkanus. Taxonomy (NCBI): domain Eukaryota; kingdom Metazoa; phylum Chordata; class Mammalia; order Chiroptera; family Hipposideridae; genus Aselliscus; species Aselliscus stoliczkanus. The sequence goes on from CM066729.1 coordinate 1,170,067, forward strand.
ACGGCACGGCTGGCGGCCGAGAGACATCGCCCCGCTATCCCCTCTGCCCGGGAGGAGGTCCTGCTGGGGTCATGGGGGGTACGATCACACGCATCTCACTTGGCTCTGTCATGAACGCTACTAATCGAAACGACACAAATGCCATGTGGGGACCTGAGACTCACTGACCCGTGGGTACAGGACAAAACGAAGTTTCCTTTCTCACGTTAGTCTTAGCCAAAGGCTGGGAAGCAATGGAGTTTAATGCTTCGACACTGTTAAAAGGAACAGAAAACCCACCCTGACAGAAGCTGAGGAGAGGCGACGGGCGGTGGGCAAGTCCGTCCACACGCCTGACACGGCCCAGGGCTGGGTCGGCACGCACAGCTCCGAGACAGCCAGCAGAGGGGGGGCTGCCCGTCCCGGCCGCTGGCCCAGGGCTCCTCCCCAAGCCGCTTGCCGCGGCCCCCTTTACCAGGGATGCTGCACGACTTTAATATGCATTTTCTCAGGCTCCTTCATGACTATAGCTGGCCTCCCAACACAGTTCTGGCCCGAAGGTATAAGCCAAACTATGCTGAAGGCTTCTGGAATGCCTCAATGAAAAGGACAAACATGGTCTGTACGGCCTGCCCCTCCCCGGTTGTGCCTGCCTCGACTGTAGATGTGATGGATGGAGCTGTGGCAGCCACGGTGCAGCCAAGAGATGGTTAGGAGACCTGCAGAGACACCGACCCAGACGCCTGACATGGCTGTGCTATGATTAAACACTAGTAAAAGCCTACTTCTGTGTTACTCATTATGAAATAAATGAATAAATCTCCAGTTGTTTAAGACAGTGTAGGTCATGCTTTCCATTACTTCCAGCCAGAGGCCCTCCTGATCGGCACAGGAGAGAAGGGAAGGCAGGAGAAGTGTGAGGAGCTAAGCGCCCGTCCTTCTCCCGTGAGGCAGAGCGCACACTCCCAGCCCCCTTGCAGCAGCCACAGTCACGGGCCCGACGTTACAACGCTCACGGGGAGGGAAGCAGGGAGGTCCCTGGGAACCCTCTCACCTTCTCCAGCGCGTGGCCCAGCTGTGGGCGAGCTCATGCTGAGCCCAGGGAGCGTAGGATGAGGGGCGTCCGGGCCCTGACGCCAGCCCTGCCTGCTGAGCAGAGCCGCTGTGAGGGGCAGCCTCTTCCCGCTCTACGCTGGGTCTCTGTCACCTGCAGCCAGTCCCAAGCTGGACCAACCCGAAACACAAACAGCCACAACTCTGGGACCTCGGTGCGGCCTCTCAGGGGTGGGCTGGGGGCGCTGTGGACCGCTGCTCTCCTCCAAAGGCCCTTCCAAATGCTGTGATTTGTCTGACGTGGAAGGCATCACTTTGATAAACACTGAAATAAAACAGGTCTGGTCTGCTCTGCCTAAAGCCCTGCTTCGCCCCTCCTCCAAGGCTCCCCCACGGCCCCATCCCTGGGGCCCACAGGCCACTGCAGTTGTCTCCTGCCCCCCACCCCACTCCGTAGCCCCCCTGCCCTGGGTCCCCATGCGTCTCCCTGGACGGCACAGGCTCACCGTCTGAGACAGTTCCTCCCGCCCCCACGCAGCTCGCCACTCCTGCCTCCAGAACAGGCCACCACTGTCCCCACATCCCTCCCCCGAGCCCACCTGACTGGCCACGTCGTCCCCTCCCCATTGCCCGCCTGGGGAGTCCCGCAGAAGCCGAAGTCCCACCAGGGAAAGGAGAGGCCCCGGCCCGCCCTCGAGCGGCTCTGCGCCTTGCTCTTCTAGAAAGGGGCCCAGGAACCTCTCCTCATCGTGTGAGCAAGTGACAGAGAGGCCACAGCGAACGCTCTCGCCCCTGTGCCAAGGTCACCTGTGGCCGGCACACCAGGGAGGCACAGCCAGGCCGGGCTCGTGGGTGGTCAGCACGGAGCGCCCAGCAGAGGGCGCGGCTGCGCCTGCAGGAGTCCCTCCGGCCGCAGCCAGCAGGACGCACGCAGCGCGTTTCCCTGGCCTGCAAGCGAATCTGCTTTTCCACACGTCAGTCTGAAGGGATCTGATCTGTTATTTTATGTTTAGTCTCACGACCAGACACAAAACAGCTGGGAGAAAATTACCCCCGACTCCAAGAACAGATGTTTATGATTTGTATGCAGGGTACAGGCGACTGAAAGGCATTTATTGACATATTTTGTGGTTAATTGTGCACTTAAAGCCACAACAATAAGAACTGGGATCCAAACACTTTGTAGAAATTTTTCAAACTTGATGCTGTTTAAACCAAGCTTTACTCAGATTATTTTTCCTTTTGAATGGAAAACACCTAAGGTCGCAGGTCCCTGTTGCTCCGCGCCTCCCAGCTCCCCCACCTGTGGCCCAGCAGGTGGCTGTGTCCCGTACCCTCACCCCTGCGGCCCCAAGGGTCCTGGAGAAGAGCGGCGGGCCAGGCGGGGTGCCTCCTCACAGGGCGGCCCAGCCCAAATGCCAACCCCTCGGACAGGCCGCCACCCCTCCTGCTGGCCTCCTCGAGCGCCAACCCCCCGGCGGTGACAGCGTGGCTGTGCTCTGCCGCACCAGCTGCCAGCTCCACAGGCAGAGCCACCTGCCCCGTCCGCTGTCCGAGGCCAGGGTCAGTGCCTGCCCACAGGTGCTCAGCACTCGCGTTGGATAAGCTGAGTGGCCCCGATGCAGCACAGACCTTTCCTGAATGCTGCTACAGGCCCCAGAGCTCCGAGCCACTCTGGCCGCGTCACCTTCCCCAATGCTCCCGGCCTCAGCCTGGACGGCTCCGAGCCTGGAGAGCGGTGCTGAGGACCCGCAAGTTGGAAGGCAGGTGTCCCCAGGGACGCAGAACGTACCAGGACCATGAGACCTGTTTTGAGGCCCTAACCTCGTCACCCACGCAGGGCAAATCAAAGGAGGCCTGAGCCGGCACTTTGGGGGCCTCTCGGCAGCCCTGCCTCCACGTGGGGGCGAGGGAGAGCAGTGCATCCTTCCCTCCTTCCAGCAACGTCGGGGGGGCCGGTCTCACCCCGGCCCCCGCCCCGGCTCCAGCCTGTGCCTGGGGCAGCTATGGGGAGAACAATGGTGCGGCGGGGGCCGTGACCTGTTGTGTCCACAGATGTCCCGGTCCCAGCCCCACTCCCACCTAGCTCCACCGCAGCTCATGGCCCCTGACGGCGGTGACTGGACAGGAGGGGTGCACAGTCAGGCTCTTAGCTCCAGCCCGCCCCCTACGCCCCCAAGGGCCCTGGGAGCATGAGGGTGGGTGAGTTTGCATCCAGCCTCGCCCACAGGCAGACAGCCCGCAGGCACCCTCTTGGGGATGTCACCTGAGGCCTTCAACTCACGTCCCCTGCTCTGTCATCTGTGCTTTCACCAGATCTTCCTGCAGACACGTGTTCTCAACACGTCCATTCTCTTGTCAAATCTGTCTCGCAAGTTTTGAAATGCGGAAGCAGGTTCAGGGGTTCCAGAACCCCTCCTGGCCGCTGCCAGCGCCATAAGCCCGCCTCTGCTTTCCGGCTGAAGTCATCATCTCTCGTCCAGTCTTTCTGCCTTACTTGGAGCCACTTTCTCTTGTCTGGCCTTTCCGCTTACGTCACCGAGCTCTCGTGGACCACCTGCTGTTTCCTCAGCCTATTTAGGGTGACATGCTCCCTAAGTGCCTAGTCACTGTGTTGGGCTCTCGGTGAGCCGGGCCTGGGGGCTGAGGAGGCACAGAGATGGGGCGCTCCGTCCTCTGGGCTCAAATGCAGCATGACCGAGGCACTCTGGGTCTGCAAACTGTCCCCCACGCACTTCTCGTGCGTCCCGTCGGGGCCAGCAGAGACCCCCAGGCAGCCAGCTAACCCCAGCCCTGTGACGGGTTGGTGGCGAGTACTTATGTCTCTGTGGCCACATACAGTGTCTGCCGCAGGTTCATCTGGCTCGCACCTGCTCCTTAAATGTAAGAGCGTTCTTAGCTACAGACCCAGGCCTGAGGATCCACCTGGCCATCTGCAGGGAGGTCTCTGCCCCCGGCCCGGGCGTCTGGGCTCAGGCTTCGGCACAGCGACTTCCCCGGGGCGGGCCTTCGGGCAGGGACGCTGACTAGCTCATCTTCGCACCTTCACCGCTGGGTGGGGGTCTGGCCTCAGGTGGGCTCTTGAGGTTTGCTGAACGAACAAGCACTTTCTTCCCATTCACTGGCTATTTAGACGTCATCTTCTAGGGAAAGCCTGTGAAAGCCCCCAATTCCATGGCACTGTCTTGCCTTTATTGATTTGTAGGAATCTGCAGGTATTACGGACACTAAAAACTGACCCGGACCTCCGTTGCTCAAGTACACACACCTCTGCCAGGGACTCACCTCCGTCGGACACGCACCTGTCAGGTCTCCGTCAGTCGCGCAGCTCCGTGGGGCACAGAGTTCCATCGGGTACACGGTTCCATCTGCAAAGCTTCCCTGTCCCAGCGGTGTTGGCACCCCCTCCCACTCCCCGGGTTCACGCCTATATAATTTCCTCCCCTTGACAGTGGGTGGAGCTGTGACTATAACGGGTACAGTGCTTCTAGAGAGCCCCAGACAGGTGGCCGCAGGTGGGCGTGGTCCAGACAGCACGGTGAGGGGGCGCTCCTGCACTCTATGGGTAGGGGCGCTGCATGGGACCAAAAGGCGCCCTGCACGGAAGGCCCAGCGGGCAGGTGAAAGCCAGCCCCACGCTGTTTCCCATGTAACACGTATCTCCCCACGCTTTCACACCCACCCACTCTGTCCAGCCTGGGAGCGCTGTGCCTGCTTCTCGCAGGACGGACCCACGAGCCGCACTCGGGTCAGAAAAGGCCGCATGGGCTGCGCAGCAGGCGTGGGTCAGCGCTCAGCTCCGCTCCGCCTGTCTTCACAGGCGCACATGACAGTGGCTTCTGAGGGCAGCACTGCCCGAGACTTACATGTCGACGTGCTTTTATTACACTTGGCATTATTGCGCTTTATAAAATTGTATGGTTATAAATATATAAAGTACTATTTTCTATGAATTTCATTTCAGAATAAATGGGGCTTAGTAAGTACTTGTTACGAAAAGAATGTTCGGGGTGTGGTGGCTGCGAGACAGAAAAGGTGGCGACGGTCCCACGAGCGTCGAGGCTTCTGCGGCCCCTCCCGGGACGCGCGCTGGGTCAGTGCCGCGGCCTCCCGGGCGCCCCGGCCCAGCACACACTCTGACGAGTGAAGGCACAGGCGCCGCTTCAGTGTTTTTAGGGAACCAGTCAGGCAGAAGCAGCCGCTGCGCCTGACACCAGCGTACAGCCCAGCCCCTCAGCGCGGCAGCCCGCATGGGGTCTGAGAGGCCCGGAGGGCAGGCTGGCTTCAGCCAATAAAGACTTTTTTAGCCAAAACCATTCATGTTTATTTTTTTCTTTTTCAAGCCACCTTGAAAAGGGAAATACATCAGGCTATCTACTGCCCAAAGTAGCTCTCACTTTATGAAAACAGAAATATAAAATCTGGACTGTGCAGTTAGCTATGGGCTCACGACGCTGTCCTAGTCATAACTTCAGCCCTCGATCCTTGCTCTCTCAGCACATGCCGTAAACGATCCCTTTAGCCTAATTGTTTCTCCCGTGGCTTTAAGGACAACTTATTTCTGCAAAAGACTCCCAACACCTCACTTCTCCAACGCACGCTTGCACAGTGTGAAAACCCTTGCTCTCGCTCACAGCAGCACGATTAACGCAGCCATTCACTTCTGGGGCCCGTCCTAGGCCACGCACTTGGCAGCGCCCTCAGAACGAAGGAGGGAATGCACACGGGGACACGCCAAGCCCGACGGCTACCTCCTGAGGCTTCCTCCTCAGGGGACGCGTCCTTGAGAGTTTGAAACCTGGCTTCCTTCACTTAGTCTCTCCACAGACCACACATTAACCTTACCCCACACCAGCTTCGCCGGGATTTCAATATTTGTCTCGGCTCCTCTCAAAAGCAGGTGCTGCACCATGTAAGTCACCAAAAGTAAGCACCAAACAAACTGTCTTTTAATCACCTTAAAGAAAAAGGCTGGCAGACGCCCCCCTCCCCAGGTGACCACAGAGCTGCCGGAGGGCGGGCCCAGGCTGTGTGCAGGCACCGTTCAAAAGGTGCAATCAGCTCACATCAAGCAGAAGTCATTTCTAATCAGCCAAATAAAAAACGGTAGGTTCATCCTCTTACCTTGAAGCCTGTTCAGCGCCTGTGCCCTCTGACCCCAGGCTTCCGGCGGCGCAGGACGGAGCCGACGGTGTGCACACGCCTCAGTGTCCCCTTGAAAGACGTCACTGCGTAACAAAAAGATTCGATCACTTCATGTTAATGGGAGTCAGTATGAGAAGCTTCTTCACCCCTTCAGGAGGGCACGCTGATAATAAATATTCAGTTAAAAATCCTCTTCCTAAATATGTTCCAATTAGTTTTAATGTATTCTTATGGGTTTTAAAGCTGATACACAATATCAATCACGCCCTACCCACCTGCCCGGACAGGCAGGCGCCCGTGCAGCACCCACAATGCACCTTGTTCCGGGCGCACTAGTGCAGACAGGCACCCCCACAGGCCAGGGCCGCCACCTTCCGCACAGTGGGTGTGGGCTGGCGGCTGCCTGAGAACAGCTTCAACTAGCAAGTCACTACAGAGAAAGTTTCCACACCTTCAAAACCCAAATATGTGACGCTCCTATTTTCTTTTGGCAACACAAAATGGTACCCAGACGAAGGAAGCCCTCCGCGCAGAGCTGTGAGCTAAGCTCAACAGGCAGGGGCCGGCAGGCGCAGAGCGGGCTCGGAGGACTCGTGCGTCTCAGCGTGGAAGGCGACTGTGCAGACACGGCCCAGTCGCCAGGCCCGTCGCAGCTGCAGGTCCTGGGGGATGAGACCTGCCGGTTTCCAGGCCCATTCCATGTCCCCAGTGTGACTGTGCCGTGTGCCAGCGCTCTGCCAGGGCCGTCTCAAAGTGGCAGAACTAAGTGGTCGCTATACGATTAACCCTGCGACAACTGCCAAGGCCCAGAAGCCAGCCCCTGGCGTAGAAAGGAGAGCCAAGCCACACAGGGGCGGGGGTTACGAGGCTGAGGACAGTCAGGAGAGGCAGCAGGAGGCTTTCTCTTTCTTGCAAAAGAGAATCAGAGGAAACAGAGGACGGGGCTACACTGGGGCCATGGTTTGCGGGGAGGAAGCCCGCCAGTGACCGGCCGAGAGCTCTGGTCCTGCCCTCCTCCACCCGCTTGGATCCGGCACGGGAAACGGGCAAGAAGTGTGGCAACCTAAAAATCTGGGGGCAGGGCCGGCCGAGGGGCGCGGGGGTTACGCGCTGGCTTGGGACGCCAGCGGCCCCGGTTCGGGTCCCGCATAGGAGGGCCAGGGACACTGCCCTCAAAAAAAAAAAAAATCTGGGGGCAGTGGAGGTAGCACGGGACGAAAAGAGGGCCCTACAGCTGGTGGCTCTGTGGCCTGACACACTCGGCTGGACGGCCAGCTGCAGCCCAGCCCCACCGCCTTTCCGGAGCCTTCACCCGCCGATTGCTCCTGGCCTGGCACAACCCCCGGTGAAAACAGCATGACCCTGGCTTAGTTAAGCTGGAGGGTCTTCTACAACAGGTGTACATGTGACTGTCCACTAGCACAAGGACACCCACATGCTCCTGCCGTGCTGGTGACGTAGGCGTCACGTGAGATTTAATGCATCTCATCCCAACAGCAAGTACAGAGCTGGCTGTATTCAAATAAACGTATCCCTCAGCTCTGGATGGACCGACTGCTGGACAGTGATACTGCTGATTAAATGACACAATTATGTTTCCTTTTAAAGGGACCTTTGTCATTATCATTTAAGCAAGCTGGAAATCAGGGCTTCACTCTGCCACAGAGCAAGGGCTCTCATCTTCTGCCCTGTAGATGCATAAAACCATGACATGCGTGTACCATTACACAAAGATGTCCGAGACAGGTCCTCTGATGTTTGGAGACAACAGTTACCCCAACATCCAAAGGCTGGATGTGCTCAGGCCGGTGAAGACCGGCTGAGGGGTGCTGAGACCGGGGCCTTCGCCCTGATTTCTGACAGTAGCTTCCTAAGAATGGGGGCCCGCCACCAAAGGATGAGGCCAGCACACTCCGAGGGGCGGGGTGCAAGTGGGGCCGGCGGTCGCGGAGCCCAGGGGTGCAGGAGGGGTAGAGATGCCCCTTGGCTGAGCTGCTTTGGTGACAGGGAGGGTGGAAGGCCTCTTGGGAGAAGGTCCCACAGACGGACTTCGTGTAAGAAAGAACCCTATTTTCAGGAAGACAGCTCTGATGGCTCCGTGGGCAACAGCAGGACGGGTGAGACCAGAGGCTGGGAGGACAGCTGAGGGCAGAGGGATGGCAGAGACAGGCAACGTCACAGGTATCTCACAGGTACGACGGGCGGACTCGCAGTCGGGCAGTCCGGCTGGAGCAGCTGGACTCCAAGGGGCCAAAGACACGACGGAATTCCATAACCAGCGTGAGGAAGAGGAAACCGGAAGGAGGGCGGTGCCCTGACTACCAAGCCGTCCCAGGCGCGTCAGCTGCAGTCAGGGCTCCTGCACCTGGGATGCTGGCAGAGCCTGGTGAGCTGAGGGGACGGCAGAGGGGTCAGCAGAGGACAGCGAGAGCTGACCATGCGGAGGGAAGCGCTGCCAACCTCAGATCCAGACCCAACAAAAACGTCTTCACAGCGACCACAAATAAGATGATGTGGGACAAATAACAGCGAGAGGCTCGGCCAGCAGCAGCCCCTCACCAGAAGAAAGCCTGAAGGACACACGTCAGGAGGAGGAAAGCCATCTTGGCGAGAGAGCAGAACACAAAAGAATGATGGTTACAGCAAGTGGCAGATGGGAACACTGACTGTATAGAAACACGCATCTCACACAGCGGCTCAGAGAAGGGAAAAGAGGAGACACTTCCCAACCCTTCCATGAGACCCGGATGACCCGCGGGGAAGCCTATCCCGGGCGTTACAGGAATTAAAAATTAGCGGCCACCTTCTCTCGTGAACAGACACAAAGGTTTCAATCCAGCGACAGAAAACAGCACATCACCACCGAGCTAAACATGGACATAGCAGGAGGGCACAGGTGGCTGAATACCTGGAAATGCATCCAGGCGCCGTATCAACCGTGACATTTCTATTCAAGAGTGCCGTAACTTAGACTCCTCAATAATTCAAGTTGGCATTTTCCTCCACTTCCATTAGTACGATAAAGCTGACACTCTTCCTAAAAAATACTCAACCTTTGGGAAACAACTGAAAATAGGGGAAACAATAAAGCTGATAAAATGCAAACAAATGCTTTTGCCAATCATGAAAATAAAGACCAAGCACATAAAAGCCCCTACCCTTTCCTCCCCTTGGGCTTAGAGACGCAGCAGCGCATGGGGACGGCTGGGGACGGTGTCCGCAGAAGATGCTAGTATGCCCATCGTGAAGTTATCACGCGTGGAGACAAAGGGTAAGGCAGGAGGGGCCCGCTGGCCTTTGCAGCCTCTGGGAGCTTGTTTTCCACGTCCGGCAAGACGCCTGGGTGAGCTTCACACCTGCATCTATCTGGGGGTCATCAAGTTCATGAAAGCAATACAATTACACCCAAAATGCTGCTGATACGCCCAGGAGCGTCTCTGCAGTGAAAAAGTACGTGGCTGTAATGAGAGGCTCCCAAGGGCCTCTGGCCGGCACGCTGGTTTGGGCTGAGGCGTCCCAATCAGCCCTCCCCAGGGGCTGTGAACTGACCCGAGATCAAAGCCTCTCTTTGGTGCTTAACCAGCAAAATCTCAGTCTTCTTTTTTCAATACCATTACGCCCAGTCAATGGTAACCTATAAAGTGAATTATTAAGGGGCACTAAAATTTGGAATTCATATCCTAAACCTGGGGTGTTGCTCGCGCTGACAGAGGTCCACTTCAATCCTAAGTGTGGCTCCCAGCCCAGCGCCCGCCCGCCCCACAGGACGCCGTGTGGAGAGGTCCCAGCTTCCGGCCAGTTCGTTGTGGATTTCGATTGCCACCATTCTTGTTTGTATCATGATAACAATGTTAAGTTTTGTTTCACCATTTCACATTGGTTTGATATGGGATGTTTGTGTATATAGTGATGAAAATTTCATCTGTTTTTTTGAACCATAATTTTTCAATAACTAAACTTCACAGTACCATAAATCATCTCCAACTTATTGTAAAAACAGATGCATGGACATTCCCCGCCCCCCCGCAAATTTCAAGGAGGTAGTGGCATTTCATTTATTGGTGACGTGCTGACTCAGTGTGTGAAGTTGAGCAAACGTGCGACACACTCTCAAGGTGGGTGTAACACAACCCCCAGCTCCTCCTGAGTTCGTGGCGCATTAGCATGTTCAAGTGCATACTCCTAAACAATTTTATGCGTGCTGCACAGGTTTGCTGCCACGGGCTCACTTAACTTCTTGCCAGTTCTTCGACAGTGTTGAGCAATTTTTCCACTGAAAAGAAAGAACCACCATGGCTAAGGATGTTCAAGGTACAGGGTCTGGTCACAGAGAGTGATCTAAATGGCTTTTAATTGAAAATGGTGATAAAGTACGTAGCTTCTTTCCTTTCTTCCCAAGATCCCCATCAAAGTGGCCGGAAAGGCACTTTTTGGCAGTACATGAATCATAATAGCGCAGAAAAATTACAAAGGGATCTCAGCAGCGGACAGGGACACGCACATCAGTGGTTAAGGCACAAAGTGGGCGAACGCGGGTTGACCTGGAGCGGAGAGGTGACGGCAGTGCAGGTGGGCCCAATGATGAGGGGGAGACCCATACATCACACAGGAGTCCCAGGTACGTGCCAGGACCCCACTTATATCACAGAACCCCATGCATATCCCAGAACCTTGTGCATATCACAGACACCCCATTTGTACCACAGAAACCCCATTTATATCACAGAAACGCCATTAAAATCACAGAAACCCCATTTATATCACAGAAACGCCATTAAAATCACAGAAACCCCATTTATATCACAGAAACCCATGCATATCCCAGGACCTTGTGCATATCACAGACACCCCATTTGTACCACAGAAACACCATTTATATCATAGAAACCCCATTTAAATCACAGAAACCCTATTTATATCACAGAAACCCCATTTAAATCACAGAAACTCCATGCATGTCACAGAAATCCACGTATGTAACATGCACTACTTGGTATACACCTGCCCATGGTTTTCCTACGCATTCTTCACATACACTGTCATACGCCCAAAAAGCTGGCCTAGAAGGTGAATGCAGACATCACAAGCACGGGCCAGAGGACGGCAGGTGAGCTCTCTCTCAGAGAAAAACATCTGGCAGCGGCACTCACAGAGCCCGTCACTCACTCACCCCAGAAGGAGAAGTCCAAGGAACAGCCCAGCTGTCTGCTGCTCCCGGGCCGTCAGTGTGGGCGAGGAGGCTGTCGGTAAGACCTTGACAGAGGTGTTTTTTGTTTTTTTCTTTAAAGATTTTATTGGGGAGTTGGGGGAAGGGAACAGCGTTGGGGAATCGGGGAAGGGGAACAGACAAGTTGCTGTCCTTTTGTTCTTCAGTCTAGTTGTGGAGGACGTTGCTTCACTGGCCCATGTTGGTATCGTCACTGCGCTCTTCCCGGGTGAGGCGGATCGGTCGCCGGCCTCTGGACAGCCGCTCACAGCGGCTCTTGGCAGCTCACACCAGCTGTCAGCTGCTCACGCTGGCTGCCGGCCACTCACTGTAGCCTATGGCAGCCCACTGCAGCAGGGGCTGCAGCCCACACCATCACCGGGGCTCGCACAGCCCAGCTCCAGGTGGAGCTGTTGTTAGCTGTAGAGGGCAGTGTCACTGGCCCTCATATGTGGGATCCAAACCGGGGCCGCTGGCATCCCAAGCCAGCTGTTAACCATTGCACCACTTGGCTGGACCTCGGCCGCTTTTACCTTGTAAACAGGGTCGGCCTGGGAACTTGCCTTGTCCGGGGCTGGAGGCACCTGGCAGGCCTGTGCTTGTGCTCTCTGGCAGGGATGGTCTCCATGCATTTGCCCTTTGCCTGGACCCTATGTCTTCCAAGGACAGCTCTTAACATTTCTGAGTTTCTTTTAAGAGAGTTGACATTTTATTTAAAACAAAAGGTGCTGCCCGTGGACTGTGTCCTTAGCTGAGATGCAGCCCTGGAAGAAGAGGCACCGTGTGTCCTGGCCAGGCAGCAGCCGCTGGGAGCTGTGGCCCTCGGGCCTGCCTGTGCCCACCCCCAGGGCTGGTGGGCAGCTTCCCGTGCATCTGTGGGCCTCTTCAGCCCCTGGAAGAGCATGTGGGACAGTTACCACTTGACAGCTGCACATGGAGAAACAGCTGATGTCCTGCCCCTCCATCAGGCCGGTCGAGTGGCACTTTGGTTAGGAGCTCACTTGGGACGCCAGCGGCCCCGGTTCAGATCCCACATATGAGGGCCAGTGACACTGCCCTCTACAGCTAAGATGGTGAACAACAGCTCCACCTGGAGCTGGGCTGCTGTGAGTCACTGGTGATGGCGTGGGCTGCCGTGGGCCGCCATGAGCCGCCATGAGCGGCTGTCCAGTGGCTGGCAACCAATCTGCCTCACTCAGGAAGAGTGCAATGATCACAATACTAACATGGGCCAGTGAAGTGACGTCCTCCACAACTAGACTGAAGAACACAAGGACAGCAACTTGTCTGTCCCCTTCCCCAATTCCCCAATTAAAAAAACTTTAAAAAACAAAAAAGATACAGGCAGCCCAAACATGCAGCTGTCCTGTGCTGAACCCCGAGGGTTTCCAGCTGGGAGCTGACAGGTGTAGGAGAGAACACCTAACCAGCCCCCCTCAGAGCGTGCATCTTTCACGCCGGCACCCACTTCGTACGAAGGGCTTGGTCTCCAGCAGTGAAGCCGCACAGTTCCTGACAGAGAGGGGTCAAGGTGAAGTCATTTAATGAACAAACATGCACCTCTTCAGGTTTGGGCTTCGCAGAAAGGGATAAACAAAGTCCCCTGCAGGGTAAGTCGGTGTCCCTCATATCTAACTGGGTGGACACCCTGGTTCTAGATTTAGGTGAGACACTTGGGCAGGGCCACGGCCGTGGGGCTCACCACTGCGACTCTGTGTGTGACACAATCGCAGGCGACACACCAGCATGTTAGAGCAAAGGAGCAATTCCTTCCGTGTTGCACATGAAGGCAGAAGAAGCATATGACTTCTGCAAGAATCCTTGGCTTTCACAGATGCAAATTCAAAAGAGACGTCGCAACTATTAAACTTACATAGTAAACACGGCGAGTTCAGAACCCACGCTGCAGGACAGGGGCAGAGATCACGGTGAAGGTGCCCACAGCTGAAGGCAGGGCCTTGGCCATGGCACGTGACAAGGCCCGCAGTCTGATGAGTCGGGACCTGTAAGGGGTCCGCTCTGGCTCTAGCCCGTCAAGGCTATCGCAAAGCCGTCAGCTGCCCTGGCTAGGAAGGCCCAATGAGGAGAGCAGGGTACAGAGCTTTCATATGTGACAATGGACCCCCAACTGTCACTCACTGCCTCCTGACCACCAACAGATGAGATCAAATGTACACAAGCATGAGTCTAAGCTTAGTTCAGGACCAGAACTAAGTAGGAAATACTGCTGGTGTGCAGATGGCTGGCCGTGACCTGTCTCCTGGGCCTTTACGGAGCTGATCTGTGAGTGGACAGGGGGCTTCAGAGCTGGGGGACGTGCGCCCCAAAGGTCACCCTGCCTTGGTGCTGCTGTTTTGAATGAGGGCTCAAGGACCCCTGGACAGCCCGCCAGCCTGCAGACTCTGCACAGAGCCACGTGGCCCATGTGCCGGGGGTTAGGGACCAACTGGGCTGACTTCACGCCGTGGGTGACTCAGGCTTTCCCCCCTGGAAACCAGGGTCAGTGACAGTGCCACCCATACGGGGCTGCACAAGGACTGAATACAGAGTCCAGGCAAAGAGCTCTGCCCAGCTCCTGGCACAGACTGGGTGCTCGGTGGGCAGTGGCTGCTCCGGGTGGCCTCGGGAACCCTCGGGTGAGGCTGGCAACTCCCGAGTCAACGGCGCCAAGTCCCTGGGCAGCGGGCAGCCCCGGTGCGGTGGTGTGGAGTCGCCTGCTGGGTCTCAGGGCCAGCTCCACCACGCAGGCTAGAAGAAGCACAGCCCCGGCAGCGAGTGCAGCCGGCCGCCGGGTGCCCGCGAGGACATCACACCTCTGCACGAAACGAGCACCGTCCTGAGGCGACTCCTGCGGCGTCTGGGCTTCCACGGGACAGAGCGTCACAACGGATGTCCTGTGTCTGCCAGGGGCTCGCAGGGCAGGTGCTGAGACGCGTGGCCTGCTCCTGACACGCCTGACAAATGGGCCCCTCTTACTGCTATTCTTGCACCAGCTGGTGTTCCATCTCAAAGGCTGTCGGCCTTCCAAGGGTGGAACTGGGCCAGTCTTGGAACGCGGCCTGGGGCCATGTGCCCAGCCAGTAACCCCTGGCTGGTCCGGAGGGCGTGCCTCTAATCCCAATACTCACAAAAGGAAAGCTTTATGCCACCCTGTGTCAGGTCGATGGTTCTCCTCAGTGTCTAAAAGAGTTCTGGAACTTTCAGCTCGATAGTAATGTCCCTGTATGTGACGTGGGTGTATGGCTAGTCACACAGTACACTGCTTCAAACGTGAAAGGCAACTGTGACTTCCAGTTTGAAATCTGAAAACTCCATCTAGGGTGGAACGCTGCACTGGTGGTCATGCATATGTCAAGGAAAGGCTGGTTAGGCTGCGACTGTGTCAACGGCCGGGAGGCCACCTCGACGATGCCTGGATGAAAGAGCGCTCGGTGCTGCTGCTGCCCCTCGGCGGGCCCCTGGGACGGACAGCGCTGTCACACAGACTTGACCAGCCGGGCGCTTCCAGGCAGAACCGAGGACGGCAGCTCGAGACAGAGCGTGCAGTGCCCATTACGGAGGGGACAAGGACAGAGCTAAGGGCAAGGTGAGTCATTCACATCTTACAAAATATTTTTAAGTCACATCATCACATCTTACTGCCCCACATAGCCCGAGGAAAGGCGTTCAGCAAGGCAAGAAGATTCCCTTCTTCACGGATGAATGAGACTGCACGGTCAGAAACGGGGCAGGAAACACAGATGTTCTGCCTCCCTCCAGCCATCTTCCCACGGCCCCCGCAGCCCACCTCCGCAGTGGCTCAGGGGCGCACATGTCTCCTGCAGGCTCCTCTGGGCTGTGGCTCAGGGGACACACACTTGCCCTGTGGGTGGCTCAGGGGACACACGGGTTCCCTTATTACTCACAGCTCATCCTGCACGCTCCCGGACTCCCTGACCTTTGGGATCATAACTCGGGGTCATGATTAAATCTGCTCAGGACACCCGGTAGTCACAGGCCCTTTCACTCTCTCCCAGGTGTCCCCGTTTAAGCATGGTCACCCACGTTAACAGCCTGCATTCCCAAACTAGAGAAACAGGGTCTGCAGAGGCTGCCGGCTCTCCCCCTACCCCCACCTCACACCAGGCCGATCAGCCAGGAGGAATGTGGGTGATCCTCTGGCCCCATATTCCCCCCACCCCAACTCCTGGCTGCATTCAGGACAGAATGGGGTGTCACTGAGCAGCTCTGCGTGGGAAGGAACAGGGACAGAAAGGCTTGCTGCCCAGCACGACGCCCTGCCCCCGCAGGCCAGAGGGGAGAAGAGGGGCGCCTGCGGGGGTCCGAGAGGCCGTAGTGGGGAAGAGGCTGCCCGGAGCCCGGCGTGTCCCCAGGGAACTTGCCACACAGTTAGTCAGGTTATGAAGTATTTATGCCTTTTTAAGAACTAATAAAACAGCCACCTCCAGAAAAGACACCTGTGGTAGAATTCAGAAATAATGAGCCAATTTCTGTAACTTACAAGGGGAAAAATAAGGTGTTTTTTTCTTAAAGCAAAGATGTAGGCGTGACATGAGCTTGGCAGGGAGCACTGCCCTCTACCCATTTCCTCGCCTGATGGCCCAGGCTGTGCAGATGACAAGGTTCTTCCAAAGAGGGTGTCCCAGTGGTCACTAACAGACAGGAAGTGCTCGATGTCACCCGCAATTGGGGAAGGGAACCTCAGAGCCGCAGAGCGGCAGCCCTGTTACCCACAGAATGACGAGGCCTAAGGAGACTACCAGTGCCCAGTGGGGTGGAACCCCCAGGGGCCTCAGGCCAGCACTGTCCTCTGACATGGACACCTGCACCTCTTGGCCACCCCAGGAAGACCTGTACTTCTTTAGCCAACACTGTGGCTCAGAATGGCATCAGCAGTCTTACTCATAATTGCCCCGAAGGCCTACGTGTCCATCAGCAGCAGAATGCATACATGCACCACGGGGTCCAACGGTGGAATATTACACAGAGCAGCAAAATACACTCCAACCCCAGAGAGAGCCTCACAGACACAACAGTGAAAAAAGAAAGACACAAAAATGCACTGTTGGAACGCGCATACATGAAGCTAAAAAAGACAGTGGGGGGAGGGGCTCTGGGGCTCCACCGGGCGGGGCTCGGGGGCTGGCGGTGCTGTCCGGACGGGCTGAACGGCCCTTCCGTGTGTGTCTGAGTGTGTGTGTGTGTCTGTGTGTGTGTGTGTCTGTGTGTGAGTGTGTGTCTGTGTGAGTGTGTGTGTCTGAGTGTGTGTGTGTCTGTGTGAGTGTGTGTGTGTGAGTGTGTGTGTCTGAGTGTGTGTGTGTCTGTGTGAGCGTGTGTGTGTCTGTGTGAGTGTGTGTGGCTTCACACTGGTTAAAACACGACGTTTAGACGCCGCCGCTGCTGGGCAGGAAGAAGACAGGCCGAGCAGCAGGGCCGCGGGCAGGCCTTGGCCGGCGCCCCAGGGGCCTGCGCGGCCCACGGACCCCAGCCCGGCGCCCCCAGGGGCCTGCGCGGCCCACGGACCCCAGCCCGGCGCCCCCAGGGGCCTGCGGGGCCACCCCTGAGCGGCCACCACGCCGCCCGCAACACGTCGATTAACACACTACCTTGAAAATAATGGCAAACATGAATTGCCTGTTCAAAGTGAAATGAACCCCGACAGCAGCCGGAACGCTGACGGGCCCCCGGCAAGCGGCCCCTGCGCCACGCGAGCCCGCGGAGGGGCGCAGACGTGGCCGATTCGTCCGCGAGCCGCCACCAGGCGGGGGTCTCCCCGCCCGGACATTAAGGGGAGCCCCCCAGCGGCAGGGCGCCCCCCAATTCCCGAGGACAGGCAAATAAAGCCCGGGGCAGTCCTCCCGGGCCCCTCCCCGGCGTCCTGAGCGCACCGCCCCCGCTGCGTGGGAGCCCCTGCTCGGGACGCACGTGCGCGGTCCCCACGCGGCCGGAGGGGCTGACAGCCGCTTCGCTCAGCAGACTCCCGTTCTCCAGCTTGTTCGTGGATGGAAAATCTGGCCGCACGCCCCCACGGTAACGCCCCCTTCGGGCTGCCGTTGAGAGTGGCTCCTCGTCGGGGAAGAAAACCACGCAGGGAAAAGAACCTCACGCCTTCTCACGTGTCGGAAAAGGGCCACGTAAACTAAACACAAAGCGAGCGACGAAGTCGGGCTCCCTCCCCCTGCACGTGGCTAATGGGGCGGCCACTGGGGAGCCTCCGGAGGAGGGGCCGTGCGCCGGAGTAGCCGCCCACGCCTCCCCTCCCCGGGACACGCGTGGAGTCCTGACCCCCACGGCCACGCCCCGCTCCCCAGGAAGTGTCCACCCGGCGGGCACAGCGCCCCCAGCGCGCAGGGCGCTGCCTGACCACAGACCGTCTCAGGCATGGAACCGGCCACGCGGAAAGCCCAAGCCGCCTTCAGGGAGAAACACGGTGACCAAGGGGCGCTGGCGGCGCGGCCTCCCCACTCACTGGTCGGCACAGCCGGCCTGCAACCCCAGGTCACTCCCACGCGCGGACAGCCCCAGGCCGGGCATCTGCGAGCCCGGGGGGCCCGCCCAGCGGGGGGCGGGACAAGGGGCGGTGCAAGGGCGGGGCCAAAGCGGGGCGGGGCGGGGCAAGGGCGGGGCCAAATCGGGGCGGGCGGGCAAATGGGGCGGGGCAAAGTCGGGGCGGGGGCGGGGAAGGAGCGGGGGCGGGGCAAGGGCAGGGGGCAAATGGGGGCGGGGCGGGGCGAAGGCGGGGCGGGGCAGCGCTCACCGGCGCGTGACCACGTGCGCGCACATGCGACGCCCACGCACGGGAACCCTAGGCCCCACGTGGCAGCGGCTCACCGGAAACCGGGGCGGGACAGCGGCCATGGCCACTCGCCACCGCGCAGGACGAGGTCACGGGTGGGAAGCGCACCCGTGCGCCCCCCGGTGACAGCCTGTGTGCACGCGTGGGCGTGAGGGCGCCACCCCGAGACGGCTGCGCCGGCGTGTTTTCTGTTCCCGCCTCTGCTGTCTGCAGTGACCCCTAAAGCGGTTTTGTAACAGAAAACGCTCCACAGGCGCGAGAAGCGGCGGCGCGGCGACGGCGGGGCGTGGGCCGTGGGCCTCGACGGTGCCGCCCTCGCCGGCCTGCTGGCCCTGGGCGGGCGCCGCGCCTGCGCGAATGGCCTTTTATGGCTCTTTCACTGCAAGGTAAGCAGCCATGTGGGGCTGTGGCCCTGCTGTCAGTGTCACTTAATTCTCACGGCCACTCAGGGAGGCGGTCACGGCCTGAGGGCACCAGCGAGGGTCTGCAGGCCCCTCAGCAGGGCCACGTCTAACGAGGCACGCTCCGCAGGATCCCTAGCCCGTCCCCAGAACTGAAAGAAGCTTGAAGGCCTTGCGCACAGAGCAGGAAAACGCCAGGCGAGGAGAGCATGGCACTTCTCATCTGCTCCTGACCAGCCGTCTTCACGGGTGGGCGGACTGGTGCCAGGGTGGCCCAGCCCTGCAGGCCGCAAGCCCCGGACTCAAGGCCATCCAGGGCGCAGGGCAGCCCCGGGCAGCAGCAGGATACCACACGGCACCGGGGTGGTTTAAAGGGGTGCGTGGAGGGAGGAGGGAGACCCGTGCTCGCCAGCCAGGCCCCAGATCCCGCTAAGTGATGGCTTTCTCTTATGCACAAACAGCCTCCATGGGGAACGGGTCCCAGAGAAGGGGCTTGTGGCAGTCAGGAAAGGGGCTGAGTGTGTGGTACCCGAGAGAAAGGGGGACCTGCCATGCAAGTGAGCAAACCTCCAGCAGGCTATCACAGTGGTCAGTGCAGCCTCAGGCCCCGAGTGCCAGGCACTGACGAGCCTGGCCCTGCCTCATTCCCAGGGCGCTTGCTGCTATCCCACTGCTGAGACCTGCGTCACGCAGAGCTGTCCCCCCACCTGAGAGCCAGCGCCCGGGAGCCCACAGGCACAGGCAGGACTGACACTGGCCCTGCATCACCCATCTGCAGGCGAGTGAGCAGTGCCCAGCCTGGAAGGGGGCCCTGGACGGACCCTCTGCTGCCCCATGGGGCACAGCAGCCTGACAGTGGCACCAACGCGGTCTCATGGTCCCCTGCACCTTGGTCTTCTCTGTGTACAAGCCACTCAAGCAGAGGGACGA
The DNA here is from genome assembly GCA_033961575.1 of Aselliscus stoliczkanus. Lineage (NCBI taxonomy): Eukaryota > Metazoa > Chordata > Mammalia > Chiroptera > Hipposideridae > Aselliscus > Aselliscus stoliczkanus. The sequence continues at coordinate 1,189,577 of CM066729.1, forward strand.
CCATATGCTCTTAGGTCCACATTAGGAACCACGATATTTGTTTTTAAAGCAGACCAACAGTTCAGCCTTGAAGGAAACCCAGGAGCAGAGCACAGTGCAGTCGGCAGAGGGCCTGTCGTGACGTGGCAGCCGGAGGGCCAGGCCCGCGGCCCCACAGCGGGAAGGTCTGGCCCAGCCTGAGCGCGGGCTCTGGCCTGCCAATGGCTCTGCTGCGACCCTCAGCTGCGTGTCCTCATCTCCGTCTGACTTCAGCTCACACTCCTGGCGCACTCAGCCGAGAGAGGCCAACACACTGCATGGTGTGTGCCCGGTGCTTCCCCAGGGCTGCCCGCCAGCTGACCCGGCCTGGGACATCCGAGGACGGGGCCGCACCCTTCTCATGCCACTCCCCGCTCCGCGTCCTCAGCACGGTGTGAGATCCACAGGGAGTACCTACCGCCCCAAGCTGCCCCAACACAACCCCTCCACCCACCCCACCCCCAGATGTGGAGGGAGGACAAACGGCCCAAGTCCCAAGAGCCGCGGGGGCTCAGAGGGCACCCGCCACTGTGCACACAGCTGCGGAGCACTGACTCGGTGGCATTAGAAGCCAGGCTCTAAGAGGTCAGGGGCTTCAGTATAAAGACCGTTTCAGGCACCGCGAGTGAGCTCAGAACAGCCACAATCGCTAACAAGGCTCTGCAGGCTGAGGAGGCCCCTCCACCCTCACTGAGGGGCGTCCGGCCGGCGGGACGGGAACAGCCCTCAGAAGGCCTCTGCGCTGTGGGCCAGTCTGATGGCGAGAAACGGCGCCTGGGTGAAGGGCCGCGTGTGTGCGCGTCTGCGTGTGCGCGTATCTGTGTGTGTCTGTGTGTGCCTGTGTGTGCGCGTATCTGTGTGTATCTGTGTGTGCCTGTGTGTGCGCGTATCTGTGTGTGTGCCTGTCTGTGCCTGTGTGTTTATGCATATCTGCACATGTCTGCATGTCTCTGCATATGTGTGGCTGTGCGTCTGTCCCTGTGTATGTGTCTGTGTGTGAGCGTATCTGTGTATCTGTGTGTGTGTGCATGTATCTGTGTGTGTGCATGTCTGTGCCTGTGTGTTTATGCATATCTGCACATGTCTGCATGTCTCTGCATATGCGTGGCTGTGCGTCTGTCCGTGTGCGCGTATCTGTGTGTCTGTGTGTGCGCGTATCTGTGTCTGTGTGTGTGTGTGTGCATGTGTGTGCGCGTATCTGTGTGTGTCTGTGCGTGTCTGTCCCACTGGTCGGCCCAGCGGCGTGCCCACGCACCTCTGTGTCTGTGGGGCTCTCTCCCTGCCGGGCCCCGCCTATCCTGAGGTTCCCAGGTCTTCAGGCACGCCTGCTGTTCTGTCGGGTTTATAATCAGCATGTCCAGCTCAAGGGAAGAAATGGCTCTCGTGCTCATATCTTTACTGGAATCCCATTTCATCTGTATGTTAACTTAGAGATCTGCCATCTTAATGAGGCTGGACATCCTCAGCAAGAATCAGGCACGTCCTTCCGTCTGCTAAGGCTCCTGTGTGTTTCTCGAGAAGTTTTTTAGATTTTCTCCGCTTAAGTTTTGAAGTTCTTATTATGTTTACTCCTAAGTACTTTCTTGTTGTTGCTGTAAATGGCGTCTCCTCGATATCTTCTAACCGTTGTCTTTTGTGTATATGAAAGCTATCACTGATGTCTGCATAGTAATTTTGTATTTTGGCTGCCCCTGCAGACTTTTTCATCATCTGAGCTGTTTTATCACTGGAGCCCTGGGGCTGTGTTCTCACGTGGTGGCCACTGTCTGGGCAGCGCAGCTCAGGACAGCACTCTGGACGCACTGCTGCCGGCCTATCTGGGCAGGCGGCAAACACATCTTACTACCTCTTCCAGTCAAACTTTGACGCCTTGTTGTTTGTCCTTTTCTGAACCTGGCCGTGGAAACATTAGGATCCCCTTTATAATTTTTAATTAAGCCTCACATCTGTGTTTGTACAACTCCTGCCGCCCCCTCCCTGAGATCTGCAGGTCCAGCTTTGGGGGAGTCCAGGGGTGGGGCCAGGGCAAAGAGCACCCGCAAGTTCATTCTGCCACATTCGGCTCCAGCAAAGCTTTCTTCACCCTACTGAGAAGGGTAAACCTCTGAGAAGACTTCTGTCACAGAGAGAAACAGAACTTCCCTCTAGGACAAGCTAAATGACCGACACATGTAGGTCCTGAAAAAGAGATTTTTAGATATCTGTATGTTCTTTTATTAGAATGCGGACTAAATAGAAAACACATTCCCAAACCCTAGTTCATGACTCTAAGGTTCCCACAATCATATATCGTGGCCACCACACTTCAGCCGTGTGCAGAGTTTGCACTTGCACGTGACCCGTCATCTCGCTAACCTCGGGCCTGGTATACGCCCGACTGGAAGGGCCCTCACCTACCACAGACTAAGCGTGGCTTGTAAAAGCAAACTAGGCTAAATGTTTTTATTCTTTGTTAATGTGCTGTTCTGATGGATTCCCAAGGCACTCATTTCTAGGAGAGTAAGAGACAAGGGGGACAGCAAAAGTACTAAAGGCCCCATGCTCCGGGATCTTCCATGAGGACCGACTTTGGGAAACCGAACCCGCGTCGCAGTGCTCACGTCTACACACCCCTCTAGTTCACGGTCAGCTGGTTTGCAGACATGACAATGAACACACTTAGAATAGCAAGTTAACTGCTCGACTACACTCGGCTTAATATACTAGCCTGTGTTGCACCACAAGCATGCCACAGCCGCACTGGGCACCGGGCCTTTGCTAAACGTCCTGACAGGGCTTCACACTCAGCAGGCATCACAGCCAAGTGGAGAAAGGGACCCATACAAACCTCCCGAGGAATTTACTAAGCCTGTTCTTACAGGAGTCAATTGCAATAAAGAGAAAGGAATTAGTACTGCTGTGAAAAGCGGGGAAGCAAGCAGCTTTGAAAGCTTGAAACTGACTGGTAACACTTGAAAATCTAAGAATATCCTTGTCAACAGGTGGAGAAGCAAAGAACCCTAAAGCATGGACTGACATCAAGGTGGCCCCAAGGCGCGTCTGCACCAGGCTGAGGCTACTGCTCACAGAGCAAGACAGCAGGGCTGCCAGCGAGACAGGCTGGACAAGCGAAGAAGTGGCATCCGGCCTCGCCCCTAACATGGGCGCCCTGGGAAAAGACAGCCTGTCCAGCGAGTTCACAAACCCCGGGCGCTGCAGAGTCTCTTGGCGCTTCTGAGGACAGGACCTGTTCAGGTCCCACATGCCCCCACAGCCCCGGACGCTTTCACAGAGGCCGGCGCTGGAATCCCAGCCACGGAGACACGCTGTTAGGGAGTGAGTCCAGTGGGGGCCCAGGAGTGGCGTTAGGGTCTTTCATCTGCACAGTGTTCAGACGACTCACTGTCACCTTGGGACTCACGCTAACGGGCCGTTGCACGTAAAATATTCAATTAGCGCGGCCTGAGAACCGCCCGGGCTGCAGAGGAGCTGGGGTCAGGGGCGTCTGAGGGAAACGCAACCAGGCCGCCCGTGTCTCTCATCACGCTGAACAAAATGAAACCAAATGCTCCTCTAAAAACCGCAAATGAGACACGCTAACATTAAAAAGCAAAGCATCAATGACGCATCCTAAAATGTAACAGAAAAGTCTCTCGCGCCCCGCCAGGTGAGCTGCTCTGACTCCTCGCTCAAAACGCGCGCTCCTGGGAGGGCCTCCCGAGGGCAATGCCATCTGTGCCTTCACGTCACAGAACCCGCGAGTCCGCATGGCCAGCAGTCGCCCCGAAAGACCCACAGGAACGTGTGTGATGCGCACGAGTGGGGCCTCCGGGCGGGTGCCCGCTCCCCAGACACCTGCGAGGCACTGCTGCCCCTGCGTCCTCTGCTTGGAGCCCCCTGCAGTGCCCCCTGCAGCGCCCTGCCAGGGGTAGCTGTCAGCAGTCTGGCAGAGCTCCCCTCAGAGCTCCTGGAGAGCCCTCCTTGGGAACACACCATTCCGGGTCCACTCCTCCACACCCCCTTGGGCCTCTACCGCCCCGATCTTCCCTCTTCTTTCTGGAATCTGAGTCTACCCAGAGGTCCCATGGTGCACTGGGGCAGCAGACACAGGGGGTCCCGAGGTCTGTGGGGGCAGCAAACACGGGGTCCCGAGGTGCGCGGGGGCAGCGGACACAGGCTCCTCTCATCTGGCCCTGCTCCTGGACGCGGAGCTGCGCAGGCTGACTCGAGTCCAAACTGACACCCCCGAAGGCTCCTCTCAGCACAAACATCCCATAACCCACGTACAGACCCCATTAAACGCAAACTAAACGCCCCCACGATGCCCAAGGCCGTCTTCTAAGGGAGATGGTCCCAGGCCTCCCGGCACAGGACAGGTAACGGGGACGGCACGGCACGAGGAAGGAGAGGGCAGCAGTCCTCACTGACCGTATAAACGTGTGACCTCATGAAGACACTGCCCGGGGAGGTCCCTGAGATGCAGTTTCTAAGACCCCGGCCTCGCCCAGGAGCGCGCTGGCCATGCCCCGGTTCCCTGCGGAGCAAAACCAGAGGCTGTATGTATCATTTAGGTGACAGACAAGGGTGATACATCTACAGAGGAAACCAAGGAAAGGATTACCAGAAAGTCAGGGGTGTACTTGGGGCAGAGGGGAAGGACACGGATGGAGCTTCTAACGAATTATTAGCTTTTAAAAACACCATTGTTTAAAATAGACTCTATTTTTGAGAACCACTTTAGATTTAAAGAAAAGCTGACATGACAGTACAGAGACTGTCCACATACCCACGCTTGGTTTCCCAAGTGAGAATGGTACATTTGCTACAATTAATGAACCACTATTAATGCATTATTAACTAAGCTAATAAGCCACAGTGTATTCAGATGTCCTCAGGTTTTACTTATTGTCCTTGTCCTGTCAGGTCCCATCCAGGACACCACAGGTGACATTTGGTCCCCTCGTCCCCTCAGGGCTCCTCTGGGCTGTGACAGTGTCTCAGACTTTTCTTGATGACCTTGGTGACCTTGACCGAGGTGAGGAGGGCTGGTCAGGCATTTTGGAGGATGTCCCTAAGCTGGGGTCCGCATGGCGGCTTCTCGTGATTGGACTAGGGACACGGGTGGTCGGGAGCGAGACCACAGGGGTCAGGTGCCGTCTCGTCCCCGGCCCCTGGCGGAGCTGTGTCTGTCCGGCTCCTCCACTCCACGCCACTCCCCCGCCTCTGTCCTCTGTGGCCGGAGGCCGCCGTGCACGGCCCACACCTGGGGGCGGCGCCCCCCGAGGACGCAGCGGGGCAGCCCCAGGAGCACGTGGGGCATCCGCACAGAGTTCCTCTCCTCCCCGCCGACGCGTCCGTCGTTCATTCACGTCTGTGTGACGCGTGGGCGTGGGTTCCAGACTCGGGGCTGGGATCCTGCTCGGCTCTGGCCACTGGGGCCGCTCCGCTGGCTCTTGGCTCCGACGTGCCCTCGGTGTGGGCGCCGCGTTTGGGTTTGGAGCTCTTGCTTCCTCGCTGGCAGCGCCAGGTGCTCGGGGCTCATCGTGGGCATTTCCTGAGTTCTGGACAAAAGCCTTTGCCCTTTGTTTGTTTTGGGGTTTTTTTGTTTTTAAAGATTTTATTGGGGAACCGGGGAAGGGGAACAGACAAGTTGCTGTCCTTTTCTTCAGTCTAGTTGTGGAGGACGTTGCGTCACTGGCCCATGTTGGTATCATCATTGCGCTCTTCCCGAATGAGGCAGATCGGTCGCCTGCCTCTGGATGGTCGCTCACCATGGCCATTGGCAGCTTATGCTGGCTGCCGGCCGCTCACTGTAGCCCACGGCAGCCCACTGCAGCAGGGGCTGCAGCCTACACCGTCCTGGGGCTCGCACAGCCCAGCTCCAGGTGGAGCTGTTGTTCACCATCTTAGCTGTAGAGGGCAGTGTCACTGGCCCTCATATGCGGGATCCGAACCGGGGCTGCTGGCATCCCAAGCCAGCTCTTAACCAATGCGCCACTCAGCCAGCCCTGCCCTTTGCTTTTTATATGCTCTTTCACGGGACACGCAGTCACATCTGAAAGCTGGATGGTGGGAGAATCCATGCTGCTCCTTCTGGTAACAGCACCCCAAATGTGTTCTGCGGAAAGGGACTCCCCTGGATGCTCACCTCCTGTAGAGAAGCTGCCTGCCGGGCACGGCGGGGAGAAGCCTGAACTTTTCATTTTAAACTGCTTGCAAAAGCATTTCCAAGGATATGACGTAAAATTATTTTGAACCCTTGTGTTGATAACAAGTAGGGACCAAGTCCAAGTGAGGAAGATAATACTAACCATTCTGATTTAGAATAAAAATAAGCACATATGCTCACTTTGTGCTTAGAAACGAATAAACGGGTCTGGTGAAATATGTGCACTGCTGCGCTCCTTTTCCCATAGAGAGTTTTAAGTCGCTCTCGTTTCCCTTTCAACAATCAGCAAAGACTCTGGTTTTCTCACAAATGGGCGTGCAAACACCTGAAACGTCTGTGTATTAAGGACGCAGCGCTTGGGAACGTTCGCCACTCTGCCTGGGGAGAGGCTGCCGCGGGGCTGGCGACAGTGGAGTCCCCCTAACGAGCAGAGGCCTCCTGATTTACTCAAAAAGTCGGTTACCCTTCCAGCTCCAGCACAGGAAGCAAAACCTCGGAGACCCATCAACGAAAACACGTTTTAGCTCTGTCACAGGTGTAATTCCCAGGTTTTTAAACAGAAGCTCCGTGCTTACGCTTTAGGACGTAAGGCTTCCCGAGGTTCCCTGGGGGTTCCGGAGGCGAGAGCCACGGCCCCCAGGAGCCGCGCCCCAGCCCCTCGGCAGGTGTCCGGCGGGGGTGCAGGCCGCCCGGGGCGTTAGGGGTGCAGGCCGCCCGGGGGTTAGGGGTGCGGACCGCCCGGGGGTTAGGGGTGCGGGCCGCCCGGGGGTTAGGGGCGCGGGCCGCCCGGGGGTTAGGGGGTTAGGGCTGCGGGCCGCCCGGGGGTTAGGGCTGCGGGCCGCCCGGGGGTTAGGGGCGCGGGCCACCCGGGGGTTAGGGCTGCGGGCCGCCCGGGGGTTAGGGACGCGGGCCGCCCGGGGGTTAGGGGTGCGGGCGCGCGGCCCTGCAGACAGACTCGCTGGACGCAGCCCCGGCTGCCGGCGCCGACGCGGGGCCATGGCGTCCCGGCCCCCGGGCTGCCGCTGCCGGCCCTGCTCTTGCCCGCGCCGCCCGCACGGCGCCCACGGACCTCGAGCCCAGCCCGATTCCGACCCCGACTCCGGAGGGCAGCTCGTCCGCTAAGGGCAACCGGCCCCTGCCCGGCATGGAGCTCAAAGCCGGCACCCTGCCTCCCGCCCGGAGCGCTGGCCCTGCTCGCCCTGCTGGCCCGGCCTCGGGCAGCGGACACGGAGCGCCGGCCTTGCCTTCACTGACAGAACGGAGCCAAACAGAGGAGGCCGGGAGCAAGGGGACACGAAGGGGACACCTCCTGGGATCCTGCAAACAGACTGACCGGGAATGCAGCACCCCAACAGCCCGCAGGGGCTCGGGAGCCGGGGAGGGGAGCTGTGCCCAGCGCAGCTGACGGTGTTTTACCTTGACTTGGGTTCATTAACGTTATAAAGTCAAAAGTGAGGGCCGGCCGAGTGGCGCATTGGTTAAGCGCTGGTTTTGGGATGCCAGCGGCCCCGGTTCGGATCCCACATGAGGGCCAGTGACACTGCCCTCTACAGCTAACAACAGCTCCACCTGGAGCTGGGCTGTGCGAGCCCCGGTGATGGTGTGGGCGGCAGCCCCTGCTGCAGTGGGCTGCCATAGGCTGCAGTGAGTGGCCCGCAGCCAGCGTGAGCGGCTGGCAGCCAAGAGTGAGCTGCCAATAGCCGCGATGAGCGACATCCAGAGGCCAGCGACCCATCTGCCTCATCCGGGAAGAGCGCAATGACGATACCAACAGTGAAGCAACATCCTCCGCAACTAAACTGAAGAACAAGAAGACGGCAACTTATCTGTTCCCCTTCCCCGATTCCCCAACGCTGTTCCCCTCCACCAATTCCCCAATAAAATCTTTAAAAAAAAAAAAAAAAAAGTGAGCGGGTGCTGTGTTAAATGCAGCTCTGTTCTGTGGAGGATAGGCCGCAGCTCTTGTCAGGCTGGCAGTTCTCTTGGGAGCTGGTGGGCGCACTCACCTGGGGGCTGTGCCGTGACAGCAATTCAGGGCCACAGCCAGGCCCCAGGGGAGCCCGCTGTGCACCCCTCCGCTTCCCCTCCCCCCAGAAGCCTGCGGCATGCTCTCATAACCTGACTCCAAAGATCAGCCGCATATAATCTCACATAATCTCCAAAAGCTGGTTTTTATTTCTGTATGTGGTGAGTAACTTTTACAATTTAATGGTGACTTCTTAAAACATACATTCTTTTTTTTTGTTTTTTTGAGGGCAGTGTCACTGGCCCTCACATGTGGGACCCAAACTGGGGCCGCGGGTTTCCCAAGCCAGCGCTTAACCACCGCGCCACTCGGCCGGCCCAAAACATACATTCTTAAGTCTCGAACATGGGATTTGGAAAAAAGGTAAATTCACACGCGTGGGAAGGGAAGATGAGAACCTACCTACGTTAAGTTCACACACATTTTCTGCGATTTTTCCACATGTGTTTTTATTTTTATAAATCCTTGCTATCCATAGTATTAGACAGTACCTGGGATTCTGTGCGGTAAATCTCATGCAATCATCACGCACGCACAGATACCGTGTCTCGGCCTCTTGGTCACGGTCACAGCTCCCCCCTGTGCAGTGGGGCTTCATGACCGCCTGAGTGAGCACCCCAGGATCACGAGAAGGGCAACGGCGTGTGTGAGCAAACGTTGCACGCTCTGGGCTGCACGCACACTGCGTTTAGCAATTATGCTTTGATGTACATGAAATGACACAGTATTGTTTGCGTTGAACACAAAAGGCAAATTCTTTTTTTAAGGCTCATAGAGCAAAGTAAAGAAAAAGCTCCTAATGTAGCAGCTGGTTTTACTCTGTGCATAGAGGATGCCCGGTACAGCTTTACCTGAACTAAACTAATGAAAACGCCGCTCTCCCACAGGAATTACAGCTTTCTGGCCAATCCCACCACCTACCAGAGTAATGCTGAATTAACAAACCTTAGGAGAAGACGTGGGCACTGCTATCAGGTGATCCAAGGCTTTTTTCAATCCCGGCACCCGCCGGATTTGACCTCCAGAGCTTGGAGGAGTCATTTCTGGCTCCATCTGCCTGCTGGCAAAATGCCTTAGGTACCTGTTTTGTTGGGAAACTATGCCAGCGGACTGGGTTCCCTCGTTTCTGCCCTAACAGGGAAGATGGCCAATCTGCCCTCAGCCTAAAACACTGAATCAGCTGCCCTGGTTCTACCTCCGAGACAAAGGCAGCAAAGCTCAAGGTCAGGGCCACTGCCGACTTCAGGAGGCGCTCTGCCGGGAGCCAGGCAGTGCCTCTCAGCACCTGCTGCCCAGACCTGTCACAACGCCCCACATGCGTATCCTCTCGGTGAGGAGACAGGACAGGCTCCCAGGCTTGCAGAAACGGAGGCCAAGGCCCAGAGCGTTAAATCGCACGGCTGGTCAGAGGCAGGGTCGGGATCGCTCAAACCCAACTGTGTGGTTCCAGAACCAGGCAAATAACTGTGTCCCCTGGCTGCCTCTCAACTAAAAGTAGGGGACACCTCCACAAGCAGGGGGGTCAGGACCATCTCAGTCAGCGGCAGTCATTTGATGGACGACGAGCAGCACAGGGAACGTGAAGGCTGGGAACAAGCAAGATGTGCCAGGGGCTGAGGAGGCTGGCAGCTGGGCCCAAGCAGACAGAGTGGTCAGAGGGGGTAGGCTGTGGGCCTGGATCATGGGGGGGATGGTCAGAGGGCGGAGGCTGTGGGCCTGGATCATGGGGGGGATGGTCAGAGGGCGGAGGCTGTGGGCCTGGATCATGGGGGGGATGGTCAGAGGGCGGAGGCTGTGGGCCTGGATCACATGGTCAGAGGGCGGAGGCTGTGGGCCTGGATCATGGGGGGGATGGTCAGAGGGCGGAGGCTGTGGGCCTGGATCAGGGGGGGGATGGTCAGAGGGCGGAGGCTGTGGGACTGGATCACATGGTCAGAGGGCGGAGGCTGTGGGCCTGGATCATGGGGGGGATGGTCAGAGGGGGTAGGCTGTGGGCCTGGATCATGGGGGGGATGGTCAGAGGGCGGAGGCTGTGGGCCTGGATCATGGGGGGGATGGTCAGAGGGCGGAGGCTGTGGGCCTGGATCAGGGGGGGGATGGTCAGAGGGCGGAGGCTGTGGCCCTGGATCACGGGGGGATGGTCAGAGGGCGGAGGCTGTGGGCCTGGATCATGGGGGGATGGTCAGAGGGCGGAGGCTGTGGGCCTGGACCAGGGGGGGGCGGGTCAGAGGGCGGAGGCTGTGGGCCTGGATCATGGGGGGGATGGTCAGAGGGCGGAGGCTGTGGGCCTGGATCATGGGGGGGATGGTCAGAGGGCGGAGGCTGTGGGCCTGGATCACATGGTCAGAGGGCGGAGGCTGTGGGCCTGGATCATGGGGGGGATGGTCAGAGGGCGGAGGCTGTGGGACTGGATCACATGGTCAGAGGGCGGAGGCTGTGGGCCTGGATCAGGGGGGGGATGGTCAGAGGGCGGAGGGGGTGGGCCTGGATCATGGGGGATGGTCAGAGGGCGGAGGCTGTGGGCCTGGATCATGGGGGGATGGTCAGAGGGCGGAGGCTGTGGGCCTGGATCATGGGGGGGATGGTCAGAGGGCGGAGGCTGTGGGACTGGATCACATGGTCAGAGGGCGGAGGCTGTGGGCCTGGATCATGGGGGGGATGGTCAGAGGGCGGAGGCTGTGGGCCTGGCGCTGATGGAGGACAGCGGTCAGAGGGAGGTTGAGGACAGTTGAAAGCAGGATCAAACAGGGTGTTGGTGGCTTAGGACTAAGTAACACTTTAATGCACTTGCAAAGGTGGGTCCCTAAGGGACTGTAAGCCCGGGGATAAGAGCATGACCCTGTGTGGAGGGGCTGAGAGCACGAGGGAGACCCAGGGACAGGGTGACGGCGGGACGAGAGACGGTGGTGGCCTGTGGGCCTCGGGGCAGTAGGGGGCACGTGGAGAAGCAGGCACTCCAGGTGTGGTCACGAAATGTACTGGGGACTGGATGTGACAGCCATGAGTCTAGGATGACTGCCAGGCTTCTAGAAATGGAGGTGCCAGTGACAGGCACTGCCAGGAGAACGAGTAGGAAAATTAGGGAAATAAAGTGGTTGGTTCCAGACAGTGTTTGGGACACCTGCGAAATGTCAGCCCGGAAAGGCAAAAGCTGGTGCCCCGTCCAACTTTCTGTGAGTCACTGTCTGCACGTCCAAATCAGACCTGCTGTTTGTCCCTCTGTCACCATGATGGTCCCTGAAAAGCACACCTTCCATCCCAGAGTGCAGTCACAACTCCACCCACTGCACCCCGATATCCAAAGCCCCCACCCGCCCTATCCTTGCCCTCCTGCCCGGGCAGCGGTGCCCCCACCCCACCCAGACCCGTTCTGCAGCCAGCCCCAGAGAACCTTCCAAACCACAACTCTCCTTCCAGCCCCAGTCTCGGCAGAAGCCCGTCTCCTGCCTTTGGCCGCCAGGCCCTCCTGTGGCCCCGGATCTGCACATTAGACTTCCAGCAGAGCTCACAGGCTTACCTTTCAGCAAAGCTTTGCTCTTTTATTCTCCATTAGTAGAGAACGGTGCTGTAACCACCCGACAGTGGAAACCCCCTGAAGAACCGCGGCCCAGGCCCTGCGGAGCAGCAGGCCGGCCCCTGGCTCGCCTCTGCAGGAACACGGGGAAAAGGCAGCGGCCTGGAAGACGAAGGGGCGGACGCCTGAGAGGACGGGTCGGTCCCCGCCACCTACCTCGCGGACGGCTTCCCCAGGCGCTGCTCTGGATGGACTCTGGGCTTCTCCCGGGTATAGCGCATCTCGGGAACCGAGAAGGAGGTTTCCAGGAAGCGGCCCGTCACGGGCTGTGCGAGGGCCGGCGCGGCAGGCACCCCCGGGGCAGGCGGGACGGGGGCCAGCCGGCCGGAGGCCGCCCTGCTCCTGCACGGCTCCCACGGAGAAGGCCCACACTTCCCGCTCCTCTGGGCCCCGCGGACCGAGCCCAGCAGAGGGAGCACAGGGCTGCCCAGCGCCCTCGGCCGCCCCCACCGGGACTGTGCGCTCAGGCCTCTGCACAGAGGGGCCTGTCCCTGCTGAGGGCGCCCTGCGCTTGTCCCCAGCACGCTGGCCACCAGGTGGTACATCTGTCTAATTTGGGATAAAAGATTAGAGCCCACACGGCCACAGCCAGCCACGTCCTCGAGTTATTTTTATGTGAAACGGGCCTCATCGACCTCCACTCGCCTGTCTGTAGTGTGTGGGGCTCTCAACTGGTCCAGAGCTCGGGTCGGTAAGAAACAGGTGCTAAACACAGAGCCCGGCACAGCTGAAGTCTCTGGTAGTCACGCGTGGGGACCCCCGACGGCCCCTTCTCACAGCCTGGTCTTGGTGAGCACAGACCCTGCCCCCCACATCCCGGTGACCAGAGATGGCTGTGTGGCACTTCCAGCCAATGAGAGGGGAGCCGGGGCTTTCCTGAAATGTTTCCAGCCCTAAGAAGGAAGCCCGGGTTTCCTGCCATGTTTCCCGTTAGAGACGCCGCCGCTTCCTGCTTCCCCTCCCGTCTGCTGGACCGGCAGGCTGGGGTCAGGACAGCGCCACCGGACCCAAGGGGCCACGCACGAGGACGGATAGCAGAGTGGACACAGAAAGGTCCAGAAACCACCATCCCTGCCCCAGGCTGCCCACGTCCTGGTACGAGGGGCCCAGGGCTGCAAGCCACAGCAGCCACGTGTTCTGCTACAAGCCACGGAGCACGCCGAGCCCAGGTCCTGCGGACGGGCCTGCTACAGACCTGTAGCCGTCACAGCGACCAGGACCGCCTGTGGCTCCGATAGCTCAGGTACCAGGGCACAGGGCCATCGCAGTGCCCGTGAGCCAGGGGACATGGACAAGAATGACACGGGGAGATGGGAGGGACGGCCTCTGCAAGGAGACAAGATCTGAGCTGATGGCTGAGTGACGGGCACCTGGGAGGACTCGGGAGCCGACACAGGCCCTGGGGCATGGGCAGAGCTACAAGCAGCACGTGGGAAGTGGAGGGGAGAGCCGTGAACTTTCTCCTAAGAAAACAGGGGTCAACTGACTGTGCCCCAGAAGGATGAGTGCAGTGACCCTAAGAAGAGGGGCTGCCTGGGAGTGAGCCTGGGCCCAGGACAGCCAACCGGGGAGCCCTGGGGCAGAGACGGGTGCTAGAGGGAGAAACGGGACAGGCCTTGCAGGACAGGGGCGAGCGTGAGGCAGGAAGGTCTGCGGCCGGGCGGGAAGCAGTGGTGGGCTGGGGTCATGAGTGCAGCTCGGAGCCGGTGCGCTGCAGCACGTCCGGAGCCAAGGGCAGGGCTGCGGCTGGAGGCCACGCGGCCGGGAAGGCCTGGGCAGCCCGGGCGGGCTGGGGGTCCGGCCTCTGGCTAAGGGTGCACAGGCAGGGGCAGGGGCAGGGTGGGGAGAAACAGCAGGGACCCTGCCGAGGCCTGAGTGAGACAGGCTCTGCCCGCGACTCGGACAGGTCACTGGTGACGTGGAAGAGCCATTTCAGAAGGACAGTGAGGCCAAACCTGACCAGAACAGATGAGGCAACAGTGGGGACAGGCGTCCAAGCTGGAAGACCCCAGCGCAAGCGCCATGGCCTTCTTGCAGGCTGTCCTCTGTCCCCCAAGCTGAGGTCCAGCTGTTCCGGGTTCTCATTTTCCATGTATGTGCCACCACCTGACACATATATGTCTGCACCACCAGACATCTCCGTGAGCCTAAGCTGCATGGCGCATGTGCTTTCACACACACACACACACACACACACACACACACACACCGTCACAGAGCCCCTCCCGTGGGACAGACAGGCTGGGAGAACGCCCAGGGCCCCCCGCGGGGACCAGGACAGACGCTCAGTGCTGTTCCTCCTGCACAGAGGGGGTGTCCCACAGGGGACCCCCCTGCACCCAGGCAGCCGTGCACGGGCTGCACAGGCCGATGCCAAACATCAGAAATACACCAAACCCGTCTTTCAAAAGCATCCTGGGGAATTCATCAAAAATGTTCCAAAGTGTTACTTAAAGATTCCTGAATGTAATTTCAGAAACAAACTAGCACAGGGGCCAAATGCCCCGCCCCCGGCAGTTGGGGGCGCTGCCCTCAGTAAAGAACAGGCGGCCTGGGCCGCCGAGTGGCGCGTTGGTTAAGCGCTGGTTTTGGGATGCCAGCGGCCCCGGTTCGGATCCCACATGAGGGCCAGTGACACTGCCCTCTACAGCTAACAACAGCTCCACCTGGAGCTGGGCTGTGCGAGCCCCGGTGATGGTGTGGGCTGCAGCCCCTGCTGCAGTGGGCTGCCATAGGCTGCAGTGAGTGGCCGGCAGCCAGCGTGAGCGGCTGGCAGCCAGCGTGAGCTGCCAATAGCCGCGGTGAGCGACATCCAGAGGCCAGCGACCCATCTGCCTCATCCGGGAAGCGCGCAATGACGAGACCAACAGTGAAGCAACATCCTCCGCAACTAAAAACTGAAGAACAAAAAGACAGCAGCTTGTCTGTTCCCCTTCCCCAATTCCCCAATAAAATCTTTAAAAAAAAAAAAAAAAAAAGGGCAGGCGGCCTGATGCGGGCTCTGACCGCAGGCCCTTAGTGGGGCCTATTACATGCTGTGCTCTAAACCCACTGCTCAGGCGGCTGTAAAAACGCTTCTGCACAAATAATTTGATATATTTTATTTCTCAAAAGAGCCTCACTTTTTAAACACGAAATCACCAGAAACCCATCTTGTGAGAAAAAACATTATATATCACATCAAAATCCAGAAACCACCTCTTACAATTCTATAAAGGAGGTTCTGATCACACAGAGCCACACAAATAACCAGATGAGTCACGAGTAGAGCAGGCAGCTAGCAAATGACCAGGAAAGACGAGGTGTCAGAGGGAGGTTACTTCATCCCATTTTATCAAACATGTCCTGAGCGCTGTGGGCCACGGCTGTGTGGGGACATGGAGCTCACGCCCAAGTGCTTAAGAGGGCAGGTGAGTGGCCAAGGCACAGCAAGGAGGGCCCATCCCTGAGTCTGGACATCCTCTAAGTCAGGAGGCCTTGCCCGGCAGTCTCCCCTGGGGCCGGGGGAGGCGGGCATGCAGCAGGGCGGGAGGCCACACCCTGCCACCTCGTGGTCCCCAGGAAGACGGGGAGGCTCTCTGGGGCAGTGCTGTGTGCCACAAGCGAGGGCAGCCTCAGGTCGCCAACACCCTGAACCTTCACAGGCAGAGCAGAAGGC